>OX371004.1:15219140-16644140 GCA_947308005.1 Yponomeuta malinellus | reverse complement strand
GTAACCCCTACATTTTAAATTAGGGAATGGAATTAAGCGCGCGCAAACCGCGCAAAACGCGTGGTAATTAAGCCCATACTCTTTCTCTCCGAGAGGAGGTCTGTGCCCCACAGAGGGACGTATTTAGGCTGAATGCAAAACGCCTTATGTGTAGCCGCTGTGATTGATGGTGAAGCAAATATACAGCGTGGCTTGCCATCTGAAAAGAAACGATTGTTGCCGATGTTGCCGATTACGCCCGAAGGCACTCCATTAAGGATTTAGGGATTAGGGATTAGCGGATTAAGAATAGCGTCACTCCATTTCCTTCCGTGGATGTCGTAGAAGGCGACTAAGGAAATCAATTACCAGGAGACGGGCAGCAGCGTCTTCCTGAGATTCCAACCGCATACTGCGATCGCCAACCCGCCTGCCAAGCGTGGCGATTATGGCAAAACCCTTCATGGTTAGGAAAACCACGAAGGAGGCCTATGTCCTGCAGTGGGCGTCAAATGGCTGATGATGATGATGATGATGATCATTGAAGGCAGCCATCGCAACTTTGGACTTGTGCGCGGGGGCGTTATCTTGATGAAACAAAACAACTTAGCGAGTTTGCTATGCCTTGTTTTTGATTTGTTCTGCGTACATATTCCCCTCAAGGCTCAAGGTCACGCAATGAGCTATGAAAAGGGCTATGCTCGGAATTTCTCTACGAGATCGAATCAGAAATGATGAGATCCGTAGACGAACGAAAGTCGTCGACATAGCCCAGCGGATTAGTAAGTTGAAGTGGCAGTGGGCGGGGCACATAGCACGCAGAACTGATGGCCGATGGGGCCGAAAAGTTCTCGAATGGAGACCACATATCGGCAAGCGTAGCGTAGGACGACCAGCCACAAGATGGATAGATGAACTGATCCAAGTGGCAGGAAGGCGCTGGATGCAGGACGCTTCCAACCGGTCTTTTTGGAAATGCATGGAGGAGGCCTATGTCCAGCAGTGGACTTCTTGTGGTTGAATGATGACCTATTCCCCGTGATAGTGGCTCCATAACTGAGGTATTCAATCATCACCACCCCTTGGCTGTCCCAAAAAGAGAAGCCATGATCTTGCCGGCGGATGGAGCGGCCTTAAATTTCTTAGGGGTCGGTGCTGATGGTCCCTTCCAAGTCATGGATTGTTTTTTTTTGTTTCAAGGTCTTAATGGTGAAGCCATTTCATTCATAGTTAGAATACGAGCCAAAAATCGATCAGGATCTTGTTGTAACAGTTCCAAACAGCTTTGTGAAATTCTCAGTCTGGTTCGTTTTTTTTCGGCCGTTAGCATTCTAGGCACCCATCGCGCTGAGACTTTTTTCATTCCCAAATGGTCATGTATTATATTATGAACACTCCCTGTTGAAATCTTTAGTTCTTCAGCTGTAAAACGAACAGTAGAATGACGATCCGCCAAAACAATTTCTTCAACATTTTCTATCATTTCTTCAGTTACTGCAGTCGCAGGGCGCCCTGAGAGTCGTCATTAATGGATGTTCTTCCCCTCTTAAACTCTGCACACCAACGCTCAACCGTAGAGTAAGGAGGAGCATGAACCCCTAACCTATCTTGCAAGTCTTGCTGTACTTGTTCCGTAGTAAGATTTTTCAAACATAATAAACATAAACATTTTCGATTACTCGTGAACCTTCTATCATTGAAAAAACGAAAGAGTATCAAACTTATAAATGTGCAACTGCAAATAAATCACTTATCTATCTATGTAAACTTTTGTTATTATATTATGTCAAAAAATAAGTAGGCTATGCCCGCCACCCTTCGTATAAGTAGGGTAATATATTATTTCTTTACTTAGTAAGTACTAGCTGTTGCCCGCGACTTCGTTCACGTGGTAATTTTGATGTGTATTTTTCCGTGATAAAACATAGCCTATGTGCTAATCCAGACTATAATCTATCTCTGTGCAAAATTTCGTCCGGATCTGTTCAGCCGTTTTTGCGTGAAAGAGTAACAAACATCCATCCATACATACAAAATTTCGCGTTTATGACATTAGTAAGGATTGTGTGTATTATAGTTATTTTATGTATATATAGTTATATGTTTTTTATGTTTATGTAATTACTACCTAGTCTTAATAATTTTCCCGATAAATATCACCCGGCACTACCCCATCCATTATCCCCATCACCAAAGGTTAGCTAGAAGAAAATACTTATTAGTATTAAGCTTGCCTATGTAAATGTTTTTATTGTGAAATAAAGGATTTTCAATCAATCGAACAAAAGGGTAAGAAACCCTATTTCTCAGACTCCACTGTCCGTGTGTCTGTCGGTCACCAGGCTGTATCTCATGAACCGTGATAGCTAGACAGTTTAAATTTTCACAGATGATGGATTTCTGTTGCCGCTATTATACTAAAAACAGAATAAAATAAATATTTAAGTGAGGCTCCCATACACCAATCGTGATCTTTTGCCGTTTCTTGCTCGATATTAATAACGGCAACAGGTAGACGCTTGAAATATTCGCAGAATATTTAGTTGTACATTAAATAAAAAAATTAATAATGAAATTAAAATAAAATAATTTTTTAAGGGGTCACGTTTGATGTATGGGAATACATCAAACGTGATTTTTTTGCCGTCTTTTGCTCGATAATAACGGCAGCAGGTAGACGCTTGAAATATTCAAATGTTGTATACATAATGGTACGGAACCCTTCGTGCGCGAGTCTGACTCGCACTTGGCCGGTTTTTTAAATAAATTAATAAATTTGTCTTGACGTACATACTACATAAATTAAACAGATGTCGTACAAGCATTAAACAGAGTCGGACGTTTAACCCCTCAACTACGCGAGGTATGTATCTTAGGAGATTGTTCCATAGAAGTTAATGTCTTTCTTTAACAACCTTATTGGTTAAAGATGGCGGCGATCGCAAGATTAAACTATAAAAAAAATATATACATACTTAAATAAACTAGAAAAGAAAAACAAGAATATTTATATAATTGTTAATACAATTATACTTTATCCTGAAATTTGGTCAAACAGACTTCAATTTCATCCTGATTTTCTTTTGAACTAAGGGTTCAGTAGTTAACTCTAAGGTTTTCCTTCTATATCCTGCAGCGCCTCATTACTAGTCTCTGGAAAATAAAAGTACAAGTGAGTCATGCTAAGGATTGTCACTATTGAGAGCTGAAAAAACAACCCGTGAATCCCGAACTGAGATATCATAGACGGCAGTATCTTACAAGATGGTATCTTAGCACCGGCAAATGTCAGAGAGGTGTAAGTAAACCGTTCTTGAGTAAACCCGACAAACGTAACCCCCAACCCACGATGTGATAGAGGGAACACTTCACCCAGAACATCCGGGACTACAAAGCCCAACCCAACATCGCGTTGGCAGAGCGCTGGCACGGTTAGCCAGAGGTCACGGGTTCAAGTCCCGGCGTGGGTGGAATTTTTAGCCTCGAAGTAGGTTTTTAAAATACTTATAATTAGTATGATTAGAGAACGTCGTGGACTGAAAGAGGATGTAGTGACTAGAATTGAGAAAGGAGTGTTGCATTGGTTTGGACTTATGTTGAGGATGAAAGAAGAAAGTTTAAAGAAAGAAATATTTCGTGCTAATTTGGGTGGAAGTACGGGAAGGGACGTCCCACGTCGACCAACTGGAGGAGGTATTAGAAAAAGGCAATGTAAAAAGTACTCGAAACCACGCAGCGACTAATGAATGTCGATGAATCGAACCCACAACCTCCATTTTGTGTGGTCTTGTTAAAATGCTTATGGTCATCCTTAGCTACATAGGGTTCAACTAAACTGGCAGTCATGTTTTAATTTTATTATGATTTTTTTTTTCTTTGAGCATTCTTTTAAGACCCGTAGCAACATTACACCGTTTGTGAAGTATCAAACAACAGTATTCCCGCGTCCTGACTGCCACAAATCCTCTGTTTACCTTTCCTAACTCCCCGTTCGCAAAAAAAAGAAACAAAAGACAAAAAGGCGTGGAGTAGGGGGCGAATGACCGCGCGAGTGGCATCTGCCGTATGTAAACCTGCGGTCGCTCTATGGTTTCAGATTTCATGCGTGTGCACTCTATTGTAGTGGGACGGACAGAGATTGAGACTTGAAAATTGTAATTCCTCATAAATACGTAGCTTTCTCTATGTTGATTTTTCAAAAATTCTAAATTGTTTTTATTTTGATTTTAATGACTCAGAGGAGTGTATTGGAATAGGTCCATGAGTCGAATGACTCATTTTCAATACATCTTCGGATATACTACTTTATAATTGTTGACGTGGGGGAATTGCAAAATGCGTTGTATGGGAACAGGCATGTTGTTAAGTATTTAAGTTGTTTTAAGTGTGTTAGCTACGTCATAGTCAGTCATGCTGCATATACATGTATTTCGCGATATGGTTTGACAAATACCCTGTCATAACTTAAATGAACGTCGTTTAATAGTAAACCAAACATCCGCTACACAATCATGCTGTTTTGTACATCTTTTAACAATAAACGAAACGTCCGCAACACATTCAGCCCTTTTATTTATTTCGTAACTGTCCGCTGTATTGGCTTATTCATTTTTTCGTTTACAGAGTGTGAAAATATGTAAGTATTTGACAGTTTGGAGTAGGTTAAATCGGACGAGTCCATACAGTGGAGAAGTTACATATTAGCGCCCCACCCAGGTAAAGCAAAGTCGATTCACAGGGTGTTATAATACTGACGCCCGACCCAAAAGCTGCTACTATAGACAGTAAAACAAAGTACTTTATGCATAAAATGTTGTTGGGAAATCAATAAAAAAATTGATATCTTCCTTGGAAAAAATATTCGTAATGATGCAAACTCGAGGAGTTTAGTAAACGCATGCAAAACGAGCAAGACTCTTCGGTCGTAACAGAAACGCAGACACAGACTAGACGATGTGCGTAGCCCGGGAGCGACCGCAGTCCGCAGACTGCATCTCGACTTTACCCACGTAGGGTTGTCAAACGACTAATTTGCTGGAAAAAAACCTGTAAATGTTAGCAGCCAAAATGGGAATAGCCATTGACTACGTACTTCATTACGGAGGTGGAAGGATTACACCTTGCAGTAGAATTATGTCTCGAAAATATTAAACAATAGCAAACACATTAGAAGGCAACTGATGTTGCACAACAATGACATATTTAATCTTCCAGGGGCCTAATTATGCGCACCAAATCCTGTCGGAATCCGGACCTTTGCGATAGCAATCAGTATGGAATATGACAGTTAGACGATTGGAATCGTGGATTTGTTGCGCGTAATATAAGAGCAGGCCTTCTCTTCCCTTCCACCACTACTTGTAAACGCGCCAAGAAAAAAGTCAAACCCACGCCCACGATGACTTTGTGATGATGAGGCGTTTACAGTCAAAATACAGCGTTATTTCGAAAATGTGCATCTCCCGAAAAACCGCAACATGATTGTGTTTTTCAACAATTTCTACAATGGGGATTTTTCTCAGATTTATATTTTTTTACAATGTAATTAGTGCAATAAGAAAGTAAAATTATAAATAAGGTGCACAGAGTTTTGTAAACGGGCTCCATACAGTAACACTAACGACACCAATGAAAAAAAATCTTATCTTTTTTTACAGATCGTTTTTGCAAAAAGTGCACAAAAAACCATCTCCCAGTCACATGACTGGTGAAATGTGATTTTTAGGAACCTGAGGCAAAACACCTAGGCCGACCGTTTCTGGCATAAACGCTATCTAGTCTCAGGTCCGTAATCCTAGGTTTTTGGTCGTGGGTCCTTCTTGCGAGCTAGGAAATATTTATTTATTTATTTAATATCAGGAAGACTAATAGCATATTTTAAAGAGTAACAAAAACTTAAAAAAGAAACAGAAGTCCAATTATAGAAATATTCTAGTACTTAATTGAGCTCTTTAAGCAAAAACACAAATGACAGCTTAAAACTACCTTAATTAGTATTTTAATATTTTTATTGTTTTTTAACAATTTCACAATTACATAAACAAGTACACAATTTCCCCAAACTGCAAAGCAGCCGCTCTATCTCTATATATTACGTGCTCTATATTTTATTCTCTATATTCTGTTTATTGTTTTTTCCTTTTTTTTTCAATTTTTATGAAAATGTGTAATTTGGCAACCCTGTCGGGTCTAATGCGTGAGGAGCGCGGAGAGTCAGCCAGCGCTCTACTCGGGGATAGGCTTTCCTGCTTTATTGGCAGTTTTTGTTTTTTCATAACAAACTACATCATCATCATCAGCCATTTGACGCCCACTGCAGGACATAAGCCTCCTCCGTGGTTTTCATAACCAAGAGAGGTCTCGCCATAATCGCCATGCTTGGCAGGCGGGTTGGCGATCGCAGTATGCGGTTGGATTCTCAGGAAGACGCTGCTGCCCGTCTCCTAGTAATTTATTTCCTTAGTCGCCTTCTGCGACATCAACGGAAGGCAATGGAGTGACGCTATTCTTAATCCGGCGCCACGCGGAAACAAACTTTACGTATAAGTATTCCGTTTCAGACGACTTTTCCCTGAATGTAAACAAACCGTCGATGATAAAACCTACCTATTGCTCATGATGGTGATGACCCTACATGTTAACACATCGTTGACAACCCTACCTACTGGTTATCACTGCTTGATAAACCTCTACTGGTTAGCCAGATATGGGGGCGTCGCAAAAAATGAGAAACTCCCGAGGGCGTCAGAGTAAAAATAAATTTGGAGAGCCCTGGTCTAGTTCGTTCGAACCTCCTTGTATGAAGCGTCTCACTTTCATGTGGATTATTAGCAGCATAAACTGAAGGATATTTGGTATCAAAATCTCTTTATTTTCCCGAAAGAATGTGACCTTGACTTCGTGTCCTTTAAAGGGGGTGGCCCTGAGAAGCGCTTGCTTGCCACACCGAATACCAATGTATCAATGAAATAGTTTACGTTTTTACATAGCATGTTATTACAGAGGTTTTTCCAACGAACCTTAAAAAAATCAAACGTTTTAGTTTTTTTTGCTCAACAATATGATGCGGTACGGAACCCTTCGTGCGCTCGTTTGACCCGTACTTGGCCAGTTTTTTTAAAAAGCTATTGAAGATCACTGCTGATGTGTCAAATGCTAACTTGTAGATCGGTCGATCGGTCGTTGAAAAGTTCTTACTAACTTTATCGTTCACGATCATATAGTCATATCGACCTTTACACGTCTTTTCGATGTCAAACTAATTTCGACTTTGTGCCTTTGACATAACATCCTAAATGTATACGAAAATCTGTTCTGCACATATTCTTGAGGTGTTTTTATTGGTTATGTTTTTGTTTTGTTTGTTAGAACATTTCGCGAGGTCAATGTTCTATTCAGTGGCGTAGTTATGAAGGGGCTAGGCGGCTTCGTGCCCCGGGCCCCCAAGATTAGGGGGCGCATGTCCATTCGCCAGAGCATACCTCTACCTTTAACATACATTATATAAATTTACTATTTAAATGTAAGTACTTTAAAATATGTATAGGTTTCCAACTATAAATGGTTTGCCATCTTTAGTCATCTTTTGAATTGCTAATTTTGACTTAAAAATATGTTCTGTGAACTTTAATATGAGTAGTTGGGGACCGAACCCGGATCCTCCGTATGAGGATCAGGAGGACTGACACTGATTTATTAGTGTTCAGTGGAACTAATTTATTTTATTCATTTTACAAAGTCCACAGCACAAACTTACAAAAGATAGGTAATTAATATGTAGACCAAACATAGGCCAATTAATTACGGACTAATATTTTTTTAACTTATCTTATTTACAAAGCACAGTTTTAGAAATTATACAGCCAGGCATAAACAAAATAAAAAAACAAAACTGACGTAAATCATGCAAAGTTTGGCGCGCGTGTGTGTGTGTGTGTGTATGTTTTACTTTTTATAGTTTCTATAACCTGAGAATTATTTATTGTATGTTTATATATAGGTAAATTTTAAAGCCTTGTTCTCCTGTCAAAGGTAAAGTTGAAAACGGCCGTTTTTGGCATAATGCTACCTAGTCCTCGGGTCCGTGATCCTAGGTTCCCGGTCGTGGGTCCTAAAAAACACGATTAATATGATTGAGAGATTGGTTTGATATTTTTTTGCAAAAACGGTCTGTAAAAGAAGACAGTCATGGTTTTTTCCACTGGTGACACTAGTAAACCTCAAGGGTCCTGTCACCAAGCTACGCCACTGGTCCTACCACCTACATTATGTAACGAGTTTTGCGCGGCAAAAACAACTTGGGAACGAAAACGAGCCTTGTGAATTGTGATTGACTCTGATTTTTTAGTAATAAATAAATCGGGTTATGATTCAATAAAAATTCTGCCGCCATAAACGAGCACTTTTTTCTTAATTTATAAGTTGTAGTGTAACTGGCTGGCACATAAATTAAATCACTTTAATTGAGTCAAAGTTTTTTTTTTATTTTCAATAAAATATGGCTTATTGTTTACTGTTAAAAGATGTATGTACAGCATTATCTGGACTTTTTTCCTCTGTGTCTGGACGTAGCATTACACTCAATTTATGTGAAGGTATTTGCCAAACCATAACGCCAAATGTATGTAGGTATGTACATACAGCACATAACACAAAAGTAACAAATAAATGTCGACGGCACATCGACCTTTACATCGTGCACTCTAATCAGTTACATACAACAAAAATGTAAAGGTTGACCTCACAGATCCACGTCATTTTGAAACCAAAATGTCGATGTCAAACAGCCAGAGCTGCCCCCGTACTCTGGACGTTAATTTGTGTAGCCTATAAATACGTCCCACTGTAGGGCACAGATATTCTCTCAGAGAGAGAGAGAGAGTATTAGCTGAGCTAAGGTTTGCTTGAGTCCCACTGTGAGACGTCTAATTATGGGCTACATAAAAAAAATCTTGTCGCAGGTTGCTAGTGTCTACAAGATATAAGCCATAACTTAATAAATTATTATCTTTCCTCTTTTCAGACCGCCCGACTACACAAAAGGCGTGTTCCAAACGCTGGGATTCAAGGAATTCCACGAATATCTCATGCTTACAGAAGAAGCGCGGAACAGTGAAGGTGGAAGGAAGCTGCTGGAAATCAGCGTTGAGAATATGAAGTTGGCCACTAGACGCTATGCAAGAAGACAGAACAAAATGGTCAGGGGAAGGTTCTTGGAACATCCTAATCGAGAAGTAATATATAACTTTTTATAAAAGCGCCATCCTCTGACAAATAGCTGAACTAAATTTCGCTTAGTATTTGTGCTTAATTTCTTTTAGCGCCACCTAGTAACGAGTAGTAGAAACTAAATAAGACAATATTTATAGATGGCGTAACTAATTTTATTTATTTTTCAGGTTCCTCCAATTTATGAGTTAGATACCACCGATATTACAAAATGGTGTGAACAAGTGTCCGAAAAAGCCAAACATATCATAGAGAGCTTCCTTAATGGAACCCAATGTAACTACCAAGCTCTAACTTCAAACATAGACGAAGAAAAAAAATTGGATACAAATTCAACTAATTACTGTGAGGTTTGTGAAAGAATTATTATTGGGGATCGAACATATCGAATTCATTTGACCTCATCGAAGCATAAAAAAGTTTTGAAAAAGAAGAATAAGGTGTCAAAATCCAATACCCTAGAAGACAATGCTGAAAATCCAGAATAATAAAATTAAATTATAGAATCTAGTTACCTACTTACTAAACTAAATTAATAAACAAGTGTGAAACAGCAAAATAATAATTTTATTTCTAAATCATAATAAACTACAATTTATTTACAAACTAAGACTGAGACCTAAATATCTGCCTCCTCTACTTTTACTTTTTTATTCTTCGGTCCTCTGTAGTTATAACTTTCAAATTCTGGATACTTCTGTATGATTTCATTGTATGCGTGACAAAGTCTTGAGAATTCTGTATTAGCCAGCTGGAAGGGTCTAGTAACAGGGTCAATATCTGCCAATTCATACATTTTGGTGCTCATTTCATCTCTTACTTCTTCTGGAAATAAAGTTGATGCTCCTCTTATGGAATATTTCTGTCTCATGGAAAATATGTGGCGTAGAACTTTCTCCACTAATTTGAAAGGTAATTTGATAATTGGTTCCTTTATTGGAGTTAATGTGACCACACCAACATCAACATCTGGTTTAGGCAGGAATGCACGGCCAGGGATATCAAATTTATAGTTGACTTTGCACCAATTTTGACACATAACAGACAATCTGCAGCGCTGCTTATTCAGCATTGGTGCTACCATGCGTTCAGCTACTTCCTTTTGGAAAGTCAGTGTCATTCTTGTCCTGCCAAATGCCCATGGTCCTTCTTGCTTCGATATCATCTCAAGCCAGTTTATAATCAAAATAGTTGATATACTAAATGGCAAGTTACCAATTAGATTGATAGGAGGTGGTGGGTCTTTCCAATCATGTTTCACATCAGAGGGAAAGTACTTTGAGACATCAGTTTGCAGAATATCTCCAGAGATTATATCAAAATCCACTTTGTCCTTACATGCATCGGCTAGTAACTCCAAAGAAGGAAGGAATCGCTTGTCCTTTTCAACCAAAATAAGTTTTCTCGGCGCCTGATGAACTATAGATCTTGTGATGCCACCAGGACCTGGTCCGACTTCACAAACTACATGGTTATCTATCCGCCCAGCCGCACGAACGATTTTATCTATGAGACGTGGCTCCATGAGGAAATTCTGGGAGAGCTCTTTCAAAGCACGCAATTTGTACAGTCTTATGACGTCTTTGATCGTTGGTAAAGGAGGCAATCTTACTTGCAAGGCTTTCTTAGCTACGGCCATGATTAGGGCTGCTGTACTTTAGCGGGTTCGTTGAAATCGTCAAGGAAGGTCTCTTGTTTCACGGCGAAGATCGAGTAGAGATAGATTCCGAAAACACCGAGTCCTATTGACGATCCTACAAGTCTGTTCTTTTTCGCTGTTGCCTGGAGTTTCTTTACTCTTTCAGCGTTCACTTGCTCAATGAGTTTCATGTAATCGAGCTCGGCTTTCTTCAGGACTGGGTTTTGGCCGACCGCGCTGCTGATTTTAGGTTTGAAATCACCCATTTTTCTCTCGGAGCTAACCTCAAATCACAACATAGAAATGGACTGTGTTGCTACATGAAGTAAATATTTTTCCTAGTCTTTTCTATCTGCTGTAAATAGTTTATTTAGTCTTTAATGAATAGCCTTATAAAGGTGACATTTTCGCTGTGCGACAAAACCTTTTAATAAAGATTATAAAAAAATACAATTTTTAACGTTAATAATTTGAAAATTTTTAGCAAAGAAGCAAAATAATTGCTTTAGTCTCTTCTTCATTTTATTCTCGTAATTAAATGTAATTTTACTTAATGTTAATATTAGGTCGTGTAATTTACTCTTGCAACACCACATTCCAAAGGCAAAAGTTTGTTTTTTTTTGTTTTCAATGAGAGTTTTTATTTTGTAAGTGATATACCTATTATAATATAACAAGAAGCTTCTTGAATCTAGATTTGATTATAACCATATTTAGACCCAAGGGCTTTTTAAGTCTATGAATATAACATAACCTAAACTTGAACGGACTCAAAAAACAAACCTCATTATCTAGTCTGTGATCTGTTGCAATGGATATTTTACAACATCCGGTTGAAATAGGAAATCGATCATTGTAGTTACTTTTTTATTAGGATTAAAATTTACGGCTAAGAATACAAATCATAATTATGAACAACACTATCTTAAAATCAAATATTAATAAATAAACTAATTAATAGAAAATACTGTCTTAGCTAAATAAGGAAAAGTAAACTAATAAACACAAACAGCTGATAGGTGCCGAAAACAAAACAAAAGCCATGCGCGCACCCGTCTCTTTCTAAACAACGCTCTCGCTGACGCAGATGGCTTTCTGCGTGCATTTCACTGGCTGATTTTGACAGCAACGCAAAAGCAAAACGAAAAACGCATTATTTCCTTTCGTTCGCCCGAAGCCGGACGTCCACGTCGCGCATCGCAGGCCGCAGCACAGTTCGCGTTGGACATCGCAGTGTGTGTGTTGTGTTCTAAAATGCCTTTTATTTCGAAAGACTGGCGTTCTCCAGGGGAAGAATGGGTCAAAACACAAGAGGGATGGGAAAAGAAAAAGGTTCTCGAGTGTACATCGCAAAGGTAAGTTAGTTCTGGTTGGCAAAACAAACGAGTGTCGATTCTTTGTTCGCAAATTCCCTACATGAACTTGTTAATTGCCTATTCCTCTAACAATGCCTAACTTTACGTATAAATACTGCTATTCCCTAGCTATAAATGTCATCAAAGTTTATAGATTGTGATTTTGTGTGAGTATTTTTAACGCTTTCCTATTACTTGCATTGCAGATATCCCGCTATATCTAACTATAATAACCCAGAAGACACCCAAGACAAGTCATGGTGAGTGTCGTTCATTTCTTTGTTTCCCTTGAACAGCTGTTCATGTTTTCATTTTGAACATTATTGATTTTCTTTGTATGTGTGCGTTAGTCCTTCGCCTGATTTCGTTTCGTGTTGGTGTGCTGTAAGACATTACTGTGGCCTGTTATGCTATAGGTAGAGAACTTTGATATGGTATGAAAATCCACAGACAGTTCTTCACTGTCAGTCCACAAGATAGTTTAAATGCCTTGTTATACCAATGTAAAACAAGGCATTTAAACTATCAGTTAGTCTGCAACTTTATTCAGGGTTCTTAATTAACACAGTAATTTTATCATTAAATCATGATAATTATAAATAGTTCCCCACAACAGCCATGTTGCAAGTTGCCTAATAGGACTGAAATTTGTTAAAAGTTATAATGTTAAATTAACATAAATTTCATTTCACATTGACACTTTCTGTCAGAAACAGAGCCCTCAGGTATTGGGCATAAGCAGCTGCTTTCACAATGTTAAAAACCTATTTAGAGGCTAAAAATTCCACAATGTTGTTGGCCCACCAGGCTGGTGGCCTGCTCACTGATTGTCTACTGGTTCTTGGCCAGCATTCAGTGCTACATTTATTATACATATTATTTTAAGCTTATTTAGCAGACGAGTTGCTGGAACCCAAATTGCCACCTTAGTTATTTGGGCATTTTTTTCATCATCATCATCAGCCATTTGACGCCAACTGCAGGACATAAGCCTCCTTCGTGGTTTTCATAACCATGAAGGGTTTTGCCATAATCGCCACACTTGGCAGGCTGGTTGGCGATCGCAGTATGTGGTTTGTTTGAAGACGCTGCTGCCCGTCTCCTGGTATTTGATTTCCTTAGTCGCCTTCTACAACATCCACGGAAGGAAATGGAGTAACCACTTTTTGAACCCTTTTCTAACTAAAGTTTCTTCAATTCATTTCAATTTATTTTCACCTGATGAGTCTAAACTCTAGAGTGGCCTATTTTCATGTTGACCCAGATGTTTGGTGAGCTACGAAAATGCGCGTATAGCCAACCATCCACGTGGCCTAGTTTTTAAGTGAACAACCTCAGATACTGTCGTGAACTTGGCTTTTCTATTTATTTATTTAGCAGCTAATTTCCAAAATCAAAAATCAAAATCAAATTTTTTTATTCAAAGTAGCACAGAAACTGCGACTTAATGAACGTTACAAGTTAAACTAGGTGTCCATTTCAAAATCTAGATCATTTTGGAGAAAAAATGGACAAAAAAACTCCAAACTTAGTCTTTTCAAGTCCTTAATTTACAGGATTTATATAAATGTTCTAAAACTCATGCATTGAACTGGCTTTAATTCCAGACATCATTGTCATCTAAATAATCTTTAATGTTATAGTAGCTTTTTTGGCACAAAGTGCGCTTCACACATTTTTTGAACCGCGTTTCTGGCAAGCTTATTATATCCTCAGGGATCTTATTGTAGAAACGTATACAATGCCCCATAAAGGATGTATTAACCTTTGCCAGCCTAAATTTTGGGAACGAAAGTTTATGTCTATTTCTAGTATTTACATTGTGTTAAAGCAAGATAACAACTACATTCTATTTGGCTCTACTAGGTACATACTGCTGTAGTTTAACCCCTGTACTGCCCTCGCGGAATGGAATGTACTAAGCCCATACTAAGTTGGACACAGATCATTGTCGCGGCAGACGAGTGGTAGTCTATGGCACACTCATCCAAGGATAGAAAAAATGCTCCTCGAGCTTAGAAGCTTAGTCATAAATAAAATAATGCTATACATACAATAAATGTTACGCCTGCAATAAACCCCCTATAGAAAAAATAGACTAAACGACGAAATAATTCCCATGTCTATAAATTAATACTTTGTTTTAGTTATTTTTAGTAGGTAAGTAGTGCAAACTACTTATTTTAACGTTCGTAAGTTATAGTTTCTATTTTAATGTGCACTTATTATATTTGCCCCCATTGCAATATACTTAAGCACTTACAAACATTCAAAATCATAATATTTGTGAGATAGATAAGTTTTGGAGTTCTCCTGGCTGGTAATTTCCAAAATTAACGAACATGGTGCACTTTCGAATTCAAGCATAGAACATCAGCCATATAGGATGCAAATCTCCCAGCCAGCATTATCCAAGACATTTTGTCTGTGCCCTGAAAAGCTCACTGGCAGACAGCCAAGGATGGGCGGGCAACGACCAACCTTTATTCAACCTTATAACACGAAATATGTTATGCAAACAAAACATGAAATGTTTTTCACTTTCTCTTTCAAACAGAAAACCTGCTCAAGCAAACGCAGACTAGGTATATCAATGTAGGTTGTCTGGAAGAGATCGCTTTTAGCGGTAAAACCACTTATTGTACACTATTAATAACTAGGTAGATAGATAGAATATTCTTTATTGTACATAAATCTCTGTCAGAATAGGATTTCTAATCTGCCATGCTGGAATGTTCCTGGGAAATTTGGAAATATTCCCCAAAACTCGCGCCCGTAAATTAACTAATTTTGGCACTCTGATTATATTCTTTTTGTTGCACTAACCCGTGCTGAGGACAATTTTAAAAACCTGTTTAAAAAAGTAAAAAAAGTCTCAATCCTATCTGTATCGTAACGGCAAGCTTGTAAGAGGCACACCGCCATTTTCCGTCCCATTTTAGACCTAAAAGCAGTTTTGTTTCATTCCCGTTTCGCCACTTAAATGTCGGACTAGTAAATCAAAGGTTTTATTATGTTTATTTTACAGCGCTTGGATTGGGTTGTGTGGCTTATAAAGACCTAGATGAAGTTATTTTTGAGTACAGTTTTGTAAACACTCCCGCTCTCCTATATTTACGCACACCAAATTCTGAACGAGTCCAATTGTCTGTCAAATTCCAAACTACTATAATTCCGGTCGCGAATTTGGTGCGCGAAATGAGGCCTCTGAGAGTGTATAATTTTATTTCATTCAAAATTAAATTCACTTCCATACATACATAAACTCACGCCTGTATCCCAGAGGGGTAGGCAGAGACCAGGGACTGCCACTTGCCACGATCCTGACTGATCACTTTCGCTTCCTCAACATTCATTAGTCGTTGCATGCACGCACGCCGGTTTCGGGTACCTACTTTTTATCTTGCCCTTTGCTAATACATCCCCTATTTGGTCGAAGTATTTCCGCCTGGGTGATCCCTTACCGGCCCTTCCACCGGTACATTTCGCCTTTCCGGTATATTTACCTTCGCTCGATATATTTAAAATAAAAACAATTATATCGATATAATTAAATTTCAAATAGGTAAATAAATAACACAACACAATCACTTGTTCTGATCCCAAATTAGACAGATATGGATTTTGGTGTAGTTGAGATGAAAAATCCTAAAACGAAAAGTTAATTATTTTAATTTACTGACCGCCTGTTTCCAAACAGAGAATTTAATTACATTAATGCATGTAGTGAAGATGGTCATAACATTTTCAAGCCATGTCGGATTACGGGGCGTGCCGGATTAGTCGGGGGCCGGACTACCGGGGGTCCACTGTAAATAACTGTGGCCTTTGCGTCCACGTAATGAGATAATTGTATAAATCACAATAGATGGACGCTGGAGTGCCTGGAACATTGTTTTACATGGAGTAGGCTTGCCCAGCACTTATACCATCCTGACAGGTTAGTCGGCCTAGCCCACAGGAAAGAAAAGTCCATACGTGCGGAGCCAATCCAGCCACGGGTTTCCTCACGACGTTTTCCTTCACAGTTAGCGTGTGGCATTGCTACTACAAATTCGCAGATGTACGTAACTTTGAATAAATACATAATAATCCATCTCTATCGTTCTTTTCAGAAATCTGATGCTTATGTAGTGGCTAACCCCCAGTTTCTCGTACACTAATACGCTGTTAATCTACTGTTAACAGCTGTCAATTGATCAAAGTGCATACAAAAACACCACTGACAGCTGTTAACTGTAGATTAACAGCTTGTTAGTGTACGAGAAACTGGGGGTTAGTGAACTTCTCAATTCAGCAAACGCGGCGGTCAGTCAATTTAAAAGAAGCAATATCTCGTTGGAGGATTTTCTCTCTTAACTGCGAATGAATAAACCAAAACCGTTACTAAATTTGTTCTTGTAAAATTCTTCTTCGCTCCATTACCTAATTAGTTACGCTATGCAAGCAGTTACGTTTGCATAGTTGTAGAGCTGTTGCAAATCCAGCCAACAACGGTTAGGCACTACACCCACTGCGTTGCTATTATTGCTTACTATAGTTATGTACTATAATAGTAATGTAGTAAAAAAGAAAGAAGACATTTAAATTGCCACAGATACACAATGTAAACACGAAGGTACACAAACAAAATACACAAATTGTTGTTTTACTCGTGGCAATTTTTGTGTAAAATGTTATCTCAAAAATGCGCAATTCCTGAAGATTTTGTCATATACAACAACTTAATAAGCATTAGTTAAAAATTCTCAGTTTATTTTCATAGGATTTTCATAGCGGTCAATTTGTATAAGAGATAAAAATTTAAATAGTTTTTGCGATAATATATATTTGATTGCTTATGTTTTTGCTATAAGTTGTACGGAAGAAATGTCGATTTTTAAGTGAATGTGTCGGCTTATTTGTCTACCATTATAGTTTGCTGTGGGTTCAAACAGGCTAGTCAGGTTAGCTAAATTACAGACAAGACAGGACTTTCGGAGACACTTCATTAATGACGGTTTCAAATTAGAAGTATATTTTTTAGGGTCGAGTAGTCGGCAAGGAACCCTTATAGTTTTGCCATGTCCGTCTGTCTAGCTAGCTGTCTGTCCGCGGCCTAGCTCAGAGACGATTAGTACGAGAAAGCTTATCACATACATATTATTAATAACGCCGAAAAATTGGTGGATTTGAATCTTAAAAAAAAATTTTTAGCGTACTACACCTAAATTAGGGAGGCAATTTTATTTTCTCGTCGACACCATAGTATGGGGTATCGTTGGATTGGTTGTTTAAAAATATTGTGGGTGTAGCTAGCAAATTTTTTGATTTCTAATTCCGTTTGCGAAATATTAAGGTTTAAAGTGCAAATTTTTGTCCGAGTAGGGCGTCCCCCCAACCCTCTCAGGGCTAAACGGTTGATTGTAGGAACGTGAAAAAATTCAGGATAGTAGCACATACAATTAATTTAAAAGGAAAACTAACACGGCTAAGTAGGCTTTACGAGTTAAAGAGTAATAGGCGACCAACTTATGAAAGGAAAACTTTGTACAAAATCCATTGAAAATGCGTTGAAGTTGTTAGTAGTGTGAAGCAGATAAAACCCCCTCTTTCTACGAAACCCTACACTGCGTGTGGCCCGACATGCGATGGCCGGTTTGTTTTTTTCGCTTATATTCAGGTGACCGAACAAAACGAATTCAAAATCGCCACTAAAATAGAAAACTGCAGTTCTGCAGTTGTAAAAAAAATGTTTATAGCAGCGCAGGTGTGAAGAGGGCCTTACCGTAAGAAGGCAACGATTTCAAAACAATAGCACTGATGCACGCGCTGAAGTCATTGGTGCGCGCGGTTCGATCGAAGATAAAATGCTGAAATATTGGCGAGCTATTGTTCTCTTTTCAAAAATTTGTTGTGCAACTGGCTGTTCTTTTTTTTCAACGATATCTGATCGACGAATAAGAAACTATCGCTGTGCTGCGAATAACTGCCGGTACTGGCTGGCAAGATGCCGATGCTGGTAATTTTCCTTTATTCTGCGATCTTTCTTCTGAAATTCTATACAATGATCTTTAGGTACTTCTATACTTCTAATAGGTATATAATTATGGCTTATCTGTTTCCTAAACTTACCTTACTGAGTTTTTTAATACTTGTTACAACTTCCAACGTTATCGTTATGTAAAATCCAGCCGGAACATCGGGTTAGCTGAATAAATAAATTAAAAAAAACAATAGGCCTAGAACAATTGGTTCTTTTCATTGTTTTTGTAGCTCAACTTTTCAACTATTTCTACCTACCTATACCCTACCTATACTATTGTTATGCAATTTTATGTCAATCAGTGATACTAGGTAGTCACATCCTGAACATTTTAATAGAGATTAGGTTGTATTTTTAACTGTCGAGACTTTTTTTCGCAATAATCTTCAAGTAATTACCGTTCACAGGTTCCTACCTAGAACAGCTAAATAGGTAGACTAGGTAGCCTCATTAACAGCAATCGTCGAACTATTTCTGTAGTTCCTCCGGCCGAACAAAGCTGTGGCCATATAAAAACTGCGTTCAGTGCAACAACCTAGCCGACTTTCACTCTCTATCCGCTATTACTGTATAACGTTAACAAATGTAGTTGCTACGTTTACTTTAGCGCCACATTTTACTTCATTACCTTTTCAATTAGACGGGGTTTCCATCAATCATCGTTTTGGAATAGACGACTGTTTCACCTGTATTGCGACATAAAGAATAACGGCCTTATTTTAAAAACAAGATTTTATTTTATGTTTTTGTCCAACTTAGAACTTTTGTTTTCCCAGAGACATATAACCTCGGTGTCTTTAAAACTACTTATAGTCAACCGGCATTCACGTAACATCAGACCCCGTCTTCGTATACCATCAGGCGTTGCTGGGTGGGAGACATAAAGGGATTCATCTTTAGAGGGAAAACATTTTATTGCACAACCAGTAGAAAAAATTACAAATGGTTTCTTTACCCAAACCCCTTTGGAACAGATGCCCCTTTGACGAGTAGACAGCGAGAAAAATCGAAAATTTATGCTTTAGGTACTAGCTGACCTGGCAAACGTTGTTTTGCCATATTAATTAAGCTTACGATGTATTCTCACTCATACCAAATATACACAAAAAAAATCATAAACATCTGTGAAGCCGTTTCGGAGGAGTTCGATAACAAACACGAGATTTTTATACGTATCAGATAAAGTACTTACATATATATATTCAGAGAAGATGGTTTTTTACCTGTTACATGTTTTAGTGGGATTGTATTCTTCACGTCCGCATCCGCTTGACTTGGTTTCTCAGTCGGCAGCGATTTCCGCTAAACATTGGCACTGACCCGCATTTTGTGAGCTAGGTACTGTATGGATGCTTACATCCGAGATTGCAGACCGACTGAAATATAATATCGGTGTTAGGTATATTCCTTCTTATTGCGATAATTTGATTGAGTTTAGAGAAGCTCAGTGAAATTCACAAATCTTTAATAAAATCTTAAATCTTCGTTTAAATAATGTGAGGTTACGTTTTTCCCTTTACCATAGACTATTTAAAGTGACTCTTGAGGAGTGCTTTAAGGAATCGTGTTTTTATAAAAATGACTGCTAATAATCTTACCCCCAGTTTCTCGTACACTAACACGCTGTTAATCTACTGTTAACAGCGGTCAATTGACCAAAGTGCATACAAAAAAAACTACTCACAACTGTTAAAATTAGATTAACAGCTTGTTAGTGTACGAGAAACCGGGGGTTAGTGTGCCACTATAAGTCTGTATTGAATAAATAAATCAAGATAATGTTTATTTAAAAGGAAGAGTACTTTGTCCACCTGTGTCGTCGTGGGTGAATGACGGGTAGAATACGCACCTCATTACACAACAAACATACCCAAAAACATCATCACATCAGAACAAAATATAAGTAAATAATGACCCAATTCAAGAAATCACTTAGTGCAATTTGGACGGTTTTGAGTTAGCAACACCAGATTGCTCAGTTTTTCATTCTCTTTCGAATGGTCTAACTAAGGTTTTACAAAAAAAACTCTAAGTATGACTTCCAAAATGAAAAAAAAATTAAAACATCCCTCAGAACATAAAAAATCACAAAATCCAGCGTTTTTAAACAAAACACGTACGGTCTTATTTATAAAAACTCGATTCCTGAAAACACTTCAAAAACGCCGATTACTAAACTAGTAGTCTTTGGTGGAGATTTTACAAGCAAAAGATGTAGCCACAGATTATATAAACAGAGTTTTAGATTGGTTTTAGAGTAATTGTGTTTTTAAAAATAAGGCCATCAGTCATGTGATTCCCGTCTTTTACAGTCGACTTATAAAAGATAGCAAGTATACAAACAGGTTTTTAGAGAAAAGTTTAATGAAGGAAGATATATCTCTGAAAAGGTTTTGAAAGTAAAAGACTATAACAAGTTGTATGATCAACGAATCAACCTGAAATATCGAAGTGCCGAAGAGTTAATTTTAAGAAAATTGATAAACCAGTGTATGCGATGTCTATGTATGCGGATTCAGCAGATTGATCAACGAAGCACCTGATTATCGCTACGAGGCACCTTGGACTATAAAAGCTGCGAAAGTGAAAGATGTAGAGCGGTTGCTAGAATATGTTCCCGAAACGGAGAGATATTTTTATGATGATCTATTTAGTGATGATCGCGACCCTAAAAGCCAATAAATTGACTCTGCAGAAGAAGTTGAATAATTCACAGAATTTGTATGACTGCTGTAGGTACTAGACCCTGAAATAAATTGACTTATCTGTCTAAAATCAATCAAAATATTTCTGTACTCTTAGGTTAAGAAATATCCGTGTAATTTCCATTTTTATGTACAATAAAGTGTTCTCTATCTCTATCTATCTAAGTCCTCAGTTTTGAAATAAGTCCAAAAGAGCTTTGAGCCGAAAAAGCTTTTTGGCAACTGCAACAGCCACAGCAAACGGTCCGGCCAAAAGAGTCAAGCTGTGGCGAGATTCGGCTCCTGCCTCCAATTTCGTAGAGGCCAGAGAGGCGCTACCACCGGGACACGAGTTACCATGGGCGACTTGGAAGTCACTAAACAGACTTCGCACTCGGATCGGCAGATGTAGAAATAATTTATGCAGGTGGGGCTACATGGGTGAGGAGCGGAATCACTGCTGTTGCGGAATCTCCCCTCAGACTTTGGAGCACCTCTCTGTGTGTCCCATGTGCCCGTCCACATGCACTCGAGAGGACTTGCTGGAGGCCACAGACGCTGGAGTGCGCGTGGCCGAGTTCTGGGCCAGTAAAATCTAATTGGTTTTGTCGCCGACACGATAAAAAGATAAAAAGAAGAAGTCCAAAATGTTTGTTTTTTGTTTGTTACACTTTATTGCACAAACAAAATACAAAATTTGGCACTTAAAAACAAGATTCTCTGTTAAAAGAGCGAACTTATTTCAAGAGAAATTTCTTCCAGCCAGCCTTGTTGATTTTTTCAAACGAGAGTTATTTTAATATTTAGGATGTGTTTCTTTTCATAAATGAAACTATTCCACTTATGACAGGTAAATTTTTCAGATTTTTTTACCAGCACATATTTATAGCATAGAAACATCGAAAAGTCAAACGTCACTTTTCGGACTAAGTGATTTCTTGAATTAAGTCATTAGGTATATAAAACTTCGTAAGTACTGAATATTATATATTATGTTAAAAGTTATAAAATGTTCAGTTATAAATTGTTTAATTGACTGTTACTGCCATGTATTGCCGGCGCCACTCGTATTTTGGCAAACATTAACAATACATTGCCGGGTTTAACCGGAACGAATCTTTAGCACTGATTTTGTATAACCTGCCATGTATTATAAATCGTCTAGCTAAGTGACGCACCAGCACTAAATATAGTCTTACAATATTAGTGGGCCTGATAAATAAACTTCACATTAAGAGAGAAAAGATGGGACCTGTTAAAAATCAATTAAAAATATTAGCGGGGCTTGTGAAATTGTAGCAGGAATTCCACTACCTAACCGTGAAGGAAAACATCGTAAGGAAACCTGAGTGTCTGAGGTGTTCACATACGTCAGCGCTTGAAATTGCCAATCCGCGGCGGGCACGCGCGATAATTAAGCTAATACTCTCTCTGGGAGAAGGCCCGTGTGGGACGTATTATAGGCTACACAAAAAAATAAGAATTGAGGTTTAAATTTTATTAACATTCATTTCACAGCTGAACCACGTTCAGTTTAAATTGTGAAGTTGAAACTAAAGCCGGGTTTTGACAGTCTTAGTACGCTCGGACCGTGTGCGTAGGTACAGTTTTAGTTTATTATGACGACGCTCTCGATCCGAGCGTCGAGCGCACTGACCGTTGTCGGGCCGGGTTTTGACGGTCCATTAAATTTATTATTATACATTATGAAATCCGCCATTGCATAGCATACCCATATCATTACATACAAAAAATAACTATTATGCGTTCTCTCCATTAGCCAACCGCTGCTATATAAAATGGAAAGTCTCAACTCCATATTGTAATAATAAAACCGCACGTGATTTATTCTGATGATGGCTGATTTGACATCAGGGGCCTGCTTCATAGAACTACAAATCGTGGTTTACTATGACAATTCGATGTACATTACAAAGTCCATTAACCCACAGATTAACAAGTAGACGCTGCTACCTACGCAATGTTTCTCGAATTGTCATAATAAACTTCGAATTGGAGTTTTATGAAACTTCGCCCAGGTATCTACGGCTTATTTGTAATCTCGCAAGGATTGAATAAATTAAATTATAGCCTTTTTTCCGATATCATAATTTCACTAAAAAAAGTTGCTTCTTTAAAATACACCATAGAGAAAATACTTACTTTTTAGTTGTACGGTTTGTAGTCACTCTCTCTGCGAAAAACGGCTTGTGCCCCTTGCGTAAGGAACGAGTTTTCATACTTGTTAATCTGTGGGGAGTAACCCATTTATTGAATAATTGGCTGTTGAATGTACATGGAATTGTCATAGTAATTGAATTGTGTTGCGAGTTGCGTTCGGAACTTCCTAATCGTGGAAAATTTCCAACGGAAAACTACTTTATCTATCGTCGGCTTATTGCAAGAAGTCATTAACTGCAAAAAATCACTAACTGCTTTTTGTAAAGGTATGGACATATAGATAGATACATTGAACAATGATACAATAGTGGTGTTTTAATATCAGGTATTATTTTACCGATATTATATAGGTAAATCAATACAACCATTAACTAACACGAACTAAAAGTCGTTTTCCTCCCAATAGTGAATATATCGGTTAATGTATTCTTGCAAATAAGCCGACGCTATGTGGTAGGTCCATAGGTTTGTATGAATTTACTGCGTTCGGAATCCCGAATCGAAATCAAGAAACTGAATTCAGACTGTATGTGGCCGGCCTTAACACGCTTTGTGTCAAAAGTTCCTACTAACGAAGAACATGACAGAATATCCAAGCGAAGTTCATTTTGAGCCCAATCTGAAAATAACCCGATACGTTTCCTGTCCGGACCTGTCTTTAAAAAAGCCAAGCGCTAGTCCAACTTGCGCAACAAAGGGTTCCGTAATATAATAAATAAATATAATAGAATAACCACAACAAAGATAATATTAATTTCATATTTACCAAAAATATATTTTGTTCAGTTCGGGACCCTTAGCTTGGTGTCGGCTTGGGCGGTTTTTATTATTTGTTGTTTTCATTCCAGTTATTCCACGTTTAATTGTAAAGCTGTTACTAATAGTATTTGAGGACCCTATGAAGGCGCTACGCGGTGCTCTACTAATGTTTTCCAATCAATCCTATCGCAAAAATATCTTTCTCATGTGAACCTAATTGATACTGTGAAGTGTAATGAAGAAAGAATAAGTTAATAAAGAAAGAAAATAAATCTAATTAAGATTGCCTTTGTTTTCTAAGTTACGTACATTTGTGAAGATGTGGTAGCAACTTGGCCTGGCGCACTCGTGCCACTTGCTAACGTTGAAGGAAAACATCGTGGGGAAACCTGGGTGTCTGAGGTGTTCATACCTCAGCGTCTTTCTCTGAGAGAAGGCCTGTACCCTGCAGTGGGACGTATTTAGGCTACGTATCCGTTACGGAACCCTAAAAGTTCGCCCTGAATCATCCTTTCGCAGCAGATTCAAATCTTAATGGTTGTGTGGGAGGAGCAACATTAAAAGGGAACATTTTGATTATAAATACACCTTAGCTATCGCAATATTTTATTCCTTTACAGCAATCTGTATGATCGTCGTCGGTTTGTAAACATGACGAGTCTCTCACGATTCCTCTAACTAAAATACTCCTCAGAGAAAGTTTAATTAATCTGTGGTTACGTCTTTCTCTTTGACTATTTAAACTGCCTCTGAGAAGTGTTTTAATTAAGGAATGGTGTTTTTTATAAATAAGATCGTGAGTTTTTAAGGCTGCTCTTCCGTGGACCGTACTGTCTCGCTCGTACAATTTAACATTTTTTAATATTAAAAGAATATGAGTATAATTTGATGGATAATTAAATTACGGACATTTTAATTTTTATTAAATAAAAGTTGGTTATAATTATCAATTTTGGAATAAGTTTGTACTAAGGTACAGGTGAGTGTGAATGTTCGATTTGAATGTTCGCACTTTATTATCAATCAGATCACATTTATCGAAAGTATGCTCTAAAATGAGCACAATTTAATAATTTTAGTGAAAATACAATCACTAAAATTATTAAATTGTGCGAGCGAGAAAGCATGCTCCACCGAAAGCATGTTCTCCGAACGTACCCCTAAAACAATTTTTATAATGCATTGTACTTTTATATGACTTTATTTTATTATTTATATTTTATTATTCAGTTATTTATTACAAATCTGAAAAAAAAATTACAATACTTTTCAGTCTCAGCTTATCTAGGACCGTAGGTGATTTGATTTCGTATGATTTTTTTAATTTTACTACATCTAAAAAATCGCTAAATTATTTGTTAATTTGACTTAACTCCGAAGAATGCAACGTCACTTCCCGCGTCCCCCGCCAATGAGACCCGAAATACGTCCATGGGGAATCAAAGTCATTTGTTCAAGGTATTTGTCGAGCATTATACCTCGTGAGTAGACATGCTCTAGAGCAGCTGTCAGAGCGCCCATGACCTTGTGTTCTTGCATTGTAAATTGCACTGCATGACAGTCTGATTGTCCGGTTTGTTTTCAAGTTCAACTTTTATTATCATTGATATGGCCTTGCTATTTGCACCCATGCACTATCTAGCTCGGCAGTGAAATGAGCTAGTGTCGCAGGGCCCTTATTCTAAGGCAGCGATATGTTCGGAAGGGTCGTCAACGTCGTCGTTCGCAGCGAAAAATACAGTTATTTTTTTGAAAAGGCTCGAAATTTCCTGCCACTCAGTAATGAACGCTACAAATGCATGGCTCTTTGTTAGCTCAATGACGTAATTTCGTATCTTGAGATACGGATTTTGACACTGACAAGTGACTTCCGATAATGTCGGGTATCGAACCCACGTCCTCTGTTTTGCATCCTAAACCTTTGGCAATTGAAGGCACAAGAAAGCTGAGGAGGTGGGCATTTTAAAAACAGTTTATTTGTTGTATCTCTTTTATTTAGTTACAAAACCTGACTGATTTGTGTTCATGGTAAGGTGGCTGACAATATGACGTCCCCGTCGTCGGAGGGGCCGTTAGTTTTGTTGTCACAACTCCCGAGTCTTCAATATCTTCTCTGTATTGGCTCACATATGCACGTGCCCCTGTTATTGGCACATTTGCAGTTCTTTTTAGGTTTTTTCGGAGGTGCAATAAGCTTGACCAGTTGCTTACGACTGAAATAAGAGAAACAAAATAGTCACTGGAAACCGTGACGGGCATCCAATAAAGGTGTGACGTGCAGTTGTATGTGAGAAAAAGCGGAGGATGAGAAAAAATCTTTATCATCCTCTTAGAAAAATCTCTCTTTCAATCTATTGGCCTCTAGGCCTAATCAAACTTCAGCAGCTTTTAAGAATACTTTATTGGCTGTAGACTTACTTCAGTTAAGGTCAGATAAGGTAAAATTTTTAAAAGGCTATTATTTTTTCTGATGCTCTAAAAATTGATAGAATATAACCAGCCTGTACTTCACAGTACAAGACACCTTCATTCAGAGCGCTCATACGGGCTTGGTCGCCACGCCCCAGACACTCAGGTTTTCTAATGATTTTTCCTTCAATGTTAGCGAGTATCTAGTATTCCTAATACAAATTCACAGACGTAGGTACGTAATTTATGGAATAAAGTCATTAGTATATGCCGGAATCAAACCTACGACCTCTCAAATGTGAGACAAGCGTTTTACCAATGCATTATCACCGCTATAAACCTAGAACATGGGCTAGTATATATTTTTATTATTTAGGCTTCACTTCCAGGTCAGATAAGGTAACATTTTCATTAGGCTGGTTATTTTTTAATGTTGAGATAACAAGGGTTAATATTACACATCGCAACTCACAATTTAAACAGCTCCAATCCCTTTATAGCCTCGTTTTCTTTCTCGTAGTCCGACGGGGTTTTCAGGGTCTTTGGCTCGCTGAAAGGACCTCCGTATATGAACTCCGGCTTCGTTCTATACTCCGGGTCAGCAACGTCTAGGGGCTGGTAGCAGTTGCACTGGATAGGACACGGTTCCGAGTTCTCAGTGACCTTGTTGGTGCAAGAGACAATTTTTGGTGTGCTGACCTTCCGTATTGGCTTCACTTCTTCTGTCTTCACGATTATCTTACTCGGCTCAGGTTCGGGTTTAGCCTTTCCCTTCTTGCCTTTGATTCCCTTGCTCCCTTTGTCTTTCTTTTTAGGCGGCATTTTGCGAAGGAATCTATTGTTTTACCAGCTATTATAGATGTTTACAGAGTTGTTGGCAGTGTAGCGGTTGCTGATAGTGTTTAGGACTTTGATGTTGGGCCAAATTGTGCCTATATGTTCTAGTACGTCGTAGCTTTGGATTTGTGGTGCTAGTGGGAAGAGTCTTGCATCTATTGACTCCGATATTGTAGCCGAAAGGGGCAAAGATTATCAAGAATGTCATTACTTTCTGAATGGATGACATTCTTGAAAATCTTTGCCGATTCGAATCGCTCAGGATTTGGTGCGCGTAATATATGAGCTGATCAGATCCTTGATAATGTCAGAGGTGCGATCACATAGACCATCGGTCATGAGATGGATAGGAGCTACTGGATGTGGACAGCCGAATCTCAGGCCTTGGGAGATGTCCATCTTCATTACAGAACTGCCCCAGGCTCATGATGATGATGACAATAACATTGGCTGTTCTGTTCCTTTTTTCGTCTGACGAAAAGACGTCCTTATAAGGGAAGATGCGAATGTTGGCTGTTCTATTTATTAACCACATCATGATTGAAGTCTGGAGGATTGCAGATTTCTTGAAGGAAGATGTCCCATCCATCCATATTCTTGAAAAGTTAAGCCATGGTGGTTGCGTTTTTCTTGTAGTTTTGGTATTGTGACCTGGATTTCATTTTGTGATTGATGCTATGTACATTAGATTTATTACGGGACATTTAAACATTTTGCTGAAAATTTTGTTACACAGCACTTGCACAACACAAACAAGGATAAGTATCCTTGAACACAAATCACAAATCAATAATGACAGCGACGTTTGATGACGTTCATGATGTTCTTTTTCGTTAACTTTTTAAATGACTCGCTTTGAAAAAAGTTTTTTTACCTTTTTAGAGTTCCGTAGTCGAAATGAACCCTTATAGTTTCGCCATGTCCGTCCGTCTGTCTGTCTGTCTATTTGTCTGTTCGCGGCCTAGATTAGGGATGCAATTTGTTTTTCTCGCTTACACCATGATGTGGGGTATCGTGGGATTGGTCGTATAAAATATTGTGGGCGGAAACTTTTCTGCGAGTAGGGCGTCCCCCCCTCTTCCGGCCAAACGTTGATTGTAGAAACGTGCGAAAAATCAGGGCATATCAGCATGGACAGGGCATGTCAGCACATATAATGAATTTAAAAGGAAAACTGTCACGGCTTAGTAGGCTTTACAAGTTAATTAGTAATAGGTGACCAACTTATAAAAGGAAAACTTCGTACAAAATCCATTGAAAATTACTTTGATGCAGTTGTTAGTTCTGTAAAGCAGATAAAAAACAACTCTTTCTACGGAACTGGTCTCTACGGTACGGAACTGGCCGGTTTTTTAATAAAAAATCACAGCTTTCGTGCGTCACACGACTATGGAGCACTTTGGAAATGAATCGAGTCATTAATGTCATGTGAAAAATGTCGTTCTGACTTTTTTCAAAAAGGTTTGGCTACAGGGCAAACTCTTAACCCGATCCTTTGTTTTAGGCTCCAATTTTCCAGAGGAGTGTTTCTCAAATTTTTGATATCATTCTTTGTTTCCGAAATGTCGAGCGCCTAAATCAACATATCGGAAAAATTTAATCTTTTTCACTCTTTCGGCCATAACTTTTTTCTTTTTTGACTTTCTGGAATAATTCTATTTGCACCTTACAGCTCTGGTGAATACACGTTTTTGGGTCTTTTTTTAATATCATATCGTCACAACTCTCCGAGATATAAGGGGACCACAATTTTTCGTGAAATCGGGGCCTACACTGGAGCGAACGAAAAGACATTTCCAATATCAAAAGATCACCCCCTTGAACTACACGACTGCAAACAAGCCTTCTATTAAACACACAGAGAGAGAGAGAGTATATCAAGTAACACTGTTACCAATCGCTTGTGGCATACTCCTATAAATGAAAGTACTGATTAACCTTCTATTAACATCGCACTATCAAATACTTTCACTGTCTATTTAGATTATTATAATAATATGCGAGTACTTTGCCTGTCGGACAAAAACTTGCTGTCGGAACATTGTTTTGTCGCTTCGCATAATATGAGGTCTCTGTTGGTCATGCGTAACTTGCAGACCGGGTGGTAAAGATTGCATTTTTACCTGAATCTCGTGTTTTTATCATTACGACTTTTATGATGAATGCCTCGTTGGTCTAGCGGTATCACAGTTTGATAACCATCACGAGTTCTATTCCCGCTGGGAACCGTCGTTCTACTATTTGTACTAATGGCCTAGCTGGATGTTTTTCCGTGTATGTGATGTCCTTATCACAGGGTATCCTTGGTAATCCTGTCTCTGTAAAGTCCTTGGAACCAGGACAAGTGATTGTGTTGTGTTGTGTTGATGTTATTATTAGTAACTACTTCTTCTGGCGCATTTCAGACCAGCGAAGGTTAGCTATCGCTTTTTGTTTTCCGTTGTGGGATATCTCGGTTCTCCTTCCATTTTAGTGGTCATCATTATCATCAGCCATTTGATGCCCACTGTAGGACATATGCCTCCCTCATGGTTTTCCAAGCTTCCCGGTCTTGTGCCGCCCGCATCCAGCGACTGCCCGCCACCTTAACCAGGTGGTCAAAGCATCTGTTGGGGGGCCTGCCCACGCTGCGTCACGCGTCGTCCGGTCCGCGGTCGCCAGGTCAGAACTTTTTCGCCCCAATGGCCATCAGTTCTCCGAGCTATGTGCCCCGCCCACTGCCACTTCAACTGAGCAATTGCGGATTCCTCATCCCTGACTCGATCACGCAGTGAAACTCCTAACTTGCTCGTTGGGCGACCTTGAGCCTTCTTATGAGGCCCATTGTCAGCGACCAGGTCTCACATCCATAAGTCATCACTGGCAACACACATTGGTTATATACCTTTGTCTTGAGACACTTTGGACGCGAAAATGTCTTTTAGTTTCCCGAACGCTGCCCATCCGAGTTGGATTCGACGAGTGACCTCTTTCTCGAAGTTGGACTTACCTAACTGAACTGTTTGTCCCAGGAATACAAAGTGGTCGACAACTTTGAGGTCAGAGCCGCCAACGTCGATAGGAGTGGCTGCTACATGGGAGTTCGACAATTATCTTAGTCCATGTTCATTTTAAGACCCACTCTGTTAGAAGTTCTGTTCAGGTTCTTTTAGTGGTAGTGACATATTTTTTGTATTTAAAATAATCCATGTATCTAAATGTGTTTTATTTGTTCTTTCTTTTTGTATCTCTGCAATAATATCGGAATTGCTATAGTTGAAGGTTTATGTTGTGTTTTCAGCATTGTACCGTAAATCAATATTTTATCAGTGTAACTATCTTGTCTTTTGGAAGGCCTTTGAAGCAACTATTCTGAGAGTTCTGCAGATAACAGAAATGCCCCGAGCACTCCCGGAAATCAAACCTTTTAACCCAATTCTTTTGTCGGTATTTCCAATAGATGTTATCAAATAAATTTCATTGGTCATAGCTACTGCTGAGGGCAACAAAATCCACTGGTCATAGTTACTAGGGATAACAAAATCAAAATGGAGGATTCTACACGTCAATAGGAAACTTCAAAATCGCGCTGTTCCTTATATTTTGATGCGGCAGGTGGTAACGAACTACCACCTACTGGTGGTACTGTAGTATCCAAATGGCAGATTTTTTTGTTGTTGGTTGGTTTGTAGTAGTAAAAATTGGTTGTGTTGACGAGTAAACCCCCTCCCCCCACCTTTTTTACCCGACAGCGGCGGAGCTCAAAAGGAGGGTAATCTGTTTGGCTCGTATGTATGTAAGTATGTCCTATTCTATGTTCCCCCAGAGGTCAGATTTTAACAAATGAGATCGCAATCGATTCGTCGTATTTGCGCGAGTGTCATAGGTTATACGAAATCAGCATAAATATAAGAAAATATTAAAAATCCGTGTAATCCGTTTTATCCGTGTGATTAAGAATAGCGTCACTCCATTTCATTCCGTGGATGTCGTAGAAGGCGACTAAGGAAATTAATTACCAGGAGATGGGCAGCAGCGTCTTCCTGAGATTCCAACCGCATACTGCGATCGCCAACCCACCTGCCAAGCGTGGCGATTATGTCAAAACCCTTAATGGTTAGGGAAAACCATGAGGGAGACCTATGTCCTGCAGTGGGCGTAAAAATGGCTGACGATGATTAAAAATCACTCAAAACATACAAACAAAAAACTGTAATAAAAAATTACGAAGGGTTAACAGAAGATCCATGTTGAGCGAATTCTGGGGCAAAACATCTCGAATCTGTGCTCTGTTGCTACGTTCACGTTGACGGGCTTACGTCAAGACTCCCATAAAAGATTTGAGATTAATTTAGATTAATTAATTAACATTGCCATTTCCATAAAGAAAGCCTGTGGACCTGCAGTGAGTGGGATAAACAGTGACGGAAATTATAATATGTAATCACGTCTAAAAGCTCTACAATTTGATCGCACGTACCAGACTTCGCAAAAGCGGTAGTACAAAGTGCAGCTTAGATCCGTGTTCCGCGAAGTGTGTGCCGCGGCACACTGGTGAAAATGGCAAGGTTTTGCCAAGAATGGCCGTTTTTAGCGGAAATGCAAATCTTTTACTAGGCTCTTGGATTCTAAAAATTGCTAGTACCCAGAAATTGGGATTTCTGGCTGACCCTTTTGCAAAACCGGTTTATGAAAGAAATATTGGTATCTTCATTAGTGAATACTTTAAATATATTTTGTACTACTATACTAAATTGATTGATTAAATAGACTGATAAAGAACACTAATTGATTGTTCAATGTCGATAGCAGGTCAACCTTTACATTTTTCTTGCCTAGTCGCCTTTAAAGTAACTGATTAGATTGTGTGTATTATATGTAAAGATGTATGTGCTGTCGACTGTATCTACCCGTGAAATTTAATGTACGGAACGCTAGCTTGGATAATACTGTTTTATCTTATTTCAACGTACTGGGAGGTAAGTCGGCTGGTTAATTGAAGCCCTTTCAGCCAACAGACACAGCTGAGTCATCGGGATTATGATAGACTGTTTACGTTGTATTCCACAACACTGCGTATTCAAATGCCGTGTAAAACGAACAATACGCAACGAAAACGAAACAAAATCCCCATTTACATCCAAAAATGGGGGGCGATACTCGTCAATGCGAGCAAAAGCTTTGAAATCGCGAGAAAAAAATTTCTTTGGCTGGTAAAAATTCTAGTAACATTAACCCCCGGTTTCGCGTAAACTGTAGGGCACAGGCCTTCTCTCTGGGAACGCGTACCCTTACAATCTATAAGTTAATCTAATTTCAAGAGCTGTTAGTTCTTTTTTAGGGTTCCGTAATCATTTCGTATGGAGTTTGGCCAACTGACAGCTATTAGGTAACAGATTGTTAGTGTACGGGAAACAAGGAATCCGTCCGCCACTTTTTGCTTTTTTTATTTAAACGTATTTACAACAATGTTATACAATTACTTTAGAATAATTTAAGTTTATCGAATGAAAAGAAAGGTCCCTTCGAATATCGCTAACCATTTCAAAATCATGCTGTAGTTTACTTAATGATATTTTTGGGACCCTTTTAGTATGTCTACGAGGTCTGTCTGACCTATAAAAGGCTTTTTTCGCTTGACGGGGTAACCCGTTTTGCACAAAATATGTTATTACGGCGGATATACCAACTAATAATAAAAAATGCAAGAAAAGTATGTTTTTTAAGTTTTTAAAATAGATTTTAATAGGCTGGTATAGTTTCTTTTCAGAGAAATGTTCCCAATCGCTCTCGTCTCTTTACATAAAGCTCGGTACAGACAGAACATCCGAACGAAAGTAAACGAATCAGTTGACGTTACGGTGATAGCAAGCGCACTTCACTAACTTCGAAGTTAGCAATATTTCGGGGTTATCAATATTCGTAGTGGCGAATAAGAAATCCCTAGAAATATTGCTAACTGGCAAGTATACGCTCAAAAACGGCACCAATCTGTTCACAGACCTGACGATTAGTCTTTATCAATCACTCTGTGATTGGTTCGTTTTGTGCGTTACCGAAGCACCGTTAACGCTGATTGGACTATAGTAACAGCGTTGTACTGAGATGGTAAGCCCAGCCCCACTTGCTCAATTTTTGGCGCTCTAGTTAGTCAAATAGATGTTTTTGTTGTGCTGTCGAATGTATCATAGTATTAGGACAGCACATCATCCATAACACTTTATTTGCCAAGTCGCCCTTAACGTAACTGATTAGAGTCCACAATGTCAGATCACAATGTCCTGCGGACAGTCGAATGTGCCATGGCGATCAGTAAAGCGAACGCAACGGCCTGTTTCACATTGGACTATAACCGTCACAACAAGATATCATTGGTCTGGTAATTTAATATAAATACTAGTCTAACAATGTAATTCAGTTACGGCGGCTATAACACGTTCAGTTTAAGAAAGGATTATAACACTGTCAATTAAATAAAGGGACTTGACAATTATTTGTTTCTCGCTTTTACAATAAAGCCGACCACATTTTGTGAGAGAGAGGTAAATAGTAATTTAATAATAAATAATTTATTACTTTACCTGATTAAATAATCGTGATTTGACCCGTTTAATATACTTATAACTAAATAGTTATCCAGTCCCTTTCTTATACCAACAGTGCTATAACAATTTGCTTCTCGCTCGCACAATATACACGGCGGTATTGTATGAGCGAGAGGCAAAATGTATCTGTCCCGTCCCTTTCTTTAATTTAACAGTGGAATATTGACCAATGTGAAAAACGGTCAAGCGTTTACGGTGAGCGGTGCCGATTGGCGAGTGCCTCGTCTGTGTTCGTTTGGTCGGTCTGTACACAGCTTTAGCCCAGGAAATCGGTCAAACAGCTTCCTTTTCTACCTAGTGTCTGACCCATTTCTTTCGGACTCGGATTGTTTCGGTCTGCATGTGTTGCCCCGAAAAGAATATATTCTCGATGAGATAACTTCGTGTGACTTCGATATTCCGTGTGGCGCCGGATTAAGAATAGCATCACTCCATTTCCTTCCGTGGATGTCGTAGAAGGCGACTAAGGAAATCAATTACCAGGAGACGGGCAGTAGCGTCTTCCTGAGATTCCAACCGCATCCTGCGATCGCCAACCCGCCTGCCAAGCGTGGCGATTATGGCAAAACCCCTCATGGTTATGAAAACCTCGAGGGAGGCCTATGTCCTGCAGTGGGCGTCAAATGGTTGATGATGATGAGTAGAAATGTTGTTACGCCTGAAAAAATGGAGAAAATGAGGTTTACTAAAAATTAAACCTAGACCCATTTCCAGGACCCGAAACTCCCTAAAAGCTAAATATCGAAATCGTTATAGCCGTTTCCGAGGTTTTTCCTTTCACGTTTCTTTCCAATCTTAGGTCCTCATCGTGTGACAAAAGTAGCACGTTCTACCAGTACAGCAGCAGCATTCCTCAAAACGTTGAAACACGTGTAACGATCCACCGAAATAGCTCTGCGATGCTTCCGAGCACTGTTCCAGACGCATGGCAGTCTTGGACTTATTTAGATGTAGAGTTTTACCCTTTTAGGGTTGCTATGAAAAATTTAAACTCTTATAAGATCATAGCGGATCACCGTTGTGTCATTCGATTAACATCTTTGCAAAGCTGAACACGCGAGAAAAATATATTTTCGACATTACATGTTCAACCAGATCTTTTTGCAACAATGTATAGAGTTATATGACCCAATTACGGTTTCGTTGCGTGATAACGAAAAAAAAATTCGTTCTGGTAACAAGCAACAAAATCAGCATTATCGCCACGCTTGGCAGGCGGGTTGGCGATAATATACTGAATATCATAAGAATCTTCTTCTTTAAATGCCGTCTCCTATAGGAGCTTGGCAACTAATTCGGCTATCTTGCTTTTCGAGTCTCCCAATACAAACAAGGAACTGGTACTCTGTTCAAACCACTGTCGTAAGTTGTGTAGCCATGATATCTTTGGTCTCCCAGGTCGTCTTCTTCCTGGAGTCTGGGGATATGTCCGAAACACTGCAGCTTTCGTTTCTTGATGGTGTTAACGACCTTTGTCTTCTTCATTCTATGCAAAACGGTAGAAGGGCGGACCTTTTGAACTCAAGAAATTCTAAGCATCCGGCCCACATCTCAACCGCTTCTATACGTTTAGACATATTTCGAGTATGTCTCCAGGCCTCTGCTCCGTAATTAAAATAGAACTTAGGTAATTTTGTCACAATCAATAACGTTGTGACTGAGCTAGTTGGGAAAGCCGCAAGCCTTTAAAAAAGAAGCCTATAGTTTGAATTTATCTTTATGGAAATAATAGTAAACTCGATGTTTTCATGGATTACAGTGAACAGCAGCAGAAGGCAATTAATCCTTTTGGCAGATATGGCAGATCGCCATAAAACGCGAGAAACGTTTTCGCTCGCTGTTATGCTACGAGCCCCGGAGTTTGAGAATCGGTGATAGTTTAGTGACTTTCGTGGCTTATGTTTATTGGTGGCGCGTGATCCAGAATGTTTGTTTTGTATTTCCTGCTCGTTATACGGAGAATGTTGTTTTCTTTTTGAGAAGAAAGTTAAGAAGCATTCGATACTTTGTTGCGATAGAATATTTTTAAAGTTTAAAGTTACGCTGAGGCCACACATTCGTGGATTAGATGACAGCAAGCAGCATGATGTCACGCTCGACTAGGATGATTTAGGTCCTGCTGTTACTATCATCATCATCGTCATCATCATTCAGCCACAAGAAGTCCACTGCTAGACATAGGCCTCCTCCATGGATTTCCAAAAAGACCGGTTGGAAGCGGCTTGCATCCAGCGTCTTCCTGCCACTTGGATGAGGTCATCTGTCCATCTTATGGCTGGTCGTCCTACGCTGCGCTTGCCGATATGTGGTCTCCATTCGAGAACTTTTCGGCCCCATCGGGCATCAGTTCTGCGTGCTATGTGCCCCGCCCACTGCCACCTCAACTTACTAATCCGCTGGGCTATGTCGACGACTTTCGTTCATCTACGGATCTCATCATTTCTTGTATTACTATCCTGGTGTACACACATGCAATAAAAAAAATTCTGTCTATCTATCTAACTCAAACAAAAGTTGGGCTCATCATACTACACGAACTGTTCTCCCGGGGCCGGAATCCGCTTGTTAACCCCCGCAGCCCCAATGGAAGTTATATGCAGCCATAGACATATTACGCAAAAACAATGTGTTGAACAAAATTCCGCCCAAAGCTTAGGCGGGGCGACACGCACACATTAACGTAACATTTGTGTGCCTAAACAGATTGTAGTATGTGACGTCAGCCTTGGTAGCTAATAGAAGCGACCTCAGCTTAGCGCCTTAACGGCTAGACCAACGAGGCAGTCGACATAGTGGTAAGTCGTTAAATTAAAAGTACAACACTGACAACCGGCTACGCTAATCATGCCAATTTGGCTACAAATATGTTGCCTCACTTTGGAAGCTCGGACTGCAGTTCTATACCTTACAAAGTTGAAAACAACATTGTACTCGGAAAAGAATAACTAGAATTTGTAGAAGATACCGTTTTTCTAGGCATCACAATCGATTCAAAATTGCAATGGGGTCCTCATATTGTAAAACTAGCACACAGGCTTAGTTCTGCAGCATATGCAGTCAAAAGAATTAGAGAGCTCACTGACGTTGCAATTGCTAGGTTTGTTTATTTTAGTTACTTCCATAGTATTATGTCCTACGGCATACTTCTGTGGAGTCGGGCAGCAGACATTGACACGATCTTCATCTTACAGAAGACAGCGATCTGATTTATTTACAAGCTAGGTAGTAAAGGGATCGTTAAGGGATTTCTTTAATTAAAGAAACTAACATCTTAACAGTTGCAAGTCAATACATTTATGAAAATATAATGTAAGTTAGAAAAAACATCAGTAATTTCAAAAATATTGGTAGCCATCACAATATTGATACTAGGAATAAACATAAATTGTCATTTCCACGTTTTAGACTTGCAAAAGTTAATACATCCTTTATGGGGCACTGTATACGGTTCTACAATAAGATTCCTCAATATATATTAGAGTTACCACCGACGCGGTTTAAAAAATGTATTAAGCATACTCTGTGCAAAAAGCCTATTATAACATTAAGGATTATTTGGAAGACAAGGATGTCTGGTATTAAATAATGTTAACAGGAACGATTGTATCTAGTGTTTAAGTTGAAAACTCTGTTAATTAAGCAAACCTGTTTTGAAAAGAATAAATGTGGAGTTTCTTTGTTAGCTTCTTCTCCGCACAGCTTTGACGTTCATTAAGTAAACATTTTGTTTTTATAGTGAATAAAATTTTTGACTTTGAATTTGACAATAATTGTATGCATGCTGCATTGCTGCAAACTACAAGGCGCTGCTTGCCGGTTCCCTATCAAATTGTGTCTCGGTACTTTCCAAGGTAACTAGAGCTGAACCCCGACCATCCAACGGTTTCTTGACAAGTGCCGATAGTTGGCAATTTATCGACGCAACCATAAGTGGCCATAATGCACCGCCTAAGCGCATGCGCCGCTCATCAATCAACCTGCTATTATATCGTGAGGTGAAATCTGAGAGCCGAGGCTTTGATCACTGTGATTAGTGGAATGTGGTATTAATGCTGGATTAGAGTAAAAGTCTTGGCTGAAAGGCATAAGGTTGGCGAAAGGACTCGTCTCAGAAGTGATAGTCTTATACTCGTATTGCTTAGACAATGACGTTTAAGCAATCACCTTCCGTCTTTTGCAGCTTGACAAGCACCTACAGTTTGTGCTGCAACGTTCTTGCTTCACTACATCACTATTCTTATCTTATCTTATCTTATTCTTACCACAGGATGAGAGTGAAAGTCTTGGTTGAATGGCGTATGGCTGGCGAAAGAGTTCTATACAGAGTGTCTTAGAAGTGATCTAATAGTCCTATATTACTTACCCCCAGTTTCTTGTACACTAACAAACTGTTAACAGCTGTTAGTGGTTTAATACACGCATTTTTCCACTATGGTCCCCCAAGGTGAGGACCGTGGAGGACCAATATTGGACAAGGATGCATCGTCATTCCTCCATCCATAATCTGCTTTAGATCGACAATCCAACTGCGCGCAGGCCGTTTCAGTTGTGTCCAGTCTACTCGACCTTTATCAAACAACCGACCTTTGTCGGTTGCGCAGATATGATGATCAGACTCTGCCCCTTCAGCTTTCTAATCCTAGACGGTCTCTGTCGATCGTACTAACAGAGAGATTGTGCGTCGTATAAAACTGTATTGTTATTCACTATCCAATGGTTGTAGTTGTACACCGCTTCATTATCCTTCTCTATTCTTTTCAGGTCCCAAGAGAGCGATGACGGTGACAGGAACACAGGTGACGGCGCGAACCGGGTGCCGCCGCACTGTCACATCACAATCAAATGCACGAGAGAGGTAAGCGAGTCACTCTTACCAAAGAATTGACAGTTCGTCAATTCATCATTCGTCAGGAATTACGGACCGCCATCTACCGATATGGTGGTGATTGTTACGAATCCTTCAGAATCTGTTGCGTATAATTAGGCGGCTGATTATGCTCATCATTCTGATATCATGATAATTATAGACACACGCACGGTAAATGGCTTCGTCTCAGAGATAGTTTTCTTCTTTCGCTCTGTCGCCTGTTATAGTGTCTATCGACATTTAGATAGTTCGTCAGTGTTGACTTCAGCTTACACAAGACTTGTAGTGTTACAAGTCAGACGTATTCACGCGAACTATATTGGGAGCTTTGCTGGCGCAATGTAGGAACTTGAAGTTTAAGGGGCGCGCATCAACTTCACAAAAAAAAGGGTAACAAATAACCTTGCGATCTCCAAAACAAATCACTGGCAGAACCGCTAATGAAGAGAACTTATTGACAGCTACTTCGTTTTCCAGATCGCCGGATTCAACGGCCTATCTGAGGCTGTCCGCCGTCTCGACTTTTCATCGGCCGTGCGCGATGTGCGCCGATTCAACTACATTTGCGCTCTGTTGAACTTGTTGGTTGGCGGGCAACGACTGACTCATCTGCCCGGGGCTGCGCAGAGACTACTGCTGAGTATGCTGGAAGAGGTCGCTAACCAAGGTCAGTAGTTGAATCAACTAAGTTCAACTACAACATCTTTTTTGAACCTATGATAACGCATAAACTATTATTGAGTATTCCGAAAGAAGTCACTAACCAATGTACATTGGTCTTGTGACAATTTGAACACTAAAGAAAGACTAAATATGTTTAGTTTTCCAACCAGTCAGTTTTTCATTCATGCTGTCACTGTAATATAATCCAAACAACCTTAAGGACACGTCGATAACGCACAGAGTGATTTCCTCTGCCGTACATTTTGCGCTAATGTAATGATAGGAATCAATACGTCAAGGGATTTTTCGTCTCATGCCTCCCGACTTCCAACGCCTTGACCGGCTGTTGAGTGCCATCTATCAGCTGATTTTAATTACTCCATCGTACAATTTTACCCCCTCCCTCCCCCCAGTGGCGACATCGAAACAGAATCTGAACTCGCTGCGAGCGCTTTTAGTCGCCCTCTCGGCCCTTCGCGAGTCGGAGCGGCGAGCTTGCTGGGGGAGGCCGCTGGGGTCCAAGGCCTTGTGGGGGCACCACGACCACGCCATCGCCAGGATCAATCACATCGCTGACAGCATTTGTATACAGGAGGTGGGTCCTCCTTACTTTTTTTAGGGGTTCGTCTAGCTAAAGAAAAAAAGGGAGAAAGCGGCCGCCCCCGGCGCGCTTGGTGGGGGCGGCTGCTACCATCCAAGGTGCTGTGGGGGCACCGTGACCACGCCATCGCCAGGATCAATGACATCGCTTCCTGCATCTGTATTCAGGAGATGGGTCCTCTCATTTTCTTTAGGGATTCACATAGCTAAATAGAAAGCGGCCGCCCTCGCCGCGCTTGCTGGGGGCGACTGCTATCGTCCAAGGCGCTATGGGGGCACCATGACCATATAATCGCCAGGATCAATCACCTTGCTAACAGCATCGTGTTCAGGAGGTTTATCTTTGTTTTTGTATTTGATTACCTAAAGACAGAGCGGCGATCTTACTGTGCTCCAAGGCCCTGTGAGGGCACAGTGATCATGCCATCGCCAGTATCAACCATATCGCTGACTGCATCTGTCTGTATACAGGAGGTGGGTCTAACTTACTTTATGGAATCGACTAGCTAAATAGAACGGCGGTGTTACTGAGGGCAGCCGCTGGAGTCCAAAGTGCTATGGGGGCCCAATGACCACGCCAACGCTCCACTACATCGCTTACAGGATCTGTATGCGGGAGGTGGGTTCGCCATATTATCATCAAGGATTCGTCAAAAGAAAAAGAAGTTAGCGAATAAGAGAGAAAGAGAGTGAAGTGCTTGCTGGGGGCAGCCACTGGGGTCCAAAGTGCTAAATATGTGGGCACCATAACCACGCCATCACGAGAATCAGATCGTAGGACTAATGCGCACTAAACCCTGTAAAATCCTGACGTTTGCGATAGCAATTACTATAGAATTTGACAGTTAGACGATTGGAATCGTCGGGATTTGGTGCACGTAATATAGGAGGAGATGGCCAACAGCCTCTGAATACACGAGGTGGGCCTATTCAACTACACCCCACTGGGGGACCTTGAATGAAATGAAATGAAAATGAAAAATGTTTATTGAGCTGAACAAAAATTAACAATATATAAAGTAACTCTGAACCCCAAACTAAATTAAATTGTATCTTGAGGCACAGTGATCCATTCCGGGTGAACTTAAGTTTGTACAGTAATAAAATAAAAGTTAAACATGCATACAACAAACTATAATATGGCTCAAGTCTTTTATTTCAAATAATAAAATAAACCTACATAAAATATTATTATAGATATATCGATACGAAAAATAAATAGACTATTGCATAAACATAGGAATAAGCCTGCTTGAATTAATATGACCTACATAAAACTACATAAATATACTGTGATAGATTCGTCGTGATAAGTAAACCCAATTCCAAATTTGGTAATTTATTCACGATGTTAGGGTAAGTTGCTAAAAGATTGGGTTTAGTAACCAACGAGTAGGCAAACTCGTAGCCAGAGAACCGTGAGACCCGATTGCATGGTATGTAAGGGCTATGCGAGATCCCAGTAAATTTGTTATCTAATGAAAGAAGAAAGATTGCCATAGACCTATGCAATACCTTGAAAACACCAGAAATGTAATTAATTTTTCATTTTGGTGCGCGTAATATAGGAGATGGACAACAGCCTCTAAATACACGAGGTGGGCCTATTCAACTACACCCCACTGGGGAACTTGGATACCTTGAAAACACCAGAAAATGTCATTCGTTTTTCATGTTCGGACCACTCTTAGGACTACGAACTACAATTTTTCGGTATCTGTGGAAAGTCAGCTACCCAAATGTTATTGAATTATAGAGAATCAAGATAGTTCGTTACTTTAGACCACAGCTTAGTCTAGACTTCTCATCGCTTCAGTTTCAAGAATTTTAAATCTCGGGCCATCAATTGCCCCTTGGTAGGCTCGTAGGGTTTCCGGAGAGGGTAACAGCAGTTCAGCTGATCAGCTCTGTAGATACTTTTCACTTAATTCTAATTTGTTTATTTCAGCCCGGGCCAGAAGTGAGGCCTAAACTTCACGACCTCCCAGAGGAATGCATCAGAGAGATTCTACTAAGGATATCGGACCACAGGGATTTAGATGTAAGTCCTCATTTTTTTGCCTGGTTATATTTCGTTAATATCACGAAGCATATCCTCCTCAGTCCTACTCTTGAAAATAACAATTTAAAACCTTTGTTATTTTCAAGAGGTTTGGGACTGAGGAGGATAAACACAAAATAAATGTGCGATAAATTTTACACTAGTAGATACTACGTATTCTCTCTCTGAGAGAAGGCCTGTGCCTTATAGTGGGACGTATATAGGCTGCTTATGATGAGATACTACATATAATTTTGGGCAAAAAACTGTTGTTATGAACACAAAGATAGTCATCAAAATCAGTTGATGTGGTAAAGTATTTTACCCTATATCTGTGATTTTACCATTAAGTATTCGCTCATACGTCCTGCAGTTGCCTTTGTAAATTGAAGAGTTCGATGGTTTTCTCAAGGAATCCAACTGATCTTGGCTTCCTTGAGAATTTATGTCCAACATTTATTATAAGTAAAGATGAACCACCCTCTACGAATATAGTTTTTACTATCGCTAAACATTGACGCCCTTTCTAACAAAAAAAAGTAATTATCGCTGAACATTTGATTTGAACATACATATTGTACATAAAAAAATATACGCAGAAATTGAGACCACCCTCCTTTTTTGATGACTGTTAAAAAGTAGCCACCATACTTGGTCGCCACTTGTCTCTGATTTATGAGGTTTTCTGCCAGCCACCGGCTATCTCAGGCAGGTCCTTGACACCTTCGTCCCCCCCAGTGACTGTAAATTTTGTCTTTCATTTTAATTTTATTTATGTAATTAAAATGAAAATCTATCTCCCTACTATCTGCCTTCGACTTTATATGCCTCACGTGTCCTCTTCACGATTGTTTTGTTTTTATTTTTGTTTTGTTGACGTTCGTGTATTTTGTTTGTGTAACTTCGTTTTAACGTTGTGTTTCTGTGACAATTTAAATAAATGTCTTCTTTTTTTCTTTATGTATTCAAAGCATTGCAATATTATTATTAGTTCGGGGTAAAAAAGCTAATAGTCTCGTCTGACCCAAGTGGCCAGACGGACGCCCTCCGGCTGAGGCGTCCAAGCGGCCGGAGGTCGGGACAATGAGAGAAAACGTCGGACTATCCGGGTTGTATCAAGCAGCACCGCCTTTTGCATGATAGCCGGAAGCATGCCCACACGGAGTTCCAACCGCCTCAGATGGTCAGCGAGACTGGTTGGAATTAACCCATTCGCGGACAGGACTATAGGAACAATTATTATTATAATTTATTAGCTACTCCAACAGTATTTTCACATTTCATTTAAAAACAACTTTGTTCTACTTTATAACTGAGAACTACCAATGTAGCGTTCTCTTACATACCTTCACCATACTTCCAATCCCAAACATATAAAATCCGCAAACACATCACACTATGGTGCCACAGCGACCAGGGCAGGGAGTAGCCGCGGCGCACTCGCGGCTGGTGAGTGCTGGTACTGGCTGGTGCGGTCTTCTATCATCATCATCAACCCATTATGTCCCCACCGAGGGGCACGGGTCTCTTCCCTCAGGAAGGTATAGGCCATACTCCACCACGGAGGCCAAGTCCGGATTGGTGGAGGCTTGTGTAGACTAGTGGCTCGTCTACTGTCAGAAGTTGTCAAGCCGCCCTAAGGCCTCTGACTTGGCTTAACGACTGCCATCTATCGACGGCAGCCGGCACCAACAGCTTAACGTGCCTTGCGAAGCACGGAACCGCTCGGAAAAATGCCACTAGCGTTAGGCATAGACGGCGACCCATCCATGCACTGAACGCTCGTAGCCCCGACTGCCTGAGTGATCTTAAACGATCACGAAGGTTAAGCAACACGGTCTTCTATACAAAGGCCTAATTATGCGCGCCAAATCCTATCGGAATCCTGAAGTTTGCGACAGCAATTAGGTAGTATAGAGAGTTAGACGAATGGAATCGTTCAGGGTTTGGTGCGCGTTTTACAGGAATTGGTATGCGACCGCTTCGACTCGGTTCCCTAGCTGGTGTGACTGCAAAACCCATGTCTCCTTCGCAGGCCGCCTCGTCGGCCTGGCAGCTCATGTCAAACCTGTGCTCGGAGCAACGCGTGTGGCGCGAACTAACGCTGTTCCACTTCACGCCGGCACAGGTATGCACTGGCAAGAAATCTTAAAATATGTGTGTACACAGGGCGATGAATAAAAACACCGGCCAAGTTCGAGTGGGACTCGCGCGCCGAGGGTTCCGTACTTGCGCTTGACCGTTTTTTATTATTTGTTAGAATATATAATAAGACCATTACGCCAAGTTTGATGCCTTTATGTATTACCATTTTTGCGATAGAGCATAAACAAAAAAACCGGACAATTGAGAGTCGTACTCGCCCACCGAGGGTTCCGTACAAATTTGTAGGTACATAAATATTAGTAATAGTTCAGGAATCGAGTCTCGTAGTTTTTTTCCGAGATTTTCTCGAACTTCAAAGACCGTTTTTATATGATTTAACTACAAATGTATAGTTCTCTGATTTTTGTCTGTACTTGTAGTATAAGACAATATTAATTGCCACATTTCATAGTTGTAGGTCAACGGAAAGTACCCTATAAATTTAGATTCCCTTGAATGTCAAAATATACGTTTTTTGCTCCATAAACGGCCGTATGTTTTTTAGGGTTACGTACATCAAAAGGAAAACGGAACCCTTATAGGATCACTTTGTTGTCCGTCCGTCGGTCCGCCCGTCCGTCTGTCTGTCAAGACCGTTTATCTTGGAGATGCGTGGAGGTAACGAGTTGAAATTTGTGTATGTGGTTTTAATTTCAACTCGCCTCCACGCGATCCCGAGATAAAAGGTCTTGACAGACAGACGGACAAAGGGACGGACGGACGGGCAACAGTGTTCCTATAAGGGTTCCGTTTTTCCTTTCGAGCTAAAAACGGCGAAAAAACTCGTTTGTTGTATGGAGACAACCCTTATTTTTTATTATTTGTTAGGTAATCCGCCGTTATAACATATTCTGTTAAAATTTTAACTGGCTACCTATTAAGGTTCCAAAGATAGAGCCCTTTAAAGGTCTAACGGACAGACAGACCGCAGATGGACAGTAATAGGGTCCCGTTTGGCACCCTTCGGATACGGAGCCCTAAAAAGATTTCAGAATACGCACTAAACAGAACCTATAATTTGCTAATTTCAGTTCGGCAATATTAACACTAGGCGGCGCTGATGCTGATTCTTAATCATGATTAGCGGGCAATATCGTCCAGCCGTTGATTGATTGGTCTTTCTTTGTTTTTGTAGCAGAACTAGTTTTTTAATATACATAAATACCTATAGGCACTGAATTGAATAAGAAAAATGTATTTAATAAGCATTGATTCGCAGGTCGCGGCGGCGGGGGAGAGGCAGAGGCACGACTCTGATGCATCCGAGACTGATGAGGAGGAAGTCAACAAGGATGTGGACTGGAAGATGCTCTTCCATAAACTAAGGAGGTGAGGTCTTAGCCCAGAAATATGCTAACGTTTTTATCTTCGTGTCGGCTTGCGTCATCTCGCTTTATTTCACAGCGTTCTTTATTGCACAAGAAATAAATCTGCACAAAGGCGAGCTTAATACTAAAAAGTATTTTATTCCAGCTAACCATGGGTGATGTGGTTAGAAGAAGGGATAGTGCTAGTAAAGTTTTTTAACCTGTTAGATTGTGACCTTGAAAAGAACAATTAAAAACCATTGTTATGGTGGCCCGATTGGGTCTTTTAGAATTCTGCAGATTAAGAAGTAAATTCTTGGAACGGTGAAGGAAATAATTGTGAGGAAACCTACTCAGGTTTCCTCACATTATTTCCTCAGGTACTCACCGGAGGTATTCACATGCCTCAGCGCTTGAAAATACCAATCCGTGGTGGGCAGGCGTGGTGATTAAGCCTATGAGAGCCCACAGGCCTTCTGATACCCTTCTGAGAAGGCCTGTGCCCTACACTGGGTCGTATATAGGCAGCATTATGTCTTGAAACTTGTCGGGGTCATTTCGTATGAAGATTGACTTTCGCTTATCAGATGTGTTTTTATCAGTTTTATTCGTAGTTTTTCATTGATAAATACGTGTAATTGATAAACACCCTTGATACAATGTTGTGATTATCTAAATACGTTCCCCAAGTAGGCTAAGATTTTTTAATTGTCTTGTTACAGACACTACGGCCTAAGAGAAGACGCTCAGTACGCGGAGACTCTGTCCCTGTGTCGACACTGCAAGTGCCTGTTTTGGCGCTCCCTGGGGCATCCGTGCATCGCGGACCAGGTAGGGGCCATTCAAGTATTACGTAAGCATTACGGGAGAGGGTTGGGGGGGGGGTGTCTTATCTTTGCTTATTTTTGATGGCACGGGGGGTGGGGGTGGGTGATTACGTCAGCGGTAGACATTTATTTTTCCTTTTTTTCTACAAAATTTAGTTGATTTTGCTTTGAACACATATGGCAACCCTACTTGACAAACGCATTTTCATGGATTCCTAAAAACAATGGATACGTTTAGGTATTCGGTTAGAACCGAGTAGGGGAATTACCGCGCGCTATTAACTTGTCTAAATTTCTTCCGCCAATGTTTTGTTTTCTTTCGGTACGATTGACGATTTGAATTTAAAAAAAATTGCATGTACCAATGTTTACGTAAGCGTGGGGGGGTTATTGCTTTGCTTTCGATAGGGGGGGGAGGTAAATAATTGTAATATATGTGCGTACGTAATACTTGAACGGCCCCTAACACATAGTTGCCAGGGTTCCGTACCTACTGCATTGCGGACCAGGGTATGAGGTAGTTATTAAGATTATTAAGGATGTCAACGGGACCCTATTAATTTGCCTGTCTGTCTGTCCATCTGTCCGTCCGTAGCCTCCAAGCCTACTCGTTTTTGGCATCTCTCACTCGCACATTTTGATATTTTAAGTTATCGTAAAAGAATGGGTCATACAAATTTATGACAAATTTTATTTATGTCGGTTTTAAAAAAAATTACAGACTATTACAGACATTTAAGATATATTTAATTAAATATTTTTTCCTTGCCAATTCCTTTTATAAAAACCATTAGTCTTTAAAAAAAAAACGATTTCTTAAAACACTTCCCTGAGTCAGTTTAAATAGTCTGTGTTAAAGGAAAAGTCGTAACCACAGATTATTTGAACTGCCTGAAATGTTTTACAAGAATCGTAGTTGCATACATAGTTCTAGTTCGACTGGAGATTTCCGCACTTAGCCTCATAGTTGGGCCATTGTACGAAGCAAGTGCTGAGGTATGTCTCTTCCAACCAAGTTACCAACCAGTTTTACTGGAAGAAATCTCTTACAGAGATAGCACGCCCTTGTACATGTTATTTCTTATGTAAGATCCTGTTAAATGTTTTGTGTCCAATAAAGTATAATTAATTAATAACGCTTACAGCTTTTATTTTCTAATTCCAGTGCCCAGAATACCGGGAGCGTCTAAAGGAGGCGGGGGGCCCGCTCCCCCCGCACCCCGTCCCCCCCGCGGCCTTCCTCAAGTTCTTCTCGCTGTAAGTCCGCCTCAACTCGGCATGTTATTGTACCACTTGGTATGCACTGGTTGGATCGTACGAAACTTGCGAAAAAATACTGACTTTTATTTTTAATTCGAAGGACTTTTACAATGAGCTAAATTTAAATTTGTCTGTTGCATTATACATCGTCTTTCGGCATCCAAAACCGCGAACGTGTCTTTTGTCAAATTTTACAGGAGACAGTAAAATCTTTAGAAATCATATCGTCGTAAACATACAACATATTCGAAATAATGGTTTTTAGATTAACTTAAATCATGTTAGTCCAAAACCCATTATTACTACATTCGCATTGCGCGCTGAGTTGCACGCAAGGGACCATCCATAAAGTACGTCACTCGTTAAGGGGGGTTCGACAAAATAATTTATTGTTAATAATTTGTTTTCTTCATTTTTTCAAACCTTTCATTATGATGTTGATAATATTGAAAAATCATTTGAATGGAAATGAAACTAATTTCGAAACTTTTAATGGCTGTAATAATTCTTATTTAATAATTCTAATAATTAATAATTCTAGATGTAAAATTGCAAAAAGGATGTTAAACTGACGTACTTTATGGATGACCCCCAATCTATACGCGGCTTTAATTTAATAATTTCTAGATGTAAAATTGCAAAAAGGATGTAAAATTGACGTACTTTATGGATGACCCCCAATCTATACGCGGCTTTACCGTCTGTCACTGTCAGCCAACTGATTGTAGTGGATCTGTATAACAATGTGACCGGTGTGTTTTAATTCGGCCCATTCCCAAAGTTATAGCTTGGTCCACTCGGGAGATTCTATAGAATTAAAAATGGTATTGTTATTGACATTGTTGTATTGTATAAGCTCGGCTAAATAAGGCTTCGCCTGAATGTTCATCGATGTCTTTTTATCGAACAAAAAGTGCAATCAATCTTGGTGATTTTACAGGAATTTAGAAATTTATTTTAGCTCTCATTTGTCGTGTGAATAGTTTTGGTATTTTGATCTCTAATGCATCACGCACTGTGTGATTATTTCATTGCAGCAATAATGAAGTAATTGGCAACAATGTATTTTATAACATTTGTGTTGTATTATGATATTTGCCGTGCAGACCAAATAAAAAAATATTCCGTTTTCATTCAATAAAATTAACTACTTCTATTAACGTTAATGGCTCACTAATATAAGATACACAATTTAGTTTCTACTTTAAAATTATGTTTACTGATGCTAATGAAAAAACTAAACTAATGTGATATTTCCAAAAAAAGGTGAAGCAATTATCTCGAAAATATTTAATGTAAAAAATTTAAAAGGGACTTATTTTTATGTAATGGCATGCTCCAGAATGTATAAACCGGGTCTCCAGTGGTCACTGAAAATATATATATAAACAGTGCAGAATAAAACAGTGTTTTCTGCGAGCGACGGCAATAGCGCATACAAAAATTGTTTTAGCAGAAAAAAACAAACAAAACAATCCTTTTTCCATGCGCAAAACACTTTGAAAATAACGTTTTGCGCATTGAAAACGGGTTGACGTGTTGAATACTGGCGCTTCAATATTGATTTTTCATAGTGATTTTTGGGACCCATGGCCCTGAACCTAAGGTCTTATTCTGTTATGATAAAAACAGAATTTAGGACCTTACAGATACAACTTTAGCACTCAGAAACAGCAGCGCTGGAGACGTGGCAAAAGAAAATTCTTACAGAAACAAGATTTAAAGACTTCCGACAACTGCCATTAGAATTAATATCTAGAGTACACATTTTAATTGATTGATTGATAAGGTACAAGTATAAAGTACATCCTCCTACACAATCTATGTTCAACTCTATTGTTACACAGTCTTATTTATAAAAACAAGGTTCCTTAAAACACTCCTCAAGTTAATTTTAGATGGTCTTTCCCAGTACGTTACACTTTAGGCTGCATTTGACGAGTGTTTTAAGGAATCTTATTCTTATCAATAATATTTAAGACTATATTCTTTTTTTTTTGTTGCACTAACCCGTGCTAACGACATTTTTAATTGGTGGAATTTTTAGCCTCTAAATAGGTTTTTAAAATATATTATCTAAGACGTAAGTCTTATTTATAAAAACACTAGCGTAAAGGGAAAAACAATTTGAATTGCATTTGACAAATTAATGTCTTAAGGAATCGTGTTTTTATAAATAATGACTGTATAAGTAATCCAGTGTGGATTGTGAATTGTAAGGCGCGAAACACAAAGATGGGACGTGGGGCGAGGGCGCGGTAATATGTATAGAGTCATAGACCACAGTCCTTGCTCTGCGGTCGCTCTTGGTCTATGACTCTATCTATACATATTACCGCGCCCTCGCCCTACGTCCCATCTGTGTGTTTCGCGCCTAAGTAGTCCCTTACTGTCTCAAGTCCCAAAATGAGTCCCTGAAAATCTGATCAGTATTAGAACAAGTGAACGAGATGCCCCTATACAACTGTTATAAAGTTATCCTGCTTTAAAATAAAAAAATAGACAGTCTTTAGGTAGGTAAATGGTATGATGATTTAGGTGGATATCGTCATGTCCTTTTAGCACGTGTTAAAGAGCATAGAGGTCGACCATTAATCTCGTGAGGGGGGGTTTGCAAAAAATCACCAAATTTCTCAAGGGAGTGATGGGGTGGGGGGGGGGGGTGTAGTGACATATCACGTGTGTTAATTTTTTCCTTGAACGCGCGATTTTAGAACCGATTTTATGGTTACATTGTCCTTTATTATTTTTATGCTTGTCGTTAACAGCCTGCAACTTTAATGCCTGTCTGGAAATATTTATAACGGTGCCGAACTCTGTTAATTTTCCAGAATTTAATTGTAGTTAATGATAATATTCTAAAAATCATTAAGATATTTTGTAGCAAAAAATAGACGTGGCGTGGGTAAACCTCACGTTGTATCACCGTGGTAAACCTCACGTTGTATCACCGTGGTAAACCTCACGTTGTATCACCGTGGTAAACCTCACGTTGTATCACCGTGGGGGTTTGAAATGTTGCTAAAGTGATCAATTGGTTGACCCCAAATAAAGATGGTGTAGCTATGCATAACATCAAAAATTAAATTATTTAGAGTGGCAAAATGGAGTATTCTTGTTGATTTGTTTTGACTGTTAAATGTTTGCAAATCATTTTCGTTTTGTCTTAAGGCCTAAACGGTTTTAGTTAGTTGAAGGAAAGATCTATCCGTCGCATTCAATAAAATTAAGTGAAACTTCGTTATAAACTTGTAATTGTAACTTATTTAATAGTGAAATTACACGTAAAAGATATATTGTAAGGAGAATAGAAGAAAATATTTTCAAATAAAATACAAAAAAAGTCTGATGATGCACTGCATTCATTTGTCCAAAAATCTTCAGTCTCCTACATTTTGATGTTAATTTATGTAGTGTAGCGGTTGATATTGTGATATTTTAAGATATATTTACGATTTCAAGTTTAACAGTGTTATTTTTACAAACAAGATTTCTTTAAACACTGCTCAGATATAGTTTATATAGTCTGTGGTAAAGGGAAAGCCGTAACCACAGATTGTATTTTAAACTGCCTCTGAGGAGTGTTTTAGAGTAATCGTGTTTTTATATTCTCTTTGGTAGCTTGTGGAACGTTGCGCTCAGTGACTACTAAATATGTATAAGTGGTCAATGTTTGGCCTGCCCATATGTGATCTTGTAAGTTATGCCTCGCTGCTCTCCAAGCTAACAAAGGCCTGAAAGTGTGATATTCCCAAGAAGCTAACACTATAGTATGTAGTAAAAAAATGCAGCTTATACTTACAGTCATTTTTTGTTTTTCTATTTAGTTAAAACCTGTGATTAGTTGTTTGTTTTATTTTGCAATGGAATTGTTTGTGGTTTGCCTGTAAGTTAAGCCTATACTCGATACTGTAATTTCAAAAATAAAGTTATTTTGAATACTTAGACAGTATTTATTTAAAAAAAGCTTGCACAATCAATGGTATCTTCTATACGAACGTTAAGCAGAGGCGATAATTCCTATGTGCCGTCCTAGTCTGTCCCCTCCCTGGTCGTTGACACAGTGAATCACAACGACCACCCCTGATTGCAAAGGAAGAAGTGGCAGTTAGTATCTCTATTTAGTCTGTGGTGGCAGTTGATACAACTAATAGTATCTCACCCCCTTGTCTGCCCCCAGTGGCGGTCGTTGGCATGATTTTTTTTAAATTTTTCCTTCGACCAGCGACTTATTTCCTAGCACCGAACCATTGTTGCCCTACACAGAGAATATAATCACTACGTTGCCCTAAACAATACAAAACATTTTTTAGCATTTATGACTTTTTAACCGACTTCAAAAAAGGAGGAGGTTATCAATTGGACGCGTATATTTTTTTTACACTAATTAAGGCCGGCCATAATAATATATTCTCTTTGCTAGCCATTCTGAATCCCCAAACGGAGTAATTCCGACTGTATGAGGCCGGCCTAAAGAACTTCAATCCATTAAAGATTCCTATTCCTAAGATGTATGCTAGTATTCCGCAACTTGGCTGTATATGTTTATCTGTTGCCATACAAACAAAAACTGTCATTAATGTCAACTTTTGACGTTTGTTATTGTTTGTTTATTGAGATTGTTCTGTGATTCTTGCGTGTGTAACATGTGTTGGTTGTTTTTGACTGCTCATGGAACCGTTTTTTAGCAGAAGATTAGCTTTTATGCACTTTTGTCAGTATATATAGTGAAGTAACAACAACTAACAAACCCTTTAAGCAAGCATGGCTACGAACGGAACTGCAGAAGGCAGCTTTCTACCCAATATCATCGACGTGGAATGGAAGCTAGAGGTTTTAACGAACACCTGCGGTTCAGGGGCGGATAACTTGCAGTACACGGTGGCTTTGAAGACCGACACGGGGAAGGATGTCACCTTTACCTGTGACAGTCTGGAGCTACACGATTTGGTGTACAAATTGAAGGATTTGGTCCGACATGTTGAGAGAGTGAAAAACGAGTTCACTTAAAGATTTGGATTCTGTGAGAGTAATACGCAACTGCTGTGCTTCTCGTGGGCACTACAGTCTTAATCTTAATGCCGACTACTATTACCATACCATAGCTACATTAGTTAAGTGCAATAATTTTAATTCAGTAACATGGGAGTTCGGTACTATGCATGAACAACCAGCCCATATTCGTCCACTGCTGGACATAGGTCTCCCCGAAGGCACACCACTACTTTCTATCTTGGGCTATCCTCATCCAGCCATAGCCAGCTATCTGTTTAAGGTTGTCAGTCCAGCATGCTGGTATTACGCTGCATTTGCCAGTTTGTGGTATTTATTTTATTAGGGTAAACAAACAGTTATACAGTGAGTGGTAACAGCAACTTAGGTATGCACTCAAGTTTTATGTTGTTAGTATTGCAGAGTTAAATTTGGTCACCAACAGTTTTAACACATACATAAACTCACACCTGTATCCCGTTTAAAATTTTCTGCATAATAAGTACAAGTATTACCTAAAATTCGTGTTTTATCCTGACAAATTGCCCAATCATGCCTAAATGGAATGAACTCATGGACAAAATAATATGGCCAATTTCCTAGATACTTGATTCAAACATCAACAAGAATGGCCTATGTTACACAGGCATGATTTCTTAATTTTGAGGAAATGATTATGAGAGTATGATCAGTAGAATTATACTGATCTTATTTTGTGAAAAAAAGCTTTGTCTTATAAAAACGTGATTCCTCAACCACTCATCTGCAGCGACACAGATCTGTATCCAACTGAGTATGGGCCACTTATACATTCCATTCCGCGAGGGCAGTTCAGGGGTTAAAACACTCCTTGAATGCAGTTTCATAGTCTGTGATGAAGTAAAAGACTAGAGTTTTAGAGACATTGTGGTTTTATAAATCACACCATAAAAGTTTCAACTGATATTTGAACATCATATATTTTTACGTAAATTAATTAAATTGTGCAAAAAAAGTAGTTCAGTGTGAAAATGAACATCGCTCCTCAATCAGTTTAAAATTAAAAAATAAATACTGTGTATTGTACTATAGTAAAAAATCATGCAACTGTATCGCATTGTACAACTTATTATTAGACTACCTACATATTAACAGTTTTGTGAACATAAAAAAAATCGTTTTTAGAATTGTATTTAAGCAGATTATTTTTTACTGAGTGTCTGCCGTTAAACTGCGATACAGTTTGGCAGAAGGGAATATATTGTGTTACTTTGTCACTGTACTTAAGAAATAAATGAAAAATGTAATTCAAACATCAGAGTATTTTTTTTTATATTGTTTTATTACAAAAGTTAGTATATTAACAGCTTTATAAAAGTTTCAATGTTTAATTCACATCAAAAAATATTATTCATAGATACATATATAGGTTTATTCATAAGACATTAATCATTAAGGCATTATAATTTAAAATTAATTTATAGTTACAACTACATCATCGTCTCATCATCAGGCATTTTTAAAGGCACTCAACATTCATGGTGTTAAGTAGTTTCAAAATTCAAAGCCCAATGAATTTTGTTTCAAACTTTGTAAACTACTGTGATTCTGTCATTAATATTCTCTAAGTGCATATACGTATTTAATGTGGGCCAGTAAGCCAATATAATAATATTCAAAAGTAGACTTTACAGCTACTAAAACAGAATTGTGTTTGTATTATATAGCATAACATAAAAAAATTATAAATAAATTACCAGACATTGGAACTACATTATTTTACTTTCAACCTCTTTGGCCTAAAAAATAAAACTAAGTAAAACAATTTATTGATGTGTTCAAAGCTATTGTATTCAACAGAATCAAGTTATTGTCTATAGAGAGATTCTAAATACAGTTTCAATCATCAAAACATTTTACTTAACATTAAAATTATTTCACTTGTTAAACTTATGTTTCAAATTAAACTCAGCACCAATTAAATATATGACATTAGTATGTTACAAAAAGTAACTTATTGACTACTTTTAATATTTCTTTCATTTCATAACCACAATTTTCAATGAATAGTTTTCATCAAAATATCGCCAATTCAATTAAAAAAGAAACACAACCTTTAAATAAACAACAATGGACAATACTGTCAAAATAAAAATAGATTGCTGAAAGATTTTATAAAATGTTTGATTATACAGTTTTCTTTAATGGCACTGTAAAAATATCGCAATTAGCATGTTGACCCACTATATCTCCCTATGTATGTCAGAAAACTAAGAAAATCCGTTACGAAAGTCACCAAGGCACTATTTCATCCTATTAACCTCATCACAAGTTTTGGAAGAAAACTTAGAAGCCTTGCAGGTAGTGAAATTTTTCCCAATTATGTCATAGTCAAATGGCATTGTAAAAATATCTCAATTTGCATGTTGATCTACTATCTCTCCCTATGTATGTCAGAAAAATAAAAAAATCCGCTACGAAAGTCACCAAGGCACTATTTCATCCTATTAAACTCATCACAACTTCTGAAAGAAAACTTAGGAAGCCTTGGAGTTAGTGAATTTTTCCCAAGTGGGGTGATTCCGCACTGTATTTATCTTAAGAGTGCAACTCTTAGTTTTAAGGAACCTCCTGGGCCATAATTCATGGTTTATAATGACAATTTGATGCAGATTGTATAGCCAAGTAACCCACAGATTAACAAGTAGGATGACTCCGCCACATAATGTACATCGAATTGCCGTAATAAACTACGAACTGTAGTTTTATGAAACGCAGCCACTGCACCTCTCTATCATTCACTTTCCAATGACTTCTTTGTATATTTTACCAGTGTTATTTCTTCCTCTTCCCTTCCTGAACCCTTTCACTAATTTTGTTTACAGGGTATTACAAAATCCCCATATCTGTCTGAAAATGCATCCCATCTGGTGATTGTGAAGTGAGGGAATGACACAGAGTGTGCAGTTTCAATAAAACGTTTAAATTCTACTTTTAACAACTTCGCCCAACATGCCCTCCCTAACTAATGATTACTTAATAACTTGAAACGAGGCTGTTGTTATTATGGCAGTGTATTTCTTTAGAGGTCCGCTAAGATCGCAGCGTGCGTTTGTACGAGTATATGAACGTTGGGTTTTTGTCAAAAGGTGACACGATTTCAATCTAAAATAATCCTTAAGTACTTACGGAGTTAGTGACTCTAGTATTGAAGTATCTAACCTTGACAGTATTTAAGGTTGGTGTCACACCTCACATGCTATCTCGCTCGCGCATACTTTTTTATTGATTATAATAAAATGAATATACTTTTGACAAATATCAAACCCTCAGAGGGTTTGATAGATAATAAAGTAACGGACATTAAAGACATATTTTTTCTTAACCTGTACCTAGTTTTTAATTGAGAAAAAAAGTTCATAATTATGGAAACAATTTTTTTTTTAAACTTAATTATAAGAAATCAAAAATGCATTTAAAATTTCCGTGATTTTATTATCTTTAAAACGCTCTGACCTGATTCATCATCATTCAGCCACAAGAGGTCCACTGCTGGACATAGGCCTCCTCCATGGATTTCCAAAAAGACCGGTTGGAAGCGGCCTGCGTCCAGCGTCTTCCTGCCACTTGGATGAGGTCATCTCTCCATCTTGTGGCTGGTCGTCCTACGCTGCGCTTGCCGACATGTGGTCTCCATTCGAGAACTTTTCGGCCCCATCGGCCATCAGACCAGATTAATCAAAATATTTTTTTTTAACTATCACCAAAAATGTTAGATTGCGCGAGCGCGATACCATGAGAGACTTGATAGCCTTAAGGTCTATTTTAGTTCGTATCGTTTCGATTTAACTTAACCCAGACAGGCCTTTATCGTGTCCCTAGTTCCCTGCCCTTTTGTCCTTAGCGTTTCATCTTCTCAAGAATGGGCAGCACCATGTCGAAGGAGGGTCTCTTGCCGGGGTCCTCGTGCATACAGATGCGGATCAGCTTGGCGATGTGAGCCGAGAGGCCGGGCCCGATCGTGATGCGGAGACCCTCGAGCGCGATCTTCATCCCGCACTCCATGGGAGATAGGTCTGCGAACGGGACCTGAGGAGGAAATGTCCTTGACCTTGACCAAAGCGAATGAAGACATTGCGTCACATGAACGTGGGAATGATGGTCACTGTTTCATCAACCAGCTTACCTCAAACCAACATCAAAACATCTGATCATGACTCGAGGAGCCGACTGCAGATACAAAACTGAGAGAAAAACAACAGTTTTCGTTCGAGAAAGATTGCCAACAATATTGGAGATAGTTTATTTATTTATTTATTTATTTAAGGAGAAAAAACAGAATTGACAAACTTATAGCATAAAAAATATTAGAGTCAATATAGTACATTTTGCCAATTCCTCAGCATTTCCCACAGATAGGTAATACTTAATATAATAAATAAGTAAGAGGCGCAATGCAGGACTTTAGATTAAGTTCTAAGATTAAAATGAACAAACACTAAAGCAACTATTTTAGAAAGAGATACATACAGTTGGTAAAAGAAAATCTATAATTACTCTCTCTCTCTCCTGGGGTTGGTGACTCCTCCTGAATATATAAATTAGGAACCCTAGTCTTTGTTTCTGTCTTATTTGCCGACATCCTTGTTCACATTTTGTGAAATATCAAAAATTAAAATGTATTGTAACTATCCAATGGATCAGAAAGGATATGGTCCCTCACTGTTTCCCTGGTTAACAAGGGCTAGGTGCATTTTGTACCCCTAATTTTTACAATAGACATTGTGAATTTTCTCTTGCTAAGTCAAAAACTCCTTTGACGGCTTTATCCATGCGTTCTCCAACCATGCATCGCCAACAGAAATAAAGACAACAGCTGCTTCTCGCGAGCTGAAACTTCGTTTTACAGCGAGTTTATAAACATTTACATACAGACACATACATTGCTTCTGGCCCCACACTAGGATACCCTGTGTCGTGGGAACCAGAAACAACGACATCACAAACATGTAAACATCCAAGACCTAGGTTTTTTTTTTGTCCCCAGCCGGGATTCGAACCCGGGACCTCTCGCATGGTATGAAGATGCACTACCGCTGCGCCACGAGGTCGTCACAGACCACTAAAGTCCGGACGTATCGACCTTCAAGTGTCATCTAGTTCACTTTTAATTTCACACACACACTAATGTTAGTGCCACAAATATTAGCTTTCAGAAGGCCACTAATTTAGTGCGCTTCTGAAAGCTAAAGAAGGCTTAACTCTAGTTGGCAAGTTCTCAAAGAAGCACTTCGAAGCTCTGTATAGACATAAGACTAGGGGGTGAACCCCCTGCGCGCTTACGCGCGCCAACCCCCAGCCGCTCCGAGCTTCGCTCTCCGCGGCGCTCGGCCTAGGGCCTCGCTAGACACTTGGGGTAGGGATTTGATAAGTGGGAACATGTATGGTCTCGGCCTTCGGCCTCGGCCTGGACGGAGCTCGGCCTTCGGCCTCGCCGCGGCGGGGTTCCTCGTACCCGCTTCGCGGAGCTCGGCCTCCGGCCTCGCAAGTTTCTCCCATGTGGCTTTTGCGTTATTGCTTGTTCGCCGGAAAATGTATAGTCTCGGCCTTCGGCCTCGGCCTGGACGGAGCTCGGCCTTCGGCCTCGCCACGGCGGGGTTCCTGGTGCCCGCTTCGCGGAGCTCGGCCTTCGGCCTCGCAAGTTTGTCCCATCTGGCTTTTGCGTTGCTGCTTGTTCGCCGGAAAATGTATAGTCTCGGCCTTCGGCCTCGGCCTGAATGGAGCTCGGCCTTCGGCCTCGCCGCGGCGAGGTTCCTCATCCCCACTTCGGCCTCGAAAAATTGTTTATTTTAAAAATTTTTAATCTTTGTTTAAAATTTTGTACTAAAAGTCGATTTTCAGTACAAATTCTCCATACAAAATTTTCTCATTTTCAATCGTCGATATCTCGGCCGCCATCTTGAAAATCTAAAATGTCAGATTTTTCTCATATACCTGGGTCCTTTGACAACCCGATGCCGTTTAGGGCACGTCTCTAGCATATGCCCAGTTGGCTGCCGACTTTTTTGCGCAGAGGTCGATTTTTTTGGCGGCCATATTCTCGCCCCTATTTTGAATTTCGAACGTTTAAAATATTTTTTCAAAATGAGATCACAAAACAAACACCTGTTCCAAATTTCATCCAAATCGGCCAGTAAACAAAAAAGTTAGCCCATTTGTATGGGAGAACGCGTTCGAAATTCAAAAATCGGCTTCATAGGATGGCTGTATATCATACATTCCCTACAACTTTCTCATACAAAATTTTCACGTAGCTCTTACCGTTTCCGAGGAAACCTATAGATGATCTGTCAGTCAGTCAGTCAGTCAGTCAGTGAGTATACCGGATTGTAGCTATATATATTAGTAATAGACATCTATGCAACGACTCAACAAGAGAATTATGTAGACCTCATTGGGAACAAATTAACATCAAAAGTGTAATTAACTATGCCACAGAACGCTCTAGTAGCCAGCTCCCATAACAGGTCCACGAAGTTCAGCTATCACTCACTTATCACTACATCACAAGTGGGATTCTCGTAGCCCTATCTATAAGCGCCCAACTACTGACCTCTCTAGTAACCAGCTAAAGCAGGAGCACGGCAAAGCTCCATATGTCAGCAGCTTCCCAATTGCTGGTGTAAAGCCTATGGGGGTTCCAGGCGGGGTCGTACACTCGCCCCTTTTCTTTCTGGCGGTATCAAGTAGTTTTTGTCTCTTACACACTCTAGACACGGTCCTAGAGCAACAACGACGGATCATCTTCAGTCAGGATTGACCGTCACCTGAATACGGTGATTGCGCTTGAACGCCAAACTTCGTACCATTTTGGTTCCGTATAAAGCCAATCTTCTTGATAGCCACAGAAAGTAATGTATGTTGCATAGCAGTGGCCGACATCAGAAGTGGGATTCTTGGAGCTCGGTTTTCAATTTTGGTTCACTGTTTCACACGCGATCTGACGCCACTCCTGACCTTTCAGAACGAACAATAGCCTAAAATACAGACCTCTCTAGTGGCCAGCTCCCAAAGAAGCACGGCAAAGCTCCACATGTCAGCCGCTTCCCAGTTCCGCTTGGCTTGCGGCTTGCTCAACGCCTCCGGGGCCATCCAGGCGGGGTCGTACACCCGCCCCTTCTCCTGGAAGGAGAACTTCGCGTCCGCCATGTTGATACGCGCCGTCAGGTCTTCGTCGATCTGCAGGGAATAGGACAGTTGAGTTTTATTGTACTTACACGAGAACAACGAAACATAGTTGATGAATCATATTGTTGGGTAGGCACCGAACATAGTTTAAGGTGGGTGATATAAAATTAAGTGTCAGTTTTTGTCCTGCACACTTGAGTTTTACAGTTGATATTTAAAAAAAAACGGTCTACTATAAAAAGACACATCACGACTGCCAGTTTAGAGACCCTATGTTACTCGAGATGACTCAAGGATTCTACTAAAATGAAATACTTCAATCGTTTAGTAATTATCATCCGACAAAGAACCGGACAAACATTAGATGATAAAAGGCAACCATTTAATCCCAAATACTAGTCAAACAAGAAAAACAATCACCATATTTGCTTGCTATTCAAATGGTACCTAGGAAGAATCTTGACACTGAACAGAAGCTTCAGGTAAGTACGCCATTCCTTTTACTTTACAATGAAAACGTAACCAACCAACCAACTTGCTATTCAAAATGTGGGCACGCTCCGGTATAATGTAAATCCATTACGAAAAATACTCACCATAACATGCTTGCTGTTCAAATGGTACGTCAGCAGAATCTCGTCTCTGGAGAGCGAATGCAAGTACCTACGCCATGAAGAGACAAAGAGAAACAAACTCTTACCATAACGTGATCGCTATTCAAACGCTACGTCGGCAGAATCTTGTCCCTGGAGAGCGAATGCAAATAGGCCATGCCCTCAGCCACGTCATAGGCCAGTTTCAAGGCCGCCCCAGTAACAGCTATCTTTCTATCAAGACACGCCACAAAGGGAAAAAAACTCATCATAACGTGCTTGCCACTCAAACGACACGTCGGCAGAATCTTGACACTGGATAGAGGATTCAAGTACGCCATTCCTTTTGCGTTACAATCAAGACGTTACAATAAGAAACAAACTCACCATAACGTGCTTGCTATTCAAGTGGTACGTCGGCAGAATCTTGTCCCTGGAGAGCGAATGCAAATAGGCCATGCCCTTAGCCACGTCATAGGCCAGTCTCAGCGCCGCCCCGCAGTCCACCACGACCCGCCCGCCCGCGCCGCCGGCGCCCCCGTGCAGTAGCGAGTAGAGAGAGCCCCAGGACATGTACTGGGAGATCACGACCAGGGAGGGCGGGTCGAGACAGCAGCCGACCTGCGGGAGAGACTCAGTTACCGCCCCTGTTGCCCTGGTCACACAGGGATGTACCAGTGACCACGGTGACTAGAACGTTGACGAAACGTCGGGATTATTTAGAAGACAAAGATGTCTGGTATCTAAATAATGTTAACGGCGAGGATTGTATCTAGTATTCTACACAAGTATTAGTAATCACTTGGTAATAAAGTTAAAAAGTCTGTTACATAAGTTAAAAAGGTATTTTTGTATTTTATTCTAATTTATGTAAACCTAATAAACAATCGCTATTAGACGCGTTAAATGTTTAACTATGTGTGAGGATCTCGAGAATGCCACATAGAAATGCGTTGCACTATTGGCCCAAGAAATATTTCAACAGGGCCGCGGCAAAGTCCTCCTGTAGCTCCTCACGCTGATTGGATTATCCTTTCACTCCTATGCCATCGATACGCTAAGGAGAGAGTGGCAATGTTTTGCTCACAGTTAGTAGGATCTTTATTCACACTACAATTTTTGTTGTACACCAAAGTCTGTCTTTTAATTCGATGCAAAAAAAATTAATAAACCTACTTAAGGACTAGGAAAACAGAATATTTACAACGATACAATAGGCGGGCTTATTGATTTCCCAGTCTCTTCCAGTCAGAGTGATAGGAAAATTGCTACAAATTACTGCAACTTTCCTATCATCTACCTTCCTATCTATCACTTGAGCAACTTTGTAAACATTTTATTTACTTAGCCTCTTTTGTGTCCCACTGCTGGACAAAAGCCTCCCCCCCCTATTTTCCATCTCTCTCTGTCTCCAGCCACCTCGCACCATCCCGGCAAGAACACAAACATAAGTGGGTAAAACTAAAGTAAAAAGTAGTAAGGTAAAGTGGGTGGTGCACTCTGACGCTATGACTTTGCCTCGTTTTTATGTTGTACTTGTATTTATGCGACTTGTTTTGACATTGGAAATGTCGTTTCGTTCGCTCCAGTGTAGGCTCCGATGTCACGAAAAAGTGTGATCCCGTTTATCTCGGAGAGTTGTGAAGATATGATATTCAAAACGAAAAAAGTTTGAATATCATATCTTCACAACTCTCCGAGAACTCACAACACTTCTCAAATTCTTATATCCTATGATATAAGAATTTGAGAAATCTCCTCTGGACAATTTAGTCAGCTACAATTTGAGCCTAAAAAAAGAAGATCGACGGTTAAGGGTTTGCCCTGTAGCCTAACATTTTTGAAAACGACATTTCGACAAACGACAAAGTCAGTACGCCATTTTTCACATGACATTATAACTCGATTCATTTCCAATGTGCTCGATAGTCGTTTGAGGCACGAATTCTTTGAATTTTTCCTTTGTATTTATTATTATTATTATTATTATTAATACGTTTATTGCACATAAGTAAAAAAAATACAATGGCAATGTGGCGGACTTAATGCTATAAGTACCTTTGTATTTATGTTATTTGCAGTAGCAATACCACACGCTAACGGTGAAGGAAAACATCGTGAGGAAACCCGCGGCTTGGTTAGCTCCGCACGTATTGACTTGTCTTTCCTGTGGGGGCCGACTAAGCTGTCAGGATGGTATAGGTGCTGGGCAAGCCTACTTCATTTAAAAAACAATGTCCCAACCCGCACCCGTCCACTGCTTGACATAGGCCTCCCCCAAGCCACGCCACTTTCTTCTGTCCTCGGCCATCCTCATCCAGCCACAGCCAGCAAAAAGTGCTAGTTTCAAACAAAGACCACTAACCACAGGCAGTATGTTCGGGTGAGAAAAGATCCTCAACTTGGGGAACTCCTCGTTGAAGTCCCGTTGGACGCGCGGCGTGCACTCGCGGATCGCCAGGACCTTGGCCACTATGTCGTTCTTTTGCCAGCGGCCGCGGAACGTCTCGCCTGTTCGTAACGAAAAGATTCAATCAATCAATTAGTCAATCAGTCAGTCAGTCAGTCGGTCGGTCGGACCATCGGTCGTCGATTGGTCGGTTGTTGGATCCATCAATCATACAATGAATTAACGAATGAATGAATCAATCACTCAGCCCGTATTCGTCCACTGCAAGACGTAGGCCTCCGGCCGGAATTTTTTTAAATAGTACCAACTCTACATAACGCTTAAAGATCTTGAATAAAAAAAATTTTGAAACTTCTTTTAATTTAATATTTTTTTAAATATTCGGATGATGTAATTAATGTAGTCGCTGGATGCGGGCGGCGCAAGACCGGGAAGCTTGGAAAACCATGAGGGAGGCCTATGTCTTGCAGAGGGCGTCACATGGCTGATAATAATGATGATTTGTTGAAAGGCCCCTGAGTGGGCTGAGTGGGGTCGAAGTGTTCGTCTAACTAAGCAACTACCTGACGGGGTGACGGCAATCCGGGTGTGTAGAGTCAAGTCGTTGATGTTGATCCCCTTGTGCCGGGATAGAGTGGGGTCGCGGCTGCGCGTCTTCAGCCCGAGCCACGACTGGTCCTTGAACTGGATCTTCTTCATATCCTGGCCCTGCTGGATCGCTAGGTCGTGGAGTCTGGAAGCAGGAATACGATTTAGGGCAAAATAATAACAACAACATATTTATCTATCTAATCGGCCCGTAAACATAGGCCACTTTTCGGCATAGGCCTCTTCTCTTCCACGCCAACCCATCCGTTCCTTTGCTATTCTCGTCCAACGTTTCCACATATTCTGTGAAAATTATAAGAGAAAAAATTCTTCGTAGCATTCTATGTCTGTCTGTCCGATTTTGTAGACCGACAGAGGAGACTAAAAAGGAGGAAGTAGCCTCACCTCTGAATCAATTGCCCCCTGGTCTTCTCCAACGGCGTGTCACCGTCTTTATTGGCCAACGATATCAGGGCCCCGGCCATGACGAGGTCCTCCGCTATGGCGTTGTATCCCCAGAAGCAGGCGTAGTGCAGCGGCGAGTTACCGTGCTCGTTTGTGAAGTTCACGTCAACCCGATTCTGGAGTAGCTGCGGGCGATTGAGGGTTTTGTGAGGTCTAATCGATACCTGGCCCTTGAAGGCTCGTGTTCGGAAAACGATAGGAAATGTTGTGCCGGCGGAGAATGATTTGTATATCGTGGACCGAACGCCGCACAAACGAGTCTGTTCTTAAAGAACTTCAGATAAAGGCTTTCCACAATCTGCACCCAACGCGTCCTGAAGTTCTTTGGTCATACGCCGACGCCGGCCAGGTAGTCTGAAGTATGTTAGTATCACCGGTCACGCAGACGGGAAACGATTCAGCTTCCAGAGATAAATTTATATGTAATTTTTTTTTTTAAATAAACAGTTTGCATTTTTATTTTTTTTTAAGCAGAGGATGAGCACCAAAGCTAGGGTCGGATGGTGGATGATGGATGGTGTCCACCATAAGTGAAACTATGGTGGGGACCCTACAAGCAGCCATATATCTGGCGCATAATCGGACCGAATGGAGAGCGTTGGTAGCGAAAGCTGCCCCATAGTCGTGTTCTTCAGTAATAAAGCTACGGTCAAAAAGAAGAAGAAGAAGAAAGACATTTATTATACCAAGAAGAAGAATCAATATCAGGCCAGGCGCACGCCGCACTGTATGAAGCCCCATTTGTTATATGCCACTACGTCGATTAGGATGCTTCCAATGTAATAAAGATGGTCCGTGGAGTTTCTTCGCCACTTATTCTCCACAAATAAAAGGACACTTATTGAAGCTGACAAAATAATGATAATAATCTTAATAATGTATCATAACATTCAATAAACAATACATTGTATCTTGTATTGAGATAGATAGAAAACACTTTATTGCACACCAGAAACGCTCGTAGCCCCGGCTGCCTGAGTGATCTTAAACGATCACGAAGGTTAAGCAACACTGGGCGCGTTCAGTGCATGGATGGGTCGCCGTCTATGCCTAACGCTAGTGGCATTTTTCCGAGCGGTTCCGTGCTTCGCAAGGCACGTTAAGCTGTTGGTGCCGGCTGCCGTCGATAGATGGCAGTCGTTAAGCCAAGTCAGAGGCCTTAGGGCGGCTTGACAACTTCTGACAGTAGACGAGCCACTAGTCTACAAGCCTCCACCAATCCGGACTTGGCCCCCGTGGTGGAGTATGGCCTATACCTTCCTCAGGGAAGAGACCCGTGCCCCTCGGTGGGGACATAATGGGTTGATGATGAAGTAAAAATAATTAAGTAATTTGAGTTTTTATCAGGGTGCCTTGAAATCAGTGAAATAGTGCCTACCAACTGTACGATGGGCCTGTGTCCGTGCGCGGCGGCCAAGTGCAGAGGTGTGTCGTCTCCCATGTTAGTGACGTTGATCCTGGCGCCTCGCCGCATCAACATCTCAACGATCTTGAGGTGACCCTCCTTGCAGGCCCAGTGGAGAGGGCTGAAGCCGTGGTCATCGCTTGAAGGATAAATAATTTTTAATGATTCAGAATGGGTAATTCATCTTTGCAAACAAATAAACCAAGGTGACGGTGATCAATGATTGCAACCACCCAAAACTTAAAAAAAAAACGTCATGAACTCATCTATTAAAGACTGATGCAAAATAAGTACAAAACATGGATTAATATTGTAGTTAGGAGCAATTTCAATGTCTTTTTTCTTCCTTTCAAACTGAATCAGATTTTTGCTAGTATGTTGTGTCAGTCCTATGAAAAGTAGGACATCTGCACATTTAGGTACATTGACATTTTATCCATCTATTTATTAGGGAGAATGTGGCAGTCACTTACACATATTCATTCTCTGCCAAGTAGGTACTCATTATTTATTTTAAGTGGATAAAGGATAATAATTACAATGACGAAAGTAGCGAAAGAGGTCTGTCAGGATTGTTGCGAGTGGCAAACCCTGGTCTCTGCCCACCCTTCAGGATACAGGTGTGAGGTAATGTAATGTGAAGTAAACATTAAGCATTGGTTTTAGCATTTAAAGCTGTTGATGGCTCACATAAAATTAAATTCAAAAAGTTTTATTTGTTGAGGCGCAGAAACCTTGACTTAGTGCACATTACAAATTAAACATAGGTGTCCATTTCAAAATTGGTATGGAGAAAAAATGTACAAAAAAGACTACATATTAGCAGTGCTATTTATAAAATGCAATTCCCTTAAAGCACTCCAGCATGGGTGGTCCGATGGCACGAGTCACGTGTTTTGTGGCACTATAATGTCAGAATTTGATAGTTAATATACTGGAAAGTTGTGACTTTTCACATTTAACCTAATAGATTAAATGAACAATTAATCTATAGAATTCTAAACGTCCCGATTGGGCCACCATAGCAATGGTTTTGTTGTTCTTTTCAAGGTCATAATCTAAGAAATTGAAAATCATTGTTATGGTGGCCCAATTGGGTCATTTAGAATTCTACAGATTAAAATAAGCGACTAGCATCAACATAATACCCACGCAAAAACTCATAATTTTTATATGACTATTAAAATTTAGTCACAAAACACCATTAGTCTTTTCAGATTAACATAATATTATGTAGGTGACAACTAACATATAATGTATACTAAGCGATTTAAGAAAAGAGGGCAGAGTAGCTTTTTTTACTGTCTTATTCTTCACTAGCAGTTCCCAGCACTACATTCGTGTAACAAACGGATTAGTCTATAGCCTATGTCCACCCTGAAGGTCCATTCGAAATACTGGTAAAGGAATTTTTTAAATTGGTTCAGTACTTTCGGAGATTACACCCTACATACAAACTTTTCCTCTTTATAATATTGGTGTAAATGTAGATTACAAAGTCGACCTGAAGACTGCCTGCATTGTATATTAACGTTCGACAAACGGGATATGAATAAATTTAATTTCGTGAATAAACAGGAAACATAAAATTTGCTAATGACTTGAGATAACTAATTGCCGACAAATAGGCATCAACCAATGCATCAAATGCTAGTAAAATTTAAATAAGCAAAGCTTCAATCGCGTTGGAAAATTTTACGGTAGCATTCAACCATCTATCCCAGTTAGACCGTGGTTTTTCAAAGCTCGCTTCGCTAAATTAGAGCGAAGCTTTGCTTTACCACGGGCTGACGCATTTTTTTAGGCCAAGATCACTCAATGTAGGCGTTGTGTACTTGTTACCTTATACGGGACAGATGGCGTTCCAGATGGGTGATAAATGACTGAATATAAGTAGGTTAGGTTCTAAACTCACCCCTGGTTCATGTCATGTTCAGTCTCATCCAACCAAACCCTCACTTGTAAGGCATTGCCTTCTCGACACCATTGAAATATATCTTCCATGCTTCTAAACGTTTTGTTCCACTGAACAGTTTCTAAACTCACTATACAGTTGTGATTTTATATAAGTTATGCGGTGGAATACCAAACGGATAGTAAAACGCTGATTTTAACTTAATTATAAACAAAAATACGACCCCATCACACCCTTTCGAAGTTATTCATTCATGTTTTGACGTTTCGCAATCACCAAAAATAAAGTTTGATCCGACTAATTACAAAATGTCAGCAGTGATCGAACCTCTCTTTCTAGCTTACAGTTTCTAGAATAATTCGATTTGATTGGAAAGTCAAAAGATATTTTTTTTATTTGATAGCATACTATAGGGTTGCCAGTAGAAATCATCAAGTTTCTACTATACGACAGAGATACCACTACAAAAAAAAAAAACTTTCTGCTGCTTGGTTGTGTGTACCTTGCACACACAACCAAGCAGCAAAGTTTTTTTTTGTGAAGCAAAGTAGGTATTTGTCTGATAAATATTGCGCCAGCAAATAGCTGATGCTCTCTTGAATAATGCGACAAGTTCAGCCTCATCAAATAAGATGTTCTTTAAGAATCCGCTCCAACTGGGTACTGTTTGAGTTCTCAAAGGCAAACCTCAGGAGGTAATGCATTGTAATTAAGGAATAGAAAACTCAGAAATGAAATTACATTTTCAGAGAACTTATCACAAATATCACAGCTGAAGAGAGCTGTTTGGCGTAGTGCAATGCTCAAAACAGTTCTCAGTATCTTTAGTCTTTATTTAATTTAAAATTACAAGACAAAACCTTAAAACTACTTTTTCGCGAATGTTATCTTCATGGCGTGAGTTGGAGTAATCTTGAAACCTTGGAGAGCCTCCTTGGCTGCTGCCGACTGCATTTCGTTCACAAATTCAACAAACGCGATGTCGTGCCTGTTTGGCACCAGACGGACTTCTTTGAAACCAGGGAATCTAGGAAAAGAAAACATTTTTATAATAATATTATTTTTTTTCATCCCCTGGCACAAAATACTTAAAAAAATATACAAGAATGAATTTTGCAACCTCAAGGTAATTTTTTTGTGCCAGTATGTTGAGAGGTTTTATTCAACAGGCTGGCACTAAAAATTAAACGGTAGAAAGAAGTTTTGAACCTCGTTTAACTATATACTAGCACAAAAAAAAATTAAAGAAGTTTTTAATTGTTATCTCAAAGTGGTCAGTGATTTTAGTTGCCATCCTGCTAATAGCTGATGAGACTGACAAAGTCTAGAATCAACCCCTCTGATGACATGGGAAAAAATCTCTTGCTCTCTCTGAGGCTGCCTCTTCCGCAATGTAATGCTCAACCACCAGAGGTGTTGACTCTAGATGTCCAGCCTATGCATTAGGATGCATAGGCTTAGTGAAGAAGGCCCATCAGCAGTGGAATATCTAAGAACTATTATTTAAGGTCAAATAACAGAGAAAACTTACTGGTTGAAAAGCATAGACAACATCATCTCTGAGGTCTCATCAGGCAGGTTCGTAAGGAACAGAATTTGGTTAGGAGGCTGTTCAATGTTGTTGATATTGTTGAGTAGTCCTCCTGCGATGCCTCCACGGACCACATCCTTGTTCTTCTTCTTGCGACTCTCATCCGTCTTTGGCATCTTGGGGCGCTTGGGACGCTCTTGGAATGTGCCCTTGACTTTAGCTATCAGGTCGCTGTCTGTTTTGCAATATTGGATCCTCTGTAAAGGCCAAAAGTGTAAAAAAACATTGACTATAAAAAGAAAATGTAATGCTCAGTAAAACAATACAAATGTACGTATTAAAGAGTACTACTCTAAAAGGACTACTAAATTGAGCACCAATACTGCAGCTGGTAAAACAAATACAAAATTGACATCGAAATCGAATGTATGATTTCTTACCATTGGTTTGTCGTAGAAGGGGAAGCCCTGCATACTTCTCAAAGCGACCGTAGCACTAGAAATTTCCTTAAATATAACAAAGGCTTGCCCTCTCATTTTCAGTGTCTTCATCGCAACTATGTCTAGGATTTGACCGAATTGTGAGAAGATAGCGTAGAGAGACTTCTTCAGCTCATCTTTCTTTATTTTCTCATTGAGATTGTTGATGTAGATCGTGTGATTTGGTCGGATATCCATGGCTGCGAAAGAAAACAATGATAGGTTAGGTTGTAGAGGGTAATGCTTTAACTGTTTTTGGGGCAATGTATAGTTTTGGAATAGTGAAGTGGCAAAAATACAAGGAAATTGGTAAATCTTACCGATTTTCGTAACGACTGTATGGTGAAGCTTAAAATTTAAATTGCCGCGTCGTAAGCTTGCTAGGTTATGTTTCTACAAAAAATTAAAACACGTTAGCAATCAATGTTGTCGAATTAGTTTTGGTGAACTGCGATCCTTTTCTGATAATACGCAATGTATTCAATAATTATCTTCACTAATTTTTGTAAAAACAAACCGAAATCGCAGAAAAAATGAGTTACTACAGAAGACGCCTCGACTCTTTCTTTTATTTTTATAAATTAGTGACGTAAAACGCGTCTAAGAAAACCGGTAAAACCGGTATTTTTACAAAACCGATAACAGTTGGTTATTTCAAAAAGTAATCGATTACTTTTTGTAGTATAATTTGTATGGTGCGACCGGTAGCCAAGAGAAAATTCACATTAATTTTTGGGACGAAACCCTTGTTTTTCAAGTAATTCAAGCATTACATTTTTATTTTATTTTATTTATTTATGGACAAGAAAAGACATTAAAAAAAAACACAATCAAAACCACTGAAACCTGTGGGGTTAATATGTGAGTTTTTGGAGTATACTCTATAATACGAACAGTATTTTATCTGGTAGGCCTACACCGAAGCACCCCCCAAGCTAAACCTAATAACTTACAAGTTCAGCCTAGGAAGTACCCCTTCAATATAAGTCTACTGTTAACGGGTTTAGCTTCCAAATCACATACTACACTAGGTGTTCGTTTAAGATAGCAGGTAGTAGATAATCTGTTAATCCAGTATTTTTCAAGGACATAAGTTAATCCAGTATTTTTCGAACTTGTGCCAACAATAATCGGTATTTTTAGGTTGAGCAGGGCCGCGTTTCATAAAATTACAATTAATTTAATCACAGACCAATGGTTTAATGTATATTGCATCTTCTTACTTGCTAATCTGTCGGGTAATCAACTTGGCAATGTACGACGTATTCTCATAATAACCAGAAAGAGGCCCCAGGCTATTAGATGATGTCATTGACCTAATGATGGTATAATTATTGACCGACTACCCGTTATTTAGCTTCTCATTTCTTTTTCGTCTGGAAGAAATTACTTTTATTAATAAGGGCGCCAATTGTACTGTACTAAATTATTGTTAAATTCTCATATGTAATTCCTGGTGTACATACAATAAAGAATATTCTATCTATCTAATTATTTTATTACATACAAGACATAATCTACTTCATTTCAACACTGCGTTTTCGTTAGGTAAAACTTTTCTAAACTACTTTTCGTAAATCATAAGACTTCTTAAAATAAAATTAAAAAAAAACCTTAAAATACCCAAAGAAAAAGAAACGTCTTTTGTAATAGTAATTGGAAAATACCGGTGCTAAAAATAATCGTAATTGGTGGGGGTTCATCACTAGAATTAACAACGGATGAATGAACGAACTACTGACGTTCCACAGACTATGTATATTTTATTTCATTCATTCGGCTAGTGTATTTGTTCATTCAGTACTGTCAAAATTAGTCTATGTTTCTCATGTACATGTGTTCTGTGCTCATGCCTGAGTTTTTGCCAGATTTTCTGAAAAGTTTGGCTAAGTTATGGAAAAATAAGGCGCTCAGATAAACTAAGTAGCCTTTAGGAGCTCGTAGATTCGTTTATCGTGAATCTACGCTTCAATCTAGTGTTAGAAACATGGTCTCTGAGGACTATGACCATCGTTGGGAGGCGCTTGCAGAAGTGCATTTTAACGCAGAAGACGATTTTACTGACGAAAATTTCATATATTGCTTGTGCAGTCGTGTTTTTATAAGGTAAACTTATGGCACAACATCATTTCTCTGTCTATTCATGTCATAATCTCAGAAAACCCGTAACATTCCTTGTTACAGTCCTGACAATTTTTTATATTTTTCCTCAGGGATGGGGTAAAACTGTATATGGTGGAAAAAGAGGAAGGGAGCGAGAGTGAAATTGAGGTTTACCGCGACTCTAAAATCCAAGAGTTGGATGACCAGTCCCATGTTCATTTTTCGGTCGACACTTCTTACAAGGTGAAATGTGAAGTAAGTAAAGTGTTAGATCTTTTGGTTAGCGCGTGCAATTGAGGATTTTAAGATGCCATTCGTTTTTTGCATACATCTCAAGCAATAGAAGGCACATTTTACACTGTGCTTTGTTTTGGCTTTTGGCGTGGCTTATAAGGTTAAAAACGTCAATAACCTTACTTCATGTCTAAATATCTTCCCTTATCTAGGCAAATGTTGTAAAGATGACTAAGTTGAAAGAAATTTGTAGGTAGTAAAATTTAATTTACAAAAAGGACCAAATATATGTTACTGCTAGCCCTGCCTGCTGCTTTGTTCATGTGGAATTCAGTGACAATATGTAACCTATATTGTCACTGAATTCCACATGAACAAAGCAAAATTTTAGAAGTAGTGTTAGCTGCAAACAAGAAAAACTAATTTTCCAACTTTGCAGAATTACATTATTCTTAGTTTGATTTTTCTTTCACTTCTTTGCAGAAGGATGAAGGCGCCAGCTGTTACTGCAGTGCATCCCATACAGACAACTATTGCTCAACAGATGAGCATGATACTGCACAAGTTCACACCTCTATCCTCAATGCACTGCAACCAAGCGATAGTGGGGCTGACCTAACCTATCAAGACAGCAATTTAGACTACCTAGGCCTGGGCAAACCTGAGAAAATGGAGCAAGACTACCCAACCCAAAGCATGTCAGGTTTCGAAGAAAACTACCTTTCAGAAAGCACTTGGGAAAAGTTCTGGTCAGTCAATGGCGAAAGGATCATTTGGGCTTCATGGATTAAACAGTACAGTGACTATATCAACCCAGCCTACTTAGATGAAAACAATGATCTGATTATGGATGAAAACATACCTAGAGACAATTCTGTAGATCAGATTTCTAACATTAAAAGCAGTGCTAAAAAAGACGATGACAACGATGGTATGAGGGAAAGAAAGTTCTCGTACGATTCAAAGGTTAATCCATATAAAAAAGGGAGAATAAATAGTGAAAGCTCAGGTGAGAAGACTAACAAAAGCAGTGAGTTGCTAAACAACAAAGATCATGCTTGGCTCCCTGTTGGTGGCAGAAGACGATCCTGCTCTGAACATGATCGTATCTTAAGCCCTAGAACTTTACCATGCACAGACTCAATGACCAATGTCACAAAAATCACCTTATCAAGTTATGATGTAACATCAAGTCACGTCACATCAGTTTCAACTCCTACTGATGAATATAGTGTATCTTCTTCAACCTCTGATGACCCATCAAACGATCAAACAAGAATCGCCAATTTGGAAGAAAATCTGGAGACCCAGATGGAAGAAATGGACATGGATCAATCATGGCAGTTCTTGTGGAAGAAACATTTTGGCGAACAGTACGCTTTACACTATGCCTACTACCTTGAATGCCAAGAGGTGTCTAACAAAAATAACTACATTAATACTGAGCTTACAGAGATATTAAAAGACAAAATTGAGATTGACTATGAGAATAGTGACGGCAACTCCCAAGAAATGCCGACCGTCATCGAGGTCCAAAACCGAGTTGACAAAATTAAGTTAGAAGAAAAAGCGCGCACCAAAAAAAGAAATAAAAAATCCAGTACCAAATACATTGGTTCAGTTGGAGTTTTACTCCAAAACCTGCTCCAAGAAGAAAAGAAGACGACCGACTTAGAAGACGTTTTAGAAGCTGGGGATGAGAGTTCGGACAGGAAAGACACTCCTCCAGTGGATACAGTGGATGGGCCGAGTATGGACAGCACAAATGTGGAGCCAACTGTGAATTATGACAACTATTACAGTGGCAACTATGACGATGATGAAGATAACAGACCACCTGAAGATAGGCCTGTTAAGTTGAAAAGAGGGTGAGTTTAAAATTATTTTCTAAGTATTGTAAAAGGATTTAAGGCTTCTACAAAAACTGCTAGCTCAGTGTTGTGATTAAGGCAAAACCTCTCTCACTCTTGCCTCATCCCACTTGCATACAGGATAGAGCCCATTGAATAAGTGTTTTGAACCCTAATTCGCTAATAATCACGTGTCGTTTCGTGAACCTATCGCACTATTGTTTAACACTGTTGTGTAGTGTCCATCAAACTGAACTGAGTGCTGATGGAAGTTGAAATTAGACCCGCTCAAATCGTCGTCAGGCCAGATTATGCTACTCGTCGAGGCGTCGTGGCGGTTCGTGGTCGGTAAATTGACTTCAAGAGAAACGATTGACAAAATTTATACCAAACCACCCTTGAAGTAACTCATTTCCAACACAAATATAGTTATCGGAATCGGTTGACGTGGTAAAGAATTATTCGCCCATTCGTGGTATAGATGCCTGTGACAAAATTTATACCAAACCACCCTTGAAGTAACTCATTTCCAACACAAATATAGTTATCGGAATCGGTTGACGTGGTAAAGAATTATTCGCCCATGCGTGGTATAGATGCCTGCGCAAATTTAAAAGTTCCAAGATTTTCTCAGGGATTCCATCAAGAGATCTTGACCATAGGACCACTCTTGATGTGCCTCCTTTCTAACAAAAAAATAATAATAATTACATTATATAATGAAATAGGACAAAAATTGTGGCTGAAAATACATGAAAATATGCAAATGACTTTGGAACCTTCTCCTTTTTTATTGAAGCGGGTCAAAAACGCTTGAGTCTCTCCACATTTTTTTTTCCACAGCCACGAGATTGATGCCGAAGAGCAAGCTTCAGAGAAGATCAAGAGTATATTTGAGCAAATGGGTCTCTGCCTCCACCCCGACGCTGTGCTCAGAGGGCAGCTGGTCTACCGGAAGCGGCTCCTCCGCCCCCCCAAACCCCGGACCAAGAAGTTTGGAGTCCCCAGGAAGACCTATTTCGATGAGGACGGCAACGCGGTCGATCAGGTGACACTGGACCCTTTTAATGATGCAGTCTATATATGTCCCACTGTAGGGCACAGGCCTTCTCTCAGAGAATATGGGCACCGCACATTGGCAATTTCATGAGCTGAGGTATGTGAACTCTTCAGACACTCAGGTTTCCTCACGATGTTTTCCCTCACGGTTAGCGAGTGGTATTGCTACTATAACTTCACAATTTTCACTTGGAACTTAGGTAAAGTACATTGTTTCCAGGGGTCCTTAAACTAGGCTAGGCCTGTATCTTAAGGAACCAGTTAAATTAGTTGTTTTGGAAATTACATTTTGTAAACTTAAATATAAATCTGAATCTTAAAAACATGTGGTTATTTTGAGCTTACTTAAAACTAAAAAAAAGTAAAATAAAATCCAGTTAAATCTGTGCGACCTGAGTAAATAAATCAGTTCATTGCTTTCATTAATATTAGAATAATTATGGCGACGTTATTAAATTTTCGGTACTCTGGTAATCCACTTCAAGTAAGAAGTTGGTTACCTCATACTTGGCTTTTGTTACGTTTCAAGTGTTATATCACAGTGTATAACTATTCTGTTACAAATGCGTGAGCCACCGAAGTGGCCGAAGCTCCTAGCAAACGAGTTTTTTATTTTAGGGACAGGTATTCCGTATAAACGTTTTTGTAGTAGTGACTATCGCTTACAGTTACAAATGTACGTAACTTAGACTGTAGTCTTTGTAGTAACAAACACTACAAAGCTCGGCAAGGAGTGTTTTCTGGGATTGGTGGTCATCATCATCAGCCTGTGCTTGTCCACTGCTGGACATAGGCCTCTCTGTGGGCCTGGGGTGTCTGTTTTGTTGCGCGTGATATTTCGCGATCTATTGTGTGGTAAAAGTGAAAATATTTTTCGTTTCGACATGTTTAGTTGCTCTTCCAGATTATATTTTGTACTTTTATTAGATATTTTGACAATGTATAAGTAGAATATGAGTTTCAGCTTTGCACCCTTGTTCAGATCTAAGATATACTTATCAGAATCCTAAGTGTTTGCGTGCGATTCTACTTCCATGGCATATGTCACTGAATGACATAATTAGTTTGATAGTTAGTGGGTACTTTTTAGTTCTTTTATTATTTATCTATTTTTTTTGGCTGGTATCACTGTTCTACCTTTCTTTCACTTTAATTAAAATAACCGAATTATTCTAAGTTTCGGGCTTCGCTGAAAATCAGCGCTGTAGGATGACCTGCATCCCGCAGCACAGGCTGAGCGTCTGTCCGATTGCCAAGTTTTTTTTTCTACTTTAAAATTTGTTTAAAAATAAAATATAAGCAATTAAGTTTTTAATTGGTCTGTAAGTTAAGTGTAACACATCTGTCTTATTGGCAATAAATGGTTATTCATTCATTCATTCATTCTCTCCTATTGCACGCCACTGAGCACGGTCTTCGGCTACTCTCATCCAGCTCTTGCCAGCCGCCCTGCGAAGATCATCGCTCCACCGAGTCTGAGGACGTCCTACACTACGTTTACCGATCCGCGGTCTCCACTCAAGAACTCTTCTACCCATCGGTTATCAGTTCTTCGGATTTTATGGCCGGCCCACTGCCACTTCAGCATGCACATTCTGTGGGCTATGTCGGTGACTTTCGTTCTCTGTTGGATCACCTCGTTTCGAATTCGATCTTTCAGAGAAACCCCGAGCATAGCCCTTTCCATAGCACGCTGAGCGGCTTTAAGTATGTGGACCAGCCCCACCGTGAGTGTCCACGTTTCGGCACCATGTGTCATGTCATGACGCTGGATTGATGGTAATAGTCAAAAATTTACTATTGAGGAGCATCAATACGAGTATTACGGATGTTACGGAGCTTCGACTCCGATTCCGAAAGGTCGGAACTTCCGATTGATTAGGGACTTTCCGATAAGTTTATATCGGAGGTGAAAGTTTTGAATTTTATAATTTTTGCGCGGGGAACCCCCCTCCTGCCCCGGGTTCTTTCACGATTACTCTTTCACTTGTTGGCTTCGATGGAGATCGTTGGAGATCGTGTCGTATGTTAGGATTGTGCATTTGCGCTTCATTTATGCTTATCCAAGTTTTTGATGTTAGTGTTTCATTTGACGTGCGCCAAATTTAAATAAATCTAATTTAAATTGAATAAATTTGGATTAAAAATTTCATGACGCAAAAATCAAGTGTATTTTTTTAACTGAACATAAGGAGACGGAGAGTTAATAACGTTTGTAATTTTATTTTATTAGACCTACATTTAAGAGATCTCTGTTCTGCCTTCGCCTCCGATCTCAATTCCGGTTCCGATTTCCGTTCCGACGGACCAAGTTTAAAAACTCCGATTCCGAATTCTGTTGCGATAAAACCACCACCGTAACATTCCTAATCATGACATACGTCGCCAACACTTCGCCTCGGTTGGCCTCAACATTTCAATTCTCTGATTACATTTTCCTCGCAGCCACAAGACTCCAACGAGGAGAAAGACATGCAGACCGACGATGACTGCCCAGAAGTCAGGTCTGATAGCGAGACTCGCCAACCCCACCAAAGCGAGCCCCAAAAGATGCTCACAGAAAGCGACACCGACAAACCCAGCGGTGTCCATGACAACAGCGACTTCCAGCCAATGGCCACCGACGCGCACGACGCAAACAAACCCGGTCGCCATGACAACAGTGACGTCACCGATAACAAGCTCAAGGTCCTCGGCAACGATGACGGAATACCCTCACAGATGTACTCAGGATGCGCGACGGATGTCCCCGTAAAACCGGACGGTTGTCCGGATGAAAGGGGGGCGATAGACGAGGCTGCGACGGTTCCGCTGCCACCGGAAGTCGATAGCGATGGACAGGGGACCGATGGGTTGGAAAAGTCTGGCGAGGAAGTTCTGGAGAGTGTGGGTAAGTTGGGTTTGGGTACATAATACGGTATTTGACACGATCAACAATACATTATTTCATATGCTCGATTAAAACAAAAATTACAAAATATCTCGGAAAATGTATCTCTTTTAGTCAATTACTAGTTATTACAATTTTTAAATAGATTAAAAATAAAAAGAGTGCTCTGAAATGTGACGTCATAAGCCAGTATTTTTATACAACATTCCTCAAAAGTAACTCATTTGATATTTTGTCAAATACCCAATTGTTGTGATGTTCAATCAATCAGCTCCAAACACAGTCGTGCCCAAAGACACACTACGTGGGTTTATTTCTAGAGCACCAAAAAAAGTTCACTACTTGCTTCACGACTCATATGTCAAGGTTACCGAGGCGAGTCGTTTCAAAATGGCTCGAGCCCTTTCGAATGACCCTTTTTCGGGTTCCGTAATCGAAGGGTGCCACACGGGACCCTATTACTCAGACCTTACTGTCCGTTTTTCTGTCACCAGGCTGTATCTCATGAACTTTTCACAGATGTATCTCTGTTGCTGCTATAACAACAGATACTAAAAACAGAATAAAATATATATATTTAAGGGGGGCTCCCATACAACAAACGTTGTCTAAAGTCAGCGCTTGCCATCTATGTAACCTTCACAGCGCCGATGTCATGTCGTCAACGTTAAAAGCTTCTTGTTGGTTTCTATAGATGGCGCTGTTCTCAAATTAGATCTTTGTGTAATGTTGTATAGATATTGGTACGGAACCCTTCATGCGCTAGTCCGACTCGCACTTGGATAAGACTTTTCAGAGAAACTATTCTCAAGGCTTATAATTTCTTTCTAACCCACTTTAAAAAAGCAGGAGGTTCTCAACTCGACGCGTATATTTTTGATAAGTTTATTTCCAATTCTGAGCACGATCCAACCTCGATTTGTGTCCTCTAACAGTATTGGTAGTTTCATTGCGATCCAGCATGCCTTTTGTGAATTAGTACCGTTTGCATGGGAATTGCTCCTTGAGGAGTCGCCTTAAGGCTAAAAGACTCCGGTTAGTCGTAAGGCGTGAAAACTAAGGCGAGTCACATCTGTGTATCTATGCAGCCCATGAAAGACGCCCACTATTGGGCATAGGCCGTAACGCCAACCTCGCCGGGCCCCTACTTAGTCTACTCATAAGGCTTCAAAAACTCGACTTCTTGAATGAATTTTGTGATTTTGTGACTTTGACCTTGTTACCACTAGTACGAAAGGCCGTTTTTCCCCAGACACGACGCCCGGCGAGGCGACGAAGCGTCGCCGGCGCAAGCGCCGCCGCAGTCCCGATAACGGCCACGAAATGCCCGCCGAACTCCAGCTGCATCCCAATATGAAGAAGTACTGGAAGAAACGGCACTCGCTGTTCCACAGGTACTTTTGGTATAATAGATACAATATTATTTATTGTATGTGAGAATTACGTACGAATGAGAACTAAACAATAATATAGTACAGTACAATTGGCGGCCTTATTACTAAAAGTGATTTCTTCCAGACACCTAATATATATAATGTCTATATAACTATTGGCACATAAGAGTTTTGAGAAAATTTTCCATAGACATACCTACATATTAATCACGCCGACAAAACGGTAGAATTTAAAGATAAAAAAAATAAAATAAAAAATGTTTAAAAATATAGTGGGTGTAGGAAGATAATTTCTCCATTTAGAGTTCCGTTTGCGAAATATTAAGATTCAAAGCGCAAATTATTGTCCGAGTAGGGTGTCCCCCCCTGTCCCGGCTAAGCGGTTGATTGTAGAAACGTGAAAAAAATCGGGTAGTAGCACACAACCAATGAACTTAAACGGAAAACTATCACGGCTAAGCAGGCTTCACAAGTTAACGAGTAACTAATAGGCGACTTATCTTAACTTCTAAAAGGAAAACTTCGTACAAAATCCTGCTAGATTTTTGTAAATTTTTAAAAATCCTACTGGCTATCATTGGTGGTACTACGTTTTTTCTGTAATTTTATATAACAGACATTTTATACTATTAAAAGTTTTACATGTGTAGAAATATTTCTTCTTGCCAATTTTCTATATGAAAAATTTAATGTCAGTAAAATTCTTATTCGTTTATTTATTTTTTTATGTATCCTATATACGTCCCACTGCAGAGCACAGGCCTTCTCTCGGAGAGAGAGTATGGACTTAATCACCACGCGTGCCCACCGCGGATTATCAATTTCAAGTGCTGCGTATGTGAACACCTCAGACACTCAGGTATCCTCACGATGTTTTCCTTCACAGTTAGCGTTTGCGATTACTTTACATTAATTGAAAATGTGCAAGCAGTAAGGATGCCAAAAGGACAAGCAGCCTTAAGCCATTGCACGTTAAGACTGTGAGACTACTCCAGCCAGCCAGCCTGTCTCATTCCAGAAAGCCAGTACCACGCTGATGTGATGCAGTGAGCTGCTGGCCTTCTGAAAGAATCTCGTCTTCCCAATGTTGTTCGTTATACGCCCTCGTGTGATCACTTGGGCCACAATTCAAAGTGGATTATATCAATTCCAACAACTTTTGCTCTACTAGTTTTGAATTTTTTTGTTAATTTTCCATTTTTTTATGATTTTTTGCGATTTTACTGCTTTGCAGTGGCGATGTTGCGACTACTTAACGTCTAAAGTGACTTTAAGCCAACACACGAGTGCTGTACATCTTACACTTCTCTCGCACACCTCGCAGACGCCGTGCTATAACGTACGGCGCCCACCTGCTACGATACGACCCCATGGAGTTTCTCACGGCTCTTTCCCTCCCCAGATTCGACGAGGGCATAAGGCTGGACGTGGAGAGCTGGTTCAGCGTTACCCCAGAGAAGGTGGCCAAGCATCTGGCGGAGAAATGCCGCTGCGACCTCATCGTGGACGCCTTCTGCGGAGCTGGTGGTAACGCCATACAGTTCGCCTGGACTTGCGAGAGAGGTACCTAATGTTTGAAGCTAAAGGCGGAATCAGACTGTTCACGATCCGTTCATTTCTGTCTTTCATTCCTATCTTCCACTTAAAACGATTGAACACAAAGTGACCGTCGCCAAATGGATTCCATAGTTAATGGATTTTAGTAACTAAGGATCATAAGCCTCTTCCCTGTCACGCCAAACCTCTCGGTCCCGTGCCACCAGTCACTGATCTGCGTACCGATCGTATACCCGACCTCGATCACCGCTCTTACCACCACCTTGGTCCAACGACGTCTGGTCGGTCGCTTGACCACATGCCCATTCGACGTTCGGCTCAATAGATAAATAACATCCACACAACACAATCACGTGACCTGGTCCCAAATTAGTATGCCCTGCACTATCAAGGACATCACAAACATAGAAATACACCCAGACTGAGGCCAATCGTACAAATGTAAAGTGGCCCCCCAGTGGGAATCGAACCCACGACCTCTGTCTTGGTAGTTAAGCGCCTTAACGGCTAGTCCAACGGGGCAGTCAATGAAAGAAGAGGGGTGAGTTTACTTGTAAACTTTTGGCAAATGCTGAGTCGGAACCCATTTGCATTTACCACACCCGCGTGTTCATGTTGTTTTTCTTTTTAAATTCTAATGTCACCAATAGGTACTTACTGTACCGTGTACTGTGTCAAGTTGTTATGTTTCCATCATTTATGTATGCTTCTATCTTGTCTATGTTTACTCTGTGACTTAATATGTAATGCTTTGTATACATGGGTGTAAATAAATCAGTAATCAATCTATCTATAAACCAATGCACGAACATTGGTCATGGGATATTTTCTTACCTAGCCTGTAATGTGTCCCTCTGCTGCACAAAATCATCCCCTTCTGCACTCCAACCTTCCCTGGCATATAAATGGGAAATGATCTGATAAAAAACATTATTGTAGTCCCATTGTTATCGAGGTTTATGGTGGGAGATTTTATTTCGCCCGTAGTTGAAACTAAAAGTTATTAACAATCAGATAAACTAATGCTATGCTACGTGAAAACATAGATTATGATTTGTGAAATTTCTTTTCTAAAATCATATTGTAAAAAGGTCGACCAACCAGAAAGCATGGTACCTACAATTCTAGTCAAGCCTACTCCATCTAATTACTAAGTAAAATTTAATCCATAAAATACAAAATACAAACACAAAAATATTTGCATGCACTGAATATAACAGTGTGATGTGCGCTGTTTTTTGCATGTTTTCGTTGCATGTGGTTTGACGTTTCCGTCAAAAAATAGGCTGCTGTATGTAGCCGATCCTGGCGTCAAAATATGATGTCCCTTCTGCAGTGATAGACATCGACCTGGCGATGATCGAGCTGGGGCGCGGCGTAGCGGCATAATACCTTTATTTTTGTACTGAGTCATTATTGAAAGAGTCTTGTCACTTGCACAACAGATCAAGAGTGGCGACAAAAAGGATGTTAAGGACGTTCTGCCCAGTCCTAGTGTATAAATATGGTGTTTCTTGTTCAGTGAAGCTCCGCGCTGTGGGTTCGGTCGAACAATCATTCAGATTCTCAATGGAACTGGTGTAAACCTCCGACATTCTCTCAGATGAGGAAATGTGTCAAGGTCTTAAGGAGTGCTCCGACTGGCCAACGCACCCAGTTTCTGCTCTAGCGAGAGCTCCTTGGAGGGCTAGATATTATCAAATAAATGCAAGCCGATGGCGAAAGACTCTGCTCTCGACGCATGAGCGGTAATGTGAATACGGTATTTGACACGATCAACAATAAATTATTTCATATGCTCGATGAAAACAAAAATTACAAAATGTCTCGGAAAATGTATCTCTTTTAGTCAATTACTAGTTGTCACAATTTTTAAATAGTTTAAACATAAAAAGAGTGCTCTGAAATGTGACGTCATAAGCAAGTATTTTCATACAAAATTCCGTTTTAAAAGTAACTCATTTGATAATAGGGGTTAAAGTATGAAATTGCCGTTTTATTGCAATAGGTTCTTTGAATTGACATAGAATCTTCATGGTTTGAGGTTTTCGAATGAAACTTTTTTCAAATGGTTTCTATGATGTTCTTTTTTTAAAAAATGTGAAACATTTGAATATCGACTTTCAATTGTTTTTGTTATTCAATTTAGACAAGAAAGATGGATACTGCGTAAATTCGAGTGATTATGAGGCACCCATTTTTCGTATTTTTTTATTTTATTGATTTGACGCAAGTGAGTCAATATTGTGGGTAAGGTAACGTTAAACCATGCCGCTAATTCCTGGGTAGTTTGACTAGGGTCGGCTTCCACTATCTCTCTTAATTCATCGTTATTCACCTGTGTGGGCGGTCTTCCTCGAGGCTCGTTCTTTAAGTCGAAATTTCCATCACGAAAGCGTTTAAACCAAAATCGCACAGTGCGTTCATTAGTAGACCCCTCTCCAAACGCAGCATTGATATTGCGGGCTCTTTCTGCCGCGTTAGTTCCGCGTCGGAACTCGTATTCAAAAAATCACTCGAATTTTCGCAGTATCCATCTTTCTTGTCTAAATTGAATAACAAAAACAATTGAAAGTCGATATTCACATGTTTCACATTTTTTAAAAAAAGAACATCATAGAAACCATTTGAAAAAAGTTTCATTCGAAAACCTCAAACCATGAAGATTCTATGTCAATTCAAAGAACCTATTGCAATAAAACGGCAATTTCATACTTTAACCCCTAATATTTTGTCAAATACCCAATTGGCGACTTATTAAACTTGTCTTTGTTCTAATGTTATTCAGTGATAGCCATAGACATCGACCCGGCGAAGATCGAGCTGGCGCGGCATAACGCGGCGGTGTACGGCGTGGCCGACCGCATCGAGTTCGTTGTGGGAGACTTCTTCGCGCTCGCGCCGGGTCTCAAGGCCGACGTCGTGTTCCTAAGTCCGCCTTGGGGCGGGCCCAAGTATGTCGAGGTGAGACTCGCTGCGAATGCCGCTGTTTCATTTGACTTTCTGTCTCTCCGTGGGATAGTTTTTAATCAATTCCTAAATTTAGAAAACGGTAACTTATCCTAATTATGTATGTACTCTTGTTGTCGTATCATAAGTATAATAATTATTTTGTATATATAGTTATATCTTAAAGGTTTATCTATATATACGCTTCCCCCACCCCCTTAAGATTCAAATTTATTATGTTTGTGTCCTAAATAAAATAAAATAAAAAAATTGAATTTAACTGTTATCTGTTATGTTTATTATATTTTTACCAGCACTACCATATATATTTCTAGTTCAGCAACACCAAGGTTAACTGGAAGATAATGCTGTTAGCATTAGGTTCGCCTTTCTACTTTTTATTTTGTTTTAATAGTGCAATAAAGAATTTTAATATAAATAATAATAGAGAACTTGCAAAAAAATGTTTTAATTTAATAAGAGGGGCTATGTCAGAAGAAAATTTATCGTGGTTAATTTGTTTCTATACCACTAATACTTTTCATAATAAACCTATCGAAAAAATAGTACTGACGTGGGACAAAAACGAGCCATTGAAAAGCTATGACGTCACATGGTGCAGACGCCTTGTAACGCATGAAGATCTCGACTTATTTGTTGTCTCGTAAAATAATGTTTTTACAAGTCTACCAGTATTATTTGTAAAAAGACGGTTCCTCTAAAACACTCCTCAGTGGCAGTTTAAATAATATGTGGTTACGTTTTTCCTTTTACCATAGACTATTTAAACTGCCTCTGTGGAGTGTTTAAGGGAACCTGTTTTTATTAATAAACCGGTATAGACCGTAAATAAGTTTTTAAGATCGTACAATGTTCATTAGAAAAAGTTTAGAATTCAATGGAAAATCTAGGTACATCTAATATTTTCTTTGTTATTAGAGCAACTTCATTTTTTTTTGTAGGGCCTGTAAAGACGGAAAAAAATATTTTATTTTTCTAAGTTTTTTTTTTCTTCTATGGTATAAAAACAATGTCACTGTGATAGAAGTTTGGGGTAAGTTCCCCATACCTGTTAATGGTAACGTTGTATAACTAACTGAGCTCGTAAAAGGAGCAAAGCAAAGCCTTCTTGATGCCCTGAGTGTCAAGCGGGCTCGACAAGACATCGCTACACTCCGCACTAGTTAACGTAGACCAACCCCTCCAAATATCATTCATTGGCACTTCTTCATAGTAGGCCATGACGCCAATAGATTAATGCTGATGTTTCAAAACTTTATTATAAATAGCCTTAGTACCTTAGAATAGGTAATATTGTAATTGTATAAACCCTAGCGGTAACTCTGTCCGATAAATAAATTATTTTTTCTACAACTCCTCGGTCTTCAGAGCTTAATCCACGCGTCGACCCGCGTTTCCACTACTGCCGAAGATTTCCACATACCGTCTCGCTTCCAGAACTCCCAATACGACCTGGAGTCAATGCTGGAGCCCAAACCGGCGTCGGAGCTGATGGAGGCAGCGCAGGCCATCTCCAGCAACGTGGCCATCTACGTGCCGCGGAATAGCAGATCCGAACAGGTACTTTTCATTCTTCGTTTTAGTGTACCCAATGGGTACCTTGGGTAGTACCCGTTTGGCATGAGTACTACCGAGTGGGTACTCCAAACGACCAAAACGGCTTTATACTCGAGTTCTCTACTCGGTTACGTTACGTGCAACTTTGGAACAATAATGTAGACAGTTGTAAATAAAATGGGACTCTAATCACAATAAAAAAGTTTAAAAAGTTAGCAAAGATTTTAAAAGTAAGTATAATAATGTAAAAGTTGAACAGGGCCGAGTTTCATAAAATAGCAATTCGTAGTTTATTATGACGACTCGATGTACATTGCGTAGCAGTCTACTTGTTGTTCTACGGGCTAATCGATTTTGCAATGTACATCGAATTGTCATAGTAAACCATCAATTGTAGTTCTATGAAACAAGCCCCTGCTGTCGGCTGTCCGTAATTAAGTTGTTGTTAGTAATTAATAATAATAACTTCCACATAAACAATTAATAGTTGGTACAATTTGAGACGAGCTATGGAGAAAGCTACGTTAGGAGTTTCACTGCGTGATCGAATCAGGAATGAGGAGATCCGCAGAAGAACCCGAGTTACAATACACCTCGAAGAATTGCTCAGTTGAAGGGGCAGTGGGCGGGGCACATAGCTCGAAGAACTGACGGCCGTTGGGGCGAAAAAAATTCTGACCTGGTGACCGCGGACCGGATGACGCAGCGTGAGAAGGCCCCCCACCAGATGTTCTGACAACCTGGTTACGGTGGCGGGGAGTCGCTGGATGCGGTTGGCACAAGACCGGGAAGCTTGGAAAACCATGAGGGAGGCCTATGTCCTGCAGTGGGCGTCAAATGGCTGATGATGATGACGACAATTTGATAAATAAAGACTGTACTACGTTCTAGTTCGACCTAAGATTTCCGCACTTAGCATCATAGTTGGGCCATTGTACGTAGCAAGCGCTAAGGTATGTAAATACCTCAGACACTAGGGTTTCCTCACGAGGTTTTTCCTACACCGTTAGCGAGTGGTGTTGCTTCTATAACTTCACATATGTACTTAACTTACAAAACAAAGTCGTTGGTACTTGCCGGGATTTGAACCCACGACCTCCCGAATGAGAAGCCGGCGTTCTATCGCTGCGCTCCCACCGCTTGTACTGTGCTATGATGCGCAGTCAGCGCAGTGCTTGTATCTGGACGTTTCGCGTATTCAGCGCCGCATTCCTCCTTTGTCTAGTTAGTCTTTTTATTGAAGCGCCTTTTGATAAATTAAGAATCGATAATAATATATTTTATTTTCCACAGCTGGTCTCGCTGGCGAAATACAGCGGCGCGGTAGAGATCGAACAAAACTTCCTCGGACGACGGTTTATAGCGCTAACGGCTTACTACGGGGAGCTAGTCAATTACTGAACAGAACTGCGAGCGTGCACCTTGTATCGTTAGTATTGTATGGGCAATTGGCAGGGGAAAATGCACTGTATCTCAATGGCGGATGTCATGACCGTTGACTTACGTTGTGTTGTGTGTGAACAATCACCGACACATTTTGCACGGTTGTAAAATGTTATTGAAGTAAAAATAGGACTTCAGTGTGCGATTAATAAGATCGAATATTATACGAGCTCGATACAAACTCATAAGTGTACAGATCCGATAATGTTGGAGGTTCATATTATAAAAATTAATGTTCGTTTTGAACATGTCATTCTTGGATCACAATGGAAGAATAAAAGAGAAAATTACAAAAATAACTTTGTAACCAGCTTGATCAAGCCAATCCACAGTACGATGGCGCTGCTTGTATTACATGAAGTTCGATTTAAAGATCCTGCTGGAACGAAGTCTTAGCTATAAGATTGTAAACGTAATACTTGTCAAGATATTTTTGAGGCTGAAATATTTTCCTCCCAACTTATTAATTATTTTACCTACATGATATTTCTGGTTTATGTTGCGTATCTTTGTTTTGTTTAGCCTGAATAAAAATTGCGAGCAATTTAATCACACATTACAAATAAAAAGTGTATCTGTATTGAATCAGCTACCAAGTTATGATAACTAGTCTACTGCGTACATTTTAGGGGGTTGTTATGGTAAATGTAATCGTGAAATAACAATGAAATCGCCTTTTATATCGGGTACATACGAATAATTTTATAAAGCTTTTTCTTTGATGAAAACCGTTGACAAAAATGATTAAAATACGGAAATCTATATCTATCTATAAGTTGTTTGCTCGTCCTAGGTAATTTATTTTTCATTAATTGCAGAAATATCAAACCCTATTATCAATCTTGTGTGGAGGATGCTGCATCGACAAGACCTCAACTCTTAAATATAATTATTATCAATTTCATGACTTTTATAGTATTTAATAGTAGATTGTACAACAAGTGCATAAAACGCACCATTTTACTCGAGACGTTTATCCATCCGAGCGAGCTTGCGAGCGAGGATAGATATAAAGTCGAGTGTAAAATGGGTTTTATGGACGAGTTGTACACTCTACTTTTCACTTCGATTGCGAGGAAATGAAACAGCAACATGTAAATATAGTAAATGCTAATTTAATTAAAATTGAAAGTTACATTAGAGCAATGAGAAATATTTAAAGCTGTTGGTATCTTTGCCTTGGTCTTAGAATACGAACGAAACGAAATAAAATAAAGAGGTTGTTGTATGAAGTTAAAGATGTTCGTGTGGCTGTTGCAGCGATTGCCTTGGTCTTCGACGAAGATTTTACTTTATGCTCTAGAGCATAAAAAGCGACTTTATGTCGCCTACGCACGACATAAAGACGAACTTTTAGAGCATGAGAAGTGAAAATAAACATTTACACCCATGGAAAAGATGAATGAAATGAAATATACTTACGAGCAGCCGTGATACCTATAAAACAAAATAAGTAGCCAATATTATTTCGCTATTTAAGGATTGGCCCCTGTCAAAGGTTGTGTCGATGCGTGGAACCCCAGGATCGTGTCGAAAACTTTAAATAACACTTGTACAGTGATCGACACGACATCACACCGGCCTTTACGCGGTCAACGTACAATCGACACTATTCATCTAACAGAATAGGTTGATGGGCTTTAATGCACACATAATTGTTCAATGAGTTGCGTAACTATAGGGTGGCAGGGCTGGCAAAATGCCACGGGCCCCCGACCTGAGGGTGCCTCCGAACTAGTAGGCTAGGCCGCGAGCTCAGAAGTAACGGAACATTTTTAACAAAAATGTGTAACAATTATAATGTTCATATATGAGTAGTTACTTCAAATCAATTAAAGTTGGGTATATACTGCAACTAAAGACCATTAACTATATATATTTTTATTTTTACTGGGAGGGCGCCATCCAATGAATTGGTATAGTTACGCCACTGGCAGTACAATATCATTATATTCTTTTTGTTGCACTAACCCGTGCTGAGGACAATTTTAAAAACCTATTTAGAGGCTAAAAATTCCACCCATGCCGGGACGTAATACAGAGAAGTTTGTAAAGAGGCTCGAAATTTCACTGATGCCTGCACTTGCCCATTAGCTCAGTTGGGAGAGCGCTGGCACGGTTAGCCAGAGGTCGCGGGTTCGAGTCCCGGCATCGGTGGAATTTTTAGCCTCTAAATAGATTTTTAAAGTACGATATAATTCCAATGTTATAACCCGCTCAAATATCTCGCGAACGTGATCGAATCATGCGAGGCCCCGAGTTAAGTTGCACGGGTGTGCGATTAATTAGTGGCCTACCAATAGTATCAATGAAACTACGAACAACTACGTATTTAAGAGACTAACCGCCCAGGCATATATGCAACTTCTAAGCTTAACTGTATCTATGTTTAATCATAAACGAAATATCCAGCATTGAATTTTAAATATTAGGGGTTAAAGTATGAAATTGCCGATTTGTACTGAAAATCTAAATTGTTTATTTTTTAAATTTTTAACAAATTTATTTAATCAAAATAGTTGCCATTATTATCTATACATTGCTGCCATCTAATGGGAAGGTCATTAATGCCTTTGCGATAGAACTCCGACGATCTAGACTGCACAAACTGTGTGAAAGCATTTGGTACTGCCTCCTGGGAAGAAAACTTCTTGTCACGTAGATAATTGTCCAAATCACGAAAAAAATGGTAGTCCGTTGGAGCAAGGTCTGGTGAATACGGAGGATGACGAATGGTTTCTAACTGCAGTTCCTGAAGGGTCAAAATGGTTTCTCGTGCTGTGTGAGGTCTCGCGTTGTCATGGAGCAATAATGGTGAAGATCGATTCATGAGTCGGGGCTGTTTATTGATTTGACGCAAGTGAGTCAATATTGTGGGCAAGGTAACGTTAATCCATGCCGCTAATTCCTGGTTAGTTTGAATAGGGTCGGCTTCCACTATCTCTCTTAATTCATCGTTATTCACCTGTGTGGGCGGTCTTCCTCGTGGCTCGTTCTTTAAGTCGAAATTTCCATCACGAAAGCGTTTAAACCAAAATCGCACGGTGCGTTCATTAGTAGACCCCTCTCCAAACGCAGCATTGATATTGCGGGCTGTTTCTGCCGCGTTAGTTCCGCGTCGGAACTCGTATTAAAAAATCACTCGAATTTTCGCAGTATCCATCTTTGTTGTCTAAATTGAATAACAAAAACATATGAAAGTCGATATTCAAATGTTTCACATTTTTTAAAAAAAGAACATCATAGAAACCATTTGAAAAAAGTTTCATTCGAAAACCTCAAACCATGAAGATTCTATGTCAATTCAAAGAACCTATTGCAATAAAACGGCAATTTCATACTTTAACCCCTATTATGTATATGCAGCCTAAGAGCTGCTGTAACCAAGGTCGTTAAGGTGATACGATTTATTTATGTAGAATTAATCACATAATTGAATCGTGTGATTTTAAAACGACACAAGTCACATGTGTTTTTAAAATAACACTTGCCCATTTTTTTTTTATTAAATTATTTACACCTACCTATTGAATTACATTAGAAAAAAAATTGTAGTTTATTCATACAGAAATCAATATAATATGCTAAAATATTGCTGTTGTAGATATTAGTATTTGAATAAAACAGTTTTTTCTATTTCCTGCAAAGTTGTAATGAAAGGACATGTGTCGTTTTAAAATCACACGATTCAATTAATATCACGTAAAGGCAGGAGTAACGACTGAATTATTACTCAATTAAAATGTTTCTTCTAAGGCTCGGGTAATGGGAGTTGTAAATGCGTGGTAATAAATGTGCCAAGAATTTCAACACAATAAATAGCTATTTCTGAGATCTTTTGCTCATCTATAATATAAGATCTTATTTTTCGTGGAATTTTAAAGTATCCATGGTCCGAAGTTACTACTAATATCACCGTGAGCACTTATTGTATATGAATTTTATCTCTTGCATCTTGGTTGTTTTACGAGCATTTACTTACTGGAGATTGTTAAGCAATTACGCTTTTGCACAATGACACCTTTCTCGTCACTATGTAGGAAAAGGCGGATCCAGGAACAATGAAAACTTCGTGTAAATCTTCTCTTCCTCTCGTAAAGCTGAACTGCTATTGTTGCACAGACATAAATCTAGCTAAACTGCGATTTGTATAAAAACCAAACGTGCCGATTATTTACTACCTACTATGACAGAAAGTGAAGGAAATGTCTTCTTTTCTTTGGGTGCAAGGATGTATGTTGTATTTTTACAGTTTATCACTATTTACGCAATGACGCATTTCGTTAATTTTTGAGAACTGAGCGATACCAGCCGTGCGCGGACTGAAAGTAGCGGCCGCAGAGGTGCTTGGCACTTATGTCGGGCTCGCAAAGTAGATGTACTTGCATTGATTCATGTCTGTGTTATGTGGGTACCAAAATTGACAGTTTATTGGAACCATTGGAGCTAGGTACAGGCGACAGCACCAACCTTTGCATGCGTGCACTCTAGTTCGTTACGTTAGGAACGACTTTCCAATGAAATGAAAGTAATAGCTAAAGATTTTACCGTCGACACAGCCTGTACGCATGCATTCTTCCACAGAGGAAAAAAGGAAATTGTACTCAGTTACGTTAAGGGCGGTATTGTAACAAAAGGTTGACGAGCGGTTGACTGTACCATCTACTTCGGCGCTTGCCTTCAGCATTGTACAGTATATCCTGTATCCTCCTACAGGACGTCAATATATCCTGTTTCCGCCACTGAATGTAGGCCTTGATCCAAATGCTGTGTGGTTGTATAATTGATGTTGTATGTATATAACTGTTATGTAAAGTGGTATGAAATAAACACATTGTCATCTATACAATTATATCTCTTGCTTTACTAGCACAATTGCTTATTCCCTATAGGTTGGCATAAAGTACCCAATGGATGCATTTAGATGACACATATAAAATTAATCAAAAAAATATAAATTCAACTATCTACAAATGTGGTCCACTTACTTGAGGAGCTTTGAAGTAAATGAAACCCAAATGTTTACTGAAACCTTATCTTATATTTAGAACGAAAATCACAATGTTCTTCTGAATGTTATAAAGGCAACTGCTATTTATTTAGCAGGAACTGAATGTGTGCCTGACCAAGAAAGATTCCCTATTTGCTAACAACTGAGTTTCATTAATGACTCATACAGAGATACTTCAGTATTTACTTAGTGAAATGTTTGATTCAGAAACAGGTGGTTAGGCTCTTAAATTACAAGCTATGTCACACCCAATGGAGTGAACAAGTGGAACTTAGTGAACCATAGCCTGCTGTGGTAAATTTTGGCAGCAAATAGGGGCACAAGTCATCATTGTGGAAAGTTACTCCACAATCTTACAACTATTTTACGCTATCCTAAAACTAACTATGACTATTCCTTCATTTCACCCTCTTCGTCTTCTTCTTCTGCCCCTCTGATGTACAAAACGTTGTTACATCTGATGAGAACTTCTCCAAGGTTTCCTGAAATTGAAAAACAGTCCATTATTGTTTTTCAATGTTTGAACTCACCAAAACCACAGGGAACCTGCATTGATTAAGCCCATACTCTCTTAGTACATACTGTTTGTGACTTATGCCAGGCTATTGTATCTATTGACAGTTCTATACAACAGAGTAATGTCTAGTGGTTCAAAATATATTATGGACGCAGTTTAAGGGTGGGGTACAGCATATGGCAAGTGATAGGTGGTCACCGTCTGAGCAAAAACACTGCATTAACTAACTTGGAACTTTTAACCGCCTTCTTTGCTCTAAAAGTGTTTGCTTGTATTTGATTAATGTAACAGCTATCAGTTACATTAATCAAATACAATTTCCACATTTGACTATGATCATGAAGGATATCAAAATTAACATCAGGGCCTTGATTCTTTGCAAAAGAGTATAATCAGATTCGCAGTCTGGTCATGTGACATGGTTTTTATGCCATTGAATCCTAGAATCCTAAAGGTTTGTAGAGGCAATGATAAAATCGATGTGTTCATACAATTTTCATTGTTCAATTATGCATTAACAAAATGTAGGCCTATAGTTGAGACTGGCAAAGGATTGCATGGGTTACGCTGGAAGAGGCCTGTACCCAACAATGGTGTGAATATGTTTTATCCCACTGTCAATGGACTCTGTAGATGGGCTGATTAAAAATGCCCCCAACTTTGCCCACCAACCATAGAAAGTTCAATATGAAGGATACTTTCTGTTTATATTTTTTTGGGTTCAGATACTATGTAGGTACTAAGAACACGGCATGATATTGGTCACACACCTGTGCATTGGCCCTCAACGTGTTCCTCGGTGTTAGCGAGCTGCAAATTCATGTAACCATCGGCGGAAACGAGGAGGCCTTTGTATTCATGGCCCCACTTCAGTTTTACAAGCACAGATTTTCCCGTGAGGCTGTTGAGGAATGGTTTCGGGTTGATAGGCATAGCCGCCGCCATTTTCGAAGTTTTAGTGCTGAAAACAAGGAATATTATAGGAATTTAGGATGTAAATGGTTTAGATATGCTTAGTTCGATTAATTAAATTGGTTTACTCACGATTTTACTGGCTAAATATACTCAAAACTGCCAAATTTGGATTCTAACCTAAAAAATGCCGCCCAAACGCACAACACTTACAAACAGTCAGTGTTGCCAGAGCCCGCTCGTCAAAAGTTACACGAGCAAGTTAGAATTTTCTTTAAATAATTTTCGAATCCTCATTTTTGATTGGAACTTGAAAAATGAAAAAGAAAATATAAAAAAAATACATACTTATAGTCTATTTTTCCAAACTTGCGTTGTTTTGTATAACAAAATCGGCGAGTCAATGGCCCGCTTTCTTTGACAGTTAAAAGGTGAATTGAAAACACTTCATAGATGGCACTTTTAGACGTGCGGGCCCATAGAACAATCGTGTTGCGTTAGGAACGAGGCTGTCAAATTTCGCTTGTACAGATAATCATTGAAGTCACAAAAAATTAACAAATTAAGCCATGTCACAAATAAAGTTACAAAGGGTTTAAAAGTTGCAAAATTTGTGACAAAAGTCACGATATGGCAACGCTGCGAACAGTGTAGTGTTGTGTTGCCAGATGCTCGTGGCCATAGAGTAACCTATATAATGTGAGACTCGTGGCCATAATAATAAAAAAAAGACCATAAGCTCATTCATTATAGGGATTCATTATTGCACATGATGCGCAACTGCGCGACTGTTTCATTTACCGTATATTTACCATACAATGTACCTATATAAAACCGTGATATTTACTGGTTTTATAGTCTGTGTAACTGTCATTGCCGACACCGATTTTCTTCTGTTTTTTTATACTAATCTGTGAATTTTTGTTGTGTTGTCACGTCACGTTTTTTTAATTATTCTTCGGAATATATAATCGTCTAAAAGTTTGAAAAAGTTCATGAATTAAATGAAACCGATGTGCATTGTTCCTCAACTTTACTTATGCCTTTGAATTAAATAATCTTTCACATCATACAGAACAGGCCGGTAGCTATGTCAACTTTTGTCGGTTTCAGTGAAGAAGACTTGGTGAGGATAAAATCTGCTGATTCTACAGCGACCAACGGTAATTTTGACCTAATCTTACTTTTATCATCCTCTACTGATAGGGATAGACGGATATTTACATTCCATTCATATTTTATAACAGTAAATGTCCCCCAACACTATTCATCTTTTTTGGTATAATGTTCTCAGCGTATGCATAATAGTGGGAATTTTTGCAATTATTTCAACTATCAGTAATGTCACTCAAACATTCATTTCAGTAGTATGTAGGTATAGAAAATAAAAATAAGTGTTTAAAATATTTTAGAATGATGACCTAAATTGTCTCATGTGACCTTTAGGTATTGTCCAGTGACTAAAGTTTTATAATATCTGCAATAATCTGTTCCAGGAAACTGGTAATTGATAAAAGTTATGTGTGTTGCTTTTTTGAAACTATTTGTATGTTTTTAGTGACTCACTGTAACTGTTTGCAATATTTTGTTTTGTGTAAGTACACCTAGGCTAATTTGAGTTTAGTATTTATGTAGGCCAATTATTCATGCACCATAACACAAAACGGCATCCAAGAGAATATTTTTTTGAATTATTATTACTATTTGTTTAATTAACAACCCTAAAATTTCATTCCAGATACAAACAATATCTCTGCACTGCAAAATATCAGAAAAATTGACAAAATTGGTGTGAAAACCAAGAAAGCCTTGACATACAAGCAATCACAGTTAGCAAAGCAGTCATTGGACGAAGACATAGACAGCATCACATTTGAGAAATGCCGCTTGAGTCTAAAATCACAGACTTCACCTCCTTCTGATGTTATTAACAACAACAATGATGTCACTGGTAACTCAAATTTAGAACAAGACACAACAGATCATATCATTACTCCAGAAAATCTCCCAATAGAAACTGACAACATAAATTTTATAGACAGCAGAAGAAACAGCTTAGAACCCAATGCTAACATAGATCTCAGAAAGTCTAGCGTAGATTCTGGACCAGATACTGTAAGAGGAGTGACAAATTACACAGAAGATGACCAAGTGGCTCACAGGGCAAAGTTGGGAGAGCTGCAATTGAAGCAACGGCTTATGGAGGAACAGAATAAGAGACGGAAAGAAATGCTGGCTAAAGCTCTTGCTGATAGGTAAAGAAATTAGAACCTTAGATTCTAAATACAATCTATTGTAGCAGTGCTTGTACCACATTTGATTGGAAAATAAGTTCAATGCATTCACAGTAATGTTATGTGCTGTTGACAAAAATTAAATGTATTTTTTTTATGAAATCTGTGTTTTTCCCAGAACCAAGCAAACGGCAGAAGAAGTAATGAGACTAGAAAAGATAAAACGAGAGCTTCAAGTGCTGGACGGTCAGTTCTCGCAAGACATTGCAGTTCTCAGGAGAAAGATTGATCAGGCCTGTTTGACGTTTGCAGATGCTGAGTAAGTATAGAAATTATTCCAAATAGCATAAATCCAGTTGAATTCATATTCTATATTTTTATGTTGTTTATGAAGAAAACAGTCCTGCTCCTTTACTCTTGACATCATATTCTCGTCATATTAGTACTGAGAGGTAATTTGCCCAAGACCTTTTAATTAATGTTATTTTTGAGTTATACACATCACATATTTCCACTTGTAAGATTTATGTAATCTTTCCTTTGAGTTATCAATATCATTGATAGAGATCATGAGATACAATGATAACATAATAGTATTGTCAAACGCCTTTCATCTGAAGGCCGTGATCAACACACAGACCCACACACAATGCACTTGTTTTGTGATACATATTTTTTATTGTCTTACAGGAAGCACTACTTAAAGGTAGAAAAGGAATTTCTCCAGGCGAAGATCCATTTGCAGAAAGAGAAAGAAAAGAAAGAGTTACTCACAGAACACCTCAGTGCCCTCATAACTCACAATGAGACCAGGAAAGCTGAGAAACTAGAAACTTTGATGTTGCAACTAGTTGACGAGAAAAATGACAATGTGGCAGTAACTGATGAAGAGCCAGTAATAGTAGATGGGGTTGATGAGAAAACTGGTAAGATTGTAGAGTTGAACTTTAGTTGATAATAAACAGTTTTATATGTAATGCAGCTATAAGAAAACTTGCAAGTGCCTTTCCAAAAAAAATTCTAATTTAATCTGACTTAGCAAAATGTTTTAACCAAAAGAGTGAATATGAGACATGTAGTACTAAAATTTACCTGTATTGCATACACTATATAAAAAAGTACAGTACATGATATGCGACCTAGAAATTGAAAGAAAGTTTGTTGCTACTATTGTATGGGGAGTTTATCTTTATATATAAAAATGAATTGCTGTTTGTTGTCTCACTAAAACTCGAGAACGGCTGGGCCGATTTGGCTAATTGTTGTTTTTATATATTTGTGGAAGTCCAGGGAAGGTTTAAACGGTGAGAAGAAAAAAAACGGTTGACGTCGGTGATACGAAGTTCACGGGGTCATCTAGTTTTGTAATAACAAAGTAAATTTGTAAGAGAGAAAACTATTAGTGTGTAAAACATGACAAAATGTTGATGATATTTTTACAACGAATTATTTATGAAGCAAGCTTTATTTATAAAGTTAATCTACTAATGTAAAGTTAAAAGTGCCTTTGCCAGTATCTTAATGTAAATGTATATTACAGGTGTAATTTTAATTATCGTCTTAATAAATAAAAATATTCTTATTCAAAACATTCTTTATTTTCAATAATTACGTGTCATAACATAAGTAACATTTTTTATAAGTATTTAACCATGCAAATATCAATATTTTTTCGCGAGTAAAATTCTATATTTGCACTTGACTTTTTGTACTTATTGACTAAGGCAATATCAAATTAGAAATATTCGGAAATACTCTTTGAATACCATTTAACTCTACTGGAATGCACAAAAATAATACTGATCATAATTAAGTGCTTAAAATATGTGTCATTTCTTAATTCTATGTCGAACAAATGTAAAGTTTTTAATACAGTATAATACATTTTATCTGGCAAATTACTATTTTGCATTCAAGACTAGACATCTTGTCATATTTATTTTTCACTCAGTAAAACAGGTACTAGATTGAACACAGCTGATGAAAATTCGTGACGCTCTAACATCTAAGAATACTGTTTCAAGTTGTTTAGGAAGATAATTTACCGGCATTTGTCGAAAAACATCTTCCTTGCCGTGTGCTATCCCCAGTTGTAATAGGAAGACTTGTTGTCTTTGTTCTTTAGAATTTGTTTTATATTAAAGTCTGCATTTTGGTGTTGCTTTCTTGAATCTCGTTCCATTTGTATAAGTTCCAGACCTCGCTTTGCGGCGCAGTGATAACGTTGGCTCAGGGAGGCCTCCGACCCTTTGATTCGTGGTATGTGTCCCGTGTAGCCGGCTATCGGTGGGAATTCCGTCGATATTGTGTTTTCTGTAACGATAAACATTATTCATTTTAAGTCCTGCAGTAGTGTTGAAGTTAAGTAATTCAAGGAGATCTTGTTCTTGAAAAACAGGAATAACAGTGGTCCTATTAAATATCTGTGGAACACCATAAGAACCTAAGAAACTAGAAACTTAAAAAAATTAAGACCTGTTGTATTCTTAAAAAAAAATTAAAGTTTTTGTAATATTAGGTACATTGTCATCTTACCTTTATACTTATTGATCTCTTTGAACCTGTGCAAATCCCGTCGGATCTCGTCCCTAGAATGTATTGTCTCCATTTTGGGCGCGCTGCGTGATCGTGCGTAGCTCTTGTTCAGCTCTGCCTTGCGACGTAACTGCCGCTGTTGGTGCGTGAAATCGGTCATGCAGTCGTCAGCTGCTCGCCCGTAGGATTTTCCGTATCTGTGGACATAATAACAATGATCAGCTGGCTAAATACCGCTTCGTAAGCATATAATATATCTTGATTGGTAGAAATAGCCAGAAAAAGAGAGATGGAGTGAAAATTAGACCGAGTTTCATGTCTATTGTACCTCCATTGTTTGTTGGTCGTTTCATATTTCCGCAACGTCGTTGGTTAAAGTGATGCAGCAATTACCGATAAAAGATGTTATTTCGCAGTCACAAAAAGAGAGCAAAAAGAAGAAGACATTGGTTGATTGATTGACAAATTTATAGTTTCAATCGCTGTGTGAAGGTTTCTTCACGATATTCTCTGCAATTTTACCTACCTGGAGTTCATCCCAGGTACGTAACCCGTATACCCGGCCATGTAGACCGGGCAATGGTTGTAAAGCCCCTCGTAAGCGTCTCTTTGGGGCACGGGCGGGTTGTTCTGACGCATGTTGTCGATTTCGTAGTTGTGGTCAGGTCGGTACTCCAACGGTTTGCTGGTGGGAAGAGGACAACGCTTTAGTTCTTTTGCTCTACATCGGGGCGCTGTATAAAGGTCGGGTATTATTCTACTCTTTTGCTAGAGCAAGTATCACAATTTAGTATGGGTTAGCAGGGCCGCTTTTGATAAAACTACAATTCGTAAGTATATACCTAGTATATTATTAGAATTCAATGTACATTGTCAGGTGTTCTCTATCTATTGCGTAGCCGATACCTAGTAGCCGTCTTCCCGTGATACACACGCTAGCTACTCGCATAAAACCGCGCTGTCCGTAGTTGGAGGGCCAGTAGGAAGCATGCTAGAAGATCTCAAGTACTTTTGTTTTGTTTCCCTACCGTGGTATGGAAAAAAGCCCCCATTTTCCCTGTATACAGGGAACACGCATGCCAGCTACAAGCACGCTCACTACTAAATCGCAGCATTTTGTCAAAACTTGAATGGTCTGTGTTTTTTGGTGAATTTTTTGTTTAACCAAAATGTTATGGTTCGAGGGGGACGTGAAATAACTTTATAAGTTCTATTTGATACTAATATAATCATTATTAGTATTAGATAGATCTCATAAAGTTTTATTATAACAGTTATTCGTTTAAAAATTATTATCCATTTTGGCGATCTTCTATTCCGACCGGTCAATGGCACGGTATGGAACGTTTTTCAAACTGGTATGTGTTGTCACTGCGACACAGAATACCTGTACCCGGCGCGCTAGCTTACTAGCTCCTAGACCACTTACTGGCATGTACATCACGCGGCCATTAATCTCTAATCTCTTACTTGAATAAACCATTGGCACGGATCTCCTTCAAGATTTGCCTCGTGTGGTCGCCATAGCATTTGCCGTAACGGAATTTCAGCATAGGACAGTGTCCAGTGTACCTGTAACAAGTTGTTCGTCGTTTTAGTCGATATTTATTCAATTTTACCTTGCATAAGTATCTTTTAAAATTGCATTTCCGTTTACGTCTTTTTTTTGCACGCCTACCAATCTTTCTTCCATCTCCTGCGGTTGATTGGTAGAAAATGCCTATGGCCCTCTCGGCATTAAGTCCGCCATATTGTAAATTGGTTTAAGTGCAATAAAAGTACTACGGTCTTATTTATAAAACACATGATTCCTTAAAACGTCGATTCAAATAGCCTGTGTGGATTTTACAAGAAATAGTCGAAACCACAGATAAATTAAACTGCCTCTTAGGAGTGCTTTAGTCTAACCGTGTTTGTATAAATAAGGCCGTTAATCTCTAATATATAAAAATCTCGTGTCACAATGTTTGTTATCGAACTCCTCCAAAACGGCTTCACCGATTTTCATGATTTTTTTTGTGTATATTTGATAGGTCTGAGAATAGTTCGTAGGCTAATTAATGTGGCAAAACATTGTTTGCCGGGTAAGCTAGTAAATAAATAATTATTTCTAGTATCTCCATTCATTGCATGGTCTTTGCCCACACCTGAGGGATACAGGCGTGAGATTATGTTTGTACCTTTTTTTCAGTGTCTTTTATTATTTGTTAGCTTGGGATGTATCTCAGTTCCTTGACCTCTATATTCTCTTAAATTCTAGGTAACTTTTATCCAATTTGTATATCATCTTTTACCAATAAAATACAAAAAAAACATAAAAAAAAAACAATTTATTCAGAACATTTTACACACTTTTAACAAACTTATCTACTTCTAATAACTCGTACAGTCTTTAATTCTAAATGTAACACGAATCTAAAGAAATATTTTTATGCTAACTCTATAGACTTGTCAAGTTCCGAAATAATACCTAATCATCATTATCATCAGTCATTTGCCGGACATAGGCCTCCCTCATGGTTTTCTAAGGTTCCCGGTCTTGTTCCGCCCACATCCAGCGACTACCTGCCTGCCACCCGTAACCAGGTCTTGTAGTACGGACTGCATTGAATCAGAAATTTAGAGTATAGCTCCACCTGGTAGGGGTTCATCTGAAATGGTTTGCCAACTTAGACCAGCTTGGCAACTGGTTAACCACGAGGCAACTGACCCCTCCCCCCTCCCCCCCGTGACCACCCCCCCCGTAACCAGGTCGTCAGACCCACAGAACATAATTTCTCTCTTCTGTGGTCAGACCATCTGCCCACGCTGCGTCGTCCGATCCGCGGTCGCCAGGTCAGAACTTTTCCGCCCCAACGGCAATCAGTTCTCCGAGCTATGTGCCCCGCCCACTGCCACTTCAACTCAGCAATTCTTCGAGCTGTATTAGTAACTCGGGTTCTTCTGCGGATCTCCCCATTCCACTCAGTGAAACTCCTAACATAGCTCCCTCTATTGCTCGTTGGGCGAACTTGAGACTTCTTATGAGGCCCATAGTCAGCGACCAGGTCTCACGTCAGTCATCACTGGCAACACACATTGGTTATAATATACCTTTGTCTTGAGACACTGAGGTATTTTGGTTGCGAAAATTAAATAATACATAATATTGAAATGAAAACATTGAATCTGAATAATTCACCAAACTGAGAAATCTAATTTCAGCCGCATTCAATCAATCACGTTTTATTATTAACATAATACAAAACTGATCCATCAACTTTAATGTACAAACATATTGGAACTTAGTCTAGACATAAAACATTCAACTTTCCAAATGCCCTGATGCAAGCAAGACCTAATCCTATGGGAATCCTGACGTTGCGATATGAATTAGTAGAGAATTTTGCAGTTGTTACACGATTGGAACCGAAATCCGACCAATTCACTCGTCGTCCCTGGGACAGTCTTCGGGCATGAAGCAGTAGCCAGATATCAGGTGCAGCACAAGAGGGAAGTCGCAATCACAGCGGGACCAGTCGCAGATGACCCCAAGAGGCCGGGCTACCGGGTTCTCACACGTGCGCTGCGAGGGGGTTGACCTGCACTCGCTGTCTCTTCGGTGCATATTCTCGGGGCATTTGTCCACGCCTGCCGAGAGGGTTTAGATTAAGATGGCTGCACGGTACACCTAATAAACGGTACCCGTTAAATGTAGGTATACTCGTAACTATAAAATGGAGAGGTGGGACTTGATAATATTTTTTTTTGCTTTACTATCCTTTCACCAAATAATTATAATACCCAGAGCATTTCTGGTGACATCAGAGACATGTAAAAGAAGATAGAGGGTTCAAGATAGAACCTTCTTTCACCAGGTTTGAGTCAGCACATATAGGTAGGTACCTACCTACCATAGCTTTGGTTGTTTCGGCTGCTATCGCAGTCCCCTGTGGCTTTCTATGATAAAAGAAAGTATTGGACTGTTATGGCATTAAAGTTTTGTCTGCTCTAGGTACATTTTCTGGCCTAAATAAGATTCTCTTTGTTCACGCTGATTTTGAGTCACGGCTTCAGTCTTCTGTCATCCGTCTTGCCCTCAAAACAAAGGAGTAGAAGAACTAAAAAATAATATCACTCAGACTGTACTTACATGTTCGATTAAACATAAGGCAACCTTTTACCCCAATTTGATAATAGTAGGACGCTTCTATCACATTCAGAAGACACAACATGACCACCAAACTGAATCGCATTTTGCGTCTTGATCGTTGGGTATGCAACCGTATAATGCGCATTATATCCTCGTCTCTGTTGCCATTTATCCTACTGTCATTAATATTTACACAACAATACCACCAAAAGCAAACTACTGCAACCGATCTTCCGGTATACGGTCGGGATTCAACTCGAGATGTTTCGGCACGTGATACGAGTTTTTCGCTTTCAATCGCTGTTTCTTGTTGTACTCCCGCCTGCTCATCTGCATGGTGCATCGTTCAAGCTCCACGCACGTCACGGCGTCCTCGTCGAAGACTAAGTTGGAGTTGCAATCACAGCGGGACCACCCGCACGTGAAGCCCATTTTGTGCTGAACGGGGTTGCTGCACGTCCTTTGGGTGATCGTCTCGATATCACATCTTGTGTAGTACGGGTGCATGTAGCGGGGACAGTGAGTTACGCCTGCAATTTGGGAGAGTTTTTCAGGTATTTTTCGGGGAATAATGCCTGTAATGGGGTTTTCTCGTTAGTGTGTTCTTTCAGATTTGCCAACCAGCGTGAGAAGCTCAATTATTGTTGCCCAGGGTGCCCCAGGAATATTAGACTCAGTAGGTTCGTCGTTCGGAGATGGAGTGGAACGAACGGATATTTCTTGTGCTCCGGATTGATCACGAGTAGGTACCTATAAGTACGACACAAACTTCGCTTGGAACCACTATTGGGTTTTCCGCCTATAGTCAAGAGTGCGATTCGTCAAAATACCCCGTTGGTTAAAGTTGCCTTTGTACGGTGATTCCGCCAAAGGCCAAAATTTGAACAAGTATTCGGGTATAGGAGCCTTTTACTTAATTTTTTTCTTATTTATAATAGCATAATTATATTCTTAATATTGTCATTATATTTTACTGATATTCGGACAACGAAAACGAATCGACTGATGTATAGGTAATCATCATAATCAGTCTAAGTACCTGTTTGGCCTTTAGAGTGCCACGAAGGAATAACATACATATACATAGATAGACTGTTAATAAAAACATTACATACTCCTCGCGTCTTTGGCAAAGCTCACCTTAGCCCAAAAGCACCTTTGACGAAAACGTTTTGACGAATCGCGACTTTGTCAAACCACATGCTGGACCAAACGAGCCTTTGACTAAAAACGTATTTTGACCAATCGCACCCTTGACCATAGGCGGAAAACACTCCAAAACGAGATAATTTTAACTTGAAAGGGCCTGGGACAATACGGCAGACTTGTAAATAGTATCAAGCTCGGAAGTAGATGAAACGTAATAAATGAGTAGACCTAGCACAATACGTATCATCCACATCTTGTCCTGGTTCCAAACAATGATATACCCTGTTATATGTTAACGAGATAAGGACGTCACAAAGACAGCCAGTTTGAGACCGTTTGTTAAAAGTAGGGTGGCCTCAAGCGGAAATTGAATCCACGACCTCTGCTCTCACGGTAATCAAACGTGTTACCGCTAGACCATCTATGCAGTTTAACTTACATCTCTTATTGAAGAGAAGGCACCAGCCATGGGCGGAAGATCCGGCATCGATTAAATCGACAGTTACAACTGAAACGAAGACGACGATTCGCCACATTTTTACCAATTTTGTAACTGAAAATAATAAGAGTTTTATACCTTTCGAGAAGTCAAACAGACTGTGTTTTGAAAACAACTAACTGGAAAAAAGATTGTTGAGAGTGCGTACGTAAAGGCGTGTCTCCTGCTCGTGTTTTATCATAAAACATCACACAAAACATTCTGTTTTCTTTGCGCAAAACATTTTCGTTGCTAGAGGAAGCAAAATAAAATGTTAATTTCGAGCATTGAAAACCGATTGTTTTGTGTAATGTTTCATGATAAAACACGAGCAGGAGACCCGGCTTTAGCACAACAGTGGCTGGGGTGAAGCGGGTATTTACTGGCATTTGTCCAATTTCTGTGAACTAAAGTTTAGATTCAATTTGTAGATGCTACGAAGGCTTCCTAGAGCAGTCGCGAAACATCAAACAATAGCAATGTAAAAATACTTTTTCTCCACTACAAATACGGCCCAAGGCAGCAGCTAACATAGTAACTTATTACATTGACATTCAGGGAACAGAATGTAAATTATGTTGAACTAAATTATTAATATCTGATTTCTATTACCTACGTCTACTACGTATTACATACTATACGTACCAAATAATTTACCCACGTCGTTGGTAGATTCTAACAGTAGAGATAACTAGATAAGGCAGCCAAGTGACTGAATGGTCCCCATATTTTACAGGACACCCACCTATAGGACAAACGTCCATTTCCGCATTCATTCGGCTGCCTGAAACAACAACATGGCGACCAAGGCCATCCACGGCATTCCGTGCCGTGTCAGAAAATAAAGTACAGAAAGTGAGACAGTGAAGCTGTTTAGGTACCTACCTACTTGTCCGCGTAATGTTACGTTACGAGTTTGTGACAGGAACAGGACTAATTAAAATCAAAGGGAACACGTTATAAACAAATTCGGGTTTGTACACTAAATATGTTTTTAAAATAATTATCGTTTTAGACCGTACCTACTGTCGATACAGCTGTTATTTGATTAAAGCTACTATTCTACGCAGAAATGTAATAGTTTGAGCTCAAATACTAGCAAGACTTATAACTACTCACACGATCAGTATGAATCACTGTTTTATATTGGGCAATCTATTTCACATGAAATTAAGTTTAGTGATCGTGAGCTCAATCTCATGGGCATAGCGATTTATAACCTATAGAAGTAGCTGTGGACAATTGTTATTAGCCTTAGTTTTATTTAATTAGTACTCAGATAATTACAAGCTATTAACGCTGTTGTTCATTATAAAATAAAAATCAAATTCAATTGCATAGGGCTCCTCTAAGGCACGTCACTTTTTTTCTGTCCTCGGCCATTCTCGTCCAAGAGCTGCCGCTTAATTTACCTTAGCTTAAATAGTAATAATAATGATATGTTTGGATTAAATGAAAATGAAAAATGCTCGTAGCCCCGGCTGCCTGAGTGATCTTAAAAACGATCACGAAGGTTAAGCAACACAGGGCGCGTTCAGTGCATGGATGGTTCGCCGTCTATGCCTAACGCTAGTGGCATTTTTCCGAGCGGTTCCGTGCTTCGCAAGGCACGTTAAGCTGATGGCAGTCGTTAAGCCAAGTCAGAGGCCTCAGGGCGGCTTGACAACTTCTGACAGTAGACGAGCCACTAGTCTACAAGCCTCCACCAATCCGGACTTGGCCCTCGTGGTGGAGTATGGCCTACACCTTCCTCAGGGAAGAGACCCGTGCCCCTCGGTGGGGACATAATGGGTTGATGATGAGAAAAATGATTTAATTATTGAAAAAAAAAAAACAAAAATAACATAAAATTAATTAACTGAATTTACGCTATGCGATAAAAGGGATATGCTCAGATTAATGCTGCGTGTGCGAGCATCAGCGCAGCATCTAATTATAAACAAAACGAAATGTATGAAGTTTCTTTACTTGTCTTCCTTTGTGTGAAACTGGTACCAGGTTCCGACGATAACCGCCTATCCACTACCTTTCCACACCTAAAGTTATGTGGGCTTCTATAATTATCACAGTCCCGGTAGAACTTGGTAAGCCCCGTTTCGATACTATTTTAATACGAGGGGTAGACCAACATAAGAAGCATTTCTGTTGTAACTGTTGCATAGCATTGCAACTGCCGTGACAAACCGTAGTTAGCCCATATTTAGGCAAATGTTACTGATTACATACTGTCATTGATTTCGGCTGAAGTTTAAGCGTTGCTTGCGTGTCGGGCAGTTAATTCAACCGTTTAGTAATTTTAATACCTACTGAAGTACTCACGTAATAGCTAAGTAATGAGTTGATTCAATTCTGAATGGTAGGTCGGAACTAATTTCTTCAAGATTACAGTGGTAAACCTGAACACTGTAGAGTCAGCAAACTCCACCTTACATATTTCTATTCTACTGGGGAATGTTGTCGTTACTACATTCAATGTACAATGTACACATTCAATGAACACATTTGAAACCTCGAAAAACAAGCCAACCTTTCATAGGAGGCCGCCCGTAAATAGCGCCATACGGAAATCAAACCAGCTATCTCTAAGCCAACGACGCGTCGCCGCCATCACATCACAACAGATACCTAGTGGAAGTACTTAGTGGTAAACCCTCTAAAAAATACGTAAAATTGGCCAATTTTACCAATTTTACATCTCAAAAATATTTAAAACGGGCCAACTTTACGTCTCAAAAATATATAAAACTGGCCAACTTTACGTCTCAAAAATATATAAAACTGGCCAACTTTACGACTTTACGTCTCAAAAATATATAAAACGGGCCAACTTTACGTCTCAAAATCATACATGATATGAAGGAACTCGCCAAGGCCTTCACAGCACTAGCGGTGTTTTGATAAACACGGAAAAATAATTATTAATTGATACGTTTATTACACTAACATACATAAAAAATTGTGTGAAGCATTTTCTACCAGTCAACCTCAGGGGAAAGAGTAGGTAGGCGTGCAAAAAAAAACATACTTAAATAAGTTGTAAGTAAGTAATTAAATAAACCTGCACATTAATTAATATTGTATGGCTTTTAAATTTACAGTCGAAACTTGGCAAGTTTTTTTTAAACTGCCTGTCACCTTTTTTGAAATAAATAACATTTAATTTACATTATTTTTCTTTTACTTTTTTGAGAATGTTGAATTGTTTTATAAAAATTCAATCCCTTTCTGCTATAAACCGCGTTTTACTATCGCTGACCGAACCTTGGACCCTTGAAAATAAGTTTATACGAGTAGGTCACATTTTTGTTATGTTCATGAAAATATCGCTTCATTTGGTAGTTCATTTCATGAATGATACAACCAAATGTATTCTTTCGCTTCGGTACGTAACCTCGCTCCATTAAAAAGACCTACTGCCAAGAACTTGGCTAAAACATCCTTGCCTACTGCAGCGGGGGGAGCATGAGATTTTTATCGTATCTAGATAGATAGGTTAAAATTTTAAAACATTACGATATTATATCCCACCCGCGAGCATGACTTCTCTTCGACATACATATCTTCCTTAGATAGGAGATAAGATTTTATCTACTTATTGGTATGACAACACTGAATCGGCAAATAGGGATGTGACGAAAATCACTATTTCATTCGTTCAATTTGCGTTTTTTGACAGATTGAAATCTGATCTGTGTGTGATCTTTCCTTTACTTAGTCTGTGCTAGGTATCAAATAAAATGTAAATAAACAAACAAATAACGGACAATAGATGCTTAGATGCCGAAAATGAAGTAAGTACAAACTTTATAGCCATTGCAGTTAATTTATACAATACTACAATAGTTGGAGATCCTTCCTACAAGCTCATACGGACATCACATCATATACAAGTCACTCATCGGCAAGAACTATAATATTTTTCTGTTTTAGAGGGCGCAGTAAACAAAATCAACTGGGGTTCGTTCAAGTATATGACGCTCCACAGTAATTTAGCCAACAATGAGTTTTCTGGCCCCATGGGAAGCGAAAGGTTGTTGAAAGAGTGGGGCGCATTGAGCCTTGTCGAAGGAGCATGGTCCCGACACGACTGGAGCAGTGGCGGAATGTAAGTGTTGATAGTACCTACTTATTATCTAGTGATATATTAAATTAAGTTCAATACTTGACTCACAATCACCAACCGAGTACAATAGGTAAATAATATGCTTGTCAAACTAATGCAAATGTGTACTTAGGCAATGCTCAGTGAATACCTACAGTATTTGGATAGATAGACCATAGAGGTCTATCCAGTATAGCGTCAATTTTTGCTCTTAGGGGCATCTAAAATCATTTTCGTAACATGTCTTACCTTTTTTCTTTTCGTCTTAAGCTATTACATCATATTGGAATGTTTTGGACTCCTTTTTAATTATGCTCTTTATTTGTTACAGGATATTTTGAACGCGCTGACTACAATAATATTTGGTCTATGCTACAATCAATCAAATCTTACAAATAAATCAAATATTAAAACGTAGGAATATGTATGTACGAATTGTATTTTTTCAAAATAGTAACTCAAAATTGGATGCTTAATTACCCAAGTTCCACTATAGTTTTTTTTATATTACATGCACAGAAGCATTCATTCAAGGGTTAAATATAATTAGGGAATGTTCCATTGAGCTGGCCATTCCTCCTCTACTGGGTTTCAGGCTCCACAATGGCAATGTGTGTACCGAGCCTCGGGAGTCTACTCGGCCTCTCCTCTGATGGGCGTCATCAGCCAAGGCAGGCTCAAAGGCATATCCAGAGTCTCCTAAAAAATGCATTACATTTTTTTTACTTCTTATTTTTTTGTTACAGATTACATCAAAGGTGAAGAACTTATTAATTTGTTTGGTAACAATTTCCCGTTTTCAGAAGAAAACATATCATGCTTCTTTTCTCCATTGGGTACCCAGTTATGTAGTAAACCACCTATTTCATTGTTTAAAGTTACAAAATAAATATTAGATTTACTTATAACCAAAAGCATTTTATTATTAACGGACTTCAAAAATGGAGGAGTCTGTGTCAAGCTTTTTCCAGAAAACTTCCTAGAAACCATACATTTGTAGTAAATACATCATACATACTTAGGTACTTTGTGGGGTGAGTAAATGGCTTGGGATGCAAGTTCATTAGAGAGAAATAATTTTTGCCTTTTTCTTATTTTTAAATTTTTTGTTGACTGGTATATTTTACCTACTATTATTTTAATTGAGATAGGCACTGGACGACGGTCTGAGCAGGATGGCAGAGGGTGCTTGGTTGCGTGGAGTAGGGCTGAACGGAGGTCAGTGAGCGGGTCCTTAAATCCCTGGAGACGGCCACTGGACGTCGGTCAGTGAGCAGAAACAGAGGAAGGGCACGAATGGGATGCGTAGGTGGCGCGAAGAGGCACCAGTGGACAAATCATGACAAATGTGATGATTTTATTCGTAGAATGACTGACAGAAACGCTAGATATAAGTTTATATGCCCCTCTCAAAAGTGGGATAAATTTAAATGAAACATCTGTCAAAAGTCGATAATATATCTTTTTATGTTGTCATCATGCTCGCATTTGCGATAGGGTTTATCTTATAGTGACAGATGTTTTTTTATCTCACGGCACTGGTATAAAAACGATGCATTGTGCTCGCGACGATAAGTTAACCTACTATAGACGTCAAAACTCGTTAAAACGGCCATTTTTTGTAGATAAACCGCCTCGATAAAATCTCATGCTCCCTCCGCAGGTTAAGTTTACCTTCATGGCTTGGTACAAGGAAACAAGGTAATTTCTTACAGTAGTGACACTTGTTTGCTGTTACTTACTTTGTAGAGTACGATCTTCTACCCGTGCTTCTCATGAAATATTGCACAAATCAAATACCAAAGTTTAAAAAAATATATTCAAAAAATATACTTACTTATTTATATATAAATTTTTCGGTAGATATCACGGACCAGCCCGCATAGTGCATGCATATTATAATAACGAATCCCGGAATTAGCTGAAAAATGCGGGTGAAGCTGTGTCAGGTTACACGGCCGTTGGTTTAACGTGAAACCTCTACTCAAACTGCGCAGTGTGTTACGTGGCAGTGGCGCCATCTAGCTGCACAAGTCAAGAGGATCTGGCTACTTTACTCTACTCAACTATGTAAATGAAATGCACACGACACGTAGTTACAGACTTACCTACAGCCCTCGCCAAGGCGACATGTTTTAGTTGCACGCGGTTTTAGCAAGTGACCCCCCCTACTACCGAACTGAAAGACGTTTCACTTCAAAATTCGGAATTTTGTCCTGAAATCATAATTTAGGTTCTTAGCTTTCACGGGAAGAAGTCAGGATGCTACCTTTCTAACGCGGTCCAAAGAAAATTGCGTGCTGTGAAAGAATTAACAATAGCGCATTTCATGGGGACGAATGCTAAATGAAGTGAGAAATCGATCGTGTTTTATTACATCAAGGTTATGCTTCGGGCCCGTGGTATTTTTAATTAATTTGTCCTCGTTGCACAGTGTATTATGGGAGCCAGTTTTCAGACGTCTGCAGGCTTATTACAAAAACTGATACAAATCGTCATTTAAATTGTAGTAAAAAGAGAACTTTGAAAACTCGAAGAAAGTGGGAATTTGTCCTTATGTACTTAACTTGCAGCAAACTCAGTAGTACCATATGTATTTGTGGACTACAGTGAGTGGAAGTAATTGTAGGAGGACATTGTTTTCAATTTATTTCACAATTGAATTCACAGGGAATTCTAGTGTGCAATTTAGTGAGCAATAACGTTGTAAATTGACATTCAGCAAACAGAATGTAAATTATTTAAGATTCAATGTAAATTCTGATTTCTGAGTATATCAATGTGACAAAGGATGATTTTAATTTTAAAATGAAATGAGGTTTTAATTTTAAGATGAAAATAGAATTTTTACTTGTGTGCTTAACCTTATTGAAAAACTTTTACAGTCTTATAAATTATAAAAAGTCGACTTTTTATAAATACAAAATATCTTTCCTGAGAAATACAATTTGTCACTGTGAAATTTGAAACCCTTGCCCCCAACCTAAGATTACCAGTGCGTCAGGAGCAAGTGACTTCCCTTAAATATGTGTGCAAATTAGTGCAAAATAATGGAAACAAATCAAGATAAACTAGATAAGTAGGTATACAAAAAGAACCAACAAAATCAAAACCAAGTAGTTCAGTAGGCTATTTTTAGGTAACATTAGGTTATTTTGAAGTTTCGAAGGTTAAGTTTTGAAGGTAAAAATAACTAACATTAATTTGTATGCATTCTTTATATTTAGAACATTCTCGTAGAACAACCTCTCCGACCTATCTCAATATACTTAACTTATAAAAGATTGAGCCTTCATGATGATAAAGATCGTAAGCCGCCAATATACTTAACTTATAAAAGATCGGGCCTTCATGATGATAAAGATCGTAAGCCGCCAATATACTTATAAAACATTGAGCCTTCATGATGATGAAGATCGTAAGCCGCCAATATACTTAACTTATAAAAGATTGGGCCTTCATGATGATAAAGATCGTAAGCCGCCGAAATACTTAACCTATAAAAGATTGAGCCTTCATGATGATAAAGATCGTAAGCCGCCAATATACTTACTTAATTTATAAAAGATTGGGCCTCCATAATGATAAAGATCGTAAGCCACTCCAGCTACCTTAAACCCCTTTTCACTATGTAATGGTTATTGTATAACTTACATGATTACATCACAAATTCACCAGTCAAGGTTCGCCGAGGTAGAATGGTGGGCAGGGCGAGGCATAGTTATTATTGCGGTGCCGTGTTGATAATGCACAATCGGATATTGGATTGGATAGCTAGCACCATGTGATGTGTCATGGCCGTGTCAGGTGAACTGTAATGGATACCTCCACCTTCGAGAAGGTGCACAATTGGGCGAAACGGAAACTAATACAGATGATAGCTGTTACAGTGGACAAGAAGCTTTTAAATATGCACTCTAATCCAAAAATGTAAAGGTTAACCAGCATGGGTTGTATGACGGCACGAGTCACGCGTCTGGTGGCGCTAAAATGTCAGAATTTGACAATGCACACAAAAGTCGCGACTTTTTGACATTTAAAACGCGCGACTCGTGTCGTACGGGGTCGTTGTCGGGGCCCCCATACAATGCAGGGCCCCGTTTCACAAAACTACAATAATAGTTTGTTATGTCAATTCGATGTATGTATATTATCTACAACCGTGAATATTGTAAACCTTGTACCTAGTTCTTCTTTCAGTGGCAGACCCTGGTCTCTGCCTACCCCTCCGAGATACAGGCGGGTGTGTGTTTATGTTATGTAGTTCCATGAAATGAAGCCCTGCTGACGACTGTACGACAGTTGTACAATCTTAAATTGCAAAGTCACCCGTAAGGGGACGTCTATTAATTAACTAGATGACCCCGTGAACTTCGTATCACCGACGTCAACCGTTTTTTTCTTCTCACCGTTTAAACCTTCCCAGCGGGGGGAGCATGAGATTTTTATCGTATCTAGATAGATAGGTTAAAATTTTAAAACATTACGATATTATATCCCACCCGCGAGCATGACTTCTCTTCGACATACATATCTTCCTTAGATAGGAGATAAGATTTTATCTACTTATTGGTATGACAACACTGAATCGGCAAATAGGGATGTCACGAAAATCACTATTTCATTCGTTCAATTTGCGTTTTTTGACAGATTGAAATCTGATCTGTGTGTGATCTTTCCTTTACTTAGTCTGTGCTAGGTATCAAATAAAATGTAAATAAACAAACAAATAACGGACAATAGATGCTTAGATGCCGAAAATGAAGTAAGTACAAACTTTATAGCCATTGCAGTTAATTTATACAATACTACAATAGTTGGAGATCCTTCCTACAAGCTCATACGGACATCACATCATATACAAGTCACTCATCGGCAAGAACTATAATATTTTTCTGTTTTAGAGGGCGCAGTAAACAAAATCAACTGGGGTTCGTTCGAGTATATGACGCTCCACAGTAATTTAGCCAAAACAATGAGTTTTCTGGCCCCATGGGAAGCGAAAGGTTGTTGAAAGAGTGGGGCGCATTGAGCCTTGTCGAAGGAGCATGGTCCCGACACGACTGGAGCAGTGGCGGAATGTAAGTGTTGATAGTACCTACTTATTATCTAGTGATATATTAAATTAAGTTCAATACTTGACTCACCATCACCAACCGAGTACAATAGGTAAATAATATGCTTGTCAAACTAATGCAAATGTGTACTTAGGCAATGCTCAGTGAATACCTACAGTATTTGGATAGATAGACCATAGAGGTCTATCCAGTATAGCGTCAATTTTTGCTCTTAGGGGCATCTAAAATCATTTTCGTAACATGTCTTACCTTTTTTCTTTTCGTCTTAAGCTATTACATCATATTGGAATGTTTTGGACTCCTTTTTAATTATGCTCTTTATTTGTTACAGGATATTTTGAACGCGCTGACTACAATAATATTTGGTCTATGCTACAATCAATCAAATCTTACAAATAAATCAAATATTAAAACGTAGGAATATGTATGTACGAATTGTATTTTTTCAAAATAGTAACTCAAAATTGGATGCTTAATTACCCAAGTTCCACTATAGTTTTTTTATATTACATGCACAGAAGCATTCATTCAAGGGTTAAATATAATTAGGGAATGTTCCATTGAGCTGGCCATTCCTCCTCTACTGGGTTTCAGGCTCCACAATGGCAATGTGTGTACCGAGCCTCGGGAGTCTACTCGGCCTCTCCTCTGATGGGCGTCATCAGCCAAGGCAGGCTCAAAGGCATATCCAGAGTCTCCTAGGAAATGCATTACATTTTTTTTACTTCTTATTTTTTTGTTACAGATTACATCAAAGGTGAAGAACATATTAATTTGTTTGGTAACAATTTCCCGTTTTCAGAAGAAAACATATCATGCTTCTTTTCTCCATTGGGTACCCAGTTATGTAGTAAACCACCTATTTCATTGTTTAAAGTTACAAAATAAATATTAGATTTACTTATAACCAAAAGCATTTTATTATTAACGGACTTAAAAAATGGAGGAGTCTGTGTCAAGCTTTTTCCAGAAAACTTCCTAGAAACCATACATTTGTAGTAAATACACCATACATACTTAGGTACTTAGTAGAAGTTAGGTATGATTTGTGGGGTGAGTAAATGGCTTGGGATGCAAGTTCATTAGAAAGAAATAATTTTTGCCTTTTTAGTGTGTCGGTTTAAATCTTTGTTTTAAAGTTTCTTATTTTAATTTTTTTTGTTGACTGGTACATTTTACCTACTATTATTTTAATTGAGATAGGCACTGGACGACGGTCTGAGCAGCGGGGGGAGCATGAGATTTTTATCGTATCTAGATAGATAGGTTAAAATTTTAAAACATTACGATATTATATCCCACCCGCGAGCATGACTTCTCTTCGACATACATATCTTCCTTAGATAGGAGATAAGATTTTATCTACTTATTGGTATGACAACACTGAATCGGCAAATAGGGATGTGACGAAAATCACTATTTCATTCGTTCAATTTGCGTTTTTTGACAGATTGAAATCTGATCTGTGTGTGATCTTTCCTTTACTTAGTCTGTGCTAGGTATCAAATAAAATGTAAATAAACAAACAAATAACGGACAATAGATACTTAGATGCCGAAAATGAAGTAAGTACAAACTTTATAGCCATTGCAGTTAATTTATACAATACTACAATAGTTGGAGATCCTTCCTACAAGCTCATACGGACATCACATCATATACAAGTCACTCATCGGCAAGAACTATAATATTTTTCTGTTTTAGAGGGCGCAGTAAACAAAATCAACTGGGGTTCGTTCGAGTATATGACGCTCCACAGTAATTTAGCCAACAATGAGTTTTCTGGCCCCATGGGAAGCGAAAGGTTGTTGAAAGAGTGGGGCGCATTGAGCCTTGTCGAAGGAGCATGGTCCCGACACGACTGGAGCAGTGGCGGAATGTAAGTGTTGATAGTACCTACTTATTATCTAGTGATATATTAAATTAAGTTCAATACTTGACTCACCATCACCAACCGAGTACAATAGGTAAATAATATGCTTGTCAAACTAATGCAAATGTGTACTTAGGCAATGCTCAGTGAATACCTACAGTATTTGGATAGATAGACCATAGAGGTCTATCCAGTATAGCGTCAATTTTTGCTCTTAGGGGCATCTAAAATCATTTTCGTAACATGTCTTACGTTTTTTCTTTTCGTCTTAAGCTATTACATCATATTGGAATGTTTTGGACTCCTTTTTAATTATGCTCTTTATTTGTTACAGGATATTTTGAACGCGCTGACTACAATAATATTTGGTCTATGCTACAATCAATCAAATCTTACAAATAAATCAAATATTAAAACGTAGGAATATGTATGTACGAATTGTATTTTTTCAAAATAGTAACTCAAAATTGGATGCTTAATTACCCAAGTTCCACTATAGTTTTTTTATATTACATGCACAGAAGCATTCATTCAAGGGTTAAATATAATTAGGGAATGTTCCATTGAGCTGGCCATTCCTCCTCTACTGGGTTTCAGGCTCCACAATGGCAATGTGTGTACTGAGCCTCGGGAGTCTACTCGGCCTCTCCTCTGATGGGCGTCATCAGCCAAGGCAGGCTCAAAGGCATATCCAGAGTCTCCTAGGAAATGCATTACATTTTTTTTACTTCTTATTTTTTTGTTACAGATTACATCAAAGGTGAAGAACATATTAATTTGTTTGGTAACAATTTCCCGTTTTCAGAAGAAAACATATCATGCTTCTTTTCTCCATTGGGTACCCAGTTATGTAGTAAACCAACTATTTCATTGTTTAAAGTTACAAAATAAATATTAGATTTACTTATAACCAAAAGCATTTTATTATTAACGGACTTCAAAAATGGAGGAGTCTGTGTCAAGCTTTTTCCAGAAAACTTCCTAGAAACCATACATTTGTAGTAAATACACCATACATACTTAGGTACTTAGTAGAAGTTAGGTATGATTTGTGGGGTGAGTAAATGGCTTGGGATGCAAGTTCATTAGAAAGAAATAATTTTTGCCCTTTTTAGTGTGTCGGTTTAAATCTTTGTTTTAGAAGTTTCTTATTTTAAAATTTTTTGTTGACTGGTACATTTTACCTAGTATTATTTTAATTGAGATAGGCACTGGACGACGGTCTGAGCAGGACGGCAGAGGGTGCTTGGTTGCGTGGAGTAGGGCTGAACGGAGGTCAGTGAGCGGGTCCTTAAATCCCTGGAGACGGCCACTGGACGTCGGTCAGTGAGCAGAAACAGAGGAAGGGCACGAATGGGATGCGTAGGTGGCGCGAAGAGGCACCAGTGGACAAATCATGACAAATGTGATGATTTTATTCGTAGAATGACTGACAGAAACGCTAGATATAAGTTTATATGCCCCTCTCAAAAGTGGGATAAATTTAAATGAAACATCTGTCAAAAGTCGATAATATATCTTTTTATGTTGTCATCATGCTCGCATTTGCGATAGGGTTTATCTTATAGTGACAGATGTTTTTTTATCTCACGGCACTGGTATAAAAACGATGCATTGTGCTCGCGACGATAAGTTAACCTACTATAGACGTCAAAACTCGTTAAAACGGCCATTTTTAGGGTTCCGTACCTCAAAAGGAAAAAACGGAACCCTTATAGGATCACTTTGTTGTCCGTCTGTCCGTCCGTCCGTCTGTCAAGACCCTTTTTCTCAGGAACGCGTGGAGGTATGAAGCTGAAATTTATATCAATTACTCAGGTCTACTGTCCCTTAAAGCTGTGAAAAAATCAAACTTCTAAGCCAACGCAATCAAAAGATACAGCCGTTTATGCCGCAAATTTTCGACACTTGCAAGGGAATCAAAACCTACAGGGTGCTTCCCGTGAACTCAGAATCTTGAAATTTGGTACGAAGAAACGTCTTATAGCATAGATAAAGGAAAAATTACGAAAACCATAAATTTTTAGTTACATCACATAATATATATTTTTTTAATAATTTTAAACTTACTACCCATTTCCTCATAAACGCATAGAGGTATTAAATTGAAATTCATACCAAATACTCAGGTCTATAATACCTTTAAGCTGTAACAAAATCTAACTTCTATGTCAACGCAATCAAAAGAAACAGCAATTTAAGCTGCATATTTTGAAACTCGCAAGTACTCGCAAGGGAATCAAAACCTAAAGGGTACTTCCAGTCGACCTAGAATCTTGAAATTTGGCATGAAGCAACGTTTTATAGCACACATAAAGGAAAAATTCCGAAAACCTTAAATTTTTAGTTACATTACAAAATATATATTTTTTAATAAATATAAACTTATTACTTTTTTCCTCATGAACGCGTAGAGCTATCAAGTTGAAATTCATATCAAATACTTAGATCTAATTGCCTTTAACCCGTGAAAAAATGTTGTTGACATTGCAGGTTTGTACGGAACCCTCGGTGCGCGAGTCCGACTCGCACTTGGCCGGTTTTTTGTAGATAAACCGCCTCGATAAAATCTCATGCTCCCTCCGCTGGTTACCATACAGTGTTGCCAACCCCAGGTAAACAAAAAGCAGCAAATAAAACTTAAAAAAAACAGCAGAAAACAGTAAAATAGTAATTTCAAAACATCAAATCTATTGTCCGATATAACATTCATAGATTTGATATATAGTTATACAACTACTGTTAGATTTAAGGCAAATTGCTTTTATTTAAGGAATTTCTGGAAATTGTAAAGTAAATAAAGTCAAAATGCAAAGATTTAATCAAAATTAAACAATTTAGGACATTACAATGGAAAAAATACTTATTAACATTTTCAATTTCGCGGTCTATATGCTCCTCAGTTGCATTAAATGTAAAACATTCTTTTACTTCTGCCTTCGTGTGCAAAGTGCCTTTAATTGTCATCGTGGGCTATTTCTTAACTTTGTTTTCATTATATTTATGGCTGAAAAGCCTTTCTACGGCAGCGCTGCTATGGGGCAGACATGGCAGTTTTTTTACCATGTCGCTTAATAGTGGAAATGTTTGTGTACCTACCATCTCCATTCTTGATTTCCGAAACATGTTTCCAAAATTGGTGATGAATTTGGAATGAATTATTTTTTAAAAAACAGTAGAAACACGAACTAAAACAGAAAACAGGGATGACTAGGCGAAAACAGTAAATCTACTGTTAAAACAGTAGGGTTGGCATCAGTGTTACCATAGCACAGGGTATCGTGGTATACGATGTATCTCTCACCTCAATCACGAGGCGATTTCCCATGCAAAGGTAGTTTGGTTTTAATTTACAAACGACAGGATCGCAACGGAACTTTACTAACGTTTAGAGAGGACACACATCGAGGTTTGATCGTGCTTAGAATTGGAAACGTTGGAAGTTTCTACGAAAACGATACCTAAGTTTGTTTAGTTGCACCGACTACCCGTCATTTAGCTACTATAATTTTTTCGTCAATGGTTGGCCGGAAGAAATTACTTTTAGTAATAAGACCGCCAATTGTACTGTAGGTACTATCTGTCTATACAAAATTATACAACCAGTGTGTGTTACCAGTAATGACTTATGGCACTGAAACGTGGTCTCTCACTGGGCCTCATAAGAAAGCTCAAGGTCACGCAACGAGCTATGGAAAGGGCTATGCTCGGATTTCTCTACGAGATCGAATCAGAAATGATGAGATCCGTAGACGAACGAAAGTCGTCGACATAGCCCAGCGGATTAGTAAGTTGAAGTGGCAGTGGGCGGGGCACATAGCACGCTGAACTGATGGCCGATGGGGCTGAAAAGTTCTCGAATGGAGACCACATATCGGCAAGCGCAGCGTAGGACGACCAGCCACAAGATGGACAGATGACCTAATCCCAGTGGCAGGAAGGCGCTGGATGCAGGCCGCTTCCAACCGATCTTTTTGGAAATCCATGGAGGAGGCCTATGTCCAGCAGTGGACTTTTTGTGGCTGAATGATGATCTGTCTATACAGCCCATGAAATACGCCCACTGTTGGGCATACGCCTCTTCATTGTCACGCCAAGCTCGCCGTTCCCCTGCTGGTACTGTACTATATTATTGTTTAATTCTCGTAATATATGTAATTGTGTACATTAAATAAAGGATATTCTATTCTAAATCAATGCGATCGGGCATGTCGTTTGTAAATTAAAACCAAACTACGATTGTATGGATGGGAATTGCTGCTTGAAGTTGCCCCTGTAAATTGACAACTTGTGTTGTGTTTTGTGAACGGGGTGGATGTTAAATATTTATTTATCTATCCTCTTGCTTGACGGAGGAAGGCGCCAGTTTGCTCAGGAAACAGAAGCGTGAGAAATGAATAACAAACTTTAGTTCCACTACTTGTGACGGCCGAGCCACACTCTCGGGAGGAACCTTCGTAAATGGTGTTTTGATTGGAGTGGGTTTGGCTATCCATAATGCGGTGCTGCTCCCAAGACTTATGAATGGTAGCGAGACTTGGGTATGGCAGAAGAATCAAGAAAGGAGGACAGAATACGAAATATGGTGTGATTAGAGAACTTGTGGACTGAACGAGGATGAAGTTAGGATGAGTATTTTTTAAATAGTTTAATTGTGCATATATTGTATATTTATTTATATTTGTGGTTATATAGTTTATAGTTTTATGTATCTTATTTATATACATTAATATTATGCATTATATCCGCTCTGTTGTTTTATTTCACCATGAATTTGTTTAATTTAGCTTTTTCACACTTCCGAGAATAAATGTTGGGCATTTATTCTCATTCACCTCCTGCGGTTGACTGGTAGAAAATGCTCGTAGCATTAAGTCCGCCGCATTGTCATTGAAATATTTACTTATGTGCAATAAACGTAGTAATAATAATAATGAAGTGACTAGAATTGTGGATGTTTCGATGACTTATGGAGAGGATGAAGGAGAAATAGTGAGTTTGGGTGGAAGGGCCGGTAAGCGACGTCATGATGCGCACATACATTCCTTATTTGGTCAAAATATGTCCACCAGCGACCAATGAATGTTGATGAAACGAGTCAGAGTTATGTTCGAGGCAAGTGGCAAACCCTGCCTACCAACCCAAAACCCTGTCATTCATTCATTCATTCATACAGGTGTGAGTTCTCTTATTTGGGTATATTTAATTTTATTCAGCTTTTGTCTATACGTGAACAAACTGCGGCGATACAATAGAATTCGTTAGAATATGGGAAGCAAAATATCTATCAAGTTGTTTGCTCATCCGAGGTAATTCAGCAATCTCGCTAATTCGAGAAAAGTCTATCTCTATTGTCGACGACCGTGATAGTAATAAAAAAAAATTATTTAGATCCAGACAAAAGCTAAACGAAATATGCACTTATGCAAATATGTAATGTACCTACTTTATGTAAGGAACCGTTCACACTCTTACTCTGTCTCACTCTTATTTACACGTCGAGAGTGTGCTAGCAGCATGAAGCAGTTTTGTGGAGCGTTGCGCATTGTTTATTGTTTTGTTCTTTAGACGCAACGCAGCGCTTGCTTTGCTTTGCTTTCACTTGGTGTTACGTGATTTGAATTCTCATTTTAATCGACGCTCGAAGAAAAATAAATAAGGAACCAAAAGTCAAAGGGATCCTGGCCTTGCACAATACATTACATTAACCTTTACGTAATGATAACACAACACAAGCACTTGGCCTGGTCCGAACATCATAAACATTACACACAGATGAGGCCATTTATACAAATCTTTGCAACTAAAATGGGGATTTGCATTCCACTGTGCGAATTCAGACATAGGTAGGTATTTCTCTGGATTAGAATTTGATAATCATTTTCAAAACTCGTAGAATAAAAGTTGTTCTTAATGAAAAACTCATTTATAAAACATGGTTCCTCTAAAACACTCCTCAAAGGCAGTTTAAATAATCTGTGTTACGTCTTTCCCTTTACCACAGACTATTGAGGATTGTTTTAAGGGTTTTCATAAATAAGACCGATCGATACACATTTTACACAGAGGTAGTTTAAAGTTTTAAACCTACATTTTATAAACATCGAAAACCAAGTACCTATATCGGTAAACTAGTAGCCAGACGTGTGATGTGTGAAAATGGTGCGAAAACACGTACAAATCGAGTTATGGTTTGGATATCCTAGATTTTCTACCTTGCCAGAAAATAAATCACGTTGCCAAAATAACCGTGAAAATGTTTGAGCCAATGAGATTTCCACGGTTTCGGATCAAATATTTATTTACAGTAACACAGAATTGGGTAGAACATTGGACTCGGAAGCGGGACACCCAGGTTCGATTCCCAGTGCGGGCATGTACCTACCTATGACTTTCCTTTCTAAGTTATGTACATTTGTGAAGTAATAGTAGCAATACCACTCGCTAACTGTGAAGGAAAACATCGTGGGGAAACCTGAGTGTCTGAGCTATTCACATACCTCAGCGCTTGAAATCGCCAATCCGCGGTGGGCACGCGTGGTGATTACAGCCCTACAGTGGGACGTATATAGGCTGCTTATGAAGTTTACTCCTAAAGGCATATACGGAAAAACATGCAACAAATGCTAGCTTGAACTTTGAATGGTTTATTTGAAGAAGTTTGTAGGAATAAGCTATCTCAGTTCGATTGCTTTCCATGTTAGAAAACTTTTCGCGTAAATCTTGTCATCTTCGGAATCGAGGGCAAAATAGTAGGATAAGTACTTTACTTGCCTATATAATATCGGCCTTTGTAAGGTGATGTGGTGGCAAGGCCATTGAGCAGCTTCAGGGAGCGGACGGCTGCCCTCCCTGAACTAAATCCTTAGCTGCTTAGGTCGTCCAGCTGAACTGTTAGTAATTATTATATATTCTCACTAGCTGACTCAGCAAACGTTGTTTTGCCATATTGATTAGCCTACGACATATTCTCAGACCACCAGACCTGCCAAATTTAATCGGTGAAGCCGTTTCGGTGGAGTTCAAAAACAAACACTGTGACACGAGAGTTTATATTGAATTAGTAATTCTTCAAAACTGTCAAGATGGGCAAGGAAGTCTCTAGGATGGGCATTGCCCACTGTTACTCGTGGTGAGGGCCTGGAGATCTGTCACACAGGATCTTTCCTAGTATGGACTCCAGCCTTTCACATAGGAATTAGTCCTGATTACTCAAATTGTACCAACTATATGTTTTGATACCTCTGTGAGAATGAAATAAATACTTACTTACTCCCCCCATAGCTACGCCTATGGACATGGCACCACAAGTAGGTACATTCGACGGCACATGAAGCTTTTTGCTTTCCACTTGATAGTTGATACGTTATTACGGGTGACGGTAACATAGGAACTTTGGGAATACTTTAACCTAGCCAGAGAGTAAATTCTCAAGATTCGCAATGTTACCGGGAATATTACCAGTGAATTCATCATCATCATCATCATCAGCCATTTGACGCCCACTGCAGGACATAGGCCTCCTTTGTGGTTTTCATAACCATAAGGGATTTGCCATAATCGCCACGCTTGGCAGGCGGGTTGGCGATCGCTGTATGCGGTTGGAATCTCAGGAAGACGCTGCTGCCCGTCTCCTGGTAATTGATTTCCTTAGTCGCCTTCTACGACATCCACGGAAGGAAATGGAGTGACGCTATTCTTAATCCGGTGCCACACTATAATATTATGATAACTGATATGCATAATTTTGAACTCCTTAGGTATATTTTTAAACCTGTTAATGGAATGTGAATAGGTACTTAATTTTATTAGTTTCTATTTGTGAAAACTTGTAATTAGCTTTTTGTTCTTTACTAGAAATTTATATTAATGCTAAGTTTATATTTAAATAAATAAATAAATGAGTAAGTTTCATATTTTTAGTTCCAAAATCATTAACACGAACGATGTTCCTGAGTGATTCCCAGCCATTATTTTAGGTAGTAACATATTATTATAGGTAGTCACGGCTCAAATACATCCGAAGAGTTGAAGGAGTGACGAGTTTTAGGGTTGTTACATTTTAATAACTTAACTAAATATTACACACATACGTTTTGTAGCTAAGGAGTAAACTAAATATTAAATTAAACTAATTAAATATACCGCCCCGGGACACACCTGATCCAAAAGTTCCCATGACGCTAGCAGCGTTCCCCCGCTGGAAATCCTCTGCCCCGGAACGATGGTCATTAACAGGAGTGACGATGACCAGCAAAAGAACGACTGTCATTGTTGTAGCTAAGCGAGAGATCCAGGTTAGATTCCCAGTGCGGGCATGTAAGTACCTACGATTTCGTTTATTTTCAATGTTACTATATATATATATATATATATATATATATATATATATATTTCTAGCAATACCACATGCAAGGAAAACATCGTGAGGAAACCCGCGTCTTTCCTGTGGGCTAGGCAGTGATAGTTATTCGAAGGGGCTAGGGCGACTAAGCTGTCGGGATGGTAAAGGTGCTGGGCAGGCATACTCCATCGCAAAAAACAATGTCCCCGGTACTGCAGCGTCCGAGTGGTCCCTTCACCTATCTAGTGTCAGTGAAGGTGCCACTGAACCCTGGACGCTGTATAAACCATCTCATTACGTAGGTGGTCTACGAATAATAAACCTAAATAACCGCACGAAACATCACAAACCAACTTTACTGTTTATTATGTCATCGAACAATGGAGTCCGTCCCATCCCACTTCCGTCTTTTTGGCGCCCTACATTTTAATTTCCCCCAAAAAAGAAACGGTCTCTTTCAGAATCTAGCACTCACCCCGGTATGAAGGATCCATTGGCTTGCGTCAGATAATGATCGCGCTCCCTTCCACTCACGTCTATCCACATGTTTTGTTTATTTTAGTATGTTTTCAAATGTAAACAAGCCATTGCTTCGTTGGTAACGTTTGCCAGTAGCGGCAACTTTAGCGTGACGCCGCGGCAGGGCATTAAAAGTACTTAGGTCTTTAACCACGTAAACTCTGAACACCATAAAATACTTTGCTGCCTTGGATTAGGTGGGGTTTCGCCTTGGCAAATAAGTAAAATCATTTTTGTAAGCTTATCGGCACGCGTCTATGCGCGCGCAAGAAAAACAGACGGGATAGAAAGGTACCTAATAGGCGGATAGTGGAAAACGAGAGGTTTTGATGGGAAGACCATAACTTTGTTTAAATAAATATACTAAATCACCAATTGGCGTACCTATGCTTCATTCATATACCTACCTACCTTTACTATAGAATGCTTTATAAAGTTCCTAATCACTCATCAATACAAGTTTATTTATGTACACCGTCCACGCCAAATCAACCTATAGATGCGACACTTTTTTGAAAGTCTCGTTATGTGCGAGTTTGTAAAGAAAATATACCTAAAGCTCGCATTGCTCTCGACTGTACCAAGTTTAAAATTGCGATAAACATAAGATAATATTATATCAGCTACAAGCTGCAAGGTACCTACTCATAGGCATACAGGCTTATTTTCCAGAGGGCACTGAATCCCAATGCATGTTTGCAGTAACCCAAGACGGTGAGAACGAGATCATTTGGGGGGTGCGTGGCTCCAACTGTCAACTGTCTACGAAAAATGTAGGTAGGTACCTATTCTAGCAAATGTCTAAAGCAAAACCGCTGATTTTTTTCACGACTTTAGAGTTTGTCTAGTAGCAAAGTTGTGTTCAGGACTATTCCGAAGAATGTAGGAGAATAGGTATAGATATCCTTATATCATGCTTATCAAACGTAGGTAATAAATTAAAATAATGGTTAGCAAATTAAACAGCTGTTTTATTTAATTAAACAGCTGTTTTATTTACAACTGCAATGTAAAATCTTTTGTACATTTACTGCTTTTAAATGTAAATTAATCCGCAAGATTAATGTCGTGAAAACGGACAAGATAAACTGCAACGACGGCGCCTTTGAATTAATGATGAGCAAAATGGATTGCAAGGTGGGGTGGAAACTACTACCTACATATTAGAGGGTAGACTAAGCGAGTTGAAGCGAATGGAAGTTTGCAAAAGGTCTTTGGTCTAGCACACAGGGTCCCAAAGTTATAACGCCCACCGCCGACTTTGAGAATAAAACAAATGATCAATCAGCCCGTTCTCGTTCACTGCTGTACATAGACCTTCCCCAAGGCACGCCACTTCTTTCTGTCCTCGGCCATCCTCCTAGTTTGGTAGGTAGTGTCCTAGTTTGGGATCAGGAGCTCTATTTTTGAATCACTCGAACTGCAACGAATGGTCCTTACCACTCGTCTCGCATGGCGATCGGTAGATTAATTGAATCGGTGATTTCTAAAACCCCACATGTTACATTTTTTCCGAAATTGAGTTAGGACCGGATTCATAATCTATGGATGTAGACCTATCGATCCCTGCAAAAACCACACTTGTGAAATTGGTTAGTAGGTGTGAAACAGCGTCCCAAATCTCTCGGTCATTTCAAAAACACCACTTGTGCAGTAACATGTGGTGTTTCTGAACGCAACTGTCACACCAAAACTCTCGGTCATTTAAAAAATACCACTTGTGCAGTTACATGTGGTTCAGATTGACTTCACTGTAGTTCAGATTGACAGTAGTGACGTTTTAAATTACAAAGATTGGTGGGGTGCCTACTACAAAAAACATATAATATCTCTAGAGTCACATGGGAAAAAGGTAAAAAAAGATGCAAAAGAAAATTTCAATATATCAACTTACATGCACTTGTTTTATCAAGACAGAGAAACAATCATTGCACGTAAATACATTGACAATGATTTCAATAATCATACTTTCAAATTTGGAAGTAGAAGTGATGTGTCTCTTCCAATTTTGAAGGTATATAATGGGGGCTATGTGCCTATCAATATAAAGAAGGTGAATGACCTGAAAAAACTTTTCCCTTATGTCCCAGAAGCATACAAAAATTTCTACACAGAAATTTTTGCTCGACCAACATGCGATGTCGAAATTCCCGAAAATATGGACTAAGCTTGCTTTAGATTGTAAGATTAACAACTTTTTATTTAATAAATATATTGTTCGTGTATATATTTTTTGTTTCAGTTGTATAATTTCCTAGAAACTTATTGATTTCTTTACCAAAACCGTAGTATTTGCGAAAATCCCACATGTGACGCAATTTTATCTTGGTTTCATACATTATAGGAATATTTTAAAATACGAAATGTACCTTCATATACTTTGTTAGGCTATATATTTTACATGTAAACTGAAAAAACTACTAAATAACCACCACATAAATTAATGATCAGTTTTTATGGTCTCCTGAAAAGTTAGGTCTGTGTCACATGTGGAGTTTTAGAAATCACCGATTCAATTGTCAAAAAACGATTTCGACATTTCGTTAAACACAAACCAAAATGACAGTAGTAGAGGTGAGCGTTGATTCAACGAACTGTTTTAAAAAACCGTTTTTTCTCAAACAACAAAGCAACTGCTTTTTGCTAAACTAAGAACCCGTTTCAAAAAGAACTACATTTTTCCAAACCCGTTGACTAACAGTTTACTTCCTTACCCCGTTAGAATAAGAACGAAATCTAACATCAATCGCATCGCCAAACCGTTTCTTGTAACGCGTTCTAATTCAACGGAGGCAAACGAAAATACACGGAAATAGCCGAAAGAATGGAAGCGCGCGTGCCGCGTGACCTTGATGCAACTCTCGCTACATGAATATGCGGCTCGTTTAAATTTGCACTTTTGGTCGATAATGGAAAGAGTTAGATCCAAATAATTTTATTGTGTACTTTTAGGCAAATTTCTAGGTGTGTGTGTGAAAGAGACACAAAAAAGAAAGAGTGCAATTTTGTTAAGAACAGTATTGTTTGCGTTGACTGTTCCAGATATTTGAATTCCACTCTTATGTCTTAATAATACGGTCGGAAATAAAACGGTGCGATTACCAATCAATGTTACGTAATTTGTTTTGATTTTTTGTTTTAGTAATTTTGAATTGCTAAATGAGTGACACGTGCGCGTGAAAGCTCGAAAAGCTCGGTCGTTAATTAATTATTGTGTGGTGTGGTTCGCTCCATGCTAATAGTGTCAAGTTGTAAATAGAGTTCATTGTTTAAAGTTAAATAGGTACGTACTTAATGTTAATACTAAATAGTGCAAAAAATAATATTTTAAATTATTGTACATAATAAAATGGCGGCGCGACAAAATCTTAGTGTTTTATGGAACTGTTTTGAAAAAGACAATGGTAGTGGTCAGAAACAGGTAAGTATAAAACGTTTTTCCCGTCGTTGATGCAACCGCTCCTCAAAGCCGCTCCAGCTGCAGCTAGTTTTGTATGAGGAGTCCTCATACAAAACCAGTTGCAACTGAAACGGCTTTTGAAACTAGTTTTTATTTCCAAAAAAGCAGTTGCGTTTCGTTGGCCGTTAAGTCGTCAACGACTCACCTCTAGACAGTAGTAGTGTTTTGTTTGTATCAAAAGACAAAGATTTTTTATTTAAACAGCCAATAAAACAGTGTTTTACGTTCCGTTTCTGTTACGGTAGTTTCCGGTTTTTTTAATTTCTGCGTGGAATGGATAAAATACAATACTTCAAATTGTACTGGCAACACTTCAGGCGAACGATTCAAAAATACGGAAAAACGACATCATGCGACTTAGAAGACGGGAGGCAATAACGCACGTCCCAATAACGCACACCCCGATAATGCACACCCCGATAATGTACAGCCAATAATCCGTGTACATGTACACGGATTATTGGCTGTACACTATCAGGGTGTGCGTTATCGGGCTGTACAAAATCGGTACGGGCAATAATCCGTGTCCAACCATAGACAAGAAAATCACTTGATAGAGTGGTGCCTCGTTTATAATAGCTAATTTGCTTTACTTATTTTCAAAGCTGCGTTCAAAATAAATATAAAATAATTGTCGGACATGTTTCTATTTACGTATAAGATTAACTAGGTATTTAAAGTTAAGTATTTTTGTCTCTGTGTACAATAAAGAATATTCTATCTATCTATTTTTATACGTAAGCCTCTCGGTAAGTAATCGTAAGACAAACAATACCAGCCGGAGTATGGTTGGAGATAAGATCTCGAACCAACCTTCGTGAGACTGCTAAGGCTCAAGGTGCTCCATCTTGAGCGAAAGCGTTCCGTAAAGGATTATCCATATTACAATCTGTGATTACAATGCGGTGCCGGTAACATGCTGGCGCAACGGTACAGACTAAAAAAAATTTCAAAGACATTTACATGCATAAAAGCAGTCGTAAAAAATGCCCGATGTAATTAAACTTAATTTTATTAGTGTACTTCCTCTGCACCTAAATTAGGTATGCTATTTCTCGCCTACACACACTTTTTTCGATTTAGGGATCCGTTTTCGAAAATTAAATATTTAGCTTTGAAGCTCAAATTTTGGTTCGAGTTGGGCGACCCATCTCCCAGATACAGGGTTAGAAACGTAAAAACATGTAAAATAGTAGCACATAATAATGAACTTAAAAGGAAAACTATCACGGCTAAGTAGGCTAAGTAAACTATCACGGCAAGTTAACAGGCGAAGAGGATGAAGTTTACAACTTCATCAAAGTCAAGTTGAGCTGTGGACGTGAACCCTCATACTTATCAACTATGAAGCATGTTGATAAGTATGAGGGTTCACGTCCACAGCCCAGTCCTTATTTTCAGTACTTCTTGCCGGAGACACAATAAAATACGTCCGTTAACGAATAAGCGTTTATTGGGAGAGATATATTAACCTACCTACAACTAATACTGAGTGACGAGAAACACGGTCTACCGACATACATTACACATGTAAAACCAAAATTTCTACCGAACCCTACTCTGCGCGTGGCCAGACATGGCCGATTATTTTAAGACTCCTATAACTTTCTTTAAATGATAAAATGCACTTGTTTTGGCATTGGATAAGATCTAGATAGCAAATTTTTGGTTAAAGAACCTAGTAAAATTGCAGCTCTATTTGTGAAGATGTCAACTCATATAATTATAAGACGTTACACTCTACCTCATTTTGTCTAAAAAACAGAACGAAGGCATTTCAATAATCACCCTCCGCAATTCGCAATAACGCTTCGTAACAAACACTAAATGTTCTTATGTGTTGTTGCTAACACCCTTTATAAAGCTGTAGAGTCTACTTATAGTTATATTTTTTTCACGATCAGCTTTACTTCCTCGGCTTCCACAGTTTCCTCGGAGTTCAAGTATGCTTGCATGACACCATCCTCATAGTAACATTTTTTCACAACGTTAAACCATTGACGGCTAGATTCCCGAACTCATTTTTTCTAAAAAATACATAACAGACTGTTAATCTCTGACTTACCCCCGGTTTCTCGTACACTAACAAGCTGTTAATCTACTGTTAACAGCTGTCAGTGGTTTTTTTGTATGCACTTTGGTCAATTGACAGCTGTTAACAGTAGATTAACAGCGTGTTAGTGTACGAGAAACTGGGGGTTTGGGATGCTAAAAGATTAAACTGACAGAGATTTGCGTTGACAGGTTGCTAACAGCAACCTGTCAACGCAAATCTCCAATCAAGGAAACCCAGTGGGCTAACTAGCGCCACCAATGCAAAAAAAAATCATATCTTTTACAGACCGTATTTGCAAAAAGTGTCTGCACAATCTTTTAATAATGTTAACAGTGATTTTTAGGAAACACGAAAACGAACCTGGGACTAGATAGCATTTATGCCAAAAACTGCCGTTTTTGGCGTCAATGCTATTTAGTCCTTGGTTTTTTGCATTAAAAATCCTAAAAATTACTATTAACATGATTGAGAGATTATACAGACACTTTTTGAAAATACGATCTGTAAAAAAGATATGAAGTTTTTTCTCTTTGGCGCTAGTGTTACTGCCTGGAGCCCCTTAATATCAGATCATAGAAATAAATCTTTTTCAAAGAAACTAGACAATTTAAATACAATAGAATAGATGCTAACGGACTATCCATAGTTATAAATTCACAGGATTTTTGTTTGTATCTATGTATCCTCAAGTATACTCAGTTAAATTTTATAAAAAATTGTCTTTGAATTTCGGGAAAAGCTGGGAAAAAACTGCGAGACTCGATTCCTGCACTGTTTATAAGGTAGGTACTCACATATTATGTAAGTAGGTATAGGGAAGAGCGGGTGCTCGCCACAGTAGGTAGGTACCTACCTGCAAATTGGTAGGTACGGAACCCTCGGTGCGCAAATCCGTCTCGCACTTGGCAGGTTTTTATGAACAATAAATGTTTTTTATCTTTAGGTAGGTAAGTACCCTATCTAATACCTTTAAACGAACAATTCTTTTATAAATCTGAATCTCGGAAACGGCTCCAACTATTCGTGAAACTTAGTATGCAGAGGGTTTCGGGGGCGACAAATCGATCTAGCTAGGTTTTATTCCTAGAAAACGTCGTTTTATCCGTGTTTTACGGTAATGAATAACTGCTACAATATCATTAGAATACGAAGGTTTTCGCCACCATCTACAAGGTTGTGATAGCTCAGATGGGAAATTGGGCGGTTTCGAAATCCGAAGGCCCCGGTTTGAATCCAGAGCAGATGTCTCCAGTCCGATTATTTTTTTCCCTTTTTTTTCATCTTATTTAAACATTCTTTTCAAAAAACACGATTAACCCAAAAAAGTACCAAGCAAAGCTCGGCAAAGAGAATATAACCACTACGTAAGCTCGGTCATCCAGGTACTGTTTAATTATGTTGCATACTTGCTATTGTTTCTTAGATGTGAGATCTAAGTACACAAATTAATATAATTCCTCAGCTGCTTGAGTGATATGAAAGAGCTTGATAGACATCCTACACACTACCAATAAAAAACCTACTTAATGTTTTCCTCGATGAGCATCAACAAATTTATAAAACATGTTACTTGAATTCGCAGTTTTGAAACAGTTGAGTTTTTATTTTGACGTCATATGCTACCCTTGCTGTGTTAGCCGCGCGATTGCGTTTGCCGTGTGAATAGAACAATCTAGTTTGTCCTTGGTTTACTGTTATATCGTTTTCAGTGTTGCCACCTTAGTCGTATCACCACTAGAATGGTGGTTTGGGCCCCCTGTCTGGTGGGAAGAAAATCAATAAATCGAATGACATCGATGTGTTTGACAGACAGAAAGTTGTCATTGTCAGGCCATTGGTAGTTTTTTTTCCACAGACGATATAACATGTGACGTCACCATAGCGGTCAAATGAAGGGCATTTAAATATTCTTATTTACTCAAAATAAGGCTCATCTTTTTTTGTTACATTAAAAATACTGCAGTTTGGATGCTAAGCTCGAAATGGTTTTCGATTCAGGCAGTTCACTTTTTTTTTGTATAACGAATTTTCTTGAAAAACTACTAGGTATTGTTTTGCCATTTTAGGTCACAAATAATTAAATTTCATTCTAAACTACTTTGGTAATAAAATTAAAGTTTAGTGTAAGTATTGAGAATTTTATTAAACTTCATTACACACTTTTTTGTCATCTTCAATGCAAATAACACTGACATGCTACACCACGGTGGCAAATAATTTTCAGTGACAGCTAGGTCATTGATGAATTTACAACTCGACCAAGCTCAGTTTGCACCTCGCTGGAATGCGATCCTTCCCGTGATGGTCGTCGCGTCGGTACGGTTAGCATCTTTGTCACCGATACGCGTCCTACGAGTTTTCGTCTCCTAAAGTAATCGACGCGAGGTGCAAACTTAGCTTGGTAGAGGTATATGAGCATACCATGAATAAAGGATGTATTCCTTGGAAAAAACCATCTTAGTGTTATCTTCAGTGGTAGAATAAATTTGTATCCACAAATATTGTTTATACTACTGTGCTAAAGACAAGCTTCACTGCTTGCTGTTCTTTGTCCTTGAATTCCGGGAAGCTTGGGCAACTGCTCCATCCTTTTATGGGCAGTCAGCCATAGCCAACCAATGTGGTCTCTTTTCTAAGAGTGATCTTTGGCTATCAACTCGTTTCGTGTTTCATGGAAGAATAGGTGATAGCTTACTGGCCAGGCATGAAGCCGAATCTAGATTAACCACAACCAGCTTGCTTGCGGACATCCAGTACTTGCTTACATTTCATCTGAAATTTAGAAAGTTTGTAAGAGAGTTTAACCTTAACATGTGACTGTTCACAAGGTCAGACCATACACCTAAGGGGGTGTTGGTGGTGCGATTGTTAGAACGCTTGCCTCTCATTCAGGCATAGGTTCGAAAGCTTCAATGGACCCCTCCTCATATAGAAAAATTGGCAAATAGGCTCAGTTCTGCAGTTAAAAGAATCCAGGAACTAACTGATGTCGCAACTGCTAGGCTTGTTTATTTTAGTTACAACCATAGTATTATGTCCCATGGTATACTACTGTGTAGTCGGGCAGCAGACATTGAGACCATCTTCGATCAGAAGAGAGCGATCAGATTCATATATAAGCTAGGCAGTAGAGATTCGTTAGGAGATTTCTTTAAAGAAACTAACATCCTAACAGTTGCTAGTCAGTAGATCTATGAAAATATTATGTACGTTAGGAAAAATGTCAGTAACTTTAAAACTGTAGGTAGCCAACACAATGTAAATACTAGAAATAGACATCAACTTTCGTTCCCAAAAATTTAGACTGGCAAAGGTTAATACATCCTTTATGGGGCATTGTAAACGTTTCTACAATAAGATCTCTGAGGATATAATAAGCTTGCCAGAAACACGGTTCAAAAAATGTGTAAAGCACAATGTGCAAAAAAAGCTACGATAACATTAAAGATTATTTAGATGACAATGATGTCTGGAATTTAAGCCAGGTCAATGCATGATTTCGAGGTTTTTGAATATTTATGTAAAATCTGTAAATTAAGGACTTGAAGACTAAGTTTGGAGTTTTTTTGTCCATTTTTTCTCTAAAATGATCTGTATTTTTAAATGGACACCTAGTTTAACTTGTGATGTTCATTAAGGCGCAGTTTCTGTGCTACTTTGAATAAAAAATTTTGATTGTGAATCCCGGCACATCCGCATGTACAAATCATTGATGAATTTATTTCTTTGATCTCTAAGTTGAGTAAGTATTTAGTAGTAATATCTCTCCCTAACTGTGAAAAACATTGTGAGGAAACCAGAGTGCCTTAGATGTTCACATACTTCAGCGCTTGGAATCACCTGGTGGGTACACATGGTGATTAAATCTCTTTCTCTTTGAGAGTAGGCCTGTGCTCTACAGTTGGACGTACTGCGCAGCGTCCAACTGTACAGTAATGCAGCCTGCATTATTATGAAAAGTAGTTAAAGGATTTACCGTACTATTTTCATGCAAATGATCTTCACCAATGCTTAGGTAGATTCCTGTGATTCCAACCGCATACTGCGATCGCCAAGCTGCCGGCCAAGCGTGACAATTATGGCAAAACCCTTCATGGTTAGAATATCATGAGGGAGGCCTATGTCCTGCAGTGGGCGTCAAATGGCTGATGATGATGATGATAAATGCTTAGGTAGATACTGGTACCTATGTCGCATTTGGTAGCTCCTTCTTTCTTGTCCGCATACAACTATTGAGAATATAATTGCTATTTTCCTCGCAAAATGAAAAATTTGCAAACGAACTTCAACACGGACTAGTGTTGCCAGCCGGGTCTTGCAAAAGGTACCTGAAGGAGACAGAAAAGTAAACTTTTGGTGTAAAAAGTCAATATCGGGATTTTTTTTATTTGAAATTAATATCACAGACGCAGCTATGCTACTGAACAAGAATAAAATTTCCTGGAGAAAATTTGTGTTTGCAGAGAAAATAATTAAAATAGGTTTCATACTTTCATAGCAGATACTTCCAACATCTTTTTAAATTTTTGCAATCACTTTTAGAGTGGTTTTTTAGTACAAGGATTCCCTCCATTACGTCAAAAAAATTATCGAAGGATTGTTATGATTCCCAAAGAAAAAGGGGGCGCAGCGACAAAACCTTTAGTTAGGTTATATTAGGTTGTCTTGTAAACCTACATAGCGGAGCACCATATAAATTACTTTTATATAGGTACTTCTGTCGAAATCAATTTGGTCAGTGGTAGGTTACTCACATTAAAACAGTAAAAATTATTGGAACTGAAAACCCTGTGCCTCTCAACACACAAAAATACAACAATATTAGAATTTTATCGATACACAACAAAACATCATTGCTCCGTTGCTCATTTTTGTAGAGAAAAATCTCTTTATTGTGTTCTGTAATGGAAAATGGAAGCACTAGATTGTGAAACTTTAGTACTATAATATGCGTAAATATTTTTGGTGAGTGGGTGAAGTTCGTCAATTCCTGCGCAATGACTAATTTTAGGTGTGAAAGGGGAGCTGCGCAGGGGGCCACAGTTGAAAAACTCTTATCACGCATCACAGTCTTTGTCAAGAGGTTGGAGAGATAGATAGTTGAAAGCAACGAAATTGCACTGATAAAATTGAAGCGAGAGATATTTATTCAGCTCTACCCTCTACTGCCATGGAAGTCTTAGGACCTCTACCATCCCTTGTATTTAAATTATTTTTACTATATGATATAAGAAAGTACTGCGGTGGCAGCGGAGCAGTAGAATGCCGGGCTCACATTCGGGAGGTCATGGGTTCGAACCCCGGAGCATGTACCAATGACTTTGTTTTCTAAGTTACGTACATTTGTTAATTTGCAGTAGCAATACCACTCGCTAAACGCGAAGCAAAACATCGTGATGAAACCCTAGTGTCTGATGTGTTCACATATCTCAGCGCTTGAAATGACGGTGAGCACGCGCGGTAATTAAGCCCATACTCTCTCTCTGAGGGAAGGCCTGTGCTATATAGTGGGACGTATTTAGGCTACATTATTAGGTATGTACTGTATCAATTTGCAGGTTCCTCTATATAGTAAGAAGTCTTCTTTGCACGATTTAAAAATAACAAGACGACTATCACATTATTTTCCACAATACTAGCAAATTTTACAAACCAAACAATATCGTATACACATTATAAATTAATTAACGTACAAATAACATGAATACATATAATGTAAGATATAAGTAGGTGAGTAATAAATTTTATCTATTATTCTCGCTTATTTATTTATAATCGATCGATTAAATCTTTTCTGCTTTTCACATCACTACGCATCACACTACGTCAATTCCTCAAACTGTAAATAAACTGTAAAGACAGTAACCCCCGGTTACTCGTACACTAACAAGCTGTTACTGCTGTTAATCTACTGTTAACAGCTGTCAGTTGTATTTTTTTGTATGCACTTTGGTCAATTGACAGCTATTAAAAGTAGATTAACAGTATGTTAGTGTACGAGAAACTGGGGGTATGTAGTGTGCAAACGGTCTGTGACTATTTTCACTTTACCGCCAAAAAGATGAAAGTGCGTACTATGTGGGTATAGTATCTTTTCAGTTACGATTAAACCCCAAATTACCCTAAATCGAGTAAAATTACCCTAATTGGCAACACTAATAGTGGTCCATAGATTAACTAGAGATCAAACGGCTGACAGATGAGCAAACCATAGATAAGATTGATTGATCACAGACTATGGAAAAAAAGTACAGTTCACACTACAAGCGCGGGTGCGTTGCTTCCCTTTTTGCAATGGGGTATGTTATGGGACAAAAATATTTCAAAACAATAATTACCAAAATAAGCATAATAATAATAATAAGTTAATGTTATATATAGACCATTAATTAAATAAATCATCAATATACTTCGAAATAGTATTTTTGTCTTATGACGGACCCGATTGCAGAATAGGAAACATCGCACAGGCGCTTGTAATGTGAACCGTGCTATTCTTTGTAGTCTGTGACCAATCAATCTACGGTTTGCCAGGCTCAAAAGGACTAGTATCCAAAGCCGTTAAACCTATTATTAAAAAAAAAAACTACGGTTTGCTCTTCTGTCAGGCCATATGATTTCTATTTAATCTGTGGACTATTATAGTTAGTGTTGCCGCTTAGGGTAATTTTACCAGATTTACGGTAATTTGGGCTTTGTTTAACTGTGACTGATTAAAAAATTTACGTAGGTAGTACGTCCCAAAACGTGAATACTATAAACGATGCTCAATTTATAAAGATTCACGGCCTTATCCGGGAAAATGTCCGGAGAAATTTCAAAAATATCTAGCTGCTCTGTGCGTTTTCACTAGCACAAAAATATTTCCCTAAATTTGTCCCTAATTAAAACTTTAGGATTAGTAAGTAGAAAAAATAAAGGGTTTTCCAATAAGAGGTGTTATTTTTAATAGCCTGCTATTTCGGTAGATGTCACTTTTGAAGCTGTAATTTTTTGACATTTTACAAGTAGAAACTACGCCATTTGATCTGGACAACGTTTACTTTCAACAAGACGGAGCTACGTGCCACACAAGCAACGAAACCACTGATCTTTTACGGGAAAAGTTTCCGGACCGTGTTATCTCTCGAAGAGGTGATCACAATTGGCCACCGAGATCTTGTGATTTAATACCTTGCGACTTTTTCCTTTGGGGCCGCGTCAAAGAGAAGGTCTACGCCAACAGCCCAGCGTCGATTCAAGACCTCAAAGATGGAATTCGTGAGGCTATCGAGGACATAGGGCAGCAACTTTGCGATTTGTTTATGGAAAATTTCATGAAAAGGATATGGTCCTGTAAGCGTGGTCATGGTGGTCATTTGCCTCATTATTTTCTACTATTAACGGCATACCTTCCTCTTCATAATGAAATAAACATCCGATCATTTATATTAAAAAATGGAATTTTTCTTTTAATATCAAAATAACACCTCTTATTGGTGATATGATTGAGATATTTAAGAAGCATTAAAAAAAGTTTTATAAGTATTATTTTGGTTCATGATAGAACACTTAACGGATCAGTGTTTTGTTACCCTCTAAATAGCTATGTTTAAATTCTACTGAGATACAGCCCAATTTGAACTTTTATATTTTTGACGCAGTCGTAACTTTAATCTCTTGAGCTCCAATATATGGTCACTTGGTTTGCCGTGTGGCGCCGGATTAAGAATAGCGTCACTCAATTTCCTCCCGTGGATGTCGTATAAGGCGACTAAGGGAATAAATTACCAGGAGACGGGCCGCAGCGTCTTTCTGAGATTCGAACCACATACTGCGATCGCCAACCCGCCTGCCAAGCGTGGCGATTATGGCAAAACCCCTCATGGTTATGAAAACTGCAGTGAGCGCCAAATGGCCGATGATGGTTTGACAAATCTTACAATATTAAGACAATAAAATTCATTAAAGAAATGCATATCCTACCATTTTGGTCTGTTTTCTGTGTGCTTTTTTTTTATTTTATTGTTTATCCAATCGATTAACCCCCAGTTTTTCGTATACTAACAAGCTGTTAATCTACTGTTAACAGCTGTCAATTGACCAAAGTGCATACAAAGAAACCACTAACAGCTGTTAACAGTAGATTAACAGGTTGTTAGTGTACGAGAAACCGGGGATCAGTCTTACGCAAGACCGAATGCCGTGAGCTAAAGGAACATGCAGAGTATCGTTAGCCGAATCTAACTACTAGTCACATTGATAATCCACGACTACCTTACCGTGGTGCTGCTATCGAGGCTCGGTCACCGTTATCGTTAACGGAGTGTTGTGCAACCCATATGCTACAAGATGCGCTGAATGGGTCGTATTAATCAACACAGGTAACCTGCATCTTTGTGCTTTAAAAAACCAGCTAACTTCCCGATTTTTATCTATTTTAATACCTACTCATTCGTGGAATTCCATTTTAATCAGATGGTCTGAGTACCATTTTCCTGTTAAATCAGCGGAGGGGCAAATGACATCAGACATCTATTCTTTATGTCTATTACTAACCAACAAACCACGGCTGTGCAAGAATTCAAATAGACTCGCAAGTCTTCAAGATCACGCAGTACCTATCTCAAGGAGCAATTAATTTTTAGTAAGCCCATATTTTAAAGATATTTTGGGAATTCAACAATTAAATCAGAAAGAATTGAAAGACGAAATAATAGATTAATTTGGCTAATATGGTCAATGCTTACACCACTCTTTCAGAAATTAAGGAGCTGAAGTTAATAAGGGGGCGTTGTTAACTAGGTTCGATTAAATTAGGTCCCTATTTATATTCTACCCCATAATTGATCAGCGACAGTAACAGACTGGAAACTAAAGGCATACCTTTTGCTATTCTCCTCGCTTCTACCAAGTATGTATACAATAAATTCACTAATACAAAAAATACAAATACAAAAAAATGATGAACAGCATCACATTAAGACCTCCTGGTGAGAGACTCGACTCATGAGGCAACGTTGAGCGACCAGGTGACCAAAATCGCGGAACCGGAAGTAAGTAGCTTGAGTTGCCTCTGTTTCTAAGTGGATTGCTGAACCAGAAGTGACGCACTCTCTCACAACACATGCTGGGTATAATATCTGGTTAATAATAAAAGTTTTGTTTTAGTGGAAGACGCACTATTTTCGGGGTGATTTTGTTCAGATTATGGGGGAAATTTATAGGGCCATCTGGCAACACTGGACAGACAAAATATTTTCTAACCTTGAACGGAGTTGAATTTCGTTTGCAAATCAAAGAGTATATAATGTTGCAAATAATACATTTTGCAAGGAAAGTAGCTGTATGCGGACAGGAAAAAAGGAAGCTACCAAATGCGAAATAGGTACGAGTATTTACCTAAGCATTGGTAAGGATCATTTGCATCAAAATAGTGTGGTAAATGTTTTAATTACTTTTCCTAATCATTATCAGACATTTTTGAAAAGAATAAATGTGGAGTTTCTTTGTTGGCTTCTTCTCCGCATAATCCATTAATTGTGAAACTCTAGCGACTCCCCGCCACCATAACCAGGTCGTCAGACCATTGGTGGGCGGCCTTCCCACACTGTGTCATCCGGTCCGCGGTCTTTTTGGCCCGTCAGTTCTTCGAGCTATGTGCCCCGCCCTCTGCCACTTCAACTGAGCAATTCTTCGAGCTATATCAGTAACTCTGTTTCCTCTGCGGGTCTCATCATTCCTGATTCGATCATGGACTGAAACTCCTAACATAGCTCATAATAATGTAGCCTATATATGTCCAACTGTGGAGGACACAGGACAGGCCTACTCTGAGAGAGAAAGAGATTTAATCACCATGCGTACCCACCGCAGATTGGTGATTTCAAGTGCTGAGGCATGTGAACATCTAAGGCACTCGGGTTTCCTCACGATGTTTTTCACAGTTAGGGAGAGGTATTGGTACTAAATACTTACTCAACTAAGAGATCAAAGAAATAAATTCATCAATGATTTGTACATGCGGATGTGCTGGGATTCACAATCAAAATTTTTTATTCAAAGTAGCACATAAACTGCGACTATGAATGTTACAAGTTAAATGCCGGGATTTGATCCTATGACTTGAATGTGAGGCAAGCGTTCTCCCAACCATGCTACCACCAATTATGGATTATATTTGATACTTTCATTTCTTGTTATACCTTCTTAAGTGTATGTTCTGACCGTAGAGAACTGTTATGTATAGGTTAAACTATCTTATAAACTTACAACATTTCAGATGAAAACTAAACTAGTCTATGCCTGACCAGTAAGCTCTCAACTAGTCTTCCATGGAACACGAAATGAGTTGATAGCCAAAGATCACTTAGAAAGGAGGCCACTTTGATTGGCTATGGCTGGCTGCCCATTAAAGTCAGTCTATGGATGGAGCCGTTGCCCAAGCTCCCCGGAATTCAAAGACGAGGAAGAAGAACAGCAAGCAGTGAAGCTTGTCGTTAGCACAGTAGCACATAAATAATGTTTGTCGATACAAATTTATTAAAGAAGATAACACTAAGATGGATTTTCTTGTACTCCTTTATTCATGGTAGCCACATAAGTTCATCATTGACTTAGCTGTCATTGAAAATCATTTGCCACTGTGGTGATAACATGTCAGTATTTTTGCATTGAAGATGAAAATAATGAAATTGATTAAAATATTTAGGTATTTTATTTTATTTTTATTTATTGAAAGAAAACAAAGAATTGTACAATATAGTTACAAGACAAAACAATCTTACATGGATATATATTATGTAATTTGACAACCAGTGGCGTTTTCTATAGATTAATACAATAATACTCACTTTAATACTCCACCTTTAATGTTATTACCAAAGTAGCTTAAAATGAAAAAAAAAACTATCTATGACCTAATAGCATAAAAAAATACCTATCAGGGCTTTTTTCACTATCACCTATCTTGCAATATATTTTCAAGGACATTAAAGTAACATGTTATGCAAGTTTCTAGATGCTCATCGAGGAAGGATGAGTGTTCCGTAGATTGCAAAGTTATAGTGTTAATTCAGTTCTATTTTAACTACATGTCTATCACGCAAGCAGCTGAGGAATTATATTAATTTGTGTACTTAGATCTCTTAACAAAGAAACAATAACAAGTATGTAACATAAATAAAAATATATAACTACTTAGGCAGACTTGTACCACCTTATAATGTCCCTTAAGTCACCATTTAAATTGACTTCTGTAAGAAGAATTGTAGTTAAATGCAAGTTGTTGATTGCACTCATGATGGGATGTTGTACTCATGTCAATTTATGTTTTAGATGTACCTAATACCTAGGTATGATTTGAGAAAAGATTGGCAGAGTGGAGTTGTTTTTGGATTAGGACTCATTTTCTGCCTTTATCTCTACAACTCGACCATCCATAGGGCTCACATTGTTGTAAAATATTATTTTCAGATAAGTTTCCGATTTCCATAAACATCAGAACAGTAGCTTGTGTGCAAAGTAATACAATACCTACCATATGGACGTGTTCATTAGTAGAGATAATTAATAAGAAAGTATGACAGGGATCAACCAGAGCGCTCGACGTGATACACTGGTAAAAATCATTGTGGCACCAGCAGCTATCCTTATATTATCCACGTTTGAAACTTCACCGACAACTCAGCAGCGGCTACCTGTAGGTTAATGAACCTGGATAATCTCTCCATTGATAGATTTGGTACGGGAACCGACTACAGGAAGGATGAAGGCGTATGCAATGCAACGAAACTTGGTTTCGGGAATTTGAATTAGGCATTGCGATCAGTTGTAATGGCTGACACGCCGGCCGGCACCCCAAGTAATCTGTTTCTCATAGGTACTGAAAAACGCGTCTTTCATTTCCAGTCTTGCGCTGAGCTAAAGCCTTCAATAACCTTGAACAATAAATAGTAGGTAGGGATTTATTAGTTTGTGCGTCACCCTTTTCGAAGTTCAGAAATTACATTCGGTTTTCCTTGAATGTCAAAAAACCTTAGATTATGGAATAAATTTTTAAACGAATCCTAAGGACAACAGCTGATTTCATGTCAAGTAAAATCCACTAAACATATGTGAATGGGGCACCGATATGGACTCCAATTATTGGCCGTACAAAATCGTCCGTGCATTATCGGTCCGTACCGATATTGCGCGACCCAATAACGTACGGGCAATAATGCACACCCCAATAATTGGTGCCCATTGTACATGAATTATCGGGGTGTGCATTATTGGCTGTACGTTATCGGGTCGTACAATATAGTGACCCTAGAAGACGAGTGTGACTTAAGTCGCATTCGACGATACAATTTCATACGAGTGATTCAAAAATAGAGCTCCAGGTCAAGTGATTGTATTGTGTGGAAATTGTTATTATTATCCCCAGTATGACTCAGATCATCGGTCCAGCGAGTTGACGACCCAGCGCTCACAGGGGGACGTTATCGCCCACTTGCCACTTTGACCACGATGCGGTGTTTCCAAGTGGGGGGCGCCGCCAGAAAATGTTCACTAGGACTAAATAAATATATTTTTCATATGTTATCTTTGAGCAACACTGGTCAAGCAGATGGTTTTATTTTAACGCGGATTTAACTCTACACGCAAAAAGTTTCAGTAGAAGACTTTCGGAATGTTTGTGAATATTTTGTACGTCAAGGAAATGAATGCATGATTGTTAAAACCCACCTCGGACCACTTTTACGAAAATCCTGTTTATGATCGATCGACTTCTTTTGGCTATGGCAAGACAAATCGTTTTGAGCCTAAAAACACACTTCGGTCATACAAGTAACCCACTGAACTAAAGGCACGAATGTTTCAATGCCTGAACAAGGTGGGTTTTTACAAAGTAAAATTTGAATAAAATGTTTAATTATGCTTAATTCCATTTATTATTATATTTTATACATCAATAATTTTCTTCTTCCTTGACATCATCTGTTGTTGGCCAGAGAGGCAATAACGCACACCCCGATAACGCACACCCCGATAATGTACAGCCAATAATCCGTGCACATGTACACGGATTATTGGCTGTACACTATCGAGGTGTGCATTATCGGGCTGTACAAAATCGGTACGGGGCAATAATCCGTGTCCAACCATAGACAAGAAAATCACTTGATAGAGTGGTGCCTCGTTTACAGAAGCTATTTTGATTTACTTATTTTCAAAGCTGCGTTCAAAATAAATATAAAACAATTGTCAGACATGTTTCTGTTTACGCATCAGATTAACTAAGCATTTTAAAGTTAGTATTTTTATACGTAAGCTGAGAGATAAGTAAGTGTAAGATAAACATTATCAACCGGATTATGGTTGGAGACAAGTTCTCAGACTAACCTTCGTGTGACTGCTAAGGCTCGTGGTGGTCCACCTTGAACGAGAGCGTTCCGTAAAGGATTATTCATATTACAATCTGTGATTACAATGCGGTGCCGGTGACGTGCCGGCACAACGGTACAGACTCAAAAAAACTTTAAATACATTTACATGCATAAAAGCTATCGTTAAAAAAATGCCCGATGTAATTTTCTTTATTGCGTACTTCTTTGGACCTAAATTAGGTATGTATATAATATTTCGCCCCTACACTTACATACAATGGAAATCTGGGAAAACAATTTTTCAATTTAGGGATTCGTTTTCGAAAATTAAATATTTAGCTTTGAAGCTCATATTTTGGTTCGAGTTGGGCGCCCCATCTCCCGAATACAGGGTTAGAAACGTGAAGAAATGTAAAATAGTAGCACACAATAATAAACTTAAAAGGAAAACTATCACGGCTAAGTAGGCTTCACAAGTTAAAAGGCGATGAGGATGAAGTTGTTCTGACCGTACACTACTTTTATGTTTAGGTTAAAATATCTTATAAAGTTACAAAATTTCAGATGAAATCTGATCTAGTCTTTACTCGGCTTCATGCCTGACCAGTAAGCTCTCACCTCCATGGATCAGTACCTAAATGGTTGAAAGAAAAACTCCGTGAAATTATAAGTAAGGATAGTCCGTTGGCACCTATTCTAGGGTAGTTAAATTACACTGTTCTTTATTGAATAGTCTAGTTTCTTTCTTAGGGTATAAAATACTATTACCATGGTTTCTTTACAAATGTAGTAGTAATGTAGTAATAGTAGGTAACTAATGTTTTGGCATTGCAAGTTGTTGATTGCACTCATGATGGGTTCTTGTACTCATGCCAAGTTATGTTTTAGATGTAATAAGTATGATTTGAGAAAAGATTGGCGTTCTTTTTCTGACTTATTCTCCACAACTCAACCATAGGGCAGTGGCTCACATTGTACCTGGACATTTAACAAAGAGAATCTAAATGATTATTTTCAGATAAGTTTCTGTTTTCCGTCAACATTAGAAGAGTAGCTTGTGAACAAATTAATACAATAGCTACTCAAGCGAATTATTGTTATCTGGCTCGTATGTAAGGATATGGACGAGTTTATTAGCAGAGTTAATGAATAAGAAAGTATGACAGGCATCAACCAGAGCGCTCGTGATAGACTGGTGAAGATAATTGCGGCACGAGAAACTTTCCTTATATTGTTCACAGACAACTCAGCAGCTGCTACATGTAGGTTCATGTACCTAGCTCATCTCTCCATTGATAGATTTGGCACGGGAACTGGCTACAGGAAGGATGGCAGCGCCGGGATGAAGGCGTAGGCAACGAAACTTGGTTTCGGGCATTTTAGGCATTGCGATCAGTGTGGCACCGGATTGAGAATAGTGTCACTCCATTTCCTTCCGTGGATGTCGTAGAAGGCGACTAAGGAAATAAATTACCAGTAGACGGGCAGCAGAGTCTTCCTGAGATTCCAGCCATATACTGCGATCGCCAACCCACGTGCCAAGCGTGGCGATTATGGCAAAACCCCTCATGGTTTTGAAAACCACGAAGGAGACCTATGTCCTGCAGTGGGCGTCAAATGGCTAATGATAATGATGATGATGATTGCGATCAGTTGTAATGGCTGACACGCCGGCACCCACAAGTAATCTGTTTCTCATACTGAAACATGCATCTTTCGTTTAATACCCATTAATAGGGATTTATTATTTATTACTTTGTGCGTCACCCTTTTCGAAGTTCAGATATTACATTCGGTTTTTTGAATTGAATGAATGAATGTCAAAAACAAGCAAGATTATAGAATAAATTTCTAAACGAATCCTAAGCGCAACAGCGGATTTCATGTCAAGTAAAATGCGCTAAACATATGTGAACGGGGCACCAACATGGACGCCAATTATTGATCGTACGAAATTGTGCGTGCATTATCGGTCCGTACCGATATTGCGCGACCCGATAACGTACGGGCAATAATGCACACCCCAATAATTGGTGTCCCTTGGGCACGCATTATCAGGGTGTGCATTATTGGCTGTACGTTATCGGGTCGTACAATATAGTGACCCCCCATGGCCATTGCAAAATTTCTTTCCAAAACTTGACTTTGTCTTCTTCTGGCACAAACTGGACGCATAAGCTTAGGTCTGACTGTGAAAACCCATCTCATCCCAGAACTTTAAAAATATAAAATAAATACATAAACCTATATTTTGTCCTTAATTTAAATATAAATCATACTTTTAACATTATTAAGCAGAGGGAGTAAAAAAATATTATACATTTTTTAACACCTGACAGTTTTCCTTAATTTTCCGTAACTTTTGTTTTTGGTTTGTGATGGGTTTTAACAATCATGCATTCAAATAGTAAATTTTTTACCTAGGAAGCAAACTACCTAGTATTTTAAGGCGAGAGTGTTTCTTTGAATCCAGAGCGGAGCGAACCTCTCGTCAAAGGTCGCTGGTGCAAAAAATTTACCAACCTTGCATTACTGACAAAGAAAACCGTAAATGAAATTCAAAAGTACAACACTAATAATCATTTTTAATCTGGCAACACCCAATATAGTTGTCAAAAATTTGTGATTGAAAGTGCAATCGGGCGGTGTTTTAGAATTTTATTTTTCTCATATTTCGGCTTATTTGTTATATTTTTGACTCTTAACGAAGAATGAAAAATGGCTATAAATTTAGACAAACATAGAGAGGCGATGCTCTCAGCCTGGAGGGACGTATTAGATGAGAAAACCGATACAAACTGGTGAGTAATCATTTTCCTCTGACGACCTACATACGCGGCGAAATTAAATAAACAGTCACTGCTAATTAAAATAATGCCGTATACAGAGTATTAGCCCATCATTTGAGCTATAAAACGGCCCATTGGCTCGACTAATTTGGACTCGTTGCACTGCAAAATGTGTGCCCATTCTGCAAGACCAGTTTCGTTGTCTTGATTGAGTATAAACGGTATTATAGACTGGATCTCGTTTATTACTCACCCTCTTTATATTATGCATCATCTAGTTTGCAACTCACACCCGCTTTGCAAGCTTAACTTGATTCAATCGAGTTGTAACAATGATATTTACATATAATCCAGTACGTAGGAATGCATCTTCTATTTACAGTATAATTCGATTTCCTTCTTCTACACACAATGCCTGGTACTGCTGCTAATATAGGATTCTATCAAGTAGCAAGGGTTTAGTAGGCAGTGAAATAGAAAACACACCTCTGGTAGGGTGTGCAGAAGCACCAACCTAACATGTTGGTCTAGTTGACCATGACAGAGGTTGTGAGTTCGATTCCCACTGGGGGCAGCCATACTTATTTCTTGCCAATCATGTGTTGTATGACATGTTTTATGTAAACCAGAAATTTATTCTTAAAAGAATACAGGTTTTACTTAAAATGAGAATTCATTACTTATTAATTTAGTTAATATGTCCTTGAGCTTATAAACTGAGGACAATTGAAAATAATGGTATAAGTAAACCATATTGACGTATTTGTTAGTAGTTGTATGTTGTTTTAAGTTAGGTGTGGTACAATATCAGTTTACTTTGTCTAATTTTGTAGGTAGATTGCAAAACAGTTGCTCAAAACACAAGTTGTGATTACAATAAGTTATTGGCTGAACTTATTTACGTGAACAGATGCTGTTAAACAGTATTGTGTGGTAAAAGCCGTACGGTCTATGACAGAATAAGTCTTGCACTGGAGTACTATGAAAGGGTGTTTTCACCATAATGAGCAACTTTTAATGTGGGGTCAACTTTATATCTATATAATAAGCAGTCTATATGTGTCCCACTGGATGGCACATTCGGTATCCCTTATTCCTCAGAGAGAGAGTATACCTTAGCAGTTTAAATTGCCCAGCCACAGTGTGCATACATGGTGATTAAGGACAACATTGAAAGTATGAATAAAAGAACATTTTTGCATTTTCATGGGTTTTTATTTATGTATCAGGAGATAATGTGGTGGTAACATATCAGTAGAATCTTTGCCTCACATCAAAAGGTTCAATTTCAGCAAGATTTCGATTTCGTATGAAAGTTAGAAAAATCAATTTCGATTTTTATAAGTTACATTCATTTGTGGATTTGTATTAGCAATATCACTCATTAACAGTGCTGAAAGGCATAGTGAAAAACTGTGATATGTTCACACACCTTAGCGTTTGATACGTACAATGACCCAACTATGTGGCAAGTTTTGAAAAACCTCGGGTTTAACTGTTACTTGTTTTTGTATCGTTACAGGGCCTTATTTGGCTACGATGGCCTGTCCAACGACCTCAAATTTATCAGCAAAGGCGACGGAGGCCTCACAGAGCTAACAGAGGATTTAAACAGTGGCAAAATCATGTATGCCTTTCTAAAAGTGGACCTACCGGATGGAAGTATATCTAAATACATCCTTATCAACTGGCAGGTGGGTTTAATGATAATGGAGATAAGGGTGCTTTTAACTGGCATTATCATGTCCACATGTAAGGTGATATCATGTATTGTTTTAACAATAGAACTGTATTGACATAGTTATCAGATGACAGACTGTGAATGGTACTGACATAAGGATTCGTTAATAACTGATAATAATGGCTTTTCCAAAGAAAAACACATCCTATTATATCTTGTGTGATACTAATATAAGAAGGGGAAATGGTTCCTATCCTTCATTAAATATAATTCCTTCATAGAGATCTTCTAGGTACAACAATTTTTCGCTAATATCTTAACCTACAATGATTGATTTCATCAATTTAATATACTCCTGGATGGAGTACATTAATCAAAATTTTCCCAACCTGAGTAACTTCTTCAGAATTTGGCCCTAGCTTATGGAAGAACGTATTTTTGTTCAGTTTGTTCGTTCGTTATTTTTTGTTGGCGTCTTGACGAAGTTTCCGAAACATCTGTGATCCATTTTATGTAAGTAAGTAGGTGTTGACTGTGTTTCTGCCTATATTGACCAACTGCTTAATATGAAGTAATTACAGTACAAAGTTTGGTTTTCCTATAAATTTATTTGTAACAATGTCGGATATATAAGTAATGACATTGCTTATATTGATATAATGTCGTTTATTATGACATATATTTAAGAAATTATGCCTAGTTATTTATGGTGACCGACATGATTCCTACCCTTTTCTTGCAACAACTTTTGGTGCCGGCATGGTCTGTGGCTCGTTTTTGCTCGAGTTAATGATTTGTGAAAACAAAATGACATCACAACGCCGTAAAGCATTTACCATTGAAGTGAAAGGTGCAATTATATGCAGACTAGAACATGGAGAATCACGTTCCTTTACCGCAAAGGACATATGGTATTGGTCATTCGACAATATCAATGACAATGACATTTTAAATTGCATCCTTAATTTAGGTGTAGGGGTGGATACGCAAAAAAAAAAAAATTTGAGATTTTATTCTACCCTTTTGTCGGCGTAATAAATATGTAAATGTAATCCAAATTTCAGCTCTGTAGTACAGTATAGTCTGTGCTAAGCCGCGGACAGATAGACGGACGGAAATGGCGAAACTATAAGGTTCCTTGTTGACTGCGTATACAAGGCGTATATATGTATATATTGTTGGATTTATGCTGAGATCTTATTTGTCAAATTATGACCATTGGTTAAGGCTGGGTTCTTCGACATTATCCCTAAATCAGGTGTTTTGAAATACAGTTTACTCCCTAATTTAAAATCTGAAAAAAAAATTACTTTTCAATGTCCTATCTAGGGACGTCGGTAATGATTTTTATGGTTTTTTTATGAACACTAGATATGGTTTTATTTTTGCTGTACTGAATTTTGGGCAATAAAAAATATACCAAAATTACTGTCACTGAATGTGTTAGTGACGTCGGTCGTCGAAATTCTATTAAGTAATAGTATTTGTATTTCTGTAATTTCAATATTTTTTTCCCAACTTATTATTATTATTATTAATACGTTTATTGCACATAAGTAAAAAATACAATGGCAATGTGGCGGACTGAATGCTGTAAGCATTTTCTACCAGTCAACCACAGGAGGTGCAAGAAATTAACTGGTAGGCATACGAAGTAAACGGATAAAACGAATAACTTTAACTAAAATTACTTTTCGCTCGCGCATCGCAATAAGTCCCGTACAGATCCGTGCGCTAGGAGAACCCAGCCTTAAGGAGTTGCGAGGGAACATAGAATCGGACATACTTACATAAATACAGCATTCATCTATCTATCTACATACATACGAGCCAAACACATAACCCTCGTTTTGGGCTTCGCCGCAGACGGGCAATAAGACTGCTACATTTTTATTCTTGAGCCAAGTACTAAGACCCGCCGCCGAAGAGATCGCTTTTAGCGATAAGACCGCCAATTGTATACGGCAAAACTTAGTCATGTAAGCCTTTTAATGTATTTTGTTTTCTGGTCTGTACAACAAAGTGTTCTAATCTAATCTAATCTAATCTAATCTTTCTAGGGCGAAGGGGCGCCCACGGTCCGCAAGGGCACCTGCGCCAATCACGTCAAACATGTCGCCCAGCTGCTCTCCGGATTCCATCTCACCATGCACGCGCGGACCGAGGATGACCTCGATGAGAAGGTGGGTCATGGTATAGTACTGGGTTGGCGAACCTTTGTGGGACGCATGTGCTAAGTTTTATTAAAATGATGTATAACTAGCTGTTGCAAGCGACTTCGTTCGCGTGGTAATTTTGATGTGTATTTTTTCCGGGATAAAAAATTGCCTACGTGCTAATCCAGACTATAATCTATCTCTGTGCAAAGTTTCATCCGGATCCGTTCAGCCGTTTTTCCGTGAAAGAGTAACAAACATCCATCGATACATAGAAACTTTCGCGTTTATAATATTAGTAAGGATTATGTGGCCATGACATGACAACTTTAGTAGCACTACCACTCGCTAACTGTGAAGGAAATCATCGTGAGGAAACCCAAGTGCCCGAGGTATTTACATACCTCAGCGTACAATGGCCCAACCATGAGGCTAAGTGCGGAAATCTCAGGTCCAACTGACTGTATGGTATTGATGAAAGAAATATATCTATCTAATGTGGAAAGAAAGGGACGTTCCAGGAATACGAGCAATCGTGTGTAAGATAAGATAAGAATATTCTTTATTTTACATTACATTACACTTTATTCTTTACTGTATACAGTCGTATGTAACAATATTTAGATTTAATAGATATGCTACTACAAAGCGACAACGTTAACGATAACGCTATTGGCCTCGTAAAATACCGCTATTGCCGCCTTCTGTATGTGATTCGGCAATTTCAATCGTCAGGTGATCCTGAGCAATGTGGCGAAGGCCGGATCCACGTTCAACTTCAAGTCGACGAGGAACGAGGAGCTCCCGCCAAGCGGCCCCGTCGGCACCGTCTACAGGAAGGTCAATCCAGGTAAGGGAACGTCCACAAAGTGCGTCCTTCCCATCGTAAGGTTGTCTGGAAGAAATCGGAAATTGATTTTACCAATAAGGCCGCCATGGTTAAGAAAACCATGAGGGAGGCCTATATCCTGCAGTGGGCGTCAAATGGCTGATGAAGACGTTAAGGCTGCCAATTGTACTATGTACCTTGGTGAATATTTTGTGTTTGTTGTTTTTTTCCGGTGTACAATAAAGAATATTCTTATCTTATAAATAACATAACATAACCTCACGCCTGTATCCCAGAGGGGTACCAGGGACTGCCACTTGCTACGATCCTGACAGTACCCGAAACCAGCGTGCGTGCATGCAATGACTAATGAATGTTGAGGAAGCGAAAGTGATCTGTCAGGATCGTAGCAAGTGGCAGTCCCTGGTCTTATAAATAAGAGCGAGATTGTGTATCCACGTCATGATGATTTGATGTTTTCCTTCATGGTTATCGAATGACTGCCTAGTTGGCCTAGCGGTGTCACGTCCGATTCCCACGCCGGAGGTCGTGGGTTCGATTCCCTCTGGGGGCCGCCGTACATTTGTACAAATGCCCTCAGTCAGGGTGTAATGCTCGGTTGTGGCGTGCTTGCATGGTTACCATAGCACAGGGTATCCTAGTTTGGGACCAGGTCAAGTGATTGTGTTGTGTCGAAGTTATATTTATTTATATAATGACTGCCCTGCTGCCATTACACACTAACGAAAAAGAAGTCATTGGCATATGTCGGTATTCTAAGTGTTATCTACCTCACCAGATTGATAACACTTTATTGCACACCAGTAATTTACAGATAAGGTGCTTAATATCTAGTTCTTAATAGTATACAATTGGCGATCTTGTCGCTAATAGCGATCTCTTCCAGACAATCTTAGGATGGATAGGACTGAAAGAAAATGAGAGTGGGTAGGTGTACATAAGATAGATGAATTAATTCACTTACAGTAAATAATATGTAGTGATACTATTTATTTTTATTTTGTTTATTAGGCATGTCAAATAGGTAGCAATCTTAAAATAATAATATTGTGGTAATAATAATAAATAATCACAGGCAACCTGCTATCATTCTATTTTATTATTTTTAGTCGTTTTATATAACAACATTATCTAATTATATTAAACGGGTCTAACCGCGATTATTTCTACCCGTGACCACGGCAGCTTCAACGTCGCCGAAACGTCGGGAATCAAAGGTAATAATTACATTTTACCTAATAAATCATCGCGGTTAGACCCGTTTAATATATTAATAAAAATTGTATCTAAGTCGCTTCATACTGATGATATGAAACTATTTATGCTATTCCGTCTTGTCTTATGTCCAGTGCAAGAGATCAACTCCTCGGAGAGGGATCAGTTCTGGATGAGGGAGGAGCAGGAGGAGAAGAGACGGGTGGAGTTGGAGAGGAAAAGGAGGGACGAGGTCAGTATTCAAACATTAAATGGGTAATTCTCAATTTGAAAAACATTATGTCACCACCATCGTTACACTTTTTCTTCACAATACGGTATTTGACACGATCAACAATAAATTTTTTCATATGCTCGATTAAAACAAAAATTACAAAATATCTCGGAAAATGTATCTCTTTTAGTCAATTACTAGTTTTTACAATTTTTAAATAGATTAAACATAAAAAGAGTGCTCTGAAATGTGACGTCATAAGCAAGTATTTTCATACAAAATTCCGTTTTAAAAGTAACTCATTTGATATTTTGTCAAATACCCAATTTTATGATTCCCCTTGAGATAACAATTACTACCTTAGAGTAAATGGTCACTAAGCGTGCAAACACCTAAGGTAGTAAATTATTGGGGTTAAAAATGTCCTCCACGGTTGTGACTTCTCGTTTTGCAAAATCCAAATAAAAAAAAATGTTCATTTTCATTAAGCGGCTCCATGCATTTATCCTAGCGCCATCAATGGTAAAAAAAGCACATTGTGTTGTAACAGATTGTTTTTGCAAAAAGTGTTAGACCAATCTCTTAAACATGCTCAATAGTGTTTTTTAGGTCCTACAACCGAGAACCTAGGATCACGGCCTTCGGTCCTAAAAATCACTACGAATATGGTCTAGAGCAGGGCTTCTCAAACTGCGGTACACGAACCCCTAGGGGTTCGCCATCCGGCGGTAGGGGGTACGCGACAAGATTTACTGAATGTAATGTCATAGGGATTTTTTCTAACAAATTCTCGCAAATCTGCTGTAACTATATTCATAGGAAAGGTAGATCTGCCGATTCTTCTTTTCCAAATCATCCAATTTCTAACAATTTTTACAGTTCATCTAGTGGATATTCTAAAACTAGAGTAGGTCACACTGGTTTGCTCAGTGTTTATTTGTTTGTTACACTTTATTTATTGCACAAAATACAAAATTTAGCACTTAAAAAAACATTAATGTCTCAGACTATGAGCAAGGGCGGACTTAATTCAAGAGAAATTTCTTCCAGCCAGCCTTGACGTTTTATTTTGGCGGGGTTCGGGGTCCACTGTCATCTAGAAACTTTAACAGGGGTACGTGGACCCAGAAGTTTGAGATGCCCTGGTCTAGAGGTTAACACGTTTGACCACCAAAAGTCAGGCGTTGCCTGGTTACTATAGCACAACCAAGTTTGGGACCAGGAAAAGGGATTGTGTTGTGTGGAAGTTAATATTTTACAAAAAACCGACCAAGTGCATATCGGGCCACGCGCAATATACGGATAGAAAAAGGGTTTTTTTTTTATCTGATTTACAGAACTAACAAGTGCATCGAAGTAATTTTCAATGGATTTTGTACGAAATTTCACTTATAAGTTGGTTGCCTATTACTCGTTAACTTAGCGGTGATACTTTTCCTTTTACGTTCAAGATATGTGCTACTACCCTGATTTTTGTCACGTTTCTACAATCAACCGTTTAGCCAGGAGAGGGAACGCCCTAGTCGGACAAAAAATGCGCTTCAAAGCTTAATATTTCGCAAACGGAGCCATAAATCAAAAAATGGTCTTCCTACACCCACAATATTTTTTAACGTCCAACGATGCCCCACATGATGGGGCAGACGAGAAAAAAAAAATCCCCACTTTTCATGTTAGGGGAGGTACAATAAAAAAAAAATCCAACGTTTTATTCTTTAACTTTGTCTGCGTGGTAAATATATGTATACACATACCAAATCACAGCTTTCTAGTACCATCGGTCTTTGCGCTAGGCCGCGGACGGACAGACAGGCAGACAGACGGACATGCCGAAACTATAAGGGTTCCTTGTCGGACTACGGAACCCTAAAAACTAGGATACTCTGTGATATGGTCACCAGACAAGGACATCATGAACATGGAAAAACACCCAGACTGAGTTCATTTGCCCAAATCAAAGTACTAAATATTAACTTTTACAGGAGAAGAAGAAAGCCGAAGAGGAAGTGAGAAGAAGAGATGAAATCGAAGCGGCCAAGAGAGAGAAGGCAGATACAGAACAGAAGTAAGTACAATACTGTTTTTATGCTCGGGATTTCTCTAAAATATTGAAACTTGAAACGAAGTGATCCGACATTCCGTGTGGCGCCGGATTAAGAATAGCGTCACTCAATTTCCTTCCGTGGATGTCGTAGAAGGCGACTAAGGAAATCAATTACCAGGAGACAGGCAGCAGCGTCTTCCTGAGATTCCAACCGCATACTGCGATCGCCAACCCGCCTGCCAAGCGTGGCGATTATGGCAAAACCCCTCATGGTTATGAAAACCACGAGGGAGGCCTGTGTCCTGCAGTGGGCGTCAAATGGCTGATGATGATCCGACAGAGAACCAAAGTCACCGACATAGCCCACCGAATTAGCATGCTGAAGTGGCAGTGGGGTCGGCCATATCGCCCGAAGAACTGATAACCCATAGGGTAGACGAGTTCTTGAGTGGAGACCACGAATCGGTAAACGTAGTGTAGGACGTCCTCAGACTCGGTGGAGCGATGATCTTCGCAGGGCGGCTGGCAAGAGCTGCATGAGAGTAGCCGCGGACCGTGCTCAATGGCGGGCTATAGGAGGGGCCTATTTCCATCAATGTCCATGTCCATTTGTCTGGCAGCTACTACCCACTCCTAGTTTGTGGCCGCCCTACGCCTGGACCTAGTCGGCCTTGAGGGGCTCCATAGTATATGTCACCAATGAACAAAAAAAAACAGATCCCTTTTACAGATCGTTTTAGCAAAAAGTGTCGGACCAATCTCTCAATCATGTTGATAGTGATTTTTATGACCCATGACCATGAACCTAGGGCAAAAAACCCATGACTAGACAGCATTAACGCCGTAAAATTAGTATGGAATTTGACAGTAGACGATTGGAATCGCTCAGGTCATAAACCCAAGGCAAAAAACCCGTGACTAGACAGCATCAAGGGCTCGTCCCCATCACTACCGGCGCGGCGCCGCCACCGTGTTACGGCACGGCACCGCCGCCGTGTTACGGCACGGCACCGCCGCCGTGTTACGGCACGGCACCGCCGCCGTGTTACGGCACGGCACCGCCGCCGTGTTACGGCACGGCACCGCCGCCGTGTTACGGCACGGCACCGCCGCCGTGTTACGGCACGGCACCGCCGCCGTGTTACGGCACGGCACCGCCGCCGTGTTACGGCACGGCACCGCCGCCGTGTTACTGCACGCCACCGCCGCCGTGTTACGGCACGGCACCGCCGCCGTGTTACGGCACGGCACCGCCGCCGTGTTACTGCACGGCACCGCCGCCGTGTTACTGCACGGCACCGCCGCCGTGTTACGGCACGGCACCGCCGCCGTGTTACGGCACGGCACCGCCGCCGGGAGAAGTCGCGGCGCCGCAACACGGTACGACCGCGGCGATACACGGTGCACCGCTGCTTGGTACTTTGTGTTTTGCTATTGCATAGCGCTCACGTACCTACCCACGTTACCAAAAAAATGGCTGAAAATTTAGATATCGACTTTTTAATTTCTCTAGTGGAAGCACGTCCCGTTCTCTGGGACAAGACGAAGGAGGTATATAATGTCATCACCACACATTTTCAACTTCATATTTCTTCTTAAAATGACTTCCATCGTGGTTCATTATAGAAAGGTATGGATTCACCCAATATCTTCTTTGTTTTTGTTTTTTCTTCATTCGTCGTCTCAACAATAGCAAGAGCACAATACGTGTTTCGCGGTCCATAGTCAAGTATGTTTTGGAACGATCGTTACTACCGTGTGACGCCGCAGCGCGCCGTGACTTCTCCCGGTGCCGGCGCCGCGCCGTACACATGTGTCCACGCCCTTACGCCGTAAAAATTAGTATGGAATTTGACAGTAGACGATCAGAATCGCTCAGGATTTGGTGCGTAACGAATCTTTTTTTATTGTTATTTTCAAGGTCAGGACTTAGGAAGTTAAGGCTGTTCTTACGTGAAGCATGCTGTCTCGCTCGCACAATTTAAAAGGAGATCCAAAAAATGTATGAGAGCTGGTTCTAGGAGTACGACTCGAACCAAGTTTTCACGACCGTAGAGACGATAATCTTGCTCAATTATGAGATGTATAATCAGATTTTTAACTATTGCCCTATAATTTATAAAATATAATAAAGTGGAACATAAATAATTGAGCTTGCAACCCGCATTACGAGCTGTCACTTTAAAAATAATATAGGGTTGCCCAACGTACGATAGGTATGCCACTCAGATATTTCTCCTTAGTCTGTGATTAGATTTTTTCTAATACGAGACCTCTATATCTTGTATAATATTCTCTTATTACATCTTGTACATCCGATTTTAGTTAAAAACGATAAAATTCTCATATTATTAACCCAACAAAAATAGCTATAACCATTATTGTGATTAATGATGTTCACTTTTTGCAAGAACGTATAAGAAAATACTCAGTTAAGATTTAATCCATCATTTGCGCTAGTTAGCTCTAGGGATGTGATATTGCACGTAAAAATCGATTGTTTTCATAATCGATTAATTAAGTTATTTTTAAAATTAATTTAAAAAATCGATTTTCTAAGCAAAATAAAGATTTTTTTTTGCAAAAATCGATGTTTGTGTCACAAAAACTAAAAACTGAAAGAGGAAAAAGTGAAACGATTTATTAAAACGATTTTTAATAAAGCATTTCTCTTTTTCTTATTCTTTTTAAAAATATTTTTCACAATTATTTTTTTTAATTAATCGATTTTTTAAAAGCGATTACTTGTTCACAGCCCTAGTTAGCTCCAGGTCCCCCATTCGTCGAATCAACAGTCATCTGAGGTTTGTACGCTATCATCTGGTACTTTATTTAACTTGTCATTACTTGTTATACTGTGTCAATGTAGTAAGTATTATGTGTGCAAATGTAACTTACGACGGCATTAAACTTCTTGGCGGTCAGGTTAAATTAAATGTCACGTTTTCATACAATTATTTACGCGATTCCCTCATTCTCCCTAATTCTCTCATAACTTTTGGGGGAAGGAAAAGCGCCACATGCTGTGTTAACTCCAAAATCCGCTTACGCAACGTATTCGTTGCCCAAAAGCGCTACATAATCAAGCAATTGATAAGGATAAGTGATTGTGTTGTTTGGAAGTTATTTGTTCGTTTCGCCGATTAATATTGCCGGGCTCAGTGGTAATGACCACTTTGCCAGACATTTAAAAACGACTGCAAGCGAATGCTCAAAATCAAGACACATCAGTACTGTAATGTTATGCTGAATCTGCTACATAAAAGGCGAATGCTCTCGGTGACGCACTAACTTAATACTATAAGGTCTGTAGGTAATAATTGTTTTTGTACAATAAAAAGTTGTTTTAACTTGGTCGTTTCTTTTCCCTGTTGTGTAATTCTATTACTTATCCTATGATGTGAAGCGGGTGGAAAGTAGATGCTTAGTTGGGCGTTTTGATGTGAAGTGGTAGCCCAGAGGATACATGTTGTTTCACATGCGTGCGAGGTATTAGTAGTACAGTGTTTACATCAGTTTGTTTCACATCATAAGGTCCTAAGGTTGTATCCCAGCATGTATGACTGATAAGATAGTGTGGAAGCCCGTGGCTTAGTTATCCAATGGATTTCCTAAGGATTAAGTCCCGTTTGAATTGAGTTTGTCTATTATGGTACAAAAGCAATGTCACTCCAATATAAGGTTGGCGAACGCAGCACAGGACTCCCGGGACAGGACCGAGAATCTGAAGCAGATTGCTGGCAGCGACTGGATGAAGATAGCCGAGGACAAATAGAACTTGTCAGCTTTAGGAGAGGTCTAGGTCCAGCAGTGGACGAATAAAGGGCTAATTTATTGATTCTGCTTTGGTATTAAGTCCCGTTTAATGGAGGGTAACCCCCTGTTTCTCGTGAACCGCTCTTAGTTGGCCAAAGTATACGCAGAAAACCAAAAACATCTTGTTACCTACTGTACAAGAAACCGGGAGTCCAGTAAGCTCAGACAATGCGTATGTAAGCCAGCCAAGAGATCACTGGCTGTATAAATCATTCCACATTCAAAAACGTTTCACTAAGACTTATTTTCACAGATATTATTATTATAATCACACAATTAGTCCTTCAATCAGCATTTTGAAGGTTATGTTTCATTTATGACATGACATTGACATTTGAAGTTTTTATTCCTCTGGGTGGTAACAGTAAGAAAAAAAAAAGAAAAAAATCATTTTATTTAGAATTTTTGGGCAGTACATATTCTAAAAATTATAAATTATTATATGAAGTTACATATTAAATAAGCTTTCAAGTGACATAAATTTCATAGCAGTCGTTGTACGTAGGCCACGATGCATCTCCTTTTTAGTGATTGTAATAAAATGAGGATACTCTTGATGAATGTGGTCCGAGGGTTTGATGGATAATTAAATTGCGGATATTCAACGCATATTTTTCTTATTCTGTACTAAGTTTTTGATAAAAAATACTTATAGAAAACCAGAATATATTTAAGATTTCAAACGTAGGCCACCACGATTCAGACTCGACCTTGTGTGGTGGCTACTGCTACTGTCTTAGTTATAGTTAAAGTTTTGACAATAAACTATTTCATTTCATTTCATGTCCATAATTTCAATTATGCATCAAGACAAAATTTATGTAAAGTTTACTCATTTTAAAATAATCAAAAATGTTAAATTGTGCGAGCGAGACAGCGTGCTTCACGTAAGAAAAGCCTTAACCTGTTATATTATGACCTTGAAAAGGACAAAATTAAAAACCATTGTTACGGCGGCCCGATCGGATCCTTTAGAATTCTACAGATTACGGAAAGTCCCCTGTCCCCCGAAAGCCCCGTAATCTAAAGCCTCTGTCGCAGAGTACTGAGCCCCACGGAGCCCAGCCCGATGGCGGTGCGCCGGCAGCGCTCGGCCGAAGCGAAGCAGCTCATCGGCCAGTCCACCGCGGCCGCGCGCGCTGTCTTCGAGCAGAACCTGGCGCAGGGACAGGTCAGCTCCAGGAGGTAAGGACACGAGGGAGGCTGGGAGGGGGAAGACGGGGGGGGGGGGGGGGGGGGGGGGAGTTTGTTGTATGGATGGACGGACCTGCGCAGTCTTCGAGCAGAACCTGGCTCAAACACAGGTCAGCTTCAGGGGGTACGCTCACTGAGAGATGGGGGCGGGGGGGAATAAAGGAAGAGGGGGAGAGTGGGAGTTGTAAAGATGGAGTGTGATGATTTGAATGAAACACGTAGACGCACTTCAACGGTATAAGGACGATGGATGGATGGATGGACAGAGATAGGAACAGGGAGAGGGAGGGAGGTATGGAAAAAATGCGAAACTGAAGATAGAAATGTGATTAAATGAAAAGGAAAGTATTGATGTTTCCTTCTAAGAATTTTCTGAAAGCTGATGAAAACCCCTCTACTTTTAACCGACTTAAAAAAACGAGGAGGTTTTCCTATATTCCTTTTTATATTATGTATATTAGTATATTCCTTTTTTTGGCTATGTTCTCCCATAACTCCGTCAAATCTTAACTGATTTCGACAAATATTTTTTTGTTTGACTACGTATAACGTCCCATTGGTCCCATTTTAATTTGCTGAAGATCCGATGAATACGTTTTTTCTTATACGTTTATTAGTACAGAATTTCGCCAAACTGCAAAGCATCTCTATTCAGAGATGGAGAACGAAACTCTTCAATGGGCAACACTAAATAAGGCCTTATGGTGCCCATCCTTTAGTGATATGCATATTATATTCTTTTTTATATGCATATGTTTTGATTTTTTTTCTCCCGCTTTCCCACTAAAAATTTATAAGTATATTTTTTTAAATAAAAAACTTAAACCGACTTCGAAACATTACAGCACTAAAAAGTTAGAAATAATTTAAATAATTAGAAGTATTTATACATGTAGGTATTGTAGAAGTATAATTTGGAGCCGGTGCCCAAGATGTGCTGGTCTTGAAACTGGTTTATGTTTTATTTAAAAAAATATATTTTTCAATTTTTAGTGGGCGAGCGGGAGAAAAATGAATAAGTCCCTTATAACCATAATTTACGCGTCGAATTGATAACTTCCTCCTTTTTTGAAGTCGGTTAAAAATTCAAAACACTACAGCACTAAAAAGTTAGAAATAATTTAAAAGAATATCTTCAAATTAGAAGTACGTTTAGATGTAGGTATTGTAGAAGTATAATTTGTAGTCGGTGCCCAGTTTCATGTCCAGCACATATATTTTGGTCACCGACTAACAATCATACACATACCGAGATCCTCCTCACTTTCGCATTTTGTTTAATGAAAACTTTCTGTCTTTTCCTGCCATGGAATTGAAAGTTATTATTACCGCGTCTTTACTGTTAGAACTGCTTTCTGCGGGGAAGGTCCTATTAGGTTTGCTGATGTTCGTCCAGATTTTTCTTCTTTTGTCTCTTCTCATAGTGTCAGTGCAGTCGTGTTCAAATCAGAATAAATAATAAATTCAATATTATTGGGATATTTAACTCAGAGCCCGAAAAATGAGGTTTTTCAAGACATATACGCATGCAGGCATGTGGCAGTCCCTGCTCTCTGCCTACCCCTCTGGGATACAGGCGTGAGTTTATGTAAGTATGTATATACGCATGCAGAACTTCCGCGAGTATTTCTACAATCCATACTTCACGTTTACCTTCCTACAGTTCATCAGCCAATTCCATCCAGATCCACCATCTTTATTTAGCTGAAATCTACGTTTTAACCTATCTAACCATAGCGCCAACTCGTTATGTTCGTAAATTTAAATCTAGTTGAAATATAAGTATGTAACTAATAGCGGTGGTAGCCTAGTGGGTAGAACATTGGACTCGGAAGCGAGGGACCCAGGTTCGATTCCCAGTGCGGGCATGTACCTATGACTTTGTTTTCTAAGTTATGTGCATTTGCAATACCACTCGCTAACGGTGAAGGAAAACATCGTGAGGAAACCTGAGTGTCTGAGCTATTCACATACCTCAGCGCTTGAAATCGGCAATCCGCGGTGGGCACGCGTGGTATTTAAGCCCATACTCTCTCCCTGAGAGAAGCCCTGTGCCCTGCTGTGGGACGTATAAAGGCTGCTTATGTATGTGTGTTATGTATGTAACTTCATTAAAATAAATGTTATTGTTACTCTTATCCCTCTCCAGGCTAAGCGGCGGCGTTCCCGAGAAGCCGGTCCGGAGTTCCGTCATCGCCCAACGCATAAACACCTTCACCCAGCCGCGCCCCGTCGACCCCCCCTCCCCCGCGAAGGCCCGCGCCGAACCCGCGACCCTCGACCACCAACCCGCCGAGCAACCCAAGACCAGTCCTCTCAAAAACATAGACAAGATAAAGATGAGTCTGGAGAGCCCCTCGCAAATCCAGTACGAACCGGTCATAGACTTAACGGCGGACCTGAGCCCCAGTACGGAGAATGAACCAACTTCCTTCAGTGCCATCAATTACTCGGAAGCGAAGACGGATACTAACTACAGAGACATAAAGGTATGTACTTTAAACTACATAATATGTAACTTCTGAATGAGAAAGGAATGTTGCGTTGGTTACGACATGTGGAGAGGATGAAGGAAGAAAGATTGACGAAACATTTACATCGAGTGGAAGGGCCGGTAAGGGACGTCCCAGGCGGACATACTTCGACCAAATAGAGGATTATTAGCAAAGGGCAAGATAAAAAGTACCCGAAACCGGCGTGCGTGCATGCAACGACTAATGAATGTTGAGGAAGCGAAAGTGATCCGTCAGGATCGTGGCAAGTGGCAGTCCCTGGTCTCTGCCTACCCCTCTGGGATACAGGCGTGAGTTTATGTAGTTACATGAAAACGTTCCTAAGAGACCATCCCCAACTTTTAAGATATTATGAACTGCATTCACAGATTTTGGAGAAAATGTACAGTCAGCGAAAAAATGCTGAAATACAAAAAAATAATAATTTTTATACCAGTCGATCCTATTTCGTGTGGGGATCAAAAGACTCTATGGGGCCATTTAGGGTTTGAGTACTAGAAATGACAGAAATCGCCAAAAACTTTTTCATACATTTCAGTGAGCGAGTCAAACTTCCACATTTTTTTCTGGGGACACCTTAAAAACGAAGTCTACAAAAGGAATTATGACAGTGTTCAGAAGCTGAAACAACGAGGATTTTAAATAATATCCATCCAAGAAAATTATCGGCTGTTACTAGCTCAGTACAAAAACGAGTAAACTTATGTATTCGCGAAAACGGCGGTCATTTTGAGCAGTTTATATCGTAGATCACCTATTTTCATGTTTGTGTTTAAAAATACATGATGTTGTTGTGACTTACCGTAGTTTTTGTATTTAAATTTCAGTTGGACTTAAAGAATCTTTTGTCACAATAAGAAATATGATTGCCAAAATAAAGAATCATTTCGAGTTGATTTTCGTTTGTCAGTACAAAATGTATGAAAAAAGTTTTTGGCGATTTCTGTCATTTCTAGTACTCAAACCTTAAATGGCCCCATAGAGTCTTTTGATCCCCACACGAAATAGGATCGATTGGCATATTTTTTGTTTTTGTATTTCGGCATTTTTTCGCTGACTGTACATTTTCTCCAAAATCTGTGAATGCGGTTCATAATATCTTAAATGCGTTGGGGATGGTGTCCGAGGAACGTTTTCCTGTAACTATAACGATTAAGGTACCTGCCCTTACTGACCCGTCTCAAAAATCCACCCTGTATGTTACTTCTCTAATCTATGGACTCGTCCGATTTAACCAACTCCCACTACAGTCGACCGTTACGTAATGAGGAGGGCAGCCATCTTGTTTCTCTTATTTTACGCCCCAAGTAACCCAAATCATTTTCCCATCGGCAGGAGCAAAGCGAGCCGCCGATGATAAAGCAGAATATTCTGGAAAACGACATGTTCGACGCGTCCTACTCCAGTGGCAACGAAAACGACGACGACGACAGCGACAACAAATTCAGCACCATCAAACGGTCGCCCTACAGCAAGAATAACATCGCCGGGGAAACGGACAGGGCCGAGCTGAGTCGACAGAATACGGTCATCGAGAACGTCGATTACGTGAAGGAGGCCAACGGGTCCAATGGGGCCACTTTGGATGGTAAGTTGCAAGTTACCTGCTTAGTTAATGGGCCCAATACGCGCACCGAATCGTGTCGGAATCGTGACGTTTGCGACAGCAATTGACAGTTGAAGAAGAAGAAGAAGAAAAACATTTTTTTAATACAGTTGCTCAAAAAGTGGCGTATTGCAGGGACGTATAGCGTTCGGGATGTGGGCTATTACACACTCGTGCTTTTTTTTTACCTTTCCCGAACTCGTGCGTTCCCTTTCCCAACTGTCAAAATAATGTCTATTAAAAAGAAAAACCAACCGTGAAGTTTTTACTAAAAAAATTCATAGAAGTTTTTATGATTCATGCAAATATTTCTAAAAAGAAGCTACTAATTTGTTTCAATATTAGATTTAATGATTTGATTCAATGAGTTAGGTTAGGTTTCATTTCATTTCATCTCATTGAATTTCATTTTCATTTCATATCAATAAAAAAATTCTACTGAAGACTTGGCTGTATGGGCATAGTTCCCTTTGCCTACCCAGAATGGGTGAAGAAAACAAAAATCTCTGCTTATACTTTGTTACGGTTGGCGCCATTTTCCAAAAAAATTCTTTATTAAATTGCTTTATTTTAGTTGTTCAGTACACGTGCGGACCGTCATTGCAACTTGTTCCGACTGTCAACACTCACCTTCGGCTGCGCCTCGGCTCGGGTAGACATTTGTCGGAACTCTTTGCAATGACAGGCGTTGCGCACTCGTAATGAAATAAACTATATTTAACGCCACATAGAGATACATAATTATACAGGAAAAGTAAATACAGAAAATAAGGCAGATAAAAGACGAAAGCAGAAGAAATGTGAAGCTAATAGTGAGAAAAAACAATGGCTAAGGTAAGTACAGTGGATGTACTCTGTATGTCGTTGCAGCGGAAAAAAGGCCTTATGCTCAGTATTAGCTGAGGGTTTGCGCCTACGACACTGATTTTCAGCTAGGGCCCGATTTAGAAGATTGGAATCGTTGAGGATTTAGTGTGCGTAATATCCCTACGTTTAGCTGATGCTAGTCCATAAAAACTTAATCTCCGTGATAAAAACAGAAAAAAGTGTTTATAAAACGAGAATTTCAGAGGAAATACGCGACGAAGATTGGATCCACCAAAAAATATGCTACCGGAATTAAATTCAGTTACTCCACCGAGGAGCTAGGAGCCGACAAAAGTTTTTACCAATGGGGAGGAAAAGGCAAAACTAATTCCAGATGTCGCCACCGGCGAGTAGGCCCAATACGCCTGAATACACCGCCATTAGCTTGTTGTTGACATTCGTGTTGAGTTTTCTTTCTTAGTATTTACTAACAAAATGTACTCCATGATGACCGTGCCGCAGCTAAAAGAAGAGTTAAGAAAACGGAAAGCCTCTGTTGTTGGTAAAAAAGCTGTTTTGATACAAAGGTCAGTACAAAACGAAAACTTGAAACTTTTCAGGTTATATGGTTGCTATTGTTTTTCATTTATGTTTTTTTTCACTCCTAAATTGTTAACAATATTGTTTACTGTTCTAGATTAGAAGCCTATGACCGTAATGCAAACTTCGGTGGTGAGGATGTAGAGGAAGATGAAGTTTATGAAGCTCCATCAGCTGAATCTTTCCGAGATATTAACGCAAACTCTGTTCTGCCTAAGATCACAAAACAACATATCCAAGCCTTTGTTGAAAGGTAAGCATGCACGTCTGTAAGTTATAAGTTTGCCATCAAAAGTATATCATATTTTGCAATTTTGTTTCAGATTTCAGGCACAGTTCAAGGGCCGACAGATGTATGAGTCACGATTTCTAATGACTGCTCGTGTAGCAGTTGATGGTAATTTCACTTACATCCAAGGCCAGTGTAAAGCACAAATGAAGAAATTGTTTTATATGGTCAATGTGAAACTGAATGCCGATGGTTCAATTGAACAAAGTCACTGTGAATGTGCTGCAGGCAGTGGGCTAGAGGCCCATTGTAAACACATCATGGTACTACTGCATGGTGTGGAAGACATGGTCCGAACTAAAACCATCATACTACATCAAGTATGTACGCAGAAACTGATGGATTTCAAACGGCCTCGTAAAGTATACTTTGACTCCCCCATGCAAGCTCAAAAGCTGCCAAATAAAAGGAAACGAAGTGTCAATTATGAGCCCCTCAAAGAAGAAGATATAATGGAGAACTACAATGATTACATACAAAATTTAGCAATTTCATATGGCAATACAACCATGCCTATACTGCAAATGGTGAGGCCAGCTAATACGTATGCGGTGGAAAATGATCACAGTTATTTGGCAAAAAGCTCAAAAGTTGAAATCCTGGAAGAACTGCTATTGAAGAACATATCTGTCCAGAAGATAAAGGATGTTGAGGAAAAGACAAGACTGCAGAATAAATGCAAAGAGTGGCACAAGCATAGGTCTTGTAGAATTACGTCAAGTAATTTTCATGCAGTGACACACAGCAAACAAAGTACACAAAAACATTTGGCAGAAAAGCTTTTGAATCCAAAACCATTTGTGAGCAGGGCTACAACACATGGACAAATACAAGAATCTGTGGCGATTTTGAAATACACCGAATTATATGATTTGCCTGTAAAATCATGTGGGATATTCATATCCGAATCACATCCCTTTTTGGGAGCTTCGCCGGATGGCCTTCTTGGAGAAGAGACTGTTATTGAAGTTAAGTGTCCATATGTCGCTAGGAACTTTGAAGTGTCTCCTGTTACTGTCCCGTACTTGGAAGAAATTAATGGAGAATATGTTTTAAAAAGTAGTCATCCATATTATAGCCAAATACAGGGTCAGTTATTCTGTACAAACAGGAAGTATTGTAATTTACTTGTTTATACTTTCGTCAGTTTGAAAGTAGTATATGTGTATAGAGATGAACCATTTATCTCCAATATGGTCAATAAATTACAAGATTTCTATGAAAATCATTTTGAGAAGGCTTTGTTAGAAAAGGTGTTATATAAAAATTATGGAAAATTGCTGAAATAAAAAGTATGCAATGTACATATTTGAAATGCTTTTATTTATTTTTTCATTATAGTTTCCCTAAAATTACAACACATAAAACAAACAAAAAATATTTTAGATGCCAACGGTATATAGCTGTGATTTAAATCATTTTTTAAGATTTTGTATGTTTTTATAAGTCCAATTATGCGTTCAATATGAACTCTCTTACTGGCTAGCTTACGGTCCTGCAGCACAGTTAACCCAGGTATTTGAGATTTTCCTCTTAGAAATGTAGGTATATTGACAGTTACATCTTTGTCAGCAAACAAATCTTGTATGTTAAACCCACGATCAGCCAGTACACTGTCACCAGATTTACACTTTTGCAATAAGCTGCTACGTTCAACTGTTTGCCGATCACTGACAGATCCCCCATAGGCTTCTGAACAATAGGAAAGCAAACCACCAGGTGTTGCTCCGACCAACATTTTCAAGGTGTTGGCATGCTTGTAACTACTCCAGGAAGCTTGCTGAGACACAGGATTTTCTGGCTTTTGCACTTTTATTTCTGTTCCATCTAAGATTACACGAGTATTACAGCTGTATTGTTTAAAATTCTCAGGTGTGAAGTATTGCACCAAATCCTGCTCAGGCCAAATGTTTATTTTACTCCATAGTTGATGGATAAAATTAATAAAAGTTATAAAAACATTGGAAACTGTTGTTTGACTAACATTGAAAAATCGACTTAGTTCAAAATTACATCTATCTTGCCTTAACTTTATCATCGTAAGAAACAACTGGTCTTCAGTGCTTAAATTTATAACATTACTGCCATAATACTGAATTTTGTTAATCATTGGACACAAAGTTAGGTATACAAAATGAAATTTTTTGTATGACTCAAAACCTGTGTAAAATAATATGGCTTCATCATCATTAATGTATCTTTTTATGCACCCATAAGTATGTTCAAAGTCTACTTGTGTACCTCTCTCAAAATAAAGATTGCTACATTTTATATCTTGAGTTTTAGATAGATTTATAGTGTCGTCGTTTGTGCTCACTTCAATTTCACCTACACATTCAACAATATGACTTTGGAGACCCGAAGTGCTTGGCGTTTCTGTTGATGGAAAGAGCTTTCTTTTACTTCTGATCTCATATCGAGCTTGTCGTTGCTTGGCCAGTGGAGTTTCTTTGCTTTCTCGAAAAGAAAATTTACTTGGTACTGCAGTAGACCTGAGAAACTTGGACAGCGGTTGATTTCCTGAAAGAAAAATATTCTTAGGTTATAAAATATTTATCTTAACAACAGTAATAGCAATACGGAACTATTAATAGCTAACACAAGATAAAAGAATATACTAACCAGTGTAAGAACTTTCACCATAATAGTCTTCAGAATTAAAATGATCAGAACATAATTTAGACCATTTAGAGGCTGTCCAATTTTTCCTTCTCAGGGCCTTTTCCCACAACTTTCTTCGTTTAGAATCCTTGGGAAACATATGAATCCCTTTATTTTTACAACCATGTGCAGCACATAACGTCATTTTGTTAATTCTACGAGAAAACGAAATAAGTAAACATAAAAATGTATGGTGTTTGACAGCTTTGACAGTACAATTAGGCCTAGTCGATGATTCGCCCTCTGCCGGGATAAAAAAGCAGTATTCTTCCCCATTGTCTTAATTTATCGTAAGAACTGTTACCTTTATTAATTTTGCTCTTTCGGGGCGCTAGGTGGCGCTGGTTCAAATTACTTAATAATTATTGTACACTTTCCCCCTTGTTTATAATGTTCGTATCACTACACCAAGGGTTGGCTGGAAGAGAGTTCTGCTGAAATAAGCTCGCCATGTACACTTTTAAATTTTTCTGTAAATGTTGTGTTTTATTTATGGGTTTTTTTTTATGTGTGCCATAAAGTGAAAACTCAAATGAAACGTTATCGGAAAAGTCGATTGTTGGTAATTTAGATAAATTCTCAATTCAGAAACTGGCGGATTATATTGTTAGTTTGAGCATCAACTAACAATATAAATTGAGTAGCAACAATTATTTTGGAGAACGTATAGAATATTTTTTTTGCTGCTATTTCAATTCAGTATTTGCTATTTGTTGAAGGGCTGTTTCCTTACATTTTTTGTAGTTAGCAAAGAAGTGAAATAAATTAGGTTCTTGGAAAATTCCAGACGTATCTCCCGAGGAAGAAGGCACGATATACGAGGACTTGGACGACGATCCTGGTCTCACGGCTCGGGCGCTCTACGACTATCAAGCTGGTAAGTATGCTTTCTATTTTTAAAAACCAATTTTAATGTAATATAATGGGCAAGTGCAAGCATCGATGAAATTTCGAGCCTCTTTGTGCTCAGCACGGGTTAGTGCAACAAAAAGAATATAATCATGCTTTCTATTTACAAAATTAAAACAAGATGCAATGTGATAACATGGTTGTATGAGGTTTCAATGGGCATTGTGTAAGTATTGAAAATATTTACAAATGATTTGTATTTTTGTGAATAAGTGTGCGACTAATTTGACCTTATAATGTTCGTCTCACATGTGAATGAAAGTAGGTTTAATATTTTTGAATAGAAACGCCAAATCTCGGTAAAAAAGGTAAATATTTTACGTTCGCACAGATTAGGAGTTTTGTTTAATTGAAGAGTTGTGACGTGTGATATTATCATTAGAAACTGTCAACTTTTAGGATCTCAGTTGATGACTTACTTTTTTTCGCTTATAAGTTTTTATTAAAGCAACCTATATCGAAGTATTCTGCCCAGGCTCTCAAAATTACCTATTTTCTCGAAAAAAGACATTAGAACTATTTTTTTTAGGACAATGCTTATAAAGCGCTTGGTGCGATCTGCCCCTATATTACGTGCACCAAATCCTGAGCAATTCCAATCGTCTAACTGTCAAATTAGTATGGAATTTGATAGTTAGACGATTGGAATTGCTCAGGATTTGGTGGGCATAATGAGGCCCTGACTGCTTTGGTAGCAGAGTGATAGAACATCGGCCTCACATGTTACGAACATTTGTAAAGATGTAGTAGCCATACCACTTGCTAACGAAGGAAAACATCGTGAGGAAACCTGACTGTCGGAGGTGTTCATACCTCAGCGCTTGAAATTGCCATGGTGGACGCGCGTGGTAATTAAGCCCATACTCTCTCTATGAAAGAAGGCCTGTGCCCTGCAGTTGGACGTATATGAGCTACCTACATAAAAAAATATACATCTCACTGTAGGGCACAAGCCTTCTATCAGAGAGAGAATGCAAGGGCTTAATCACCTCGCGTGCTCACTGCGGATTGACAATTTCAAATAAAGTTTCGTAAGCAGCATATGTACGTGCCACTGAAGGGCATAGGCCTTCTCTCAGAGAGAGAGTATGGGCTTAATCACCATGCGTGTCCACCGCGGATTGGCGATTGCAGGTGCTGAGGTATGTGAATAGCTCAGGTTTATTCACGATGTTTTCCTTCACAGTTAGCGCGTGGCATTGCTTCACTAAAACTTCACAAATGTACATAACTTAGAAAACGAAGTCATAGGTACATGCCCGCACTGGGAAACGAACCTGAGTCGCTCGCCTCCGAGTCCAATGTTCTACCCACTAGGCCACCACCGCCATAAAGTTTATTCTCATTATATTTTTTTGTCACGCAGCGGACGATTCCGAGATCACTTTCGACCCGGGCGACATAATCACTCACATAGAGCAGATCGACGCGGGTTGGTGGCAGGGACTGGGACCCCACGGGACCTTCGGACTGTTCCCAGCCAACTACGTGGAACTTCTGCCGGCGGCGCCGCGTTAGGCCGAAGTGGAGCCGTAGGGCGGGGGTTGCGGACTGTTTCCCGGTAGTTATGCGACGACTTTAGAGGTCGATAGAGTGTTAGAGGACTATAGAGCGGTGTGGAGGTTGCGGACTGTTTCCCGGTAACCATGCGCCGACGTTACGTTATAGAGCTATACAGTGATGCGGGAACTTCGGACTGTTTCTTGGTAATTATGCGCATACGTTAGAGATCGATAGAGGGTAGAGAGCTATAGAGTGATGCGGAGGTTGCGGACTGTTATTATTATCATCATCATCATCAGCCATTTGACGCCCACTGCAGGACATAGGCCTCCTTCGTGGCTTTCATAACCATGAGGGGTTTTATCATAATCGCCACGCTTGGCAGGCGGTTTAGCGATCGAAGTATGCGGTTGGCATCTCAGGAAGACGCTGCTGCCCGTCTTCTGGTAATTGATTTCCTTAGTCGCCTTCTACGACATCCACGGAAGGAAATGGAGTGACGCCATGCTTAATCAGGCGCAATTATTATGATTCCGGATTATTATGTAGATTGAAATCGTGGGGCCCCCCGCGTTGTAATGAGGACAATCTTTAACAGTGCGTCGGAATCGGAATAAATGATTATTTAGAGCAGCATTTTCCCCGCCAAATAATTCCGTACAAGAAAATTCGTTTACACCTTGCATAACGAGCTCGATACCGTAATATAGTTCTACTTGTCCCGCTTAACTAACTGGAGCGAGACAGGTCACAGTGTAACACGCCATCGCTCTCAACGGTCTCACGTTTGGAAGTCGCATTTTTGTACTTTGATAGATTTACTGACCAATAAAGCCAGGATAATAATGAGATTGCACTCTTCAGTCAGTCAGCTTAGAATAGCTTAAACTATAACAAATAACGCGAAAGATTATGGAAACGTGAGCGAAAGAACTAAAATAAGTCTTGTTTAGAAAAATAAGGTTCCTTAAGACGCCTCAGACGCTGTTGAAATTGTCTGTTGTTGCCGTTGTCCGCAGACTATTTAAACTGAATTTGAGAATTTTAAGAGGAATCGTATTTAAATGTTTAGCCGTAATGTAACATAATAAATAAGCATACCCTATTTTTAGAGCGTTTAATTGTAGTGTGATAAAATCAGGTTTATTTTTTTAAAGTAGTTAATCTTCTATTTTATTTTAATGTCCTCGTTGAGTTGTGACTAAAATTATTGTTACTTTAAAAATGAATTTATCTAAATTAATTTTATGGTTCGACTGCTTTTTATATGGACCGCAATTACTTTATTAACTAAGCATTTGTATCGCTGTTATCAATATATACTCTGTGACAAAAAAAAACGCCGCAAAATCTGCCCATAAATTTTACATTTTTGTTGGCAGTTTCACATCGTATGGAACAACTGTTAATTTTAACTGGCACTAACCTTTTACATATTACAGTTAAAATTTACTGTTCCTATAACATCCAATCACGATAGAGGTACTTATTTTACGGGCATCAAAATTAGAGTCACATTGATTAGGTGTCTCCTAATTTCTAATTATCACATATTTAACCCTACTACCTTCAAATGCGTGTCTTATTTACCCGTACCAAAAGCATGTAGCCTAAGCACAAAGTTTTCTACTCTATAAAATAGCCTGTAGTCTGACTTTTAGTGCGTGTATGTGGTTGAAATCACTTACTCCTGAGGATTTATGCAGTCAGTATAAATAAGTACACACTGCACTTATATTAAATTCCAGACACGATTTTTCTGGATATAAACACCCGTTGATATCTTTAATTTTCCATTCATTGATCTTTATTTATTGACTTTGGATTACAATTTATTTACAAAGAATAGTTGTAATAGTGTTTACGTTCGGATAAAGTCTGACTGGAATAAAATATACACTTAACTAGTATTCATTTTGGCAAAGAATCGTTTGACGGCTACAATGCTGCCCACGAAAGACCAGCGTTGGTAAAAAAAAAAGTAAAAAAGATTTAATAAACTTTTCGCTTAGAAACGAATTAACTGTCAAACGATTTTTGTTTATAAAAATAGGTGACCACTTAGTCACTGTAGAGGGGGTGAGTACTTTTTTCATTGATTCGTTGATCGCATAGGTAGCACAAAGGACGCGAGTAGCTCATTTTGACGTCAAAACGACTATCCAATACCTACGTCAAATTCTGAAATTTTAGCACAAAACGTGCGACTCGCGTGGTTGTGCCACCTATGATCAGCATGCGAGCATAGAAATTAATCAGTCTTGTTTGTTTTTGGTTAGACGAAAAGGCCGAAAACTCAATCACCACACTGAAATAAAACTCGGTTTGTCAATAAACGCACGTTCAAAACTGCCACCTCTAGAAAATGGCCATTTCTTCTTAGAAAATGGCCATTTCTAACATATTTTTTTACATCAGAGAATTAGCAGCTTACATTTTACAGATAAATTCAATGCTTTTTTGTATCGAGTCGATTGCTTCTGGCTTCGAAGTCAGTTTAATGGGTTTAGTTATTGTGAAATGGAGATATAGGTCGAACTCTGAAGATTAGTTAGCACTTTGTATGGTGGTGTAATAATAATATTATGTTGGTACGTGTATATGGTCATTTGTGTTAATTATTATAGGCATTAACTTAGAATAGCTTTAAAATGTAATTTTGATAGAAGATTTTCTGAACAATTTTCTGTAAGATATACCTAGAGATTGATGAGCATTTTCAAATTGTATAACTCACTTGCACTTAATTTCAATATTAGCGTAACTGCCATGAATTTATTGTAAATTAATTATTAATTTCGACAATTGTCCTATTTACACTATGTTCTTAATTTTAGTATCGACTTTTTATTAGCATTGTTAACGATGTTGCAAGTTGCAAAACAACACGTAAAATATTCAACAAACACTTTTTTATCTTTTAAAATTTCGGGGCCTATACATCACCTGTGCCCGTTCGTACTTCAAGGCATATTATTTGATCTCAGAACATTGTGTCGATCTTGGGTCCAGAACTTGACCACAACGGTTTTCATAATAATGATATTGAACGATTAGCACTTTGAACTAGTTTTTCTCAAGTTGCCTCTGAACAGCTGATTTTGCGTACTTCGCACTGCATGTTGAGATGCTAACCAAATCTCTCTCTACTGAGGTAAAGATTCAATTATGTTTTATGGACCCGCTGGGGTAAAGACTGGAGGTCAATTAATTTTCGCGCGGCCCGCCCGTCCGTCTAGGGGCCTGTTTCATAAAACAACAATTCGCGGTTAACTGTGACAGTTCGATGTGCATCGCGAATCTTAACCCACTAACAAGTAGGAAGACTGCTACGCAATGTACATCGAGTTGTCGTGGTAAACTACGAATTGTAGTTTTACGAAACTCTGATATACACGGTCGGGTGACATGGCACATTTTTGCATAACATTGACGCTTATAGAAGGAAGTCTACCTGCGCACATGATATCTCAGCAATGAAATGTAATCGCTGCGATCATGCAGTTGTCACTGTCCTATGCATTAACAGAAGCAAGCAAAGAGGATAAGCCACACGTAGTGCTGTACCCTTTGTATTGTTCTGTATTTTAATCACCAGCTTGCAACATCTAGGAATCAATGAATAAATCCTCGTTATGTTAGGCCATGTGCAACTTTAAGACTTAGCTTCGCATTTGAACTTCTTTAAAAGTATTTGTAAATAATGAGATGTATTTATCGTTTTATTGTTCTGTAATTATTGTTTAGTATTAATGTGTACGTTCCCATGACTAATAGAATAAGATCCAGTTGGAATGAAAAAAGCCTGACCGATTTATAAACAACTTTTTCCATGCAAATGTGAATTTTGGTCCTATTTCTGCTCAGCTGTACTTATTGAAACGCAATATATTTTATGTGTATGGTGCTCCATTGTAATATAACTTTGTATCCTGCAATTGAAGTAAAGACAATTCTTATAATAATCTCTTTTTTTAAATCAAGTTCAAACAATTAGGTAAGAAAATCTAATATATAAAAATCTCGTGTCAGTGTTTGCTCTCGAACTCCTCCGAAACGGCTTCACCGATTTTTATAAATTTTTTTTAGGTATGTTTGGTAGGTGTGAGAATAGGTCGTAGGCTAATTAAAATGGCAAAACAACGTTTACCGAGTTAGCTAGTAAAAATACAAAAATGTACAGTTATTTTAATTTTAAAATTAATCTAATTCATATTATTAAATTAGTACAATGGTTACAGTACGTTGTCGAACTCAATAACAAACAACGCTTCAAGCCAGCAGAAACTACAACGCAACGGTGGGAGAATGATTCTTACAATAAACAATACAAAAGTCCGAACAACGTGATTATCCTCGTGAGTTGATTTCTCTGATTATGTCGGAGTAGAGGCCATATTTCGGCATCGGTAGTTTATTCTGGATATCTGGTACAACCTGGAACAAAACAAAATAATTCAGTGGTGGAACACGGTATTTTTAAACTTCTTTGGCCATAACCTGTTAGATTGTAACCTTGAAAAGAACAATTCAAAACCAGTGTTATGGTCACCCGATCGGGTCCTTTGGAATTCTGCAGATTAAGATTAAAACGCAAAATTTGCCGTCATCATAATACCTCTACACATTTTTATAAACCCATAAGCCTATATCCCGAAGCGCTGGTAGCGGAGCGGTAGAAAGGCGGCTTCTCATTCGGGAGGACGTGGGTTCGAATGTTCCAATGACTTTCTTTTCTAAGTTACGTACATTTGTGATATACCACTCGCTAACGGTAAAGGAAAACATCGTAAGGAAACCCTAGAGTCTGAGAGGTATTTACATACCTTAGCGCTTGCTACGTACAATGGCCCAACTATGATGCTAAATACGCCGGAGTGTTCGGAGATCATTGTTTGCAACATACCACAATCCTGAGAAATCCTTCGCTTCATCAACAGTCATTAGTCGCTGCAAGCACGCTCGCCAGTTAAGCTTATATTTTGCTTATTAATTTACGGTACAGTCAACAGCATATAATCTTTTATATCAATGCGCTCATTACGAACTTGTGTCTAACTTAAATTGGAGTGACATTTTATACCTTAGAAATCAAGAAATCATATAAAAACCTTGGAAAAATTTAAAAATAAAAAAATAGAACAATTTTTTTTGCGGTTTTCCGGGTCACAAAATATACGAAAAATAAAGTTACTTTAATAACATAAAAGTTATTAGATTTCATTTTGTCCTTGAATTCTAAACGTTTTCTTATAAGGATGTACATGCATAAAAACATTATTTTACGAGATAACTCAAATATTGATAAACGCTTCATACATTATAGGCGTTACGTTAGGCAATGACGTCATAGCCTAAGATCGATTTGTATGGCGCGTTTTTGTACCACGTGACTTTAAGGACTTTTCAACTGGTTATATTGCCAAAAGCATTAGTCGCACAGAAAAAAAAACACGTTTATTTATCTTTTAACGTGTCCTCTTCTATTTTATTAAAACATTTTTATTGCAAGTTCTGCATTGTTGAAACACAAAAAATATAAGTTACCTAGCATAAGCCTCCTGTACATTTAAACCTTTTTGAAGGATAAAGTTTTTATTACTATCATTGTAATGTACGAACCTTTATCCTCATCTCCCGCGGCATGAACTCGTGGAAGAAGTCGTAGAACTCGAAGTGCGTCTTGGTCACGTTCAGGCGAGCTAGCTCCACCTTTAGCTCCTCTATTGCCTCGCGCGGCGCCACGTCGAGTCTCTGTATAAGCTTACCGAACGAGTAGAGCGTTTTCACGAGTTTCTCGGCGCGGACTCGCGCTTTGTAGTCGTACCTGGAAGGCGGCCGGCTTTGTCAGTGTTTGTTTGTTCACACATCGTCGTTCGGCACCGAAAACCGCGAACGTGACTTTTATTAAATTTTACAGGAGACACTAAACACTAGAAATCATACCGTCGAACACATACAAAAAATTAGAAATAAGGGTTTTTGGACTAACTTAAATCATGTTACACTAAAAACCATTAGTTCGTATGTGTACGACGGTATGATTTGTAAAGTGTTTAGTGTCTCCTGTAAAATTGTATAAAAGTCACGTTCGCGGCTTTGAATGCCGAACGACGACATAATGGTTCGACGATTACAATATTTTGTAGGGAATTTGTGTTTATGCCCCCCGGCGACTCTGAACGCTGCCCTCAGCGTTTCATAAAACTAGAATTCACAGCTTATTATGATAATTCGATGTACATTCCATGGCCGATTAGTGCAATTAGACTTCATCATCAGCCCCTTGACGTCCACTGCAGGACACAGGCCTTCCTCATGGTTTTCATAACCATGAGGGGTTTTGCCATAATCGCCACGCTTGGCAGGCGGGTTGGCGATCGCAGTATGCGGTTGGAATCTCAGGAAGACGCTGCTGCCCGTCTACTGGTAATTGATTTCCTTAGTCGCTTTCTACGACATCCACGGGAGGAAATGGAGTGGCGCTATTCTTAATCCGGCGCCACACGGCAACTAGTCTTGCTACTTGATAATCTGTGTGTAAATCGGTTATACAATGTACATCAGTTTGTCATAGTAAACCATGACTTAATTTAATTTAAACTTAATTTAAACCATTTGTTAGGTACCTATTTTAAATAACTAAATTGAGAGTAAATCTGCCAACAAACTATTATTTAGTTTGGCGGAAATGAGACTATTTAAAAATGTATGCACCTTTTACAGAATAAACAATTATTTCGTCATCATCAACCCATTATGTCCCCACCGAGGGGCACGGGTCTCTTCCCTGAGGAAGGTATAGGCCATACTCCACCACGGGGGCCAAGTCCGGATTGGTGGAGGCTTGTAGACTAGTGGCTCGTCTACTGTCAGAAGTTGTCAAGCCGCCCTAAGGCCTCTGACTTGGCTTAACGACTGCCATCTATCGACGGCAGCCGGCACCAACAGCTTAACGTGCCTTGCGAAGCACGGAACCGCTCGGAAAAATGCCACTAGCGTTAGGCATAGACGGCGACCCATCCATGCACTGAACGCGCCCTGTGTTGCTTAACCTTCGTGATCGTTTAAGATCACTCAGGCAGCCGGGGCTACGAGCGAACAATTATTTATTATTTATTTATTATGAATCAAGTTCTATGAAATTGAGCCCGGGTCGTAAGGACCAATTTAGCTGCCTCGTTTTAGCCAGAGGCCACTGCTATCAATGTCGTTAGCAATAGGTAGCACAGATGATGACTCTGAATCAAAAGGCCTTTTCATCCCATCTATTCGGAAAGGAGACTTGGTTCGCCTTTAAGTGCACCCAAAGGTGGAACCAAAGTTTCTATAAGAAACTTTTAGCGGGCAGTAATGAGTTTTTAATCCTCTTTATCTACTCTGATACTATAATACAAAGGTTATAAAACTGAAAACAAAACTCTTATGACAAACATTACGCATAGGCCAAAAATAAAAAAAAACAAGTTTTATTACGATAAAGGTCTTGTATGGACACCTGTATCATAATATAACGTTTTAATCATAACGATACACCTATACAATAGTATACAAGCTCCAGCTGGACCAAGAAGGTGGAACCTCTACTTTTAAAAAAAAGGTTTCAATGAACGAGTCCGCGGCGACGCAACACGCATGCGCAATCGATGTTTGCGCCTTGGCGCCAACATTTTACATTTAAAAAAACTTTTCAATATTTAAACAAAGTTTGGTTCTGTTTGTAAAATAAATTAGTTAACAGTATTGAAAATAACAGAAATGAGGTCAACACTCACATACCCTCTCTGAGTACCTCCATTCTCCAATAACGCTTCCTGTCCGGTTCAAATTCAATTTCATAATTGTAATATGCAGAACATCAATAATTATTACAAGTAAAAATAAATTTGTTGATATTCAGCGTTTTATTTGCAATATTATTTTATGTATTATATTATGAGAGTAGATAGTGTATGATACTGTACATAACTTGGTCTTATAACACTCGTGTGATACTATAAAAAAACTCGCCTACGGCTCGTTTGTTTAAAACACACTCGTGTTATAAGAACCCTTATTATGCAACAGTATCATAAACTACTATTATAAGTGCGCCGCAATTATCTTTACCGCGCACTTTTTGAATTTGGAACATTTTAGTGTTCAGCGCCAAAGAGATCGAATCGAACGCAAATATTGTATGAATAAAGTCTGGCTGGTACGACAGCCCATGGTCGGGTGCCGCGCCGGCTGAATAATAATAAAAAAGAAATCAAATTAAAAACGCGCGAACTACCCGCGTTTTCGTAAATTTTCACGGATTGTTACAAATTCATGGTTTTGTTTTGAAAAATGAGTTCTTTAAGTGACAGTGAAAGTATAGAATTAACTCCTGAAAGTATTAGAACTGACGCAAGAAATGTGATGGATAATCTACTACCTGAAAAATCCCGGGAGAAATATATGAAAGCCTATGTTAATATTATGGAAGGGAGAAATGCAAGAGGCACCTTTTATTTTCTCATAGTGGGTGATGAAAAGTAGTGTACTCGTATCACTCGGGTGCAAAATATATTTTTGTCTTGGGCGACGTACTTTGAATCCCTCGCTACGTTCAGGATTCTACTAAAGAATCCCTCGCACGCTCGGGATTGTACTCTAGAATCCCTCAATTCACTCTGGATTCAAAAAAGCGCCGTCGCAGTAAAAATATTATTTTGCTCCCTTATGATACTATTGTAGTAGAAGGAACTTCCGCATCTCGTAAGGAAAAAATAAGTTTGTGGGCTATACCACTGTATGAAGCAGAGGAAGTATTCTGAAACACATTTCCTTGACCAAACTTCACTTTTTAAATTTCTACTGTTAACGTTCGACGATAATAGTAGATTGTATACCCAGGGAGCAAACAACTATAAGGCGAGCGTGTTTCTTTGAATCCTGGCCGCAGCGAGGGATTCAAAGTATACCACTCGAGCTTAAAATAGTGTTGCCCCGAGGTGGCCACTCTACTTTTTATCACCCTCTATGAAAAAATAAGTAAGTGCAACTTATTAATAACAAAAGAATAGAACGTTTGTACCACATTTTTTGCGTCCGATACATTGTTCTCTGGAGTTATTAGAATACTTTCATTCTCACTACTTGAAGACACTAAAAATAATAATAATAAAAACTTACTAAAATCCGAATTTAAGTATGTAAACTTACGAATCTTTTTGAATAGACGTCATAAAAGAATTATTTGATACCGCTTCTATCACTCACAGCAGTAAATCTGTGGTCATTTTGGCACGAGCAGCGACATCGTTTGCAACAAAACGCCTACACGCTGAAGCAAAAATCTGTATCCACTAAGATATTTATTAGTTACCAAGATGACCCAAAACCCAAACATACTAATATTGTGAATACGCGGAAATGAACGGTTGTTCTGACCGTTCATCTTCATCTGACTGCTTTTAACCGACCATAGAAACAACAAACCCTCACCTGGGCTCTAACTTGCTCTCCAAAAACTTATACAGCCGCTTTGTGGTCCACGACGCATTGGTCGGCATGAATCGCTTCGGCGGTTTATATTTCATGTCCTCAATCAATTCTTTTGGTAACGCACCCAGTTGTAGGCCGGAAGTTTTAGTTTTTCTAGGCTGCGCGGTCTTGGTAACTTTACGAGCGCCTGAACCGAGTTTTGTGGGTAGATTGAACTGTTTTATCACATTTCTTGAGGGTGTTTTGAGGGATTCCCGTACTGCACTTTCCTGGAAATAAATTATAGGGTATTGATCAGTGGCGATGGGATTTAGTGACAATAGATAACATTTTGAGGAGCTGTTTGTGTTATCTTTGCCTCGTATACTTTTTTATGACTGTACTTATCCCAGCTTGGGCATAGGACGAGTGGTGACTGGTGATAGCGCAGGTTAGTTAATTCATACATTTCTGTATCGCTTACCATTTTCATCTTTCGCTCCAGAGTATCTTTCTTCACCTTCTGTAGATACATCTCTAAAGTTGATTGTCTGGTCTTCCTCGAAAGCTCGTGATCCGAGACGGTATCTTCAGTCAAATCTTCGACATTATCCACCATACTTGGCATGGAAGCCTCTTCATTAACATTTATTTCTGTGGAATTGGCTTGAGGTGCTTTTGTAATATCCACATCGATTTTGCCCATTGTTTGCCTCTGAGCGGACTTTTCCATTACTAGAGCGCGCAAAGACTTTCTTGGCGTGAAATCTTTGCCAAAAGTTTGGCGCAGCGTTTTTCTAGTGGTTCTGTGGGAGTCCCATCCTGAGCCTTGGGCACTAGAGTTGGATCCGTTTGTGCCAATGCTGTCTCTGATACTGGCCACTAAGCTTGGGTTGTGTTCCAAAGGTCTAACCATGCTCTTGGTCTTTCTCACGCTGGTGTTACGGCCTTGGTGATTGAATGAGGTGTTTTGGGATGTGGTGCCCTTGAGGATCGCTTCAGGACTCTTTAGTTGGGTTTCGTTTCGGATTTTATTTCTGTTTCTTTCTGTAGTGTCGTGTGACACGTTGGGCGAAACTGGGATTTCGTCGGTTTGTTCTGGAGTGGGTATATGTTTAGAAGGCAAGTTGGCATGACTGTCTTGGGAAGTATTGTTATCCGTTTCTTGATCTTGTTCCATTTCTTCTTCTTCTTGACTTTGTTCAATGTGTTCCTTAATTCGCTCTTCACTTTGTTCAACGTCTGATTCAATTTGATCGTTAGCCTCCTCATATTGTTCAATCTCTTTTTGACTTTGTTCGGCATCGACGTCTTCCTGCTCACTTTCACCTTCTTGCTCAATATTTTCTTGAGTTTGTTCAACCTCGGGTTCACTTTGCTTGGCTTCCTCTTCATATTCTTCAACTATATCACCTTGTTCAATTTCTTCGTGAGTTTGTTCAACCTCCGCTACACTTTGTTCCGCTTCCTCTCCATCTTCTTCAACCTCGTCATCTTGTTCAATTTCTTCTTGACTTGGTTCAACCTCGGCTTCGCTTTGATTGGCTTCCTCTTCATCTTCCTTAACTTCTTCATCTTGTTCAATTTCTTCTTGAGTTTGTTCAACCTCCACTTCACTTTGCTCGGCGTCCTCTTCATCCTCCACATCCTCAATCTCGTCATCTTGTTCTGTTTCTTCTTGAGTTTGTTCAACCTTGGCATTACTTGGCTCAGCTTCCTCTTCATCTTCCTCAATTTCGTCATGTTGCTCAATTTCATCTTCAGAGTGTTTAACCTCGGCCTCACTTGGCTCGGCATCCTCTTTATCGTTTGCAATTTCGTCATATTGTTTAATTCCTTCTTGAGTGTGTTTAACTTCATTTTGTTTCACGTTTTCAATTTCGTCGTCATGTTCCATTGCTTCTTGAGTTTGTTTAACTTCAGCTTCTCTTCGTGCGGCGTGTTCAATTTCGTCAGCTTCTTTAGTTTGTTCCATCTCTTTTACTTGGTTCTGTCTTTTCTCTTTGCGGCTCACATCTTTACCTTCTTTGTCAACTTCTTCATTGTGTTCAATTTCTTGTTTACTCTGTCTAATCTGTTCATTTTTCTCAGCTTCTTCATTGTGTTCAATATTCTGCTGGCTCTGTTCTACATTACTAGATTCTTTTTCATTTTCTTCCTCTTCGCCTCGATCTATCTCTTTTTGTATTTGTTCGATTGATTCTTCAACCTCCATCTCTTTATTATCAAGTGAAATTTCCACTTTACTATCATCTTGAGTAATCTCACTAACTTCATCTTGCAAGACCGAGTCTACATTAATTTCTACATCTTCAAAATTATCTTCAGCATAATCCTCAGCTGAAATCGCGTTTTTTTTGGGAGAATCTGTTGCCTTTGTTTGAGATAGTTGCTTGGGCTGTACGCCTTCAGTTTTACGACCGCTATGTTCAGCTCCTGGTAGTTCAAAATTGTTTTGTTTATCAAGTTGATTTCCTAGGCTTACTTTTATATTGTTTTGCTTAAATTTATTTAATGCAGTATTATTTTTCAGTATGTTTTCAATATTTTCAATTTCCTGCATTTCTTCATCATTCTTGGTCTGCTTTTCCAAAGCATCCTGAACCATAGGTTCCTCTACATCTTCTTCATAAGTCAAAGCCATTTGTTCATCATCATTGTCATCATGATCAACAATTTCAGTATTTGCTTCTTTGGAAGACTTCAATCCTGTTTTATTTTGTTCGGTGATTTCTGGCTCTTTACATTGGCTTGTTGAGGGTACTTCTAGTTCTTGTTGGTATGTTAATAAGTTAGTGGTTTTAATATTGTAAGTGGCGTTATTTACCACAACCATCTCATCCATATTCACACCAAGATCTTTTTCATTGGTTTTATTCTCATTGATAATATGAACATTCTCATATTCAACTTCTGTTCTTGACTTGCTCTGTTTTTCCGTCGTAGCAACTTCATCTAAGATCACATTGTCTTCAACTATTTTAGACTTAGAACTGTTCTGTATACTTTTAGACTTATTCTTTGAGGTGGTAGACTTATTCGACAGCTTTGTCTTATTAGCTGTAGTACTAGCTTTGCTCCCATCAGATTCTTTTTGCTCTGACAGCTTACTCAATCTTATCTTTTTCGGTGTCCCTGTAACCATTTCTTCGAGCTGATCAACCATCATTGTGGAAGATGGCAGCATTTTCCAGTCCTCTAACTCTAAGTCAGTTGGTATAGACACAGAAGATTCACGGACTCCTCTAGAGACAGAACTTCCTCTTCCAGACTGAGGTTCTTTACTCCCTGCTCTTTTGGAGAAGCCAAATACTTGAGGCTGTATATCTTGAATCTCATCTTCACTCTCAGCTACAATAAAGTCTGCGAACATGTTCTTTCGCTTCGTCCCAGCTCGGTTTCCAAATAGGTTATGAGCTTGGCCCTGTATTTCACTGACCAGTTTAGTGTTATTTGGCGCCGTTTTATTAGCCGAAACATTGAGAAGTTCAGCTGGAAACGTTGGCTTAGATTTTGGTGGTTGGTCCTTGTTGAAAAGAGTTTTCAGTCCAGCAATTTCTTGGTCATTATTATCGTTCTTACTCTGGGATGCTTCTAACAACGTTTTTGTAAACATCTTCTTCTTAGTGACCACGTCTTGTTGTCCAAACAGTTTTTTGGGAGCGACATTCATTGTCATGTCATGTGATGTCTTGTTTGGTGTTCCAGCTAATAAATTAGCAGGGAAAGCTGGCCGTGAGCGCTGTGTCGGTTTTTGGGCGATGAGAGTCTTGTGGCCAACATTGGCAGTCATCTCAGTCTCAGTATTCTTCTGGAGTTTGGGCAAGGACTCCCTTGGACAAACAGCAGGGCCAAATGGCTTACGTGGGACATTCTCTTTCTGCGTGAAAAGTCTGCGTTGAGGCAGGACTATGCTGTCGATTGATTCAGTACCAGAGCTTTCCGGTAAGTCTAAGGACATGTTTTTATGTAATAAGCTGTAAAAGAAAAAAAAAATGTTAAAGGTTATAATAATAATGAATGGCAAGTGACCTGGCATTTGGGGGAAAAGGCCTATACCCAGCAGTCGGCAGATGTGGGCTGATGATGATGAATAATTACGAAAAGATTAACAAAAGTTGCCAAGCTACCTTGACTTTAGTAGGCAATTATTCGAATTAACGAAATTATTCTACCAATGTTAAGCAAAGGATGGTGGCGATGGTGTTTGATACGTTTTTTATTATTTCTTCACAAAGTATATTTTTTAGAAAGCAGTAAGTGCCTGAACACTTCACTAGGCAAGCCCGTGCTGAAGTGACCAGATTCCATTATCGATTGCTGTGTAGGTAAGAAGAAAAAGTCTTAAAAAAATTGTCTTATTTATTTAACTCAGTAAAAAAGAAAAACCACAATTTAATTAGTTTGCCAAACTGCCAATGCAGTTTATCGGCAAGCTCAAAAAATTATTTGAAACACGGAGTACTTGCTGGGCAGAGTTTTATAAAACTCCAATTCATAGTTTATTATGACAATTCAAGGTACAAGGAAAACCGTGAGGGAGGCCTATGTCCTGCAGTGGACGTCAAATGGCTGCTGATGATGATGAAGGTACAATGCATAGTGGAATCTTCCCACTTGTTAATCTGTGGGTTAATCGACTTTGCAGTGTACATTGAATTGTTATAGTAAACCATGAATTGTAGTTCTATGAAACTGGCCCCAGGTGTTTAGCGATGATCATGCTCTAAAATAAACCTTGTGAAGTAGTAATGAAGACAGAGCGGTGGTAGCGGAGCGGTAGAACGCCGGCTTCTTATTCAGGAGGTCGTGGGTTCCAATCCTGGCATGTACCAAAGACTTTGTTTTCTACGTACATTTGTGAAGTTGTAGTAGCAATACCACTAACCTAACCTAACTGTGAAGGAAAACATCGTGAGGAAACCCTAGTGTCTGAGGTATTTACATACCTTAGCGCTTGCTACGTACAATGGCCCAACTATGAGGCTAATTGCGGAAATCTCAGGTATAATTAGAGCTAGTAATGAAGCCAAAGATTGGCAATGTATACTCCATTCCACGGAACGAGCTCCCAAAGAAAATCGTTCATGTGCGCCCATTGGTTAATGCGCGTGACCTTCAATAGCCACTTTAATAGTGGACAGTCTTCCCTTATTGTTTCGCTTATCTCTAGTCACGCGCATTGACCTGAGATGCGAGTATTTTGTCCCCTAGGAGTCTATGGCCATGTTTTAAAAGAAGGGTAGTCTATTTGGTATGCCTACCACTTAATTTCTTGCACTGCCTGTGGTTGACTGGTAGAAAATGCTTATAGCATTAAGTCTGCCACGTTGCCATTGTATTTTTACTTATGTGCAATAAACATATTAATAATAATAAAAGGTCTGTTATCACCCGAACCGCAACCATATGAGGACTATTTCTCGGCTACCACGAAAGAGATGACACTGGGCGTTGTAAGCCTTCCCTTTCGGTGGTTGCCAAGAAATGGTCCTCACAGGCTTGCTCTTTGGGTGATAATTTCCCCTCTCCTCATTGCACGCCTACCAATTTTTCTTCTACCGAAAATGCTTATGGCATTAAGTCTACCATATTGTACAGTACAATTAAAGTATTAAATAATAATAAAAATAATAAACAATTTTTGATATTGTGAAAGACTATATCAGTATGTGCAGAGCTAAATCAGGTTTTCTGACAATGATTTCCTTCACAATCAGCGGTTATGTAAGTGGTTATTATTATTACTATTATTAATATGTTTATTGCACATAAGTAAATATAACAATGGCAATGCGGTTATGTAACTTAAAAATTCAAGTCAATCCAACAAACTCTCTAATCTGAGCTAATGGTTTTATTGAAGGTTTTAAGTCCATTTAAAATCTAGCATTGATATAAGGAGCGATTCTAAACTTTTTTACATTATTCTTACCTGGGTACCTCTATGTCAACAAATTCTTCAACAATGTCATGGGCATTATTAACATTGTCTCCTTGGAAGACTTCTGCCACTTCTAAGGAGGTGTCATCCAGCTTCTTCCACCAACTTTTGCCTGAAAAGTGCAACAAGACTTGATTATGTTTGTGAAATAAAATGTAATCTAGAGAGCTATGGGGATTTGTCACCTGAATACTAAAGGATTGGTAAAGCATTTTCAAGCCAATAAATAAAAGTTAAGACTGCCTCGTTGGTCTAGCTGTATCACATTTGATTGCCAGGACAGAGATTGTGGTTTCAATTACCACTGGGGGCCACTATACATTTGTACAAATGGCCGTAGTCTGGGTGTTTTTCCATGTTTGTGATGTCCTTGCCTGGTTACCATATCCCAGGGTATCCTAGTTGGGGACCAGAACAAGTGATTGTATTGTGTGGACGTTTACTATTGACTTTGAAGCCTGGTCCTTTTAAAACTTGAAACAAGGTTGGTTATAGTTATATAACATATAGTTATCTAACATAGTTATACATAATATAATTTTACAGGGTATTCTTGTTATTGATAGTTGACACGCTGACACTTTCTTCATAGGTATTGTCGATATACACTCACGTCTAGGCTCTTCAATGTCAGTATTGTCCGTGAGCAGAGACCTCCTATTCAGGGGTGTCAGAACAACGCTGTCATGGCTCTTTCTCAGTTCTTTCAAGTCCTCGGCGAGGGCAGAGGGCCTTCTGGAGGCACTGGCCCGCACTGGGGACCCCACACTGCGAGTGCCACCGGCGCGGTACCTTCGAGGCGTAACCGGAGCCCCGAGCGAGCGCGCTGGCGAAGGTATCCCCGTTTTCATGGCTCAGAAGTCTCGGGCGCCCTGTTTCATAAGATTTATTTGATTTTAAGGGTCTTTGGGTTGAAGACATTACTAAGCCCATCTGAAAGCAATGGATGGAATTGGCCGGGGATTGATATGGTTGGTGTGACAGGGAAGAAGCCAATGCCTAGCCCAGCAGTGGGCTCTATTCATGGACTGGTTAGATAAAAGGGTCTTTGATATCACGTCGAGGGTTCTTGGCAGAGCGCTGGCTTTTTTAAAAGCAGTTTATTGTTTGGGAGTGTCGAGTGACTGTCTCTCCATTGTTTGAAATGAAGTTTGTACATAGGTTTATGAACAAAATAAGCATCTAAATTATTATCTAAGGTATGTACATCAAAAGTTAATAAACCGATTTAGGGTGGTAAATAAATACTTACAGCTGGAAGAAGAAATAGAGTTGTTAGTGCGAAGAAATCCGATGTTATTATTTACACAGATAAGCGGTCGTTTGCCACTGAATTTACGTGATTCTGATGGTTAACTAAAGCGTTTTCATAATTAAATGGGAGTATTTAGCCACAATTTCATAAACCAAATGATCGAAGTTCTATCCACAGGTTCTATCTAAGTAACCAATTTGCAAGAAAAAACCTGACATAAGCAGAAGTAAAGTGCTCTGTGTGGAAAGAACCGTTTCTTTCTTCTTTCAAAACAATGTTTTCAAACTGGGTGACGTTCCGTTCAAAGCAAGGTTCACGAATTACGTTTATAAATAATTTTACCACCAACGTGTAGTTTTAAAATCCTGAGTGGTTTTTTTAAGGTATGTTAAATCTAGTGATAGAGTTTCAATAATAAATGATATACCTAAATGTTTAGTGAAAGTTTCCCAGCAAAAAAAAAATTGTTCTTGCTCTTGTAAAGAATATTATATTACTTTGTATATGTATATCTTGTAAAGTGTAACGGAAGGTTATTATAGCGAGTTCCGAATTGAAGGTTTTCTGTATCATTTGTATAGATGTATCATAGATGATTATAAATCGTATGTTGAGGGTTTCATACCACCTAATAAATATGTACATATGTACATGCATGATGGTTCGCTTTCTAGTCACTCACTTGGTAGGTAACGTACGGAACCTGAGAACAGAGTACAGTCAATAGCTTCAATCTATCAATCAATCAGCTTGTATCCTTCCACTGCTGGACATATGACTCCCCCAAGGTACTTACGTTACTTCTATCTGTCCTCGGCCATCCTCATCCAGCCGCTGCCATCAATCTACCGCCAATTGTATACCACTACTTAGATATAAGAAACTATTTGTAATATCTTTCACCTGGTTGTGCAATAAAGTGTTCTCTATCTATCTATCTACCTCAGATCGTCGGTCCAGCGATTTGGTCGGGGTCCTATGCTGCTGTTGCGCTCCTAGTCAACAGCTTATCAACTTTAAATTATGGACATTAGATCATTCTTAGCACAAGTATAGACTTGAATTGATTTGAAACACTCAATAAATATATCGGTGTGGTGTCTTGTGTACCTACTGATTTCTGGTGTACGGGCATTTTGACTCTTGCAAAATTATTGCTATTAAGTTTTAGCAGGCGTTTCAAACGTAATTATTTCTGCCTCAATGGTATTCAAAATGGAAGGTTCGATTCCAGTAGGAGGCCATCGTAGTTTCGTGTGTGTTTTCATGTTTTCATATTGCTTTACGAAGTATATATTGATGTACTATGCCCAGCAATACTGCCAATATGCTCGGACACGAATGTAGCAACGAGAAAAGTTTACTCCTGAATTTCACCAATAGTCTGCTTCTCTACTGTTAATAACTGTCAGTAGTTTTTTTTGTATGCACGTTTGATAACTGATACTGTTAACAGCAGTTCAAATATTGTTAGTCTACGAGAAAACAATTCAAAATTTTTTTACGAATTTTTTTTTAAACTAGCACCTTATGATTCTAAATCATGATTAGAATTTCGCCTTAAAAACGGTAAACGAATTCAAAGTCTCTCTGTAGTTTTAAAAAAACGTGCAACCAACGTTAGCACCACAGCCTTAGTAAATGTATGAAACTACCAGTCCGAAGGTGTCGTGTCTATAAGTCATTCTTGTAAAATATCATACCTACTAAAGGGAAGGAGACTAGGTTGTCACGATTCTATTTTACCTAGGTACTAGAGGAGATCTATGGCAGAGCATAGGCAGTCGGACTTCTGTCTAGTTTATTTTTCTAACTCACACATTACTGCTTGGATTTTGAACAAAGGTTGTTTATAATTAGTTTCAATGAGATGATAAGGGAAAGGTGAGTAAATACTTTAAAACATAATTCGTACAAAGTGCAGTAAGTATTTTTAAGTGTCATTTATCTAACTGACTTATAATGCAGCGAACGTCCCGAACGATAAGTTTTATATCCAAGCTCATAATTCACAAGTGGTTAAAGATGTTTGAATTTTTGTTACAATCCATAAACGGTTCAGGGGCGCTGCTACGTAAGTGCTCCACTGCATGGACTTGTCCGATTTAACCTCCTCCGGACTGTCAAATGTATACATATTTTCTCTTACGCCAAATGGTCCGATCGGCTTGTCCGATCGATTGAACGACGAATTTTTTTATCTACCATTGGTTCGATTGATCGGATAATGAGGATTTCTCAAATCGAACTAAGAGGAATTTCAAAGTTTAAGTTGTGCAATCGATCAAACCATGAGGCCTTTAAAAATCCCCGTTATCCGACCACACAACTTTTTTTTTTCCTGATGGTTTCATCGATACGATGTAATGGAACCATAGAGGATTTATCAGTTTATTATTTCACTAGATATTAAATCACATCATACATAGCCGAGGAATAAAGGTCCTTGTTCCTTGTAAATAACCAGATTGGATAAGTGGCTTTCTATTAGAAAAGATATTCTCCGTAGCCAATCTGGTACATGGGACTTTTTTCTACATCGTAAACCCAGCAAACCTCTGTTTCCGAATTAGTCTACACAACTATTGTGAAATAAATTACACATTATTTGTGAATAAAATTATATAATTATATTGCAATCATCATCAGCCATTTGACGCCCAATGCAGTACAAGTGGGCATCAAATGGCTCCCTCCGTCATGGTCTCTAGGCCTCCCTCATGGTTGTCATAACCATGAGGGGTTTTGCCATAATCGCCACGCTTGGCAGGCGGGTTGCAGATCGCAGTATGCGGTTGGAATCTCAGGAAGACGCTGCTGCCCGTCTCCTGGTGATGTATTTCCTTAGTCGCCTTCTACGACATCCACGGGAGGAAATGGAGTGACGCTATTCTTAATCCGGCGCCACACGGTTATTGCAAAATTTGCAATTATTGCAAATTAAACGTTACTATTATAAAATTCTAACGAGGATTAGTAATGAGTGTGAATCATTAGCCGGGCTAACAAAACTAGTCAAGTCTTTATGGTTCGATTGAACATGATGTTCGATCAATCGATCCTGCAGGAAAAAAAAACCGACCGGGCCCGTTCGATCGGACTACAAGGAAATGTAAACGCCCTAGTAGTTCAACAGTCGGACTACAAGAAGTTTAGAGTTCGATCAATCAGTAAATAAAAAAAAATCGTCGTCCAATCGGTCGGAACAGCCGATTGGACCATGTGGCGTAAGGGCATATTTTGACACTTTCGAATCGTCGAAATGTTTAACCCAATAGAGTGAAGTGAACAGTTACGTAATAGGAGGGCAGTATAACTTTGACGGTGCATGCATCCAGGACGATTGGACCTATTTGGGGGGTATCATTGGCGGGAGACACGGGTGTTACTTTAGAATTCTTTGGACTTCTGGAGATTTAAAAAAATGTTTGCTCGAGGCTGCTGTTACGTGGAGCATGCTGTGTTGCTCGCACAATTTAACATTTTTTATTATCGTAATAATATGAGTAAACTTAATAAATGTGGTCTGAGAGTTTGATGGACAATTAAACTACGGATATTCAAGGCATATTTATCTTATAGTCTTTCATTGAGAAATCATGTGATTCCAAAATTAATAATTTTCATAAAAATCTCCGTATTGGAAAACAAAAATATATTTAAAATGCCCGTAATGTAATTATGCATCAAAGCCTCGGAACACATTTATCAAAAGTTATTACAATAATTAAAAATGTTAAATTGTGCGAGCGAGACAGCATGCTCCACGTAAGAGCAGTCTTAGGATCAGTAGTATTTTTTAATGACTCGCGATGCCCATACATAGTAATAATAGGGGTTAAAGTATGAAATTGCCGTTTTATTGTAATAGGTTCTTTGAATTGACATAGAATCTTCATGGTTTGAGGTTTTCGAATGAAACTTTTTTCAAATGGTTTCTATGATGTTCTTTTTTAAAAAATGGGAAACATTTGAATATCGACTTTCAATTGTTTTTGTTATTCAATTTAGACAAGAAAGATGGATACTGCGAAAATTCGACATTTTTTAAAAAAAGAACATCATAGAAACCATTTGAAAAAAGTTTCATTCGAAAACCTCAAACCATGAAGATTCTATGTCAATTCAAAGAACCTATTGCAATAAAACGGCAATTTCATACTTCAACCCCTAATATATTAAACGGGTCTAACCGCGATTATTTATGAGGTAAAATTCGGATAAACGTCGGGAATCTAAGGTACCTAATTAAATTTTACCTAATAAATAATCGCGGTTAGACCCGTTTAACATATTACTAACTAAGTGTCTATCGAAAACTCATCCCGACTCCGCTGCTGGCATTTTTTCCCTTCCATGTCTTTCCCTTTCCGTGCTGGTTTCATTGCGCAAGGTATGAATTGGTTGCTGTTGACTAAGATGGACAGACGACCTCATCGAGGTGGCAGGAAGACGCTGGATGCAAGTCGCTTCCAACCGGTCTTTTTGGAAATCCATGGAGGAGGCCTATGTCCAGCAGTGAATGGTTATGATGATGATGACGAACAACAAAGCCGTGTTGATTTCTGGGCTGGCCCTGCGCACCAAATCCTGTCGAAATCCCGACGTTTGCGACAGCAGTTCGTATGGAATTTGACAGACAGACGATTGGAAACGCTCAGGATATGGTGCGCGTAATATAAATATGATATATAGTATGAAGATGGGTAATTGTTCTTATTTAAACTAGCGCAGGGTGCCCGCGTCCAAGAACCGTCACGGAATCGGTAAGACGCGGATTATTTATCCTGATAATGCGTATCTACGCGTTAGATTGGAGCACCGACAAGAGTATAGTTATAATTATGATGGGTGAAAAATGGTCTTACGGTACTTGGTTTGTTGATGGAAACAATGTACCTAAATCCAGTCCGGTTCTATCATACTTTGGTATCTACATGTTATGTTAAACTACCAACGAAGTAGAGAAAAAAGATGTTTGATGTGTCGCCTTGGTTTGCTCTAATAAATGAAGTAGGTAAATCCTGGCTCTATTCGTTAGTTAAAATCATAACGTCACAACCAAACAAAGAAAACGATAGCAATGTTTGCCCGAAGACAACACGCGTGGTGGAAATACAACACTGAAGCAATATAAACAGTTACCATAAATAATTTTGATTAGTTTATGATTAAACTCAAACCGTCTCACATTAGTTAAAAGTTACAATTCAATAAAGTTTAAAAGAGTTAGGTCCGGGAGTGATTTTCAGAGGCTTTGGGAACATTCCAACTAATTGGAAATTCTAAAAGCAGTAGACATGGATTCATACCGTGATTAGTCAGATCTACCTACTTGTAAAGTGAGCAGTGATCTCTACTAGAATGGTGGCAAAAGAAGCGGCAGGATCTCAAGATGTGGAAGTCACTGGGAAGAAAACGGTCAGTTGAAGATGCTATCAAGCGGAAACTTATTAAATGATCATTAACACAAACGAAAAAAAAATATCATTCAGCCCAAAGTTGTTGAGGTTAGCATAATAAATAAACGATCAGCAAAATTGGTCTGCAAATAAATGCAATATGGCACTACACATTTTGGTGAGAATAGTAATTATTTTGGTCAGCAGAATAAATATAAGACCAGCAATACGGCGTCAGCTAATAAATCCAACATGTTCAGCAAATTCAATTTTAATAGGTACCATGGGGCGCTAGCTAGTATTTATCTTCTCCACTGTATGGGCTCGCTCTGAGGTGTCCATTTTGAATAAAATGGACATTTTATTTAAACAAAAAAAAATACATACATTTTGAAACTTCGGAAACGCCGGAGGACAGAAGGCATGTCCAGTATGGGTAGTACGTTGGTGCGAGCCACACGTTTTTTGTGGCGCCAAAATTTCAGAATTTTACAATTAATGTACTGGAAATTCGCGACTTTGGGCGTTAAAATGCGCGACTCGCGTCATCGTGCAGAAGCTACTTATAATGATGATGCTGCCTATGCGGAAGATCCAGTTTTCACAAGCCTAGAAGGGGATGCTATCTGAGGGATGCTATGTATCTGTCTCGTTTCTTTCCTATTACTGTCACGCCTTGCATTACCCCGACATATCATCCAGCAAACCCAGCAAAAAGTGTATCTGATCACAAATTGGTCGGTCGTGAGCGCCACCAAGAATCCTTAATTCTTTCCAAGCATTCCCTATTTCTAAGTTTTTTGAATTGTATATTTTTTATGTTTATAGGCAAAAGATCGGTTCCCCAGAGTAGTGCTGATCATAATACTAGCAGAGTTCTGCGAACGCTTCTCCTACTCGGGGATGAGAGGTAAGTAATTACTTAATCGGACCAATTCCCCACTGGCGAGAAAGTAGGTACCTAGGTAATTTGCTTATTTTCTTCTCATAGAGGTATCAGGGCACAGTTGGTACTATATGAGAAATCAAATAGTGGGGATTAGTGGAAAAGCCTTATATATAGATCACAGCCAATGAAATACAAAACCGTTGTCGTGAAAAGCCAGGTACTCATTAGCGAGTTGTAACCGTAACATGCGTGATACAGTACGAGGTAGTGTGTACGCTTGTTACAGTTTAGGCTCACGACGTCGCCGGAACGCTTTCACCGAGCGTAGGAACTCATTTTGCGAGCTGTAACTGTAACGAAACAGATCGAGAGACGAGGTTCTAGTGTGTACGAGAATGCCACTGACAAGCCGGATGTTGCCAGTGTTGCACTGCGAGCGCTCTTTGATTTGAGGCAAAAACCGACAATAAACAGGGTAGTGTGACGCTCTATCCTAGCGAAATGAAACGAAATATTAGCGAATAATTACTTTTCTATTTTATCTTTTCTATAGATATCCTATCTGTTACTTAGCTAGACATCGACTGACATCTAAAACGAATATAACGATTTTTTCTAATCTAAATCAAACCAGTCGGCTGGGCCAGCTAGCATGTAAAAATTGTACATAGAGGTATGGTTACACTAGCTTAATTACACTACTTCCTAATTAGGTGATTTTATTGAACTAAAAACCAAATGTGCTTATACCGGAGTGGTAACAGTTTTTATCTTAAGATTGGAGCACTTGTGCTATGTTACAAGTTACAAACAAATGGCAATGCCTGCTTTATTTGACGTAAGTCCCGCTAATTTTATAAAGCGAAAGTTAGTATAGCAATACTTACTTTATTGGAGTTAGGTACGTAAGTCCCGCAATTTTTATTTTTTATTTTGAATGTTCATTACAAGTCCGTGTCCTTTTCGTTAAGTCCTTTGTTAAGCCATCTATTTACAACAAGTCCTCACTATTCATTATGTTACAAGTCTAAGGTAATGAAGTCTCAAACAAACGAAGTCCTTCGCGTGATGATTTTGAACGTTTTTCTGTAATGTGTAAGTTTTTATATTCATTACAGGTCCTTACTATTTATTTAAGTCAAAAGTAACGAAGGCTCAAATTTCTTTTTTGAACGTTTTTCTGTAAGGTGTAAGTTTGTATATTCATTACAGGACCTTACTATTTATTTACCTAAGTCAAAAGTAACGAAGGCTCAAATTTCTTTTTTGAACGTTTTTCGGTAATATGAAAGTTTGGACATTTATTACAAGCCCTTACTATTTATTATATTACAATTTTACAAGTAAAAGGTAAAACCATCTTAAAGTTGTCAAGTTTTCTAACATGCACAGCAAACCGCTTGTTTGCATTTGTTGACTCTTTTAACGTTAGTTTGCATTCCTATTGTTTGTTTTTCCAACTATGAGACGATGTCATGATAATACCAGAGATTGATAAAGTATTGTCCTGATAAAAGGCCGCTACGATAAAATGGCGGTACAAATTGAATGATGTAATGAGTTTACCTGAAGTAAAGTTCGAACTTTATTATTCTGCCTTCGTCCAAGTAGTCATTTAGCAGTGAAGCTAGCTTGATATTAAATTATAGAAAAAAGGGGCTGGGGGGCGCCCTACTCGGACAAAAATTTGCGTTTTAAAGCTTAATATTTCGAAAACTGAACCCTAAATCAAATGGTCTTTCTACACACACAATATTTTTCAACGACCAATCCAACGATATCCCACATTAAGGTGTAGGCGAGAAAAAAAATGCATTCCTAGTTTAGGTGTAGGGGAAGTACCCTAAAATTTTTTTTTTCATGGTTCTATTCTACCGTTTTGTCTAAATATGTACATCTAAGCCAAATTTCAGCTCTCTAGTAAGTACATACCGTCTCTGTGCTAAGCCGCGGACGGACAGAGAGACAGACAGTTCCTTGTCCACTACAGAACCCTAAAAACAAGACAAATGCTTGTACGGTGAGTCATACCTTAGGGTTCCGAACACACGATTATAAACTTAAGTTTAAAAGATTGCACTCCGGTACAAATAAACTGCAATGCCAATTCTGTAACAGTTTTTTTATGTGAAATAACTACGACATTTTCGATATTTTTCTATACCTACTTCAGACGTTGCTTCTAAGCAAATTCCATGATTCTATTTCAACGGGAAGTACCCTAGCTAAAGGTTTTTATAAAAACAAAAACTAATCAGTAACAGTATAAAAAAGTGTGGAAAAAATTCAGTTTGCAATATTGCAAAGATCTCGCGGGATTAAAAATGTTCAGTCCCGTAGGTACCGAGATTGAGGACAGGCTGTGTAATTGGTAGCCCTTATCAGACAAAACATGACAGACAGACATGACGTAAGTCATAATAATAATAATATTATATAATAACATCTTGATCGGGTTTCATCATTTCTTTATATATATTTATATATAAAGCTACAATCCGGTATACTCACTCACTGATTCATCCATACGTTTTCTCCGAAATGACAATAGCTAGAGTAAAATGATGTATGACAAAGTTGTAGGAAATGTATGAATTACAGCCATCCTATGAAGCCGATTTTTGAATTTCGAACGCGTTCTCCTATACAAATGGGTCAACTCTTTTGTTTACCGGCCGATTTGGATGAAATTTTGAACGGACGTTTAGTTCGTGATCTAATTGTGAAAAAAAATTTTGAACGTTCGAAATTCAAAATAGGGGCGAGAATATGGCCTCCCGAAAAATCGACCTCTGCGCAAAAAAGTCGGCAGCCAACTGGGCACATGCGGGAGACGTGCCCTAAACGGCATCGGGTTGGCAAAGGACCCAGGTATATGAGAAAAATCGGACATTTCGAATTTTCAAAATGGCGGCCGAGATATCGACGATTGAAAATGAAAAAATTTTGTATGGAGAATTTGTACTGAAAATCGACTTTTAGTACAAAATTTGAAACATAAATTAAAATGTTTTCAAAAAATCAATTTTTCGAGGCCGAAACGGGGACGAGGAACCCCGTCGCGGCGAGGCCGAAGGCCGAGCTCCGTTCAGGCCGAGGCCGAAGGCCGAGACCACACATTTTCCGGCGAACAAGCAACAACGCAAAAGCCAGATGGGACAAACTTGCGAGGCCGAAGGCCGAGCTCCGCGAAGCGGGCCCCAGGAACCCCGCCGCGGCGAGGCCGAAGGCCGAGCTCCGTTCAGGCCGAGGCCGAAGGCCGAGACTATACATTTTCGGCGAAAAAGCAACAACGCAAAAGCCAGATGGGACAAACTTGCGAGGCCGGAGGCCGAGCTCCGCGAAGCGGGCACGAAGAACCCCGCCGCGGCGAGGCCGAAGGCCGAGCTCCGTCCAGGCCGAGGCCGAAGGCCGAGACCATACATGTTCCCACTCAAACAATCCCAACGTCAAGTGTCTAGCGAGGCCCTAGGCCGAGCGCCGCGGAGAGCGAAGCTCGGAGCGGCTGGGGGTTGGCGCGCGTAAGCGCGCAGGGGGTTCACCCCCTAGTCTAAGAATTTATAGAGCTAGATAAAAAGTACCCGATACCGGCATGCATGCATGCAACGACTAATTAATGTTAATGAAGCGAAAGTGGCGTGAGTTTTTGTAATTTTTTTTATTTATAGAGCCGATACGGAACCTTTATACCCCTTCAAATAAAACCCATCAAGCTGATTACTAATGCCCGGTTCCTATATTTAACGAATCGTTATTGGTAATTGGTAACTTATCCTTAACAAGCTTCCCGTAACTTGAAAAGCTGGTTGATGTTTAGAAAATTGTTAGGAACTTTACAAATTTATCGTACATTTATCGTACGGTACGTTGCTCGAAACCGTTTTTAAGAGGAATACTTGAGTAGACATTTTAACCATCCGTAAGCAAAACGAGTCGTTCTTTAATATAGGAACCGGGTAAAGTCAACTTAGCAACTTGCCGACTTAGTATGCTTCATACCACTTCGCGTATCGTAAAACATTTTAATCCCCGAACTTCCATTATTCGCTCTAACTGAACTACCGAAGTTTAACACTCAGGGCTGGTTTACACTGGGCTACACTCCAGTACCAATAACATAATAATATGGGCATATTTATGTGGCATATCTATTCGTAGATGCTAGTTTTTAGGAAAGACTATCAGAGTCATTGGCTGGCACACAACACAACCGTTGGTTCGTCCTAAGGCTCGACGGCACTAAACAGACGAGATGCATTTCAACTGCTTTCCGACTGCAAAGTCGCAGTTCATATTATGTGCAGTTTGAATGCAGAACCAACCGAGCAGTCTGATTGCAGTTGGTAGGCAACTCGGTTCAGTTGTTTGGCAGTTGCATTGCAGTCGTGCCAACTGCATTTAAACTGCATCTGAACTGCAACTTTGCAGTGGGAAAGCAGTTAAAATGCAGCTCGTATTTAGAGTCTGTACTATACTCTATTGATATGGTAACCAGACAAGGATATCATCGATTTCGATAAACACTCAGACTCTGGCGATTTGTACAAATCAAAGAACGGCGGTTTCCAGCGGCAATCGAACCCACGGTTTCCATCTTGGTAATCATATAGGTTAACGCCAAACGAGGCAGGTTGGCAGTTATATTGCGCGATAAGAATGGTGTAGGGGAGTTGCATCCACAGCCGCACCGCAGTTACTTTTCCTGGAGAAACGTGGATAACTTTATAGGCCAGTCAGTAGAAGGATTGTACGTTGCAAAAGGGTGCTCCGGTATAAGATAAAGAATATTATTATCTCATCTTATGGGTGAATCTAAGTGAATATCCGTGTGGCGCCGGATTAAGAATAGCGTCACACCATTTCCTTTCGTGGATGTCGTAGAAGGCGACTAAGGAAATAAATTAGCAGGAGATGGGCAGCAACGTCTTCCTGAGATTCCACTCGCATACTGCGATCGCCAACCCACCTGCCAAGCGTGGCGATTATGGCCACCTCTCTTGGTTATGAAAACCACGAAGGAGGCCTATGTCCTGCAGTGGGCGTCAAATGGCTGATGATGATGATCCATTATGGTTATCATTAAAACGATCAACAAAAAAAAACCATTTTTCTTTTACCAATGAAAGTTTTTTGAGCAGTAACTAGTGTTTAGCATATAATAAAAATATGATCAGCATAAAATTACGAATTGATCAACAGAAAATTACTGTAACTATGTACTGCAGTGGGCGTCAAATGGCTGATGATGATGATGATGATGAACTGAATATCAAAAATGGTAACAGGAGATAACATCACCTTTTGCATCGACTATGACAAAGTGTGATGAGTTAGTATGGACGCAAAATGTTGCTCCACAAAAATTATCTGCATTGCAGTTGCACAATAAATTTGGATGCCTTGAGGGTGGCCTATGTCCAGCAGAAGACGAATGTATGGCTGTACTACATTGGATTGGTTTGGAGACCCAGACACTAACATTTTTTTTCGGTTTTATTGTCTGAGCAAGATTACCTTACTCATGTAGTTATTCCGTGTTATCGAAGTTTAGATCTATTATCTATTAAAAATTAGGTTCAAATATACGCAAGTATAATGCGGGACGCAAGGCTACTAAACCAAGAACTTAATCTGCAGATTTGCTAAAAATTCATTTGAATGGTGGCGTGGTTCTCCCTCCCTAAAATGGTTGAGACTGGTGATGGCTGACCCCTGCGTTATGCTCGTGAACGGCTGCTGTTCGTGTGTCTGACCACAGCATTAATGTTTTTCCTACTTTTGTAAGAAGTATTATTTTGGCTTTTAGAGTTATTGATGGCAGTCATGGAATCATATCATATGGGCTTTGATTGTATTAAGGCTAAGATGATTTGAGAAAAGATGGTCAGAGTGGAGTTTTTCTTCCCGCTGCCTTTTTTTCCGCTACAAATACGGTCCAAGGCAGCGGCTAACATAGTTACATCGTACATTGACATTCAACAAACAGGATGTACATTCTTTACGTTGAAATAAATTATTCACATCTGATTTCTGATTTCTAAACAGAAAAATATTCTCTATTGAAAATGAAAAGCCAAACCCTTATGGGATCACTTTGTTGTCCATCCGTCCGTCCGTCTGTCTGTCAAGAACCTTTATCTCGGGAACTCGTGGAGGTATCGAGTTGAAATTAAAACCATACGTGTGAAACAATCAAGTTTCTAAGTTAACTTAAAAAAAGTTACGGCCGTTTATGCCGCAAAAAACGTATATTTCGACACTCAAGGGAATCAACATTTATAGGGTACTTTCCGTTGACCTAGAACTACGAAATTTAGCAAGTTAAATCGCCTAATATTACAAATACTGAGAAAAATCTGAGACTATACATTTGTAATTAAATCATAAAAAGTAGTCTTTGAAGTTCGCGAAAACCTCGGAAAAAACTGCGAAACGCGATTCCTGAACTATTAGGGGTTAAAGTATGAAATTGCCGTTTTATTGCAATAGGTTCTTTGAATTGACATAGAATCTTCATGGTTTGAGGTTTTCGAATGAAACTTTTTTCAAATGGTTTCTATGATGTTCTTTTTTTAAAAAATGTGAAACATTTGAATATCGACTTTCAATTGTTTTTGTTATTCAATTTAGACAAGAAAGATGGATACTGCGAAAATTCGAGTGATTTTTGAATACGAGTTCCGACGCGGAACTAACGCGGCAGAAACAGCCCGCAATATCAATGCTGCGTTTGGAGAGGGGTCTACTAATGAACGCACCGTGCGATTTTGGTTTAAACGCTTTCGTGATGGAAATTTCGACTTAAAGAACGAGCCACGAGGAAGACCGCCCACACAGGTGAATAACGATAGTGGAAGCCGACCCTAGTCAAACTACCCAGGAATTAGCGGCATGGTTTAACGTTAACCCACAATATTGACTCACTTGCGTCAAATCAATAAAATAAAAAAATACGAAAACTGGGTGCCTCATAACCACTCGAATTTTCGCAGTATCCATCTTTCTTGTCTAAATTGAATAACGAAAACAATTGAAAGTCGATATTCAAATGTTTCACATTTTTTAAAAAAAGAACATCATAGATACCATTTGAAAAAAGTTTCATTCTATGTCAATTCAAAGAACCTATTGCAATAAAACGGCAATTTCATACTTTAACCCCTATTATTTATAATATGTAAGTACCTACCTACAAATTTGTACGGAACACTCGGTGCGCGAGTCCGATTTGCACGTGGTCGGTTTTTTTATACTTAATCACTAAGTAATATAATAATTTAATAAAGACTGAACTTGAACGGATATTTACTAGTTTACTTTTTCATTTTTCAATTTTCCGACGTTTCGGTACTTTTGCAAGTGCCGTGGTCTCGGTAGACTGAGGCATTGAATTTAAAATTCAAAGGTGACTGTTTACACGTATATTGTAACTTAAAATTTTGTTAACTAGGTACTACTCATTTAACAAAGTGCAAACTAGCCACAAGAACAAACGATGGTATATGGCAGAATGAATTCAAGGAAGCATCACGAATTTATTTCAGCGTTCCTGACGCTGTATTTGAGAAGCAAACTGGACTACTCGGACGATGGGGCCACGGAAATATACCACATTTTCAGCACGCTAGTGTACCTCTTCCCAATATTTGGAGGGATCCTCGCCGATAATTATTTGGGCAAATTCAGGTGAGTCTGCGCCAGTTTCTCTATTTAGATACACTACACTCGGTCTGGGAATGAAGCATCGCTCTAGCCCACTACTAAAAAGGTAAATGTGACTGTTTGTATGTTTGTCACTTTATCGTGCTTAAACCGCTGAATAGTTTTGGGTAAAAATATGGCTCACAGTTAGATCACATTCTTATTTTCGGCCCATGTCTTTATTTTAGAATTATTATTTTTTGTTTATTAAACAGTCGATACTTACCATGATTATTTTTAAATGTCAAGTCATTCGCCAAACCGCGTGGCAGTTTGTTGGCAAATCATAGCGCACCTTCTATTTTACCTTATTCTATAGTGCACTGTACCACTCTCTCAAACGTGGACGTACAAGTAGTTGATGAAGGGCTGGTTTCTGAATTGAGAATTTCACTAAGTAAATACTTAAGTAACGTTCTGTCACGCCCTTTTCGAAGAGACAGCACTACAGTTAACTATTTACTTAGCGAAATTCTCAATTCAGAAACTGGCCCTATATTATTTTTGATTTAGCAGCTAACTAAATTCTTTCCACAAAATTCAATTCACATCACGTGTAGGAGGTATCTGGGATATTAACGAACCTATGTGCGTTCGTCGGAAATAAAGACATGGACTGGTAGAATAAATAAAAAAATGTAAGTGATGACTATGAAAAAAACAAAAAGACGCTTGTAATATATATAAAAATCGATTTTTTTCATAAAAAAAAATCTTCAAGAAAACATCGGTTTATCTGAAAAATCTTTTCACATCCCTAGTTTTTGGCCGCTTGGTATACCCTCTTTGCTGCCCGACCCTCCCCGAGTCAACAAATTCGGTGAGATTTCGTTTCTCCGGTGATGTTGGCTTCGGAAATCCAGTCCAGAGGCCTAATTATGCTCACCAAATCCTATCGAAATCCTGACGTTCGCGATAGAAATTAGTATGGAATTTCACAGTTAGAAGTAAGAATCGTTCAGGGTTTCGTGCGCGTAGTTTAAGAGCAGTTCTAACTTTGTGATATTTCCAGAACGATCCTGTACATGATGTTCGTGTACGTCGCGGGCAACTTGCTGGTCGCTGTTACTGCAATCCCCTTTCTGGAACTGCCTGGCAGGTAAGTTTCATGAGCAGCAATACATGGTCAGCAAAGAAAACAAACACTGTCAGCAAATTAATACTTAGATTTTAATAAAAAGTTTCTGACCTCATTCTCTGCTGATGAATCTGGAATTTCCTGCTAACCAATTTGGAATTTTCTGTTAATCAATTAGGAATTGTCTGCTGATCAATTTGGAACTTTCTGTTGATCAATTTGTAATTTTCTGCTGATCATATTTTTATTATCACATCGTATTTTCCTATGTTTGACTATGGAAATAGTGGCGGAGGTCCCTATTTGAAATAAAATACTTAAAGACATACTCACATTTATATTTATACTTGTCACATCGTCAATTAGTTAGCATTATTAGGTACTCGAGTAATTTTCTTTACAAAATTACAACTACGAGTACCTATACGTCCTTCTCGCCAAAAAACGATAAGCCAAGGTGGCGCCTCCCTTTCTTTTTTACAGTGACGTCATCACATGAAGGTTTCATACCTTCATGTTTATCTAGATGGCCAAGCGAATTTCCGTACTAGTAAATTAGTCAAGTTAAATACTCTTAAGTTGTTATGAATACAATAAAGTTCCAATATTATCAGGTAGGTATTTAAGTCCTAAAGCGTCGCTGACACTACTAAAAAAACTTTCATTGGTGAAAGACGTTTTTTTTTGTTGATCGTTTTAATGATAACCATAATGTATGAAAGCGACCTATTATTTTGTATTCTGATCTGTGGTAGGGTTTATAACTACTTTACGAGTTCCAACATGCTTAAAACCATATTATATTATGTTAAACCGAATAGAGGTATTTTTTAATCTAAGACAATATTGACTTGAAAGCTGCGAAATTGGTAGAGTGCGTCAAGAGCGAATTTAACTGTGTAATTATTTCGAAAAATATAAATATGTGAAAAAACTCATAAGTAGGACAAAAGTTGTTGTAAAACACGAACCCTAATTGGGGTATTTCAGGAATGGCGCATTTTAGAAAAATCCCAGTTTGTATTTTTCGCCTATAGTACCCGAATTTGAACTCTGTCGCTCTGGCGAACCCCTGGCTAAAAAAACTGGCAAGCACTTGCTGATTGGCAATCCTTTCACTACGACTGGAAGGGTTTCAATTCCGGAACCGATATCCGATATTGGACCACCAATACCGGGATTCCGGAATTGGCAACTTTAGGTAAGTAATCACGCAGAAAAAATTCTTTTTCGACAGCACATCAAGCTCTACATAGTGCATTCTAATTAATGACATCAAAGATAACGTTGCAAGAAGAATGAAAGGGTTGACATGCTGTCGACTGTAATAACGCAGAAAAACATACTTTTTACGATCCCAATTTAATGAGCACTTAATGTAATAATAAGAATGGTCATAATATGGGACCATAGCTTCCACAAGTCTTTGCCTAATAGTTTGCTGAAAAGGCATAATAATTGATATTTTCACGCATAGTTCGACTCATTAAGACATTTAGATCAGAAATAAAACAAAATCTTTCCTAATAAAACAATATCAACTATACATAAAATACAAATAAAAAGCAATTACGTAATGACTAAATAGTACATACATACATACATAAACCCACGCCTACTCCTATATCCCAGAAGGGTAGGGAGAGATAAGGGACTGCCACTTGCCACGATCCTCACCTGACAGATCACTTTCGCTTCCTCAACATTCATTAGTCGTTGCATGCACGCACGCCGGTGTCGGGTACTAAATAGTCATTGTTTTGAAAAGAAACCTCGGGATGACCCCTCCTGAGGTCTCGTTGGCCTTCTTAGTCTATGGGATCCTAAAAAGAGCTATAATGAGCTATAATGACAAAAAAATTGCTATTGTTTATTGCTTATTTGCGCTGAATTTTAGTGAGCACGAGTGCTTGAGAACATTTTCAAGTTGAATAAATGGTTTTTTTTTAAATTCTCATTACTCATACTCTGAAAGGGGGTCATTGTTCATCCAGGCACCGTGCTGAAAGTGGTCCAGGCCTGCTCTAAAGCAGAAAAGTATAAAAAAAAAATATGAATCGTAGTTTATATTGAACAACGCAATGGTAGTAACCTATACAGCCATAAAACGATTAATTCTTCATTTATTAGTTTTGTTGACATTTAAATTCTTTTTGATGTTTATAATTAATATAATGTACTTTATGTATTTATTAGTCCCTTTCAAGGCGAGATGTGATTTGCGAAGTAAATTAAAATATTGTTTAAGACACAGATAAAACCACCAAATGGCCGTCTTTCGCGGTCGCGCGCCATCTTGCGAATTGTGATGTACGGCTAGCACAAGTTGGCGCGCGAGCTATCTCGCCGCGAGCTAGACCATCCGTCTGTTTCGGCGTGATTTCCTTAAGTTTTATATTTTAAACTTGTTTTTGATTTTAACTGGCTTGTGTTTACTTTCCTCGTATTCGTAATGAAAAGTAGAGTGTTTTACTCGGGTGATAGCACCCATTTCTGCCTCGAACTATTGGCGCTCTCACTTCGTTCGAGCCAAAACATCTCGTCAGGAATGGGTGCCTTTCAGCCCTCGGTTAACAATCTACTATTAGTTCTGGCATGAATCGTCAGTTCCGGAGTCGTAATACCAGAAAAATATTGACCACGATTCTGTAGTTACAAAATTGCAGAATTCCGGAATGCATGCACTATTCAATACGCTGTGCAGAATGCCAATAGGAGGTAGGTTTACTCGTACAAATATGAAAAAAACATGAGCTTTTCCATAGGAAACGAGAAAATATATGAAACAGGTATGAAACAGCTGACATTTTTCGAGAATTCAGCGTTGTTCGTTAACGCAAAGGATAGGTGCACAGACGTTTTCTGAAAAACGTTATTATCACATCAGCACTGGTGCCCGAATACGCTGAGATTTCGACGAACTTGTGTGTGTTAATAGTCGAAATTGAAAATTTAAACCTACATAAATGAAATAGGCAATAGGCAAGTTCATAGAATGTTGGTAAATTCAACAGAAACCTTAACCTAGTGTTGCGAAACAGATTTTTTTTTCTTTGGGTGGATATGAATGCCCAATGCTTGAGAATTGGTATTTTTAGGGTTCCGTACCTAAAGGGGTAAGGGACCCTATTACTAAGACTCCACTGTCCGTCTGTCTGTCTGTCTGTCTGTCACCAGGCCGTATCTCATGAAGTGTGATAGCTAGACAGTTGTAATTTTCACAGATGATGTATTTCTGTTGCCGCTATAAAAACAAATACTAAGAACAGAATAAAATAAATATTTAAGGGGGGCTCCCATACAACAAACGTTGTCTAAAGACAGCGCCTGCCATCTAGCGGCCCATCTATATATCATTTTCTCAATCAAAAACTAGGTCTTGGGTAAGAGAAAATATGTCATTCAGTCCGTAATTCTATTATCTATCATTCCCTCAGACCAAATTTATCAAATTTATCATTTAGTATATAGAACCTTAAGTACCATGACAATGTAGCCTAATACTTCCCACCGCACAGGCCTTCTCTCAGAGAGAGAGTATTGGCTTAGTCACCAAATGCGACGTCATGTGCACATTGTTTTGCAGACTCTGCACTCTCCTAGGGCTGTTCATGATCACAATCGGCGCGGGCGGCATCAAGCCTTGCGTCTCAGCCTTCGGCGGCGACCAGTTCTGCCTGCCGGCGCAGGATCGTCTCCTGGCTCTCTACTTCAGCGTGCTATATTTCACTATCTGCATGGGCAGCCTCATAGGTAGGTTCATTTTGCTATATTTGTGTATCGTCAGTTTTAGCCTTCAGCTCCAATACTACGTGCGCCAAATCCAGAACGATTCCAGAAGTGTGTCAAATTCCATATAAGTTACTATTGAAAACGTCAGGGTCCCGACAGAATTTGATGCACATAATTAGGCCTTTCGGTTTGGATTGCCGGCGTGGTAATACTACGTGCTATATTTCGCTATGCAGCGGCAGCAGCCTCACTGGAAGGTATCTATTGCTATATTTATTTAGCGTCAGTTTAGCCTTCAATGACTGGGTCTAATCGCGATTACGAAAGTTTACGTGATAAATAATCGCGATTAGACCTGTTAAAATAACTACGTATGAGCATTGCCATAAAAAAATTCATTTACTTTTTTCTTTTTCTAGCTAAGACTGTGTCGCCCATTCTGCGGTCTGAAGTGACGTGCTTTGGCGATAAGGACTGTTATTCCTTGGCATTCGGAGCACCCGGTGTGATAGTCATCGTCTCTATTTGTAAGTTGAACTTTGGTTGGTAGAAACCTGAAGATAGACCTTGACTACGAGTACCTCAAGTAGTATTAGTAAGTAATCCCACCTGTATTGGTACAGTCAACAGCACGTAAGCCTTTACATGTGAGCACCTTAGTCGGTTACGTTACGGATGACCTTCTAGACAAGTAGGTACAACTGTAAATACTGTACTCTTCTAAAATATCTGCTTTTCCATACATTTTGTGCTGCAGTTTAGTATGGGATCCCCATACACCCGAAAATGGAGGGTTCAGCAGGCAGAAATGTGATGTGAAACGAACGCAAGGAGGTCGAATTAGTCCCACTTATTCACAAAAATACAAGAAATCAGCGAATATTATTAATTTATAATTATAGCATTATATCCACTGACCTTATACCTTTAAAATAAAGTATCATTTGTAACTCATTAATACTCATTGTATTCAAGAGTAGAATTTGGGAGTTTTGGTAATGATAGTTTCCAATAAATTTCATGTTTTCTATTCCAGTTATCTTCGTGAGTGCTAGGAGCCGCTTCGTCATGAAAAAACCTGAGGGCAATATTATGTTTGACTTCATCAGATGCGTCTTTGTAAGTAAATAACTACCACATAACACAATCACTTGATCTGGACCCAAACTAGGATACCCTGTGCTATGGTAACCAGGCAAGGACATCACAAACGTGGAAATACCCCGAGACTGAGGCTATTTGTACGGATCAAGTACGGCGGCCTCCTGCGGGAATCGAGCCCACGACCTCTGTTTTGGTAGTCAAGCGTGTTAACCGCTGGACCAACGGGGCAGTCAAGTTCTCAGTATCTACAACGTAACCAGAATACGTAACAAACCTGCCCCCAAACTCTCGACGTAAAAATAAATTAGCTATTCCCTTCTCAAAACTACAACTACATTCAAATAGTCCCTACGTATCACTGATAAAAATATATAATCAACTACCTGAAAACATAAAAGATGAAACAAAAGACAACTTATTTAAAAGCAAACTCAAAAATATGCTAATCAAAAACTGTTGTTATAATTTAAATGAATGTTTACTTAATCTCGTTGAGAAATTATTAAGAATTTTGTATGCTTGTTACTTATTCCTTTGCGTGTAAGAAATCAATATCTAAATAATAATAATAATAATAATAATAATAATAATAATTTAACGCTGTGTCATAAGACTAACTGTATTGCAGTGCCCTCACAGGGTATCATGTACATACCTACAAAAACCAATACCACCTGTAATTCTAACTGTGCACGTGATTTAGCAATAAATAATATGAATATGAATTTGCAACAAACTAATTTGTATGTTAATCCGGTATGAAAAGAAATTACTTCACATACCATAATCGCCCTCGAGATAGATTCTTTATAGATTCGAGATAGAGTACCTTTACTTGTAAATTATATCTGTTCCTTGAATTTCTCTTTATAGCTCAGCAGTTGAAATTGCCAATTTCCAATCGTAAGTTCTCGTGTTACGAGAACATTATCTGGCAATATTCTCCTCCATCCTTTACTAGGCACGGAGCGAAAAGCGGCAGCGTAGAGGTGGACCGCCTGCTTCTCATTCGGGAGGTCGTGGGTTCAAATCCCGGGCGGTACCAATGACTTTGTTTTCTAAGTCACGTACATTTGTGAAGTTATAGTAGCAATACCAAGTGGTAGCAAGTGCTAACCGTGAAGGAAAACATCGTAAGGAAACCCTGGTGTCTGAGGTATTTACGTGCCTCAGCGCTTGCTACGTACAATGGCCCAACTATGAGGCTAAGTGCGGAAATCTCAGGTCTAACTAGAACTAGGCACGGAGCGTATACAAGCCACCGCTACAGTTGTTCGACATCCCGATGTTTTGAATAAATTGCGCGTTGAAAATTAGTTTTCCATAAGAAAGCTTCAAAATTTCGATAAGGTTCTTTGAAAAAAAAATTAAAGATGCATCTTTGAAAGAAATATAGACAGAAAGTGCTTTCAAATGAACTTCGATATCTCCTATGCCATTGATTTCTCAGACATACCTAGTTCGTTTGGAAAAAAATGGTTTACAGAACGCCTCTCTTTTTTGCATCTAGATAAAAAAATAGATTTTTAGACGGAGTCGATTTGCCCAGTGCCTATCTATCTTTGAGCTTAAAAACCCAATACAGTAACCATTAAGCCGCGGTTGTACAAAGACCACTACAAACGTACTGTTATTGACTGTAATTTAGCTTTACAAAGTCAACATTCATACGTTGGGTCCTATTAGAAAACGGGCGATGTTAGGTAATTGAACATTATACGCCGCGTTTAGATATTGGGTCAGGTGGTTTGAGGCTCGCTGTTTGAAATTCGGGTTGAGCTGTTGTTTAACGAGTATTTGTTTGTTCAATTGATACTGTTGTCTGGCTTTTCGTTTGCCTAACCAAACGTGGGTCACACTGCAAGTTTATGAAAATAAATCACCGATTAAAGTATTATGCGTGACACAAGCATCCTATAATAATATAAATATACGTCCTACTGTAATGTACAGGCAGGCCGTCTCTCTGAGAGAGAATATGGGCTTAATCACCACGGGTGTTCACCGCGGATTAGCGATTTTAAACACAAAGGCAGTCGATACCTCATACACTCAAGTTTACAAAGTTGGTCACTCTTTTGTCCGTCTCATGCAGATCATTAGAGTGGTTACTACTACGGATTAAATCAGTTACAAACAATGGCCAGCGATGGAGCTTCATTATAAAATGACAGTCGAACTCGAAGACTATCGTAACTCTGAAGCATGAAGCGGTAACAATTCGACAATGATGACCGAGGACAGAAAGAATTACCGTTGGCGGAGCCCTATGTCTAGCAGTATACTAAACAAAGGACGATGCAAAATAAAAAACGAGTTACATTGTTAAGGTCCCGCCTGCTTTAACTATTTAATGTCAATGTTAATGTTTACTTCAGTTCTTTACTTTTGTTTTTTCAGTGATTTCTTATTTTTATGTTGGACTCATGCTGATTTCATATAGCCTTTGACATTCGCGTAGTTTGTCACTCGGGTAGAACATTGGACTCGGAAGCGAGACCCAGGTTCGATTCTCAGTGCTGGCATGCACCTATGACTTTGTTTTCTAAGTTATGTACATTTGTAAAGTTATAGTAGCAATACAACTCGCCGATGTGAAGGAAAACGTCGTGAAGAAACCTGAGTGTCTGAGCTATTCACATACCTCAGCGCTTGAAACCGCCAATCCGCGGTGGATACAAGTGGTGATTAAGCCGGTACTCTCTCTCTGAGAGAAGGCCTGTGCCCTACAGTGAGACGGATATAGGCTGCTTATGTTGACACTCGCGCAAACATGTCAAAATCTGACCTTTGGTTCCTTAACCAGTTATGACGTTACGAAGAAACAGAATGGGATGTTCATGTATGTATGTATGTCGGATTCTATGTTCCCTAGTCTCTCGAGCGAGACACATTACCTTCCTTTTGATATCTGCCGCAGGCGGGTAAATACATTCATACAATAATTAAGATTGTTTTCTTCACAGCTGGGCCTACGGAACCGTCTGTGGAGACGGCAAGAGACCCGCCACCTAGCCCATTGGCTAGACTCGACCGAGTCGCATTTCGATAGAGCCTTCATACGTGACGTCAAGAAGACTTTGTCCTTACTAGCACTGTTCACCGTCCTGCCGGTATTCTGGTCACTGTTGGATCAGCTAGTAAGTGTGCGAAAGAGATAAAGAGAGGAAGAGAGACAGCGGAGGAAGGGGGGGGGGGGGGAGGTGACAGATATGATATGAAGACGATGTTCTTCATACTAATGCTACTCCCTGATAAAACAGTGACTGGTATCGGAAGAACCCGATGGTCACTGTTGGGTCTCAAGAGAGAGACTGGTGCTTAAATGCAACTCAGATCAATGTAGATCAATGTAGCGGGTAGCCGCTAGTTAGGATTCCGTCCCCGAAGTGAGCCAAATGGGACCCTATTACTCTGCCTCTGCTATCTGTCTGTGTTTGTTTACTTAGGCACTACTGTTTAGCACTATGTCTGTCCGTTCGAAGTTTATAGGGCTCTATCCTTGGAACCGTAATAGGGCTCTACCTTTGGAAACGTAAATGTGCCTTATAGTCTTAGATAGACAGAATATTCTTTGTTGTACACAGAGATTACATTAACAGAAATTATATTAAATTGTGATATTAGTTTGTTTGTTTGTTTGTTGAAGACCCTCGGGTCTCCATACAACAAACGTGTTTTTTCGCCGTGTTTTTGTTTATGCTCTATCGTAAAATTAAACGGCAAAACATACAGGCATCGAACTCGGCGTGATTGTGGGACTGATTATATATTCTAACGACAAATAATAAAAAACGGCCAAGCTCGAACCCTCGGTGCGCGAGTTCGACTCGCACTTGGTCCGTTTTTTTATGTGCGGGCTCCGAACCTATTGAAGTTAGTGGCCTTGTAAATACCAAATAAACCAAATTATAATTGTATTTCTAGTCAGACTGAAGAGATTTATCGAATGATAAGTCCACGGTGACATTACATTCGATATACATATCGTTTTAGTCTGAATAGAAATTTATAAAAACACGATTCCTTAGAACACTCCTCAGAGGCGTTTAAATACTTAGTCTGGAGTAAATATTATCCCCATTTGGCAGATGTCAAGTGTAACTATCGTTGACTCATCCCCCAATATGGCGACAAAGGTGGAAATTTGCCGATGGTCAAAGAAATTGCGATTACTCAACAATGAAAGATTGAATTGGCTTGAAATAAAAAGTGTATGAACGAGCGATAATGCACCCTTTGTTTTATTACGACATTTGCATGGATACTTATTTTATCACATTGATATTACTATCTAAAAGGAAAAAAGAGTAAAATAATTGCATAATTTTTATAACAAAAGGTCATTTGCAATAGAAAGTAATTGTAGTTATAATCTTGTGTATATACCCGATAACCCTACATAGTTAGTTTTTTAGGTTCCATATAAGACGCCATCCCGAACCAAATTTGTGTCGCGCAATACAATAACCAGTAGGTAACCAGTGCTACAAACAGTGATATTTAAGCGCAGCCCGGTAAAACGGTTCAACAGATTTTATAACGGTTTCGTGGATTAAAAATATGTATTCAAGTACTACTTTAACTCAATGGCAGTAAAGGGAAAAACGTAACCAAAGATAATTTAAACTGTCTCTGAGGAGTGTTTTAGAGGAATTGTGTTTTTACAAATAACACCCTAAGAAATTGAATCGAGAAAATCTTATTTGGTTTGGCCGATAGATTTGCGTCACGGAATTGCCCCCCGCCGGCTCGGAGTAATGGATTTCGGCCATCGATCATTGTTTCCGGTTACTAAGTACACGGAAACGATACCGCAGGCTCCCCGTCAATTGCGTTACAGAAGTTTACAGCACAGATAAATTACGTTTCTCGTTTATCCAATGCCCACCAATATCTACTGTTACTTTTAACAAGAAGACCCGTCTAAACGGTCGTCAACTTCTTGACTTTAAAAATATTAAATTTTTTTTACACCCAGATCAAAGCTGAATGAAACGACATGTATGCTTCACAACGAGTTACTTAAATAATGAAAAATTAAACCTCTTCTTCAATTTTTTTGTTAAGCAGTTAGAAAAATAAAATAAAAGGAATTAAAATCTTTAACTCCCTCTACTCATAAATAACTTTTACTGTGGATGCATGGTGAATTTTCAAGATAGTAAAAACTATATCAACTGTACTATTAGAAATTAGACATTTGGCACATTAATACCATTTAAGGAATTAAGCCCTGCGGGTATTAAGTACGGCGGTGGTAGCCTAGTGGGTAGAACCTCGGACTCGGAAGTGGGAGACCCAGGTTCGATCCCCGGTGCGGGCATGTACTTGGTTTTCTAAGTTATGTACATTTGTGAAGTTATAGTAGCAATACCACTCGCTAACGGTGAAGGAAAACATCGTAAGGGAAACCTGAGTGTCTGAGCTATTCACATACCTCAGCGCACGAAATCGCCAATCCGCGGTGGGCACGTGTGGTGATTAAGCCCATACTCTCTCCCTGAGAGAAGGCCTGTGCCCTACAGTGGGACGTATATAGACTGCTTATGTATGTATTAGGCCCCGGCTCGTACACTAACAATCCGTTACTCTACTGTTAACAGCTGACAGCTATTTTTTGGGGTTGCGTAGTTAACAAGGAATCCTTATAGTTTCGCAATAAAAAAAGCTTAGCTCAAAGACGGTTAGTACGAGAAATTAGGCATTTGGCATAGATATATCGTTCACGTCGACAACACGGTAGAATAAAATCTTTAAACTGACAGTTTTTGTTATTGTTATTGTACGAGAAACCGGGGGTGACATATATGGAACAGCCGATATTTTTTTCGCAATTTCAAAGTTTTCACCGAATTTTAAGTACCTTTTTTAAGATCTCCATTTCCTAGGGTTCAAGATGGACTCTGCAAGCCACCAAGATGGACGGCCATTTCTGGTTCGTTAACGTCAAGCCCGATCAGATGCAAGTCCTGGTGCCCACATTTATACTCATCATAATTCCCCTCTTACAGCAGGTAAGAAATATAACGAAACAAGTACCGCATAGCAATGAAATGTTGCCAATAATTATTTAGGGGACACAAAGCGAGAAACAAGCGGTCCTAGCGGAGGGGTAGTACGCCGGCCTCACATTGGGGAGGTCGTGGGTTCGTCTCCTGACTGTACCAATGCCTGTTATCTAAACTTAGAAACTACAGTACCGCATAGCAATGAAACGTTGCCAGTAATCATTTAGGGGACACAAAGCGAAAAACAAGCGGTCCTAGCGGAGGGGTAGTACGCCGGCCTCACATTGGGAAGGTCGTGGGTTCGAATCCTGACTGTAGCAATGACTGTTTTCTAAACTCAGGAGCTACATACATTTTTACATAGGCCGGGTCACCTATCTCATTTGTAGCCATGTAAATTGAAGTTTGTATGACTAATTCCAGCTTAAGGGGCTCCATAGAGTAACGCTAGCGCCACCAAGGGAAAAAGTCCTATCTTTGTAGGGTCCCGTACCCGAAGGGTGCCAAACGGGACCCTATTACTAAGACTTCACTGTCCGTCTATCTGTCTATCTGCCTGTCTGTCTGTCACCAGGCTGTATCTCATGAACGGTGACAGCTAGGCAGTTGAAATTTTCACAAATGTAGTATTTTTGTTGCCGCTATAACAAAAAATACTAAAAACAGAATAAAATAAATATTTAAGGGGGGCTCCCATACAACAAACTTTGTATAAAGACAGCGCTCGCCATCTAGCGGCCGTCTATGTAACCTTCACAGCGCCGATGTCATGTCATTAAATGTCAACGTCTAACGCTTCTTGTTGGTTTCTATAGATGGAGCTGTTCCCAAATTCAATCTTTATCTAATGTTGTATAGATAATGGTACGGAACCCTTCGTGCGCGAGTCCGACTCGCACTTGGCCGGTTTTTTACAGATCGTGTTTGTAAAAAGTGTTAGTACAATCTGTCAATGATGTTAACAGTGATTTTTGGGACCCGTGGCCGTGAACCTAAGGTAAAAAACCTAGGACTAAATAGCATTAACGCTTAAAATGACCGTTTTTGCCATAAATGCTATCTAGTCCTAGGTTCGTGATCCTAGGTTCTCGGTCATAGGTTCTAAAAATCACTGTTAACATGATTGAGAGATTGTACAGACACTTGTTGCAAATACGATCTGTAAAAGATATAATTTTTTACCCTTGGTGGCGGGCGCTAGTTTACTCTATGGAGCCCCTTAAGAAAGTAACACAAGTCAGCCAATAGCAGATCTAAATTGGCTTCGCAACCAGAAGAATTTTGGCTGAGAACAAAAGGAAGTGGCGTGCATTGGGGGAGGCATAGGCCTCCTGGACATAGGTCCAGCAGTGGACGCGTACGCGCTGATTGGTCGATTGATTGGTTGATTGATTGATGGGTGACGTTGCATAGGAATGTCCTCTTATAATGGGCTAAACATATCTGTTCCAGTACATCTATCCTTATCTGGAGAAACGCAACATACTGAAGAACCCTCTCCACAAGCTGATACTGGGAAGCGTGCTCGCCGGAATTGCATTCATTGTATCGGGAGTGGTCGAGATTTACCTCAAGGTAAGGGCTAGATTTACGTACATGTGTGAAGTTATAGTAGCAATACCACTCGCTAACGGTGAAGGAAAACATCGCGAGGAAACCCTAGTGTCTGAGGTATTTACATACCTCAGCACTTGCTACGTACAATGGCCCCACTATGAGGCTAAGTGCGGAAATATCCAGTCGAACTAGAACTAGAACTAGAAGGGCTAGATTTAGTCATACCATGCAAGGACTTGCGGCCTTATTTATAAAACCACGATTCCTCTAAAACGAATCGAAGACTCTGTTTATTTAACTGTGGCTACATCTTTTCCCCGTAAAATCTCCACACAGACTATTATAATTGGCATAAATCGTAATTAAGACCGAACAGTGTCGCTCAAAAGCGAGGCGACACCCATACATACAAGTAAAAGTAAAAGTAAAATATATATTTATTGCCGCCAAAAATAAAGTGGTTAAAAGAAAATAAAAATCGGCCAAGTGCAAGTCGGACTCGCGCACGAAGGGTTTCGTACCACTCTATACAACCTTAGACAAAGATCGAATTTGAGAACAGTGCCATCTATAGAAACCAACAAGAAGCGTTTAACATTTACCTTTGACGACACGACATCGGCGCCGCGAAGGTTATATACATTACTGCAGCGGCCAGCAAAAGAGGCATTGATGGACGAACGTGGAAAGGTGGGCCGAGGCGAAGCCGAGGCACACATACGTGAGTCCATCAATGCCTAGTTGTGGCCAGGGCTTGTATATGATTTTTCTCAAATAATGCGCGGAAATTAAACTAAGTAGTACTAAGGCAGAACTTTTTATTTGAAAAATTCAATAAACTTTCAAAATCAGACAAACCACGAACGAACAACAATAATTTTGGCCGCGTTAGTGTTCTTTTTTTTCAATAGGTGTATCCAGCTTTTTATCGCTAGCCAGTTCGAAATTGAAATAAAACCTCTGATAAGTTACCTCCTTGGTTGTCATTGTTCGAAGTAAAAGGTCGTTCCATTTTTGAAAAAACACGACAGATATGAGTTTAGTGTATAATTATTATTATTTGGCCGAAAAACACGACAGTTATGAATTTTCTTAGAACTTTTTCTGACCGCTGCTCGCGTGTAATTGGCCAGTACAGCAATTTCGATTTATCTCGAAGAAGGTTGTCGAAATAATGCTCAAATTTCCAGGCATGTTTGAGAAAAAATACATAGATGGCCGCTAGATGGCGAGCGCTGTCCTTAGACAACGTTTGTTGTATAGGAGCCCCCCTTAAATATTGATTTTATTCTGTTTTTAGTATTTGCTGTTATAGCGGCAACAGAAATACATCATCTATGATAATTTCATGAGATACAGCCTGGTGACAGACAGACAGACAGACGGATAGACAGACAGACTGATGGACAGTGAAGTCTTAGTAATATGGTCCCGTTTGGCACCCTTCGGATACGGAACCCAAAAAAAGTAAATTAATACACATTTTTTAAACTAATCTTTGCGATGTAACAATGTATAATCTCATGGGCACTTTCTGGTATATAAAAACAGTAAACAATGTGATCAGCTTGCTATCAATATCATCATCATCATCATTAGTCATTCGACGCCCACTGCAGGACATAGGCCTCCTTCGTGGTTTTTTATAACCATAAGGGGTTTGCCATAATCGCCACGCTTGGCAGGCGGGTTGGCGATCGCAGTATGCGGTAGAATCTCAGGAATACGCTGCTGCCCGTCTCCAGGTAATTGATTTCCTTAGTCGCCTTCTACGAGATCCACGGAAGGAAATGGGGTGACGCTATTCTTAATCCGGCGCCACTCAGATGCTATCAATATAGTTGATAGCAAAAGGCCCTTTTACGTTTCACGCCCTTTAACGGTGCCGATTTTCAGCACTCACCTAAATTAAAGCTATTAGTAACTATTAATTACACAAAACTAAACCTTAATAAAATAAGGGAAGATGGTATAAAACACCATCTATGCGCGGGTTAAGAAAATAAAATTAGTTCTAATCTTCTTTTTGTGTTCTGTGGTTCTAATACAGACTAAAAATAAGATAGCACAGAGGATCACTGATGTTCGGTGGTAGCCTAGTGGGTAGAACATTGGACTCGGAAGCGACAGACCCAGGTTTGATAACCAGTGCGGGCATGTACCTATGACTTTGTTTTCTAAGTGTACACCTGAAGTTATAGTAGCAATACCACTCGCTAACCGTGAAGGAAAACATCGTGAGGAAATCTGAGTGTCTGAGCACATGCCTCAGCGCTTGAAATCGTCAATCCGCGGTGCCAGGATCGTGGCAAGTGGCATACCTTGGTCTCTGCCTACACCTCCGGAATACAGGAGTGAGTTTATGTATGTATCATTCAACCGCGTCATGAAATATTACGCATTACTCGAGCGAACTAAACATCAAGTATCACTCCAAACGATACATCTCTTAACTTGAGCGCTAAGTAACATAGTTTGCATGTAGCGTAGGGTCTAATTAACGATCGAAATCTTCTCACACATGATTTGAGCTCGGGGTTGCATATGATTTGTACGAAGCTTGGAGTCAATTAATTGGTTTGTGCTGAAATTATGGAATAGTCGGTATATCTTCGGCAATTTCCATGAAATGACTTCAAACAGAGCGACCCCATAAACCTCTATCACAGACGATGCGTGATGTTTGGAGTAATGAAATAATGTGATATCACGCGGTACGGAACATGGTGGTATATCACAGGAAGTATGTTTGTCTTCTGAGAAATCTGAAATCAATAATTTATTTCAACGTAAAGAATTTACATTCTGTTTGCTGAATGTCAATGTACTATGTTACTATTTTGAGGGAAGTCTATAAAGATAGCGAAGGGCGGCTATGTTAGTGTGAGAGACTATTTTCGCGTTTAAGTCTACTCTTTTCCACATTTTAAGTTCGTTTCAGTTGTGCGCAAGTCAGCCCTAGAAATTAAATTAATTGTATTTTCATTAAGATATTACCAGAACTTCTCGTTCAACTAAAAGTATACCAAAACGGCTAAGTTATGTCTAACTTTCGCTCCATAAAACAATATTAAGACGTTGTAAATCGGAGTCTAATCGTCCGATACTTAACTACGGAACATTAAATGCGGCTTTAGGGTTTATTTTCCGTCTATTTCATCCTAATCTATTGTCGAACGTAGCATATTGCAAATTACTATGTTTGCGATCAAAGGGTCGTATATTGGTTACCCAATATCACACGACGCCTGACGGTTGACAGTTGGCGAATGTATGCCAACATTAAAAATGAAAAAAAAAACTGGAATTAAATAGAAATGGAGGGTAGAAATGGGCAAGATACCTGGTGAGGCGGGAAGACGGCAAGTGACCAGAGTAAATAATTATTGGTAACAATGTGAAATAATATTATCACATTGCTAGCATAAAGCATTGAATTTGAAATTGAATACATAAAGGTAGCATATAAACATGAACGTGTGGTCTAAAAATCATTAGTTACACAGAAAGATCCGCTTTCCATGCGCAAATATTGTCATGGCTAGAATAATAGTACCGTTTTGTACATTGAAAACGGATTGCTTTATGTGATGTTTCATGAGAAATACGTGCAGGAGACGCACCCTTATAATTTCAGGCTAAAAACAGAATATTACTTACTACCGATTCCGAGAACGCGACATTTCAAAGGGCACTGCAAATATATTTGCATGTTAATTAAGTCACTAGTGCCGTACTATTTCCATTTCCAGACGACGTATCCAGTCCTACCGCAGCCGGGCTATTCCCAACTGAGAATCTTCAACGGCAACCCTTGCGCTTTGTCTCTACGCAGCGACGAACAAAATTTGACCTACGAGGTACCTCCACTGGCGCATTTTTCGCGGAACGACTATGTTGTATTCGGGGAGAAAAATATTACCTTCGATTTGGACGGAAGTTGCGTGACGGCTAAAAGGAAAACGTTTTTGTTGGAGGACAACGTAGCTGTGTCCTTTTTTATGAATGGCGATTCGGTGAGGCGTTACAGTGATAGCGTGGACAAGAGCAAATCTGGATTTCCGGTCGTGAGGTGAGAGTTTCATTCATTTGGTTTGGCCGCCATTGTGGGTCCGTGAGGAAAAAGTTTCTTTCTTTACCAAAACCTAATCAAAGAAGAGCGGTCAACAAAATCGATATAGATAGTTACAAGCATTTTTTACTTTTTTGGTTTAAGGGTCAGCAAAATTAAGGAATGTTGGCTGTAGAATACTATCAAATACGTTCATATGTACATCTATGTAATTATAAATTTTATTCAAATATTTTTTCTTGAATTTGCTTAGAAATCTAGCTTCTTGTAAGTAAAAGATGTAGGATCGTTATCTAAATTTAGAATACGAGTTAATAGAAGGTTAAAGAAAGTTTTCAATAACAACGTGTGTCATAAGCATACACCCTCACTTTTATGACGCCTTGAAAATGAGACTTTGAATTAAAAATATTAAAGAGGACCTGACCGTACAATTTTCTGCTAATCTCGTCGTTAAAAAGTAACCTCGGATTTTCGCCACAAACGAAAGGTAGTAAAGCGCCTTAAACCTCGTTTTTATTGACCTGCCCTGGCCGTACCATCACGTTAAATCAATTTACAGGTTCCTAGTATCGGAGCAATTATCCGGCACAAACGTAACGTTCTATAACGAGAACCGAAAGGAAATAGAGGCGAGAATCGACGGAGGAATCGGCGTATCGCCCCAGTACGAAATGTTTGCCTCGACTTATTCTATACTCGTGAATGATGACGTCATTCGTCGTGACGTAAATATCGAGAGTGGCGGAGTGTATACGATCGTATTAGAACAAACCGGCGAGGGTTACGTGAGTATTACACAGTTCTGTATTATATAAGTAATTTAGTAGCGTAAAGGTTAGCCTGCTACTTAGAACTACTACTACAATAGAAACTGAGACATTTCGAGTGGAAGCCCTAACCGCGTTATGTAGTCAATCATTTTGTTGAATTTTCGCGTTTGTACACGGTCTAACAAACTCTCCATATCTTTTTTTGTATACTACTCGTCTATACAAAATGTTTTACTATGGTGAACACAAACTATTTTATGTACCTACTTACATACGAGCTAAACACATTATACTCCGCTTGGGCTCCGCCGCAGTAGGGTAAAAATTTGTAGCTGTCCATACCGCTATCCGGGTTTGGTTGATTGTAAGGATTAAAAATTTCAAGGACGAGTTGTTTTTTAAATTGTTAATTGACTCGACGATTATACAGCAAACCATATATTTTAAAGATTATAAGTTATAGATGGAAACCTGTGTTTTAGAGAACATTTAAATAAACAATAATTTCAGCTTTCAGAGTTCATCGTGGTGACGGCGGCCAATTCAATCTCTATGGCGTTGCTTTTGCCTCAATTCCTCATCATGGCCGTCTCTGAGGTAAACATAAAAACAACTCAAGCCAAGTGCGACTTGGACTCTGTATCACCATATACTTAGTCCATTTAAAGCCTCTATAAATATAATGTAAATCATTATAAAAATAATGGCTGTCGCCAAATATTAACTCTACTCTATACTATACATATAGAAACCCCAAAACAAATTATTTTCACTATAAATTTAGGCTTTCATGTTTAATCGAGCTTTGTGACTCATACTTAAATGACCGTTACCGTACGAATATTGATCACTCTATTGATCAACTCAATTAAGAGATTCGCCCCCCAGGTACTTTTCGCGGTGACTGGGAACGAGTTCGCCTTCAGGGAGTCTCCAGAGAGCATGAAGGCTGTAGTCACTGCATTCTGGCTATTCACGGAAGCCGTCGGCAACTTTATTATCATCGTCATCACCAGACTCTTCGCTGACTTCAGCCAGGTAACTTGCATAATGTTTCAACCTCGCTAGGCCTTCAGGCCTCGTTGGCTCTTGTGGGTTATACTGGGGTAAAATTATTATTCAATTTATGTTCTGAAGAAGAAGAAGAATAGTACATTGTACACTGGGGGGAGAAACTAATCCGCTGCTCTGCGCGTCGGGCTTAAACATACTCTTGAATAGAAAAAGAACTTTCTCTCGAGTGATTCATAGTGCTACTTTTCATACTACACCTACGAAGAAAATAAAATTATTTAGAATAATTAAAAGCGTACTGTTAAATTATCAATTTAATAAAAAACTAAATTTAACAAAACAAAACAAATTGCCGCGCTTGTTTGTTTTTCGTAGTTCAGAAAAAGGTTGCCAACCTCGTTTCAATGAAAATCGAGTAGAAAAAAAATTCCCACCTCTTTTTTCTAATTATTTGATTAATTATTACCTTTTTGAGATTTGACGTTTGTATTTTTTATGTTTGCTGCTAAAAACAATAGAACGCTAGCAGGACAGGAATGGATTTTATACTACACCTGCTTGGAAAGTACCTTGATACGTTATCAAATTTACGGTAGAAAGTACGTCATTGCATATCGAACAAATATGCGGGGAGAAAACGCATCTGAGCGGGAGAGAAAAGTGTATGAAAATCCATTTCTTACGTGGTTTTTCTTTTTTAATTTTGGGTAAGACTATGCGCCGGTAACCTAAATATCAAAAGACAAAAAGTTTTTACAGTGAGTTTTTATCTCCAAGTTCGCAAAATGACACTGGCCACTAGCTGTGTGTTGGATGGTGTCGGGCTGGCAGTGCGACCCTGCGGCGGCAGGATAAACAATTTGAAATGAAGATGTTTTGAAGGTAGCCTCTAGCAGTAATAAGAAAGTCATAGTCTGTGGTGACTTCAATATCGACTTATTGGTAGACTCGGCTTTAAATACCAAATTGACAATAATTTTCAAGTCGTTTAATTTAGTAAATATTTTCTTGGAGCCTTCTAGAATAACCGAAACTACTGCCACCTGCATAGATAATGTTTACTGCGATTGCGACTTTTCAGATAATTCTACAGTAAATTGTTTGAAGTCAGACCACAGTGGTCAAATTGTTCATTTTGAAATAGATAGAAAAAACGCAGAACAGGTTATCCTCTGCCGGCCCGTAACAAGTAAAAAATTAGAGTCATTTAAAGTAGACCTTGAAAGTAGCATAAAAACTCAAGAAAATTACCAAAATGCTAATGCTCATTATGTAGACTTTTTCAAAGTCGTGTCGGGTAGTTTTGAAAAAGTTTTTAAATTGCGGCAGCTAACAAATAATGAGAATAAAGTAGGATTTAGTGAATGGGCAACCTCGGGTATCCGGAAAAGTAGAGACACACTTTATGAACTGTATGACAAAAAGACTTATACATATGACACCAAATTCATACAGCACGTCAAAAAATATTCCAAGTTATTTAAGGCCGTCTGCCATAAGGCTAAATGCGATCATATAAAGAATAAAATCTTACAGTCACCGAATAAAATTAAAACAATTTGGACAATAATAAATAGAGAAACGGGTAAAACAAAATTAGGAGACCGAGATATTTCGCTTAAGATTGACGACAAAATAATAACGACAAATGAAGATATCGCTGCAGCATTTGAACAGTTCTTCACTAATGTTCCAATCGTGACTACAGCTCCGTTAGACTCGTCACCTGATCGTGCAACAACATTACTAAAAGACCATGTCTCCTCGTGCGAACACGATTTCTCATTTAATTACATTGAGCCCCATAACGTTCTTAAAAAATTTAAATTATTGAATCTTAAAAAAACCGAGGATTTGTGGGGTATGTCGGTAAAAATTGTTAGTTCAGTGATCCATGTCCTAGCTTTACCGTTAGCAAAAATTTTCAATAAATGTGTCGATGAGGGAGTATTTCCGGACCTCATGAAATGTAGTAGACTAGTACCCTTATTTAAAAGCGGTGATAAACACGATCCAACCAATTTTAGGCCCGTCTCAGTACTACCAGTATTAAGTAAAATATTTGAGAAGATCATCTTAGATCAATTACTTACGCATTTCAATAATTACCAACTCTTTCATAGCCAGCAATTTGGTTTTACTAAAGGGCGGAATACAACAGACGCCGGAGTTATGTTACTTAAACATATTTTCAGCGCGTGGGAGGATCGCAAGGATGCAGTAGGCATATTTTGTGATTTATCAAAAGCATTTGATTGTGTAGACCACGAAACGCTACTCCTAAAGTTAAAACACTACGGAATAAAGGGTGCAGGTTTAGATCTTTTAAGATCGTATTTAGAAGGAAGGGTCCAAAAAGCAGACGTAAATCGTATTAAATCCTCGGGTTCACTTGTAAAAATAGGAGTCCCGCAGGGATCTATCTTAGGGCCGCTCCTTTTCCTAGTCTATATAAATGATTTACCGTTTATGGTACAAAAAATGTCTGAGATAGTGTTATTTGCTGATGACACGTCACTTATTTTTAAAATAAGGAGACAAGAAAATAATCTTGACGATGCAAATAATGCTCTCTCGCAAGTACTAGATTGGTTCACAGCAAATAATCTGCAGCTAAATTCTAAAAAGACAAAATGTATAAAGTTTTCCTTACCTAACGTACGAGTAGTTGAGAACAACATAGTAATTGGACATGAAAAATTAGAATTTGTAGATGATACTGTATTTCTGGGCATCACAATCGATGCAAAACTACAATGGGGTCCACATATTGTAAAATTAGCACACAGACTTAGCTCTGCAGCATATGCAGTGAAAAGAATTAGGGAACTCACTGACGTTGCAACTGCTAGGCTTGTTTATTTTAGTTACTTCCATAGTATTATGTCCTACGGTATACTACTATGGGGCCGGGCAGCAGACATTGAGACTATCTTCATCTTGCAGAAGAGAGCCATCCGATTTATTTACAAGTTAGGTAGTAGGGATTCGCTAAGAGATTTCTTCAAAGAAACCAACATCTTAACAGTTGCATGTCAATACATTTATGAAAATATTATGTACGTTAGAAAAAATATCAAAGACTTCGAAAATGTTGGTGGCCACCATAATGTTAATACTAGAAATAAACATAAATTGTCATTTCCACTATTTAGACTTGCAAAAGTTAACACATCCTTTATGGGGCACTGTATAAGGTTCTACAACAAAATTCCTCAAGATATATTAGAGTTACCTCCAACGCGATTTAAAAAATGTGTTAAGCACATTCTGTGCAAAAAGGCTTACTATAACATCAAGGATTATTTAGAAGACAAAGATGTTTGGCATTAAACAGTAGATTAATATTATTTAAAGGCCGATTGTGACTAGTGTTCAACACATTCATGACTAATATTTTAAGTTGAAAACTCTGTTAATTAAGTTAAAACGTGTTTTGAAAAGAATAAATGTGGAGTTTCTTTGTTAGTTTCTTCTCCACATAATCCATTAATTGTGAAACTAGCAACTTTGACGTTCATTAAGTAAACATTCTGTTTTTACAATGAATAAAAATATTTGAATTGAATTGAATTGAAAAAAGAACATGTGAAAATTGCAGACGCCATTGGCGCCATTTCCAATTTGTGTGTTGTTTGAGGATTCAGTTTTCGTAGAAAGTAAAATAAAACTATGAAAATGATAAGTAGTGATAGTGATAGCAGGTGTAGTATAAAGCACTATGTATCACTCGAGAGAAACTGCGATTCCCGATCTCGGGTGTTTTAAAGCCCTCGCCTACGGCTCGGGCTTCAAACGACACCCTCGACGGTAATCGGTCACTTTCTCCTCTCGGTGAACAATGTACCTACTATTAATACCACATTCCAGGAAGGAAGAAATGACGAACTTTGAAACCCGTTTATGAACGAGCAATGAGACACTTTCTGAGTGGGTGTGTTATTATGGTACAAGTGTGAAATGTTGCTGATTACCGCTGAGGCGACATTGAGACCCGAGCCGTTAGGTGACGGTCTTAAGAGAGCCGAGGACTGTAATGATCAATACACACGTGTATTAAACGACGTTTTTCAACACAATTGTGAAGAAAATAACACTAAAAAATAATTTTCTTCATAACCCGTACTTGTAGACATTTTAATTAATAAATAACTATAATTTCAACAGTGACAACGAGTGAAAATACACGTGTGTATTATACGACGTTTTGCAACACAATTGTGAAGAAAATAATACTAAAAAATAATTTTCTTCATAACCAGTACTTGTAGACATTTTAATTATAAATAACTATAATTTCAACAGTGACAACGAGTTGTGAAAAATTATTTGCAATGGCGGGATTACTGTAGCACATCCATTAAAGTTTCTTATTTAGGTTCAACTTTCCATTTTTAGGGTTCCTCGATCAACAAGGAACCTTTATACCTAGTTTCACCATGTCGTTGCGTTTACTTCTTCCAATGTATTGATTGGAATTAATGATTGTTTGTGTATGTATCGCTTTCTAAAACAGTTGCTTCAGTGTTTGTTCATTTTAATCTTAGAACTAAATCTTGAGTCCTGTATTGCGCCTCTGACTTATTTATTATATTAAGTATTTTACCTATCTGTGGGAAATGCTGAGGAATTGGCAAGATGTATTGACTCTAATATTTTTTATGCTATAAGTTTGTCAATTCTGTTTTTTCTCCTTAAATGGATAAATAAATAAATGTCCATCCGATTATCCGCCTGATACGATAAAAAAATCTCACTTTTGATAATTTGAAAAATATTTATTTTCTCCCAGGAAACACAATCGTTCTTCTATACCGGTATGATGTTTGCATCCACATTCGTCTTCCACTACATGTCTCGAAACTACAAGAGAAACATCACGTCACACCCCGAAGGGGTAGCCAGGAAGTTCCGAAGCAACAGTGAAGTGATCTACAAACAAGTCAGACGTACTGAGGAGTGTTTAGATCATTAAGTTAAAAAGATTTTAAAGTCACTGTAAAAAGGAGTTTAATATCCAATTATATATTTTACTAGATGACCCCGCAAACGTTGTTTTGCTATATTAATTAGCCTATGACCTTTTCTCATACCTACGAAATACACACAAAAAATTTCATAAAAATCAGTGAAGCCGTTTCGGAGGAGTTCGATAACAAACACTGTGACACGCGATTTTTATATATCAGATGAGGTAAAGTTATGTAATGTGAGAATAAGATAGGTACCCATAGTTTTACTAAAAAACTGTAAGTAAAAGAGGAACCTATAGCGAAAACTTGACTGTTACCTACCAATGTTTTAAGAGAATTTTCATTTCGTTACGATAATATTAAAAGTTTTGTATATGTATCAGGAATATGATTTACGTCGCACATAGGGAACATTTTCGTTAAAAGTTGCCCAAAAATATTTTGTGGTTGTAATTAGTTGAAAATGCTTAGATGAAACGAAATATGTATTAATTTAGTGTTACCAAGTGTTTATTAAACAAAAACATCAACATCAACAACAACAAAATGACACTAATTATTTTAATTATAAGACACACTTAAGGTCATTAGACATCGTCATTATCGTCATCATCATTACTAGAATCGTCATCATTTGGTTCATCTTACCGGTTTGCTTCCCTCCTATCGAGGGACCTAATAAAAAAAATAGTCTACAAATCAATGTAGCACATCGTAATCACAAACTTCGCTCGTAAATTTGGGAGCAAAATTCAATTTGTATTGCCGAAAGTGCTTCCTGGCCTCAGCTGCTTTCTGCGACAGCTGACCCATTGGCAGAATACAGCGCCCTATCACTGAAGGGATGAATTAAACATTGTGGACTGTGGATGAAACGAAAGGATTCAGGAAAAACTTAGAACTCGGAAATTTCAAAAGCAGTTGGGATGCTTATTTTGAAATATGAAATGAAATTTATTTTCACTTGTTCAGCATTGAAAGGTTGGATCTTGAGTCGAACTTAGACTCATCTGAAAAGCATAAGCCACATATGTCCATCTGTTTGTTTCCGAAGAGGCATCGTGTTTTTTTGCTTGGTGTTGTCACTTGCCTGTTAAAATTATTTTATTGAATGGCCAGGTGATTTCTTACCAGTTGTAAGTATTTTGACCAAACGTTTTTTTCTGAAAAGTAATTTTATTCCGTTCATTATCCTCTCCAAATAAGAGGCTTTTAAACAATGTCTTGACTGTTTTGAGAATATTTTAAATAATATTATCCTTGCAACCAGTCTCGATGGTTAAATAACTATACTATCATTTAAAAATCAATAATTTTAAGAATTAATCAATGTAATTAATTGAATAGTTTTTAGTATACATATCCAACCGGTCTTTTTAGAAATCCGTGGAGGAGGCCTATGTCCAGCAGTGGACTTCTTGTGGCTGAATGATGATGATGATACATGTTCTAACTTTTTCGTAAGTTTATTACGTAATAAAACATAATTACTTCAATTTTATACAGGGCGTCCCACGGCTATGCCACATGGAGGTAAAGTACCTTGAATATTGTAGATTGAACATTTTATTGAAAGAAGACATTATTTTAATAAAAAAAAAGTTTAAACTGCATTCATAGATTTTTATATAATTATACATCAAATCAAATCAAATCATTTTTATTTGACAAGAGGAGCATGACATACTGTTACAAAGAGTGTTCCATAAGTAGTAGCTAAATGACAGAATTCTCCAAGCACCATAACGACTGAGACACCTGACCATCAATGCGGGTCTTAGTTGCCATCAGACGTCTCACGTTTTATCATAACGATCGACAGGCTTAATCATAAGGATTATTTTTTTGCTACATAACATAGTGTCAGAAGTAAAAGGAAGACCTAAATTTTAACATTTTTAATTCAAAATTAATCAATTTAATTTATGCCACTCGCGCAAACATGACGATCCGATTGAGATCTTATATGTCAAAATCTGACTATTGGCTAACAAGTTATGAGGGAACATAGAATACATACATACGATCATACGATCCAAATACATTACCCTCCTTTTGGGCTCCGCCACAGTCGGGTAAGAAGGAGTAAAGTAGGTAATAAATTACTTTTTTTTACCTAAGTATGAATGTTCAAAAATTGGGCAATTCAATAGAAATAATTACATAAAAACAAAAAAAAAATCCAAAAATTACCGACCTGCCGAAACCCGGGATTGAACCGGGGACCTTTAGATCTTCAGTCTAACGCTCTCCCAACTGAGCTATTTCGGCTGTGATAACATTTGCCAAAAGGTCGGTTACTTTGCGACGGCCACAGCGATGTGCTCGAAAAAAAAAACAGTTCACTATCGCATCGCGTGTGACGTCATGAGACCTTCGAACGATAAAATATCCATTTAGGTACTTTAAATTCAATGTGTTGTGGCTATTTTTGCTAGTTTTGGCTTTTTCTTTTTACGCATGTTAGATTTCCAAATCATCGCCATCAATAAGTAACACGATTTCTAAATAAAATTAAACATATTATGTACTTATATCTCAGTAATATCTGGGCTACATAGAGTCAAACATGTGCAAAAATATTGCCTGTAACCTAAACGGCCTGACCAGTTGTCATGAATGAGATATCAAAAAGCTACTGCAGATGGCGGATAAACCATTTTTTTTCGATTTCTGTTCTATCTATCTATCTAATGCTAATGATAACTTAACGAGTCTTTATTAAAACAAGATTATAAACTTCGCCATCATCGAGCTGGTGTTTTTGAGTCTTATCTTCCGAGGCCTTTAGATGCTTGACCCATTATTTATAACTGGTTGCCCCCAAGTGGGTTCATTACGAGCGGTGGTGGCCTAGTAGGTAACTAGTAACTTTGGACTCGGAAGCGATGGAACCAGGTTCGATTCATGTTAGTGAACTTAGCATATAAATGACAGTTCTTGTCGCATGCAGCAGAGATCTATAGTTCGGGATACATTTCAAAAATAGTTCTAGCGTTTTTACATTGGAGAAAGTCAATTAAAAAATTTAAATGCTATCTTCCCGCATACCGATAGCATATCGATTTCCAGTGCGGGTATGTACCTGTGACTTTGTTTTCTAAGTTATGTGCATTTGTGAAGTTATAGTAGCAATACCACTCGCTCATTACGGGCGATGGTAGCCTGGTAGGTAGAACTTTGGACACGGAAGCGAGAGAACCAGGTTAGATTCCCAGTGCGGGCATGTACCTATGACTTTGTTTTCTAAGTTATGTGCATTGTGAAGTTATAGTAGCAATACCACTCGCTAAAGGTGAAGGAAAACATCGCGAAAAACCTGAGGTGTTCACATACCTCAGCGCTTGAAATTGCCAATCTGCGGTGGGTACGCGTGGTGATTAAGCCCACACTCTCTCCGAGAGAAGGCCTGTGCGATGCAGTGGGACGAATGTAGACTACATAACAAAAAAAAACTAAGTAAGTCAATTTCCCCAAACAAGGCCACCAAAATTGCAATCCACCGCAGAAATAACAAGCTCAGATTCAATTCCATTCCACAATGAATATTAATATTGAATGAAAAGTGCATTGGACGGATGATATTGGAAGTTATTCACAGACGCAGCGTAATACGAATGCAGGGAGCGAGTCCCTAAAATGGGTGGTTGTTCAGTAGAAGACATTACTATTAAAGCAAAGTTACCAGGAAACCGAGATTCTACTAAGTTTTGGTGCATAAACATTAAACATTTACGTATCTACACTAAAAATACATTATCTCATACACATACACACTCACACACAAACACACACACACACATTCACATACATACTTACACAATCACATACAAACACTGACTCACAAATGTAATCTGTCTTACACAAAATTACTCACACTAATTTACATTTTCTCGTCTGATTAGTATAGAACCGCATACATGAACCTTGAATGAAATAATAAAAAAATTATAAAACAAGAACAAGAACAAAAACTTTCAAACATAAGAGAATCGATAATGAGAATTATTCAGACATCGAAATATTAGACTTCCAAGTACTAGGGCGGATGGAGCACAAGAAAAGCGTTACTACTTTTTGAATGACTCAAATCCAACAAGAAATGACAAAGTTAGAGAAGTTTAAGCTTAGGCTGTTTCAAAACCCGCCCGGGCGGGTCTTGATTCCTATTGTGACGTCATGGGATCCGGCCAGTTGGCCGGCGCCACAGTGTTTTCTGAGACCCAACTATATGGTACGTGCCCATTTTTATTGCTTACGCTGAAAGACTATCTTTTCAAAAAGTAGACGAGAACACCCGAGTGCCAAATATTAGGGAGGTACGAGTACTTAAAAATCGGACTTTTTCGTTCCCGTAAAATAGAAAAAATATTTTTTGGTCAAAATTTTGCATGAAAAGTAGGAAAATTTATTTGTGTTTCTAAAATACATACAAAACGTGCTTTATCTGCAAATAGAAACTTCGTACAATATTTTTCTGTAAGATCTAGAACCTCTGACGTATCAAGCGTTCGGCGTCAGCTCGCGCCTGTTTTTCGAACCTGTGCACAAACATCGCTGTAACTTTGTCATTTCTTATCCGAGAACGACATTTTTTTCACAGAATTTGACGTCGCTATGACACTGCATGCTTGGTTCAAAACGTGAATGATCCTTAAAATATAAAATAAGATCATGGTCGAGCAAGCATTGTCTCCTGAAATACAGGTTTATAATAGTTTAGGAGACAGAGTGTGATACTTCACAAACACCACAATCATAGTAAACTCTGTATGTACTTAATTGTAACTTCCGTATTATTATTAGTAATATATATAACTTCAATGCGGTGAGAAATAAACATAAACATTTAGTCACATTAGTACTGCAATGTTTGTTGCATTGACAATATTGGTAGTCTAGTAAACAATCGCATTGCAATGGTGTAACCTGTGCAACTTCACTCAGCGCCTCGCGTGGTTCCATCTTCTTTGAGAGATATGCCTTTTTAATTCGGGTGGCAATGTATTGTTTTTGCTTAGTAGACTACCAAATGAATTAAAGAATAGCTATTATCGTGCTTATATCATTCTATTCTTAAACTATGTGTATTAGACTCTAGAGCCAGCCCCTGTAACTCGACGCTATTGTGTTCAGATTACGATACAATTAAATGCAATAAGTCGGAAACAACGACTCAGTAATCGTTTTAGTTGTTATTATAATATGAGATTAAACTTATTGAAGCCGTGTTATGTAATAAAACTGAAAGCATATTTTGGCTAGTTAATAAATAAATGCACTCAATTGTAACGCAAGTTGGCTTAATTAGCGTCGAGAGTAGAGAACGCCATATACCAACGTTTTTCTTGAACTGTTTTCTTAAGGGCCTCATTTGAAGGTTTTTTTATAGCTAAATATTATTTCTATCACTTATTATTCATCATCATCATCATCATCATCAGCCATTTGACGCCCACTGCAGGACATAGGCCTCCTTCGTGGTTTTCATAACCATGAAGGGTTTTCACTTATTATTGCTTAGGACGAATAAGTTGAAAAATAATAAGGCACAAATTGTATCATTTAACAAGGCCTCTCCAGTAAAAATAAAACGTTTTTGTGGAAGTCACCGTTCGATAGATACATTTTAATTTAGAGAATAGTTTATTCCATATTGTCAAACAATAGCTTTGCGATAAAAACTCAAACAATACAGTCGCTTTGTTGATTTGGCCGTTAACTGGTGATAAAAAAGGTCAACCTTTGTGCTTTTTGTTAAATCATCGGTTGCTGGGTTAGGCTTCAAACGGCCTAGAGGTTACTGTTTCAAAATGAAATCAACTATTTCAAACTGCATGTAAAAAGAAACCAAATAAAACAGGGTATTGAGGCGTCCCAGGCGGACACACTTCGACCAAATAGGAAATCTATTAGCATAGGGCAATTTAAAAAGTATTCGAGACCTGCGTGCGTGCAAATGACTAATGAATGTTGATGAAGCAAATGAGGTTTGACAGGATTGTGGCAAGTGGCAAGCCCTGGTCTCTGCCTACCCCTCCGTGGTGCAGGTGTGAGTTTATGTTACGTAATTTAGGTTATGTGACCCAAGGCGGTACTAATTATTTGCGAATTTTTCCGAACAAGATCTCTCAACTTATTTTATGTCCATATTTAAAAATAATACATAAACGCGGATCTCAGACCACCCGGATTTGAGCGTGTAGATAGATGTACCTAGATACTAAATAATACAAAAGTTTAATATTGTAGAGATCTTTTTGTATAATCCGGAATCCATATTCTATGAAAAGGAAGCAGACAACCTCAACATGAATAAAACATATCAGAAATCAGAAATCAATAATTTATTTCAACGTAAAGAATTTATATTCTGTTTGCTGAATGTCAATGTACTATGTTAGCCGCTGCCTTCGGGCCGTATTTGTAGTGGAGAAAAAGGCAGCGGGAAAAAAAACTCCACTCTGACCATCTTTTCTCAAATCATCTTAAACTTATACATCAAAGCCTATATGATATGATTCCGTGACAGCCACTAATAACTTTAAAAGCCAAAATAACACTTCTTACAAAAGTAGGAAAAACAGTAATGCTGCGGCCAGACACACGAACAGCACCCGTTCACGAGCATAACGCAGGGGTCAGCCATCACCAGTCTCAACCATTTTAGAGGGAGACAGGTGACCCGGCCACCACGCCACCATTCGAATGACCTTTAGCAAACCTGCAGATTGAGTTCTTGTCAGCTATAAAATGTGTGCTATAGTTATTAATGTGCAATCACGTCGTCAGTACACGTTTTAAAATTAAATAAATTATAATATTAATAATTAAATAACAATGAAATCGCAGTGGAATTGGCTTACTACCAAGGGCTTATATCGTTCATATACTCGTCTATTCTATAATAGGCTTTTTTACATAGCGATTTTTTAATCATCATCATCATCATTCAGCCACAAGAAGTCCACTGCTGGACATAGGCCTCCTCCATGGATTTCCAAAAAGACCGGTTGGAAGCGGCCTGCATCCAGCGTCTTCCTGCCACTTGGATGAGGTCATCTGTCCATCTTGTGGCTGGTCGTCCTACGCTGCGCTTGCCGATATGTGGTCTCCATTCGAGAACTTTTCGGCCCCATCGGCCATCAGTTCTGCGTGCTATGTGCCCCGCCCACTGCCACTTCAACTTACTAGTCGGATTTTTTAATGAATGTTTTAAATTTATTTTCAGACAAGGATAGAACATGTTCTGGAATTCTGTTGTAAAAACGAACGCAATAGCCTACGAACGATGTATTTACCTTGGCTAAACGAAATTTAGAATAAGGAAGCTTATTTCTATTTCTAGTGTTTACGTTATAGACGTCCCTATTTAATTTGAACATGGATATATTTTTACGGACATACATTATATTATCGAATATATATTGGCAAGCCAGTGTAAGAATTCCTATTTCTTTGAAACGCTCCCTTAGCGATTCCCTACTGCTTAAGTTGTAAATTGCTCTTACTGCTCTTTTTTGCAAAATAAATATTGTTTCTATATCTGCTGCCCGTCCCCATAATAACAGCCCATATGACATAATACTGTGAAAATAACTAAAATAGACCAGCCTCGCAGTCGATATGTCTGTAAGTTGCCTAATTTTTCTAACTGCAAATGCAGCTGAACTCAACCTACCCGATAGTTTTTCAATATGCGGACCCCATTGCAGTTTTGAGTCTATTGTTATGCCTAAAAATAGTGTGGACCCTACCAGCTCTAATTTCTCACCAGATATTTTTAGACACGTGTCAACATTTTTAACATTGGGCAAGGAGAACTTGACGCATTTTGTCTTTTTCGCATTTAACATCAAATTGTTCACCGTGAACCAGTTTAGGACTGTAGATAGAGCATTGTTTACATCGTCAACATTACCTAAACCTCTCTTTACTTTAAAAATTAAGGAAGTATCATCAGCAAACAGTACTATCTGCGATAGTTTTTCTACTAGGTAGGGCAAATCATTTACGTAAACCAAAAAAAGGAACGGTCCTAGTATAGAACTTGAGGAACTCCTACTTTTACATTAGATCCTGAGGATTTAACTCTATTGATATCTACTTTTAGGGTTCTGTCTGTCAAGTAAGATCGAAGAAGAGCTAGCGATTTATTACTTAAACCATATCGGTGTAATTTTACAAGGAGCGTTTCGTGGTCGACGCAATCGAACGCCTTGGACAGGTCACAGAACACCCCGATGGCATCCTGCGCCTCCTCCCACGCATTAAAGATGTGCTTTATTAATGCTATGCCTGCGTCCGTCGTTGAGCGGCCCTTCGTAAATCCAAACTGTTTCTTATGAAATAGCTTATTTATACTAAAATGAGTCTGCAATTGATGCAAAATTACTTTCTCAAAAACTTTACTTAGGACCGGCAATATTGCTATTGGTCTGAAATTATTGGGATCTTCACTATCGCCAGATTTAAATAAGGGTACTATTTTACTTAACTTTAATAGATTAGGAAAGGTTCCCTGGTCAATGCATTTATTGAAAATTGTAGCAAGGTAAGGTGCTAGAATATGGATAACCGTGGATATAAATTTAACCGATAATCCCCACAAATCTTCGGTTTTTTTTAAGTTTAACTCTTTAAATATTTTGACAATAGCAAAGGGACTTATATGGGTGAATTGGAAGTCAGCTTTGCATGTATTTATACTTTCCAGAAGTAAAGTTTCGGCTGATTGAGGGGAAGAATTTAAGCTAGCCGTTATTTTGAGGGGTATGTTTTTAAAGAAATTTTCAAATATTTCTGCTATGTCTTCCTTTGAATTGACTAAATTCCCTTCTACCTTTAAAGCAAATATCTGGTCCCTAGGTCTCGTTTTGCCTGTCTCTTTGCTAATTACTTGCCAGACTGTTTTGATTTTATTAGTTGACGCCATAATTTGTTTACTTATGCTAATGGATTTGGCTGCTAAACAAGTTTGCCTAAACATTTTTGAATATTTTTTAACATACTCTCTGAACGTCGGATCGTGATTAAATTGTTTCTCTTCATACAATTCATAAAGCCTTTTCCTACTTCTATGTAAACCTGGCGTTGCCCATTCTGAAAAACCGCGATTTAACCCTGTAATTTTTTTTACGTTAAATATCTGTTCAAATTGTTTTGATATGGTCGAAAACAGCACTTCATATAATGTATTCGGATCAGTGCTATCAAAATTTAATGAATCTAACTGTGTGCCTAATTTTCTTTTAAATAATTCAATTTTTTTTTCTGTTATTGGTCTACAAATTACTTCATTACAAGGTTCTTCTAGTACTGATGGTAGAACTGCCCATAACCCGCTATGATCGGACTGTAAATTATGTATGACCTTTTTTTCTATAAATTGACAATTACAAAAAACGTTATCTATGCAAGTGGCGCTAGTAGCTGTTGTCCTAGTGGGTTCAGTAAATAAATAATGTAAATTAAATGACCTGAACAGACTAGTGAGTTTAGTTTTCAGTGAACTATCAACTAACAAATCTATATTGAAGTCACCACATACTACTATGCTCTTATTGCTAGTAAATAGGCGTTTTAAGGCGTCTTCCATAACTAATTCAAATTCATTATAATTCGATTGTGGCGGCCTATAAACACACATAACTATGTACCTATCCAATTCCACACACGAGATCTCAATTAAGCGTTCAACAGATAGACTGACAATGTCTTTTCTTTCTTTCATTTTTAAACTACTTTTTACAAATATCATTGAACCTCCTCTTATTGCGTGCTGTCGGTTAAAAGTACTTACTGCTAAATAGTCTTTTAAAGTGAAAGACATTTCAGGTTGTTTCAGCCAGTGCTCTGTTAAACACAAAATATCTACATTAAAATCCTTTAAAAATAGTTCAATTAAATTGTCTTTGCCGGAAAAACCCTGTATGTTTTGTGCAACTAAATTTAGACCTAACTGAGGGTTTTCCTTTGTCTGCGATCTCATAAGGTTTCTCGAACAGATTACGACTTCGTGGTTTTACAAAGAAGGAATTCGATAAGATAGAACTTTCATAGAACTAGTTGGTCTCGGTAAAGAAAATCAGACAATATTGGTATCTCATTCAGGATTAATATCGCTAATCATAAAATAGTTCTTCTTGGATGCAGCTTAAGTTTCGATTGAATTCATCAAAGATCCATCACCTAAGTAGGTATTTGAAATAAATATGTATTTTCACTTCTCATGCTCTAAAAGTTCGTCTTTATGTCGTGCGTAGGCGACATAAAGTCGCTTTTTATGCTCTAGAGCATAAAGTAAAATCTTCGTCGAAGACCAAGTGATTTGAATTTAGAATGTCAAAATTCGCATGAAAACTATGGAGAAGCCCCGCATTGCAATTCGAAATTCGAATTGTTGTTCGAAACTCACCTCTTTTTTTTCTTTTTTTTCTGAAATACTGTGTCCTGTGACCGCGCGAAACACCAACAAAAAAAAAGAAAAAAAGGCGCGAATTGCAAATACGATTTACATGTTGCTGTTTCATTTCCTCGCAATCGAAGTGAAAAGTAGAGTGTACAACTCGTCCATAAAACCCATTTTACACTCGACTTTATATCTATCCTCGCTCGCAAGCTCGCTCGGATGGATAAACGTCTCGAGTAAAATGGTGCGTTTTATGCACTTGTTGTACAATCTACTATTTCAGTCCTAATAAACCAGCTGTGTTATTTTGCAACCCCTCTTTTCCCATAAGTATTATGTTATTTTTATATTGGCCTATGTCTTTACTCACTGCTGTCAAAATAGTTGTCGGAGAGCAAATTAAACACTTCCCGAACTCGCCTAGAAATCGTCTGGAATCCAGTTTACAGAGCGAGTTTCATAAAACTACAACGGTATTTGACACGACCAAAAATAAATTATTTCATATGCTCGATTAAAACAAAACTTACAAAATATCTCGGAAAATGGATCTCTTTTAGTCAATTACTAGTTATTACAATTTTTAAATAGATTAAACATAAAAAGAGTGCTCTGAAATGTGACGTCATAAGCAAGTATTTTCATACAAGATTCCGTTTTATAACTAACTCGTTTGATATTTTGTCAAATACCCAATTCGTCGTTTATTATGACAATTAGAGGTGTACTACTTAGGAGCGTCTACTTGTTAATCTGGGGGCTTATCGCCTTTGCAATGTACACCGACGTGTCATGGTAGTTCTATGAAACAGGCCCCTGTCAGTACAGTCGACAGCACAGCAACCTTTACACCCGTGCACTCTATTCAGTTACGTTACGGGCGAGTTAGCAACTGACATTCAACCAATCCGGACTTGGCCCCCGTGGTGGAGTATGGCCTATACCTTCCTCAGGGAAGAGACCCGTGCCCCTCGGTGGGGACATAATGGGTTGATGATGATGATGTTTTACATGTGTGATGTGCTGTCAACGGTGCCGGTGTAAATGATACGAGTAGCATTCGAGTAGTTTAAGATCGTAAAAGCCCGAATAAAGGCCGGGTTCTCCGATCGCATGGATTTGTACGGGACTTATTGCGCAGCGCGGGCGAATAGTTGGGGGAAAAGTAGGCAATTTTGAGATTACAGAAATACAAATCCTTTTATTAGAATTTTGACGACCGACGTCACTAACACATTCAGTGATAGTCATTTTGGTATATTTTTTTGCAACGACTAATGAATGTTGAGGTCGCGAAAGTGATCTGTCAGGATCGTGGCAAGTGGCAGTCCCAGGTCTCTGCCTACCCCTCTGGGATACAGGCGTGAGTTTATGTATGTATGTATGTTTTTGTATGCTGAAAATCAGCGCTGAGGGATAACTTTCTCGGCACAACGCTGAGTCAGCCGCCTTTTGTGGCAACTTAGATACACCACAGGCTACATCTATGGTCCTGTTTTATTTATTCGTTTTGTCTGTTGTGTTATTTATTAGTTTTCTTTCTGTTGTGCATATTGTGTTATCTGCTTATTTTGTTTCTGTGATGTGTGTTGTTGGTATAATAAATTTCTTTCTTTTTCTTCTTTTTATTCTCCAAAACTCTGTACAGCTCAATTAAAACCATAGTATAGTATAGTATAGTATAGTATAGTATAGTATAGTATAGTATAGTATAGTATAGTATAGTATAGTATAGTATAGTATAGTATAGTATAGTATAGTATAGTATAGTATAGTATAGTATAGTATAGTATAGTATAGTATAGTATAGTATAGTATAGTATAGTATAGTATAGTATAGTATAGTATAGTATAGTATAGTATAGTATAGTATAGTATAGTATAGTATAGTATAGTATAGTATAGTATAGTATAGTATAGTATAGTATAGTATAGTATAGTATAGTATAGTATAGTATAGTATAGTATAGTATAGTATAGGATTTAGCTTACGCGTCTAGCGCGATTCTATTGCCTAGAACCCTACTCTTTCTATCAATGCAAAAAAGACACGTTTTGTCCAAGTTGAACCACTGAAATCCAATTTCACAACACTCATGTTATCATGAAAGATAACATAAGGTTGGTTCACTATTTTTCAAAGCTAATACGTATTTCTAATTATTTTTCCACTTTTTACAGTGTAAATATTGTATTTTGCTTTACTGTCAACGATTCAACTGTTAGTCAGATATTTCTTTTATTTGAATATTGTTCTTTATTTTTCTAAATTATGTCAAATAATCGTCATACTAAGAAGGTCGAATAAGGAAACTTCTGGCCTATGGAGACTTCTAGAAGACTACTCGCATTCCAAATCGAAATTATGAATTTAATGCAAGAAAGAGAAAGAAGATCTAGAATTCGAAATTATGGATTTGGAACAGGATCCAGAAACTTCTAGAAGAATTCTGACGCACATTCAGATCAAATTTGAATAATAGAATCGAACTACTTTTGGGGTATAAAAGCCGCCCAAGAAGGCTTTCCCCGGCAGTCTCACTTGAGTCCTACTTGAAGAGTTACCTGAGTCCTACTTGAGGAGTCTCACTTGAGTCCTACTTGAAGAATTTTTACCTGAGCCCTACTTGAAGAATCTTACCTGAGACCTACTTGAAGAGTCTTACCTGAGTCCTACTTGAAGAGTCTTACCGGAGTCCTACTTGAAGAGTCTTACCGAAGTCCTACTTGTGAGACCTACCTGAGCAGAGTTCCTGTCCGTCTCCACGGCCTGACTCCACGACTTGCCTGCCCGTCTCCACGGCCTGCCTTCACGAATTGCCTGCCCGTCTCCACGGCCTGCCTTCACAACTTGCCTGTCCGTCTCCACGGCCTGACTTCACGGCCTGCCTCCACGATCTACTTACCCTTTTGGGACCTAAGGTTTCTTTTTGTATATATTTTTGATGTTTTTATTAGTATTAAGTTATTAGTTTAATTATAGGTTAGGGGGTTTTGATGATTACATTTTTACATCTCTAAATCTCTTTTTATTTCTTTAGCTTCCGTTACCTTCACACAACCCTCGGTAACGTGACATAGTGTAGTAAACTGCAAAGCAGTTTGTTGGCAAAGCGCTCTATCTGATGATTCGATATCCATTGCGTAGCCGAGACTTCCTACTCGTTTATTGACTATGCAACGTACTATGGACTTGCCATAGTAAACAATAAATATTGTAGTTCTATGAAACACGCCCCAGGTCGTAATGATTTTATAACAAGACGACGGCTCTTCATTAGAAAGTCCGTACAGCTACTAGCTAGTGATTGACCTTTACATGATCGTTGCAAAGTCGCCCTTAACTTAACTGAGTGGAGGTCGATTTAATATGAGTACTGAAACTAACCTTTTTCGTGTGGCGCCGGATAAGAATGGCGTCACTCCATTCCCTTCTGTGGATGTCGTAGAAGGCGACCAAGGAAATAAATTATCAGGAGACGGTCAGCAGCGTCTTCCTGAGATTCCAACCGCATACTGCGATCGCCAACCCGCCTGCCAAGCGTGGCGATTATGGCACAACCCCTCATGGTTATGAAAACCACGAAGGAGGCCTATGTTCTGCAGTGGGCGTCAAATGGCTGATGATGATGATGACTGAGCCTAACTGAACCTAACCAGCCACCTGTGGTTTGATAGCATGTAGCCCACTAGTTCTAGTTCGACAGGAGATTTCCGCACTTTAGCCTCATAGTTGGACGTAGTTGGTACGTAGCAAGTGCTGAGGTATGTAAATACCTCAGACACTAGGGTTTCCTCACGATGTTTTCCATCACAGCTAGCTAGTCACAAATGTACGTAACTTAGAAAACAAAGTCGTTGGTACATGCCGGGATTTGAACCCACGACCTCCCGAATGAGAAGCCGGCGTTCTACCGCTCCGCTGCCACTGGATCAGTGGCCTAATTACGCTCACCAAATCCTGAGCAATTCCAATCGTCTAACTGTCAAACTCCATACTAATTTAACAGTTAAACGATTGGAATCGCTCAGGATTTGGTGAGCGTAATATAGGGGCAGCACTTGCCTGCAGCGTTGTAACAAGCGGCTGGATTAATTAGTTGGTTTTTCAAAAAATATATACGTACAGGGTAGAAAGGCCCTTTCGTGATGATGGACAGTTTTTTTTTTCTACAGTCACTTACGTCTAGAAGTGTAACTGTGTCAAGTTTGGTTGAAAAATTCTTTTCGGTTCCGCAGAAAAACGGAAATAATGAAATATTGGTTTTCCCCAAAACTATTTAACTTTAAAGTACTATTATTTTTTCATTCTGTAAAGCTTAGTCAAGTTCATGTTTTAAGTGAAAATAGTATCACTATATCTAACGATTATGTTATGTGGCGTTTCAGGTGGGGCCGTAAGGAGACACATTACATTACAGAAACTCACGCCTGTATCTCGGAGGAGGGGGCCGAGACCAGGGTTTGCCACTTGCCACAATCCTCACAGACATCTTTCGCTTCATCAACATTCAGCCGTCGTTGCATTGCATGCGAGCACGCCGGTTGCGGGTATTTTTATCGTACCCTTTGCTAATAAATCCCCTATTTGGTGGAAGTATTGATTGAAAATTCTTTATTACAGATTAAAATCATTTGTACATACTCGAGCTTAATACAAACAAGTATTTTCTTAATAATAATAAGTATGCCCGCCTGGGACGCCCCTTACCGGTCCTTCCACCCACAGTCGCTCGTTATTTCTTTCGTTAATCTTTCAAACAATCAGTAAGGAGATCTCTTTGAATTATTAGTAAGGGGCAGTAATGCCTTATTAGCGACGCGATTATCAACTTGAATTTGACCTACAGCTTGATCTCAATTTATTACCTCAGACCCGCTATATAAATCAAAGTTCAAGTGGCTCTTGACTTAAAGTATAGTTTATACGAATCCAGTGCGCTGGCGCCAGTTCTACAGACAAGCCACCGCTGGCTTGGCTCGTGATGTCTAGATGAAGCCAGTCAGCCTACATCTTGTCGCAGAAATTCTAAACAAAAACAAACGCACATGGCGCTGGCGCGGTGGTTGAGGGGTTAGGTCACTGGCTCGAAAAATAGCCGGCGCTGGCTTGGCATAAAAAACTGTTCATACAAGGCCAATATCAAGCCAGCGTTAGCAGTCAGCAATATGAACAAGGCTTTAAAACATTTTAAGACAGCGCGCGGTTAGCTGAAGCGTCAAGCTAAGTTTATAAGTATGTATATGTGGATGATGCTCCATTTTGGCTTTATGGATAGCTGTCACTCCGTCGGGAATTTTCCATTTTATTGATTGATACATGCGCTTTCATCCAATCCAGAGTTGAAGTATGATGAATGAAGCTTGCCAACCGAAATGTAGCTGAAGTGAGCTAACAAAAATATTAAATTTGTAAGAGATATGTCTACACAAGTTAATAAAGTCGGCTTAGAATATGTCTCGAGAGGCTACTTACTGTGGGTAAATTCTCTTTAAATAATTGGAACTCTCTAAATCTCAGTATCTATTTAATACGTTTAATAATGATCTGCCAGGATCGTGGCAAGTGGCAGTCCCTGGTCTGAGCCTACCTCTCTGGGACACAGGCGTGAGTTTAAAGGTAGATTCACAAATAACAATTTTATCCATTGAGATCCAAAAAAAATCAGCAATAGATATCATTGGTATGAGTGTTACCAAAAACATCTCTACAAAAATGTATCGGTCTTCTGGATACCGTACTAGCAGGCTCTGTAGTCCGGTTGCATAATAAAAATAATAACTTGTACACAATACAGTCACTTATCCTAGTCCCAAACTAGGACACCTGTGCTACGGTAACCAGGCAAGGACATTACAAACATGGAAAAATACCTAGATTGAGGCCATTTGTAGACATATCGTACGGTGGCGACCAGCGGGAATCGAACCCACGATCTCTGTTTTGGTAGCGAAGCATGTTAACCGCTAGGTCAACGAGTCTGTCGTTTTGGATTACCGAATTAATGCGACAGGAGATTCCCCAGACAAGTCATCGGACATAAAGAAAGGTTACTTCCCGTACATAAGGTAAACACCCTTGTGCCAGTGGCCACATAGAAGGGATGTGGGGCGAGGGCGCGGAAAAGATGCGTCGCTAATCCTACAAAATGTACAGGGGCCTAATTACGCGCACCAAATCCTGAGCGATTCCAATCGTCTAACTGTCAAATTCCGGACTAATTTGACAGTTAGACGATTGGAATCTCTCAGAATTTGGTGCGCGTAATATAGGGGCTGAAGGGACGGGACGAAGCCCACACAGAGGAGACGGGGCGAGGGCGCGATTTCTGTATAGAAATGTTGTATAACATACATACATACATAAGCAGCCTATATAACTAATTTGACAGTTAGACGATTGGAATCTCTCAGAATTTGGTGCGCGTAATATAGGGGCTGAAGGGACGGGACGAAGCCCACACAGAGGAGACGGGGCGAGGGCACGATTTCTGTATAGAAATGTTGTATAACATACATACATACATAAGCAGCCTATATACGTCCCACTGCAGAGCACAGGCCTTCTCTCAGGGAGAGAGTGTGGTCATAATCAACACGTATGCCCACCGCGGTTTGGCGATTTCAAGCGGTGAGGTACATACCTCACATGAATAGCTCAGACACTCAGGTTTCCTCATGATGTTTTCCTTCACAGTTAGCGAGTGGTATTGCTACTATAACTTCACAAATGTACATAACTTAGAAAACCAAGTATATGCCCGCACTGGGGATCGAACCTGGGTCTCTCGCTTCCGAGTCCGATGTTCTACCCACTAGGCTACCACCGCTCTATACAACTCGTCGCGTCTTTTCCGCGCCCCCGCCCCACGTCCCTTCTGTGTGGCCGCTGGCTGTCACTACTGAGCCAAGCTTGTGGAATAATAGTATTAGCATAGCATTGGCTATGAATGGAATTACAAAAATGACATTGGTACGGCAGCAGGTCCCTCATACAGAGTTATTTCGGTCTGACAGGATCGTGGCAAATGGCAAACCCTGGTCTCCGCCTACCCCTCCTTATGTAACGTAACGTAGTGTCTCTCGTTAAAAATAAGTTCTGGACACTCCGTACAGGAAAAATAAGTTCTAAAAGTATAATCCTTTTGTCCCCAACGCTTGGTAACCGGATCCAACCCACTACCCGTTACCCACTCGTGGAAGAGAAGCGCCAAACTAACTGCCTCTCGCTGTTCAGCAAGAAAATATTCGTAACTATAATACGTGTAACTAAACCCTCTTTATAATAAGTTTGAGGTCGCCGCTGTAAAACTGATCGCAGACGTCGTCACTTTGTTCGCTTTTCCTTGTTTTGTTACAGCAGGAACTTCGAGAATACTTCGCGCCCTATGTATACATATCTGAGGAGAAAAGAAAGCTTTCTTACGACTAGTAAGAAAAGTTCTCTGCAACGTGCTGACCAACGCTGGAGTGGTCCGCCTTTCCAGCATACTTTGTCTATTTATTTTATTTTATTAAGTCTACAAACAGAATAAAGTCGATTGTTTTACAGAATAAATTTAGACATAAAATGTTTGTGTTCTGGACTGTAGTCCAAGGTATGTAAACATAGAGGTTTGTCACGATGGAAGTGGGATATGCAGTTCTTAATCCGAAACATAAAAATTTAGAACTAAAGGAGCAGTAATTAGTTATTCAATTAAGGGGTTGGACGAAAACGGGGTAAGATATTATAAGACTGATAATTTTGATGAATTTTGAAGGCCTTGGTTCAAAAATGTCAATACTAGAAAATTAGGCATAATTTCGACGATACACTCTAGAAATAGGTAGGATATACTGAGTCAGAGCCCCTTTGCATTTGCCACACCCAAAAATTGTTGCCTTGTGCATGCAACGACTAAACTATGTTGAGGAAGCGAAAGTGATCTGTCAGGATCGTGGCAAGTGGCAGTCCCTGGTCTCTGCCTACCCCTCTCGGATACAGGCGTGAGTTTATATATGTATGTTAACTTTTTTGTTGTTTTTGTTTGTCTCATTGCTCTAAAATTTTGCTGTATTTTTAACGGACTCCAAAAAAGGAGGAGGTTATCAATTCGACGCTTATATATATATATATATATATATATATACATATTTCTTTTTTTTCGGCTATGTTCCTCCATAACTCCTTAAAATCTTAACCGATTTTGACAATTCTTTTTACGTTTGAATAGATATAACGTCCCATTGGTCCCATTTTAATTTGACGAAGATCTGATAAAGACTCAGAGATGGAGAACGGAACTCTTCAATGGACAGCAGTAAATTATTAACCCTACTTTATACAAGAAAATATACTTACCTTACCGTCAATATATATTCTAGACACAAAAATATGAATCTCTTCGAGCAAAATAAAAATGAACGTCGTAAAAAAAATTGGTCCTTCCCCCACCCAAATTAGAAATTTTCAAGAATAGCCCACAGTATAGATGCATACTCATTTACAATAAACTACCGGATAGTCTTAAAAATGAAAAAAAAATACACAAGATTTAACATTCAACTTAAAAATCTACTAATGAGAAAGTGCTACTACTCCGTAGATGAATATATGGGTGATAAAGAATTATAACAACCTAGGTATAAAAAGAAAACTAGCTTAAAATCTTAGCTGGAAATTTTGATTTATTTAAGTACATGCATGTTCTACAATTGTATACGCCACACATGTCAATCTGCTATACCCTTACAGGGTTCATGTTCAACTAGTTAAGTAACTTTTGTATCTTTTCGAGATTGTTCATGAAATGCATTGAATAAATGAAATGAAATATAAGGCCTAATGGGGCCCATCCTTTAGTAATTTTCTTATGTTTCATAAAATAGAGTAAAAGTAGTCCCAAGGTAATTTGGTGACGTTCTGATGAAGACTTTTGGAGATGGAAATTGAGAACGTCGAATTTTAAAGCAACGAATTAAGTAGGGTAAATTGTGGTTATAAGGGACTCTAAAAGTAAAAACCGACTTCGTAACACTACAGCACTAAAAAGTTAGAAATAATTTAAATAATTAGAAGTATGTATACATGTAGGTATTGTAGAAGTATAATTTGTAGTCGATGCCCAGTTTCATGACCAGCACATATATTTTGGGCACCGACTCCAAATTATACTTCTACAATACCTACATGTATACATACTTCTAATTATTTAAATTATTTCTAACTTTTTAGTGCTGTAGTGTTACGAAGTCGGTTTTTATTTTTTATTTATAATTTTTTATACTTGTGTCATTTCAAATGTTGTTTATGTGTGTGTATGTAGATGTAAATAAATGTTTACTTACTTACTAACAAGGTAAATAACGCTGAACCGGAAAACCGTTTCTTTAGTGTCGTTAATTTTAATTAAACGGTCTTATTTATAAAAACACGATGCCTTAAAACAATCCTCAGAGGCAGTATAAATAGTCTGCGGTAAAGGAACAAAAATTACTATGGCTTAAATAGTCTGTGGTAAAGGAAAAAACATAACCACAGTTTAAATAAACTGCCTCTGAGGAGTGTTATAGAGGAATCGTGTTTTATAAACAAGATCCCTACGGCCTTATTTATAAAAACACGATTCCTCTAAAACCAATCAAAAACTCTGTTTATTTAATATTTGGCTACATCTTTTCCTTGTTTAATCTCCACCACAGGCTATTTTAACCCCTCAACTGCCCTCGCGGAATGGAATGTATACGTGATTTGTACCCAAGTTATTACCTATAACTTGGGTACAAATCTGGGACGTATCGGTGTTTTTGAAGTGTTTTCAGGAATCGAGCTCTTGTAATTATTTACCCCTAGTGTTTATTAAAGTGAGTATTTATTAGAAACATTTACTATTTATTAGAGTTCACTGTATTGCGCAGCAGTTTTCGCAGGACATAATTTATAAGTTAATTTATTCACCCCTGTCCCGTCCGAAAGCCATTGCAGTGAAAACATGGGAAAGGCGTCAAACGACTTTGTGCCTTCTGTTTACTGCTCAGAACATGTTCTGAGGTTTACTGAGTCAATACGGTCGAGTGTTCGCTGACTTTCTAATTACAGTCGAGATTTTTTTTTACTCATTTTGATTTATTGGGATTACCAACAAAATATATACAATTACATTCTCAATTGACTAAAAAACTAAAAAGCGTTATCTCACAGGCAACCTAAACATGCACCGTCAAGGCCGACACAAACGTAGCTATAATAATTATATATATTTAATATATAGAGATATATATTAAAAAAAATTACGCCTACAATAAAATAAATCTCCTATAATAAAAATACACCAAATGAAAAAAAAAAACTCCGTCGCAAAAAATTAATAAAAAAAAAACAATAATAATGCTGCCTTTTACGTCCCACTGTAGGGCGCAGGCCACAGATATAGATAGACATAGATAACGTAAACACCTCAATCTGTATGAAAACCAAACGTGTCACTTTTATTCTGCCTACTGTGACGTCACAAGAGCGAATTAGTGATGTGAATTCCTCGTTGTCCGCGCAAAATCGATTCAAAGGCGACGCCCGCCGCCTCACGCGCCATTCGGCTCGAATCGATTCAGCCTGGCCGCAGATGTACGGAATTCAGGTACGGTTTTCATATCACAGACAGAGACAGAGACACTTTTTGACGTCATTCCTTTCGGAAACCGAACGAAAATTCCGTGCGTGTGCGGCCAAGCTAGTCAGAGGTTAGTCTTTGTAGTGGATGGTCGCGCGCGAGATGTGAAACCAAGCGTTCCGACTTTTTAACACCTAATGTGACGCTTTCGGATACCTCTGAATAATCTCAAGTATACTCGTTGATATTTAAATTTCAACACGAGGGATTAGTATAGACATGCATGACAAGAAACGCAATAGTTTTAGATAACCTAAAAATCATTATTACAACAAAACGGGACTTGATCGCGTACACATAGGTGTTTATTTAATTACCTCGACGTTTCGAACGTTAAATAATCACCTGTGTGTACGCGATTAAGTCCCGTTTCGTTGTAATAACCTAAAAATCACTAATCGATTCACATGAATGACATCGATTTTCTGACAGACGAATGATTTAGACAGACGAATGATATTAAAAGGAATTAGAATTAGGAATTAGGAAGGAATTAATGGTTTTTTTTTACATTCTCAACTTCTTCCCTTCAATGAAACTGCTATTTTCAAAGTGTTTGGAGCAAATATGGCTATGATTAGTCGGGGATTACGGCCACTGGATGGAGACTGGTCTCCATCCAGTGGCCGTAATTCATTTTTCTTTTGTGATAGGATCATGTGGGAACCTAAAAAGAAGTAAGTGTTTCTTAAGCACAATAGAAATTTATAAACGTATTATAATTTTTAGCCTCTAAATAGGTTTTTAAACGTATTATACGTTCAAAGGATAAACATGAAGACATCACATACATGAACTCTCTACCCGAAGATATTACCCTCTTTTTTTAAAGCTGTCGTTTAAAATTAAGACATATTATGAGCTTGTTTTTATCAATAACTACTAAATTGGCTATTTGACACTTTTCTGAAATATATTTTAAAATATACGGTGTAGGTTTATTTTATAAATACATCTTACAACAATTTTATCGTTACAATTGTCAAGTAGCCAATTAGCGTTTTTAAAGTGGTTAATATCATTCGTCTGTCCGATATCGATTAAAATCGACTATCGAAATATGTTGTCGAACTAACAACACTATTTGCTAGATTTGACAGACTAATGATAAGTTGCCTTGCCATGAACTCGAAGCGATGAGCGACAGTATCGCTTGTTCTCATATTCATCGTCTCTTAACGCACAGCGTCAGATTAAACGCTCAAAGCAAACGCAGCAATGTAATGTGAACATTGTTTACTACCGCTAATCTATAGTTACTTAGGTACAAACTTGGAATCACACCTCGGAATACTTAAAAAATTGATTTAAAATTAATTTACGAATTATATAATTTGAAAATAGCTTACCTGTGATAGAAAACATGTCCTTGCGTTTGTGTGCATACAATTTTTGGGCTATCGCAGTTTAGTACGACGCAACAACGCATTTTCGTAATATTTACGGACGACCGGCCACCACAACAGACGCGCGCGGAATATCTGTAGCGACGGAGGAGTGCGGATATACTCCACAGTTCGGACACGCGAAGTAGATGCATTTGCGTGATCTATGTCTATCTATATCTGTGGCGCAGGCCTTCTCTCAGAGAGAGATAGATAGTATGGGCTTAGATGGGGTCAAAGAGCACATTGCAGCAGTCAAAAATAGGCAGGTAAACAAGTCCGCAATAGCTGAACACCTGTTGGAGGCCGGAACGAACCACTGCATCGAGGTGCGAGTACATCAACCGAAAGTTCTCTCAACCGACCGACTTTACTGTCGAAGGATCGTTCGGGAAGCAATTAAAATTAAAAAACATAACAATTTCAACAGAGAGGATGGTTTCAAGCTTTCAAGCACGTGGAATCCAGTGCTAAGCAAATACAAATCTCGCGCCTTATCACCGGACCCCAATTTTAAACACTGAGGCTTGTGAGCAACTCAGGCACTCCGGTTTCCTCGCGATGTTCTCCTTGTGGGCACGCGTGTTGAATAAGTCTAGTTCACTCTGAGAGAGGGTATGTGCCCTACCGTAGAAAGTATACAGACTGAATAATTATTATTTATATAAATAGATAAGATAAGATAAGAATATTCTTTATTGTATACCGGAAAAAAATGTTACAGATACAGCAATGACAAAAGAAAAGATACAATTGGCGGCCTTATTGCTAATAGAAATTTCTTCCAGGCAACCTCATATCGAAGATTTGCCGAAGGAGAAATAGACACGGGTAGTCGGTGCAAATACGAATATTAATATACACATACATATACGTAATAATAATAATAAACTTACATATATCATACTTGAATACTATACATAACTACAAGTACTTACATAAATAGTGGCTTATAACAAGTGTGTGATCTGGACAACAAAAAGGTGATATACCTACATATATATGAAGAGAAGTGAATAGACACTTACAGCAAAACTACTTAATTAGACAGAAAGAATTCTTTTACTGTATTCATTCCGCATATTAGTTGCTAAGTCGCCTGTAGCGCACTGAGCAGAGTGCACGTTTATAAACGTTGACAAGGAGTCGACTGTACAATATCTTTGAGAACGTTCGGTCACAGAGTTTGGATTAATTACAAGTTGTACCTACCCTTGTATCGTTAGGCTTCGCATCGAACGAAAGTTCCCTTAATTAATTTCCTTTGGTGAATATTACAGAATAGGCAGATGTCTGTGTGGATGGGGTGTGTTAGGCTTCAGTAGTCTTGTAAAGTGGACAGCAGGTCAACATTTAGAGACCACCCGTGTAGAATCAGATGTGCTGACTGTACACCGAGCGGAGGTAGCGTATCAGTAAAACGAATAAATACGTGTAACTGTAAATGATAGATGATTAAATTTAAATTTTTGTAAATAAGTAGTTAAATAAGTAGTTTCATAAGTATTGGTATAGTACCATGATAATGAGATCTAAGAAATTGTAGTGCCCTTACAGGGTATCACGTAGTAGAACATGAATTATTTTTTAAATTATTATTACCAGCTGTTTTATTACCATGATATGCAATAAATGATGATGAAAGTCAATACATTTATGAAAATATAATGTATGTTAGAAAAAACATCAGCAATTTCGAAAATGTTGGTAGCCATCACAATATTGATGCTAGGAGTAAACATAAATTGTCATTTCCACGTTTTAGACTTGCAAAAGTTAATACATCCTTTATGGGGCACTGTGTACGGTTCTACAATAACATTCCTCAAGATATATTAGAGTTACCACCGACGCGGTTTAAAAAATGTATTAAGCATACTCTGTGCGAAAAAGCCTATTATAATATTAAGGATTATTTGGAAGACAAGGATGTCTGGTATTTAAATAATGTTAACAGGAACGATTGTATCTAGTGTTGTCTTTAAGTTGAAAACTCTGTTAATTAAGCAAACCTGTTTTGAAAACAATAAATGTGGAGTTTCTTTGTTAGCTTCTTCTCCGCATAATCAATTAATTGTGAAACTAACAGCTTTGACGTTCATTAAGTAAACATTTTGTTTTTATAGTGAATAAAAATTTTTGACTTTGACTTTGACTTTGATGATCTGGCCTCACTTTCAGAAGGTTGTGGGTTCGAATCCCGGCTAAGTTATGCCCTTTTGTGAATATGTAGTACCTAGCCAATGCCACTGGATAACGGTCTTAGAAGCGCGAGGAAACCCTTTTGTCTGAGGTTTTGTTTTCAATAAGTCTCCCTTGGCACTATCCCTTTTACTATCCACATAATCCAGGGTTAGCTGGAAGAAAATACTTATAAGTATTAACCTCGCCTTTGTACTCACAGCTTTTTTGTGCATGAAATAAAGTTATTTTTTCAATTATTGACACACCTCAGCGCTTGCTTCGTACAATGGCCCAACTACGAGGCTAAGTGCGGAAATCTCAGTTTTAAATAACTATAGGTCTTACTCGTAGTTTCACTACGTAGTCTATGGTACTGTGGTAAAATTAACGCCTAAGTTAGATTTTTGTTTTAATTAGCCGATTCAGTGTCCTACAGTTGGGCCAAGAGGAGGCCTTTGCCCAACAGTGGGCCACTAGATTGGCTTTAGCTCTCCACTCCTCCCTATCACGGCCATTCCCTGTCAAACCGGCAGAAAGATCCTAGGCCCTTATTGTGAAAGAATGCGACATTAATCGGAGGTCGCCTGTAAGTGTCAAAATCCGTATCTCAAGATATGATATGACGTCATTGGGGTAACAAAGAGCCATGTACTTCTAGCGTTCATTACTCAGTGGCAGGAAATTTCTAGACTATTAAAAAAAAACAACCGTATCTGTCGCGAGATTCGAGTGAATTTTCGGGCTCATGCGCGACGTTGACGACCCTCCCGAATATATCGCTGCTTCAAAATGAGGGCCCTGAGGTTGTCCCGCCATGCGCCATCTCCGCCTCATTATTTTAGTTTATATCATTGCACCCACACGTTGCAGCCTGTTGTAAAGTGGATATATCTTTACTCTACAAAGTAGGTACTTACTCGTAAGCTAAGATACCCTTGCGCTAACGATGTAAATCGCTCTAAGTAGATACTCAAACTGTTGAGTTAGCTCCCGTGCATTACTCTACATTTGCTGTTTCAAGCAGGTTTCACCGGCTCCCACGGAACACTCCATGATAATTAAACCGTATTGTTTTCAAACCTTTGAAGGTTTGATCCGGCATTCCGGGAAACGTATAATACGATCAGGATTGGAGAGGAACTAATGAGTTGCCAGTTTGAATAGACTTTAAGTTTGAATTTACTCTCAGTTACGCGAATAGTTCATCCATTCAGTTCTACAATTCCGAGAACGTAGAAGCTTGCACCTGTTAGTATTTATTTAATACACGGCTAAAAATACAATACAATTAAACAATGTTTCCTAGTTTGGGACCAGGTCAAGTGATTGTATTGTGTGGAAGTTATTATTATTATTATGTATGATTATGATATTATTTCCTATTGCGGAGCGTGCCTCAAAACTTTATTACACAACAAAGGGCATAAAAATGCTCACAAAAATAAAACCGTAAATACTCGTAAACAGTTATTGTGGTTTTACATAATATGTCAAAAAATGCGTACTATAAAATTACTCTAGTAATCTCAATGGCGGCTGGATGAGGATGGCCGAGGATAGAAAGAAGTGGTCTGCATTGCAGAGGTCTATACGCAGCTCCGTGTGACGTCGTTATAGCGTTACTCCATTTCCTTCCGTGGATGTCGTAGAAGGCGACTAAGGAAATCATTTACCAGGAGACGGGCAGCAGCGTCTTCCTGAGATTCCAACCGCATACTGCGATCGCCAACCCGCCTGCCAAGCGTGGCGATTATGGCAAAACCCCTCATGGTTATGAAAACTATGAGGGAGGCCTACGTCCTGCAGTGGACGTCAAATGGCTGATAATGATACGCAGCTGCCGCTGAACGGATAAAGTTTCAATTTTGTAGAAAGAAATAAGTAAACATAATTTTATTGCTTTGTGCCTACCCACATAGCTTCTGTACATAATATTTTCACATTGTCATGTTTCTAAACGAAAAGGTGTGAGTTCTTTTTCCCGCCTGAGGGAGCTATTGAATTTTCAGTGACTCTACACACATAACACGTAACATAACATAAACTCACGCTTGTATCCCGGAGGGGTAAGCAGAGACCACGGTTTGAAACTTGCCACGATCTTGACAGGTCTCTTTCGCTTGATCAACATTCATTAGTCGTTGCATGCACGCACGCTGGTTTTGGGGACTTTTTATCTTGCCATTTGCTAATATTTGCTAATAATCTCGCTTACTTGCTTCGGCTTTTATTCTGTTAATTTGTAGTCGTCTCGTCATTTGAGGCCCACTGCAGGACCTGGGCCATGGTTTTCCAAGCTTCGCGGTCTTGTGCCGCCCGCATCCAAGGACTGCCCGCCACCGTAACCAGGTCGTAACCTCGATTCGTTCAGTCAACGAAAATTCCTATTAAAATTGCTATTGGATTGTATTTGAGCACTAACACAAATGCAGCACAAATCTTGTAGCAGAACTGTTATATTATTTTAACTTGACCGATATGTATGATCTAATAGAAGCAACGTCTATAAAATGTTCGGATCTCCCGAGGTAAAATATTTCCTTTCAACCGGAAAGAAAAGAACTGGGCACGGTCCTTTCTCTGGAGCGACCGAAACCATAGAAATTGTTACCTAAATAATCCAAAAAATGAAAACCTTTTCTTTAGTATCTATTTTTTTAGTTTTTCATACAAATTGACTATAAGAAGTTTGTATGAAAAATAAGAAATAAATAATTAAGACCTTTGTTTCTTGAAGGTGGTTTAATAATAACATAACATAAACTCACGCCTGCATCCCGGAGGGGTAGGTTCTGGTTCTGGTTCAGGGTCTGCCACTTGTCACGAATTCGCTTCATCAACATTAATTAGTCGTTGCATGCATGCACGCCAGTTTCGGGTACTTTTATCTTGCCTTTTGCTTACATCCCCTATTTGGTTGAAGTGTGTCCGACTGGGACGTCACTTACCGGCCCTTCCACCCACATTCGCTCGATATATTTCTTTCGTCATCTTGCTTTCTTCATCCTCTCCGTGTTATGTCCTATAAATGTTGATTCCCTTGAGTGTCGAAATATACTTACGTTTTTGTGTGTGGCATAAACGGCCGTATCTTTTTCTTTAAGTTGTCTTAGAAGTTTGATTTTTTCACAGCTTCAAGGAACTGTAGACTTGAATATATGGTTTTCAACTCGATACCTTCACGCGTTCCCGAGATAAAGGATCTTGACAGACAGACGAACGGACGGACGGACGTCGGACGGACTACAAAGTGATCCTTAAAGGGTTCAGTTTTTTGCTATCGCAAATTACGATGGTATTAAAAATTATGTGAGGATTGGATAGAGTTTGTTGGTAGGTGACTAAAATTTTGGGGAATATATTCTTTTCCTGTTTTTAGGCAGCATTTGAGAGATTATGCATTAAGGGGATGAAGCGAGGGAGTTAAAGCTAGAATCCCGAGGCCGAGGGGTTCAAAAACGCCCGAGACAAATAGACTGCTTTATCCCCAAAATGCATACTCTACTTTATATAAACACTGCGAGGCAATAATAGTAGATTATGCATTAAGGGGATAAAGCAGTGTATTATGTCTCTGGCGATATTTTGAACCCCAAGGACGAGGGATCCTAGGGTTAACTCACGAGCGAAGCGAGGGAGTTAAAGCTGGAATCCCGAGGCCGAGGGGTTTAAAAAACGCCCGAGACAAATACACTGCTTTATTCCCAAAATGCATACTCTACTTTATATAAACACTGCGAGGCAAATAAATTCCTTTTCGTTCTATTTGTTTTTTTTTTGTAGTGGCAAATTCTTCTTCATGCAGGTTTCTATGAAAAGTTTAATTCTAATTTTGAATACATTCTCCTTGATTTAGGGCTCTATGAAAAGTTTTCATTCTAATTTTGAATAAATTCTTCTTGGTGTAGGGCTCTATGAAAAGTTTATATTCTAATTTTGACGTTTGGTCATGGATTGCTCGTATATTCAATGTTGATTGCATTCCAAATTCAAATGTCATAATTCCCTAGGGGATTATGAAATTCAGTACATTTATAATGACCCGGCTAGATCATAGGACACACATGACTTGCTTTAAGTTGAGTTTGCATGACATATAATATGCCATTGACGAGCAGGTGTTATATAAAAAATGTAATTTTCTTCCGTGCAATAATGTGCGGTTTTTTTTCTGGAGTACATCCCCTAGTATTCACACAAAAGGAAGGATACTCCGTATCTAAGAGGAAAATAAAACCATTGGCGGCGTTACCTCCATTTGTTACTCGTCTGTACTATTGTTAAGTATGAATAAAGGCCATTACACAGGACGAGCTATAAACTGGGTGTATTTAGTTGCTGCATTGCAACGGGAATTGTCCTAAAATAGAAGAAGAAAGAGAGAAAGAAGAAAATTATTTAAATTGTCACAGAAACACAAAGGAAACACGAAGGTACACAAACAAAATACACGAACGTCAAAAAAACAAAAATAGTCGTGAAGAGAACATGTGAGGCATAAAGAGTCGAAGGCAGCCGGGTACTATACAGTAATGTCTGGCACCCAGCCACCTCGGACTCCAAACGCCTCAGGTGTTTCCGTGATAACAAAAAAGTGGCTCCAACTCAGCATACTTTACTGGTGTGTGCTATAGCTAGCATAACACCAGCAAAACTGAAAAACAACACCAGTTTGTGAGTTAGTGCAGCGTGATTGCATTTCTCGTTGCAACAGTTCCATTTTTAGGGTTCCGTATCCAAAGGGTAAGGGACCTTTTAATTACTAAGACTCCACTTTATATCTATCTGTCTGTTTGTCTGTCACCAGGCTGTATGTCATGAACCGTGATAGCTAGATAGTTGAAATTTTCACAGATGATGTATTTTTATTGCGTCGACAACAAGAAACACATAAACAGAGTAAAATAAGTATTTAAGTGGGGCTCCTATACAACAAACGTGATTTTTTGCCGTTTTTTTGCTCGATTTAATAACGGTAACAGGTAGACGCTTGAAATATTGAAATTATCATCGTCATCATCAGCCATTTGACTCCCACTGCAGGACAGAGGCCTCCCTCATAGTTTTGTAAGCTTCCCGGTATAAATATTCAAATGTTGTATGCGAGTCCGAATCGCACTTGGCTGGTTTTTAATATCTCAGAGCTTGTTTTTTCTTCTCTGCATCCTAATTTGCAATCGGCTTTATTTTCTCGTGCTCTCTTTTCTCTCGGATGTTCTCGTTTAGCAAGAAACTAAATCGAAAAGCTGCCGTACTCTTAACGCTTTTGGCTAACTTGCATTACAATTGAGAGTGTTTATTTAATAATTTTGCTAAAATACGTCTTTAGTTTCGATGCGTTCTAAATTGTCAATAAATAAAATGCTTTGCTTTTTGGGAGGACAATTAAAACTTTATTTTTTATTTTATTTGCTGGGGTCACAACAGGATGAGTTACACAAATGTTATAGTAAAATTCACAAGTGAATAAGGTAGATTAGCACATCCCTTACAGTATCCCACTGAGAACATTGTTACTCTTGCAACTCATTGCAGTTTACGAAGAGCAATGTTTTGTGACCAGCTGGGCCTCATTTCATGGAACGTGGGGCCGTGAATTGTTCCTCAGTGACGATTCGATGCACATCGCAAAGTCGATTAACCCACAGATGAACGAGTAGGAAAACTCAGTCACGCAGCGCATGTCGAATAAACCACGAATTGCAGTTCCACGAAACGCGGGCCTGAATAAGCCTTAGTTTATCAAGTAGTGGTATTATTAAGATGCAAAGAATACAGTTGTACAACTGAACAGTACCTATGTTCAGTCTCCGAATTCCTATTGATAGGTATGTCCTATAGATAAGAGTTCGGTATTTTATCAAACTTCAGAATGCACGGTGAGCTAGAGGGCGCGGGTTGAAGTCCCGGCATGGGTGGAATTTTTAGCCTCTAAATAGGTTTTTGAAATTGTCCTCAGCACGGGTTTTCTATTCTAAAAAAAACAAGTTGTAGGAAACAAACCAAAGCGCCCGAACATAAAGCGTTAAGAACAAATACCTAGGAATAGGTAGTGGCGAAGTATACAATAGAGTGGGACTGTGTAGAGGTGACGGGGCCACGATACACTTGGACAAAAACAAATAAACAATCAGAATTTAAAATTCATTCCGTGGCTAAAACCTCACGTGTATTGTGTCATAACCACAGCGTTGAGCAAAATAGGTCCACACCTAGGAACCGTTTATTATGGTTGTTGCATAGGCGATGCAGAGGAGCCCTAAGACCCGCGTTGGTACGTTTAACTTTCAAGCTGAAAAGTTTCCTACGACGAGAGTTCCTCAAAGGAACGGAAAACCTGACTTGCGAGAGCAGGTTAGGGCAGTTATAGTTACCGCAGCAGATACGCTTAAGAACTGTGGGATTTGCAAGGAGACGGCGATCGTGCAAGTACATTATTTTGTTATGATAATTAATGGAATTTCTATTTGAGCAACATATACTTTATAAATAATGGGGGTTCTAGACTGTAGATACATATTCCAGCTGAGAACGTACGAGTGATTGGTATAAAATCATAAAAGAGGACACCTTCTTGAACTTCTTTGTGACGCGCAGGAGAAAGTGAAGCATTTGGTATGCTTTGTTGGTGATATGGTTTAGATGAACGTCGAATGTTAGTTTTCGTCGAAATATATACTCAGGTTTTGTTATGGATCTCACCTGTTCTAATGTCGCCATTATCATCATCATCATCAGCTATTTGACGCCCACTGCAGGCATAGACCCCCCTCATGGTTTTCCAAGCTTCCCGGTCTTGTGCCGCCCGCATCCAGAGACTCCCGCCACCGTAACCAGGTCAACAGACCACCTGGTGGGGGGCCTGCCCACGCTGCATCATCCGGTCCGCGGTCGCCAGGTCAGAACTTTTTCGCCCTAACGACCGTCAGTTCTCCGAGCTATGTGCCCCGCCCACTGCCACTTCAACTGAGCAATATTTCGAGCTATATTAGTAACTCGGGTTCTTCTGCGGATCTCCTCATTCCTGATTTGATCACGCAGTGAAACTCCTAACATAGTTCTTTCCATTGCACGTTGGGCGACCTTGAGCCTTCTTATGGGGCCCATAGTTAGAGACCAGGTCTCACATCCATAAGTCATCACTGGCAACACACATTAGTTATACACCTTTGTCTTGAGACACTGAGGTTTTTTCTAATGTGTGGCCACCTATTCCCTATACTGCCTGGTTAACAAAAAGCCGCTTTATGGCATATATATGGCATTGTGATTCTATCACGCTCAGAGTGTGGTTTTTACACATTTCTTGTTGTAGAATCTTATACAGTGCCTCATAAAGGATATAATTTACTAGTCTAAGTCCTGGAAATGACAATTTATGTATAACATTACGAAAGTACACACAATACACGCACAAAAACAACACGCACGCACGCACGCACGCTTCCACGTACACACACACACACACACACACACACATATACACGCACACACACACACACTCGTTCACTTTTCTGTGTACAATAAAGAATATTCTATCTATCTATAGATAGATCGCGGGGAGATCCACAGTACAGTCGACAGCAGGTCAACCATTACATTTTTATGGCAAAGGCATCCTTAACGCAGCTGATTAGACTGCACGTATGCAAAGTTCGATTGCAGTCGATTGTACAGAGCAAGTGAGTCGACAAGCCACATACAATATTTCGAGACCCCTAACTCTTCGTGTGTCAGACATTCGCACTTGTTTCCAGGATTTATGGCCATTCGCGAACAATGGGGTCTTACCACGATCGGCGGAAAGTTTGAAAACATATCGAGGGGTGAAAGGCTAATTGCTTTAAGCGACATTTTGTGAACTTTAGAGGAGAGCGTTTTAAAGTTTTGAAAAAAGAAAAAAAAATCGTAGTAAATCAGGTTTTTGTTTAATTTAGATTCTAAGTATACAGTTCTTTTGGAAATTAAATTTTTCATCAGATATTGTAGTTTTCAATCAAATAGATCAACGGGTTACAGAAATAAATGTCGCTTGAGTCCAAAATGCTCGTATGCTTTTTTTTTTAGGGTAAGGCAAAAAGACTTAAGCGACGGTTGCCCTTGTTTTTGGAGTAAGACCAAATGCTTTAAGATACAACAACTATCATGATTAGTGGAGGACTAAATAAGTCAAGGAGCTCGTAGTCGTGGTTTTCGAGTAGAGCTAATTGATTGAACTACCTAGCTATAGGTTAAATAGATTACATCTAATTAGTTGAAATACCAGTTCCATTCTTATTTAGAAACAGGAAAAATGACTTAAGCAATGATCACTATTCTAATCTCGTTGACTTAAATCATCATAATTTTGAACTTTGGTTGAATTTGGCGGTTGAATCCATAACCAAAATGTAACCGCATCAAAATTGGAGCAGCATTCATTATGAGATTTATGAGTTTTCGTTGATGTTTGGCGAGAATAAAACAAAAAGTTAAAGGAACAAAGTGTTTATTTATTAAATCATCAAAATTAGATAAACATTGAAGTTAAAGAAATTTCTTAACCATTTCTAATTGGAGTTATCACTCACTACTATTATTTTTAATAATTATAACCTACTAATACTGTAACAATCAGTCAGTTATGTTCTTAATAAGAAATCACAGAAAACTATCAGGTCGATAAATGCTTTGCACAAATATCGTTTAACAATAAATTATGCTTAATGTTCATAAAGTCAGCCTCAAAAATTTAACATCTTAATTGAGGATACTTAATTAAACCGAAATACATGAGTTACACAGGTTTAAAAGCTTACTTGGGCATTTCTCCACGGGGTCCGCACTTGACGGCCCGGTGCATAACATGTCCAGATTATCAAAATATACCCCTGCAAAAAATACTACAGTATCCTCTAGGTCCTCGTCTACCTGGAGAACATGCAAACTTTGCTGAAAACCGTTTGCAACTCACAGAAAAAAAAATCTGAAATGGCTGAAAATGACCTTCGGTGGCTTGTCCCCAACCCAAAACTTGACAATTTATAATTATTTTTGTAAAACTCAGACTGTTTTCGGGGAATGTATTTATGTTCACATATTCTCAGATAGTTAAAGTACCTCTCATTTAAATACCATAAGAATCTAAACAATAGCTCGCCTACAATAGCAAGATGTTTGAGTGTCCCTTGCTTCTGCCTGAATCCGGTGGCACTTATGAACCAAGCGTTTCTTCGGTCGTAGATTACTCTAGGAATTCGCGGTGTGGATGAGCCATTTTGTCTGTCAAGCCGTAGCGCCCGAGGTCAACGAACGGGTGATTGAATGAAAGTCTTGGGAAATATCAGGGTAAGTAATTGATTCTTGAGATTTGGTCCAGGGCACACTTTGACTTCGGTGGAGGTGTTATTAGAAAGAATACTTGTTGACTGTAAAATCTAGTGCTTACTGTATAATTTATCTCAGTGACTAATTTCTAGTGCCTTGAGCTGGGGTTGATACATGTTGTTGTTTAAGAGTGAACTTGAAAAAACGTATCTTTTCTGAATTCGGTGTGCCTGATTTCGGTGGCTTTTTGAGCACCGACGTCAGAAAAACTTCCACCGAAGTCAAATTTGCCTGATTTCAGTGTATTTCGTTCGACTTTAGAGAACCGAGGTCAGATTCCTTACATGTAAGTTTCAAGTACGATATGCGCATTTGTTTTTTTTTACAAAACTAATCGCTAACTGTGAAAGAAAACATCATGTGGAAACCTATGATTAGTTTTACACGTGTAGATATTTTCTTTACTGTTAATAATAACGACAAAAATACGTTGTTGTATATACATATTATGTTGTTTCTGTCATAATTGATTTCAGTAAGATTGTTAGTTAACTTGAAAATGTGAAACATGTGTACCTATTCGTGTGTACATTTTTTCATGTGTTTGTGTGTGCTTATTATGTCTGTATTTGTGAATTATGTGAATGTGTCAACAATGGCAAGTTTAAAGTACCTACAAGAAAGAAAGTGGGTGTACATTTCTTTAACATAGTTTTCTTATAGTTTGTGGTCAGTCGGTGTGTACGTTTATGTAGGTATGTACAGTAGGCTCTACATCAACCTACTCTACCTACCACTCTATTCTATTTCAGCTGACCATGGAGCAAATAAAGCAAAAACAAGCTACGAAAAAAAAACAGGAACAAAAAGAAAGAAAGAGATTGAAGGAGCGTGCTAGGAAAGTAAAAATCAAGAGTGATCCAGTCCTTTATGAACGACTTAAGGTAAAAGACATACAGCTTTACTTAAAAAGGAAGATGGAAGGGAAGATTGTAAAGCTATCTTTACCTGTACTTTGTATTACCTCATAAATTAAGTAAGACAATATTTTTAAGAAAGATATATTTTTCTTAGTAAGTTTTATCTTTATGTTAAATAAATATTTTCCGAAGACTGATTTAAGTCTGAAATTTTTTTATGGAAAGTTATGTTTGTCGATTTTTTAATTATCTCAATTACTATTATTGACAAGTACAAACCGTAGCATAAAAATAATAATAAAAACATATCTTTGAATGTTTACACAACATTTTGTGTTGAATAAGTCCAAAAGACTATTTTGAACAAATATGTTCATAAGACTGATTTAAGTTTAAGGAAAGTTTTGTTTGTAGAATTTTTATTTGATTATTATTAAAACACATTTTACCTACGTAGATCATTTTATTCCATTTTATGGCATTTGAAGTTGAGTAATGTTAAATTCGCTTTTCATGAAAAAAAAAACGTTAAAATGGAATAAAATAAAGTCCAGAAGTAAAATTCGCATAGTACCTATGTGTAATTTTGTTGAAATCATTTATCTCTTTCATAACTAATTATGCCATGTTAAAACCAAATAAAGGGTGTCTCGAAATGCTTTTTGATTTTGGTGTAGTCACTTTATAAAAATAAGGCTATACTGAGACAAAAATGTATAGTTTGACTTTATTGCGAGTTTTGATAAAACTTTGCCACTTTTTTTTGGAAGGATTATTATTTTTTGTTCTAGAATAGTTAGCTAGAAATAGTTATCTACTCACGCAATTCGTGTTAGATTTTTAGCGCTTACATGAGCTGACAGACTAAAAGATGAGAAAAACTGACTGAAAAAATGTGATTTTAGGTAAAAGAAGTAGGTACTTTAGAGCTTAATAATGTATGAGAATTACAATAAACAGTTTGATTGATTATATCTGCCCGGTTTTTATTTATTATATCCTCTTCTAATTACTAGACAATGCCTAACATTAATGGTATCAAATTGTGACTTTGGCACGTTAAATTATTCTCTGGTCATTTTCTGATTCCAGTGAATTATTTCCTGATGTCGATGCTTACAATCTGATTTCGGTGCAGGTAGTCAGATTTCGGTGTTAGTTTTTTTGCTTTCGGTGCTGGTAGTCTGATTCCGGTGTACAGTTTTCTGATTTCGGTGTAGTCTGATTTCGGTGATTTAAATATTTCGTTTTATAACCGAAAATCTGGCTACCCAAAATATATCATGATTTATAGTTTTTAGCCCTTTATCCAAAACAATCGATAAAATTCCCGAAAGACGAAAAAAAAAAACGACCACCGAAGTCAGCCATTTTTGCCTCTTCTGGAGAAATACCCACTTACCAATAATCTTCTTGCGCGTGACTCAAAAACAACGCGCGCGTCCGGCCTCCGTCACGGTTCGGCGATGACTGAAGCGCCCCCCGCGCGTGCGCCCCTTTATTCCCGAGAAGTTCTAAGCGCAACGCAAAGATTATACCTACGTCTTAAAGGACATCGTTCAACTAGTGTCATAGAAAAATGAATTTGCTGAACAGACGTTCGTTACTAATTGTAAAACAGGATAATTGATTCAAGTTCAAACACTATTAATAATTTTTGAATTAAGCGACTGTTTATTGTAAAAAATGTAGGCCATAATTATCTCAAACGACCTGCTCGCTTGAATTTTCGAAGAGGGTAAATACTTTAAATGACTGCTCTTAACATAAAATAGAGCAAATCTAATTGATTCAAAGGCCATACTTTATTTATTTTTGGGGAGGGCTATTTGATTCAAACGACATTTCCCATATGTTTTTGTGGAGAGCTAATTGCCTCAAGCGACAAGCTTATTTTTTTTTTGTGGCGGGCTAATTGCTTTAAATAACAAGGGTTTGTGTATTCTGGGGCAAGCTAAATGATTCAACCTACTATCTTCTTTTAGTATAGAAACAGCAAAAAAGCGTTAACAACCATTTGAGTTTAAATACGAGAAAGGCAAAATGAGTTAACCAACTACCTACAGTATCTTAACATAGCTCAAGTCAACCATGTTTTAAAAAAAGGCACTTTTTGTGTCAGTTGAGTCAGTAGCGGTGTAAAATTCAGCGTCAAATCTAATTGCCTCAAGCGCCAAAAAAGTGCTCAGATCGGCATGAAACCCGGCTCAAAAGACGTAGAAAAATTTGCTGATTCCGAATATATATATAACTCAATATCGCCCATGGTGTCGCTTAAAGCAATTAGCCTTTCACCCCTCGATATGTACCGTTTATCCAAAATAACAACGACGCAATTTCATTTTTGCAAATGAAGAACATTGCGACGTTGGTTTTACGTAAACTAGATATTATAAGTATATTGTAATGCATAATGTGTCATTTGACTGAAATTAATAGAAATTCAATTGTGTCCACATTTCTTCGTATCTTCTCTTTAAGAGTATCAAAACAGAATATTAGGTAGGTAGCCCATTTTTAAAAAGTGTGACTCTGTCATGGTACGTCCAGATGAGCGATATGTCAGCTATAGGGAATGCAATCCCGCAAGATAATTTTAATCCAGATATTTGCGGGACTGAACCGTCTTAGTTCCGCTGGATTCAGGTATTTGCGGAATCCAACAGGATGAACTTAGTCGTCTGAAATCAATCGTAATAAAGAACTAATGGACCTCGTTTTCATGATTTTAAATTGAATCAAAATTCTATAAGCTTTTTGGTACATTACAAATAATTAATTAATACTTTTAGACATAAAGATTAGGCATGAAGACATAAATTGACATAATACCATAAACATCAGAAACTTAAATTGAATTGACATAAATGTAATGTAAACATCAGAAATTTCCATAGTCGCTTAAATAACACAATTTTATTATCAAATTGACAAGCACGTATCTACTTAGCACGCGTGGTAATTAAGCTCATACTCTCTCTCTCCCTCTCTCTCTCTCTCTCTGAGAGAAGGCCTCTGCCCTGCAGTGGGACGTATCTACGCCACATAAAGGAAAAAAAAATTTATTTTTCTCTTGTTTACTCTTGTGAGAACTTTTACCCCCGCCCATAACTTAAGGCACAGACAGTATTGCACGACAGTCGTAAGCTATACTCAAGGACTATACACATTACAACAGGCGCGACGATACAAACGAAGATAAATCTTAAATACTTTCAAGGTTAGAAACTATAGTACAATAATAGTGCGGCGGCGGTAGACGGGCGGCTGACGGGCACGTTACGGGAACTGGCTGCACTTGTATTTTAGTCTCTAACTCTAAAGTATTTAAGGTTTATTTTAGACTGAAATCGTACCGCCCGCACGTCCCCGGCCCGTGGTAACGTGGCTTCCGCATTCATGGTTAGCTTCCGCGCTCTGACAATGGAGGCGGATTAAGCCGTTATCGGGGAGAGGTATAGGCACTTTGTAAAATACACTGATGATACATCTCTTATCTAAACCAAAACACGAAAAGGATTCCGACAAAACCCTCCTCTATGATAACTTGGGACTTAAAGCTATTCGCGGGGCAACCCAGTGTTAACGCGCCAGCAAGAGAAAAAATAATAAATAAAATGCATACTATATACGTCACACCGTAGGGTTAAGGACTCTTATAGAGAGAGAGAGAGAGAGAGAGAGAGAGAGAGAGAGAGTTGCCTTAAGGGACTCCGTCCGGTTCACTAGCGCCAACTATGAAAAAAAATCCCGGCCAAGTGCGAAACGGACTCCCGCACGAACGGTTCCGTACCATTCTCTATAAACATTTCAAGTGTCTACCTGTTGCCGTTATATTATTTTTGTTGCACTAATCCATGCTGAGGACAATTTTAAAAACCTATTTGGAGGCTAAAAATTGCACCCATGCTGGGACTTGAATCCGCGAAATCTGGCTAACCGTTTTGACCCCGTTTGTACACTTTGTAACCCCAAAACTAGTCAAAATTGTTCTAACCTTAATAAGATCCTTGTTAAACGTACCGTGCATACTCTATAAAGAAGTCCCCATCATCCTTTTATATCCCTCCTTGTCCTATTTCAATAAATTACGAATAAAGCTGTGTAAAGATATTTGAACCCTCTGTAAAGGAGCGGGTAAAAAAGAGCTCGGGGAAATTAGAAAAGTCACATTTAGAATAAGTTATAGACAGACATTTGCAAAGAAGTCCTGTAGGAAAATAGGGACGAAGTGGACACAACATGTCTAGATTATAAGTAGTCACTTTAAAATTTTTGCCAGCTCCGATTTTGATAATCCGGTATTTTTTATACAAGATGTATAGGAAGAGTGTGGATTATCTGAAGCAAGACCAATTTTTACTAAGTATTTCTACAAAATATTGTCGAAAATTGCACTTAAATAAATCATAATAATCACTTCCACACAACAAAATCACTTGTTATGGTCCCAAACTAGCACACTAGTAAATTTGTGCTACCCTGTGCTCACAAACATGGAAATAGACTGTGTAGTCTGTGTACAAGTGTATGGCTGCCTCCGTGGGAATCGAACTCGCGATCTCCGACATGGTAACCCGACGTGATACCGCCAGACTAACGAGGCATTCATAGACAAAAAAGTTTGAAGAAGTCAAGAAATTAGGATTAATGGAGTGGAAACTTTAATGACATCCTCTAAAGGACGGCAGTATACTCAGTGGTACTTTGAATAACAGGATACAATAAGAGTGTGACCAGAGAACGTGTGTACTGAAAAAAAAAGTAAGTACCCTGTAGTCACAGGGTGACTTCGATTTCGTTCGAAATTTTTCTGCTTAGTAGCAAAGAGTATCTTAGTAGTTAATGCTCGGCAGTCGGGTTGTTGGTTATTTTTTATTCAGTTTTTTATTTTTGTCTTGTTAGGGATTTTTAAGTTTTTTTCTTGGCTTTATGCTACTTCAAAAGGAAAAAACGGGACCCTTATAGGATCACTTTGTTGTCCGTCCGTCCGTCTGTCCGTCTGTCGGTCAAGACCTATTATCTCATGAATGCCTGAAGGTATCGAATTGAACTTAAAACTATATACTCAAGTCTTTAGTCCTATAAAGCTGTTGAAAAATCAAACTTCTAAGTTAACTCAAAAAAAGACAAGGCCGTTTATGCCGCAAACAACGTATATTTCGACATTTAAGGGAATCAAAATTTATAGGGTACTTTCCGTTGACCTAGAACTAAAAAATTTGGCAAATAATATCGTCTTACACTACATGTACAGGGAAAAATCTGAAAACTATACGTTTGTAATTAAATCATAAGTAAATTAGTCTTTAAAGTTCGGGAAAAGCTCGGAAAAAACTGCGAGACTCGATCCTGAACTATTTATAATATGTAAGTACCTACAAACCTACCTACAAATTTGTACGGAACCCTCGGTGGGCGAGTCCGACTCGCACTTGTCCGGTTTTTTTAATTCTGTCCTTTTTGTGTCCCTATTATCTCAAAAAAAAAACAAGGTGACAATATTTCTTATGGGATGCAATCCGTGTGGCGCCGGATTAAGAATAGCGTCACTCCATTTCCTCCGGTGGATATCGTAGAAGGCGACCAAGGGAATAAATTACCAGGAGATGGGCAGCAGCGTCTTCCTGAGATTACAACCACATACTGCGATCGCACACCCGCCTGCCAAGCGTGGCGATTGTGGCAAACCCCCTCATGGTTATGAAAACCTTGGGAGGAGGCCTATGTCCTACAGTGGGCGTCAAATGGCTGATGATGATGATGATTTCTAATGGGGTTTCACATATTATAGAAGCTTTCTACTATACCCAATAGAAGGCGCTATTTTTGTCGACAATCACTGTTTAACGTTTGTCCGAAATTGGCAATACTTCAGTCTAAATGTCACTTTCCTTTTGCGTAAAAAACCATACTTTTGATAAGGTAGACTTCATTATGTTCATGTAATAAACATGACAAAGTATTTAAACAGACACAGGTCGGACAGGAAGGGTGTGCAATAAAAATGTATGAAAAGACAAAGGATGGTCTAGAAATAATGCTCTAATTTATTTCGCTAGCTTCCGTCTTCCGCCGCTCTTGCGTGCGCTCGGGGACGTTCGGAAAAGTTACCTTGACATACATAGCTAACGTCAAAGCATATATTGACAGGCTAAGTAGGTATCGATCTTCTTTCACAGACTGCGAGAGAAATGAAGAGATTAATCAGGTTTCGAAAGGAAAAAAATCTGATGATTGAGTGCAGAATCCCACTGGTAAGAATGGTGTAAAAATCGGGATCAAATTTTATAACCTTATTATTCTTCAAAATAATATTAAAAAAACAAAACCCGACCGCTAAAAAATCTAAAAGGTCAAAAAGAGAAGCAGATTGAATTTTCCACTTCATCAGGCGGGACCTATCGAGATCTTGTATGTGTAAATAAGTTATTTTTGATTTAATTTTTGGTTAATTTGATACTTTTTATTGACTTAATTAACAGCTGGAATCCACCATTTTTTTTTCGTGATGTCATGCAGCCAGTGACACGTGCGTCGTCAATACCTTTCATTTGACATCTCACCTCATCGTCTAACCCCCGGTTTCTCGTACACTAACAAGCTGTTAATCTACTGTTAACAGCTGTCAGTGGTTTTTTTTGTATGCACTTGGGTCAATTGACAGCTGTTAACAGTAGATTAATAGCGTGTTAGTGTACGAGAAACTGGGGGTAAGTTACTTCAACCTACTTTATTACCAACAACAGGGCAGCTGGCACCCACTATTTTGATTTTTCGTGACGTCACATAGCCACAGTGACACTTGTTTCGTCAAGAAATTTTATTTGACGTCTCACATCATCTTCTAAGTCACTTCAAGCTACTAAGTCAACGCAATCAAGTGGTTCGATTTCGTTGGCTTCAGTAGCTTTCACGTGCCACATTTTTCCTCCTTTAAACCTTCTTCCTTTCCTCCTTAAAACACGTCATGTGACTCGACCGTGAAACTTGCATTGTACTACAATGCACTAAGAGAATACAGGCCCTGGTATTTTTTCTTAGAGTGAAGAACCGAACGTCCGTAGACGTATGCACCGTCCGGAGGTGAGATAAAGCACTGCAATTTATTGCTTCCTAAACTACTGCAATAAGTCTGTGATGTGATAAAATAACTCACATCCTGGCCGTTTTAAAGTTACTTTATGTGCAAGGAGTTTTAATAGGCCTACGTAGATGTAAAATATTATTAATATTAAAAAATACTAGCCAAGTGACGCACCAATAGTTCTGTAACATCAAAAAAAGAAGCCTTTTCTTTCAATTAGTTCGAGACACTTAGGCTCTCGATTGGCCGGTTTTTTGTTAAAGTACTACACTGTACTATAGTCACATCAAGATTGACACTAATATGGACATTGTATGCAATGAATGACAATTTGAAACAATTTTGCGATTTAGGGATCCGTGTGCGAAGTATAACGTGAAAAAATTCAGACCTGTAGCACATAAATGGAGTTAAAAGGAAAATTATAACGGTTAAGTAGCTTTACCAGTTAACGAGATACACGCTCGGTTTCTAGAAGAGCGATCAAATGTTAATCTGATATTAATCTCACGTCAAGCTAATTTCAGCCAATCACGTGCCGGTATTTTGAATTAATCTTAGATTAATCTCTTGTTACATTTGAAGACTCTTTCAGAAACTGAGGCACAGTCTACCAACTTATAAAAGGAAATCTTTGTACAAATTCTATTGAAAATTACTTTGATGAAGTCGTTATTACCCGACTGCGGTGGAGCCCAAAAGGAGGGTAATGTGTTTGTTGGCTCGTATGTATGTATGTGTGTAAGCATGTCCGATTCTATGTTCCCTTGTAACTGTTTAACCAATGGTAATATTCGTTTTTTGCGGCACAAGCGGCAATTCGTTTTTTTTTACGTTAAAAAAAGTTTGATTTTTTCACAGCTTTAAGAAACTTTAGAACTGAGTATAAGGTTTTAACCCATATGTGCTCACCGCCCCATTTTTAAACGTTTAATAATATCTTATTTGTGTTTTTAACTCGATGCCTTCACGCGTTCCCGAGAGATCTTGACAGACAGTCGGATGGACGGAATCCTAAAAATAGTAAAAAACACTAAAAACACAAGAATAAAATACCGACTATACAATGATATGTATGAACTTAGAAGGAGGGGTTGTGGATTGATTTTTCTTTACTTACATTAACCATCTGCTTTACACAAACAACTGATATAAAAAATAACCAACAACCCGAGTGCGTAGCATTAATTACTAAGCAGCCGGGACCCAAATTCAACATTGTAACTCCTTGCGAGGTATCTAGGTTGGTCCCAACTGCTTAGTAGTTAATGATCAGCAGTCGGCTTGTTGGTTATTTTTTATTTCAGTGTAAAGCAGATAATTAATTCAACATACATACACACATAAACTTACGCCTGTATCCCAGAGTGGTAGCCAGAGACCAGGGACTGCCACTTGCTACGATCCTGACAGATCACTTTCGCTTCCTCATCCTTCATTAGTCGTTGCATGCACGCACGCTGGTTTCGGGTACTTTTTCTTATCCTTTGTTAATACATCCCCTATTTGGTCGAAGTATGTCCGCTAATGGAAGTAAAGTAAAATTTTAATATCAATCAGCAACCCTTGTTTGCAAGTTCGATAATATTTTGATGACCAACCACGGAACCGTACAATGCGTGTGGCCCAGCACGCACTTGGCCGGCTTGGTAGTCTCGATCTGATTCGCAATCATGTAAAGTTGGTGAGCGAGGTTTCTTTCGCTTCGTCACGTTCATTATACGTATGTGGCTTCATCCTTCGCGTTTACGTTAAGGTTATCTCTTAGTTACAAAGTTGCCAATCGTAATTTTGTGATACATATCAAGTTTAGAATTAGGTTCCGCTTACCAAGTTTTAAATTACATAACTTAGTTCCATATTGACCAGTCTCAAAGCGATCTCGCCGTCCGAGTATCCCAATCTCATATTTTACACCAAGTACTTATTTCAGAGTTGCTTCAAGTCAATAAGTAAAGCAATTTGGTGTAACGTTTGTTTACATAGCTAGTGAAGTTTGTTCTTTCTCGTGGGGCTTAAGGGGCTCAACACACTAGCGCCACTGAGGAATAAAAATCATATCTTTTTTACAGATCGAATTTGCAATAAGTGTCAGTACAATCTCTCAATCACGTACTTCTTATTAAGTCTAATTGATTGACTTTTTTTTAAATGTAATTTTTGACAATTGAAACACTGTTGACATTTTTTATATAATTGGCATGAATTCTGACGTTTTCTGTACAGTCAAGTTGGGTAACATCGAATTTCCTTCCAACTTTGAATGAATATCACGTTATAGTGACTTTTAGGACTCATGACAAGAAACCTAGGACTAGCTAGCATTACCGCAAAAATGGCCGTTTTTGGCATAGACGCTATCTAGTCCCAAGGTCCGTGATCCTGGGTTCTCGGTTCTCGGAAAAAAAAATCATGTCTTTTTTAGGGTTCCGTACTCAAAGGGTAAAAACGGTAAATAGGGTCCCTATTACTAAGACTTCGCTGTCTGTCTGTCTGTCCGTCCGTCCGTCCGTCCGTCCGTCCGTCCGTCTGTCTGTCACCAGGCTGTATTTCAAGAACCGTGATAGCTAGAGAGTTGAAATTTTCACAGTATATGTATTTCTGAACTGTTGCTGCTATAACAACAAATACTAAAAAAGAAAATATTATTTAAGGGGGCTCCCATACAACAAACGTGATTTTTTTGTTGTTTTTTATCTTTGTGTCTAATGTTGTATAGATAATGGTACGGAACCCTTCGTGCGCGAGTCCGACTCGCACTTGGCCGTTTTTTTACAGATCGTTTCCGCAAAAAGTGCGAGACCAATTTCTCAATAATGCTAACGGTGACACTTTCCAAAAATTATGTGTAAAAAACCGGCCAGTAGGGTTCCGTAGAAAGAGTGTTTTTTATCTGCCTTACAGATCTGAGAACTTCATCAAAGTCATTTTCAATGGATTTTGTACGAAATTTTACTTTTTTTAAGTTGGTTGCCTATTACTCGTTAACTAGTAAGGCCTAAAATAAAATAAGTACATAAGCTAAACCTAAAATACACATAATTTACGATTATATGTAAAACAATTCGCCTTTAAACATAGTAAATTCCACTCGCCTTTTTATGCAGTTTTCCTGTATTCCCAGCGGTGAGGGTATATTTTAGGACGCGACCTTTTAGTCAGCAGCCCCGTGGAGTCAATCACTCTCTATTAATAATAATAATAAGTAGCTTATTTACGTCTTACTGTTTGGCCCCGGCTTTCTCTCAGAGAAATATTATGGGCTCAATTGCCACTCGTGCCCACGTACAAAAGTCTATGAGAACTTTCCCCTGAGCGGGGTTGCTAGGGCCAAAAATAGAAAATCCGGAGTCTGGTCTATATTATGTAGCCGGACAGTCAGCCCTGAAAGCCTGGCACACTGCTTTTTCACTGCACACCGCTCAAATAATAGGGGTTAAAGTATGAAATTGCCGTTTTATTGCAATAGGTTCTTTGAATTGACATAGAATCTTCATGGTTTGAGGTTTTCGAATGAAACTTTTTTCAAATGGTTTCTATAATGTTCTTTCTTTAAAAAATGTGAAACATTTGAATATCGACTTTCAATTGTTTTTGTTATTCAATTTAGACAAGAAAGATGGATACTGCGAAAATTCGAGTGATTTTTGAATACGAGTTCCGACGCGGAACTAACGCGGCAGAAACAGCCCGCAATATCAATGCTGCGTTTGGAGAGGGGTCTACTAATGAACGCACAGAATACAGTTTTAAGTTAACAATAGTGTGAAGTTAAGTTGTGCGGAGCTGGATTAAGAATAGCGTCACTCCATTTCCTTCCGTGGATGTCGTAGAAGGCGACTAAAGAAATACATTACCAGGAGACGGGCAGCAGCGTCTTCCTGAGATTCCAATCGCCAACCCGCCTGCCAAGCGTGGCGATTTTGGCAAAATCCATCATGGATATGAAAACCACGAAGGAGGCCTATGTCCTGCAGTGAGCGTCAAACGGCCGATGATGATGATGATGATGAAGTTAATTTGTAGTGTGGTGAGTTGTAGTGATGTATGTAACAGGCTCCCTTCTCGCCAAGTACAATACACAACGTTTATCCAATCAAGATCAATTGGTTCTAGATTTTGCTTTAACAAAAGAGTTGAGTTAACAAAAGCAGAAGAGGAAAGTATATCTCTGGGCCAACCTCCCCTTAAGAAAAGTTCGGAGCAGGCAAGCTACTTCGCAAGTTACTGACTACAGTCATCAACTGGATGGGTCCTGATTCGGATTAAACTTTGATTTCTTTTTCTTTCCGCGGTTTTTTCCTGTACAATTAGTTGTTGTTTACAAAAGGCGCATCACTCAACCGCCTCATGAAATATTATGCATTACGCATTACATCGTTTTTAATTTACAACAAAAATGAACATTTTTTAACCCAGGGTCAAGAACCTGAAGAAGATTCCATTGGGGTCAACCAGGGTAGTTGTAATCGGTTTTAATCAATGTAATTATTTAAAAAGTGCGAGTCAGACTCGCGCACGAAGGGTTCCGTACCATTATCCATACAACATATGAATATTTCAAGCTTCTACCTGTTGCCGTTATTAATATCGAGCAAAAAACGACAAAAAATCACGTTTGTTGTATGGGATCCCCTCTTAAATATTTATTTTATTCTGTTTTTAGTATTTGTTGTTATAGCGGTAACAGAAATACATCATCTGTAAAAATTTCAACTGTCTAATCACGGTTCATGAGATAATCCTGGTGAAAGAGGGACAGACGGACGGACAGCGGAGTCTTAGTAATAGGGTCTCTTACCCTTTGCGTACAGAACCCTCAAAAACAAAACTTCCGAAAAAAATTAAAATGTTTGATAGTAAGATGGAGACGAGTTGGTTTATCTGATAGGATAATGAGTGTTCTAAAACAAAGACACAAAGCTACGTTTGTTGTGTGGGAGCCCCCCTTAAATATTTATTTTATTCTGTTTTTAGTATTTGTTGTTACAGCAGCAACTGAAATTATACATCATCTGTGAAAATTTCAACTGCCTAGCTATCACGGTTCATGAGATACAGCCTGGTGACAGACAGACAGACGGACTGTGAAGTCTTAGTAATTGTGTCCTGTTTGGCACTCTTCGGGTACGGAACCCTAAAAAAGATAATATATTTTTCTTTGGCATCGTTACTTCGCATTTGTTCCAACCTGCTGAAGTGATCGAATTGGAAATGCCCGTCCCTCCGTCGGTCGGTCGGACTTCGTTATGAGTTCTACTTTTTTGCTGTAAAAGCTTTTCTGTTCCCACTTGATTGTTCTAATCACTGATTCACTGATATCAGATAATGGCCGACGACGGGAGAATTAACGGTATTACATAAGACGCTGGATGCAGGCCGCTTCCAACCGGTCTTTTTGGAAATCCATGGAGGAGGCCTATGTTCAGCAGTGGACTTCTTGTGGCTGAATGATGATGATGATGATGATGACATAAGTCAAAGTCGAAAAATTTATTCACTATAAAAACAAAATGTTTGCTTAATGAACGTCAACGCTTTCACAATTACGATAGATTATGCGGTGAAGAAGAAGAAGAAGAAGAAGAAAGAAGAAAGACATTTATTATACCAACAAGATACATCACAGAAACAAAATAAGCACATAAGTAACATAATATGCACAACACAGAAGGAAAACTAAATACACAACAGACAAAACGAATAAATAAAACAGGACTATAGATGTAGCCTGTGGTGTATCTACATTGCCACAAAAGGCAGCTGACTCAGCGTTGTGCTGAGGAAGTGATCCCTCAGCGCTGATTTTCAGTCAGTGCCTACGGTAACCCATAATTGTACTACGGAGTGCGTGCCGTGGTGCAGTTAAAGAATTAAGTCAAATTCAATAACATACATACAATAAAGTAAAAAAAATAAATAAAATATCGTCATAAAATACTTACATATATTATAGGCTAACAAAGAAACTCCACATATATTCTTTTCAAAACGAGTTTGCTTAGTTAATAGTTATTTGTTATGCAAGGCTGCAAAGTTAATTTTTGGCGCGAGTACCTTGTATTGAAACCTGAGCAAGCGAAGGATTCTAGGATTGAGCCATGAGCGAAGCGTGTGGTTCAAATATAGAATCCTGAGCGTAGCGAGGGTTTCAGAGGTACGAGACGCTAAATAACTTTTCACTTCTCATGCTCTAAAAGTTCGTCTTTATGTCGTGCGTAGGCGACATAAAGTCGCTTTTTATGCTCTAGAGCATAAAGTAAAATCTTCGTCGAAGACCAAGGCAATCGCTGCAACAGCCACACGCATCACAAATACAATCTAATACAACATTAAATATGCCAGGAAAAACGATTACTTTAAATATTTCTCATTGCTCTAATGTAACTTTCAATTTTAATTAAATTAGCATTTACTATATTTACATGTTGCTGTTTCATTTCCTCGCAATCGAAGTGAAAAGTAGAGTGTACAACTCGTCCATAAAACCCATTTTACACTCGACTTTATATCTATCCTCGCTCGCAAGCTCGCTCGGATGGATAAACGTCTCGAGTAAAATGGTGCGTTTTATGCACTTGTTGTACAATCTACTATTGCTGCCGAGCGCAAGACACAACTTTTCATCTCACTAAAGCGAGGAAAATGTTAGGTGCAAGAAAAACAGTTTTAATAAATATTAAATTCGTCGCTGCTAGCTTCGCTCATATTTTATGATTTCTTTTGATTTTATCAAAAAACAAACCAAAATAATGGAAGTAAAGTGAATTCAATAAAGAGAAGAAAATTTTAAAGTTTTTTTTTAAATCAAATTTTCTTGCCGGCCAGTGCGATTCTTTAAATGAGGCTGGCGTCATGCTAAATAAGTATTTGCATTTCAATCATCAATGGACTGGCTGCAGAGAATATAAACTATTACGAAACCAATGAGGTTCTATATATATGTAATTTATTGTACGAAACCTTTATTGAATAAAAATATTCGAATTTTAAAAACACTTTCCACGCTAGCGGATAAAGTGAGATTTTCCACGCAGATTTCGAATGATAAACAGAGATTTTACGAGCTAGTGAGGTGAAATAGTTATTTGTTATGCAAGGCTGCAAAGTTAATTTTTGGCGCGAGTACCTTGTATTGAAACCTGAGCAAGCGAAGGATTCTAGGATTGAGCCACGAGCGAAGCGAGTGGTTCAAATATAGAATTCTGAGCGTAGCGAGGGTTTCAAAGGTACGAGACGCTAAATATCTTTGCTGCCGAGCGCAACACACAACTTTTCACCTCACTAAAGCGAGGAAAATGTTAGGTGCAAGAAAAACAGTTTTAATAAATATTAATTTTTTAAATCAAATTTTCTTGCCGGCCAGTGCGATTCTTTAAATGAGGCTGGCGCATGACATGAAATAAGTATTTGCATTTCAATCATCAATGGACTGGCTGCAGAGAATATAAACTATTACGAAACCAATGAGGTTCTATATATATGTAATTTATTGTACGAAACCTTTATTGAATAAAAATATTCGAATTTTAAAAACACTTTCCACGCTAGCGGATAAAGTGCGATTTTCCACGCAGATTTCGAATGATAAACAGAGCTTTTACGAGCTAGTGAGGTGAAAAAGAATTTTCAACTTAAAGTTAGGTTCATCATCAGCCATTCGAAGCCCACTGCAGGATATAGGCCTCCTTCGTGGTTTTCATAACCATGAGGGGTTTTTCCAGAATCACCACGCTTGGCAGGCGGGTTGGCGATCGCAGTATGCGGTTGGAATCCCAGGAAGACGCTGCTGCCCGTCTTATGGTAATTGATTTCCTTAGTCGCCTTCTACGACATCCACGGAAGGAAATGGAGTGACGCTATTCTTAATCCGACGCCACACGGACAAAGTTAGGTTTACATTATTTAAATACCAGACATCGTTGTCTTCCAAATAACCGTAACTGCGATAACCGTAGCCGCGTGACAGCGTCGGACTAGTCATACAAATGCCTTAGTAAATGTATGAAACTGCAGGGCTGTGTTTCATAAATAACTAGATAACTCTCACACAATACAATGACTTGTTCTGATCCCAAACTAGGATACCCTGTGCTATGGAAACCAGGCAAGGACGTCACAAACATGGAAATACATCCAGACTGAGACTACTTGTACGGCGTCCCCTAGTCGAGAAATCGAGCCCACGACCTCCGGCATGGTAAACACACATGACACCGCTAGATCAACGAGGCAGCGAATCATAGCTTATATTTATAATAATAAAACTAAAACTACAATCATAGTTTATTAAGATAATTCGATATAGATTGCGGCGCCGAGATTTTGTTCTGTGGGTTAATCGGCTATGCAATGTACATAGTAATAATAATAATAATAAATCTTTATTTACTGTAGGTGAGACATGAAATAGTAGGTAAACAATATTCAGCGACACAAATTTTCACTGCGGCCCCACACTACCCAACCATGGATTGTAGTTTTACGAAATAGGGCCTAGATGTCGTTTTGACTTGACTGCCTCGTTGGTCTAGCTGTTGAGGCGCTTAGCTACCAAAACAAAGGTCGTGGGTTTGTTTCCCACTGGGGGCCGCCGTAAATTTGTACAAATGGCCTCAGTCTGGGCGTATTTTCATGTTTGTGACGTCCTTGCCTGGTTACCATAGGACAGGGTCTCCTAGTTTGGGACCAGGTCAAGTAATTTTATTGTATAGAAGTTATTATTATTATGTTAGCATTACAAGTATCACGATGATTGTATTTTATGGTTGATTTTCATAATTACGAGTATTTCTCTACATCAAGGTCGCGAACAGAACAAAAGTTCTACAACCCATGTTATACGAAGTCAAACGTAACGAAAAATATAACGTAGTTTTTTTTGCGTATGTTGGTCGGTGTGAAATTTTTGTATTGAAGCTTTTTTGTGTTGTACTAATTCGGTTCTATCTTTTATTACCTTTAATTCAGAATTAATTAAATTCCGATTCTTTATTGTTGACAATCAGTCCTTTTCTGTCACGATATCGATGTTCCAGTATTAATACCACAGTATATTATGTCAAAAATCTGCCACATTATTACCTAAAGCCGGTGATTCATAGCCTTAAGCTATGAATGTATTTGCAAATTGCTATAAAATAAGCGGTGGCCCAGTGTCAATAAACTTAATAATGACACTACACATCGCTTATACAATAGCATTTCTATGTAATTTTATATTTCGCATTAGTCTAAGTGTTCACGTACATTAATTTGTATACCTACAATGTACTTAATCGGGAGCACCCTGCTTACCGACGTACAGGTACAAACCACCTAGTTCGGGAGACAGAGGCCACACTTTAGCTGTAAAATGTACGTGTGACAAATAACAAATTTAATTTAATTTAGTTTCCTTTTGTTTCGTTCCGTTACGTTCCGTTTCGTTTCATTTCAAAATTAGCGCCAAAGATTTAGTGCTTTGTCCTGGTGCAAGAGAGTACTTATAACGAGAGAACTTTTGCCATAATCGCCACGCTTGGCAGGCGGGTTGACGATCGTAGTATGCGGTTGGAATCTTAGGAAGACGCTGTTGCCCGTCTCCTGGTAATTTATTACCTTAGTCGCCTTCTACGATATCCACCGGAGGAAATGGAGTGACGCTATTCTTAATCCGGCGCCACACGTCGCTTGTATACCCCTTATTAATATATAGATAGATAATCGTTAATTGCAAGGCAAGCTTAACCACTCGTCTGCCGCGACACAGATCTGTGTCCAACTTAGTATGGGCCACCTATACGTTGCGTTCCGCGAGGGCAGTTCAGGAGTTAATGAGGATTTTTTTTTGTTGGCAAACAAAGTTATGCAGGCTTAGCATATGCTGAACGTAATGCTTGGAGGCATACGAGCGAAAAATATAACCCTTAGTTAAAATTTTACTAGCGTAATATTAATTTTCCTTTAGCTTGTCGTCGCAGGGCCACTCACGGGGCGGCGAGTTCTCTTTAAACATTTGCCTTGCTTAATACTTTTTAGCGCTCCGGTTCACTGTTTTATTAAAAGTTCTTTTGCAATTTTTGTGAAACATTTATCCTTTTCCTATTTGTACCTTTTCACCTGCGTTCCGCCAGTAAATTACGCCATGTTTGCGACATCTCTCGCCGTGGCAGAGCGTGACGCTAGGCACGCGTGTCGAAGTCATTACGCGCGTGACGCGTGACACGCAACATGTCACGTACGTGTAGGTGCGTGCGTGACAGATGGACGTACGAGCGATATGTTTGGGACGAAAGTAGCTACGTGACGGCGGAGGCGTAGTTTGTAAATGTTATAGAGCATTACGCCGAAGGAAGACGTCGTGAGGAAAGTTGACAGTGTGAGGTTCAGCTGATAATTTTTAACATGTTATTTGAATACGGAAACTTGTAAAAAAATTAAAGGAATTTTTCCACTCGATATGAATTTCCATTTGCTAAGCATATTAACGTAAGGGATCCTTTAAAGGCTCTTCTAAAATTACGGCAATTACTTTAAAAAATATCATCATCATCAGGCATTTCACGCCCACTGCAGGACATAGGCCTCCTTCGTGGTTTTCATAACCATGACGGGTTTTGCCATAATCGCCTAATTAAAAGATACGACTCTAACATAAACAATGTTACTTCGCACTGTGAAAAAAATACACCGCTAATAAACCTTCTACGAAAAATACGCTATAAATTTATAAACAGCTTCAAAATAGGTAGTTAATTGAGTTTTGACAATTTTAACAAGAGAAAGTGAGAAACGCAATGGAAAAAACATGGCCAAAGAAGAAGAAGAAGAAAGACATTTACAAGATACATCACAGAAACAAAACAAGCACATAAGCAACATAATATGCACAACAACAGAAAGAAAACTAAATACACAAGCGGGATTCAAACCCGTTCGCTAATTTCCTTTGCCGTTAGCGAGAACTTGCGCCAACGCTATCTGACAGTACTGTCTATCCGTTTATCTAGGGATAAGCTCTATCCATTGAATAAGTACAAAAACGTCTTGCGCCATGACATTAAACATTATTCATGAAAAAATAATGTTGAATGTCATGGCGTAAGACGTTTTTGTAATGACTGTCAATCAGCTATTTATTCGTTAATCACTGGATAGAGTCATTTGACGCATGTTGCCCTAGTTTCATACATTTGTGTAGCAAGTGTAAGCACACGTGTGAACATGAACTTTATGATGTGTTATTTTCAAGCTCTGCGTCCGTTTATAAAAATAAGAATAAACTTTATTTGACAACATTACAAATAACTACATAATATAGTAGGTACATAATCAAGTTCATAACCTTACAAAGAATTACAAAGAGAAGGCACATGATTAAGTTTGCAAACCACAAAACACATTTTAGGAAAATAGGTACCTGTAAGTACCTACATGAAACTTAGACATGCAAAGTTCACAGCCTGTATCACTCTGTGCCTACGACAACAACGTTTGCCTAGTGACCTAAATGTATGAGAAAAGAATTCGACCAAGTGCGAGTCAACTCGCGCACCGCGGGTTCCGTGAATACTCGTAATAGAATTTGTCTCAATCAATCTGAATCGCTCGTAGCCCCGGCTGCCTGAGTGATCTTAAACGATCACGAAGGTTAAGCAACACTGGGCGCGTTCAGTGCATGGATGGGTCGCCGTCTATGCCTAACGCTAGTGGCATTTTTCCGAGCGGTTCCGTGCTTCGTAAGGCACGTTAAGCTGTTGGTGCCGGCTGCCGTCGATAGATGGCAGTCGTTATGCCAAGTCAGAGGCCTTAGGGCGGCTTGACAACTTCTGACAGAGACGAGCCACTAGTCTACAAGCCTCCACCAATCCGGACTTGGCCCCCGTGGTGGAGTATGGCCTATACCTTCCTCAGGGAAGAGACCCGTGCCCCTCGGTGGGGACATAATGGGTTGATGATGATGAATCTGCATGAACTCGTCGACTGTAAAGGCCTATATAGGCCTTTCCCAAGGCACCTCATTTCTTCCTGTCTTCGGCCAACCTCATCCAGGGTTTGCTGAGGATAGCCTAGTGGGTTGAACATTGGACTCTGAAGCGGGAGACCCAGGTTCGATTCCCAGTGCGGGCATGTGTACCTATGACTTTTCTTTCTGAGTTATGTACATTTGTGAAGTTATAGTAGCAATACCACTCGCTAACGGTGAAGGAAAACATCGTGAGGAAACCTGGGTGTCTGAGCTATCCACGTACCTCAGCGCTTGAAATCGCCAATCCGCGGTGGGCACGCGTGGTGATTAAGCCCACACTCTCTCTCTGAGAGAAGGCCTGTGCCCTACAGTGGGACGGCTGCTTATGAGGATGAACTGTCCGGGGACAGAAATAATTTGTCTAACTTAGCAAAAGATAAGAATATTCGTTATTGTACGCACTAGAAAATAATTACAGAGATAACCTTTACAAAAGAAGAGCTACAATTAGCGGCCTTATTGCTGATTGCAATTTCCTCCAGGCAACCTTATATTAGAACGATTGCCAAAGGAGAAATTTAGACGGGTAGAGTAGGTACTAATACGATTATTAATTGTACATACGCATATATAACAATAATAAACTTAAAATCATAATTAAATAAATTAATGTAATATATAAAAATCTCGTGACAGCGTTTTTTTCTTTATTTTTATTATTAATTTATAACATAACATGATACAGGTGATGCAGTTCATTAAAACTCGCCAAACTGTTTCGTTTGATGGCGAGAGTTTGTTATCGAACTCCTCCGAAACGGCTTTACCGATTTTTATGATTTTTTTTGTGTATATTTGGTAGGTCTGAGCATAGGTCGTAGGCTAATTAATATTGCAAAAAAACGTTTGCCGGGTCAGCTAGTGCTATTGTAAAAAGGTGTTTTCTTTCATTCAGTTCGGGATCTTCAGTGGGAGTCTGACTCCATACTCTGACGCTTTTTATAATTTGGTGTTGTATAGGGTATGCACTAAAATTACACCAAGTATGTCATAGAGCAAAATAAAAAAAAACGTTAATTTTTTTATGTGTTATGTTGTGGTACAAGTACAAAGTAACTCCAATCTTATTTTGAGGCACGTTCCTCATTCTAGGCAAGTACGTGGACAAAGTTTGAATGTCGCGGTTATGGGATTAGTAATAAAAAATGGGATATATTACTTTTAGACTATTACTTTTAAGTATATACGTAAACTAAAAAATATATATTTGAGAAATCTTGTTTCGAGTTGAGAAATATTGTTTAAAAAAAGGCGCGAACAATTAGTATCTACCGCCCTCTCCGACTAACAGAACAATGACCCGCGGATCCGCGGCGCGCACGCACCGCACCGCTCTGGAGGGCTACTAATGGTTGTAGATTCGAGTTTGAGCCGAAATTGTTTTGTAAAGTTCGTTTTTTAAAAATAAACTAGCGTATTCGAGAGCTAATGTCAGGCACGTTCATTTTGCTAAGTCTTTCAGACCACCCAAAATTAATGGTGTATAGATAGATATAAAGATAGATAAATAGGTAGTTAGATAGATATATAGATCATTTTGTCGTAAGATGTCCGTTCCTTGGCTGTCCGCGGCAGTTTTTGCGCAAATCTTTGAGAGTAGTCCCTCCACTGAGAGGGCAAATAACGTAGCTAAGTTTGTCTTCGCTGTGAAAGGAAAGTAAGAAAAGAAAACCGAGACTAGAAACCGTAGTCTCTGGGTTCTACTAGTTATCTACTGCGAGTAAAAAAACCATAGAAGTATTTCTTTCTACAAAATTCACACTCAAAACGGCCCCAGCCCTCTCGACAGTCGTTGCCAATGAAATGAGCGCAAGATGTGCAGCAGAGTAAATCACTCTGTGATTGGTCCATTTCGTGCGTCATGCGTGATATGAACGTCGATTGGGTAATAGCTATCAATAAAAAAACCGGCCAATTGTGAGTCGAACTCGCGCACCGAGCGTTCCGTACTCACTCATTTCATTCAAAATAATTCAAAAGAATGATCCTTACTGTAGAACTCTGAAAAGAAAAACCTCACTAAAATTGATGAGACGCGGCTCGTTGAGCTTATCTTTGCTTTCTGTTAGGAATAGCTCAGATTCTGTCGAAGTTCTATTCCAAAGTATGAAAACCACGCCTGACTCGGAGCCAGCCTCCTTACATTCTTTGTACCACAGTAGCTTTATTTATAAAAAAGTGGGTGGGGCTGTGTCGGGTTACACGCCCGTTGCGTTGGTTTATCGCGAAACGCCCGTAAGTAAGCGTTAATTTTTAGCTCGAACTGCGCAATGTGTTACGCGGTACTGGCTCCATCTAGCGGCACAAATGAAGAGGATCTAAGTAATGGCTATTTTGTTGTACTCAAAGATATATAAATAAATTGCACACGCCACGTAGGTTACAGAGTCACAGCCCTCGCCGAGGCGCCATGTTTTCGCTGTATGCGGTTTTAGCAAGTTGCCCTCTAATACCGTTTCACGTAAAAAAAAACATTATTAGATGAGTTCCGGATTCACTCATTTTGGATAAAAAAACAAGTGAGTGAATCCGGAATTTAGCTAATAATATGTAGTGCTTGCGAAAGTTTTAGTTAAAAAAAATCATTATTGAAATTATTAAATTAATCAATCAATCATATCCGGCAGTAACTTGCAAGTGTTGAACAAACTTTGCGGTTTGTCAGACTGACTGACGCAAAAATCCCGAAGTTTTCTTGCAGGCGTAGCAGAAGCGGCTCTAGAGTTGCGTGTGTCTGAATAAACAAAGCTGGAATGGATTGTCAACGCTTAAAAAAATCCGTGGATTGCCTAAGGGCACGAAAACAATTACGTAACGAAGGCATTTTTACTAGGTTACAGGCATTCTTACAGTTCACTCCGCTTTAATCCAATGTAAATTTTATAATTTGAGATCCACAATTATTATCTATGATGACGCAGCCATATCGTAAAACACGCCATATTAAAAGTAGGCGCGCCGGATTGAAAAAACGTTACTGTAAGGCGGCTACTTCACTTTCAGCCGGAATATGGTAACGATGCGTTCTAATTGGCGTTCAATGTATAGGTTTATTGTCAGCAACAAAATATTTTTGTAAAACTATTTATAAAAATAAAAACGTCTTATTGTTAAAAGTAGAAAATTATTGTTTTAAAGTATCTAATATTGTTGTGGCAGTCACAAACACTGTAGGATTGTCAAGAGATTTTTCTTCAAAATGAGATAATCTTCGTTACCAATATTAATTACGTACCCAAATAATATTGCTAGGTTGTCGGGCAAATACTATGGCCAATCTATGGCCACCGTACCCATTTTGATGTGCGAAATAACCGTCTTTTGTCCAAGGCTTTTGCACCGGTCCGAAAGGACTATTCACTATAGATCTTTTCAAGGTAACCATTGAACTTATCTTTGAACTCACTATTTTCACGAATGTTATCAACGTTTTGCATTTTCTAATTTCAATATTAATTTCGTGTTCATTGTGATACCAGTTGATTGTTTTTATGATCGTGCGGCGTTAATTGGCATAAAAACTTTCAAAGCGGCGGCGTATCGACAATGCGCCCGTTTGTATGCGGCTTCACGTTTCTAACCCGCTTTGACGAACGTGAAGTGCTCATACAATGCGGCGTATTTAATTTCAGCCAAATTGAAATCCGGCTGAACGTGAGGTAACCGTATTGCATTACAGCGACGTTTTTCAATCCGGTACGCCTACTTGTAATACGGCGTCTTCTTATACGATATGGCTGCGACAGATAAATTATATGACTGATAAGACTGTCAGATAGCTCCTTATTTGCTCCTCAGAGAGAACTTATTCGTTTATCCCTAAATAATAATTTATCTATTTACTTAATTATTCAGCGATTTGGCGCAATTCACTCCTTACTTATGTACTCTACCTACTGTACTACGTGTTCCTATATTTACTGTCTACTATAAGTACGAGTGCTTAGGATCGAATTGATGGGTCAAATCATAACAAGCTTCTTTTGTGTTGTTCCCATGCCGATAAAATTAAATTTATAATTAAATTCTTAGTCAAAGGTAAAGTGAAATGTCAGTAATTTATTCTCTGTCTACGGGATGTTTTCGGTAATTTAGGGGAAATTTCGGTTGTTTTTATTTTACAAGTTAATTAGCAGTCTTTTGGCTCCATGGGATTTGGTTTTAGCTATGCCTTTGAAATTTCTGATTTGCTAGAAATTTACCAGTTTGACTATAAAATCACCACTTCGTAAAAGAAGTAGGCAATAATTTCAAATTTTAATTAACGCTTTTGTCGGCAATGCGATTGGTAATGCAAGTGATTATGTTGTGTGGAAGTTATTATTATTATAATACACTAAAAAATTGAAAATTATTTCCTAGTTTCGCAACGTAACCAGTGGCTAAGAAAAAAGCTAGGGGTTTGAATCCCCATACGTACCAATGACTAACCCCCGGGGTGTCCGAAAAAATACTACATAAAATGTATCTACTACAGGGTGACTTTGAATTCGTTCACCGTCTTTTCACTGCGAAAACAGTATTATTAATGATTTATTAGTAATGGTACAACATATATGTAAATATTCGTGATTTCTGACCTTTGTCTTCAAACTGTGAATCCGAATTCGAAGTGGTAGGAAGTAGCGTAACGTCGAAAAATGTTTTCTAATATGTTAAATGCCGAAGAGTCTGACGTCCGATACGCGTACAGAATTAAACAAATATGTTAGAGTTTATATAAAATTACTTCTAAGGTATTGATATTAAACTTGCATCCACAAATACTTTTCATTAAGAACTAAGATCTAAAATACAGTTACTTTAGAATTAGCCTTGCGCCTCGGTGCGTGAGTTCGACTCGCACTTCACCGGTTTTATTTCCGAATCGTTTATCGTCCCGTTACCCAGACTGACATAATTGCTTATTTTCGCGTTACCGGCAGCAGACAGCCCCGTCTGTTTGTGTCTAGCCCGATAGCGTTGGAACTTACGCGGCTCCGAGATGTGTTTGTTACGGGAACCGACTTGGGAAGTGAATAGAAGTTTTATTTACCTAAATTTACTAACAAACACGTTTAACCATACCAGATAAATAGATAAATAAATAATTTATGTAAAGAAGGCCCACACAGAGCATTAAACATCTAATTACAAGTAAAAGCACGAAGTAAACAGTAGAAAAAACAGTAGCCTACATTAATTATCAACATCATCAGCCTTTTGACGCCCACTGCAGGACATAGGCCTCCCTCATGGTTTTCCAAGCTTCCCGGTGTTGTGCCGCCCGCATACAGCTACTCCCCGCCAGCGTAATCAGGTCATCAGACCACCGGGTGGAGGGCCTGCCCACACTGCGTCGTCCAGTCCGCGGTCGCCAGGTCAGAACTTTTTCGCCCCAACGGCCACCCAGTTCTCCGAGCTACGAGTATGTGCCCCACCCACTGCCACTGCCTACATTATTACTTCAAACACAAGCACAGTAGATTGCCATTTACGGTACGCTACATTACCTCTCGGTGAAAAAAAAAAACCGATCAAGTGCGTGTTGGGCCACGCGCAGTTTAGGGTTCCGTAGAAAGAGGCTTTTATCTGCTTTACACAACTAACTACTTCATTAAAGTAATTTTCAATGGATTTCGTACTCAGTGTTCCTTTTATAAGTTGGTCGCCTATTACTCGTGACCTTGTAAAGCCTAGCCGTGATAGTTTTCCTTTATAGTTCTTTACTGCTCTGAATTTTTTCATGTTTCTACAATCGACCGTTTAGCCGGGAGAGAAGGGGGAGACGCCCGCCCTACTCTAACAAAAATTTGCGCTTTAAAGCTTAATATTTCACAAATGGATCCCTAAATCGAAAAAATGGTTTACTTACAATAATAATATTTTTATACGACCAATCCAACGATAACGACACTATTGTGTAGGCAAGAAAAAAAAATTGTATCCCTAATTTAGGTGTAGGAGACTTTTTTGCAGAATTTATTGTACCGTTTTGTTGTCACGATTAATTTGTATATGTATGCCAAATTTAAGCTTCCTAGAACTAGACGTCTCTGTGCTAAGCCGGGGACCGACAGTCGGACAGACAGACAGACGGACGGATGGAGATGGCGAAACTCTCGGGTTCTTGTTGACTACGGAACCCTAAAAAGTGACAGCGTACGAGTGTAAGGGCCATGCAGTGCCAACAGAGGTGAGGTTGTCAAAGTAAGACATTTGCAGAAATCATAAAACAATGTCGGGCCTGACTCGTGGTGGCCCAGAGTTATCCTTTACAGTGAGGATACGGCACATAAAAAATAGGTAAAGCAAAGCTGGTAAGGCCTTTTAAAGTAAACACGTAGTTAGTCAGTCAGCATAGCAAAGTATATTATGTACCTACATAGCATAAACATTTTTCTCTCATACCAGGACCTCTCATTCACGACCCCCTTTACTGCTAAAGATGGTGACAATAATAAGCCACACACACACCCACACACACACACACACATACACACACACACACACACACACACACAACTTTTCTGTTCTTAATTCTACATAACTATGCATAACTTTTAATTTAATTTATGTTAATTTTTAATAAGCTTAGCAATGTCAAAAGGAAGAGCGGGGTATCTGTAACACAGGTTTCGACTTAGTACAGAGCCCCAATGACGTGTTTAATCTATAACTTCTGCTTATTGAATAAATAATAATAATAATAATAATGTAGACCTGATATTTCTGCACTTAGCCTCATAGTTGGGCCATCATGCGTAGCAAGCGCGATGGTATGCGAATACCTCAGACACCTCACAAACATTTCCTTTACAGTTAGCGTGTGGTATTGCTACTACAACTTCACAGATATACTTAGCTTAGAAAAACAATCATTGGTAAATGCTGGGATTCGATCCCATGAACTAACGAATGTGGGGCCGGCGTTCTAGCCTGCGCAACCACCTCTTAAGTACATAACGTAAGTGAGCACGAATTGTAACCAACTAGAACAAGTTCGAGCTTCGACGACTTAAGACATTTATATTTAACTAGCTGCCCCGACGCACTTCGTACCGCCACAGAATCCGTTTATACGATTCTTGCACAACGCCATCTATTTTTAAAACACAACGTTCGCTCGCACAACGCCATCTATTTTAAACTTACGGAACAAATTACCGGGATATCAAGTATGCTATGTCTCAATTCAAGTCTTTGTCTATTTGTACTCCAAGTTTCATGAAAATCCGTTCAGCCGTTATTGCGTGATTAAGTAACAAAGATCCAAACATCCAAACATCCAAACCTCCAAACATCCAAACATCTTTACGAATTTTCACATTTGCGTAATATTATATAAGTAGGATGGCCGTTTTCTGTCCTAACTGTACCTACTAGTCTCAATCGTAACCTTTAGCGGCATTAATTATTAGCGTTGAGAACTTGGCAAAGAAAACAAACATCCCCAGGGGCCGGTACTCGTAACAAAAGCTCCAGTATAAAGAAAATGAAGATGGCTTGGTATAATTAGGTACCTACTTCGGTTGCACAAACATTTCTTGGTTACACTTTAAAACTTAAACTTTGGTCTCTACCTTATGAGATGATTTATTCAACCTTCACTCACCCAGGGTGAAGGTTGCACGGAACGTGGAAGGTTGAATATTGTTTATTTTATTTTATTTGCCTGGGATATTGTTTATTTTAGAAGGCTTGCTCAGCACCTATGTCATCCTTATACACTTTAAAAACCTAGTATTATTTCGTACTAGCTGACTCGGCAAACGATTCGCAGGGCATTGAAAGACTTCTTGGTATGACTAGCTGCTCGTGTAAAACAACTGGCAGAAGGCGATAAATAGAGTCGTCTTTACAGGTGTGGTACACCGTGCAAACCTACGGGTCAACATGCTACACCTTCCTTACTGCCAATGCCCTGCGCTTTATCTCCATGTCCATGTCGTCCGTCAGGTGACCCACTGGCCCAAGTACTTAAAGCAAGATACCCTGGTTAGTGCATTACCACCTAACAGCACTGGCGGCACCTCGTATGTGTCTTCTTATCCGCTTTAAAAACTAAAATCTTCGACTTTTTTGCATTGTACTTGAGCCCCTTAGCCACGGCGTAGCGTTCACAACAGTGAAGAAGCTTTCTAAGGGCGCTAATCGATGGACTCAGCAGCACTATTTTTGTAAACTTTACTTTGTGCAACGTTCGTGTATTTTGTTTGTGTACCTTCGTATTTACTTTGTGTTTCTGTGACAATGCAAATAAATGTCTTCGCTCTTTCTTTCTTTCTTCAACCCGATTTTAATAAATTATTCTTTTTCTGAGGACAATGTCGAGACATCGCAAACAAGTTTCTTAATGAGCTGTTTGCAATGAGGTACAATGCCCGAGAAATAACTTGACCAGCTGACCGTTACTTCGCATGGACGATTTCTGGTCCTGTTGGCCGAATCCTATCCTTTAGGTGCTATTTCAGACTTTAATCTATCTCTGTGCAAAATTTTATGAGGCCTAACTGCCTCATTGGTCTAACGGTTTCACGTCTGATTATCATGCCGGAGGTCATGGCTTCGACTCTCTGGGGGCCGCCGTGCCTTTGTACAAATGGTCACAGACAGGGTGTATTTCCACGTTTTCGATGTCCTTGCCTAGTTACCATAGGGTATCCTAGTTTGGAACCACGACCAGTGATTGTGTTGTGTGGAAGTTATTTCATTCAGATCCGTTCAGCCGTTATGGCGCTATTAAGTAATAAGCATCCATCCGCACTTTTGCACACTTATATAACATCAGCAAATTCGGCAGAAAACCCGGCAGTGGATGGTTAATATTCGTAAATACGAGTCTCCAAGTGCGGCGAACGTCTGTACTTCGCATTTATTAAATCTATTTGCGTGACCTCGGTAAACTAAAAAGCTATGCAGTTTTGTTCGATAGCCAATTTAAGACCGGAAAGCGTTTACCAGAAAGCGTACCATTTCGCCTGATGGAGGCGATTTTTCATGGCGGTTGATGCAGTAACTTTTTAGGGTTCCATAGCCGAAGGGTGCCAAACGGGACCCTATTAATAAAACTTCACTGTCCATATGTCTGTCTGTCTGTCTGTTCGTCTATCACCAGGTTGTATCTCATGAACTAAAAACAGAATAAAATAGATTTTTAAGGGGGGCTCCCATACAACAAATGTAAATTTTGCAGTTTTTTTCTTGATATTAATAACGGCAGTAGGTAGACGCTTGAAATATTCACAGAATACTTAGTTCTACAATTGCTTCAAAAAGAAATAATTAAATTAAAATACATATTGAAGGGGGGCTTCCATACAACAAACGTGGTTTTTTTTTCGTTTTTTCTCGATCTTTGTGTCTGATGTTGTATAGATAATGGTACGCAACCCTTCGTGCGCGAGTCTGACTCACACTTGGCCGGCTTTAAAATAGTGCTGCAATCTCTTACTGCCATTCTAGCCGTTTAGAATTCTATGTTCTGAAACAAGAGGGTGACTTTTAGTCGTCAGTATATGCCCGATTTCGCCGGTTTTTGCTTACCAGTTTTACGGGTTTTATCTATTTATTTGTATATATTAGCGACACAAAAGAGCGAGGCAACCATGCAGTTACCTAATAACACACTTAATATTGATATGCCTAATTGACTCGCCAAAACATATGTCGACAGCATGCGATGATTCATCAGCGATTACTATTGTTTGAGGGAATTTTTATTTGAATTTAATTATTGCTAAGCGAATTTTTTATCACTGTATAAATTAGTTTAATCTTTAATTATTGTACTCAAGATGTGAATAAATCAATCAGGGGAATGTAAGGAGAGTAACTAACTAAAAAAAAAGATTCATCAGCGATTTTCTGTCACTTACGGAGCTAGCATTGTCGCCGTAATGGCTGTTTTTGGCGGAAATCGGTTAGAGGCACTTACTTGGCCCTACGTTCTTGGCTGTAGTTTCTATAAATAACTATTGATGAAATGCTGACATTTCTATCTGCACTTTTTTAAGAACGGATTATAAAAGAAGATTCAGTGGCACTACAGCGTGGTTTTGAAATCGTTAGACGTTTTTTGAGGGAATGTTGTTTTTATTATGATAAACAGTAAATATTAATACTTTTACAGTACATAATGGTACAACATAATAATATTTCTAATTATTCGTGATTTTCGACCCTTGGTTCGAAACTGTGAATCCAAATTCAAAGTTGTAGGAAGTTTTGTAACGTAAATTTTTTTCTATTATGTTAAATGTTGTCGTCCGTTATGTGTAAACAAGTGAAAGAACAACAATAAAAGGCGCTCAAACCATAATTTTTGCCCCATTTTTATTACTTTTCGTTCTGATATTGTTGTCTATGCTGAAGTGAAGTAATTTCGGGGAACAACAACATTTTTTTGACGCTCCATTTTTTTCAAAACTAGCACCATATTATATTTGTAAGTCATGGTTAGAATCATCATCATCATCATCAGCCATTTGACGGCCACTGCAGGACATAAGCCTCCCTCATGGTTTTCATAACCATGAGGGGTTTTGCCACAATCGCCACGCTTGGCAGGCGGGTTGGCGATCGCAGTATGAGGTTGGAATCTCAGGAAGACGCTGCTGCTGCCTGCTGCTGTTTCCTGGTAATTGATTTCCTTAGTCGCCTTCTACGACATCCACGGAAGGAAATGGAGTGACGCTATTCTTAATCCGGCGCCACAAGGTTAGAATGTCTCTTTAAAATTTGTCGAACGAACTCAAGTAGTTAACATTGTTTCCTAGTAAGAAGGACATTAGAGTTTGGATTGTGAAAGTGGCATAAGTATTTTGACTGTTTTTATTTTGTATTTTGACTGTTTGTAATGTGTACGAAGTTTTTTTTTATAATTCGGTCGACTATTACTAGTTAACGTGTAAAGCGTACCTAGCCATGATAGTTTACGAGAGAAAACCTAAAATATATAATAGGGGTTAAAGTATGAAATTGCCGTTTTATTGTAATAGGTTCTTTGAATTGACATAGAATCTTCATGGTTTGAGGTTTTCGAATGAAACTTTTTTCAAATGGTTTCTATGATGTTCTTTTTTTTAAAAAATGTGAAACATTTGAATATCGACTTTCAATTGTTTTTGTTATTCAATTTAGACAAGAAAGATGGATACTGCGAAAATTCGAGTGATTTTTTAATACGAGTTCCGACGCGGAACTAACGCGGCAGAAACAGCCCGCAATATCAATGCTGCGTTTGGAGAGGGGTCTACTAATGAACGCACCGTGCGATTTTGGTTTAAACGCTTTCGTGATGGAAATTTCGACTTAAAGAACGAGCCACGAGGAAGACCGCCCACACAGGTGAATAACGATGAATTAAGAGAGATAGTGGAAGCCGACCCTAGTCAAACTACCCAGGAATTAGCGGCATGGTTTAACGTTACCTTACCCACAATATTGACTCACTTGCGTCAAATCAATAAAATAAAAAAATACGAAAAATGGGTGCCTCATAAACACTCGAATTTTCGCAGTATCCATCTTTCTTGTCTAAATTGAATAACAAAACAATTGAAAGTCGATATTCAAATGTTTCACATTTTTTAAAAAAAGAACATCATAGAAACCATTTGAAAAAAGTTTCATTCGAAAACCTCAAACCATGAAGATTCTATGTCAATTCAAAGAACCTATTGCAATAAAACGGCAATTTCATACTTTAACCCCTAATATATATTTTTATTACTTTGTTCAACCGTTTGGTTGGCGTGATTAATGCGTGACAGGTATGCCAAGATTCAGCTTTCCAGTACTAATTAATGCAGACGAGGAACAATTTAGTTATGCTGCCTGTCAATTGGGGATTAAGAAGACTTTCAATATCACCGTACTGTCATTGTTATTGAAAATTAATATGAGCACACATTAATCAACTGGTATAAGTGTCAATGAAGAACTTGCACAAAAAAAATGTTTTAATATAATAATCGGAGAGGTCATGTTAAAAGATAAATAACTGTGGTATTTTTTTCTCTACGACCAATGCTTTTCATAATCTGACCTGTCGAAAGGTTATTCTCGTCACGTGATACATAAATGCGCCATACAAATTGGAGTTAAACTATGACGTTACAATTTGCACGTAAGTTTATAATGTATGAAGCGTTTATCAATATTCGAATTACCTCGTAAAAGGTTATACATAATGTATGAAGCGTTTATCAGTATTCAAATTATCTCGTAAAATAATGTTTTTATGCACCTTCTCAGAAAACCTTTAGAATTCAATGAAAAAACGGAATCTAATATGTTTTGTACTATTGGAGTGACTTTATTTTTCGCATTTTCTGGGACCCCGAAAACTCTGAAAGAAATATTTTTATGATTTAATTTTTTAATTTTTGTTGACTTTGTCTATGTCTTCTATGATATAAAAGCAATGCCACTTCAATCTAAGTTTGACGCAAATTCCCCATTGCTAACTGACGTAACATAATGTAAGATGCGAGTATATATATTTACTTGCTTATGTTTTCACTGCAAATACAGTGTAATTGCATTGTTTCATCATCATCATCATCATCATTCAGCCACAAGAAGCCCCCTGCTGAACATAGGCCTCCTCTATGGATTTCCAAAAAGACTGGTTGGAAGCGGCCTGCATCCAGTGCCTTCCTGCCACTTGCATTGTTTAACTTTACATTATGGGATAAATTTTATTTATCGTAGACTCTTCTTACTCAAGCATGATACACACCAACGCGCTGGATGGCGGTCCGTACATACGTCATTTGCCGCAGTAGTATTTATATAGACGTATGGATGGATCACCACCGCCACTGCCACCGCCACCGCGTTGGTGTGTTTCATCCTTTAGACTGTGAGAACCTCCTTGATTTAACTACTAGCTGTTGCCCGCGACTTCGTTCGCAATTTTGATGTGTATTTTTCCGGGATAAAAAATTGCCTGTGTGCTAATCCAGACTATAAATCTATCTGTGTGCAAAATTCCAACTGGATCCGTTCAGCCGTTTTTGAGTGAAAGAGTAACAAACATCCATCCATACATACAAACTTTCGCGTTTATAATATTAGTAAGGACTAATCAGGCGGTTTGTTGAATGTTGGTCCCGCCTCCTTAGCAGTTAATGCTCAGTCGGGTTGTTGGTTAGTTTTTATTTCAGTTTTTAATTTTATCTTTTTAGTGTTTTTGTTCTCTCATTATTGACGTGAAACGTCTTTCAGTTCGATAGTGGCGGGTCACTTGCTAAAACCGCAAGCAACAAAAACGTGTTGAATCGGCGAGGGCCGGATTTATGCAGATTTCATATAGCCATGACATATGACACTCCCGCAAACACGACGAATCGATTGAGACCTCCTTTGTCAAAATCTGACCATTGGTTAAGGAGTTACGAGGGACCTGCGTTCAGACATGCGGGAATCGTGCGTTTACGCATCGCGCGGTTTGAAACCGCAATTTTTGTGATGCTATTCAGACACGCGCGGTTAGTATGCGATTTCGTGCGGGTTAGCGTCAGTTTCAAAATAAAGGTCGACGAAGAAGTGTGTTTACTGTGGTTGCTCCTTAAAAAAAAGAAAAGAGAAAGGCGGTATTGGGTGCATCCAATATTACGTGACCGACTAGTACATGGTCAGTTCGTAACGTGATATCCCAAATTAAGAATGTATGATAACAAATTTTTTGACTATTTGAGAATGTCAATAAAATCTTTTGATGAACTAATTGAACTGATCAGGCAAGATATTTCATGCTCTGAAACGAATTTGAGGCCAAGCGTGTCACCGGAACGATCCATGGCGAACTCACGAGCAGTGACGTGCTCACCGCGCGGTATCCGCAACGCAACTGAACGCGAAGTAAAGACTCCATAGTAATAGAAACGCGCGGGAGCAGCGCGATTCTATTTTCTGGCGGTTAGGTTGCGATAACCGCGCGGCTTGATTAACCGCGCGGTTATGTTTGAACGATTACTTTTATAAAGTACATACAAATAAGACCCGCGCGATTTCCATGCGATTCTGAAATCGCGCGGTTCCCGCCGTGTCTGAACTAGCGCATAATCGGACATACACACACACACACACACACACACACACACACACACACACACACATACATCATATATACGTACGAGCCAAACATATTACCTTCCTTTTGGGGTCCGTCGCAGTCCCATAAATCCAGAAGCATGTTCCCGAAAAGTTAAGTACCCCAAATCAACTTAATCGCCACTAAGTCATATTTATGAAACTGGGCCTTAATTTTTTTTTCTATTTTACTTAATGGCCGTTTCCAGGCAACTTTCCTCCCCTTTTGGTTCCACTCTGCGAGTTTTAATTAATCCGAGAGGTTTGTTCTCAAGCCAATTTACTCACACTTCGCTCAGAGAAAAATTCGAAAGTGAGCCTTAAATCTTTAGATTAAGGTCCGTAAAGAAACGGCACTGATGTTCTCCCTCATTCTGTGAGATGAAATATGATCGGAAGGTGAAAGTACGAAAATGTACGTAAGCAGATTGATACATATGTGTATCTTATAAGCCTTTAAGAGCTCAAGAATTCATCGGGCCACTTGTTAATATCATAAGGAGCCAATATTATACGTCCCACTGTAGGGCACATGCCTTCTCTCAGAGAGAGAGTATGGGCTTAATCACCACGCGTGCCCACCGCGGATTGCCGATTTCAAGCGCGGAGGTATGTGAATAGCTCAGACACCCAGGTTTCCTCACGATGTTTTCCTTCACCGTTAGCGAATGGTATTGCTACTATAACTTCACAAATGTACATAACTTAGAAAACAAAGTCATATAGGTACATGCCCGCACTGGGAATCGAACCTGGGTCTCCCGCTTCCAAGTCCAATGTTCTACCCACTAGGCTACCATCGCTTCGCTTGTTAACATAAATTTATTAAAACAAGGCTTCGCATACTGCGATCGCCAACCCGCCTGCCAAGCGTAGCGATTATGGCAAAACCCCTTATGGTTATGAAAACCACAAAGGAGGCCTATGTCCTGCAGTGGACGTCAAATGGTTGATGATGATGATGACGAAGACTTATGGATATAAATACACGTTACCCGAAAATTTGCGTTCACCAGAAGGCGCTGCTGTCATTTACGCAGCCCGTACACCACGAAAAAATAATAAATATAATAATACTAGCGGTTCCGGCGAACTTTGTACCCCCACAGAATCCGTTTATATAGATAAAGATAAAAAAATATTTATTGCCTCATCAGAAAAAAAAACTTAAAACAAAGTAAGGCTTAACTAGTGATGACATAAAATAAGGCAAAAGGTAGTGGCTCAGCTGGTGCTGGTGCTTTATACGATTCTTGTTGCCATGTCAACGCAATAAATGAATATCTTAGTTTGGCTTGAAAAAAGGTTACGGTAAAAATAAAATATTATCCCACGGGAACGCATTACCGAGGTATCAAGTATCCTATGTCTTAATTCAGATCTTTGTCTATCTGTATGCCAAGTTTCATGTTTCAAGTTTCCGTTCAGCCGTTATTGTGTGATTGAGTAACAAACATCCAGACATCTTCACAAACTTTTACATCCTACTAATATTATAAATGTTTTTGTTTTTAAAATAAGTTTTAATTTTCTTTATGTCATAACGACAATTGCGTGGTTGTCTTTAAATTTTGAAAATTTTTGCTCGTATAACCCACTCTTTGAAGAAACTGTTTTGGGCGTCCGCGATACAGGTTTTACCTAGTGCGGGGCCCTGTGTATCGCTCGTGTAAAAATGTCACTATTGTAAGAAACATTTTGTATGATAAAATCGGCACGAAGCATCGCGACAGTGTTATTATTATTATTTCATATTAAACTATTTGTGTGAAGCGATGTCCTTCTCATCGTGATCCGCGGCGCCCTCCTAAGTTGTGGGAATTCTGCGACGATGCGCGCGGACGTGGCTTGCGAAGCGAAGCTTGGTTTTGAATGTCCACAGACGAGTGCGTCACGATCGTTGTACGTGGATTTTTAAGTGAGTTTTGAAGAAGAAGAAGAAGAAGAAGAAAGACATTTATCATACCAACAAGATACACTTTTGGATGAGCTTTCCCTGTTGGCAGTTGGAGTCCAGAGCCTTGAGCTGGGCTCTCTCGAACTGAAAGTCTGTCGTCCGATACCTATGCGTCAACAATAAAAATAACAATTAGATAAGCCTGTCTGTCTGTCTACCCAAGGCTTAGCTGAAAGCTAAAAGCTTAGCGATTGGCACTAGAAAGCTGAAATTTATAAATAAATATATATCATTACCACGCTGACAAAACGATACAGTATAGTGAAACAAAAAAAAAAATGGGTATTCCCCTACACTTTAATTAGGGATGATTTTATTTCTCGTTTATCCTATAGTGTAGTCGTTCCATACAGTGATAATAGTAAGAAAATCGTTGTTTCATTGATATTATTGGTAAATTAATCGAATCGAACTAATAACCGATCCCCAGTGCGGGCATATACCTATGACTTGGTTTTCTAAGTTATGTACATTTGTGAAGTTATAGTAGCAATACCTCTCGCTAACGGTGAAGGAAAAACATCGTAAGGAAATCTGAGTGTCTGAGCTATTCGTATAACTCAGCGCTTGAAATCGCGAATCCGCGGTGGGCACGCGTGGTGATTAAGCTCACACTATCCCCCTGAGAGAAGGCCTGTGCCCGAAACTGGGACGTATATAGGCTGCTTATGTTATGTAAACTAATCACCTTTAAATGATAGTTAACCCGTGCAACATAACTCGGCGCCTTGCACGATCCAATCTTCTTTGCGAGAGATGCCTATTTAATTTGCGCAGGTCATGCCTACGATCGTATCGCTCGTAGCCCCGGCTGCCTGAGTGCCCTGTGTCGTGGGAGCCGGGAACAGCGACATCATAAACATGTTAACGCCGATCTGAATCGATTGTTATGTTGTAACTTTTTTGTTTACTTTTTTATTTTAAAGCTTCATTTTCTATTATTACTCTTAGATGTGTACACTGTTGCTGAGGGTGACTAGTAGGTCATCCTTAATAATGATGAAAGGTGCTGAGTGGCGTCGCCTAAGGAGGTTTTCTATCTATCTTTTATGCATATACTATGGTGTAGTTACGAACATCCATAACACTATGAGCCATGTTATCTTACTTTTAACATAACATTGCGGCTCACCTCAGAGTGGTTAACATTTCTTTTTATCATACAATACTGACCAGTATTGTCTGACCTTGTACACCGTAAGATTAAGCGCACTGTATGTAACAATCTGAACTGGTCACGTTGATGACGAACCTACTCTGCCGCAACACAGTTTCTAACTAGCGCGGAGGGTAGTGGTAATCTTTAACTGTTACCAAGTTACTGTTGCAAATATTTGTAAGTCTTAAAGTACCCCATGATTGAGGAAATGTACCTATTGTAATGTAAGACGTCTGATGGCAACTATGACCCGCATTAATGGTCAGGTGTCTCAGTCGTTATGGTGCTTGGAGAATTCTGTCATTTAGCTACTACTTATGGAACACTCTTTGTAACAGTATGTCATACTCCTCTTATCAAAATAAATGATTTGATTGATTGATTGATTGAGTGATCTTAAAACGATCACGAAGGTTAAGCAACACAGGGCGCGTTCAGTGCATGGATGGGTCGCCGTCTATGCCTAACGCTAGTGGCATTTTTCCGAGCGGTTCCGTGCTTCGCAAGGTACGTTAAGCTGTTGGTGCCGGCTGCCGTCGATAGATGGCAGTCGTTAAGCCAAGTCAGAGGCCTTAGGGCGGCTTGACAACTTCTGACAGTAGACGAGCCACTAGTCTACAAGCCTCCATCAATCCGGACTTGGCCCCCGTGGTGGAGTATGGCCTATACCTTCCTCAGGGAAGAGACTCGTGCCCCTCGGTGAGGACATAATGGGTTGATGATGATGCCTACGATTGGAATGACATTGTACTGCTATTGCCTAGTAGAGTACGAAATAGAGGCAATTAATCGGCATGTACCATGTAATTTTGTGAATTTTTAGTAGCAACTCTATAACTCCCACTACTTAATATCACGTTTAATACCCTTTGAAGGAAAACACCGTGAGAAAACCTGAGTGTCTTTGTACTTTAGCACTTAAAATTGCCGAACCGCTGTGGGCACGTGTGGTTGTTAGGTGCCCTACAGTGGGACGTATTTAGGCATCATTATTATTATGTAAGGTTGGACCATACAACTGCGCTACGACCGCGAGCAAGTCTGAAAACTATGTATAGTATATAGTCTCACATCCGCAAGGCGGCAGCACTGCAATTAAAGCACAATGGAAACGCCGGGATACATTTCCGTAGTGATGCCCCCTTCGTGTCGATTTTCTGTCGATAGATTGGGGCCGGCTATTTTATTAGTTTCAGGAAAAAAACCTCGATTTATTAGTGTCAGGATGACATCTACCGCCTTCTACTTTGAACGGGTTTCAAAAGAAACGGGTTCGAAAAGTTTCAATTCATCAACAGGGACACACCGCAACTCATCATAATACAAAGAGTTTTATGGTTTTTTTTTTGCTTTATTACTTTTTCTATTGTGATTTAATATTAGGGGTTAAAGGGGTCCTCGTGGCTCGTTCTTTAAGTCAAAATTTCCATCACGTAAGCGTTTAAACCAAAATCGCACGGTGCGTTCATCAGTAGACCCCTCTCCAAACGCAGCATTGATATTGCGGGCTGTTTCTGCCGCGTTAGTTCCGCGTCGGAACTCGTATTCAAAAATTACTCGAATTTTCGCAGTATCCATCTTTCTTGTCTAAATTGAATAACAAAATCAATTGAAAGTCGATATTCAAATGTTTCACATTTTTTAAAAAAAGAACATCATAGAAACCATTTGAAAAAAGTTTCATTCGAAAACCTCAAACCATGAAGATTCTATGTCAATTCAAAGAACCTATTGCAATAAAACGGCAATTTCATACTTTAACCCCTATTATTTTTCTTCGTCTTCTTCTTCTTCCATTCCTGATTGGACCCGTTAAATGTTTAGGTATGACAATGGATAAAAAGAAAAAAAAAATCATATAGATACGAATACCGCGAGTCATTAAAAATAGTACTGTAAGTAATTTCCAATGAAAATTTTCTCATTATATATTCCACATTATAGGCTTTCGGAAATACATGCAAGATATGCAGGAAAACACTAAGTATAAAGAATTAATAAAACTATTCACAAGTCCATAGATTCATAGATATATTTGGAACCCCAATAATTATAGAAACATTGTGCCCAAAAACGGGGGATGTCGTGACATTTTAGACGAAATTGTGCAAGCACGTGTTATGATCAAACCAATCATTTGTATCCCCCGACATTTTAGACGAAATTGATCCTCCGGACGAATATACCTTCTGAGAATATTTGGCCAGGTACAGGCGATAATAAAAGGAAAATGTAATAGGTCATCGTCATAGCCCGTCAGAAACACGCTGACGAATCGCCAAGCCCTACGGAGCCTGTCGGCGGAACGGAAATTTCACGGCAATCATTTGTCGGCCCGCCGGCTCTACGTGAAATTGACTACGGCTATTGCACGAACTCGCTATTCCGCCTTCATTCCGTCTTGAAACCCCACTTTTTACCGCACTTTAAACGGATAGAGAACGGTATAATCTGAGGAGACTTGGGTCGCTACAGAGGTCTGGTAGTACGCATGTGCGGCGATTAGCCGACGCGCGCATGTTTTTTCTTACCAACAGCACTGGCTGGTGGATACCAATAAAAACAAAATACCTCCACTCGATGTGATTTTCTGTCCAAAATTTCCAAATTTAAAGCCATGTTTTCTTTTTAAGCGGTTCAAAATGTGTTCTGCTCGGCTGCCAGCAGTTTCTGACAAGAAAATGTGAGTTCACTACTATATCTTTGACCTTTTTCAGGTCACTAGTTTTGTTGGGTCTCTAGCTACTGTTGGTAACCTCCAAATCGAGGCACATTCCCGTCGCAGTGAGCGTAATTGGTTGTAGGTCCCAGGGGTACTATTGACACTGAAAGCGCTGTCATGCTTTTAAACTAAGTACATAATTCTTTATGACCAGCGATTAAGTTTTTTTTAATACAGATAAAGGCAAAAAAGCGATGCTTTATGCATATTGAGCTCAAAATAAACCTACCTTGTCTGATGATTTGAATGGTTTCATGGGTAATTTAGGTACTTATTATGTATTAAGAAAATATTTTACGGAGCAGTAAAATTAAGATGTCTTCAAGAGAAGAACAAATTATATAGTATGAATAGAGCCTTAAGATCAATAATTAAGTACTGAATAGGTACTTCTATTTATTAATAAAAAAAATTACAAGCACTTGTAAAAAATAATAATGCAGGATATGTTACGTCCCACTTCATTGAACACGCCTTCTCTTAGAGAGAGTATGGGCTTAATAACCACGCGTGCCCGCCACGGATTGGCAATTTCAAGCGCTGAGCACCTCAGACACTTAGGTTTCTTCACGTTGTTGTCGAAAGAATAAAGAATATTTTTATCTCACGAATGGTTGGCTAGTCTCTTTCTTAAATTAACTGTACGATGATGCGATTAAGCGAAAATCAATGAATGGGGAACTTGCATCAAATTTAGATTGGAGTGACATTGCTTTTATACCATAAAAAAAGAAAAAATCGAAAAATAAATAACAAAGCTATAAAAATATTTTTTCGGGTTTTTACAAGTCTCCAAAAATACCACCAATGGAAAAAAACGTGATATCTTTGTTTACAGATCATTTTGCAAAAAGTGTTGGATCGATCTCTCCATCGTGTTAATAGTGATTTTTAGGGCTCTAGGGTCACAGGACTAGGCTGATAGCATTTATGCCAAAAACGCCGTCTTCGACGTTAATACTGTCTATTCATGTTAGATAGCATTAACGTGATAGTGATATGATTTTTATTAATAGTGATTTTTAGGATCTGTCTCCGTATACACGATTCATCTTGCCGTACGTCCTGCCAAGGCCATGCACGATGCACGATGCAAAAGTACCATATATGCTTGACGTACGTCGATAATTATTATTATTTGTTTGCTGGACTTGACGGACCGATTTTTCATCCAGCGAGTACCCCCACCACCGCGAACATCGTGCAGATAGACAGTGAATAACGCAGACGTACGTCAGCGCGGTCCCGTATCGTGCTTGCTTGATCGTGTATAGACTTGTTGTACAGCAGATTTCATTCTGAGCTTGCGTCGCAAGGTGGCTGCACGTCTCAAAATGGACCGAGACACATACGAAATTTATCGAAAAATATAAATTTCATACATGTCTGTGGAATGTTTCAAGCCCAGACTATATGAACAAACAAAAAAGAATAAATGCTTTACAAGATCTGGTACCCATTTTAGGGGAAGCTGCAACGATTGATAGCGTTATTCAAATCATTCATGATTTTTTTCATTTGAGTATACTCTGCAGGTTTATGATAATTTTTTTTCATCCAGAACCTCTTCCTACTTTTTTTCCTCTGTTCTGCCGCTGCTGACAATAACAGAAGAACTCCCATTTTTTGGCGTTTTGATAAAACAGGAGGCATTTTATTAAACTCCGTCCTCTTCGTTCGATACTGGTCACGCACGAAACGATTGATGCGTGCTGGATAGTCTGTATGCTACATCCAGCGGCGCGGCCTTGAGCTGACGTACAGCTGGGATGGACCGTGTATACCGCGCTTAAGGCAAAAAGCGACCAAGTGCGTGCTGGGCCACGCGCAGTGTAGGGTTCCGTAGAAAGAGGGGGTTTTAGCTGCTTTACAGAACTAATGGATTTTGTACGAAGTTTTCCTTTTATAAGTTGATCGCTTATACTCGTTAACTTCTAAAGCCTGATTAGCCGTGATAGTTTTCCTTTTAAGTTCATTACATGTGCCACCCTGAGTTTTTCTCACGTTTCTACAATCAACCGTTTAACCAGGACGGGGGGGGGGGGGGGGGGCTATTTTTGAACGAGCGATCCAACGATGCGCTATGGTGTAGGCGCAAAAAAAAAAATTGCATCCTCAATTTAGGTGATTTGGGTCAGTTTGTTGGTCGGGAGAGCACTGAATTATACATACTGACGGTCGGTGAATGCGTATCGTCAGGACGGAACGTGCGACCGGCCTTAAACTGAATTCCCACACATGAATTCGTTTGTTTGATGCTCGTTTTTGACAAGTTTGGTATTTGTGTGTAGTTGTGTTGTTCCTGCAGTCTTAAAATAAATGCAAATTTGCTATCTAGCAACCGGAGCTTACTACGAGAAACCGGAGGTTACTACACTGCACCTATTTTCTTCCGAAACAATATTAATCAATCTAGTGGCTCCTACCTATACTCAGACTACTTCTTATGAAGGTTTCCCTACCAATACATCACTTTATTTCGTTAATCGATTCATTAATAACTTTATTTATCTTCAAAATCATAATATTGTATCTTAAATAGCCCTCCCGCATAATAATATGACGATGGACTATTCATTAATACTTTTAGTAAGTTTCTTGTACGTGTTTGTTAGGTATATATGTATGTATTTATTAACCATGTATATAATTATGACACTCCCACCCCCCTGTTTTTTTTTTAATTTTATTTTTCTTGTATTTAAGTAATTTATGTACTTATAGTATGTATCGTGCATTGCCCAAGCCACACTATCCACAAACCCAAGGTTGACTGGAAGAAAGTATTATTTAGCACTAAGTACGCCCTTGTAAGAATTATTTTTTCTATGCAATAAAGAATTTAATAATACATATAAGCAAGGATTGTAAAGAAGCATGACCCCAATTCCGATCTCAAGCGAAAGATCCTCCGTAAATTTCAGTTTTATTGCGCGCTGTAAACACTGGCAATTTCAGAGGAATCGTGGAAAACTTTTCGGGAACAAAGGAATAGTCAAGTGTAAATGAGGCTCGATAGCCAAGTTAACATATCGTTGCAGCCACACACTACAATCTCTTGTCTTGGCCCCAAACAACGATACCTTCCGGTGGTAGTGCAGCGGCAGAACGCTGACGTCTCATTCGGGAGGTCGTAGGTTCGAATCCCGGCATGAACCAATGACTAACAAAGTCATTAAGTTACGGTAATTTCTGAAGTTATAGTAGCAATAATACTCACTAACGGTGAAGGAAAACATAGTGAGGAAACATGAGCATCTGAGGTGTTCACATACCTCAGCGCTTGAAATTACCAATCCGCGGTGGGCACGCGTGGTAATTTTGCCCATACTCTCTCTGTGAGAGAAGGCCTGTGCCCTACAGCGGGACGTATATGGGCTGTGTTATTAAGGATACCCTGTAATAATAGGTAAATAGACTAGGAAGACGCGAAGCTCGGAGAAAACATCTAGACTACCCTTAAGTGTAACAAACAAACGCTTACAAACACCCTCGTTTGTGGAATTGTAAAACTTATTTGTTTTGGTACTAAATAAACGTTTTATATTCTATTCTACTCTAAAAATAAAAGTAAGACATCTCCCGGCAAGAATGAATGATTGAAATACAAATACTTATGTTGTCATTTAACATTGTCCACTATATCTGGTGTTGTAGTTAATAAATAAAACATTTCTACATAAATAGGTTTTCTTACTCTTACATACAAATAAATAAACAAACAATTACATACAGGCACATACATGCTCCTGGCCCCACACTAGGATACTCTGTGTCGTGGGAACCAAAAACAACGACATCACAAACATGTAAACATCCAAGACCTGTGGTTTTTTTGTCCCCAGCCGGGATTCGAGCCCGGGACCTCTCGCATGGTATGTAGATGCACTACCGCTGCGCCACGAGGTCGTCGATGTATCTAAATCATTACATATTTTCCTTCATAGCTTTTATTTTATTACCACACACTAACTGTGAAGGAAAACATCGTGAGGAAATTCGCGGCTTGGTCAGCTCCGCACGCATTGATTTGTCTTTCCTGTGGGCTAGTCCGACTAAACTGTCAGGATGGTATAGGTGCTGGGCAAGCCTACTCCATCTAAAAAACAATGTCCCAGGCACTGCAGCGTCCCAGTGGTTCCTTCACCCGTCTAGTGTGAGTGATGGTGCTGGACACTACATGAATCATGTCTTTACGTAGATGCAAAGGCCAAAGAAATTAAAATAGTTGTAATCAATTAATGAGTAAAGCGTAAGACAGGTTATTTTATTTTATTTCATTTATTTGAGACAACAAACAACTACATATTAAAATATTACAATTAGGTTAGATATTATACAACTGATCAGTTTGATGAATTTTGAAGACCTTGGTACAAATACGTCAATATTAGAATAGTCGGCAGACACGTTGCTATATATTATTATTATTATTATTAATACGTTTATTGCACATAAGTAAAAAATACAATGGCAACATATTCTAGAAATAGGTTTGTAATATAAGGTGATATTTCTGTACACGCACAGGTGAAATGGTCTCTATTTACGGGTTCCAAAAAAGCTATTTATGTTGAAGACACTAACCAAGAAGGGAGAATCTATCTTATAGTGTAGAATTTTGTTAAGTAGTTTAAGATCGTGAGTCTCAAGAATGGTAAGGTTAAATTAGCTCAGGCTCAGGCGTTGTTGTAACTGTCATGAAATAGAAATGTATGTTTTGTCCATTTTTTCTCCAAAATGATCTAGATTTTGAAATGGACACCTAGTTTAACTTGTAACGTTCATTAAGTCGCAGTTTCTGTGCTACTCTGAATAAAAAAATTTGATTTTGATTTTCATTTTGATTATGTACTATGTCCCATTCACTAGTTCCGTGTAGCGCCGGATTAAGAATAGCGTCACTCCATTCCCTTCCGTGGATGTCGGAGAAGGCGACTAAGGAAATCAAATACCAGGAGACTGGTAGCAGCGTCTTCCTAAGAATCTAACCGCATACTGCGATCGCCAACCCGCCTGCCAAGCGTGGCGATTATGCAAAACCCTTCATGGTTATGAAAACCACGAAGGAGGCCTATGTCCTGCAGTGGGCGTCGAATGGCTGGTGATGATGTGCTATGTTAAAAGAATAGCGTGCAAATTTCACATACGTTAAAACGTGTCTTGTGTTGTTTCAGGTTGAAATAGCTTGGACTAAATCTCAAATCCAATAGCTCAACAGAGACGTCTACATCAGCTTAGTGATTTTATTCGGGGCGGGTTATTGTCAAAATGGCGATAAACGATAGCAACTTCACGTTCGCCGTTGGGACGAATCTGTCCGAGATGTTCCAAAACGGAACGCCGGACAATCTATTCACTCATCCGAAACCGCCCAGAGACAATATAATCGACAACAAAGTGGTCCAAGCTATATTCTGCGTGATTTACACCATTATTTTCGTTCTTGGAATCCTGGGCAACGCCTTAGTTTGCTACGTGGTGATCAGAAACAGGGCCATGCAGACTGTCACCAATCTATTCATTACCAACCTTGCACTGTCGGATATCCTGCTGTGCATATTCGCCGTCCCGTTCACCCCACTATACTCGTTCCGCGGCTCTTGGAGTTTTGGGTCCCTCTTATGCCATATAATGCCTTTCGCACAAGGGTGCAGCGTATACATATCTACATTGACACTTATGTCTATAGCTATCGATAGGTTCTTTGTGATAATTTACCCCTTCAGGCCTCGCATGAAGGTCGAGACTTGCATATCAGTGATTATCATGATTTGGACCTTTGCGGTGACGGTCACGATGCCGTACGCCATATTCATGACGTACTACGAGCTGCCTTACGGGAAGTTCTGCGATGAGACATGGCCCTCGGAGGAGCTGCGCAGGATCTTCGGCTCAGCCACTTCGTTCCTGCAGTTCGTTTTACCTTTCATCGTCATCGCGTTCTGTTACACCTGCGTCAGCTTCAAGCTGAATGACCGCGCCAAAGCCAAAGCGGCCAGTCAGAACTCTAGAAAGGAAGAGATTGATAAGAGCAGGAAGCGACGCACTAACCAAATGTTGATTGCTATGGTAACGATCTTCGGCTTGTCCTGGCTACCTTTGAACGTCATCAACCTTTGCAACGACTTCTACGTCTATGCCATCCACATGGAGTTCTACTTCCTCATATTTTTCATCGCCCACGTGATCGCTATGTCCTCGACCTGCTACAATCCGTTCATTTATGCATGGATGAATGAGAATTACCGCAAAGAGTTCAAGCAACTCATTCCCGGCATTGACAGCTCGGTGCAGCTACGTAGCAATATTCCGCTGGATCCACTAGGTGCTGGTCAGTCGGAGAAGACTTTCAATGGGAACACGACCACAGACAGTTACCTCACAGGCTCCAGCTCACAGAGAGGGACGTCGTTCCGGCATAAGCGGAAGCCGAGCGCGTCTGCTGACGTGGAAAGAAGTGGCGTGGAGTTGGACGAGGATCTGTTGAATGTGGACGTTAAGCACTGTCACATATCGACGAGCTATAACTTGAGGAGGGAGTCGGTGAAACTCCGGCTGATAAACGAGGAGTCCTTCGATGGGTCGCCGACGCAGAGTCAATTCTAACGACTGATGTCACGGGTGAGAGACTAATTTATCTTAGTGTAAATACTAATTTATCTTACCCCTGACGACCGGTTATTATGCATAGCGCTAGAAAAAACTATAGCCAAACTTTAATCAAAATAGTTGTTCTTCATGTACCCTAAATAGTGTACTTATTTAGAGTACACTTTTTAAAAGGTTTTGTATATCTTTTCTTTTTAAAATTTATGTCAGTCAAAAGAAGTGTTGGACCACTGTTTTTACACTAAACGTCAAAATACTTGATTACAGGGAAATTGATTATGGGTTCGGTTTCCGCCGGAGCGCCGTAATTTGTATAAAAAGCACCTTACTCTCTCTCTCTCTCTCTGAGAAAAGACCCGACCTGCAGTTGGACTTATACAGAAATGTTGATAACAATGAGGTCTGCATAAAGTGTGAATTCTGCTTGATAAGGCTTTTGAGGCGTGGTCCACACAGAAATGACGTGGGGCGAGGGTGCGGAAAAGACGCAACGTGTTGTATAGAGTCATATACCACGGTCCTTGCTCTGTGGTCGCTCTCAGGTCTGTCCTTTCTGTCGGAGCCACGCCTAAGATAATGGGTAGGCCTATTATCTTAAAAGATAAAAGGAGGGAAGCATTTGCAAATTATGGACTATACATCTCCTTAACTAAAGCGGCGGAGGCATAACCAGTTTTTCCAATTTACTTTGACAAGGAAAAATGTCCCTCGGATTTTATTTGCATTTGTATGTAATAATTTCCATATTTTATCGCGAGAGCATTTGTCTCTTACAATGGGATTATTACGGTCTTATTTAGCGAACCCTAAAACACTCCTGAGAGGCAGTTTAAATAGTCTGTGGTAAAGGGAAAAACATAACCACATACCTATTATTTAAACTGCCTCTAAAACACTCCTCATGTTTTAGAGGAATCGCATTTTTATAAATGAGACCGTTATTTTTTTATAATAATAACAACTGCCACACAACACAGTCACTTGTCTTGGTCCCAAACTAGGATACCCTGTGCTTTGGTAACCAGGCAAGGATATCACAAACATAGAAATACATGCAGACTGACTCTATTTGTACAAATGTACGGCGTGCCCCAAGTGAGAATCCAACCCACGATTTATGGTTTTCTGGCTGTGGAATAATATGAGATAAGATAATGTTTTATTTACACACCAAAACACACATTTATACATTTGGGTTAAATGAACACAAAAACCTAAAAAAATAAAAATAAAAAAACACTAACGGTCCCGTTTATAAAAACACGATTCGTCCAATACACTCCTCAGAGGCAGTCTTATTAAACTAACACGATCATAGTCCCCATACAAAAGTGTTATGTGGATGCCACCATGATGACGCCTGCTAATGTGGTAACACAGACATGAGAGCAAAGTCAGACGTGAGGCCACATGGGGCCCACTGACCTGTAAACGTGTTAAGTCCGGGATAATTTATTAGATTTTTTGTAAAATATCTCGTCTAAATGTTGATGGGGACACGGCCACCACTACCTAATGTTATTTAAATATTATTGTGAATTTTGTTTTAAATTTAAACTAAGATTTATGATTATCAATCCACATGCATGTAACATAATTCATTTGGTAATAAATATATTTTTTAATTACTTTACTTTAAATAAATGTCTGGGCAATAGATAGAGAACACTTTATTGCACAGTCAGAAAAAGAGATTTCTTATATCTACGTAATGTTATACAATTGGCAGTCTTTCCGTGTGGCGCCGGATTAAGAATAGCGTCACTCCATTTCCTTCCGTGGATGTCGTAGAAGGCGACTAAGGAAATACATTACCAGCAGACGGGCAGCAGCGTCTTCCTGAGATTGTAACCGCATGCTGCGATCGTCAACCCGCCTGCCAAGCGTGGCGATTATGGCAAAACCCCTTATGGTTAGGAAAGCCATGAGGGAGGCCTATGTCCTGCAGTGGGCGTCAAACGGCTGATGATGATGATGAGTCTTATCGTTTAGTGACCTGTTCCACACAACGCTAGGAAGGAGTGGATTGCAGGAAGAATATAGTCGGTAGGTGGATGTACATAAATAAGAATATCGTAAATATGTTAATAGTGAAGTATTGTAAGAATTTAAGTAATTATAATTACATATTACACACGCTGAAATTTGGGTGGTTTCAAAGCCGCGGTTATGTAATTATTAATTAAAAATGCAATCTATTTAGGCTATTACTTTTAAGTGTCATCATAAGCAGCCTATATACGTCCCACTGTAGGGCACAGGCCTTCTCTCTGAGAGAGAGTATGGGCTTAATCACCACGCGTGCCCACCGCGGATTGCCGATTTCAAGAGCTGAGGCATGTGAATAGCTCAGACACCCAGGTTTCCTCACGATGTTTTCCTTCACCGTTAGCGAGTATAGTGTTGCTACTATAACTTCACAAATGTACATAACTCAGAAAACAAAGTCATAGGTACATGCCCGCACTGGGAATCGAACCTGGGTCTCCCGCTTCCGATTCCAATGTTCTACCCACTAGGCTACCATATAGTATCTCTATACTTAAAAGAAGCGTAAAATATAAAAAAAAATTGAGTCGAGAAATCTTGCTTCTAAAACTTTGCGAACAATTAGTACTGCTTCTCAGTCTATCAAAACAATGACCCGCGGACCCGCAGTGCGCAAGCACAGTTCTAGCTAACTACTAATGGTTTTCACAGATGGGAGTTTGTGTCCAGACACTTTCAAAAAGTGCCTTTTTTAAAAAGCAAACTAGCGTATTCAATTTGCTATGGCTCTCAAACCAACCAAAATGCATGGTGTATAACGTAATATCACATAGGAGAAAGTAATATCACAGCATCTGCTGTCGTCGCCCTTAATATGCGCTACCGTCACTTTGACTGCTGTTTCCTCAATGACATTAAAATTTGTTTTTCACAGGCGATGTGGTGGAAACGCGCCCAAGTTTGAAAAAGGAACCCGGAAATAGAAAAGTTATTTTTTGAAATTACTTTTAATGATAAGAACGAAGCAATTATACCTTGCACCCTCTATATTTACACCTTGACGTGGGCTTACACCCAGCGATCGAGTCATAATCATGTCATTATTTCTTGAGATCAAAGGTTGAGAGAAGTGAAAGCTCGCTCGGTGTAAATTCATCTATTAAAATACGCTTATTGTAAACCTACCTATTGGTAAGAACCTAGAATTTTTATATTTTTATCCTATTGATAGTGATATGTTTTTTGACCTTTTGGGGGAGTCCTTTTAGGCTGTGAGCCGTCTGTCGGTAATCCTATGTCATAAGTAACCAGGAGGAAACCGAGGGGTATAAAAATGTAATTTGAATTAAATGTTTCCATCTGTAACTATTTTCCTAGTACTAACTTCAACAAAGTGGTCTTTCAAATTAGTACCTTTTAATTAACTGATATTTTAATTTATTTGTCACTCCTAATAAAAAAAAAATCGGTGCAGGTTTGTGTGTAAATTTTTTTGAATATAAAACTCGGTTAAGACAGATTTTTTCCACGTCTAAATTGCTCTACATTGATATTGTATGACATATGCTTTCAGACAGTCGGCTCTGGACCGATTTTTCTTGTAAGTATAATTCTTCTAGTCGCTATTTATTCAATTGTTCTTATGAAATTAACGACGTAGATAAAATAAATGAGAGTTATATACCAAAAAAAAGATAAGTATTTTAAATGCGGGGTTTACTTTTAAAATGCGCCAATCCTGAAATACGCCAATTACTTTTCTTTTTTGAGATCCGAGAAATTTTTAGTTCAATTATCTATGTTTTACAGTTTTACTCATTTGCAGTGTGCGTTTTGGTGTTTGTGTAGTTTCTTATACCTATAATTTTTTTTAAGATTCCAATTTAAGTGAGAAATGTGCATTGTGTAAGACGGGCGCTTGCGTATGTTTTAAAAGTTTGAACCAGAAATATGAACGTTTTTTAGCTGAATTACCAACGCACAAAGTTTTAATTAAGAGGCTCCGTGAGGTTATGTAACGCCATAAATGAAAATAAATCACATTGTCTCTTGTTACGAAAGTGGCTTTCAAATCTCTCCAATATGCAAATAGTGATTTTAGGACCCACGACCGCCTAAGGACTAAAAAGCCTAAGGACAAAAAAAAAAAAACCTAAGAACTATACTCCATACCCACGAAACGAGATCCTAAAGAAAATCGTCCCTGACCTTCAATAGCGAACCGTCTTCGCTTATTGTATCGCGTATCTCTAGCCGCGCGCATTGACCAATGAGATGCGAGTATTTGGTTCCCTAGGAGTACGACTCGTGGTCGTTTTCATTGGTGGCGCTAGTGGACCTCGTAGACCCTGAACCACACTGCACTAAATTCCATCCCGTATGAGTATTTATTATAAATATATGAAATTATGAATAAAATGTGTATAACACTCAAAGATATTTTTAAAAATCTTTGCGCTAACATATTTCACGAGACATAAATGTACAGGGTAGGCCTCTTATCGGCAAGCCCTAAGAGTTGATTTTAGATTGTCAATGTAAAGATAGATGTGCTGTCATAATTATGCACCAGACTTTTTACCGACATCAATTGCTGCTGACAGTTAGGTTAACTTTTTTTTTTAGAAATAAGTCAAGTAGTAACGTAACGTACTTATTAACCCACATGCATGTGACATAATTCATTTGGTAATAAATATTTTTTTTACTTTTACTTTACTTTACCTAAAATAAGTGTAGCGATTATGGTTATAAATTATTGATATGACTGATTGTATGCAGTTCACCTTTAAGATAGTTGCATAAAAGTATGAAGCAAATACTACGGTCTTAAATACGATACCTTAAAACTTAAAATGCACTGCAGTTTTACGTGGGATTGGTTTACAGGGGATATCTAAATCGTGCTCCTAAAAGATTTTGTAGAGCTTAAGAATATTGATCTGCGCATCAATAAACCAATATCTACATCTACTCTAAAACCGTGAAAAATATCAGCGAATGTATGAAAAAACTAATATAATTTTCGCAATTTTAAAGTTGAGTAGAGGTCGATTGGTGTGCGAATTGATTAAGGTTTATAACGCTGTTCACATTGCAAAATGTCACATGTCAAAAAAATTAGATTTTCGTTTTTCATCGAAATTGTAAAAGAAAAATTGATTCTGTCACACGTGCAAGACATCGCAATCCTCGGTCTGATTAGCTGTGTATACTATTACGACTTAGTTCTCTTCTAATTTACTCATTTTTATACTACTTCGATGAAAAAACAAAAATTGTCATTTTTCTCACCTCGTTCATAAAATATAGTAAAGGCAAGGGAGCTGGTTTCATTACCTATTGGCCAATGCGGCTAATAACAGCGGTTAGCGTCCAATGTGAAACCGGTCGTGAGGTATCGACCAACTCCTGAGCCAAGTTTCATAAAACTACAATTCGTAGTTTATTGTGACAATTCGCGGTACATTGCATAGCAAAGTCTACTTGTTATTCTCTGTGGGTTATTCAACTTTGCAGTGTACATTGAATTGTGATCGTAAACTACGAATTGTACTTCCACGAATCAGACCCCTTTACCTCGTAGCATAACAGTGCACGACTTCGTTTCTCTGCGTTTTATGGCGCGCTTCTGACCAAATGAGCGACATACCATTGTTCTTCACCACGTGTTTAAACGCGTGACTAACAAAGTTGCACGTTGTAATAATTCTATGCGCAGTGATCCAGTAGTTTTTTTAAACCACCCCGAAAATGCATGTGAATAGCTCAGACACCCAGGTTTCCTCACGATGTTTTCCTTCACCGTTAGCGAGTATAGTGTTGCTACTATAACTTCACAAATGTACATAACTCAGAAAACAAAGTCATAGGTACATGCCCGCACTGGGAATCGAACCTGGGTCTCCCGCTTCCGATTCCAATGTTCTACCCACTAGGCTACCATATAGTATCTCTATACTTAAAAGAAGCGTAAAATATAAAAAAAAATTGAGTCGAGAAATCTTGCTTCTAAAACTTTGCGAACAATTAGTACTGCTTCTCAGTCTATCAAAACAATGACCCGCGGACCCGCAGTGCGCAAGCACAGTTCTAGCTAACTACTAATGGTTTTCACAGATGGGAGTTTGTGTCCAGACACTTTCAAAAAGTGCCTTTTTTAAAAAGCAAACTAGCGTATTCAATTTGCTATGGCTCTCAAACCAACCAAAATGCATGGTGTATAACGTAATATCACATAGGAGAAAGTAATATCACAGCATCTGCTGTCGTCGCCCTTAATATGCGCTACCGTCACTTTGACTGCTGTTTCCTCAATGACATTAAAATTTGTTTTTCACAGGCGATGTGGTGGAAACGCGCCCAAGTTTGAAAAAGGAACCCGGAAATAGAAAAGTTATTTTTTGAAATTACTTTTAATGATAAGAACGAAGCAATTATACCTTGCACCCTCTATATTTACACCTTGACGTGGGCTTACACCCAGCGATCGAGTCATAATCATGTCATTATTTCTTGAGATCAAAGGTTGAGAGAAGTGAAAGCTCGCTCGGTGTAAATTCATCTATTAAAATACGCTTATTGTAAACCTACCTATTGGTAAGAACCTAGAATTTTTATATTTTTATCCTATTGATAGTGATATGTTTTTTGACCTTTTGGGGGAGTCCTTTTAGGCTGTGAGCCGTCTGTCGGTAATCCTATGTCATAAGTAACCAGGAGGAAACCGAGGGGTATAAAAATGTAATTTGAATTAAATGTTTCCATCTGTAACTATTTTCCTAGTACTAACTTCAACAAAGTGGTCTTTCAAATTAGTACCTTTTAATTAACTGATATTTTAATTTATTTGTCACTCCTAATAAAAAAAAAATCGGTGCAGGTTTGTGTGTAAATTTTTTTGAATATAAAACTCGGTTAAGACAGATTTTTTCCACGTCTAAATTGCTCTACATTGATATTGTATGACATATGCTTTCAGACAGTCGGCTCTGGACCGATTTTTCTTGTAAGTATAATTCTTCTAGTCGCTATTTATTCAATTGTTCTTATGAAATTAACGACGTAGATAAAATAAATGAGAGTTATATACCAAAAAAAAGATAAGTATTTTAAATGCGGGGTTTACTTTTAAAATGCGCCAATCCTGAAATACGCCAATTACTTTTCTTTTTTGAGATCCGAGAAATTTTTAGTTCAATTATCTATGTTTTACAGTTTTACTCATTTGCAGTGTGCGTTTTGGTGTTTGTGTAGTTTCTTATACCTATAATTTTTTTTAAGATTCCAATTTAAGTGAGAAATGTGCATTGTGTAAGACGGGCGCTTGCGTATGTTTTAAAAGTTTGAACCAGAAATATGAACGTTTTTTAGCTGAATTACCAACGCACAAAGTTTTAATTAAGAGGCTCCGTGAGGTTATGTAACGCCATAAATGAAAATAAATCACATTGTCTCTTGTTACGAAAGTGGCTTTCAAATCTCTCCAATATGCAAATAGTGATTTTAGGACCCACGACCGCCTAAGGACTAAAAAGCCTAAGGACAAAAAAAAAAAAACCTAAGAACTATACTCCATACCCACGAAACGAGATCCTAAAGAAAATCGTCCCTGACCTTCAATAGCGAACCGTCTTCGCTTATTGTATCGCGTATCTCTAGCCGCGCGCATTGACCAATGAGATGCGAGTATTTGGTTCCCTAGGAGTACGACTCGTGGTCGTTTTCATTGGTGGCGCTAGTGGACCTCGTAGACCCTGAACCACACTGCACTAAATTCCATCCCGTATGAGTATTTATTATAAATATATGAAATTATGAATAAAATGTGTATAACACTCAAAGATATTTTTAAAAATCTTTGCGCTAACATATTTCACGAGACATAAATGTACAGGGTAGGCCTCTTATCGGCAAGCCCTAAGAGTTGATTTTAGATTGTCAATGTAAAGATAGATGTGCTGTCATAATTATGCACCAGACTTTTTACCGACATCAATTGCTGCTGACAGTTAGGTTAACTTTTTTTTTTAGAAATAAGTCAAGTAGTAACGTAACGTACTTATTAACCCACATGCATGTGACATAATTCATTTGGTAATAAATATTTTTTTTACTTTTACTTTACTTTACCTAAAATAAGTGTAGCGATTATGGTTATAAATTATTGATATGACTGATTGTATGCAGTTCACCTTTAAGATAGTTGCATAAAAGTATGAAGCAAATACTACGGTCTTAAATACGATACCTTAAAACTTAAAATGCACTGCAGTTTTACGTGGGATTGGTTTACAGGGGATATCTAAATCGTGCTCCTAAAAGATTTTGTAGAGCTTAAGAATATTGATCTGCGCATCAATAAACCAATATCTACATCTACTCTAAAACCGTGAAAAATATCAGCGAATGTATGAAAAAACTAATATAATTTTCGCAATTTTAAAGTTGAGTAGAGGTCGATTGGTGTGCGAATTGATTAAGGTTTATAACGCTGTTCACATTGCAAAATGTCACATGTCAAAAAAATTAGATTTTCGTTTTTCATCGAAATTGTAAAAGAAAAATTGATTCTGTCACACGTGCAAGACATCGCAATCCTCGGTCTGATTAGCTGTGTATACTATTACGACTTAGTTCTCTTCTAATTTACTCATTTTTATACTACTTCGATGAAAAAACAAAAATTGTCATTTTTCTCACCTCGTTCATAAAATATAGTAAAGGCAAGGGAGCTGGTTTCATTACCTATTGGCCAATGCGGCTAATAACAGCGGTTAGCGTCCAATGTGAAACCGGTCGTGAGGTATCGACCAACTCCTGAGCCAAGTTTCATAAAACTACAATTCGTAGTTTATTGTGACAATTCGCGGTACATTGCATAGCAAAGTCTACTTGTTATTCTCTGTGGGTTATTCAACTTTGCAGTGTACATTGAATTGTGATCGTAAACTACGAATTGTACTTCCACGAATCAGACCCCTTTACCTCGTAGCATAACAGTGCACGACTTCGTTTCTCTGCGTTTTATGGCGCGCTTCTGACCAAATGAGCGACATACCATTGTTCTTCACCACGTGTTTAAACGCGTGACTAACAAAGTTGCACGTTGTAATAATTCTATGCGCAGTGATCCAGTAGTTTTTTTAAACCACCCCGAAAATACCGGGTTGCTTCATTAGAACCGATTTATTGATTTAAGACGATATAAAGTGTTTAAAATGTCGAATATAAATGGAAGAGAGAGAGGACCCGTAAGAGATACATCAATTTAGATACAATACTAAATAGTAGGTACGCAATAAATGCGCAATATGACAATATTGACGGCAAGAGTACAGGGGCTGATAGTATCAAGTTTAAATACCTAAACATTATTACCTTCGAAAAAAAATTTGTGCGTAAACGTGTCAAAAATAGTGAGTATAAGCAATACGACATAGAAATAATACTTTAAAATGTAGTTTCTATTGATGTACTTGGTACTTATTAGTGATAAATATACACCGTTCCTATTTGTACCCGTAATTGAAGCCTTCATTAAAATGCCAATTAAGGAACACACAAAATCTCCTTTTACATTCACGTAAGAGGCCTTTTTCGTCACAAAGCGAATTAATGTCGATACTTTTGTAAGAAGTGTTATTTTGGCTTTTAAAGTTATTAGTGGCTATCACGGAATCATATCATATAGGCTTTGATGTATAAGTTTAAGATGATTTGAGAAAAGTTGGTCAGAGTGGAGTTTTTTTTCCCGCTGCCTTTTTCTCCACTACAAATACGGCCCGAAGGCAGCGGCTAACATAGTAACATTGTACATTGACATTCAGCAAACAGAATGTAAATTCTTTACGTTGAAATAAATTATTGATTTCTGATTTCTGATTCATCATTATGTAAGCTATAGTAAAAGGTAACGAACAGAATGGAATAATTAATTACTTCCATACAACACAATCACTTGTCCTGGTCCCAAACTAGGATTGTATTGTATTGTATTGTATTTATTTCATCTTTAGGCATACAAGATACACTTAGAAACGTCAACATATGGACACTTAAAATTATCATTATAAATCATTCATGCAGGTAGTCTATATATGCAACTAAATAATATTAGAAATTTTATTACAGATTAGTATCATAATTATGCCAATTTTCATGAGTATACATTAAAATTATAAAATTAGAGGAATTCTTAAGTACTAAGTCTACATGTCAGGTTGTACAAGGCCATTATCAGCAAGTACCCTGACTATGACTATGTCAATCCAAGAAGTACTTTAAATTAATTAAATGGTATAAAAAGGACTTTACAATTGTAGTAGTAGGTTTACGAGAAATTTATTCCTCTAATTACTGAATTTGCATATGGATACCGCGGGCCGCGATATTGGAGCGAAACAACGATATTACAGATTATGCAGCGAAATACTAGCGGTACAGACCGGACAAATAAATAGAAAACTGCAGACAGGAGAGAAGTAACACACGCGGAGTTTCGCTAGGGCGCGGTTCGTAGCATCTTGCAACGCCTACCGTGTGAAATAAACATTTACGAAGTTTAATTATTTGGTTATAGTAGCAATACCACTCGCTAACGGCGAAGGAAAACATCGTGAGGAAACCTGGGTGTCTGAGCTATTCACATACCTCAGCGCTTGAAATCGCCAATCCGCGGTGGGCACGCGTGGTGATTAAGCCCATACTCTCTCTCTGAGAGAAGGCCTGTGCCCTGCAGTGGGACGTATATAGGCTGCTTATGATGCTTATGAATTATTTGGATGCTCCATAGTTTTTCAATAGAAGGGACTAAGGGACATCGCCCTGACTTACTATATCGCGACAGAGCAGCGCGTTTCGTTATGCTCCACTGTGGCGCCGATATCTCGCTTAGAATTTGCATCGCGCGAAAGAAGCGATACAGATATTATCAATCAAACAATCAATCAGCCCGAATTCGCTCCCTTCAGGGCACGCCACTTCTTTCTGTCCTCAGCCTTTCTCATCCAACTAGTATAGTGATGCTGAATCGATACGGTATCGATGCAATTAGACGACTGTTTCTGGCGACCATCGGGGAGAGGAGAAGTGGAAAGTGTCACTGCTGATTGCAGCCACAAATCAATGCTTAATCACGTCTGTATTTCCACTGTATCGCGATAGTAGCAACACAGTTTATGCCGTGACGTTTTTGTTGTGGTAACAAATTATTACATTATGAATAGAATGAATATAATAGGGTTTATTTAATAATTTGCGTGCACAATTACAAAGTAGATGTATATTGCAAAGTTACTCGATTTTAAAGCAAAAGTTACAGTGATCCCCACACTAGGGCTAGCCTGTGTGGTGGAAATCAGTAGAGTCATTTGCAATTAACTTATTATATCCGTAGTTTTCATAACCCCTCATGGTTATAAAAACCACGAAGGAGGCCTATGTCCTGCAGTGGGCGTCAAATGGCTGATGATGATGATCCGTTGACGAATGAATTCTATATGAATCTTAGTGATGATATCGCTACAAAGCGCTATCGCTATCCTGAGATTCCAACCGCATACTGCGATCGCCAACCCGCTTGCCAAGCGTGGCTATTATGGCAAAACCCCTCATGGTTATAAAAACCACGAAGGAGGCCTATGTCCTGCAGTGGGCGTTAAATGGCTGATAATGATGATAATGTTAACTTCATCATAGCTTTCCTTCAGGGTTTATCAAACAAACACTGCAAAAGTTCATAAGTTATACCTCATAATGTATAAGTGTCCATATGATTAAATATCTATGGTTTGTTAAGCGAGTGAACTCTATTAGTATAAAAAGTAGATACCAGATCCTTAAGGCTGTTGTACATTTGGCATCAGTCTTGGTCGCGCATTTCAACATTTTTGATTATTGTAAAAAAATTTACATTTTGACAAATGCGGTCTGTCTTTAAATTTAGATTAAATTAAATCTAAATTGAAATAAACGCTCATTTATCAAAACTAAACTATTTTTCATACAATCACTAGCTGGCCAAACAAACTTCGTCTTTTTAATGGCTTTTTGTGTACTTTTCCCATGTTTTTTTAAAAGATATTCTGCTGCCCATAGCCAAGACAAATCCAACAAATAAAATAGATCATAAAAAATTGTCCAGCTGTTCTTGAGTTATACATGTGTAACTAACCCAACTTTCTTTTATAGAGATGTATAAAAATGTTTAAATGTGCGAGCAAGATGGGTGAAAAATAAAGTATGTTTTCTACCTCATCACTTTTGCCTTTAACTCAGAAGTTATTATGAGTGTACTTGAAAGTAGTCTATGTTAATGTGTGACTGCACAGCACATTTTTTGTATTTAAGGGGATGTAAAGAAATCCCCTATATATAAAAACGGGGGGTACTCCTACCAACTTTTACTGTAAGTAAACTTTTTAAATCGCGAAAAATCGCTATTGCATACATTTTAACGCCGGTTGGTGAGTTTACTGGAACACTTGAATTTATTTCGATGTCACAGTTTTCCTCGTAGCAAAATGTTGACAAGTAGAACCCCCAATACAAGGATTTTATTACACCCTGTATAGTAGAGTAACTTATGGTCAGACCTTTGTGAACATAAATAATAGAATAGTCGACTGTTTTTCGACTGTGCGCGCTCGAAATAAGAAAGAATTTCTTGCCAAAATTTTATCGTTACAAACAGGTTCGTGGAAAACAATCAGCCTCGTTTATCGTGGTTGGTAAATAAAAGCCAATTTGCACCATTTCTTAAAGTCAACGCGCAGATAGTGCATCGGTAGAATGCCTCATATTAGAGAAATCGTGGGTTCGAATCCCGGCATGTACCGATGATTTTCGTTCTAAGTTATGAACATTTATGAATATGTAGTAGGAACACCACGCACCAACTGTGAAGGACAATATCGAATCGAAACACTAGTGTCTGAGGTATTTACATACCTAGAATTTTAGAATTGAATTTTTTTACTTGTTTTTGTAAAATGTTCTATTTTAATCCAATTTTTGTATCGTTAAGCGCATTTTTCAATTACTTAATTTTTTTCTTCCCTGTTATCAAATATGTATATTTGTTCATACCTCAGCGAATCAGGTGCATCAGAAAACCAGCAATATTCGCCTTTGACTAGCATTTTGCTGAGCTGCAGCCTTTTTCTGTTGTACCACTTGTACTTCGGCATGATTGTATTAGGTACTAGTATTTTTGTGTTCTCGTTTCACTCCAAACCTTTGTAACAGTCATTAAACTGACTTTTGTATTTAGTAACAAGCTTTAGTTAAATGCTATTTGAGTGGTGAAGGTGGGCCTAAGTACGTTTATTTAAAAGACAAAAGCGTAATGGCGAGCTTATAAAGTTTATTCAAATTTCAGGATCTAATAATGCTTGTGCAATGTCAATAGCCTTGAACAGGATCATTTCCCACTCGACCTTAATCGCTTAGAGGCTCCACACCTCTACTCTCAATGTTATTGTGTTCAAATTGCGTCACAATTAAATGCAATAAGTCAGAAATTCGACGTAGGCCGACTAACACCACTATTTTAAATGTGGCAACCCTTTACCAGGCTGTGGAATAATAGTTACCACCTTATTACTTTGAAATAAAGTCCAAAGCCAATGAAAAATGTACAGGAACTCTGCCCGTTAAAGGGACAGCAATTAAGTAAAATTCTTCATACAAAAGTTGATTTACATGGTGGCTTAAGTTACATTTAAGAAGTTGTGCAAGTCGGCCTTAGTTAAACGTAGCTTTAAACTTTTTGGAACTTTAGAGCGCATTAACTGAATATATTAAGGCTGGGTTCTCCGATTTTAACACCAAATCAGGTGTTTTAAAATACATTTGACTCTCTAATGGCTAGTAAACCCTGAAAAAATATACATTACTTTTCAATGTCCTATCTAGGGCCATCGGTCAATATTTTTGTTTTTATTAAACTTTATAGCATCAAGAAAAATCGAAAAAAAATCCATAAATGCCTACTTTTCCCCCAAATCTCTTCGCTCGGAGAACTCAGCCTTAAAAAATTTTTTCCTATAGAGCCATCGCCCATGAGTACTTTTGAATCGGGTTTTGTGACATTTTCAAGAAGCGAAGCAAACGCGCTGCACCATAACTTCATTCATTCAATGCAATCATGTAAACAATTACGAAAATATAGAAAAAGTAACCTACTTAACTAGTTGGACACGAACCCTGCAAGGCTAGTAGATTGATATGTGTGGCGTATACAATAGTAAAGCATGCATGTACTTAAGTAACTTAAAAATTAGATCTAAGAGATTTTATACCTAATTTTTTATAATTCTTTATTCTTTTTATTTTTTTCTATTTATTCTATTCTTTTTCGTTATGTATTTACGGAGTAGTAGCACTTTTAAATTAACAGAGTTCTAAGTTGAGTATCGACCCTTTGAGGATGAAATGTCGTAAAATCCATTTTGGTGAAAATGTTACTCAGCTTTTCAAGCTCTTTTAATTACGTATATTTCATTTCCTCGAATTCGCAAAAAAAAAAATTGCTTTTACTACCTTGATTTTGTGAATACCATCACAGCTTCTTTATTCAAATATGCTGTAAAAGAAAGTGATGCTAACTAATTTTTAATTTTAATAACTAATTTTAATGTACTTATGGCTTTTACTGCAATTATACTCTTCCGTTTTCACGGAAGCGACGCATACATCCGCTTGAATCACGTTTTATAATTGCCGTGGGGATGGCTCTTAATTTTCTGTCAAATCTTTGAGGGGTGAATGGACTGTAGGTATCTGCCATCCGAACAGTAAATTGCATAATTATTGAACTGAAATATTTGAGCAGATTCAAAGTAACGTCCGGTTCGCCACTGTACAGATGACAGCAGGTCCGCCTCAACATACATAAGCAGCCTATATACGTCCCTCTGTAGGGCACAGGCCTTCTCTCAGGGAGAGAGTGTGGGCTTAATCACCACGCGTGCTCACCGCGGACTGGCGATTTCAAGCGCTGAGTTATGTGAACAGCTCAGACACTCAGGTTTCCTCACGATGTTTTCCTTTACCGTTAGCGAGTGGCATTGCTACTATAACTTCACAAATGTACATAACTTACAGAACCAAGTAATAGGTATACGCCCGCACTGGGGATCGAACCTGGGTCTCTCGCTTCCGAGTCCGATGACCTACCCGCCTCAACATGTTTGTTGCGAAGTCTCTACTAAGGATATCTCTACTAGGGACAAAAGCATCGGTACTATACTCATGAGTATTATCGCAAGGGTAGGCAGAGACCAGAGACTGCCACTTGCTATGATGCTGACAGAACACTTTCGTGAAAGTATCGTTTGAAAACATATTTTATGTCTGAAATAAGATGATAAATTATTTAATAGACTAAGTGATAGTTGACTGTATAGAAGTGCCCATGTCTCATCCTTTGTATTTGAAAAATCCAAGAATAAATTTGTTGTCTGAAATAAACGGTTTTTTGTACCTACTTGAGACTTACAGTCTTATTTGTAAAAAGTAGATTCCACTAAAACACTCTTAGATAGATAGATAGAATATTCTTTATTGTATGTACACCAAGAATTACGTATGAGAATTACCGGCTTTAACTCAGTCTTAAGAGTGTTGCAGTAGAATCGACTATTTATAAATAAGACATCCGTGTGGCGTCGGATTAAGAATAGCGTCACTCCATTTCCTTCCGTGGATGTCGTAGAAGGCGACTCAGGAAATCAATTACCTGGAGACGGGCAGCAGCGTCTTCCTGAGATTCCAACCGCACACTGCAATCGCTAACCCGCCTGTCAAGCGCGGCGATTATGGCAAAACCCCTCATGGTTATGAAAACCACGAAGGAGGCCTATGCCCTGCAGTGGGCGTAAAATAGCTGATGATGATGAAATAAGACTGTAAACTTACATTTCCAGGGTAAAATGAGGGTGGAAAAACATGGCTACCTCAAGAACAAGCGTGAGTTTTTGTGGTAGGTGATTAAATCCCGGTTTCTCGAACACTGACAGTCTGTTAATATAATAATATAGATAATCTTTTAACAGTTGTCAGTAGGCCAAGGCACTGCAGCGTCCGAGTGATCCCTTCACCCATCTAGTGTGAGTGATGCAAAGGTCAAGGTTTGGCCAGTATGCATAGAAAAGGGACAAGTGCGAGTTGGACTTGCCCACCAAATTTGTAGGTACACGGGTTCCGTAAACCCTCATATAAATAGTTCAGGAGTCTCGCAGATTTTTTCAAGCTTTTCCCGAATTTCAACGACATTTTTTTATGATTTAATTACAAATGCATAGTTTTCAGAATTTTCCATGCATTTGTATTAGAAGACAATATTACTTGCCAAATTTCATAGCCAACGTACCCTATAAATTTTGATTCCCTTGTGTGCCGAGGTATACGTTTTTTGCGGCATAAACTGTCGTATCTTTTTTTACGTTAACTTAGAAGCTCATTTATTCACAGCTTCAAGGGATTGTAGACCTGAGTATATGGTTTTATTAAGGACGGAAGGATGGACGGACGGACGGACAACAAAGTAATCCTATAAGGGTTCCGTTTTTTTCCTTTTTGAGGTACGGAACCCTAAAAAACATAAACCACTGATAGCTTTTAACAGTAGATTAACATAATTTCAGTGTAAGAGAAACTTGGGGTTAGAGTGCTCTCTTCACCGGTTTCCGAATTTCACTAACTAAATACTTTAGTAGGTACTGTTCTGCCTGATTCTGTTTTGACAAATCTGGAGAGCAAGACTGATAATAAGTATTTATTTGGTGAAATTCTCAATTTAGAAACCGGGGGTATATCTATGGGGGAAGGCCTTGCCTATATTGAAGTGTTATTAAATTACAGCAAACATTTTCTTCACTTAAACTTTACAAAAACCTTTCATCACTATCAATAATCCACGCTGAAATCTGGGTGGTTTGAAGCCGCGGTTATTAATTACATAACCGCGGCTTCAAAATGGCATTAATTTAAACCATTACTTTAAAGTACTTATAGACGTAAATAAAAAAAAATTGTTGAGAAATCATGTTTCGAATTGTGAAATCTTGTTGTACAAATGCGCGAACATTTAGTACTGCCTCTCCGTCGATCTCTATCAGAACAATGACGCAGACCCGCGGCACGCACGCGCCGCTCTGAGTGGCCACTAATGGTTCTAATAGAAATATTTTTTGGAAGTGCCTTTTTAATTAAAAAAAACCGGCGTATTCGATAGCTATTATCAATGCACGTTCAGTTGGCTATGCCTTTCAAACCACAAAAAATTAATGGTAAGCAAAAGATTAAAGCTGACTTTTATTTATCACTTAAGTAGCCATGTAAATTGAATTGCAGTGGACGTCAAATGGCTGATGATGATGATGATGAAAATGAATTAATAATTTTATTGTGGTTAAACACACATTCATTCAAGCCATATTTATTGGTAGTGGTTTATTACCTAGATACTGATAAAACGGTTTGCATGTTTTGCATTATTTAAATGACAAAATTTATATTATGAAGAAGAAGAAGAAGAAGAAATGCATATATTTAACGCCACATAGACATACACAAGACGTAAAACAGAAAGAAAAAATGAAATAAAAAAATTTATAAAAAACACGGCAGAACAACAATTACACACGGGCTATATCCATTTAGGGAAGAGACCCGTGCCCCTCGGTGGGGACATAATGGGTTGATGATGATGATGATGATATCCATGCACCGGTAAAATGGCCTCAGGCACATGCATGAATATAATAATAGTAATAACTTCCACAAAACACAATCACTTGTCCTGGTCCCAAACTAAGATACCCTGTGCCATGGTAACTAGGCAAGGACATCACAAACATGGAAATATACCCAGACTGAGGCCGTTTGTACAAATGTACGGCGGCCTCTATCTTGGTAGTAAGCGCCTTAACGGCTAGTCCAACGAGGCGATATTATGACATATTTATGAAAAATTCATAAGATCCACGTTATTATCATGCTGGTTAACCTTGACAAGTAACAAGGCCTGTCACCTTGGTTAGACATTGGACATTAATCACCGGGCTAGGTCAGACTTGCTGATTTCATTCGCATTTGCAATTCAATACGACGTCGTGTTGTTTTGTTATTCTGACGAAAGAAATCTCTGACACAGCTGAATGTGATATCTTCCTCGGATAACGTGAACGTGGCTTGCATTTACTGTTGGCTTTGCTCCAAAATGCAACTGGAAAACGTCTTGTTTTAATTTTTCTGCCGTTGAAAGTGTTTGCTAAGTTTTTTACACGTTCTTTCGAAGCTTTGATGCTGCCAAGCTTTTAGTTGGATAAAGTTTTGAACTTGAGACTTGTAAGCTCGAAACTTGTTAACGACTTGGGTAGGTTTAACCAGTACATCCTTCTTTGGAGAGAAATAGGGGTAGTTGTAAGACAGGATCAAAGGGTTAATATTTTTGAATAAAAAACGTCAAGGTGTTAAAGTCTCGGTTTTCTGTTAAAAAAACAAATATTACCTCTCCTACGTTTGCACAGATTAAGGCCGACTTGCACCACTTCTTAAATGTCACTTAAGTCTCCACTTAAATCGACTTTTGTACGAAGAATTTTAGTTAAATGCTGTTTAAGCTACATTTAAGAATGTGCTGCAAGTCGGCCGAAGGTTCTCATGGAACTGACAGCCTGCCGTAGAGCCTGTAATTTTTTTGTAGGATCTCAGTCGATGACGAACTTTCACGCAGGGACGTACATCCGGTTTCGTAGACTCATTTGCTTAAAAATTAACTAAACTAGTCCAATCGAAATATCGGTCCAGCATGGGTAGCGTGGATGGCACGAGTCACGCGTTTTGTGGCGCTAACGTGTCAGAATTTGTCAACTAATGTACTGGAAAGTCGCGTATTTTAAGCGAACATAAAAATTATTTTTAAATAAACAATGTCCATTGACATTACTGCATTAGTACCCACGAATACACTCACAGCAGCCAGTAAAATAACATCCAGAAAAAGTTCCTGAAACGGGGAGTAAATATTTTTAACGGCCACGGAAAATGGACTCAATTCAGATTTGTTTTCTCTATTTTTCCTCGGAAACCTAATTTAAGACGTCTACTTTGCTTTACTTTGCGAAAACAAACGATTTGCTCAGAAAAATTTAAGTCAACATCAGGAAGTTCAGTTCCTGAAATAAAAGAAAAGTATTAAATGCAAATAAATAGATGAATGAAGCAAGGAATGTTGATGAAGCATAATAGGTTGGTCAAGATCGTGGCAATTGTCAAATCCTTGTCTCTACCTTCCCCTCCGAGATACAGGTATGAGTATATGTATGTTTGTGTGTACCCAAATATACTTACATACATAGATACATAAACTCACGCCAAGACCAGGGACTGCCACTTGCCACGATCCTGACAGATCACTTTCGCTTCCTCAACATTCATTAGTCGTTGCATGCACGCATGCCAGTACCCCAAATAAACTTGTCAAGGAAAAAGAAGACAATGAATATTCGCGTATTAAAACTTTCGTAATTATTGTTAAGTATTAAAGGTTCCGTGTGGCACCGGATTAAGAATAGCGTCACTCCATTTCCTCCCGTGGATGTCGTAGAAGGCGACTAAGGAAATAAATTACCAGGAGACGGGCAACAGCGTCTTCCTGAGATTCCAACCGCATACTGCGATCGTCAACCCGCCTGCCAAGCGTGGCGATTATGGTAAAACCCCTCATGTTTATGAAAACCACGAGGGAGGCCTATGTCCTGCAGTGGGCGTCAAAGGGCTGATGATGATGAAAACTTTCGTAAGCATAACAAGTAAGTTTGCAAAACTTGAACTACTGTAGTCTTACTAGCTGACTCGGCAAACATTGTTTTGCCATATTAATGAGCCTACGACCTATTCTCGGACCTATCAAATATGCGAAAAAAATTTCAAAAAAATCGGTGAAGCCGTTTCGGAGGAGTTCGATAATAAACACTGTGATACGAGAATATAATTATGTTACATGTACAAAAAAACACTATGCCTCTTAAACACTCCTCAAATGCAATTTAAATAGTCTGTGGTGTTTACCTTAATAAAACCGATACTATTTTTCGATCAGTGCTACTGACAATGACATAAAAATACGATGCTGAAAAACGGCACTTGCCCAAACTTCCGAAGGATGAACCAAACATCTTTGTGCGAGAACGGAAACATATTTGTCTGGGGGAAATTCTCTTGTGATTTATGCTCGAGTGGATAAATTATGAGAGCTGGATCTTTCGTATACATAAGCAACCTATATACGTAATAAAACTGATTTTAACGGATTATTAACTCGTTTACTTTTCCATTTACAATTTTCCGACGTTTCGGCACTTTTGCAAGTGCCGTGGTCTCGGTAGACTGAGGTGACAGGCGTCTTTTTGAAAGTATTAACTGACATTGGTGACATGGTCTGTGCTTTGAAATGACTTAATTTTGCTATCTCCATGCAGTAAAAGCTCCATGAAAATAATTGTAATACACTCTCTGGCAAAAAAAAGAAAAAGAATACAGTGAGGGGATTTCAGAGTGGCAATTAACAAAAAGTGTCTTCCATGGGCTTGGCTGAACGCAATACCAATCAATCAGCCCATACTGGTCCACTTCTAGACATAGTCCTCCTCCAAGGCACGGCTTTCTGTCAGCCATCCATCCTCATCCAATACAATATAAAATGCAATAAAAAATTACAAAGTAAAAGTGTTTCCAAGTACTAGTTATTGAAGGACAAGATAAAGCGTTTGATTCATTTATTTGTGGAGAAGAACTGGAGAAGAAACTCCACGGTTCTGATAGCGAAGATTCCTCACTAACTGTGAAGAAAAACATTGTAATAAAACCTCATTGTGTATTAATCGGATGTTTGTACACATCAGCACTTAAATTTTCGGGGTGGGCAGGCGCTTTGATGGAGCCCACAATCTCGAATCTCAGAACGTTGCTAATGCCCCGCAGTAGGAAGTTTCTGAGTCTGCTTCTACCTGATTCTAAATAATTTAGCGAGTATCACCGAAAACTACTAAAACAGTCAGATTATGGACATATCCATATTATCCATCCCGAACATCGAGCTAGCAAATAAAGCGCTGCATCGAGCGCAAAGCGCTGAGTAACCACTCGTTTGTTCGTGAACCGAATACGTCACCGCCATCTATCATCCAGTCGGATGTAGGCTGTGATATGCCGGCTTATTCTTTTCCGACTGTCTGTCTGTTGGTTAAGCGGAAGCGTACTCAGGCGGCGTTTTGGCGGTCGGCCTTTCAAATCGATCAGCATCAATCGAGCCATCGAACCCATTTTATAATTGTTTTTAATTGACCTAAAAAAGCAATATCAAATCCGCGGTGGGCATGCGGGGTCCTCTCTCTCTCTCTCTGTAAGAGAAACTGTGCTTGGCAATGGAAAGGCTGCTTATGCAATTATCATTAAGCAAACACAGACACAATATCAGCAATTAAAGTGCAATTTTTATGGTGCCATTCAATTCTATTCCCGATATCAAAGTCTCTACTGAACCAACTCAGGTTAGAGTACTAAAAAGGCCATAAATCGATAAATCTTTTAAGTATTTGAAATATAAGCCGTGTTGAAAAAAATTAAAGCAACATTAAAAGATACGAGTAGAAAACAGTACCTATCTGGCTAAATGTTTTATGTTCGGGTATATTCTGTGAACACAGACGTTTTTATCGAACACGTTATTTTCCTGTCATTATCCCGCGACAAGTATTATTACAACCCATAAACTACGCGCCAGGTGTTCACAACGTTTGCGGAGATTGTTTCGACTTACAAGTCAGTTTATTGCAAGCTTTATGGTCTTTAGGTGGATTGAGTTTTGTTTAGCTTTGAGGGCTTAGTTTATTTATTTCAAAAAGCTTACTATCTTATAAGGTTACAATTCTAATAGTAAAGCACAAACACAAAGGGTTCTTTGATCCCCCCATCCATGGACTCTAAATACGTCCCTGTGCTGTCTGTTAAACAAACAATGTTATTAAATGACTGATGAGCGATATTGAGAATCCAAAATGTGAAATGAGTTCTGTAAAGCAAGTGATGTTTTCGTTTCCCGTTTTCGACGGATGATTGTGTTTTTTTTATTGAAATGAAATGCGTTAATTACCAACTGCTGTGGTAGATAATTTATTTTAACGAAACACTTCGAATGAATGTGACGTCCCATCTTTTGAGTGGTTGTGTACTTTATTTTCTTATTAATAGCCAGCCTCCTTGCCTCCTCATACGCACACAAAGTTAAAAAGTGGTCATTTTACTCGTATTAATGTTACCTTTTTGATTAATAATAATTTTAGAATTTTTATTTTTGTAGGAGAGAACTTACTGTATTGAAGAATAGCAGTGCCCACGACTGCGTTCGCGTGGTAAACGTATACCCTATAGCCTATATCTACCCTGAAGGTTCATTCTAAACGCTGGTAAAAGAATTTGTGAAATTGAATAAGTACATTCGGAGATTACCCGCTGCATACAAACCTACAAACACGTAAACTTGCAAACTTTTCCTCTATACATAATTTGTAAGAGTTTATATGTTCGACGACTGATTCGACTGGCTCGTTGCTCTAGCGGTTAACACGCTGGAATACTAAGGCATAGGTGGGTTCGATTCCTGCTGGAGGCCGCTGTGCTTGATTTGTATAAATGGCCTCAGTCTAGGTGTACGCCTACATTTGTAATACGTTCTTGTCATTTGCATATCGGTGACTATAGTATGGAGCAACTGGTTTTTTTGCGGTTTTAAAGTTTGAAAGATGTAAAGAAATAATACTGAAGTTTAACGGATATTTAGATTAGATTAGAACACACCAGACACCAGAAATCTAAATAAATTAAAATACATTACTTAATTACTTTTTCATTTTACAATTTCCCGACGTTTCGATACTTTTACAAGTGCCGTGGTCTCGGTGGTTTTTATTATGTTTAGTGCTCGTGTTAACCTTACAAAATACTAGTTGTGAAGAACCCGCGTTTTTGGATATCTGTGGTGATTTTTTTAGACCCGGAAGAACAAAGTAAAGTTCTTACGAGCATTACACAACAGCCCTTATATTACGCTCACCAAATCCTGAGCGATTCCAATCGTCTAACTGTCAAATTCCATACTAATTTGACAGTTAGACGATTGGAATCGCTCAGGATTTGGTGCGCGTAATTAGGCCACAGATGACACTGATCTGTGGACTTCGTCATCAAACTTGTGTCATCTGTTGTGTAATTCTGCCGCGCTTACGAATACCGCACTAACTATGGTTTAACAAATTATGAGAAAAACGCGTTTAAAGTTTTTGTTTTTATTTTACTTGTATCTCCGGAACTAAGCTAGCTATTGTAGTGAAAATTGGACTAAGAGAAGCAACTAAGTATAAGGTACACTTTGTGTTTTATTATAGTTGTGCAAATATTATAGTTATATTTATAATTTTTAAAAACTACTTTTTATTAGCAACTTATTATGGTTTAATTCTATTCAAACTAATCATAAATGCATCAACTATACTACATAATGCAATTATGCTTAGCAAATAATTTTATTCCGTTTTTCAATAAAATGCTTTTACCAGGTAAGTTTAGTTATGCTAATATTAAGTGCATCAACTACTTCGATTAATGCGTTTATGTTTAGCAAAATCTCTAAATTTACACGAGTAAAAGTCTATGGAAGCAAAATAATGGGAAGATTATTCAACTGTAGTCTAATAAAAACAAAAAATTATTCATACAAAGTTTTTATTTGTTTAAAGGACACTAAAAAGATACAAAACAACACACTTATTTTTATTTATTATCAGGTTAAATCTACCACAACCATTTTTATTTAATAACAGGTTAAACCTAATTAATATCTATGGCACGTATTGAGATCGAAATTACCGTTAGCGCAATCAGTCTGAAATTCTTCTTCTTTTCTTCATTTATATTGCCGGTGGCTTCCTGTCTGCCAAAGATATTGAGTGTATTTCTTGTCTTCTTTTTTACTGTTTCTGGTTCATAGTCTTTATCCTTAACACTGTCATCTGAGTCGTAGTAAGTATAATTTTTATCAAGCTCATTGTCTTCATCTGGCAAAGTTTCGTAACACAGCAAAGAAGAACGTGTATCATGGACGTGTGGAGGTGTGTCGTGTGATGATGATGTTGGCACCGGATCTATGAACTTTGTTGTGTTGATGTCAAGAGGTTTTCATATTCATTTCTGTGATCAAAAATTGCTGAAAAGTCATTGAGCCTTTAACTAGGTTAAACCTGTAACTAAGGCGTCCGGAATTACTAGGGTGGCTTTCCATCAGGCTGGATTAAATTCGAACGCAGCCATTTATAAAAAAATATACATAGTCAAACAATACAAAAATATATGTTCGCCCGGCCAGGAGTCGAACCCAGGACCACTGGCACTTGGTCCACACTACTGCTAACCGATCATAATTTGAGTAAGTTAGTACAGCAGTTACATGTAATCCCCCATAATACAAAATTAAGACTATCTTTTGTCCTAGCTTAAACTCTCATCCCGATTTGTGTCATCCGAAAGTGTTAAGACGCAAGTAAGACTAAGGATAAATTGCATTTTGTAACAAGGAGCCCAATTAAAAAGTAGGTCACACGATTGCCCACCTACCAACCAAGAAACGATAATTATGAACTGATCTAATAATGCATTTACTCATTCTCATGGTAGGTTATTCAGAACAAGTACCTATTTTGGACTCATTGTGCCGCCTAGATTCGCCTTACATGCGTCACTGTGCCTGCCTGCACATACCCTCTAATGTGTACTGTTAAATGTAATTTATAATTGTGTCCTTACAGATATAGTTTATAAGCCTACTAATTAAAATGAGTATTACTTACTTGAAATAAATAAATTATTATTATTGTACTGGCTACTTAGTTACCCTAAAGTAGCCGGGGATGTAAACAGTGGAAAAAAATGATTACGAATATGATTGTGTACATAACTTATAATACTAGGTGTGTACCAAGTAAACTTAAATATTCCAATTAAACTTACTGCGCAAATCCTGCTCCTACGCACATGAGTCCAGCTTCTTGAAAACGTCGTGACTGGCGAAACTCAGGGCGTTTCACATCCCCGAAACCATTCCCTTTCCTAGCTTCGCCCCCGTCAAGCTACCTCTTGCTTAGTATAAACGCATTATCTAGGATACTTAATGCGTTTAATTGCTTTGTCAAAAAAAAAGAAGTAATTATTTGCTTATCATCAGTGCATCATGTTATGTTGGTGCTATCATTCTTAACACCGTAACTACATAACACTTTACTTAATTGCTTACAATAAACGCACTAACTGTAGATGATGCGGTTTTGGTTAGTAAAATATAAATCGATTTCGAAGTTAATGCGTTTATAAAAACTAAAAAAGGGGGTATTTACAAAAATATTGAAATGGTCTCTATGGGAAAGATATAGATCTCATTTTTCTGATTTCAAATATGTATCTAACTCAATTTCGCAAAAAATCTCACTTAGTGCGTTTTTCGTAAGCGCGGCAGAATTGGGTTCAATCTCTCATAAGCAGCCTATATAGCAGCGGTGGTAGCCTAGTGGGAAAAGGGAGACCCAGGTTCGATTCCCAGTGCGGGCATGTACCTATGACTTTGTTTTCTAAGTTATGTACATTTGTGAAGTTATAGTAGCAATACCAATCGCTAACGGTGAAGGAAAACATCGTGAGGAAACCTGGGTGTCTGAGCTATTCACATACCTCAGCGCTTGAAGTCGCCAATCCGCGGTGGGCACGCGTGGTGATTAAGCCCATACTCTCTCTCTGAGAGAAGGCCTGTGCCCTATAGTAGGACATATATAATTTCTCAACTTCTCGAAAAAAAATTGAAATAAATAATAACCAACAACCCGACTGCTGCACATTAACAACTAAGCAGGGGAGACCAACCTAGATAAATATATCGCAACCTAGATCGCTGTGTGCAGTTGGAATCTCAGGAAGACGCTGCTGCCCGTCTCCTGGTAATTTATTTCCTTAGTCGCCTTCTACGACATCCACGGAAGGAAATGGAATGACGCTATTCTTGATCCAGCGCCACACGGAACGCGGTGGGCACGCGTGGTGATTAAGCCCATACTCTCTCTCTGAGAGAAAGCCTGTGCCCTACAGCAGGACGTAAATAGGCTGCTTACGACTATGAGTTCACCGCCTCTAGAATTCATCCCAATCATCAACTGCTATAAATTAAGAGACGTTAGAGGCCCACTTTAATTAACTTTGAAGGTACACAATTTGGGGAATTCCAAGGGTATTTAGCTTAATTTGGAAAAGATGGTTTGAATTAATTCTTGTGCATTAAGTTGATTGAATAACGCGGCCGCCGTAACTGCAATTAGGCCCTTAAGGACGTGTCATTAGGTTAAAAACCTTTTCTTATATCACTATCACGCTAGCGATTTGAAAGCGAGGGGACTGCGCAGCGATTGCGCGGCATTTTTACGCGACGGCTGTCGCGCTGACGCGGCTATTGTCTCAATTACGAGTTTTCTAAATGACGTGACGCGACGATGAACGTCATCGACGTGGTGTGGTTTTAACATTTTTGCAGTAGAACTGCTTTTTTAAGTTTTATTACCAAAAATACGTAGTGAAAATTGTTAACAATACTGCCACTGCAATAAGCGCTACTGGTTGAAAAAAAATTACAATGACATGACACTTTCGGCTTATAACCAGTAGCGGATAGATGTTGGCAGGTATTTGAATAAGCACTACACAGTCTTTCAATTAATTTCAAAAGCGTTAAAAGCGAAAAAGCGTATGTTTCATCACACACAGCTCCTGAAAACTGAAAACATTAGATAAAGGTACCTACTAGCTGGCTGAAGGTACGCGATATCGTAATAAAACCCTCTATAAAGCATATTTTTATCGGAGCTAAGAATATCCGCTTTATGTGAATTCCTTTGCATAATTTTCAATTAAAATGCATGGAGTCTGTTGACTGCTAAAGCGCGTCCCGTCTTGATCTCAATAGGGCCCTTTGTCACATTTCGTAATTTTTGTCGATCCGTATTTCTTTAAGACCTCTATGAAGTTAGGTACCACCAAAGATTGTTTTTTTTTCTACGATTTTTGGCCGAAATTTTGTCTGGTTAGCTAAGCTTTAGTATTAAAAGACTTGAAAGTAAAGGTCGCCAATTGAGTCAGAATATGATGTCATTGTTTATACTTAGTCGGACTTATCTGCTTTACTTTAGTGTTATAGGCGAGAGATATCGCTCTGAGGCTTATCGGTTTTACAGTTTTATCCATCATACTCTTAATTAATAACAGCACCAAACACAGTCAGTTTTCCCTGTGCTATACAAGGTGACTTTGAAACTCAGAGAGCAAAATGACAAGGGACATGTAATTAATATCGTAGGTTAGCATAATAATAAGATTCTGATAGTAATAAGATACTGCAGCCGCATACTGCGATCGCCAAGCCGCCTGCCAAGCGTGGCGATTATGGAAAAACCCCTCATGGTTATGAGAACCACGAAGGAGGACTATGTCCTGCAGTGGGAGTCAAATGGCTGATGATGATGATGATGATGCACTATCCACATAACCCAAGGTTAGCTGGAAGAAAATACTTACTAGTATTAAGCTCGCCTTTGTACAAACACCTCTTGTGCAATAAAGTATTTTTGAATTGAATGATGATGAATAATAAGATTTTTTCAAATGACAAAAAAATTACAATTCGACTGCAGGCGACGCGCTTTGTTTGCGAATATTAGAAGAGAATTAAAATCTTTTTATGATTTCTCCATTATCGTTTAAATCCTCACTAAAGTGAAGTACCTATATCCGTAACAGAACGATCTCTTAAAATTTGTAGTTTTTTTTTCGATGTCACCCTGTAACCAAGCAGGAAATCTCAGACTGAGGCCATTTATACAAATTAAGTAGGACAGCCTTTAGCGGCTCTCCCTCCCTCTGTGAGAGCGGAAAACTGTTCATCGATGGTACGTTTGAGTGTTTTTTGCGTCGCAGAGTAAGATAATGATAATAATAACTTCCACACGATACAATCCATTGACCTGGTCCCAAGCCCTGTGCTATGGTAACCAGGCAAGGACGTCACAAACATGAAAATACACCCAGACTGAGGCCATTTGTACAAATGTACGGCGGACCCCTGTGGGAATCGAACTTACGACCTCTGTTTTGGTAGCTAAGCGCCTGAACGTCTAGACCAATGAGGCAGTCAAGTCAAAACGACGTCAGAGCCCTATTTCGTAAAACTACAATCCATGGTTTACTACGACAATTCGATGTACGTTGCATAGCCGATTAACCCACAGAATAAAATCTTGGCTACGCAATCTATATCGAATTATTTTAATAAACTGTGATTGTAGTTTTAGTTTTATTATAAACTATGATTGACTGCCTCATTGGTCTAGCGGTATAATGTATGATTACCATGCCGGAGGTCATGGGTTCTATCTCTATTGGGTATTAGTGGGTTCTAGCTATCTCTAAAATTCTTGAGAAAAAAATAAATATTAGGCCGATGAAATTTCTCCAGAAAAACTCCATCCTCTCAGACAGGCAATTGGGTTTCAGACCTAACCGCTCAACTGCATATGCTGTCCATCGACTTTAACTCTGAAACCCTCGTAAGATAATCAGTTAGTTACTAACTGATTTCCTTACGAGGGAATTGGATAAAGGAAAACACACTGTTAGAGTCTTAGATCTGGCCAAAGAAAGCATTTCATACTGTGTCCATTCCGATCCTCTTGATTACACTCGAATTCGTAGGCATTAGACATTCAACTAAAATTATTTGGTGATTAGCTAAATGAACGTACCTACCAAAACAGTAAAGATAGACAATTTTATAAGTACTCAGCAAAAAAATACTGTGGGTAGAATTTTTAGCCTCTAAGTTTTACACATTGTCCTCGGCACGGGTTAGTGCAATAAAAAGAATATAATCATGTAGGTACAGCGATATCATTCCGATGTAAAAACCTAACTGCAAAGTGGGTTACTCGGAGCTGCAAGTGATGTAAATTGCTTCGGCCAGATGTCGCTGCCTGTACGTAATACAGAGAAAGTTTATAAAGAGGCTCGAAATTTCGCCGATGCCCATTAGCTCAGTTGGGAGAGCGCTGGCACGGTTAGCCAGAGGTCGCGGCTTCAAGACCCGGCATGGGTGGAATTTTAAGCCTCTAAGTAAGTTTTACAAAAAAATACAATAAGCATATTAGGTTCAAACCTTTTTTTTTATTTACATGAACGATCTCTGTAACCTTGAAATGAATGCAGGAACTGCAAAATTGGGATACTGAGGCATTTTTCTCAGCGGACACTAAGCAAGGGGGTTCGGATTTGGCACAGTTAGGCTTCAATCACGTAAACAGCTGGCTACATCAACATTGTTTGACACTAATACAGTAATACTTACAGTATCACTATCCCACCTCTAAAAGCATAGTTTTTACAAAATTGTGATATTAAACACTGTGCGTTTCCTGGCATTTCGTGTACAGACAGCCTGAAATATTTCGAAATCATAATTGACCAGAATCTTTCCTTTCGGCATCACATACATACATTAAGAAATATAATCCGTAAGCTGATATTTGTGTTTACAAAACTGAAGCCTATTGCTGACACAAAATTAATAAAACAAGTATATGATGTTCTGTTCCAGTACGGACTGGAACAGAACATCATCTACTTGTTTTATTGATTTTCCCCATTTCCGTCCCCATGATCTTATATAGTATGTTAGTACGTACTAACATACTATATAAGATCATTGGGGACGGGCCCCTTAACAATTTTGCTACCACTGGTACGCGCTCAAAGAGCTGTCCTCAAAGTTGCGACTTTCCGACCTTTCCTGTTTCCTACCCATCTCTTATACCAATAAAGCGAGGTCCTAACTGTTCGGCAATTATTTAGAATAGAATAGAAATAGAAATCGTTTATTACCAAAACACAAACAATTTAAAAAAGCAATAATAGCAGAGATTTACATTTTTTAGACTACTTCTAACCATTTTGGTAATTGGAGAGAGCTCAGCTAACATGTCGGCTACCACAGGGTAGTAACTAACGCTGGTTCTCAGCACTCCCCAGCTTTTAGGTTGACATTTAGAGCAGGAGTTAAGGCAGCTAGGTACACGTTGAATATAAAATTATATAAATAAATAAAAAGAAAAAAACAAGCAATTATGCATTAACTAAAAATCAGCAGTCACCATGTATTGGTAGCACTGTAATTAAATAACGTGCACTACTACATTACAGCGCTGACTCTACTGAAAAAGGCGGAAGAATGTAGTTTGTTGGAACAACACTAATGTGCTACATTCCTTTACACAAACATATTTTGTATTCCTTACAATAGGCTCAACACAAAATTATCAGTGTTTCGTTTAATGCCCCTATTTTGCTAACACAAATTAAAAGTTTTTTGCAAAACATCACATGTAAAAACGAAGAGAAGTTATTAACTACCTACATATTGTAAGTTAGTAATTTTTTTACTATTTATTTATTACTAATTAATTAAAACTTAATTATAACTACTTATAAAAGACTTTTATTTATAACAGCCTATTAGATTTTTAATTACTCATTTTAGCAATTAAGACGCTTGAGATACAGGTTATTTTTAACCTACTTCAAGCACAAATATATTATTTTTACCAATTTTAGACTTAAGCCCATTGTAAAATGTTATGACGCCTTTTATTTGAAACAAATTTTGACATTTTGGAGTCGTCAAAATGGTTAACCCGATAGAGTGGACAGTTACGTGTTAGAAGGGCAGGTCAGTGACTTTATTTTTGTTCGTTTTTTTCTTTTATTTATCGTCAGTTATTTATCTTTTATACTTTGTCGGGAAATTCTTTTTCTTTCGCCACATTTGTAGGTTAACACAAAAAGTAAACAAGCAAAGTTTGGACGCCCACGCATTTATTTTTAAATAGGTATTACCTAAAATTACCTCTCTGTCGGTTTTAGGAATGCACTCCAAATAGGTTAGATGACAAACTCTGATTGTCAAATGAAATTTTCGAAATGTGGCCGAATATTCGGGCACAAATGAGATTTAGCTGTGGTGCGTATACAGGATGTAAATAATAAACAACCTTGAAATTGGTGATAACTGGGCTCAGAGGCCTAATTTAATAATAATAATAACTTCCACACAATACGAATGCAAGTGAATACTTGACCTGGTCCCAAACTAAGTACGCACAAAGCAGAAACACCGTCATATTGCGCGTTGCATCGCGACTATTTCGGCTTTGGAAGCGGATGCATTTCAGCGCGACTGCCGTTCGAAAATCACCTTTAGGACCCGAGGCTTGAGGTAGCGTACTGTGCTAGCTAGTGAAATTTTCCCCCGGATATGATGCGATATTGGCCAATTACTAAGCTCACGTTGTCCATTGGCATCAGTGGCTGATGCGGATACCTTGAATTACGCAATTTGAATTGGTTACGTAAGCGGCGGCGGCTGTCTCCACGCGTATGACCGCGAGAGTGTACAACCGCCTGCCAAGTGATATAATTAATTCAACATCATCGCAATGTTTTAAAATTAAACTAAAAAAGTGGCTTGTCAAGCAAACGATCTACAGCTATGATGGCTGGCTTAATTAGCTAGTCTGATTATTTTGTTACTTTTTCTTACTATTAGTAAGTGGAATTAATTGTAATTATTGTGATGATTGTAATTATTGTGATAATTGTAAATTTTTAATTATTGTATCCGAATTATCAATTGACGTGTAATTAATGATTATGAATAAAGATGTCTATGTCTATGTCTATCGACTATGTCTTTTTTAGGGTTCCGTAGTCAACAAGGAATACCTATAGTGCCTGTCCATCCGTCTGTTTATCTGTCTGTCCGGCCTATCGCTGTCTGTCTGCGGCTTAGCTCAGAGACGATTGGTACTAGAAAGATGATATTTGGCATACATATATTGGCGAATTTCATACTGCCGCAGAATCCGTTTATGCGATTCTTGCACAACGTCATCTATTTTAAACTTAAATAAATATTATCCCATGGGAACGCATTACCGGGATATCAAGTATGCTATGCCTCAATACAGGTATTTGTCTATCTGTACGCCATGTTTCATGTAAATCCGTTCAGCCGTTGTTGCGTGATTGAGTAACAAACATCCATACCTCCAAACATCTTCACAAACTTTCACATTTATAATATTAAGTAGGATTAATCAATCATATGATACACATTTTAATCACGCTGAAATCAATCATATGATACACATTTTAATCACGCTGATGATATTTTTCTCGACCACACCAAGTGTAAGCATAAAAATTTAAAACGCCATTTTCTGTAATATGGGTTAGGTGGTGGTTACATCATCATCATCATCAGCCATTTGACGCCCATTGCAGGATATAGGCTCCCTCTAACCATGAGGGGTTTTGCCAGGGGTTACATACCAAAATCCGCATAGAGTTCAATGCCACAGTAGTATATTAAAAGTTATAGTAGGATCCAAACCCTGTATAATAAAGACAAAGATAAGCGGATGGTATTGGTACTGAGCAAGTCTCCACCTAAAAAACTAATAAAAAATAAAATAATAAATTACTTCTATACAATACTAATGTAACCAGGCATGGACATCACTAACATGAAATTACTCCCAGACTGAGGCTATTTGTACAAATGCACGGCGGCCCCCAATGGGAATCGAACCCACGACCTCCGGCATGGTAATCAGACGCATAAACATTGTGACCCTAGTGACGGTGAGTTTGAATGATTAAGCCTCTCCGTAATTTGAGGATTACACCTCTATTAGTACCATCGTTTGGGACCGTTTCTAATCAGTGGATTAAGAACAGATTACGGTGGGCTTAAGCGTCACTGATAATGTTGTTCGTTGGCTTGTGAAAAACAAGCCGTGATTTCAAATTGGCTTGTTTTCGGGAATCGCCTGGCGAAATTATCCAAATTCATATTCAAATGGAAAAATTGTATTAATTGCAAAACAAAATGTTTACCTAATGAACGTCAAAGCTGCTGACTTAACACACAAAAGATTATTAATTTATTAGTGGAATCTCTTCATCGTAGTCTATGGCAAGTGGCAGTTCGTAATGTGAGCATACAGTATCTTTTCATGATGTTCTAGTTCGACTGGAGATTTCCGCATTTAGCCTCATACGAAGTAGTTGGGCCGTTGTACGTAGCAAGTGCTGAGGTATGTAAATACTTCAGCTCTAGGGTTTCCTCACGATGTTTTCCTTCACAGTTAGCGAGTGGTATTGCTACTATAATTTCACAAATGTACGTAACACAGAAAACAAAGTTACTGGTACATGCCGCGATTCGAACCCACAACCTTCCGAATGAGTAGCCGGCATTCTACCGCTCCGCTACCACAATTCAAATCTTTTCATGATATAATGTACTCGATTTTTTCGTCCTTTGCCCACTTGCTACTCGCTTGGTATAAAGCTAAGTTTCATATTATCAAAGTCACGTGGCAAAACATTCCGTAAGGCCGGTTTTACATTTCAGTGAAAGTTAGTCACCATAGGTTTAAAAAAAACCGGACGCAGTACTCACCAACCTTTATAGTTTAGGAAATTTGAAATAGTTTAGGAATCGAGTCTCGCACGAGTTTTTTCCGAGCTTTTCCCGAATTTCAAAGACAATTTTTTTTATAATTGAATTACAAATGTTTAGTTTTCAGATTTTTCCTGTCTCGCCAACAGACGAGGCAACGAAGCCAGCATACTGGGGACCCTTCCCAGAGGCAGCGATCTGGGTAAAGTCTTCTATATTTAGTTACCTACATTTAATTACAGGTAAATGGGGAACTTGCACTAAAATGTTTTAATAGAATAGGAGAGGACACGTTAAAAGATAAATCAACGTGGTATAACCAGTCAAAATAGTCTCGTGGTACAAAACCGCGCCATACAAATCGACTTTAGACTATGACGTCACTCCCTAACGTAACGCTTTTAATGTATAAAGCGTTTTTCAATATTTGAGATAAATCGTAAATAGTGTTTGTATGCATTGTACACCCTTTCCGTGTGGCGCCGGATTAAGAATAGCGTCACTCCATTTTCATCCGTGGATGTCGTAGAAGGCGACTAAGGAAATAAATTACCAGGAGACGGGCAGCAGCGTCTTCCTGAGATTCCAACTGCATACTGCGATCCCTGCAGTAGGCGTCAAGTAGCTGATGATAATGATGATCATAAGAAAACGTTCAGAATTGAATGACAAAACGAAGTCTAATAACTTTTATGTCATTAGAGTAACTTTATTTTTCGCATATTTTGTGACCCCGAAAACCCTCAAAAAATATTTTTATTGTTTTATTTTAAAAAATTTCCTATGTTTTTATATGATATCTACATTATAAAAGCAGTCACTCTAATCTAAGTTAGACGAAAGTTCCCTATTACGGGAAAAAAACAGTGAATATTACTAATTTGTGATTAATGTAAATAAATTATCCCATTTTAGTTGTTGAATTTGTTTCCGCCCCAAATAGCAAAGTTTATTAGACGATTAAACTAAGTTTGCCAGGTAAAGGTAAAGAATGAAAATCTTTAAAAAATCTCCTTTCGCGTTGCTCGCACATTGTTGCGGTAGAATTCTGTTTTGGAAATGTTGTGGAAAAATTTGGATTCTTTCTACGGAAGCAACTCTAACAAAACAATAAAGTACTTGTAGTCTAGCGAATGCCAAAAAGAAGAAAACCGGGAAAAAATCTCAACAAAACTACGAAAATGCGCACAAAGTTTTGGTTGACTTACACTATGAAAAGGGTCAGCGTATAGTCAGTTTGCTTACAGGAAACATGTTAAATCTCCGGTTATTCTGTGGTGGACCTTATGGGGCCTGCATAAGTACGAGTATGCTATTAAAAAGCCTACTGTACGTTTTGCTGGACCCTTGTTAGTCTCCAGGGTGACAAAGGACAAGTCATGCGGCACAAACATGGCAGTGCTTGTTTTGCTAGAATTACCAGACCGCTAATTCTCATATAAATATATTAAAAGCAAACGCTAGGGATAAGCATTGGGGTTACTATGCAATGACCATTCATTTTGAGGAGTAGTTAGTTACTCCAGAACCTGCTATTTGCATACTTGTGCTAAGGATGGCGGCACACTGAGAACTGGCAGGTCGAAAGCATAATTTTAATTTAATTTATTTATTTGTAGAAAATACAGGCACAGATAATAAATATTTTATATTTTACAATATTGGGTATGGCCTTATCTGCCCTATGAAACATGTCTCACTTATAGTTCAAGCAGGTAGTGTAAAAGCGGCAGGCGCTAACTATTGTCTAACATGGAAAATGAAAAACTTATTAAAGAGAACTAGGTACAGGCCACTCAACAGGTTAGAAAATTACATTGTAAGTTGGTTAGACTCGCAATTAGAATACAGTAAATTATACACCATTGCCCTAAATTGAGCAAACGAATTGTTGAATAAGTCAACCGAGGCCAGGCGCAGTTTCTGCGTAGTGGGGCCCTGAGACCGGCGGCGCTCGTATTACTCTTGTGAACAGCAAAAAGGTCAGTTGAACGTGTAGCTCGAGATGGAGCCCTAAAGTTTAGTTGTTCAAGAAGTTGTGGACAATTTAGAATCGGAATTCAATTAGTGACGGAAATAGAAGCATCCAACTTGAAAAACCTGCTTCCAGCAAAATCAAAACAAAATTTATTATGTAAAAGGCCGCTTTTTAATTCCTTGCATTTTTTTAAGAAAAGCTCTATAATTATATGCCTCGGCCGAAATGGCAATTGCCTGTCTCGTATCATTGAACTCATACTCGACCTGCAATTGCCTATTTCGCTGCCTTTGGAATAATGTAACATAATCTGAATATGTGTTTTATACAATCTGACTTTTTGGCCACCTCAGGCAGATTACTGGCAGCAGCTGGATGCGGGTGGCCGGTCTATGTCCACCAGTGGACGAATACGGACTGTGTAAGTCTTGTAGTAAGTACGATAGTTAGGGGTCCGTTGTCCGACAAGAAACCTTTATAGTTTCACCATGTCCGTCCGTCTGTCTGTCTGTCTGTCCATCTGTCTGTCTGTCTGTCTGTCAAAGACGATGAGTGCTGGAAATCTGAAATTTTCCACCGACATACGTTTTAAAAAACGGTGGAATAAAATCTTTAATTTTTTTAAACAAAACAAAATACTTAACTTACTTAAAGTAGTTGCAACTTAACTTACTTAATGCATTGATAAAAATGAGTAATTTATACGTAATGTGGTAATGTTTATGTAATGTTAATGACCACTTTTATTATGTCCAAAAGTTACTTATTAGTATTAATAATAAGAATAACTTCCAAACAACACAATCACATGACATGGCCTCGAACTAGAATACCTATGGTAACCAGATAAGGACGTGATGTCCTTATCTGGTTACCATGAAAGTACACCCAAACTAGGATACTCTATGGTAACCTGATAAGGACATCACAGACATGAAGGTACACCCAAACTTAGGATACTCTATGGTAACCTAATAAGGATATCACAAACATGAAGGTACACCCAAACTAGGATACTCTATGGTAATCTGATAAGGACATCATAGACATGAAGGTACACCCAAACTTAGGATACTCTATGGTAACCTAATAAGGATATCACAAACATGAAGGTACACCCAAACTAGGATACTCTATGGTAACCTGATAAGGACATCATAGACATGAAGGTACACCCAAACTTAGGATACTCTATGGTAACCTGATAAGGATATCACAAACATGAAGATACACCCAAACTAGGATACTCTATGGTAACCTGATAAGGACATCACAGACATGAAGGTACACCCAAACTTAGGATATTCTATGGTAACCTGATAAGGATATCACAAACATGAAGGTACACCCAAACTAGGATACTCTATGGTAACCTGATAAGGACATCACAGACATGAAGGTACACCCAAACTTAGGATACTCTATGGTAACCTGATAAGGATATCACAAACATGAAGGTACACCCAAACTAGGATACTCTATAGTAATCTTATAAGGGCATGACAAACATGAAGACACACCCAAAACTCCCAAACTGAGGCCAATAACTTGCAAGCTGCCTTCGTTAAGGCTGCTGTCAAGCATGCAGTCTCGCTCGCATATTATTATTGTTTTTAATTATTGTAATGAAATGAGTAAACTTTTCATAAATGTGGTCTGACGCTTGTTGCATATTTAAATTGCTGACATTTTAAGTATATTTTCTGTTTCCCTATACGTAGTTTTTAATAAAGAACGGTTGTCCCCAAATTATTCATTTTGGAATCAAATTTTCTCAATATATAACTTAGTACAGAATAAGAAAAACGTGCCTTGAATATCCGCAATTTAATCATCCATCAGACCCTCAGACCACATTCATCAAAACTATACTCATTTTATTACAGTCACTAAAAATGTTGCGTTGTGCGAGCGACACAGCATGCTCCACAGACAGAGAACAGTCTTAATTTTAAACCTTCGTAGACGTTTCGTAGGCCTCCTACGCCGTGCTACGACGTAGCAATTCGTAGCACGGCTACGCTGTTGCGTAGCAGTATTTAAGGCGCTGGCGTACGTATATTTTGTTTCATTGCCTGCAAAGCTGCCTGTTAATGATTTCCCCAAACCTTAGGTTAGCTGGTAGATAATGCTAAGTAGCATTAAGTTCACCTATATGCAAAACTATGTGTTTAAATGCAATAAATAATTTTAATAATAATAATAATAGGTCTATTTTTCTTCATGTCTGCATTTTTCGGCAAGCGTATTTTTTTGCCTGTATTATTTTCCGCTTTAACCGGTTCACTAGCTCCCACCATATCCACGCCTTAAATATTTAAACATTTAAAACAAATCGTCGGTGCATTTGGCCGCTCTCCAACCGGCCCGTTATCGGCGTGTTTACACCCGCTGCGCTGCTAGCCAGCGCCGGCGCATTGAACGTGGCTAATGAAGTGTTTCTGGGGGTGTTTGGCGCGAAAAATCATACGCTTACATTGCTTTGACCTGAAAGTTGACGCACAAATATGCCACCCAAATTTCAGCATGTGTAACATACACATGATGATATCTGGGTTATTTGAGAGGTGCGGTCATGTAATTAGTGATTAAAAATGCCATCTATTTAAACTATTATTTTTAGACGTAAATGAAAAAAAAAATGTTAAGAAACTTGATAAACATTTTACAAGTGCACGGAAGTGATATAGGTACACGCATCAGCTTAAAGCGGCTTGTATATTAATGAATAATAATAAATCTTATTTCGAAAAATTCACGAATAATTAGTACCGCCTCAGAGCATTGACCCGCGGAGCCGCGGCGTGCATGCACGACTCTGGCTGGCTATTAATGGCTCTCACAGATTCGAGTTCGTATTGAGATATTTGTGGAAAATGCAAAAAAAATGACTTGACATGACATGTCATGTCACGTCGATATATTTATTTCGTCAATCTGTCATCTTCCTTCATCCTCTCCAACCGTTTACAATACCCCATAAACTATGCATTAGCCTTTCACGGCCAAATCTTCGGAAGGGAACTTTTCAAAAATCTTGAAGAACGGTTTTCTGAAACTTCCGGATCTTGGGAAACGGAACTATTCTTTGCACGGTGTGGCTGCTTGAGACTTGTATTATGTTGTTATGTCGATAGCAAGTGTACCGTCTTTACAGCTTCCTTTAAAACAAAGGTACATAATTATATAATATCACCTGTCACTTTGTCTTACTTCTGTATACTTAAATAATAAATAAATTCTATAATACCTTCCACACAACACAATCAATTGTCCTGGTCCCAAACTAGTGTACCTTATTGCTATGGTAACTAGGCAAGAACATCACAAACATGGAAACACACCCAGGCTGTGGCCATATTTTGTGCAACTCAAGTACGGCGGCGTCCAGTAAGCACCAAACCCACGACCTCCGTTTTGGTAGTCAAGCGGATAAGCATTAGACCAACGAGGCAGTCATCCCGGAGGGCATTATTTTAACACGTTTCCTGTCCCCATGCAAAGATAACGGACGGCCCAGTTTGTCCCAGTCAGGATGTACCGAATTTGTGTTGTATGCACCACGTGACTCAAATGTTGGGTCACAAACTTGTCATTTAATTTTGTAACCCAACAGTCACGGGACAAGGAAAGTGTTTAAGCGTTGTACATTTCAGCGTTGGAGTTTGTGCACGTTCTCAGTAACGAGTCAAAGGAACGTGTCCCGTATACAAAGTTCAACAAGGTACAAATCACTTTGGATTCACGATATGTCCTGTGGAAATAGCGTTGTAGTGGGTGTTTCCAAATCCTCTTATCTTTGCAATAATTTAAGGCCTGCTCGTCAATATAGACAATTTTGTGATCGTAAGATACACACAACAGTGTATAGTGAATTCCATTACATACAACGAAGGTTTATAACTCATTGCTTAAAAAATTAAACAACGTGTCATTTCTATCTTTGTTGATAATGCACTTAAATTAAGTATACATTGTATATTCTGAGATTAAGTCTAAATTTATTACATAAAAGTTCATGGCATGAACGATGCTAAAAAGAGCCATCGGAAAAAGCGAAGTTTTATAGTGAAAATTCGATTAAAATGCGTAGCCGATTTGATCAGTCTTCCTACACTACAATACTGTCATAGTAGACCATGGATTGTGGTTTTATGAAATACGGTCATGCTCACTGGACCGACACGATCTGATATGGATTGCTGGCAGCGACCGACCGACCGACTAACCAACGACTGACTGACTGAATGGAGGTACCCAATCAACAGCGATGAATTAAGTGCCCCCTTTGGAATACTAGAAATACTCTTATGCAAAATGACCTTAGACCACTTTTAGTTATGTGAGTAGGTTCATGTGTACCAACATCGGCATTCGGTTCATCGCGACAATAATCGAAAATGACTTATAATTTATTTTATTATGTATTCAATTTTATTTTTATATTATAATCTGGAACTGTGTATTCTGAAATAATAACATATTATTATCATATTGTTTACTCGACCGCTTCAGAATGAGTAGATAACAAATATCCGAATAACAAAAAAGTGGTCGGAGGCACGGATTTGAATCACATAATAAAAATCGTAGTTAATGTATTTAATTACTTTGACTGTGTTTTTTTTTTGGAACACTGTCAACCATGGTCATTGAAAACCAAAAAAAATATTTAATCTTTCAACTTGTTCCTATCTCTTCAGTTCATTAATTCAGTAGGTATAACCATTTTGCACGGGTTTTTATTTATTTTATTTAATGAAAATGAATGGTGTCACCTAATCGACAGCGATAAATTACAATATGTAGCTATCATATTGGGATATATGGCACAAGATGACGTAATATAGAGAGCTGAAACATCATTTGATGCTAAAATTGGTCTGTTAATCTAGCACCAAAGGTTAAAAAAGGACGTCCTACTGTAAAAAAATGCGCTTTAAAGTTTGATATTTCGCACCCTTAAAAGGAATAATTTTTATCCCATGTAACATGATATGAAAATAAGTCTCAGGTCCTTTATTAGTAGAAGTAGATAGAGAGTTCTGTTTATTATCCCTTGTGGGAGTGAATGAGATTGCCGTGAATACAAATTTCCTTAAATTAGGAATCCCTTTCAATGGAGTTTGCGAATGAAAATGCGGTCAGCTGCGGTTCAATTTATGTCAAAGTTACATGGTTTTTTTTATGTAAACTAAAAGGCAAGAATTGTAGAATTTGCTTTTTGCTTTTGTTGGATTTGTTTTGCGACTTTTGTATATCGGCTCTCCTTTTACCAGCTGCGTACTCTCAACACATATTTGTTCAACTTGCGTTACAATTCAGTGTAGTTTTTAGAGTTCCGAACCCAAAGGGTAAGGGACCCTATTACTAAGATTCCGCTGTCCGTCCGTCCGTCTGTCACCAGGCTGTATCTCATGAACCGTGATAGTTAGACAGTTGAAAATTTCACAGATGATGATACATTTCTTTCGCTGCCGTAACAAAAAATACTAGAAACAGGATAAAATAAATATATTAAGTCAATATTAATAACGGCAACAGGTAGACGCTCGAAATATTCAAATGTTGTGTGCGCGAGTCTAACTCGTACTTGGCCGGTTTTCAATAATTTAGACAAAATAAGCCTTTAGCTTCCGATGCGCTGTGAAATTTTAATAATTATAGTGCTATTTCTTATTACTGAAACCTTTGTCAAGTAGTTTTTTCTGACATATTGCATTTAATTATGGCACAATTTATCACATGACACACGAAAATAGAGGAGCTGTTATAATAACAAGATATAGTTGACACTACATACGACAGATTGAAATTTGACCTTTACTCTATACATTGTTAAATCTTAGGTAGATCTTCTGTAGGTATACTTCAATACAATGCTATGAATAATGTGCAATTTCCGGGTGCAATCCGGGGGTGTCTCGTGAGGTGCCCTCTTAAGGCTAGGTCCTCCGACATTGCCTCTGAATCAGGCGTTTTAAAATACATTTTACTCTCTAATGGTTAGTATTTAAAATCTGAAAAAAAAAAACTTTTCAATGTCTTATGTAGGGCCGTTGGTTATAATTTTTATGATTTTTTAAACTTTATAGCATCAAAATAAATCGCGAATATGAGTATAAATTATAGATATGGTCACTAGATATGGTTTTGTATGAGCTGTACTCTGTGGCTGTACAGAGTTATCGATAATAAAAATATAACTGAGTTTTTGATACTAAAAATATACCAAAATGCCTATGAGTCTGAATGTGTTAGTGACGTCGATCGTCAAAATTCTGTATTCCTAATAACATATTTTTATTTCTGTAACTTCAAAAACGCCTACTTTAATAATACTTGATTGATGATACTGACCCATTGGATTGTGGATCGATTCTCTCAGACTGAGTGATCTATTACAAAGTCAAGTCATCCCAATACAGTGGTAACATTCAGGGATCCATATTCAAAGAGTATCAACGAGATCCTATTGCTAAGCCTACGCTGTATGTCTGTCCGTCCATCTGTCTTATTTTTAAAGGGCCTTATTTCTTCTCCAGAAAGGAAAACATCGCAAAGAAAATACATACCTCAACGGTCGACACGCGTGGTAATTGATCCCATACTCTCTCTTTTAGAGAAGACCTCTGCCCTTCAATGGGACGTATACAGGGTACAAAAAAATCTAGAACCGTAATAGATTTCAAAGAACAACTGTTATCATGGTAGATTTTAAAACAAATAATAAATAATATACAACACGGCAAAACCTCATTGGGTTTCAATAGAACATGCAGGGGACAGAGGTAGAGAGAATTTGGGCTTAATTACCACACGTGCCCACCCCGGATTGGCAATTTCAAGCGCTGAGATATGTGAACACTTCAGACACTCAGGTTTCCTCCCGATGTTTTCTTTCACTACACCTTCTGGCCTCACATTTGGGAGGTCGTGGGTTCGAATCGCGCCATGTACCAATGACTTTGTTTCTTAAGTTACGTACATTTGTGAAGTTGTAATAGCAATAACACTCGCTGACTGTGAGGAAAAACTCCGTGAGTATAAAAACAAATAATCAGTATGAGTCTGACTCCCGCTTAGGATCTAGAATGAAGACATATTTTTAGGGTTCCGTAGTCAATAAGGACACGATAGTTATTCATTTATTTTATTTATTTGGTGTACAAAACAGATCACAGCCATTACACGATATATAAGTAATAGTGTGATTTAAGTACTAAGTTGTGGTTTAAAGCAAGGATTATAGTTTCGCCACGTCCATCCGTCTGTCTGTCTGTCCGTCTGTCTGTCTGTCAGCGGCTTCGCACAGAGATGACAAGTACTAGAAAGCTGAAATGTGGCATAGATTCATTAATCACGCTGACAAAACGATAAGATTAAATCATTTAAAAACGTGAAAAAATTAAAAGGAAAACTATAACGGCTAAGTAGACCTTACAAGTTGACGAGTAATAGGCGACCAACTTATAAAAGGAAAACTTCGTACAAATTACATTGAAAATTACTTTGATGAAGTTTTTACTTCTGTAAAACAGGTAAAAACCCTTTCTTCTATAGAACCCTATACTGCGCGCAGCCCATCGTTGATTTGGCCGATTTTCCAATAAAGTAGCAGTACCTGGATGACCGAGCTTTGCTCGGTATATATTGTTTAGGTTAATATTGTTTTTTGGAAATTATATTTAGCAACGATGAAAAAAAGGGAAAAAAATTACCAGACTGGAGACAGGCTCGAGCCGGCGTCTTCTGGTTTCGGGACCGCCCGATTTCCCGCGTGAGCTATTACAACCTTGTAGATTGTGGCGAAATTTACCTTCATATTCTAATGACATTGTAGCAGTTTTCATTGCCTAAAAATACGGAAAAAACAACGTTTTGTGAAAACAAAACCTAGCTAATCGATTTATCGCCCCCGAAACCCTCTGCATACTAAATTTCATGAGCCGTTCTCGAGATTCAGATTATATATTGATTTCTTTTAAAGATATTAGATGGTACGGAATGCTCGGTGTGCGAGTTCAACTAGCACTTGGTCGGTTTCCTAAAGAGGCTTTTCATTTATGAAATGGAAGTGGACTTTTTGGGTCTTATTATGATCGACTTACTTACTTCTTACTGTGGTCGTTTCATTACGGGACTAGAAAAGTACCGTTTAGGACGGGTCGAGCGACGACGTCAGAAGCCGGCTTTTTGCTGAAATAAGCGCACTCAATTTTGACGCAATGATTTAATTTTGACATTGGGTGCTAAAAGGTTGTTTGTTGATCCTAGTATATCACTCTCTGTCAGTGTGTGTTTGCTAAGCGTGGCGATTATGGCAAAACCCCTCATGGTTATGAAAACCACGAAGGAGGCCTATGTCCTGCAGTGGGCGTCAAATGGCTGATGATAATGATGATGAAGGGCCCGAAACCGGCGTGATTGTTGCGTAAGCGAGAGTGGTCTGTCAGGATCGTGACAAGTGGCAGTCCCTGGTGTCTGCCTACCCCTCTGGGATATAGGCATGAATTTATGTATGTATGTTAAATAAAACAGCGTTTCCAAGTATTACTAAATAGAAAAGACGTATTGAAGTAGAAGCCTCTCATTAATTTACACATTATATTCTTGGTCACGAGATGAAAAGACATTTTGACAGTTTTAAGGGACGCCACTACAAATATTGTAAATAATATTTACAAAACCTAACAGATATTATCTGTTTAAGAAAAAAGGCGCCCACCTGTACCTGAAAGTACTGTAACTTTCCGTTGAACTATGAAATTTGGCAAGTAATAATATACTTCAAATACAGGGAAAAATCTGAAACTATACATTTGTAATTAAATAATTAAAAAAAATTCTTTGAAGTTCGGGAAAAGCTCGGATACAACTGCGTGACTCGATTGCTGAACTATTTAAAACATTATGAAAGTACCTACAAATTTGTAGGGAACCCTCGGTGGGCGAGTACGACTCGCACTTGTCCGGTTTTTTTTTATTGTAGTATTGTCTGCATCATATTAATATTGGCAGTAAATACGCAAGTCTCCAATTTCTGATTTATATATCTACATAAAGCTCCTCAATCCTTGAAACCTGACCTGGTTATTTATGTGACATTAAGATGCTATCATTTATAACTCTGAGAGACCCTCTTATCCATAATAATAGAGGTTAGGCCTGACTGTGAAACCATGATTTGTTGGAGGTGATACTGAATTGAGGAAACTCAATTCAGTATCACCAAGTCCTACTAATATTATAAATGTGAAAGTTTGTGAAGATGTTTGAATGTTTGTTACTCAATCACGCAATAACCGCGGAACGGATTTACATGAAACTTGTCGTACAGATAGACAAAGACCTCAATTAAGACATAGCATACCTGATATCCCGGTAATGCGTTCCCCTGGGATAATATTTATTTTAAGTTTGAAATAGACGGCGTTGTGCAACAATCGTATAAACGGATTCTGTGGCGGTATGAAGTTCGCCGGAACAGCTTATCTATTCTAAATCTGAAATGAAAGTCACGGTCACAGAATTTTATTAAAGAAGAGGCAGAAAAACAAAAGAAAAACCGGTCAAGTGCGCGTTCCGTACCATTACTTATACAACATTTGAATATTTCAAGCGTCTACCTGTTGCCGTTATTAATATCGAGCAAAAAACGGCCAAAAAATCACGTTTGTTCTATGGGAACCCCCCCTTAAATATTTATTTTATTCTATTTTTAGTATTTGCTATTATAGCGGCAACCACAGACGCATCATCTGTGAAAATTTCAACTATATAACTATCACGGTTCATGAGATACAGCCTGGTGACAGACGGACGGACGGACAGCGGAGTCTTAGCAATAGAGTCGCTTACCCTTTGGGTATGGAACCCTAAAAAGCAAATAAAGCCTCTCTATTACATATTGCACTGCCGGCAAACAGAATTAAATCAGTAGGTACACAGCAGTAAAAATAGCATATTGTAACATCCGGCGTCGGCAGCGTTGATCACGTACCGCTGTGATTCCGTAGCTGTTTTAACCATCGGATGTATGAGTAGAATATTTTATATTATTCGCACAGATTAGTATTCTTTTTAGTTTTGTTTTGTTTCTATAACTTAACTTTACTCGCTATGAATGAATCTGTGAATGCAATCGTCAGTATTTTAGCTTGAATTTTTTGTGTTAACTTCAAATCATTTGAATCAGGTTTTACTTTATTTCTTTATATATTACATAATAATGTCTAAATTTTGGTTGTAGGGTCGCAATAAAAATAACATGCAACGCACACCTCAATCAGCGCACCGTTGTTTGTCGTGACTAAGAATTACAGTCTCGTACAACAGAACTACGGAACCCCAAAAGTTTTAAAGGAATGCAAACGGCTCAATTGTGGAATGCATAACATTTCCATATCTCTCGCCGCGTTCCCGCACGCAGGGTGCCAAAAATGTACTTACTGAAAGTACAAGCGCGGAATTACGTCATTGTTGGTGGATATCGCCGACTTATGTCGGGCCACGCGCAGCGTAGGGTTCCGTAGAAAGAGGGGGTTTTATCTGCTTTACAGAACTAACAACTTCATCAACGTAATATTCAATGGATATTATACGAAGTTTGCCTTTTATAAGTTGGTCGCCTATTACTCGTTAATTTGTAAAACCTACTTAGCCGTGATAGTTTTCCTTTTAAATTCATTATATGTGCTAGATTTAAGCTTTAAAGCGCAAATTTTTGTCCGAGTAGGACGTCCCCCCCTCTCCTGGCTACATGGTTGATTGTATAAACGCGAAAAAATTCAGAATAGTAGCACATAATATAATGAACTTGAACTAACACGGCTAAGTAGGACCGACTTATAAAAGGAAATTTCGTAAAAATCTTCATACTAAAACTTTCGTGAGCACTACGCCTGGTCGGACTCTTCTGATAAAAAAACAAGTAAGTTTATCCGGTATTAAGTTAGTGATTCGTAAAAATCCATTGAAAAAAACGTTGATGAAGTTTTTAGTTCTGTGAAGCAGATAAAACTCCCAACATCTACGGATCCCTACACTGCGCGTGGCCTGACACGCACTTGGCCGGTTTTTTGATGCCTGTAGCTGGCAATCAGTTTTATAAAAAATATTTTTTATCTATTAAAACTACTTGCAATTGTATTAGCAAAGGGCAAGATAAAAAGTACCAGAAACGGGCGTGCGTCCATGCAACAACTGATGAATGTTAATAAGGCAAAAGAGGCCAGTCAGCATTGTGGAAAACCCTGTTCTCTGCCTACACCTCCGCGTTACCGGCGTGGGTTTATGTTATGTTTGTTTTTATTAAAATAAGTAACTCTTAATAAGTCGCAATAAGTCTTGGCACTCTTTAGACCTACCTATCTATTATATTAAAATCTCGTCAAACTCTTCCGATACGGCTTCACCGATTTTGATAATATTAGTTGTGTAAATTAATTGGTAGGTCTGAAAATAGGTCATAAGCTAATTAATATGGCAAAACAACGTTTACCAGGCCAGCTAGTTATTATATGTTATTATATTATATTAGTAAATACCAGTAGCAGTGAGTTTAAAAAAGGAAAAATACAACAAAGATTTTTTTACCTTTGGGAAACAGGCAGCCGCTTGTATGAACGAACCTTCTTAGTGTTGCAGGCGCAATCACGCCGATATTTGGTCGCGTATCTTCGGTACAGTCTGTTTGACACTAACATAATTATTATTATTGTAACTCATGTTAGAAATATGTATTGTGGCGAGCACATGTCAACCTCTGCGCGCGCACTATAAAACTCCAACATTCCTGCATCGCGCAAGCAAAATGTTTCACATGACATACCATAAAGGTAGACTTCCGTGTATCGCGGCCGATCGCAGATCGTACGTGCGGCTGATGCGGCAATAGTCATTGTATGAAAATGTATGGCGCTGTTTCCAAAGTCTGCGACGGACGCGTGCGGCAGACGACAAAAACGGCGCCATACATTTTCATACAATAACTATTGTCGCATCAGCCGCGCGCGTCAGTCGCACGCGATCTATCGCGCGCGGCTGCGATCGGCCGCGATGCACGGAAGTCTACCTTTAATATAACGTCCGATGAACACCAGTTGGACCGGCCGTCCCCAGGCATACGATCTGCCTGGCGGGAAATTTCCCTTTATAGTGGAAGAGCACGATCGCCCGCTCTTCCCTATATGTATAGACTCCAAAATTATGTAGAGTTTTAAATTGACACCTAGTTTAACTTTTAACGTTCATTAAGTCGCAGTTTCTCTGCTACTTTGATTAAAAAAATGTTTTTTTATTTTGATTTTGATTTTATGTCTTACCTTTTCACTGTCAATCTAGAATCGAGATTAGGTCTGGAGACATAAAACCTTTCCATCAATCAGCGAAAACTTTGTGAAGCGGATGGAATTGTCACACTGCGGCTTACGAATGCCGGCGAAAAAGCAAAGCTCCATCGAAATAGATTGGAGATACAAAGGGCCGCGTAAAAGTCATGAAAGTAGAACTACCACGAAAGGAAATAATGGAAATCGGGTTCGTTTGTTAGTTTTTTGGGAAGACACTGTTGAAATGTATGTTTCGAAAGGCATCACTTAAACCTTACCAAAGGTTTTTGCGTGAAGCCTGAGTCGCTTTTCTAAACCTAAGAAATTGTAGGTACCACTACTACTACTTTTTAGCTGACTGCGGCAGAGCCCTGAGCTTGTAATGTGCTTGGCTCGTATGTATTTAAGTACGTCCGATTCTACGTACCCTCATAACTCATAATTCCTTAACCAATGGTCAGAGCTTGACAAATAAGATCTCTATTGATTCGTTGTGTTTGTGCAAGTGTCATCGGTGTGTGATAGAAAATCAGCATAAAACCAACAAACAAAATAATAAAAATGTGAAAAGGTGTACGGAAAAAAATTGAAATAAAAAGTAACCAAAAACACGACAGTATTAACTACTAAGGAGGTGGGACCAAAATTCTCTTTGCGAGGTACCAAGGTTGGTCATACCTGTTCAGCAGTCAGGTAGTTGGTTATTTTTTATTCCAGTTTTATTAACACACTTTTTTACAATATGGCTGATGAACGTACAAAAATAAAAATTGGTCCCATTCGAGATGCTATGTTAAAATATTTACAACTACGATAATAGTACATTACGATACTAGTGTGAAAAGTAGGAAATTCGCAACGAGTGGCGATAAATTAAAACACGACCGAAGGGAGTGTTTTAAATCGACACGAGTTACGAATTACCTATTCGCACGTGTATCGTACAACGTTTTATAGTACATATGGCCCTTTGAAGTTTCGACATAGGCACGTAAAGTGCTCATTATCGCACTAGTGCGGTAATGTAGCACCATATGTACTATAAAGATTTTTCTTTACGACTCCTCTTATACTCTAAGAGGATTGATCTTAGACTCTATAAGGACTTTAGTAGGAAGTAAAGACTCTAAGACTTAAGCTGTTTTCTAAGTTTGAAACTGAACTGGGAAAATCGTGGGTTGTATACTGACTATGCTACTAGATAACACTAAAGAGTCAACAAACTCAAACATGTACTGAACAATGTTTACTACTTTACCTTCTATCAATCATTTTGTGGTGACCCCTAGTTTTACTCGATTGATTTGTGAAGACAGGTCGCCAAAAAATCAATCGAGGGAGGGTTATTTGTAGTTCAGATATTGAAAACGTAGCTTGTTTGTCCACAGGGGATGCCGTTGACATTTTGCTTGCAGTTTTGGACCGCTTACTTGCAAAATTATCTATTTGACGAGTTCAGATACGAACTTTGCTAGCCCGTGCTTTCGGGGATAAACACTGGTCATGGTTGACATAAAACATCCCTCATATTCGTATAAAAATACCTAACTAACAACATAATTAAGGGATTTAATAGACTCAACCTCATGCAGATGCGGGCAAATAAATGAATCAGTCAATCAATCAGCCCTACTCGTCCTCTGCTGGACATAGGCCTACCTTAAGGCACCCACTTCCTTCTGTCCTGGCCCATCCTCATCCAACCGCTGCCAGCATTCTGCCTCAGCTTTAGGCCGCCCCGAATTTAGTCTACAGATAGCCGTCAGCACGCTAACCACGCGTCGCGTCGCCCGCGAGGTGCTAGCTCACCGTATGCCGGCTGCAGGATGCAAGCTTGCTGCCACCGCGAGCATTCCATATTTCATGGCACTTGTGGGACTAGGACTAGCTGCAGGCTCGCAGTCGGCGCGCTAGAAGCATGCGGTCCGCTTGCTTGAAGCGCGCCAATTGGATTATAGTCGATTTGTATGGTAGCGGCAAACCCGCTGACTGCCCGCCGTTGGCTTTTTTTCAGTGTATGAAACATGTTGTACAGTGGACTACACAATGCTGATTTGGTACTATTTTGATATTGATATTGATAACGAGTACTGTAGCGTGAATCGCTCGTAGCCCCGGCTGCCGAATCGCTCGTAGCCCCGGCTGCCTGAGTGATCTTAAACGATCACGAAGGTTAAGCAACACAGGGCGCGTTCAGTGCATGGATGGGTCGCCGTCTATGCCTAACGCTAGTGGCATTTTTCCGAGCGGTTCCGTGCTTCGCAAGGCACGTTAAGCTGTTGGTGCCGGCTGCCGTCGATAGATGGCAGTCGTTAAGCCAAGTCAGAGGCCTTAGGGCGGCTTGACAACTTCTGACAGTAGACGAGCCACTAGTCTACAAGCCTCCACCAATCCGGACTTGGCCCCCGTGGTGGAGTATGGCCTATGCCTTCCTCAGGGAAGAGACCCGTGCCCCTCGGTGGGGACATAATGGGTTGATGATGACTGTAGCGTAACTAATTTATTGTAAAGTAATGAGTAAATATTGTGTACAGTAAGCAATTTCAATGCATTGTCCGTTTGCTCCTACACATACTATACAACACACAACTTAAGGTGGGACGATTCCCATACAAATGATTTTTTTCAAAATTTGTTAAAAAAATTACATATTTATACCGGTCCCGGTATATCTCCTCTACAAACTTGCGCCTTTCACTATGTAATATTGACGTTCTAATTATTGCTTATCATGGCATTGGCTTCAGTGTTGAGGTATGGTCAGATATATTGGGATAACACAACTGATAGAGAGATAGCGTTCAAAGCAAAAAAAGGTGCGTGGGAGTAATTTATGGATCAAAAAAGAGAGACAACAATATTCTTATTTTAAGAATAACAATCCAGGCCTGTGCCCTAAAGTGGGACGCATTATGCTAAGAACAACAATATTCTGATACAACCGTCATTGTATAGTATAGAAGTAGCACTCTTTGATAAATCTAACACAGACATTTTCCAACCGATGAGATGAAGATAGAGTCTATTTTACTGCACCTAAGTCTATTTTGTATGGAGCCTACGATTTACTATAAAATGCCAAGATGTATACCAAAATTTGACATGGTCTACTTCAAATTTAACAAAAAAAGCGGTCAAGTGCGTGCCGGGCCACGCGCAGTGTAGGGTTCCGTAGAAAGGGGGGTTTTTATCTGCTTTACAGAACTAAGAACTTCATCAAAGTTATTTTTTATGGATTTTGTACAAGTCCTTGTCGACTAAGGAGCCGTAAAAATTTTACTAGAAAAGTGCTATTACAATTTAATGTAGCTCAAAACAGCTTGGAGTTTGATTCAAAGTCAACTCGCTCCTCTGGATCTATTTTGTCGGTTTCCTATTACCGATCCGTTGATAAATAGGATTGTTTCACTAATTTCATAAGCAGCCTATATACGTCCCACTGTAGGGCAGGCCTTCACTCGGAGAGAGTATGGGCTTAATCACCACATGTGCCCACTGCGGATTGGCGCTTTCAAGCGCTGAGGTATGTGAATAGCTCAGACACTCAGGTCTCCTCACCGTTAGCGAGTGGTATTGCTACTATAACTTCACAAATGTACATAACTTAGAAAACAAAGTCATAGGTACATGCCCGCACTGGGAATCGAACCTGGGTCTCCCGCTTCCGAATCCAATGTTCTACCCACTAGGCTACCACTGCACTCTATCTTCCACTAATTTCCTTGTGGAAAATCACGTAGGTAGGTGAATTTATTAAGTCGATTAAAAAGTAGAAATAATTCGCGCTGAAGCCGGGGAGTTAATACATAAATCAACGTAAATTTTATGAAAGAACGGTCAAATTTTAATTGCGAATGTAGGCTCACAGTTAAAATTCGTTTCCAAACGACACACACTCGTTCGAAATGAGTTTGAGCATTAATTACGTTCCAATATAATCCAATTCATTCAATAAAATCGTCATTACCTATATTGCTAGATACAAATCTAAAATAAAAAATAACAGTAAACACGTCTGCTGAGCATTAACTACTAAGCTGGCGGGACCAACCAAGATACAGAGTCATCTGATCACAATTAATCGAATTTGGGTCACGGTGATAAGTTATGAATGCACTCGGGTTTACTGATCTTTTATTTAGATTACTTTTCTATTGTTGTACGGAACCCTTATAGGTTCGCTTTGGCCACCGTCTGTCTGTAACCCTTTATCTCGGGAACGCCTGGAGGTATTGAGTTGAAATTAAAACCATTGAAGCTGTAAAAAACTTCAAATTTTTGCGACCGCTCATGCCGCAAAAAACGTATATTTCGACACTCAAAGGGAATCAAAATTTATAGGGTATTTTCCGTTGACCTAGAACTATGAAATTTGGCAAGTGATACCCTTTTATACTATAAGTACAGGGAAAAATCTGAAAACTATACATTTGTAATTAAATCATATAAAAAATTGTCTTCGGGGAGTTCGGGAAGAGCTCGGAAAAAACTGCGAGACTCGATTCCTGAACTATTTATAGTATCTAAGTACCTACAGACCAGCGCTGGAGTGGTCTGCCTCTTCAGCATCAGAGCACCTTTGCATTTGGCACACCCACAAATTTTTTCCTCGTATTCTATGTTGTTTTGCCCGTGCTTACATTTGTTGCGGTCTTTGTGTGTCTCAATGTTGTAAAATGTTGTTCTGTTTTACTTGTGCAATTATTTCTTGTCTTTAAATTGTTATATATATGTGTGTGTGTACGCAGATGCGTAAATGTTTCTACAAATATGTAAGGAACGCCTGGAGTGCTAGTCCGACTCGCACTTGCCCGGGTTCTTTTAGGGTTCCGTAGTCCGACAAGGAACCCTTATAGTTTCACCATGTCCGTCTGTCTGTCGGTCCGTCCGCTGCCTAGCGCTAAGACCGGTGGTACTAGAAAGCTGTAATTTGGTATATGTATACATATTTATCACGCCAACAAAGTTAAAGATATTGGATTTTTTTTTACTGTGCCTCCCCTGACATGAAAAATGGGGTTGATTTTTTTTCTCGTCTACCCCATCATGTGGGGCATCGTTAGATTGGTCATTAAAAATATTGTCGGTGTAGAAAGCCTATTTTTTAATTTACTGTTCCGTTTGCGAAATATTAAGCTTTATCCGAGTAGGGCGTCCCCCCCTCTCCCGGCTAAACGGTTGATTGAAGAAACGTGAAAAATTCAGGGTAGTAGCACATAAAAATAGCACTTAAAAGGGAAAGTATCACGGCTAAGTAGGCTTAACTAGCTAAAGAGTAATAGGCAATCAACTTATAAAACTAAAATGAAGTTGTTTATTCTGTAAAGCAGATAAAAATACCCTATTTCTACGGAACCCTACCTTACGCGTGGCCCGACATGTACTTGGCCGTTTTTTTTAGCAATAGCATCAGCACCATCTCGTCATATAGTGGCAATATTAAACAGTATCAAGATGTAAATAGCGCCATCTAGTAACTAAGCAGGTCAACAACGGGAATTTCATGAAAAAAAATGAGATTATGTAGACATTTTATATTTCGACTACGATTAGATCTTAAAATCTGACAATTATACGATACTAGCCACCAAATGCATTACTCTCTTGCACTCCGCCACAGTCGGGTACAAACAACTAGCTACTTGAGTATCCGATTACCTACATCAAAGCTACTTAAAATTCAATCATCAAAGTAAATAAGTTACACCCGCGACGGGAAACGTTATAAGGTCAATGCAAAACAGTGCAAAGTTTTATATCGAAATCAATTTAGATGCTAAAAGTTGGGCCCCTGTTTCAATGAAAGTGCGTGCTTTAATTTATTCACTACAGTTTGTTCCACTAGGGAAGGTACTGGTACGGTTAGGTTGGGATAACTAACACTTTTTTAAGGTTAAAAACCTACTTTGCTGTGGATTAACAAAACTGCTGAGAATGGTATCTTCATATTAAAGTGCTTATAAGTGTGAATAGCAATGGTAATCTGTCTACAAAACCTGTCTTAGGTACGTACTACAGATTTTGTTGTAGGATACTGTATTTTGGTGACCGATCCTTAGTAAGACTTAAAAGTAGCCAACACGAACAAAAAAATGATAACCAGAGTTCCTTTTTAATAGACAGAGATAATTGGAGTCGCTATAAAAGTAACTGCAAAAGATTGTATGACAATCAGGAAACCAGATGGTCTGACGACCTGGTTACGGTGGCGGGGAGGGGGCGGGGCACAAGACCGGGAAGCTTGGAAAACCATGAGAGAAGCCTATGTCCTGCAGTGGGCGTCAAATTGCTGATGATGATGATGATAATGATTAATGTTTTTTTTTAATTATATATAATATATATATATATATATATATACAATATATAATATAAATACAAAATTAATAAGCGAACTTCCCGAAGGATGAGGCCATAAATAAATGTTACAAATATTCGTCTTCTTTCTTATAAATCAAATACATTGCATCCCGTAAGCAGTACACCTAAAGCCATCAAGGGTTTTTTTTTTATTTTGACCTCAATATAGCTGATCCAGTGGGCTAACTAGCGCCACAAATAAAAAAAAAATCATATCTTCATTTACAGATCGTATTTGCAAAAAGTGTCAGTACAAACTCCCAATCATGTTAACAGTGATTTTTAGGACCCACGACAAAGAACCTAGGATCACGAACCTGGGACTAGATAGTATTTATGCTCAAAAAAGCCTATCTAGTCCTAGGTTTTTACCTAGGTTTCACGGCCATGGGTCCTAAAATAGCTACGAGTATTAACATGATTAAGAGATTATATAGACACTTTTTGCAAATTCGATCTGTAAAAAAAGATAAGTATGATTGTTTTCCTCGGTGGCGCCGTTACTCCCTGAAGCCCCTTAAGCAATTTTGTTAAACGGTGCATAAAGATTTTTTGAAGCTTAAATATTAGGCTACTTAGCTTGTTTACATATCCTGAACTTCCGACTGTATAGCTTTGGGTGTCAATGTAATTCTACACTGCTACTTATATTTTGTATGTACTGTTTATTTGTTACCTTTTTACTCACTATTAAAGTAAAACTTGGTCAAAGAACCTCCTTCGTTGTCTTCCTCTACCTATCGTTCCTCTTAAGGCCTTGAGGGGCCTCAAGGAGCAATTCCCGTACAAACGTAGGTTGGTTTTTGTTTACAAACGACATAGCGGATCGCAATGAAACTTTACCAATATGTTTAGAGGATAAAAATTTCAGTCAGATCGTGCTTAAAATTGGAATTAAGCTTATCAAAAAGAAATCATAGCCTTGTGAATAATTTCTATGAAAAGCCTTATGAGGCTATAATTTCTTTTTATTAAGATATTTGTTTATTTTCTATCCAAAAAATATTTTCTTATACAAAAATAGAATCGAATAAATGGAACTGGAACAGAGTGTAGTATTTGTGGAAAGGCTGGAGCCTAAACTAGATCTGTCTGAATCAGATCTGTATCTTAGGTATCCAGGCCTCCCAATCGACAAATTTTATACAATTTTACTGAAAATTTAACAAAATGAAGTTGAAAAAATATATTGTTTACACCTAGACCAACTCTGAATAAAAGAAAATATACTGAATTTATAAATTGGGAATTTCGTACCCAATTTAAAATACAATTCATCTTTATCTAACAAAAACTAATCTGGAAGCGTCTAAGCGTTTAGTTTACCACGCAAACCAACAAACCGTCTTTTACTTCTTTGTTTTCCTTTAGTAGATTGAGTTTCGAGAATTAGTTTCTTTTAGACAACTTTAAATGGCCTGAATATTTGGATGGCGAATAAAAATGTAGGCTGTATAAAGTAGGTACATATTAATATAATTTAGGAGCTGTAGTAATTGCGACGGCCTCCAGCGGCGAAAATTGTATCTGGTTCACCCCAGGAGACGTCAAAATGAACGCTGGGAAAGAATGGTCATGAAGCTTAAGATTTATAGGTTTTGTCTACATCTCCCGGTAATATTGCGGCTTCTTAGTTCTAATACTGTTGCATAACAGGTTATAAAACATGTTATTGAAATAACGCGAAACCTGAAAACCGTTTCTATAGCACGATACTTAACCACAAGTCGAGTAGAACTCTCAATAAAACCAACATAAACAAACACAATACATAGACACTCGCACACAAGCACACACACACACACACACACACACTGGTTGTAATATTACACGGGTTGCGTTTATTTCAATTAATTGTACCTGAAGAGCGGGTATTTCTATACTTCCTGACACATGCATTTCTGTACTTCCTGGTATTTTATTAATTCATAGTTTCGAAAAGAAATAAACACGTCCTAATTAAGGGCACAGGCCTCACAGATAGAGATTGAGTGTGGAATGCATGCGTTATGCCCACCGCGGTGGGCATGCGTTGAGCATTATGGGCTTAATTACAATACCGCAATACGCATACCCAACGCAATTGCACACTCAGATTTCCTTCCTATGTTTGCCTTCACGATTAGTCGTATGATCAGTATATGTTAGAATGGATAAAAAAAGTATTTCTTGCCTCATCAAAAAACAAGTTAGCAGAATTGTTCGTTTTCGTGTCGAGTCACATACATGACATCACGGTACACCAATCTAATGGCGGCTGAAATAGGCGCAGTACGTATCATGTTCAGTTTAATTTGCCTAACTATAGCCCACGCAGGTGTTTTGGGTAGCTAGTGTGTAGATTGGAGAGATACGGTAACCTTCCTGAAGATGAGATTTCAAGCAGATCAGCAGCAAAATCAGCCACCCAAGATTAGCTGGAAGAAAATACTTATTAGTATTAAGCTTGCTTTTGTTGTGCAATAAAGAATTTGAAAGCGATGCTATTGCGCAGCGAGCTTTCCGCGATTGCTTAGTGATTACGCGGCGAGCACTGCGCCATCGGGGCGAGCTCGCAACGTGTTCGCCGCGTTTTGGACACACAGCAGCAAAATGGATTGATCTGACGAGGAAACACTATTGCTGGCTTTGTTACTTAGAAGTCACGTCGGTCATTATTTTTAAAAATTTTAAAACTTTCCAGCAGTATTAAAACGCGAAAGTGAGTCTAAACTGTCACTAGATATGGTTTTTTTAGCTGTACTGAGTTTTGTATAATGAACTTTATGCCAAAATGACTATTACTGAATGTGTTAGTGACGTCGGTCGTCAGAATTCTATTAATAGTATTTGTATTTCCGTAATTTCAAGAATGTGCAGTGCAATAATTCCCATACAAATCCGTGCGCCCAGAGAACCCAGCTTTAGGTATATACAAAAAGATAAACTATATCGTACCACGTCACGTGCAACGTATAACCCGGCGGAATTATCTAAGCACCTCGCACTATGGCAATTCCGACGGTGGCACATATAGAGATTTCCAACGGGTCCTGCGTCCACTGGCTGGTACGTACGTTCATACGTTCTTGTATTCTTCATTGCGGTAAGACCACTATTCAGTGACCTCATGGCTTATAGTGATTTTCTTATCCCCCAATGACTTAAGCGTAATGTTATGTAGCCGATATGTTACACGAGAATCTAAGCTATTATCATAGTAAGTTTTATTCAAACGAATAAAACTTACTATGATGAACGGAAATTCGTTCTGTGGTTTTGCGTGATGCGCACACAAAGAACCAAAGAGACACAGACATATGACACATTTATTATATGTATAGAGATTGAGTTATTATCGAAAAGTCAAGTGAAACCGTGTTAAAAAATTAAAATCGATTTATTTTAAAAGGTTGATTAGGTATTATCTGTGCGTGCATTAATCTGTGAATATGTTGAATTATTGGGCCGTACATATTTGGATGTACAATACTTGGTTTTGCAATTAAATATAATAATAATTTCGCCGATAACGCGCTCTTTTATTACTTTTTAATAAGTTTTTATAAGCCATATAAAATTTCTGATCGACATTGAATTAGTCAGTATTTTTTGTAATGCATGTTATTAAGAAAAATAACTAGCATAAGTAAAAATAAACTATATCGTCTCGCCAGAGCCCACAGTAGTATGTTGACAGGTTTCCCCAGCAACCGATTGACTTGGTTAGTCCCTGAGGCCTATTTCATAGAACAAAAATTCGTGTTTACTATAAAAATTCGGTATACATTGCAAAAGATTAACAAAACGAATCTGCTACGCAATCTACCTCGAATTTTCATAATAAACTACAAATTGCAGTGTTATGAAACTCGTTCCTGAAAGTTCAGAGGTTATCGAATATTGATTTTTCTATAGTGCTGGATGTAATTAACCAGGTTATAAATATATTTATAGTGATTTTCTCGCCCCCTGTAGACTTAAGCGTAATCTTATGCAGCCCAAATGTTACACGGGAATCTGAGCTATAATCATCGTAAGTTTTAATTCATCAGTGGTTTTTGCGTGATGAGTGTACAAAAAGACAGATATATAACAGACAGAGACTTTACAGGTTGATTATATATATAGATTTATTTTTGCTTATGTTTTGTTATTGTGGCGTGTGTACTATTTTTATATAAATGGCTTTTCTTCTGCTCTTTCTTTTTCTTCAAAGTACCTACAAAATGTCACAATGAAGTTAAAATAACCAACAAAAAAATTTTTCGTTGTTGTATAATAACAATTTCTGTAAAACCTCTAAAAAAATATTACTTACTCAGCTACTACCACATGCTAAGACCAGCCAAATGTAGTCGCGAGAACTATAGTGTCCACAAACTATAATTTACCACCACATTTTCTGAGTGAAGGTACACTTTACGGTCTTTGTTTTAAGTATCATAGTTGACTGTAACTTGTTATAATAAGACAGTGAGAGGACAAAGCAATTAGGGACTACACCGTAATTATGAAAGATAACACACTGGGGAATTCCATTTTAACGGTGGAGCGGTCCGTTAGTTCTCTAATCTCTTCGAATGAAGCACTTCATATAATTAAGATAGAACTTCACGTACAGGTAAGTTCGTTTAATCATAAATTGTACTCGTGCTTCGTTCTCGAAATTAGTAATTTTAAATATATTTTTTTTAGAGTGGTGTTAGCCTAGTGGGAAGAACATTGGACTCGGAAGCGAGAGACCTAGGTTCGATTCCTAGTGCGGGCATGTACCTATGACTTTTTGTTTTCAAAGTTACTTACATCTACGAATTTGTAGTAACAATATACCACACGCTAACTGTGAAGGAAAACATCGTGAGGAAACCTGAGTGTCTGAGCTATTCACATACCTCAGCGCTGGAAATCGCCAATCGAATACTCTCTCCCTGAGAGAATGCCTGTGCTCTACAGTGGGACGTGTATCGGCTGCTTATGTATTTTTTTTGATACTAGCCGACCCGGCGAACTTCTTTTCGCCTAACAATAACTGAATGAGCAGATTTATGATTTTAAAATTAATTTAAATTATTAACTTCTTAATTAATTTAAGTTATATGTAAATGTTATGTGCAACTAAGGTGTAGTTAGTTTAGGAGCGAAATAGACAAAAAAAACTTACGGTCTCATTTATAAAAACACGATTCCTTAAAACACTCCATAAACGCTGTATAATGTAGTCTGTGGTAGAGACTTTACAAAAAAAAAGACGTAGGTAACCACATATTACTTACAATGCCTCTTAGGAGTGTTACAGAGGATATTTTCATAAATATAAGACCATTAATAATTTCAAATTTGGTCTTTCATTAACGGAGTTTAAATTCTCATTCTAAAACCACTGGTTTTAGTTACAATAATTTTAACTACAAGTTGAAGCACATAGCTTGGAGAACTGATGGCCGTTGGGGCAAAAAAGTTCTGACCTGGCGACCGCGGACCGGACGATGCAGCGTGGGAAGGCCCCCACCGGATGGTCTGGCGAACTGGTTACGGTGGCGAGGAGTCGCTGGATGCGGGCGGCAGAAAACCGGGAAGCTTGGAAATCCATGAGGGAAGCCTATGTCCTGCAGTGGGCGTCAAATGGCTGATGATGATGATGATGATACTGACATCAAAATAACTTTTAATGGTAAAAGGTCTCTTTGCACAAGCATTATTGTATCATAAAGTAAAGATTTGTTTACAATAACTCTCAACCTGCGACGAGCGGGGTCCAATTAGCTTCCTCTATTATGAGCTTACTTTCTGTGAAGAAGGTACAGTTATAAACCATGTACACGATAAAGTACAGACTCTCCCTAAATACAAACATAAACTCACGACAGTATTCCAGACGGGTAGACAGAGACCAGAGACTGCCACTTTGCCACTATCCTGACAAATCACTTTTGCTTCCTCAACATTCATTAGTCGTCGCATGCACGCACGAAGGTTTCGGGCACTTTGTATCTTGCTCTTTGCTAATACATCCCCTATTTGGTCGAAGTATGTCCGCCTGGGTCATCCCTTACTGGCCCTTCCACCCGCATTCGCTCGACTCTAGACTCTACCTCTACACACTCTATGGGCCACTGTATAAGATTCTAAAACAATATTCTTTAGGATATATATAACAATTACCTCCTACGTGGTTTAAAAAATGTGTTATGCACACTCAAAATGTGTTATGACATTTTCGATAATATTCCATTCACTACCATCATCATCATCATCATCATCAGCCCACTGCTGTCCACCGCTGGGCGTAGGGCTTTTCCCCTACATGCCATCTCTCATGGTCCCTTGCCATCCGCATCCACGGACCCTCCGCTGACTTAGCTATATCGTCCGCTCATCGGGCTGCTGGTCTGCTCACTGACTATCATCCTTTCTCGGCCACCACTCTGTGATTGCCGTGGTCAACCTGCCATCTTCCCACCTCGCCAAGTGTCCCGCCCTCGGTGCACTCTTGCTGGGAGAAAAAAAAACGACCACTGAAATCAGACGTCCCCCCCCCCCCCCCCCAAAATGGAGAAATGCTCTAAGCATTGAGGATTATTTCGAAGACAAAGATTCTGCTATTAAACTAATTTTAACAGCTACGATTGTGTCTAGTATTCAACACATTCACGAGAGAGTTGAAAAGTTGTTGAAAACTCTGTTAATTAGGTAAAAACTTGTTTTATGCCTCGTTGATTTAGCGGTATCGCGTCTGATTACAATGCCGGAGTCTTGAGTTCGATTCCCGCTGGGGGCCGCCGTGCATTTGTATATTAGGTCTAGGTGTGTTTCCATATTTGTGATATCCTTGTCTGGTTACCATAGCACAAGATATCCTAGTTTGGAGCCAGGACAAGTGATTGTGTTGTGTGAAAGTCATTATTGCACTAAAACAAATTTGTACAAAAGCCTACACTAGGTAGAGTCAGTGATTCTATATTTCTTAGAATAATAAGAGTAAGATAAAATAAGCATATTCTTTATTGTACACCAGCATGGGTGGTACAATGGCACGAGTCACGCGTTTTGTGGTGCTAAAATGTCAGAATTTAGGACAATTAATTTACTGGAAAGTCACAACTTTTGTCTTTCGAAACGCGCGACTAGCGTCGTCGTACAGAACACATGACATAAAAATTTGCAAAAATACACAGCACAATTAGCGGTCTTATTGCTAAAAGAAATTTCTTCGAGACAACCCTATAATTATACCCATGTATTCTCTGCATTATTGTCAACATTTTTTCCGATGGAAATCAACAGCTTAGGAGATATTGGATCGCACTTTTTATTGAGATGCATGCAGTATATAATACAAAGCGTTTTTTTATAAGGAATCTTCTCAATGTAATCAAAACATCGGTATTTCAACAAGCGCAGCGCTGGTTTAATGAAATTGGAAAGTGGTTTGAACATCGCAAAAAATACGAATATCTATAACTTTAGACGAATTTGCGCTACGGGATTAAGAGGATATGTTCAGTTTATGTCAGCATCAGCACATTTTCAGCACACCCTATCCAATCGAAACATTGGTAGCTAGACGTGAAAATAGCTAATATTAAAAAAGAACTAAAAAAAATATTAAATAACCAGGGCTGAGGGCTCAAAGAGCTGAGGGCTGAGGGGTCGCTGGATGCGGGCGGCACAAGACCGGAAAGCTTGGAAATCCATGAGGGAGGTCTACGTCCTGCAGTGGACGTCAAATGGCTGATGATGAGGGCTTAAACTTTCACCGTAATGCTGAGTCTGATGCCCTTTGTAGCAACTCTAAAACACCACAGGTTGTATGTTCTACTTGGTCCTGTTCTCTGTGTATTTCTGTGAGCTTCTTTTTGAAATTTGTAACTATTGTATGTTTTTTTTTCTCATAATGTGTTAACTTGTCACAATAAATGTTTTTCTTTCCTTCTTTAATATTTTTTTATGCTCCGTTCGTATCTTAAAAACGCTTAACTTACGCGTCCATTGCGTGCTAATATTTTGATATTTTAACAAGCCGGTCGGGTGTTACGGTCTTATTTATAAAAACACGATTCCTTAAAACACTCGATTAACGCCGATTAAAATAATCTGTAGTGGAGATTTTGAAAGGAAAATACGTAAGCACAGATTAAATAAACTGCCTCTGAGGAGTGCTTCAACGGAATCGTGTTTTAATAAATAAGGCCGTTAAAATTTTAATTGCTAAAACTCAGTATCTACAGAGACTGTACCTCGTCTCTAGCACAGTTAGACCAGACCAATTAATATTATTGTCTATCGCCGACTAGCGGGCACGGGAGGCCATTTTGCGCGAACAAATAAGCCCGACCAACCACTGCCTGGAATTAGGACGGTGCTCATTTTGAATTTGGAAATGCATTCGGATGGGGCAACTATTAAAGTAATTCCAGCGAGCATTTTGGCTTTCAAATAGGCTGTTCACACAAAATATGTGTCATAAACACAATGCAGCCTATATTGTAGGGCACAGGCCTTCTCTCAGAGAGAAATGGGCTTAATTACCACCGCGGATTGCCAATTTCAAGCGCCGAGATACGTGAACACCTCACACTCCATACTGCAGCCTATACATATATACGTCCCACAGTAGAGCACTGGCCGTCTTTCCGAGAGAGAGTTGGTTGAGTCACGATGTTTTCCTTCAAAGTTAGCGAGTCGTATTGCTACTATAACTTCACAAATATACGTAACTTAGAAACCAAAGTCATTGCTGTATCCCGGGATTCGAACCCACTACCTTCCAAATGAAATGCCGGCGTTCTACCGCTCCGCTACCACCGCTTTTTCCTGTCATTTGGGGGTCAGCAACATTTTTGTTGCAAAATCACCTGTAACAGAGTAGATTGTACGCATACAAAGATCGACGTGCCTAATTGACTAATATGAAGGGTAAACCTCATGGAGCCCCCTAATACATTAAAATAATAATGCGCATTTCTCCAATCTGGACATCTGACTTCTCAGTGGTCGATTTGTTTTCAGCTTTACGGCATTATTTTTGTGTGGTATGGGAAACGAATTGCGTTTCGACTCAGGTGTTATTAATTGGGCAACTAGATTCATAGAAGTTAACCTTATATTTCAAGAACTGAATTCAGGTTACAGAAAACAGTGCACCGAAATCAGTAAATAGTGGAATGTAGTGCACCGAAATCAAGAGTGTGCTAATTTTCGTAAGAATTTTTTAAAAATCATGGAAAATTATTCAAAATGTTTATCAAGAAACAAAGGATTTTTAAGTAAAATGGTGTGAGCAGAAACCTGCATAATTGGGTTGTTTACCTTGCCTTTCCATTTTTCAAAGTCTTTGATACCCAACTGCAATGATGTACAATATTCAAGTACAATTTAGTTTGATTCTGAAAACAATCACGGAGGCAAACTTTACTTCACGTGCAATCATGTGACCATAGGCCCTTTTGGACATCCCAGGAGATGCATAATTTTCATCCAGCTATTACCAGTGTTCCTGATATTATCGGTCTGACGATGTGCGGGGCGTCTCATGCTGTATTTGACAGTACACATTTTTGACTTAATTGGTTAACGGTTCTTCGGCAGATATGACTCACAGTTACTTCAGCTTGCTAATTTTAGTGACTATGACAACAACTTTAGAATGCTGAGAAACTTTAAATCGGTGTATTAGTTGAACATTACCGCCAAGACCTTTTAGACACTATGGAACGGCCGAGGAAAACACCTGGCACAATTTCCCGAACGCAGCCTAACACAGCTGGATTTTTCTTGTGGTCTTTAATTAGTCGCTATCCAATGGAAGTCTGCCTCAAGTAGACATATATGGCAGCTTCAGAGGAGCAGCTTCTTCACTAACGAAGATTGACTCCGATACGATCTTATCTTTGAATATGGCCTTTGTATTGATAAACAAATAGATTAGAAATACAAATATACACCATACACCAATTAATAAAAAATAAAATTCTCAAATTACATTCCATTAAATTAAATAATATTAAAGAACGTGAATATTGCACTACCTGGACATAATATGGGTGTGTCACTGCAGCCTAAAAATTCCGTGTCTCAGCGTTACAAATATCCGCTTTGATAAAGATAATTGTTGCCGACCGACCAACCAACCTTTTTTATGTTTTTACTTCTTTGATACTTTTTCTATATTATTATGTCTAATATTTAAAAAATTGAAAAGGAACCATGTCAAGGAGAAGGACAAATAAAACAGATTCCTAAAAGTTACTCTCGCGTTTTCCTAAATATTTACGTGCATGCGTTTCAATAATATTTTACTGACTTTTAGCTAAGCCGCGAATGGAGGTCCAAACTTTTTTACAAGGGCGCTACAAAATAAATGTGGGCATGTATTTTTACAATATATTTCTTGTACCGCGTTGTACGTGCGCAATAAAGTACAATTAAAATGATAAATTAAAAACATATTATATATTTTACAGAGCGACATCACTTTGATTTCTTACTATGGGTTAACTTGTATACCTATATTGATAACAGAAAATTTTAAGATAAGATACAACCCTCCGTGTGGCGACGGATTAGGAATAGCGTCACTCCATGTCGAGTCACTTCCGAGGATGTCGTAGAACGTGACTAAGGAAATAAATTAGCAGGAGACGGGCAGCGGCGTCTTCCTGAGATTCCAACTGCATACTGTGATCGCCAATCCCCCTGCCAAGCGTGGCGATTATGGCAAAACCCCTCATGGTTATGAAAACCATGAGGGAGGTCTGTGCCCTGCAGTGGGCGTCAAGTGGCTGATGATGATGATGATACAACCCTCGAGTAAGAACTGATTAGCTTATTATTAGCACAGTTGGGAGAGCGCTGGCACGGTGAGCCAGAGGTTGCGGATTCAAGTCCCGGCATGGGTGGACTTTTTAGCCTCTAAATAGGTTTTTAAAATTGTCCTCAGCACGGGTTAGTGCAACAAAAAGAATATAGCTTAGTATTGTTCAGAAATACACATTTTTACCAAATCACGTTCTCACTTGGTGAATTATGTGTTTTATTTAATATTTAACCAGGATTTTCTAGAGTGATTTTCTGATTTCGGTGCTCAAAAAGCCACCAAATGACATGGAATTCATAACCATCGAAGCCAGAAATAACATGTTATTACGATTTTTTTCAAAATGTAAAACCTATTTTTAAAACCAATCATTCAATGCTACAATTAAGATTCTGTTATAAATGATTTACAAAATATCACAAATCATTAGAACGTTATTTGTATACCCGATATTTAATCGGGTGCACCGAATTCATAAGTCCGCCTGGACTAAATCCAGAGAGTCGCATAAGGGTGAGTGACCGACGTCTAGTCACTCACCCTTCTGGAATGCTTTATAAATCATTCACAGCATGGTTCATAAGTACCACTGCAATCCGGCGTAGGTCCGGGACATTCAGAAAACATGATTTTGTGACAATACTACTTGTGGTATTTCATTTATAAGTACTATTAACTAATCTATGATTCGGGAACATAATTTAATCGTACAAGTATGGCGTACTTTTTAAGCGATTTACAGTTAGATTCTGGTCAGGGACGCGCCACGGAATATCAGATTTGAGGCTTTCCAGATTTTTTCCTTAAGTTTTAGAAGGCTTTTTTTAAAACTCACGTGTTCGGTAGATGAACATCCAAACTATGTGTGGTATGTTTTAAAGAATTTTATTTTAATATCTAGGCAGTGATTCCAGCGGGGCCTCTGAAAATCTCACCCATGAAGAAATGCTGTAATGAAATAACAGAAAGCACTAATAGCTGACAGACCAATATTTATTTTCCATCTGTGGCGCTAGTAAGCACCTAAGCACAAGTTCAGGTTGGCCTATTAATTCTAAGCGTCAGAACACGAGTACAGCCCACTGAAACGGAATAACTACAGGATAAACTGAAACCAATCCAATTAGAAACATTGTTGTTAAGTGGCGCTGCTGCGAAGTTATTAAACGGAACGGATTTGCCGATTTGGAGCTGAAAATTCAATTAAAGTTTAACGGTCTGATTTATAAAAACTCGAAGCCTTAAAACACTCATTAGTGGCAGTTTATAATGTAATCTGTAGTAACTTTGCCACAGACCATTTCAACGGGCTCAGCGGGGTGTTTAAAAGAATCGTGTTTTTATAGAATGAAGTATTTTGAGAAAACCTGGGATTCGCTTCCCCTTAGAATTAGCTGGGCTATAGTTTCCGTAACCGCCTGTTTCTGAATTGAGAATTTCACTTCACAAAGTTGACACATAACCTCCTCAGCCGTGAGTCGTGATCTTGAAAATAACAGTGGATTTCAATTGATATTTTCAAGATTAGGACTGAGGAGGTTAAAATATTTTACGTTGTTCTGTCTCTTTTCTTATGACGAACCAGAAGTGTCAGATTGGTACAGATACGTAAGTATTTACTTAAGAAAAAGCTCGCGGGGAAACTCCTGGCACTGACTGAAAATCAGCGCTGAAGGCTTGACCCTCAGCATACTGCTGAGTCAGTTGCCATTTATAGCAGCAGTGACACGCCGTGACCGTTCGCTTTCCTTTCTTTTTTATAACATTTCGGTTGAAATATTTTCTTTGTTGTTTTTTTGTTTTGTTATTGTGGCGTGTGCACTATTTTTATAATAAATGTTTTTTCTTCTTCTTCTTCTTCTTCTTCAAAAACCGGCCAAGTGCGTGTCGGGCCACGCACAGTGTAGGGTTCTGTAGAAAATGGTGGTTTTATCTGCTTTATATGTATTTTTAACCGACTTCAAAAAAGGAGGAGGTTATCAATTCGTCGCGTATTTTTTTCTTTTTTTTTTAATTTTTTTTTATTTGGCTATGTTCCTCCATAACTCCGTCAAATCTTAACCGATTTCGACAATTCTTTTTTTTGTTCGCACAGATATAACGTCCCATTGGTCCCATTTTAATTTGGTGAAGATCTGATGAAGACTTTCAAAGATGGAGAACGGAACTCTTCAATGGACAGCAGTAAATAAGCTCTAATGGGGCCCATCCTTTAGTAATATCTGTATGTTTTATAAAATAGCATAAAAGTAGTCCCAAGTTAATTTGGTGATGTTCTGGTGAAGACTTTCGGAGACGGAAATTTAGAAAATCACATTTTAGAGCAACGTAGGGTAAATTATGGTTATAACGGACTTGTTTATTTGTCTCCCGCTCCCCGACTAAAAATTGAAAAATAAAATTTTTAAATAAAAAAAAAGCCGACTTCAAAACACTACAGCACTAAAAAGTTAGAAATCATTTAAACAATTAGAAGTATTTATACATGTAGGTATTGTAGAAGTATAATTTGTAGTCGGTGCCCAGTTTCACGACCAACACATATATTTTGATCACCGAATGTGCTAAAGCATGATAAACACATCTCAGCATGTCTACGTCGGCTTTGTTTCGAATCTGCCAAAAACCTTAAAAATCTTAAAAAACGGCCATAATGTGGGGTTTCCAGTTAAGTTGCTGGTCCACAATTATACCTAGATACTTAATTTTTGTGACTGGCTCCAACTCAGAACAAGTACATGGGAATTTGTGAGGGCAGGCGGAAATACTTAATTTCGATGTGGATTGAGTGGTATTATTAATTGTAAAACAAATATACTTATTTGGTTTTAGATTTATTTTGTGATAATAATGTTGAGTCCAACCAGTTCATGATACGCGTAAATCCGTTTTGTGCTAGTTCAAAAACTTTATCCCAAGTATTCGCTGTGAATAGGAGAAGTGAAGGGACCCGTGCCCCTCGGTGGGGACATAATGGGTTGATGATGAGGAGAAGTGTATCCAACAGTAATCAGGCAAGGACATCACAAACATTGAAATAGACCCAGGTTAAGGCCATTTGTACAAATACACGGCGGCCTCCAGTGGGAATCGAACCCACGGCCTATGCTATGGTAATCAGACGTGAAACCGCTAGACCAACTAGGCAGTCAACATTTACATTGGACAATAACCATAACTGCGCGATCTTTCTGGACTAATCATATAATATGAGGTGAATTTTCATCTTTGTGATATGCTTGCCTGGTAACTATAGCATAGGGTATCCTAGTTTGGGACCAGGACAAGTGATTGTGTTGTGTGCAAGTTATTAGTAATGTAAAAGTTATTAGTAACATTGACACAACGTTCCATGACGTCGAGTCGTTACTATGGAATCGCCCAATGCGGGCTGATGAATTTGAGCAAACTTCATCAAAGTTGGTCTTTTTATATTATTATCTACTTTGTGCTTTGATCCTTCGTGCCCTGTGATAATTACTAATTGGCCGTTCAGAAAACGATACAAACAAGAAGCTGTTTAATTTGCGTTACAAATTTGAATTTCAGAAACAATCGCCAGTAAATTATTTTGAGATGAAAAACCATTTATTGCCTGTTTCAGACAAATGCTAAATTAAGTATGTTGTGTAGGTAAGCGTGGGTGTGTTTGTGCCACTAGTTCACTGCCATACGTATAGGTACATTTTGAACTTGTTTCGTTCCGTGTCCCGCAACTTGGGTAGCGTACATGTCATAGAACTACAATTGATGGTTTACTTTGACAATTCTGTGTACTGCTTAGCCGATTGACTTAAAGATTAACAGGTAGGAATACAAAATATTTTCCGTGTGGCGCCGAATTAAGAATAGCGTCACTCCATTTCCTTCCGTGGATGTCGTAGAAGGTGACTAAAGAAATCAATTACCAGTAGACGAGCAGCAGCGTCTTCCTGAGATTCCAACCGCATACTGCGATCGCCAACCCGCCTGCCAAGCGTAGCGATTATGGCAAACCCCTCATAGTTATCGACCAATCCAACGATAGCCCACACTATGATGTAGGCGAGAAAAGACATCCCTAATTTAGGTGTAGGGGAGGTACCCTACAATTTTTTTTTCTAGGTTTGATTCTACCGTTTTGTCGGCGTTATAAATATGTACATTTACGCCAAATTTCAGCTCTCTATTACTTACCGTCTCTGTGCTAAGCCGCGGACGGACAGACAGGCCGACAGACGGATGCACATGGCGAAACTATAAGGGTTCCTTGTCCACTACGGAACCCTAAAAACGATGGTAACGCATCTGCGCAACATTGCGCAACGCAATGACTTTGTTTTCTTCGTTTGCGAATTTTTAAAAGAAATACCAATCGCTAACTGTGAAGGGAAACATCCCTTCGCCTTCGCCTTCTTAAATATTTTAATTGTGACCTACCTACTAACCTTTAAAGTGTTTTTCAGTTAGCAAATTGTGCTTAATTAAATACTTAATAACCGCAGGAGAAAATTGAGAAAGTTATAGCGCTACTTGTAATATTACGAGGACCTTTCTGACCACAGATGTATGTACCGTCGCCGGCGATGTTGGCCGATAATCCCGGCTAAGTTATATTAGGTGTATGTTCAGTATGTAGGAGTCGCCCAAGAAGACAGAGCCTCTCGTGGCAACCTCATGGAGGAGAAAGAGAGGGTGTCCAAAAACCACCTGGCGCCGATCAGTGACGTTAGAGGCGAAAACATCAGGGCTGCGATGGAAAGACCTCGAAGTTGCCGCTCAAGACCGCGGTGGTATATTTTATAAAGGCCCTATGTCCATGATGACGGCCACCGGATAAGTGAGTTTGGTAAATGTACTCATTTTGTAGTTAGATAGAAATTCAATTTCAACACTTTCACTAACACAACTCAAACAATAAGACAAATAGACCAAGGAAAATGGAAATTTTATATCCCATTCAGCAAAATACATAAATTTATTTATTTTGCTATTAAATACTAGGGAAAGTTTAACTTTTTTCCATTCAGAAATAGTTATTTGTTCTACAAGAGTGCAAGGTTTTAATGACCGAGCAAACGAAGAATTCTAAAATAAAATTACGAGCGCAGCGAGTTGATGGCTAAATGCAAAAAACACAAAGGAGGTCCCGCGACTGAGTTTTTAACAAATTAAAAAAAGTCGTATGATAAATTTGGCACCATGGAGGTAGAAGTAAATAGGTTTAATGATGTTTTGAATTTACAAACTTAGTGCACACGGTGTTTTAAATCCAATTTACTTTATTCTCTAGCGGATAAAAACGGCTTTTGCACTCAGATACTCGTATCGAAGAGCGAAAATACTCTTTATGCCACATCTGGTCAAAAAGCGGGCCAAATATCGGCCTTTCTTTATTTTAGGGCCCTAGTTATGTAATGTACTATTGCGAGATGGAGTGATGAAAGATAAATTTATTTTATTATTGACTAGTCAAAGTGTTAGTCAAATGGTTGACATTGAATTTCAACCCGACACCAAAAAAAAACTACAAAATAAGTACATTATTAACTTAACACCGGATAAACTTACTCCGTGTGGCACCGGATTAAGAATAGCGTCACTCAATTGCCTTTCGTGGATGTCGTAGAAGGCGACTAAGTAAATCAATTACCTGGAGACGGGCCGCAGCGCCTTCCTGAGATTCCAATCGCGTACTGCGATCGTCAACCCGCCTGCCAAGCGTGGCGATTATGGCAAAACCCCTCATGGCTATAAAAACCACGAAGGATGTCCTGCAGTAAGCTTTAAATGGCTGATAACGATGATGATGATGAAACTTACTTAGTTTTTTGTTGGAAGAGTCGGACCAGGTTTCGCTCTGGTTCGCAGAGCTTTAATGCCCGCTTGCTTCGCTCTGATTCGTTAGAGACGACCGACCGACGACGTGAGCTCCGTCTCTACTCACCATAATTAAGTCCTGGTCGGATTCTTCCGACAAAAGATCAAGTACGTGAATCCGGAATTAAGTTAATAATGATTTTTAGGATAAGATAAGAATATTCTTTATTGTACACTAGAGCGCATGACATGACAATTTTAAAAATACACAGTACAATTGGCGGCCTTATTGCTATAAGCAATTTCTTCCAGACAGCTCTATGACGGGTCTCTTCCCTGAGGAAGGTGGGGATTGCTCGGTGGGGACATAATTGGTTGATGATGATGATGAACTCTATGACGAAAAGTTTTTATTATGAAACTTTTATTTGTGTTGATGCTGAATTAATTTATGACTGTTATTAATGTTTTACCCGATCACTTACTTGTGAATTCTTTAACAACAATATTTTTTGATGCAGAAGTGAAGAGTGATACATTTATTTATATTTTCAACCTGCGGTGATAAGACACGTATCTTTAAAAATGCTTTAGTTTCCTATAACAAAGCCTCTAATCCCCAAGCCAAGCAAGTACTTTGCATATCCTATTTAATATGCATATTCTGAAAACCGTTTAGACGCTTCAATTTTATTCCGCGTCGGCGAAAATACATTCACTACAGTACCGTTCGACTGTGTCATTCCGCCTTCAAACCTTACAGTTCTTGTACAACTTATGAGGTTTCCAGACGGCTCGAAATAGGTTTTAGTCAGCGTAGTTACGTGGCCAGTGTCTTTGATCAGACTTGACTCGTTACGGCGGGTAAAGGGATTAAGCCACAGGTCACGTTGGAGCGTCACTTCAGTTACCGAGACTTTAGGTCGGGAACACATTGGTCAAATAGAAATTATGCCTGTGTCACGGTTATAACATTTCAGTGACAGCATTCTGGGCTCATATTCAATTCAATTCAATTCAAATATTTTTATTCATTATAAAAACAGAATGTTTACTTAATGAACGTCAAAGTTGTTAGTTTCACAATTAATGGATTATGTGGAGAAGAAGCTAACAAAGAAACTCCACATTAGTTCTTTTCAAAACACGTTTTAACTTAATTAACAAAGTTTTCAACTTAAAATATTAGTCATGAATGTGTTGAACACTAGTCACAATCGTCCTGTAATTAATATTAATCTACTGTTTAATGCCAAACATCTTTGTCTTCTAAATAATCCTTGATGTTATAGTAAGCCTTTTTGCACCGAATGTGCTTAACACATTCTTTAAACCGCGTTGGAGGTAAAGCTAATATATCTTGAGGAATTTTGTTGTAGAACCTTATACAGTGCCCCATAAAGGATGTGTTAACTTTTGCAAGTCTAAATCGTGGAAATGACAATTTATGTTTATTTCTAGTATAACATTATGGTGGCCACCAACATTTTCGAAGTCTTTGATATTTTTTCTAACGTACATAATATTTTCATAAATGTATTGACATGCAACTGTTAAGATGTTGGTTTCTTTGAAGCAATTCCTTACTGATAAGCCTGAATTTCCGCGGAACATCGACCGGTTTTGGTTATCTTGTTATTTACTGTGCGTACCGCGATTGCGTCGTGAATAAATGAACTTGCATGCTCTGTGAAGTGGCTGCATGAGGTTCACGCTAGTGAACCTGGTGCTAACCAAAAAGAAAAAGGAACGGCCAAATGCGTGTCGGGCCACGCGCAGTGTAGGATTCCACTGAAAGAGGGGGTTTGATCTGCTTTACAGAACTAAAAACTTCATAAATGTAAATTTCAATGGATTTTGTATGTTTTTGGTTGGTCGCCTATTACTCGTTAACTTGTGAAGCTTTCTTAGCCGTGATATAACCATGTTTTTTTTTCACGTTTGTACTATCAAGCGTTTAGTCAGGAGAGGGGGGGGGGGGGGGAGGACGCCGAAAAAACGGCTGTTTTAAGCCGGGTTTATAATGTATACTTTATTGCACACATAAAATTACATGAATAAAACAAAACATTTACAGAATTAAAAAGTGTACATGGCGAGCTTATTTCAGCAGAAATCTCTTCCAGCCAACCCTTGATGTGGTGATACGAACATTATAAACAAGGGAGGAAAGTGTACAATAATTATTATATGTTAACCCAATACAATCATACATATTAATTATATATAAAATTAAAAAGTTACATAAACTTACTTATAAGATGATAAATAACTAGAATACGTAAATAAATAAATAAATACCTAAGTAAATAAATTAACTAAATAAATTTTTTGAAGGGTTTTGACGGTCTTAGTACGCTTGGACCGTGTGCGTGCAGTTTTAGTTGATTATGACGAGGGTCAGTGCGCTCAACTAAAACTACGGCCACGGTCCGAGCGTACTAAGACCGTCAAAACCCGGCTTTAGCGGAAATTTTATGTTGATTGAAAATGGTTGCCGTCACTGAAAATATTAAGCCAATACGTAATAACAGCAAATTTACTTGAAACTACTTTGAACTGATACGGCAGTTTTTAACCTGTAATCGAGACACTAGTTAGAAATCGGTGACAGGAAACCTCTTCGAAATCTCACAATTTACCGCTACGAGCTTGCTACACCGTTGTAGTCTACACCGTAGATATGTACCTATATGAACTTCAAGAGAACTCCGTAGAAAAAAATACTTCAAGAGTATTTTTTAATTATTTAATTTCAAATGTATAGTTTTCAGATTTTGGCGGCACAGGCCCACCGGGCTGGTGGTCTGCCCGCCGATCGTCGACCCGATCTTGGTCACCCTTCAGAGGCTACCTTTTCTTTTGTAGTGATGGCTTTCCTAAGGATTCTGCCAACGTCCGAGTTACAAAAAAGTAGCACCTCTGTGAATGACAATGCAAGCTTCTTTTTCTTAGTTATGGCAATAGGTTCTGTCATTCGATTTTCGTAAACAAATTAAAGAACTATAGAGTTTGCCGGCGCCGACCAAAGAAGCTCAAACCTTAGATTTTTTTTTTATTACCTACTTCTCGTGTTGATATTGTTTGATAAAAAAACAGGCTTATGTTACGTCATCGTTATCAGCCATTTGACGCACACTGCAGAACATAGGCCTCCTTCGTGGTTTTCATAACCATGAGGGGTTTTGCCATAATCGCCACGCTTGGCAGGCGGGTTGGCGATCGCAGTACGCGATTGGAATCTCAGAAAGGCGCTGCTGCCCGTCTCCTGGTAATTGATTTCCTTAGTCGCCTTCTACGACATCCACGGAAGGAAATTGAGTGACGCTATTCTTAATCCGGTGCCACACGGAGTAAGTTTATCCGGGTTTAAGTTAATAATGTACTTTTTTTTTTTTTTTAAATATTGTAATAATATGAGTAAGGTTTTGATAAATGTGGTCTGAGAGTTTGATTCATTATTAAATTATGACAAAAATAAATTTTGAAATCAAATTTTCTCAATCAAAAACTTGTACAGTACAGGATAAAAATGTTTGTAATTTTATTTTCTATCAAACCCTCAGACCACATTTGTAAAAAGTATACAAATATTATTACAATCACTAAAATAAAACAGCTTTAAGTGAAATAATATTGATAATATACAAAAATCATAATTATTCATGTACATGAATAAACGATACTTTACTTTACTTTACTTTACTTTACTTTAAAAACGTCTCCCTAATAAACGCTGCACGAATTCGAGGTCACCTGCATGTGATAGTTTATAGATAGGTAGATAAATAGAATATTCTTTATTGAATTTACACCAGAAATTTCATATGAGAACTTTATTAAGAATTAAGAAATGATAGGTATACTTGGATTATTTAGATAGGTTCCATTAACAAAAAAAAAGCAATAACACATTAGCAGTTAAATTACGTGGAAAGGTTTTTTACTAGTAAATAAATTACAGGCGACTGAAACGAAGCGGCGACCACACAAAATTGCTCTGGATTTCGTTCGCGTTGCCTTGTATCGTTGTCATTTTTTATGACACAGCTATAACAATGGCTCCGTAAGAAGTGAACTCTCACCCTTAAAACAGATTGAAGTGAACTCTCACCCTTAAAACAGATTCTTATATTCATGAAACTGCAATTGCTGACGCGATAAACTTGCTCGTTAAAAGTTGAGCGAAGATGAGCGCGATTCGCGTAGCGATTTAGATAAACTCAAGTTCTTTTGCTATTAAGGTGAGTGGCAAATCGATGGAAGCGTTCAAAGCGGAGAGTCGATACTCTGCTAAGTTAAGGTAAAGAAATCAACTACCATGATTGGATGAGGATTTAGATAAACGGATCAAGAGAAGGCTCGAAATTACCGAGCTCAATTTGTGTACCCGTAGAGATTAGATTATAGCTTGTACTCTCGATTGAGATATTTCAAATCTTACCTACACTAAGCTGTATTGATCGGTTGCAAAGTAGATACAGCCATTTTCTTACGTGCGCAAGGTGACAGGTCTGAATCCCAGCACGCGTAAGGTGCCATAAATATTGCGAAAGAGCATGAAAATATGAACGAAAATGAGATTGGATAATAAAACACACATACACACAAACCCCCCAGCACCCCTCCCCCCACACACATATTACTTCAGTTTAATTCTTGGTAATATTTTAAGTACCTATACCAGGCTAGACGTGTTCTGCAATACTACCTGCAATTTATGGAATTACCTCCATAAATCTATCCTGGCATTCGAACTATTATGCTTACCTCTAGTATGGTATCCATGATACAGTGTTGCCTAGTATGGGGCCGAAGCGAAAATTTGTATCGCTGAATATGGTTTACTTATTACTATTTTAAGATTGTTTACATATATATACTTTTATGTCTCACCTATAGTAAATAAAGATTTATTAATAAAAGACACTGACAGTTGAAGTATGAAACAAAAAGTGATTCGGTCCACTGCGAATTCAACCTCAGTAGGGACTAAATTAATTTACCTACGAGAAGTGGAAATAGACAATCCGCCTGTTGGTGAATAAAAAAAAGTGTTTTATTGTTTCAACTTTGAGATTTAATGCCATCGAGTTTTTTATTTCATTTCTGTCCTGGGTAGCTGTTATCTGCGTAGAGCAGAAAACACCGTGTCGCTTCTAAATCGATTTATTGTAGACGGACTTCATACAAAAAAAGTACCCGAAACCGGCGTGTGCGCATGCAACGCCTAATAAATGTTAATGAAGCGAAAGAGATCTGTCAGCATCGTGGCAAGTGGCAGACTTTGGTCTCTGCCTACCCTTCTAGGATACAGGCGTGAGCTATGTTATGACTTCTCGCAAGCTAATTCCAATACACTGCATTTTTCTAATAAGTTTTGTTGCATTCGATCCTGTCTCAAGTGTTCCAGAGTTCAGCTTACACAAGTTAGTTTAGTTTGTGCTGTTTACACAATCAGGTGAAGAGCCACAGGGAACCGACCTGTATTAACAAGTTGTAAAACTTAGTCCATTTTGTTCAGCGTGTACAGTGGGCGAAGTACTGTGTTCGTGCATCTAACTTAACTCTTGTTGTGTTTATGTGACACTAAAATGCAGTGCCTCTGGTCTAGCGGTATCACGAGTGATTACCATGCCGGAGGTCGTGGGTTCGATTCCCACTGGGTATCTTATAGTTTTTCTCATTTTGAGGTTCGGAACCCTAAAAAATAGGCTTTACACTTTCATACTCAAATTTCCAACATGCTTGACAAAAAAAAAAATGAATAAAGGCGTCGTCGGGGGGGCGAAGCCTCGCGTAATAAAAAAAAACTTCACCCCAGAAACTGTAGTTAGGTTGCTTGTGAACTTACGCAGCGGAGCACTACATTAATAACTTTTATATACCAAATTAGTTAGCTGTATTTGTCATATTCAGTTGAGGAATTAATTCGGCGGCCCCGTATTCTACAGTCCCTCCGGGGATTTTGTTGCACCCTGTATGACGGGATCCAACGCCATAGTTTGAAATTTATTTTATTTATTAGGACTCCCAACAACACATAAATAAATAAATAACTTCCACACAACACAATCACTTGACCTGGTCCCCAACTAGGATACCCTGTCCTGGGATATCACAACCATGGAAATACACCTAGACTGAGACCATTTGTACAAATGTACGGCGGCCCCAGTGGGAATCGAACCCAAGACCTGTGTCGTGGTAGTAAGCGCCAACGAGGCAGTCCAACGAATACATTCACAATAGAAAATAAAACTAAAAATAAGCGAAGTGTTATCTCACTTACAGGCAGCCACAACATGCACCGTTAGTATTATGTTATTTGCATGTATCTGTTGATATTTTATATATTGACTTTCTTAATTTGGCATGTATAATTCATACACCCTTGAAATTATTACTTTTCTTTGTTTGTACATATATTTTATTTTATTAAGTCTACAAAACAGAATACAATCGATTGTTTTATAGAATAAATTTAGACATAAAATGTTTGTGTTCTGGACTGTAGTCCAAGGCATGTAAACATAGAGGTTTGCCACGATGGAAGTGGCATATGCAGTTCTTAATCCAAAACATAAAACATAAAGTAGGTAATTTAGAACTAAAGGAGCAGTAATTAATCATTCAATTAAGGGGTAAAGCGTTGGACGAAGACGGGTTAGATATGTTACAGCCAAAGTGATTAAATAGCTATTATACATAATGACTGGTCATTATGTATAATATCCAGATTTATTACTTTGGCTGTAACAGATATAATAAAACTGATAAGTTTGATGAATTTTGAAGGACTTGGTTCAAAGATGTCAATACTAGAAAATTTGCCATACAGGTTATTATGTATCGACGACACTTTCTAGAAATAGGGTTGTAATACGAGGTGTTGTTCCTGTACACGGGCAGGTGAAATGGTCTGTATTTACCGGTTCTAAAAAAACAACTACTTCCTTCTCCAACGTATTGGTCCGGTCCATACAAAGGTTGTCTGGAAGAGATCACTTTTAGCGATAAGGCCGACGTCTGTACTCTTAGGTTAAGAAATGTCTGTTTAATTTCCTTTTTTATGTACAATAAAGTGTTCTCTATCTGTCCATCTATCTCTTGAGGAACTTAATGTCTAAATTTAGCTAACACTGCTGTAACTGGTGTTAACCGTTATCACCTCTTTCTTTCTAACTAGGTTCACAGAATAGAATGCATCTCAATGGCTGTAGATTCAAAAGCACATCAATCCTTTACATCCGTGTACTCTACTCAGTTACGTTACGAGTGACTTTTCAACGAACGCTCTTGTCGTAAATGCAGTTGGGTTCAAATTATCTGCGTAAATATCGATGTATTGACTCGATTTTAGGTACTGAGAGAAGGCCTGTGCCCTATAGTAGGACGTGTATAGGCTGCTTATGTGTATAATAGCATTTATTTAGTATAATAGCATTATTTGGAAGACACGGATGCATAAGCATAAGCATAAGCAGCCTATATACGTCCCACTGTAGGGCACAGGCCTTCTCTCAGAGAGAGAGTACGGAATTTTGTATGAAAATACTGGCTTATGACGTCACATTTCAGAGCACTCTTTTTATGTTTAATGTATTTAAAAACTGTAATAACTAGTAATTGACTAATTTTTGTTTTAATCGAGCATATGAAATAATTTATTGTTGATCGTGTCAAATACCGTATTAAGCAAATGAACCTGTTTTGAAAAAAATAAATTTGGAGTTTCTTTGTTAGCTTCTTCTCCGCATAATCTATTAATTGTGAAACTAACAGCTTTGACGTTCATTAAGTAAACATTTTACAGTGAATAAAATTTTAGACTTTGACTTTAACATTTCAAAAATTTGTTAACACCCTGAGTGAAATAAAATATACTCGCGTATTTTGTTCCACTGTACCTACTTACTAAAACTTTGATGGTTAAAAGGTTCACAAGTTTTTTACAATATTCTACTTTGCTCTAAAACACTCTCGAAGCTTTCAGCTCGAAATTTACTTCCTACAACTTGTTCACAGTTCACGATATCTCTTGTGAAACTTTAAATAAGTACCTACTATCGAATAAATAACAAGTAGTATCCCAATAGAGCTGACAGCTGACATCAAACTATCTATCGGAGTGGTTAACTAAGAAATGTATTTTGTTTGTTTGATTACAACAACTTAAAAACTGGCCAAGTGCATGTCAACCCACGCGCAATATAGGGTTCCGTAGAAAGAAGGTTTTTTTATCTGCTTTACAGAACTAACAACTTCATCGAAGTCATTTTCATTGGATTTTGTACGCAATTTTACTTTTATAAGTTGGTTGCCTACTCCTTAACTAGTAAAGCCTATTTAGCCGTGATAGTTTTCCTTTTAAGTTCATTATGTATGCTACTGCCCTGAATTTTTTCACGTTTCTACAATCAACCGTTTAGCCAGGAAATGGGGAGGACGCCCTACTCGCACATAAATTTGCGCTCTAAATCTCATGAACGTCAACGACCAATTTTACAATATCCTACAATATGGTGTAGGCGAGAAAAAAAAATTGCATTCCTCATTTAGGTGTATTATTGTTAGTAAAATTCTTTATTGTACCAGAAAAAATTGTACAATTGGCGCACATTGTGAGAAGAGGTATAATATCCGAGAGACAGCTGTAAAAGTGAAATTACTTTTTATTGCAATTGCTGAAGAAACAGATACGCAGTGTTTCGGAATCTCCTATTAGACATTAAGCCACGTACGCTGCTAGCAATAACGATAATATTTACAAGAACTTGGAGTTGTACAGTCAACGGTGCATCAACTGTTACATTTTACTTACAAAGTCGCCCGTAATGTAATTGAGTAGCGTGCACTGATTTAAATTTCGATGTACTGACTGTACTTACCAAGTACTGCCGTTGAATCTTCTGTCGTAGAATGGAGCCAACTTAGGGCCAGTTTCTGAATTGAGAATTTCGCTAAGTAAATAGTTAGTTAACTGAAGTGCTGTCTCTTCTCTATTTCTCTCAATTTACTTAGTGAAATTCTCAATTCAGAAACTGGCCATTAGTCTATGAAATTCTAAGCAGCTATAAAGGTACAGTATCCTCAGAAACTCATTTAAATTCATAAGAAATAATATAAGTAATTATAGGCTTCAACTTACAAAGACATAACATTTTAAAAGTTATACACTAGGTTAACACTGTCGTAAGTCCCTGCCTCCTAAACTAGGGCAACCTGTGCCTTGGGGGTCAGTTGCTCCCTTTTTAGAGCTAGCACTAAATTATGTTGTTTTACTTAAATACTGCGTGTGGCACCGGATTAAGAATAGCGTCACTCCATTTCCTCCCATGGATGAAGGCGACTAAGGAAATAAATTACCAGGAGACGGGCAGCAGCGCCTTCCTGAGATTCCAACCGCATACTGCGATCGCCAACCCGCCTGCCAAGCGTGGCGATTATGGCAGGACCCCTCATGATTAGAAAACCATGAGGGAGTCCTTTGTCCTGCAGTGGGCGTCAAATGGCTGATGATGATGACTTAAATACTCGACAAGACAATAGGGAAGATTTGGAAAAGAACAGCGCAAAGCAGAAGCGACTGGCGCTTGCATGAAGAGGCTGACGATGTCCAACAGGGGATATCGACGGGCTGAAGATGATGATGATGACTTGAATTAAAGTCTAACAATTAGAAAAAAAGCTATTGAGTTCAGACCTTTTTTCAATCTTCTCATTGCGATTGCATCGCTGCTGTATCTTGTTAGGAAGAAGAAAATACGCCGCCGTTACTGGGTACATCCCCTCTTCCGTGAGGGATTCCGAACGAACAGGCTACCATACGGGATTCCGAATCGGACTGAATCCGAATACGAACGGAAATCTACTGTATGTATGTGGTAGGTCCATAGGTTTGTATGAATTTACTGCGTTCGGAATCCCGAATCGAATATTTTCGAATCGAACTTCCGAAACGGAATTTCGACTGTATGTGGCCGGCTTAACTCGTGGCAGGCAGCTAAACCGCGGTCGCCAGATAATGGTGTGATGCTGATAAATGGGGTCGTTTGTCTTCGGCACACATTCGGGTGGGACACTTCGACTGAATTGAATCATCTGGCTATATCCGAGTTAGTGATGTGAAATCATTCTGGTATTTTCCAAAAACTTTTACAAAAAAGCGGTTGATTTAGTTAATTTTAGGTTTTTGTTTTTATCCAAAAAGACATAATTAAACTAAAAGTAATGAATATGTATTGATAAAATAAAGCAGATTATGTCACTCGTGTCATTAAATTTTAATGTCATAATTTCTGTGAAAACAGGTAACATCCAACAGCCTTCTCAACCTAAAAATACCGATTATTGTCGGGACCGGTTCCCAGGGTTTTTTCAACGCATTCTTACTTCGAAAATAAGTTTCATCTCAAACATTTATGTTAATTTTCTCTTGGCCACCAGTAGCAATCTATAAATTATGCCACAGAAAGTAATCGATCAGGTTTTAAAATAACCGGTTTTTCAAAAAACCCGTTTTTCTACCGGCTTTCTTAGAACTGATTCACATCACTAATCCGAGTTCATACGTGTTTTGCACAGCGGGTGGAGTTGTAAGAGAGACCGGAAATAATTATTGTTAAATCACATGAATATGTGTAGAATCCGAAGACAGCATGACCTGATGACTGTTACACATCGTCTGTCTAAGACTGGCAAATCACTAGAGGCCATGGGTCCACGTATATATAACAAAATTCCCGTGGACATAAGATGGAGTCGCAGAGCAATTACATACATACACAAACAAAAACAAAAAAAATATCTATGTGTAAAATATTACTATTCTGTTGAGGAATATCTGGACGAACAACCGAATTGACCTTAATTTATTATGTATGATTATTAATATGATTTAAATTTATTATTTATTATGTTTTTATTGTTAAGTTATTTAAGCTAAGCATCTGCTTAGATCTTGTATTATTATTATTACCATTTGACGATGTTGTTACCTAAAGTTGAATACGAGTACGATTTGAGTATGAATTGAGTAAAATTACGAGTTGAGTATGGAGTTGAGACTGAAAGTTGAGTACGAAAACGAATACGAATGCGAATGCGAATGCGAATGCGAATGCGAATGCGAATGCGAATGCGAATGCGAATGCGAATGCGAATGCGAATGCGAATGCGAATGCGAATGCGAATGCGAATGCGAATGCGAATGCGAATGCGAATGCGAATGCGAATGCGAATGCGAATGCGAATGCGAATGCGAATGCGAATGCGAATGCGAATGCGAATGCGAATGCGAATGCGAATGCGAATGCGAATGCGAATGCGAATGCGAATGCGAATGCGAATGCGAATGCGAATGCGAATGCGAATGCGAATGCGAATGCGAATGCGAATGCGAATGCGAATGCGAATGCGAATGCGAATGCGAATGCGAATGCGAATGCGAATGCGAATGCGAATGCGAATGCGAATGCGAATGCGAATGCGAATGCGAATGCGAATGCGAATGCGAATGCGAATGCGAATGCGAATGCGAATACGAATACGACTATGAATACGAATGCGAATACGAATATGAATATGAATATATCGAGGATGTAGTATTATAAGTAAAAATGCGTTTATTGCGACCAACAAAACAGCAAATTTGACTTAAAGTATAATGAATTTGCTATTAATAAAGAATTTACAGTTGGCAAACAAAAAGTGTGAGCTCAGCATGTGCCGCCAGAGACAGACTTGCCTGGCTGTTGACTGCGCTGTTTTTCAGCACCCACCTGCTTAAAACTAACTACTTAGTTAAATTTAATACAAACTAATGAGTATGACATGATTGAGCTGTCCAATGTTAGTTTAACAAACTGCATTTTCTTATATCTGTGCTACGGTCACCGATTTATACATTTCAAGCCGTAATATTTCAAACTTTCCCAGAATATTGCCATGATGTCGGGATATATTATGTCCACACTATTTTTAGGCATAACAAAGGGGTCTGCATATTGAAAAACTATCGGGTAGGTTGAGTTCAGCTGCATTTGCAGTTAGAAAAATTGGACAACTTACAGACATATCGACTGCGAGGCTGGTCTATTTTAGTTATTTTCACAGTACCATGTCATATGGGCTGTTATTATGGGGACGGACAGCAGATATAGAAACAATATTTATTTTGCAAAAAAGGGCAGTAAGAGCAATTTACAACTTAAGCAGTAGGGAATCGCTAAGGGAGCGTTTCAAAGAAATAGGAATTCTTACATTGGCTTACCAATATATATTCGATAATATAATGTATGTCCGTAAAAATATAACAATGTTCAAATTAAATAGGGACGTCCATAACGTAAACACTAGAAATAGAAATAAGCTTGCTTATTCTAAACGTTTAGCCAAGGTAAATACATCGTTTGTAGGCTATTGCGTTTGTTTTTACAACAGAATTCCAGAACATGTTCTATCCTTGTCTGAAAGTAAATTTAAAACATTAATTAAAAAATAGCAATGTAAAAAAGCCTATTATAGAATAAACGAGTATATGTATGAACGATATAAGCCCTTGGCAGTAAACCAATTCCACTGCGATTTCATTGTTATTTAATTATTGTTTTTTGGTAAAATAAAACTATTTGTATTTGTAATTGTATTTAGTTTTAAAAAGGTGTACTGACGACGTGATTGCACATTAATAAATAACTATAGCATACATTTTATAGCTGACAAGAACTCAATCTGCAGGTTTGCTAAAGGTCATTCGAATGGTGGCGTGGTGGCCGGGTCACCTATCTCCCTCTAAAATGGTTGAGACTGGTGATGGCTGACCCCTGCGTTATGCTCGTGAACGGGTGCTGTTCGTGTGTCTGGCCGCAGCATTAATGTTTTTCCTACTTTTGTAAGAAGTGTTATTTTGGCTTTTAAAGTTATTGGTGGCTATCACGGAATCATATCATATAGGCTTTTATGTATAATTTTAAGATGATTTGAGAAAAGATGGTCAGAGTGGAGTTTTTTTTCCCGCTGCCTTTTTCTCCACTACAAATAAAGCCCGAAGGCAGCGGCTAACATAGTAACATTGTACAATGACATTCGGCAAACAGAATGTAAATTATTTACGTTGAAATAAATTATTGATTTCTGATTTCTGATCCATAGTCCTTTTATGCACTACTGCAGAATGTAGGTACTCTTTCATAAAAAGAATTGAACCAAGGATGAAAATTTCAACGAGTTGTGCGTTTTGATAAGTGAAACCCATCACTTTTATGTGTATGTGGATATTTTACAACTTGTTTGTCAACCTTTAGTCACTAAGCTCATGAAGTTTCCCTTCCACGTAGGATTTGTTAGTGACCAAGTCCATGCTCTCTCTTTCTGAAAGAAAGTCTGTGCCCACCTGTGATACATGGGCTACATGTGTGTGTTAAATGTGTGTTATGCTGGATTTCTACATGGACGCATCATCATCATCATCAGCCATTTGACGCCCACTGCAGGACATAGGCCTCCTTCCTGGTTATCATAACCATGAGGGGTTTTGCCATAATCGCCACGATTGGCAGGCGGGTTGGCGATCACAGTATGTGGTTGGAATCTCAGAAAGACGCTGCTGCCCGTCTCCTGGTAATTGATTTCCTTAGTCGCCTTCTACGACGTCCACGGAAGGAAATGGAGTGACGCTATTCTTAACCCGGAGCATAGCCATACATAATATAATTATTGTTATAAATGAAACAGTATCTTAGTCCGGGCTTTCATAACACTGCCATTCATAGTTTATTATGACAATTCGATGTATATTGCCCAGCCTATTAGTATAATTAGTCTTCGTACCTACTTAAAGAAAAAACTGTGTAAAGGGGATAGGGCTATGGTATAGTCTGCTATGGCCTTACTTCATAGAATCACAATATAGTCCGCACAAGTCTTTACAGTGTAAGTGTGTGAGTAATTGACGTAGTGTGATGCGGAGTGATGTGCAAAGTATAAAATATTTAATCGATTAATAAATTCCGATTAGATGCAAGAAAAATAGGCTGATAATTATTACAGAGAGATTTAAGCTATTTACACGTTAATTAACTTATAATGTTTACACAATTTCGTTTTGTTTATCAAACATCTGAAAAAAAAATTATAGGCTGCCATGAGTATATATGACGTGGTACTCGTATTGTTGTTTTTAAGTGGGAAAAGTTTTATTACTATGTAGAGGAGCTTACAGATTGATATAGTACCTACCTATGTCATATAGTCAAACTACTTAATTTAAATACAAGGGATGGCAGAGGTTCTACCACTTCCATAGAGGTAGAGGGTTCTACTGAATAAATATCTCTCGCTTACATTTTATCTTGGTACTTTAATTCCTTCCAACGATCTATCTCCCCAGGCACTTGACGAAGATTGTGACGTGTGATAAGATTTTGTTCAACAGTGGTACATCCCTAGTAATCCCCTGCGCAGCTCGCCTTTGACGCCTAACATGAGTCATTGCGCAGGATTTGGCGAACTTCACTCAACTGCCGAAAAGATTTACGCGGATTAAACAGCAAACTATGACAGTTTCTACCATGTTATCCATGTTACTGTCATTGTTATCGAAGCCAGTTGTCAGTCAGCGTTGCGCTATAACGGTCTTGCTTATAAAAAGATTATACGACTAAAACACTATTAAGATACTGTACTTCTGCCAAAAGGCAAAGCAGTTTGTTGGCAGATGTTTTGCGCCTTACAATTTATATTATTAGGTAAAATGATTAAAAATAGTGTCTTCAAAATAGTATTAAAAATCCAATTCCTTCCGTGGATGTCGTAGAAGGCGACTAAGAAAATAAATTACCAGGAGACGGGCAACTGCGTCTTCCTGAGATTCCAACCGCATACTGCGATTGCCAACCCGCCTGTCAAGCGTGGCGATTATGGCAAGACTCCGCATGGTTTTCATAACCACGGCACACGTTCTGCAGTGGACGTCAAATGGCTGGTGATGATGATTAAAAATATCTGTCGTGGAAGGTATTTGAAACTTCCTTCACCCTACCCTTTTGCTTGCCGTATGCTTGAGCGTAAGGCTTGGGTAAGCAGTAAATGGGTGCGTTGCCCATTCCACCTCGTAACTAGATAAATTTAGATAGGCCGTCCTTTTACCGTTTCACCACTCCAAGACACCTGTCTCTTGCAGCCGCTAAACAAAGCCGCCTTTGTTGTTAAAACTCATTGTTTTAACATTTTGTGTGTCGATTTGCGGGTGACAGCCTACGTCATTATTTGCATTAGCCGGTGACGGGCATATTGTTAGGCCTAGAGTAGCACGATGCAAACAGGTACCTACATCGAATGACATAGCTATCTAGAGCACAGGGATGTACAAAGAATGTTCAACCTTTTAGGAACTGCATTTTCGACGTTTTTCTTGAAGGGTATTAATTTGATTCACAAAATAAATTGAGACAATATCTACAATATCCATTATTAAGTCTTCTTCTGCTATGAACGTATATTTTTAAATATCACACGTAGGTATTTGACTGCCTCATGGCTCTAGCGGTATCACGTCTAATTACCATGCCGGAGGTCGTGGGTTTCATTCTCACTGGGAGCCGCCGCACATTTGTACAAATGGCCTGCACAGTCTGGGTGTGTTTTCATGTTTGTGATGTCCTTTCTTGGTTAACATAGCACAGGGTATCGTAGGCTTGTACCAGGAGAAGTGATTGTGTTCTATGGAAGTAACAATTTATTGATTCTAATATTCCCCCTCTGTATATAATTTTTATAATGCAGGAATGTGTAAGTATTGTAAGTTGCGTACATAGTACATTGTATATATTAGACCTGTATTTTTTTATTCTCATTTAATGTAAATTCTGTATAATTTTATTTTTTTGTGGGATTATAAACTATTTTATGTAATAGAAACATAATCCTAATTAGTAATTGTGATATTATACAATTTAAATGAACACATAAAATAATAGTAAGTGATCTATTAGCAAACCTACAGGACGATAAAATAACGCCATTAAGTTTCCATTAATCAATAAGTTAAGTAGCTCTGAAAAATATAATGCAATGCGTTCCCGGAGGCCCGAAGGGTGTCAACGAGACAATCTGCCTGCCCGCCATCTCCAGACCGCCTTTCCGTGCCCCCGACAGCCAGCTTGCCCATCTACCCGAGCACCCGCCTGACCGCCCGTCTGCCAGTCCGCCTGCTCACTTGCCCGCCTGCCCAACTTCCCGCCTGATCACCGCTTCGCCTGCCCGCCTGCCCGCCCAAGTCCACCCGCGACCATGGCGCATGCAAAGAAATATTAAGAACTAAAATCGTGGTTAGAATCCAGTCGATTACATTTTATATCAACCCTTGAAAAGTTGGAATCCAAATGAACAGTTTCGTGTAAACACACACTTCGTATAATCGCAGTAAAAAAACATTAAATATAATCGTACATACATAAAGTCACGCCTGTATCCCGGAGGGGTAGGCAGACACTAGATGCTGCCACTTGCCACGATCCTGGCAGACCACTTTCGCTTCCTCAACATTCATCAGCCGTTGCATGCACGCACGTAGGTTTCGGGTACTTTTAGCAACTTACCCTTTGCTAATACATTAGCAACATACCCTTTGCTAATACATCCCATGTTGGGTTGAAGTATGTCCACCTGGGATGTTGCTTGTCGGCCCTTCCACCCACACAAATATAATCGTATCAAAAAACATAAAAAATAGATCTAAGCTAGATGTTTTACAGTTATCGCATATTGTTTATGTACTTTGACTAATTAACGGCTACTATCAGTAGACTTATCATCATCGGCCTACGCTTGTCTACTGCTGGACATAGGCCTCTCCTATAGCACGCCACTGAGCACGGTCCTCGGCTACTCTCATCCAGCTCTTGCCAGCCGCTCTGCGAAGATCATCGCTCCACCGAGTTTTAGGACCTCCTACACTACGTTTACCGATCCGCGGTCTCTACTCAAGATCTCGTCTACCCCATCGGTTATCAGTTCTTCGGATGATATGGCCGGCCCACTGCAACTTCAGCATACTAATTCTGTAGGCTATGTCGGTGACGTTTTGCATTCGATCTTTCAGAGACACCCCGAGCATAGCCATTGCCATAGCACGCTGAGCGGCTTTTGGGCCAGCCCCACCGTGAGTGTTCACGTTTCGGCACCGTATGTCATGACGGTTAGGATGCACTGATTGATAAACAGCCTGTTATTTTACGAGAAATAGAGGGTTACCTAGACAATTTAACTTGTAGGTACATGCTGAGACTCGAACCCACTCGCGCATGTGAGGGAAGGCTTGCGCTGCTCTGCCATCGCTGTGTCGCTTAAGTGTATAGTTTATTAATACTTAGGCCGACTTGCACCGCTTTCCTAAATGTAGCTTAATTAGTACTTAATTAGTACATAAGCAGCCCATATACGTCGCACTGTAGGGCACAGGCCTTCTCTCAGGGAGAGAGTATGGGCTTAATCGCCACGCGTGCCCACCGCGGATTGGCGATTTCAAGCGCTCAGTTATGTGAATAGCCCAAACTCTCCGGTTTCCTCACGATGTTTTCCTTCACCGTTAGCGAGTGGGATTGCTATTATAACTTCACAAATGTACATAACTTAGAAAACGAAGTCATAGGTACATGCCCGCACTGGGAATCGAACCTGGGTCTCTCGCTTCCGAGTACAATGTTCTACCCACTAGGCTACCACCGCTCTACTTAAACAGTATTTAATTAAAATTCTTCACACAGTAGTCGATTTAAATGGCGATTTAAGTGGAATTTAAGAAGTTGTGCTACATAGTCGAACTTAGATATCCTAGTGTGGGGCCAGAAGCAATGTATGTGCCTGTATGTAAATGTTTATGTTTTATTTGTCCAGTAGTTCTAATATGAATTTATTGAACTCGATATAATATTCAGTATTAACATATTATCATGTAATGTAATGTAGTGCATGTAATGTAATGTAATGCAATGTAATTTAATTTAATATAATGCAATGTAATGTAATTTAGTGTAATTAGTGTAATGTTTATATTATGAATTTGACTAGATTTTAAATAAACTGGAATTTAGAGGATTATAAATAAGGATCATATACTTATCACATAATAATACAAAGAAGTATGGCTGGCTTCGTATAACTTCAGCACAAAAGACTCAATTAATCCCCGCTCCAAGTCCTTCACGAATTAGGGGAAAAAATAAGCCGAAACAAGACTTAGTAGGGACTTGATGAAGAGATTAAACCAACTAAATCCCTATTACGAGGCACCGGTTTAATAAAATCAGATTAAGTCAAGCAACAATGGATCCACCTGAAATATTTCACTTTTAGTCCGTCAAGTCGGCTGTCGGTTTGTAAATATTACTTAGAATCATCATAAGCAGCCTTAATACGCCCCACTGTAGGGCACAGGCCTTCTCTCAGAGAGTATGGGCTTAATCACCACGCTTGCCCACCGTGGATTGGCGATTTCAAGCGCTGAGCTATGTGAATAGCTCAGACGCCCAGGTTTCCTCACGATGATTTCCTTCACCGTTAGCTAGTGGTATTGCTACTATAACTTCACAAATGTACATAACTCAGAAAACAAAGTCATAGGTATATGCCCGCACTGGGAATCGAACCTGGGTCTCCCGCTTCCGAATCCAATGTTCTACCCACTAGGCTACCACCGCATTTAGAATATCAGAAAAGAAAACAGATCAGATGGCGCCACTTTTAACCACGGAGATTAGTCTCTAAAATGCGTATTTATTCAGTAGTGTTATATTCATATTCATATTACCTACTTATTGCTAAATCACGTGCACAGTTATAATTACAGGTGGTATTGGTTTTTGTAGGTAAGTACATGATACCCTGTGAGGGCCAGTACCCTTGCAGTCAATACAGTTAGTCTTATGACACAGCGTTAAATTAAATTAAATTATTATTATTATTTAGATATTGATGTTGTAAAAATACATGTAAGAATACATGCAAAAGAATAAGTAACAAGCACACAAAATTCTTAATAATTTCTCAACGAGATTGAGGGTTAAGTAAATATTCATTTAAATTATAATAACAGTTTTTGATTAGCATATAGCATTAGTACAGTGGCGCCGGATTAAGAATGGCGTCACTCCATTTCCTTCCGTGGATGTCGTAGAAGGCGACTAAGGAAATCAATTACCAGGAGATGGGCAGCAGCGTCTTCCTGAAATTCCAACCACATACTGCGATTGCCAACCCGCCTGCCAAGCGTGGCGATTATGGCAAAACCCCTCATGGTTATGAAAACCCTGAGGGAGGCCTATGTCCTGCAGTGGGCGTCAAATGGCTAATGATGATGATGATGATTAGTAATGGTTGTTTCATTAACACTATTGTTAGTCTAGTAATCAATCGCATTCCAATGGCCAACTATAACCCGTGCAACTTAACTCGGCTCCTCGCGCGATCCGATCTTCTTCGCGAGAGAAGCCTATTTAATTTACGCAAGTTTATTCGACGACCTCGTTGCGCAGCGGTAGTGCATCTGCATACCATGCGAGAGGTCCTGGGTTCGAATCCCGGCTGGGGACAAAAAAAAAACCAGGTCTTGGGTACCGTCTGGACAGGCGTGCCACTGGTTAAACCTTATAGTAATTCATCTGCAGTAATCGTTTCAAATATTTTTTGCCGTGTATAGTCAGGTGGTGGAAAGTTTTAATTGTTGTGCCGCCTGATCCATTAGCCAAATGGAGGGAACACCGCAATCACTGGATTGTTAGTCATGAGCTGAAAGTTGCCAATTAAGGCCGGTTTTGGTAACCGTTTTCTGTGTTGAATGTGAAAATATAGGTGGGCAGCATTAGAACGCAGGTCTCACATTCGAGAGCTTCGAATTCTAACCTAACCTGAATGTTACGACTACCGAGTACAGCGTGTACTCTACCACCGATTCATGTACTATCAAAATCAGTTTTGCTGGTGTTATGCTAACTATAGCACACACCGGCGAAGTATGCTGAGTTGGAGCCCCTTTGTTTATTGTTACGGAGGCACCTGAGGCATTTAGGGTCCGAGGAGGCTGGGTGCCATACATTACTGTATGGTATTCGGCTGCCTTTGACTCTATATGCCTCACATGTTCTCTTCACAATTGTTTTGTTTTATTTCTGTTTTGTTGACGTTTGTGTGTTTTCTTTGTGTACCTTTATGTTTACTTTGTGTTTCTGTGACAATTTAAATAAATATTCTCTTTCTTTCTTTCTTACTACTAATGTACATACTATATTATACTACTGATTACTGCGTTGACCCGCCCTCTATCTTAAAGTCTCCCTCTGAAATGGTTGAGACTGGTGATGGCTGACCAATGCGTTATGCTCGTGAAAGGGTGCTGTTCGCGTGTCTGGCCGCAGCATTATTGTTTTTCCTACTTTTGTGAAAAAATTAACTAATGGGTTTGGCTTCGAAAGTTATTGATGGCAATCGCGGAATCTTATCATGTAGACTCTGATGTTTTGTGTTTAAGATGATTTGAGAAAAGATGGTCACAGTGGAGTTTTTTTTTTCCCGCTAGCTTTTTCTCCACTACAAATACGGCCCGAAGGCGGCGGCTAACATAGTAACATAGTACATTGATATTCAGCAAACAGAATGTGAATTCTTTACTTTGAAATAAATTATTGATTTTTGGTTTCTGATTTCTGAGTTAGTTGTTCCTTTATTTTTATGTTAACTAACTGCACCTTGTTACCTAGTTACTCTAGATCATAGTTATTTCATCATCATCAGCCATTTGACGCCCACTTCAGGATATAGGCCTTCCTCATGGTTTTCCAAGATTCCCGGTCTAGTGCCGCTCCCATCCAGCGACTCCCTGCCACCGTAACCAGGTCGTCAGACCATTTGGTATGACCATCTGACCATAGTCATTTAGTGACAATTATGAGTTTAGGTTAAATAAAATACAAAAAGTAAAATAAAAACTTAACTTGCATAATATTTATGTGTGCCAGACTAATCTTAACGGGGGCGTCGAAAATGATAGTACAGGTTGACCTCGTGTCATGGTTATAAACATACATACATAACATAAGCAGCCTATATACGTCCCACTGTAGGGCACAGCCCTTGTCTCAGAGAGTATGGGCTTAATCACCACGCGTGCCCGCCGCAGATTGGGGATAAACATACATTTTGTCAACCCGTCTGCCGAGTGTGGCGATTATGGTAAAACCCCTCATGGTTAAAATCCATGATGGAGGCCTATGCCCTGCAGTGGGCGTCAAGTGGCTGATGATGATGATGATGATGATACATTTTGTCACAAATTACCTACCTGTAATAATTACCTTTTACTTTTCCAAAGTATGTAAGATGTTCGTGTAAATAATAAATTTCTTTATTATTAATGTTTGCACCTGATGCGTACATTTTTTGTTACAAGTTATATTTTTGGCTCGTAAGTACGTACCTACTCACGAACATACCTTTTGTACTTACTTGATCACATTCATTTATCAACAAACGCGTGATCGACTGGAACAATTCATACCTCTGTCATTATTGTCATTAACCCAATTTTACTTTGTGTTGCTGTAGGTATGACAGGGTTGTTAGCGTGGATGTATTTGGCCCGGTAATAAATAGCATTGGGTAAGCAAATGACGTATACATTTGTTAAGTTGTAGAAGCAATACCACTCGCTAAATGTGAAGGGAAACATCGTGAGGAAACCTGAGTGTATGAGGTGTTCACATAGCTCAGCGCTTGAAATGGCCTTTCCGCGCTGAGCACACGGAGTAAAATTATGCCCGTACTTTCTCTCTGAGAGAAGGTCAGTGTCCTGTAGTAGGGCATATGTAGGCTACATAAGAAAATCATAATTGTGTCATTTACCTCATGCCAATCAATCAATCCTTAAATATTATATAACATGCTCCTCATCACTCTCCAAATATTATATAATTAATATTATATAAACATTATATAATATTTGGAGAGTAAGGTAAATGATTAATTACGTATTATTGGGGATTAGGCTGTATGTTCTAAGAATAGCTGACACAATTATTAAGATTCAAAGAAAGAAAGAAAGAAAGAGAAAGAAAATTCAATTATTCGACGATACAGTAGGTACACAAAACACATAAAATCATCATCATATCGTACACCTACAAGAACAACGTGATATTTTGATAACCCTTACTTTACAGGACAGCTTTTTTAAAATTTCAATTTCTATAAGTTTCATTATCATTCTTTAATTTTTATCATAATTAGTGATATATTATATCACTTTGAAACTTTAAAATGCTCTCCTGTAAAGTAAGGGTTTTCGAAATATCACGTTGTTCTTGTTACAAGACACAACGTTTAGCAGAAAACGCAATAAATGTGGGCTTGTGATTTTCATAAAACGTATTTATTAAAGAAAACACGTTTTTCTCTGATTGGCGGTGCTAGTAAGCTTCTCCCATTTCAACATTGAGCTGCGACATTGAGAGAAAATAGTCAGTAAAATTAGCAATAAATAATCATAACAGATTAAGACCACCTTGTTGGTCTGGCGGTGTCACGTCTTATTACCATGCCGGTGGTCATGGTTTCGATCCCCACTACTATCTATCTAATCAGCCCGTAAACAGAGCCCACTGTTGGGCATAGGCCTCTTCTCTTACACGCCAACCCATCCGGTCCCTTGCCAGTCTCGTCCAATGTTTCCTAGCCTCTTTCACAATGTCGTCGGCCCACCGGGCTGGTGGTCTGCCTACCGACATTATAGGTATTACATTTGTACACATGTCCTCAATCTGGGTTTATTTCCATGTTTGGTGTAGGTATCCTAGTTAGCTACGTCTGCCGACTCTATGAATAAAGCTGGACTTAGCAAAATCTTATCATAACGTAACGTAACGGAGTAGATTGCACTAACTTCCTCTTTGACTGTTGTTAATAGCGTAACTGTGAATTTTTCTGTTCATTAATATATCTTTGTATTAATCTATAGGCCTTTGTGTTAATCTATGCCTTTGTCTATAGAAAACGCCACTGGTTGTACAATTACATATATATATCTATGTAGGATTGTTTTGCCGTGTAACTATATTGTATAATTGTTTGTTTTCTTTCAATAAATAGAAATAAAATAAAATCTTCTCCTCAGTCTAGACGCTGAACCGGCAGGCGAATGTTGGCGCGCCGGCCACCTGCGGTGGCCAGGCCTAACGATAATTATTAGATATAAGTTAGTCTTACATCAGAGCTTGTACTGAGGTTGCTTGTATACGTGTCTTAATTGATTTGTATTTTTGAAACGTCCTCCAGCCTGCCCAACGCTTGACTAGTTTTGGACCAGGAAAAGTTGTTGTTGTTGCTGTCAACTGTTGTCAACAAGTGGTAGTGTTGTGTGGAAGTTATTATTAATTCAAATTCCTCAAACGTCTCGCAAATATTTCGAGATGTTTCACAGTTTCCACGATAATTTTCATTACTCACTTCGCATATAGACATGGGTAAGTAGATTTAAGAGGATAATAAACACAGACAAGACCAATTAAGCTGTTTAGCCGTTGCGTTGCACCCACTTCAGACTTAAGCTAAAATAGACCTTGCAATTAAGAAAGGATTATATCGGGCGGAAAATGAACATGAATAGCCGTGCTATTTAGGCCCGAACGTCATAATACTTTTCCAACAATTCCAGTGTATTAATCCTGTTCATCCAAGGTTGTCTGGAGGAGAACGAGAAGTGATAAGGCTTCTGTTTATGCTCTTAGATTAAGGAATACCTGAGGAATCTTGTTTTTTTGCTTATGTTTATTTGGGAAACCAACAGGTTCAATGACAATAGAAGCTTAAATGTAATCATCATAAGCAGCCTATATACGTCCCACTGTAGGGCATAGGCCTTCTCTCAGAGAGAGGGTATGGGCTTAAATCACCACGCGTGCCCATCGCGGATTGGCGATTTCAAGCGCTGAGGTATGTAAATAGCTCAGACACTCAGGATTCCTCACGATGTTTTCCTTCACAGTTAGCGAGTGGTATTGCTACTATAACTTCACAAATGTACATAACTTAGAAAACAAAGTCATAGGTACATGCCCGCACTGGGAATCGAACCTGGGTCTCCCGCTTCCGAGTCCAATGTTCTACCCACTAGGCTACCACCACCATTAAATGTAATACAGTAACAATATTCAAGAGCCAATAATAGGCTGTTAATCTGTGGAGCTAACGTTAGTTGTCTATTAAAAAATCAAAGTTATTAAAAAATATTTTTTCTATTATTATGATATTAATTTTGTTGGTAAGTAGGTACATGATATTTAAGGTGTCCTTTACAGTTTTGTTTAGCTTTAACGTATTTAGTTCTTTCTTTTTTTTAATATCACAAACATTTGCACGTTTACTTGGTTTACACAAAAAGAACCCTTTTAATCAATTAGGGTTTGGGTAAGTAACTATATTGAATTACTATGATAGGTAGTGTATAGCAAATACTGGCTGGTAAGCGGTTTTGTTTACTTTTTAGTGTTTTTTAAGCTTCTATGATATAATGTCTGGTTAAAAGAGGACGCAGATCTGGGGCCTAATTACGCGCACCAAATCCTGAGCGATTCCAATCGTCTAACTGTCAAATTCCATACAAATTTGACAGTTGGACAATTGGAATCGCTCAGGATTTGGTACGCGTAATATAGGGGCTTGCCGCAACGCCGTCGTCGCCGCAGTCCCCGCAGTCGTCGCACGCATCGCACTGAATTTCTTGGCATCAATTAGCGCCGGCCGCGTAGCGGTGGTAGCGGAGCGGTAGAACGCCGGCTTCTCATTCGGGAGGTCATGGGCTCGAATCCCGGCATGTACGTATATGTCTTTGTTTTCGAAGTTACGTACATTTGTGAAGTGGTAGTGGCAATGCCATTCGCTAGCGGTGAAGGAAAAAAAATGGGGGAGAAGCCTAGTGTCTTTACATACCTTAGCGCTTGCTACGTACAATGGCCCAACTATGAGGCTAAGTGCGGAAATCTCAGGTCTAACTAGAACTAGAACTAGAACAAGAACTAGCGCCGGCTGCAGCGTCCGATGCGAGTGGGTCGGTGCGGGTGACGTCATCAGCTGCGGTTTGGGGAGTTCACCCGCTTCAGGTACTGCGGTGACTGCGTCGCGGGTGGGTGTGCGAGGTTGCACAAAACTTCAATTAAGAATTCGAATGCGGCGACTGCGGCGCGTGCGGTGCGGCTAGGTCTGCGTTCGGCTTTACAAGTTTAAAGTGATTTACGCCGAATAGCACCACTTCTTAAAAAAATCCTGACCTTGACAATAACAATTTTTTCAGTGTTATTTTCAAGGTTAGACCTCAGGAGGGTAATGTAGCCATTCAAACTTAATTTTGTATGAAGAATTTTAGTTATCCGGAAGTTATCCAGTTCACATACCTTAGCGCTTGAAAGTGCCAATCCGCGGTGGGCACGCGTGGTAATTAAGCGCATACTCTCTCTCCGAGAGAAGGCCTGTGCCCTGGCAGTGGACGTCTATCAGCTACATAAAAAAAGCATTTCGTTTCTACATTTGTCAAAAATATACTCGTAGATAGATAGATAGAATGGTAATACCTAATAATCATGAAGCTTTGGCCTTTGCATCTATGTAATGAGATGATTTATATAGCGTCCAGTGGTCCCATCACTCACACTAGATGGGTGAAGGGACCACTCAGACGCTGCAGTGCCCGGGACACTGTTTTTTAGATGAAGTAGGCTTGCCCAGCATCTGTCATCCTAACAGCTTAGTCGGCCTAGCCCACAGGAAAGACAAGTCAATACGAATCATAATTGTACAATAATTAATCATGATAGAATATGATACAAGCATTTGATAAAAGTCACTGATAGCAGTCAATTAAGCAAATTTGACCCTTCTCTTTCTTCCCTTTTATTCGTATTCACACTGACAGGGATGGCTGATGCTATAGTGTGCTAGCCCCTTAAGGGGCTCCATAGAGTAACGCTAGCGCCACCAATGGAAATAAATCATATCAATTTGTACAGATCGTTTTTGCAAAAGGGGTCAACATAATCTCTCAATCACATTAATATGAATTTAGGACCCATGGCCGACATCATCATCAACCCATTATGTCCCCACCGAGGGGCACGGGTCCCTGAGGAAGGTATAGGCCATACTCCACCACGGGGGCCAAGTCCGGATTGGTGGAGGCTTGTAGACTAGTGGCTCGTCTACTGTCAGAAGTTGTCAAGCCGCCCTAAGGCCTCTGACTTGGCTTAACGACTGCCATCTATCGACGGCAGCCGGCACCAACAGCTTAACGTGCCTTGCGAAGCACGGAACCGCTCGGAAAAATGCCACTAGCGTTAGGCATAGACGGCGACCCATCCCCATGGCCGACAACCTGAGTCAAGAAACCTAGGACAAAACATCGTCAACGGCCGTTTTTTAATGGCCCGCGATGCTCATACATAGTAATATATTAAACGTGTCTACCCGCAATTACGTCGGGAATCAAAGGTAATTAAATTTTACCTAATAAATAATCGCGGTTAGACCCGGTTAATAAACTACTAGACCGCCAATAGAAATACTTAGATGTAAGAAATGCAATGAAGTATTCTCTCTGTCTAACCCAGGTCCGTGATCCTAGGTTCCCGGTAGTGGGTGCCAAACCTGAATGAGAGATTACACCGACAGTTTTTACGAATACGATCTGAAAAAAATATATGATTTTTTCCTTGGTGGCGCTGGTGCTCTATGGAGCTCCTTAACGAAACCCCCACACGCCCCCGGTTTGCCGAGCGCTTGACCTGCCGTTAAGGGCCTCTACACACTGGCGAGCCGGCCTAAACTGCAAGAGGCTTTGTTCTCTTTCCCGCATAAGTTGGCCCTTCACAGGAAAGGTCTGTTCAAATATACACTCCGTAATGGATCCAAGTTTCGTAGGTGTAAACTACCATCAAGGGGCACATTTATTTGAGTTTACACAGATAGATTTTTTTTTATTAAGTAAGATCTCTGACTTCTTTGGGGGACAATAACGACAAATGCAATAAATAAAACAAAATACAGTTCTGCTAAAAAAACGCTTCGTACTCAGCCCAAGCAGATAAATTGGTAAATATGAAATATCTTCGTATTATTTAATTGTTTAAGTACAAATGATCCCCTACAAACTGGTCACCCCTTTTTGGGGTTGAACTTCGTAAGATCAAGCCTTATATATCCAATGGTTTAGGTTGATGAGGACAATTTGATCCTAGGATTTGCAGGAAATTTAATCCTAAGCAACTTTTGTAATTACCATTTTTCGTGTGAATTGAAAAGAAATTAGTTATTCAATAAATAAGAAATAACCCTTAAAACCAAGATCACGGATGAAGTAACGGATCAAGTACCACTTAAAACAAAATTCACCCTCGGTTCTCGTACACTAACAAGCTGTTAATCTTCTGATAATAGCTGTCAGTGGTTTTTTTGTATGCACTTTGGTCAACTGACAGCTATTAACAGTAGATTAACAGTGTGTTAGCGTACGAGAAACTAGGGGGTTAGACTGCCACTATTCGCTCTCCCAACAAATTCCGAAGAAAAATTGCTACCTAAATTTTTTTCCGGGTCAAAATCTGATTCAACTGGGCTAAAATCTGAGATTCATCTCAGAGCACATTCTCAGATTTATGAGCTTTAGCTCAAAGAACAAAGCTGTAATTACACAAACTACAATTGGGATCATTTAGGAATTGCACATTTAAAATATGACCCTGTATATTAAGACTTACACTGTATGTTATTATGCCAAAATACAAGAGAGGTTGTTGGCCTCAAGGATTTGGTAACATCTGGCCAAATGGCCCCAGTCTGGGTGTATTTTCATGTTTGTGATATCCTTGTCTATTTACCATAGCACAGTGTATCCTAGTTTGTGACCTGGACAAGTGATTGTGTTGCGTGGAAGCTTTATATTTATTCTTATCTACAGGATTTTTATCTTGTGCAGAGTGTATTGGAGAGATGGGAAAGTGGGGCTTGAATAACTCTGGTCTCTTCCGAGATGAACAAGTTATAAGATAATAACTACACAGGGTGTTTCACGAAGGCCCAATGAACCTAAGGGAGTTATTCTGCTCATAATTACACACAACATAAATATCAGTTGATGCAGTTATGTAAATTTACGTATAGAGGAGGTACCATAAAATTTTTTTTTAAAGATTTTATGCTACCGTTTTGTCGTCGTGATTAATATGTAATATCTGTGTCAAATTTAGGTTTTTTAGTAGTAATCGTATCTGGGCTAAGCCGCGAACGGAAAGACGGTGAAACTATGAGGGTTGGTCAATTAAATGGGCATAATGCCTACATGATGGTATTAATAGTCAGTTGCATGAAGTACAATCGTGATGGTTATCAAGTCAGCGATCACCAAATGACATTATTTTTAATTGGAAAATGGCGTGCGAGTACAGTGCCAGTAACTTTTATGATCATTTAGGGACATGATCGAGGTTATTGTGGCACTGAAACCCTTTTAAATTATCTAAAAATAATTTTATTATATTCATATTTGCGTCTCTTTTCCTTCAGCAACTTCCTTCCTCCGTTCTTCAATTTGTCGTTTCTTATTGCAATTCGATGTAGGTACATTGCATAGCCGATGCAATTAGTCCTCCTAATTGTTAACCGGCCATGCAATGTACGTCGTATTGTCATAGTAAACAATGAGTTGAAGTTTTATGAAATGGGGCCCTGTCAGTTCTCTTCTAGAGTTCCGTACTGTAATACGCTACTTATTTAAAACGCGGATTATGAGTAATATTATAATTTTATTCTCTTTTTTATCGATGCCCTAGCCTAGCTGGGGATCGACTGACTTCTAAAACAAAAACGTAACGATTCCCTTCAAAATATTCAAAATAAGACGAGAAGGCTCTGCCAGCCAGCTTCTATAAAGGAGAATCGTTACAGTACCCAAAGGGTAAGGGACCCTATTACTAAGACTCTACTGTCCGTCCGTCTGTATCTCATGAACCGTGATATTTAGATAGTTGAAATTTTCACAGATGATGTATTTCTGTTGCCGCTATAATAAAAAGTACAAAGAACAGAATAAAATAAATATTTAAGCTAGCTCCGATACAACAAACGTGATTTTTTCGCCGTTTTTTGCTCGATATTATTAACGGCAAGAGGTAGACGCTTGAAATTTTCAAATAATGTATAGATGATGGTTCGGAACCGACTCACACTTGGCCGGTTTTATTATATGCACTTAGTTAGATAGATAGATAGCGAACAGTACATACATTATATTATTTCTACGGTGATAAGGATCCTTCGCTACGCGAGTTCTAATCGCACTTGAGGTTTTTATTTTTGTTAACATTTTAAATCTGTGTTATGTCCGCGACAAATTACTGTGTACAATTAATGCTAATGGCACAAACATTAATGGATTTAAAATTAAAATTAACTGAACCTTCATTCCAGCTCTGCAAATTGGCAATTACTTAATACAAATTTGCAATTTTGGGTCACGTTTATTTCAAAACTTTGGTTATTTCGCATTGTGTTATCATTGGCGATCAGAATTAGGTAAATATCAATGTTATCAGCTTGATTCCGGATTCACTTACTTGATTTTTTGTCAGAAGAATGCAATGTGTAGTGCTTACGAAAGAGTTTTAGTTCAAAATATCAAAGTTGTCAAATGGACAAGCCTCAAAACACCCAGAGTTGCCTAAACCACTTGTATTTGCCGAGAAGTCATAACATGGGCCTTAGAAAGAACTGTTAAAACCACTTACCCCCCAGTTTCTCATATACCAAAGTCTGTTTTTTAATTCGATGCAATGCTACCATTATAGAATTGAAAATATCGTTAGACTCGGTAGATTTTTGTTTTACTCTAAAAACGTAGACTCGTGTGACCAAAAACCTTAAGTCACACAATTTTTATTTGGAAGTAAAATGAGATTGTTAGTTTTTTACGTACACTTGGATGTTGATAACTTTGGGTTTGAGGTTTGACACATTCGTGAAGACGTAATTTATTTTCAAACATTCCGTTTTCTCCATGGTTCCGTGAATGTTGTTTCTCGTGTTCCCTTACGATTTCGACAATTTTGGCCAGTTTTTCGGATCCACATGAGTAGATGCAATATGTGAAAGAGATTTCTATTATTAAATGAAAGATCATTCTACTTTTGTTTTGATAACAGAGTTTCATTGGAATCTGAGATTTATATCCGTCACAAACGACAGCGTTGATATATGCGATATTTTTTCCACATAATATCCAACATGCAACCCACGTCCACACACGACTATGCGGTCGGATTTGGTAGAGAACGAGATATCGCGCTATATATTATTATTATTATTCATATAGCTGTCGTCTGTCACGACAGTTAGTCGGTCATTCGAAGGGGACCCTGTAAGAACAATATTTCGAACAAGAAGAGTTTTTTTTATGTTACCACAGATCCTTCCTGTAATGACTAATATTGTAAACGCGAAAGTTTGTATGTATGGATGGATGTTTGTTACTCTTTCACGCAAAAACGGCTGAACGGATCGGAACGATTCGCACAGAGATAGATTATAGTCTGGATTAGCACATAGGCCATTTTTTATCCCGGAAAAATTCACATCAAAATTACCACGCGAATTTGTTATATTTTGTATCTCTTTTTAGTCTGTGAGTTGTGTGGAATATTAGCAAATTACATTGATGGTATTTTTCTATTTAATGTCACAACAAACTATAAATTGCTGTTCTATGAAACGTGGCCCTGGTGGGTAGAGAGTCAACGGTAAGCACTAACTGTCTCTATTGCACTACCCGTCACCAGTCTCTTCAAAACCAAAGGTTTACTGGAAGAGAATGCTTCTTGCATTAAGCACGCCCTTGTAAATTTACAATGTAATTAGTGCAACAACATACAGCGGTAGTAGCCTAGTGGGTAGAACATCGGACTCGGAAGCGAGAGACCCAGGTTCGATCCCCACTGCGGGCATGTACCTATGACTTAGCTTTCTAAGTTATGTACATTTGTCAAGCTACAGTAGCAATACCACACGCTAACTCTCATACTCTCTCCCTGACAGAAGGCCTGTGCCCTACAGTGGGACGTATAGAGGCTGCTTATGTAGTGGAATAAAGAATTACAATAATAATAATCTCTCTAAGAGAAGTCCTCTGCAGTAGGTCATTTATAGACCGCGTAGTTTATATTTGTCATGACTAATAGCAGAGCCGTCAGTAATCAATCTCTGCATATAAGCGGTGCCTACTTTTACGAAGACAAATCTCATTGATGGCGCTCCAGACTTTACGGGACAGGGCCTTGACTCTTATAATTTAGGAAAGCTACGGAGAACGGTGGTATGTTCTGGGCATATTTAATATGCTCTGTCGGTGCCGGAACAATAGTGCACTTTGCTGAATACCCAGCATACTTTACCGGGGCCACACGGTAGAACACGGGATTATGGCCTGAGCGGATCTAGTTGACCCTACGGTTACACTATACTTACTACATTACACTGCATTGCATTGCATTACATTACATTACATTACATCCTCAGAACATTACATCGCATCGCATCGCATTACATTATTAGTACATTCTACTAACTGTGTAAGCTATTTTGTTCCCTGCGTGCTTGGAATAAAATTGTCCTGTGTTCGGGTCTGTGTTAATCTTCTACCTGCCCAATGTGATTTTAGAATAACATTTTATATGTCATTCCTGCCCAGCCTAAAGAATGAAAAAATGAAATTTCTGCCCACTGTCCTTTTTCCTTGACATATTTAAATTTTGCGCCTAGAATTTAAATTTACCGCCTATTGTCAATTTTGACACTTGAGTTGTAATTGATTGAAATTATAGCAACTGGTGAGCCACCATTTTGAACTCAACAAAAAAAAAAAAACAACTGTCAGTGCTAGCCAAATATCCAAGATGGCACGTCGCCAGAGACGAGGTAAGATTTAATCCACATTTATTAGTGTTATCCGCAAGTTTTATAGCTACATTTTTACTACATTTCAAGTTCATTAGTCTGCTTACCCAGTTGAGTAATGATTTTTCTGATACGAACAATTTTGGGTTATGTGCTTTTAAGATCACATTGGGCACAATTTTGTACTTAACTCTTTTTTTCATGTCCGTTTAAGATCACATTGGGCACAATTTCGAACCTAACTTTTTTTTTCTTAGTATTGGGAGACCAAAATATTCAAAATTTACTGGAGGATTCGGATATCGGTGACTTGCTGCCTTCGGATGACGACGTAGAAGACCCAAGGTCAAATAGAAATGTGTCTTTTGAATCTTCATCAGACTCCGATTCTACTGTTTCTGAGGAAGAAATTGGGGAGGCGAACTGTAGAGGACATGGAAATGGTAGGAGCACAAGCCGAGGAGGAAGAAGACCGTCTGCTGGACGTAGCCGAGGAAGATCTCTAGGACAGTCAAGTGGCCAGACACATGAAGCTTAGATTTTTTAAGAACTTTATGAAAGATTTTTATAAGGTTTACAACCTGTTTATTGTTATTGTCCTAGTTGTTCCTATTTTTGAGGGATTTGCCTTTCTTATTTTAAAATATTAATTTTGTGTAATGAATAAAATGGTTGTGTTGATTTTAGATCTCTTTAGTTGTTAGATTATCATAAAGACTGTCGTGATTTTTATACGGTTTGAAACCGTTTTTCGTTAAAGAGTTTCATAATTGATTTTTTTTTGTGAGAAAAGTAACAAAAAATATTATTATAGTAAGATAAGTGATACTATTTGATAGAGTTTATTGATTTTTGAATTTATAATTGTCTTAGTTCCTACTACCGTTAAGAAGGCTCCCGATTGCCTATAACTCATTATGAGTAAGAAAGCTCTTATTTGATTAAGACTGATAAGTATTACCAATAATTATTGAGATAGGTACTTAGCAACATTTTTAAAACTTTGTGACTGATTAAGTTATACTAATTATACTAAAAATTTGTTTTATTCAATTGTGCCCAATGTTCTCTTTAAATAATAAATAAAAATTGCATTGTGCCCAATGTGATTTTAAGAGAACAAAAGATTTTGGTTTGAAACCCACGAAAACCGACTGAAAACAACCATAACACATCCCTAAAAATACGGGGAAAAATCTTCTTACAAGGAATCCAACATTATAAAGAAAGAGCTACGAAGATTTTTGTATGGGGCCTGGCATAGTTCATAGTGGCGCCCTCTATATTTTTTTCAATATCGTGGAGCATGATGAAACCTAGCTAGATTGATAGAGGACAAAAAAGTAAACAAGAAATTATTAAGGTCACCATGTCCTAAAGTGGCACGTTTAGGAGTTATTGAGCTTTGAAGTTTGTATGAGATTTTTATAAAACTTAACTTTTGAATCATTTTTCACTAAATACTGGACTATATGCTTGGCACCTGTGACTCATTGCCGATTCTTGACTAAATTGCTAAATAAGTCGTAGAAAAAACACCCAGTTTATTATAGATACCGTATATTAAGGCCGTATATTTATATTAAATCAATGTTGACAACGTCACTTCAGTAGTTTACCCACTCACCAAAAAGATTAATCTCAAAGAAGTTTGTAATAGGTAGGTACCTCAGTGGGTAGGTCCGTAGGTTCTTTCTTTGCCCAACTGAAGATGAAGGTACCTACCTAATTATTGGATATTGCCTACCTACTACGCTACGTCAGGAAATGGTATTTATGTTAAAAACATGGTTGAACATGGTTTTACACACAGCAGCGGTTTAAGTTTCTAGCGATATGTACCTATCTACATTATTTATAGGTACCTACCTACCACCTAAACCTATCTATATTAATTAAACTGTAGGTTTTATATTGACATGTTTTGAATTTTAATCGAATTGAACGAATTGGATGCATGAATAATACTATAATTTGGTATATAAGTAGGTAGGTACCTACTAGACATAGCTACCCAGACTTTAAAAAACATCAAAGTAGGTTTGAATCCCCGAGAAAACTCATATCAAGTGACAAATTCAGTGATGAAACTCAGTTAGTGGAAATTAAATACAAACTTCAAAGCTCAATAACTCCTAAATGTGCCACTTTAGGACATGGTGACTTTAATAATTTCTTGTTTATTTTTTTGTCCTCTATCGATCTAGCTAGGTTTCATCGTGCTCCACGACATTGAAAAAAATATAGAGGGCGCCACTGAGACTATGCCACTAATCTTCGTGGCTCTTTGTCTTGGGCAGGAGGCTCATAAAACAAGTTGCCCTTAAAAAATCACATCGGGTAGAAATGCGATCTTTTTAAAAAAAGGCATGGGCAGGTAGAGGAAGTGCCAAATAAATAAATATGATCAGCTTTTTATGTGTCACCAGTGACCAACATTTAAACATCGTAATGTACAAACTATTGTATTTCTTTAACTAATGGGACGATGACCTGTATAATATCTACATAAAGTATCGTTGGATATCTTTACATACGCATTTTAAGTTCATTATATGTGCTCGCCCTGGATTTTCTCAGCGGGGAGAGAAAATTTGCGCTTTTAAGCTTAATATTACGCAAACAGATCCCTAAATCGAAAAAAAAATATTGTAATAAAGGTTTTCGTACAATATTTTTAAACGACCAACCAACAATACCCCACACTATAGTGTAGACGACAAAAAAAATTGCACCTCAAATTTAGGTGTAGGGGAGGAACCCTAATTTTTTTTTAAATATTTTATCCTTCCGTTTAGTCGGCGTAATAAATATGTATGTCTATGCTAAATTTGACTACAGAACCCTAAAAAAGACCTTTTGAAGGATGTCTTTTAATTTTAAATACATTTGTCCTTTGCGGCTTCTGATAGTACAAATCTCATGAATTGTATAACAAAATAACTAGTCGCTGCTATTATTTTATACTTTTATTTTTTGGAAAAGAAAATTTTTGGTCGCAGAAATTTTACGTCTCTAATGAGCTGAGGTCCATAGATTTTAAAATTTTAGATCACTTTATAAAGAAGAAGAATATTTCCGTACCGGACTACTTATTTTCACTTAACGCTTACTTATAGACGTTTTATGTTAACTGGTTACCATAACACAGGGTATCCTATTTTAGAACCAGGTCAAATGATTGTGTTATGTGGAAGTTATATATCTTTTTAAATATTTATTTATGTGAAGCCACCGGCCGTGTAACCAGACATAACCCCACCCACTTTTTTGCATCCATCTCGTGTGCAGCCATATAGTCACGAGAGCTTTAGCTAACGAAATTACCTATGCGCCAGGCACCTACAGAACTCTCGCTAGAAGTAAGGTTCTTGACAAAGTTGTACCGGGACAATAATGTGTACTATGCCCCTAACTATGTAAATCCTTGTTCGATATTCCTCTGAAGGGATTATTGCCGCATTCGGTGCCCAATACACAAAGTTGACAGCGCTGCCACCTACTGCCCACAATGCCCTTCTACGCTGCGGCCATTTTGAGTGGATGAAAAACCGACTAAATACGAGTCACACACATGTACGAGGGTTTCGTACTTTTTAGGGTTACCCGAAGTACCCGAAGGGTGCCAAACGGGACCCTATTACTAAGACTTCACTGTCCGTCTGTCTGTCTGTCTGTCTGTCCGTCCGTCGGTCCGTCCGTCCGTCCGTCCGTCCATCCGTCCGTCCGTCCGTCCGTCCGTCCGTCCGTCCGTCCGTCCGTCCGTCCGTCCGTCCGTCCGTCCGTCCGTCCGTCCGTCCGTCCGTCCGTCCGTCTGTCTGTCTGTCTGTCTGTCTGTCTGTCTGTCTGTCTGTCTGCCTGTCTGCCTGTCACTAGGCTGCATCTCATGAACCTTGATAGTTATGCAGTTGAAATTTTCACAGATGACGTATTTATGTTGCCGCTATAATAACAATTGCTAACAACAGAATAAAATAAATATTTAAGGAGGGCTCCCATACAACTAACCTTGTCTAAAGACAGCGCTCGCCATCTAGCGGCCATCTATGTAACCTTCACAGCGCCGATGTCATGTCAATGTTAAACGCTTCTTGTTGGTTTCTATAGATGGTGCTGTTCTCAAATTCAATGTTTGTCTAATGTTGTATAGATAATGGTACATACGGAACTCTTCGTGCGCGAGTACTTGGCCGGTTTTATTACGTTTTTAGAAGTGCAAAATATGTTTTTTCTTTTATTTACTTCGGCGTCCTTAACCGTAGTTTGACTCACATTCAACAGGTTATAATTTATAGTCTGTTTGTTGCACTAACCCGTGCTGAAGACAATTTAAAAAAAAAAACCTATTTGGAGGCTAAAAATTCCACCCATGCCGGGACTTAACCCGACATTTCGCCAATGCCTGCACTTGCCCATTAGCGCTGGCACGGTTAGGTTAGGTTAGGTTAGCGGTTAGAGGTCGCGGGTTCAAGTTCCGCCATGGGTGGAATATTTAGCCTTTAAATAGGTTTTTAAGGTTATAATTTGTTGTTTTACTAGATGGTCAGTATTAAAATCACATAAGTGATGACACTTGTATGTGTTACCGCTTTCACGTTAGAGCAAAAAGAAAACATAATATATTTAAAAAAAAGATTGTACGGGGAACCACCTCTTTTTTAGGGTTCCGTAGTCAACAAGGAACCCTTATAGTTTCACTATGTCCATCCGTTTGTCTGTCCGTCTGTCTGTCCGCGGCTTAGCACAGAGACGATAAGTACTAGAGAGCTGAAATTTGGCATACATATTTATTACACCGGAAAAAGGTAGCATAAAATTTAAAAAAAATATTTTTTTTAATGTACCTCTCTTACACGTAAATTAGGGATGCAATTTTTATTTCTCGCCTACACCATAGTGTGGGATATCGTTTGATTGATCGTTTAAATACATTGTGAGTGTAGAAAGACGATTTTTTTGAAATATTAAGCTTGAAAGCTCAAATTTTTGTCAGCGTCCCCCCTTTTTGTCCCCCCTCTCCTTTCTAAAAATTTATTGCAGAAATGTGAAAAAATTCAGGGCAGTAATACTTATAATGAACCCCTCTTTCTACGGAACTTACTCTGCGGTCGGCCGGACAAGCACTTGGCCGGTATTTTATTTGTTGGTCAACCCGCCTGCGCGACGCATATTCTGTGAAAATCCCTACTGGCCACCTATTACAGTACTCAGAAATAGCTCTTTATATGTCAAACACACAGACATACCTTAGAGGCATACTAATACCGGCTGCCTTCAATTCTACGAACCTCATACGATCTTGGCTCGATTGTTCAGTTTTGTTTTTCATGTACTTTGTTTATTTACTTATTAGCTGTGTTTTCGTGAAAATGTCTTCTTTCTTTCTTTCCTCTAATAGCACCTTTTGGATATGGAAAAACAGACGTTATTGTAGAAAGGCTTTTTGTGCTAATGTCACTTACTATTAGAGATTCCCAGTTAAAATGGAAGGATTTTGTTGATGAAAACGGGCGTACGACTTTTTTTATGCAGCATATATAAGTCCACTGCAGTGCACAGAACTTCTCTCAAAGAGAGAGCCCGGGCTTAATCACCACGCGTGCCCACCGCGTATTGGCAATTTCAAGCGCTGAGGTGTGTGAACACCTCAGACACTCCGATTCCCTCACGATGTTTTCTTTCACAGTTAGCAAGTGGTGTTACTACTATAACTTCACAAATGTACGTAACTTAGAAAACAAAGTCATTTGGTACACGCCGGAAAGAAGCCGGCGTTTCACCGCTACCACCGCGCACCGCTGCAAAAATAAGGTCACATAAATATGGCCAGTTTTCAAAATAACAACGGGTTTTAATTGAATGATGAATGAATGAATGAATGAATGAATGAATGAATGAGTGAATGAATGAATGAATGAATGATTATTCTATTTCTACCCGACTGCGGCGGAGCCTGTCCTGCGTGCCCTGCAGTGGGACGTATATAGGCTACATAAAAAAAGTATAACCTTTTTATGAGTGCCACTGCTAGGCAAAAGCTTTCCCCAACTCGGACCAGATCTTTCTGTGAAGACGGAAATAAACAATGGTTACGTGGTAACTATTTGTTTTAGTAAAAGGGTTAAATATATTTTCTCTAGCATTGAAAGATAAGTGTGGATTGCGAATAATTCAGGCTAGGCAAACAGAACCTTTTGCGCCTTACTATTCAGCAGGCAACTGAGTAAATCCAGAAATAATGATGAAAATAGCTTCATCAATGGTTCTGGGAACAATTGAATAAAATATACTAGGTAATATATAATATCTGTCACTCAGATGCATATTTGACTACCTCGCTCTTATTAAAGTCAATAAACGACACGGTTTTGTGCGATACAACTGTAGACATCAAATCGTAAAAAAATCTCTAAGCCTTGGCTCACTCCAGGTATATTATAGTAGTTTATGCAACTGTCATATAATGAAGGGTATTAAAACACGAGTGTGAGTTTATGAAACGAGCGCAGCGAGTTTCATAATAGTAACGAGTATTTTAATACCCGTGTTATATGCAGTTGCATACACTACCTACTTTATCTTCACTAATGCAATTAATCGAACAACAAATTTATTAAATTAAATTCACGCGTACGTGTATAATCACAGTGGTTTTGCCGCCATTAAAATTTAACCAATGAGAGCGCAGCTTCAATAAAGCGCGACCAACCTGATTGGCCCTGCTATCTAGTTGGTCGCGTTTTATTGATGTTATAATGAGATTTTACGATATCGATGTGAATATTATACCATCATGTGAAATTGCTTAAATTGAGTTTTTTGTTGTCTGCGCTATAACAGTAGTAATTATAAGTCAAGTATTAAAAACATAAGTAGAATGTTACAACATTAGTGTAGATAAAGATGTTTAAGAAACAGCGACCAACTACATAAAAAAACAAAGAGACAACCCAATAACATTTTACTTGTAACTGCTTATAAGAGGTAGAGAAATTTCTGTAACCAATTACTTAAGAAACTAAAAAGAGATTACAATAAAACAAATATATCTAATGCAGAAAACGTAAGCAATAAAAAACTATGGTCTGCCATTACTACAGCTACCACTTTAAATAAAAAACTTGATAAACCAGTCGAACTAATTAAAAATAATGATCCCCTTGATTCCACAAACAAAGTAAACTAATTGGAATAACTGCAGTATCTACTCAAAATTACCTACATCTCCAATCATTTGTGCTACTAAATACAGATCAAGATAAAATTGAAACTCTTATACTTAACCTAAAATCGGACTGACCTAAAAACATCTGAGATAACATCTCAGGTGTTTTTCTCAAAAGATACTGCAAACTGCTCGCTCCTCCAATCGCATACATCTGCTACCTAGCCCTCAACTCAGGTATATTTCCAAAAGAGTTTGAACTTGCCGATGTCGATCCAACTCACAACAGTGGTGACAGAGACTGTGTCAACAACTATAGTCCAATTTCAATACTGCCAACTATTTCCAAAATACTCGAAAAAGTCATGAACATTCGACTAACAAAATATTTGGAAGGAAATCATATGCTATCGCACTCTCAATATAGTTTTCGTGCAAATCGATCTCGTAGAGAAATTCCGAGCATAGCCCTTTCCATAGCTCGTTGGTGACCTTGAGCTTTCTTATGAGGCCCATAGTGAGAGACCACGTTTCAGTGCCATAAGTCATCACTGGTAACACACACTGGTTGTATAATTTTGTCTTGAGCGATTGAGGTATATTAGACGAAAAGACTTTTCTAAGCTTCCCGAAACCAAAGGATTACCCATTATTTATTCTAGCGTTACAATTTTTTCCTTTTCTGATAAATTGGGATCTACAAATTACAAGCAAGTGAGGGTTTTTTAGAGGATTGATGTTCGGGTATTCTCGTTTACTATTTGAAACGAGAAAGTCCTTTAGTTTACGCAATAAAAATGGTCACTTCCGAAAATCGGGTCTCAGAACACACTGTGCCACTTCCGATCTCAAATTACATCCATAATGTAGTGTTAACAATGATTTCACCACAAAAAAAATAAGCGTACCTAATTGAGCCTTAGATACGCTCAAAAAATCTATATTTACTGTCGTGATTCTGATAAAGGACACATACCTAGACGTAAACAAGTGTTCGAATATGAATCTGCCAAAACATGTTTCAAGCAAAAAAGAAATCCGTGAGAAAAACATGTTGCCGGCTTCTACTTAAGATTTTGAAACTACCCGGTAGGTCCATTATACTACAGTCAGAATTCTATTATGTACCTTAAATAATATAATGAATAGCATAGTGTAGTAATAGCAATCTTGTGCAAATTCACATTCCAAAACTTTCAGACTGACACCGTGTTTTATGAAAGTTTGTTGACAGTTTATGAGTTCAGCATTGGTGGTGCATAGTCCAAAATATTTTTGTGTCAGAGCAGACAATATAAAAACCTATACCCAAATAACTGCCATGCATGCATGTGCATTTAAATTATTTGAAAATAAAAAAATATCAAAATCTATATAAATGCTGAAATTAAAGTTAAGTAAAATAATAAGTATGTCAAATTATAAAATAAATTGAAGAAACATTGTGTATGAAACTGGATGTCCTGTCGTCATAGAATGGCCGGTCAAGGTCATAGTAAATGTATTAAGCTCTTTTGCTTTAAGGTTCACTAGCCCCACCAATGAAAAAAAAAACAAATCTTTTTTTACGGATCCTAATTGCAAAAAGTGTCTGTACAATCTCTCGATAATTTTTACAGTGATTTTAGTGACCACGACAAAGAACCTAGGATCACGAACCTGGGACTAGATAGCGTTTATGCCAAAAACGGCTGTTTTTCGCGTTGATGCTATCTAGTCCTAGGTTTTTTGCCTTAAGTTCAGGGATGGATCCTAAAAATCACTGTTAACATGAGACTGTACAGACACTTTTTCCAAATTCAATCTGTAAAAAAGATATGATTGTTTTTCTCAGTGGTGCTAGTGTTACTTAAGAGCCCCTTAAACTAGATGTTCATTCAACGGCTAGTCAAGTCCATAGTAAACGTATGAAATTAGAAGTCGTGTCTTTACGGTTACCATTCCTGTAAAACCCTCCATTCTCGTAATATCCTACGTTCCGTGCTTGTAAACGAGAAAAATACGTGGGTTGTGTTTTTGCCTTGAAGGATCAAATCGAATTACCGATGTTATAGGAATATTAATTTGTTGCTTATTTGTTCGCGTTGTAAAGATAATCCATTTTTGATTCCATTAGTTGCTATGGTGATGGTAGCTTTGACCTGAGAATATTGTTAAGCCACAGCGGTTCGTCGTCTCTAGTCGAGAACCTTTGTACAACATCATCGGTTGTCGGTTCTTTGGAAGGATGTGACCACCGCACTGCCACTTTAGTCTGATGTTTCTCAGCGTATCGTGTGGATTGTTCAACTGGCAAATTTTCGAGCAATTCGTCTAATCGACCGGGGCGCCTCTCTTTCTTAAAAAAAAAAACCTGCCAAGTGCGTGTTGGGCAAAGCGCAATGTAGGGCTCCGCAGAAAGATGTTTTTTTATCTGCTTTACAGAACCTTTATCGAAGTCATTTTCAATGGATTTTGTAGCCACGAAATGTTACTTTTATAGGTTAGTTGCCTATTACTCGTTAACTAGTCAAGCCTACTTAGCCGTGATACTTTTCCTTTTAAGTTCATAATATGTGCTACTACCCTGAATTTTGTCACGTTTCTACAATCAACCGTTTAGCCAGGAGAGGGGGGACGCCCTCTTGGAGAAAAAAATGCATTTTAAAGCTTAATATTTCACAAACGGAACCCTAAATAAAAAATGGTCTTCCTACACCCACAATATTTTACAAAGACCGATCCAACTATACTCAACAGGATGGGGTAGACCAAAAAAAAATCATCCCCACTTTTCATGTTAGGGGAGATAGATAGATATAATATTCTTTATTGTATGTACACCACGAATTACATATGACAATTTACCAATTATATAGTACAGCACAAAAGTAAAAGTAATTTCTTCCAGATAACCATTGACGTAAACGTGGCGTGATATAATAATAGATAAGCGTGGCGATTATGGCAAAACCTCTCATGGTTGTGAAAACCACGAAGCAGGCCTATGTCCTGCAGTAGGCGTCAAATGGCTGATGATGAACCATTGAAGGAAAAAAGAGAAGCTTTAGCTGACAGGTAATCGGTGCAACTGAATACTAAGGAAGATATTTGTATATTTAATACACATACATAAATAAAAATTATCATATGAAGGGAGGAGATGAACGAAAAATATACCTACATACTACTAGGAAGAGATTTCACCAGAAATAAATATATAAAAAAACAAACTTAAACTAAGGCAAAGTACTATTTTTGAACTTTGAGGAGGTACAGTAAAAAAAAATCTAATATTTTATTCTTTTACTTTGTCGGCGTGCTAAACCAGTCGGTGTACCAAATTACAGCTGTACCAACCCCGCCCCGTAATTTAAAATGTTAAACCCCGTCGAGACAAATAAAAGTTACTATGATGCAAAACAGTCTAATGGCCAACTGTGATCGTCTAGTTTTAATCGGTAGAACCCTGCGTTGTGATCGTATACGTAACCCTAGCCCTTTTAAGGTATCTGAGATTGAAAGCAAATGCTCGAGCGCAAAAGTATATAATTAACAAATAAAGATTTAGTTAATTTTCTTTAAATTGAAATTAAAGGTCGAGTTAACTCGGTTTGCTATCAAAGTTAAGTAGAGAGATTGAGTTAATTCCGTCCTATATTGAAAAGGTTAAGTAAAGTCCTAACAAGAATGAAAAATAGAAATTTTAACGTTTAAGTGTTGAATAAGTTTGCTATTTAAAGTAGAATATAGAACAGGTTAAACCGGTATGGAACATTGTGTAAGAACAGATAAAAGAAGTAGGTCATTACAACAATATTATTGTTAATAATATTATTATAATGTTCAACGAACATTTTCGTCACTAAAGTCCGCTAGTAATTTGATTGAAGCGATGGCAAATAGAAATTATAAGCATGAAGCGCAGTTAATGCAGAATAAAGTTTAAATTTATAATATAATAGATAAAGTGAAAGTTAACTAACACAAATCTAGTTAAAAGTACTTGACTCAGAGACGGGATCCGGACTAAAAGAAACTCAGTTCTTCAACCAAAGGCTGGGTCTTTCACACCGTATGCTCATCATTGTCCCACTGTACATAGTTTTATCTATAACTAGATTCATGGATATACATAACATTTCAATTGCGTTTGCCAAATGCAGACAATTCAGTGAAAACTGACCGTAGGAAGATTTATAAAAGGTGCTTTCAACGTATGACCAGTCATCAGGTCGTAGAATAGTATAGGGTTGTGATATCAAAGGCATGGTACATCGGAGGAAATTCAATCCGGAAAGCCTGGATATAATGGATGACTGGTCAAACGAAGTTTTAGCAACTAGCGAATAACGCTCATTGTGTAGAAGTGGTCAGCCTCACTAAAGATTGCAAGCATTAATAGCAGCAATAGCACAAATGTTTAAAAATAAACAATTCTAGATTGTTTGATCCAATGAAAAGAGATTATTCCCAGAAACTCTGAATAGGTAGATAACTTTCGTTTGGTCCAGCCATTATACACAAAACTCAACGGTATCAAATACCTAGGAGATAACTCTACTAAAGTATGTAACCCGGACGTGTATGTTGGAAAAAGTCTATTCAAGACGTCACAACAATGGACTGAACCGACGAAGTCTATTAGAGCTCCAAGCAGCAAGTATCCCAAATACCATAAGATCAAACAAGGCAGAGCACAAAATATTATTGAAGTAAAGAGAGCAAGTTTAAATATTATTGAAATTAAAAAGGTTTACGCCTTAAAATCTAACAACCACAACATTCCATAACGGTTTTTGTCATAATGTCAATAAAGACTATTTTATTTATCGGATCCTTCGCCCTATAGCATACTCATTTCCATTGCTCGATAGATTGTTAAACTCTCAATATAAAACGGCACTCAACCTCAACGCTATAAGGATAGATTCACGTAAGCGAGATGCGGCGCAAAATATTGAAGGTAGGTGCGTAAAAAGATAATCAGTAATACGTAGGTTGTTAATCAGGGTTTTAAAAGATAATGTCAATGTCGATTTGGTTTTATTACATCTAGGTTTTATATTAATAATAATTTGATGCCATTTTCAGACCTCCCAAATCAAAGTTTCGATAGGCGAGAAATCAAAGTTCAGTAGTTAATTTTAATGTAAGTAAACAAGGCACGAACTTACATCCTTACTTATTAGATCTTCGTTTACGAGTCAACGCTAACATGGTATCTATAGTTTCTAACGTCCAACAGGACTCGAACCACTACGTTTTCATTAATAAGATGCCGTAGCAACCTAAGCAGCGGAAGAAATTAGAGCAAATAGCTAAACGTTTCATTGATTTATGTTTGAAAAGTTCCGTAAACGAAAATAGTAAAGTACTAGATAATTAGGAGCCACTTTTAATAGTTGGAGTAAAAGGCTAGAATAGTAAGGTAATAGATAGTTAAGAGACACTTTTAGTACATATTTTGAGAATAAAAGCTAGCTTACTGAATATATTTCATTTATATACAACAAATTTCACTGTTCATAATAAGAATGGAGCAATAAACATTTAACACATTTGGCACTTCTGATTAATTAAAATTTGGTTTTCTACTTTAGCTTTTATTTAATTAGTTTATAGAATTTTGTCAGAGCTTATTTATTTTAACGGAATTTAATGTTAGACCTTTGCACAGGACGTTACAAAATAATATTGCTGTCAATATTGGAAAATAAAGCTATTTGATTACTTATTTTTGGTACGGAAATAAATCGCTATTTATTGTCCTACTTAATGACCGCATTGCTAAGGTGGGGAATCGGGGAAATACTTACGCTCATCATACAACTGGATACCCTGAAAGAAAAGGGGGAGCCTGACTAATTCTTCCCAACCCCGTAAGCTAATTTAACCACCCATCAATTGTTTCAGCAAAGCAAACCCCATTTACATTTAATCGTGTATATGTATGAGTGCCTATGGTGTCTCCCTAGTCACAGCTATTTCCTACTTCTATCCTCCCTAACTCCGGAAACCCAGACTGTTTCAAATCACTCGGTAACTTGACACAGTTAGCTTTCAGACTTTCTGGCCGGCCAGAGTGTGTAGCCTAGGATGTGTATGCGCGGGTGGTTTTATGGGTTCGGTAACCACCCGCAAGGTAAGAATATACGAAATATAATACATAAATATGTTATGGGTGCAAAGTGCCAGAGGGCTAGAATCGTCTGTCACTCAGGGTAAGCAGGGGGAAAATTGCTACACCACGAATGCTAACGGAAGAAGATCTAACACCGCATTCACAAGAAGCGTTTTAACCCAATCTCCATACAAGATAATTAATATCTAATTATCTCAATTCAAAATTAATATTATTATTTTATTTTTTTACTAAATTAAATTGGGAACGCCTCCGGTGAAGGGATTCTTTAAACCTTTCGACCCAAGCAGACTCAGATTCAGCCGTAGCATAGTAAGCAGAGCTAGATTTTGGGTTCCTTAGTCCATTAATTTAAACTTCTTAAGGCTCCCAAGTGAATTCGCTCTAAATTCACACGTTTGTGTACTGAAACTCAATTACCACTAGCTAGTGGAATTAAGTTAAAGTAATAAGTAGAATTAAATTCGAACAAAACTCTGAAAGCTATGACGCAAGCATGATACGAATAACCTCGTGTGGCCTCACCGAGCCTTGGTTATTTGACAAAGGCTGGACACACGGACTATCCTTAGCATACCTTTGCCACCGAGAGTTCACTTTTGTACAAATTTATTTCCCATAAACGTAGTACTGTGGAGAAAAAGGATTAGTTCACATTTTATTTCGCGGAAGCTACCCTATTACTAAGGCTGAAAACCCTATTTTACGCGGAAAACTTCTAGCTAAATGTACGAAAGATTCAGGAACCGAAAACCGTTTCTAACCTTAACACTTTTACTTTCAAATCAACTCCCTAGCTTCGAGAGCAACTCTAAACCTGAAACTTCACACCAGAGCTGATAGTCTGGGACGCAATGCCCACAGGTGATGTTAGGTAACAAATCCAAAGCCACTCTCCTATTTTCGAATTTAAATGCAAACGAAACTCCCTAATGCTAATAAATTCGCTGAAAATGGCGAATTTCCCTACGAGCGTAACGGATGTATTTACTGTTCAATTCTCTAGTCTGGAATCGCCCCGCGCGTTTGGCCCTCGGCCTTTTTATATGATTTCACTCAGATTTCACCAGTCGACCTGACACATGAAACAATAGTACGGGTTCATAAATAAGTATCATCCTTATTGGTTTTAGTCGGGTGGCGTGATGTTTTATTGGCGCCGCTCTGTCGGGGAAAAAAAGTAACTTCTGCGCGAATACCCGCATCTACGAGTGGGTAGGAAAACATTTTCGGTGCCGGCTCCGACCGCTTGTTATTCTTTGGATATAAGTTCAATTTATTTAACTAACTCGTTATTTCTCAAATATTCCCCTCCTTTCAGTCTTATATGTTGTGAGTATGCTACACAGGCAGGTCCGTTACAATCAACCCCCAAAATTTGTAGAAGAACCGACGAATACAAATTTTATACAAACAAGGACATGGTACCTGTGATAGCTCTCACAATGGCCCCTATCTTCTTCTAATATACCTGTTGCAATATTGTCCCACATGTCTGTCATGGTGTGTGTGTATTTAAACCAAATACTTCAGATATTTTTCAGTTACAAAGTTTAGATAACGCAGCCTGAATTAATTATCTCAGCATCCATGAATGGCCTGTCAGTCAAAACTCCGTAATCAACGACCCTGGTTGTGAGGCAGAGTTACCGAAAGTCAATCCGGTATAAATTACGTCCTTTGGCTGCCCCAACGTCAGGCACGGCTTTCGTGTGAGAGAGGACGCACCCTAAAACGTAATTTCCGTCTACGAAATTCCGATACTAACAATCAGCAAGCTTTCCAAGTCCACCGATCTAATAACCAAACAGTCATTATTTCTAACCTTTCCATTTCAAATATCATTATATTTGGAGAATGTGCAGTGTTTAATTCCCGTGTAGAGTGAAGGTTCCAAATACCAAATGATACTATTTAAACTAAATGATGCTTTGCATCCAGCAAAGGAAAACGGTATTTGAACCCTTTTGAGGTGCGTGTATGTCGGCATGGGACCGTACTACGACAGGCTATCTACGTTTAACACTTCGCCAAACCTTAGGCCTCCCAATCATTCCCCACTTTCACATCTTCTTTTGCACGCCATACTTCAATCATCTCTCATCGACTCAAATCAATCATACCCTTCTGCATACTTAGTTTTATTACTATTTGTTCAATTTTACAACGAAGATCTAAAGATTTAGCGAACAGCGATAACCGTGGATTTATTTTATTTTGTTGTAACCTAGCGAGTTTAATTTATTTTATAGGCAATACTGAATATTATTTATAGGAAGTAGTCGGAAGTACTTATCTCAATAACCGTTTTGGAATGGAGTGTGATAGAATTTAAAATTAAAGTAAAATACCCTTAATTAACTTATAGTTTAACATGCGGTTACCTCTCAAAACCAATACCTTATTACCTTTCAAAACCGTTTTAATTACCTGGTTTAAGAAGTACAGTCAACGACGAAAATTAAATAATCAACTTTAAATCCCGATTAGATTGATATGCTTCCGTATTTTATTAAAAATAAAATTTACATAAATTAAAATCAAAATTTTGGCTTAATGAGAATGTTCAATTATCTACTTTTATCGTTTACTGTACGCGGATGGTTAAATAAAACGAAGTGTTTATTTATTAATTTTTTTATTTTGTTTTTTTTTTACTATAAGTACGCTAAGAATTAAAATAAAACAAAGGTTTGTTTTTTTTTTTTTTTTTTTTTAGTTTATTATTTAATAAATTAGTCTATTATATTTATTACGAAATTTACGAATTGTCGTGAATAAAATATAGGAAATCCTTTTAAATCAACGAAACTTTAGTAAATTGAAGAAATCCGAACTAAATGAATCATTATAATGAATGAATTTATTTACGCAACCGCTATACGAAGACTACCTAATTACGCAATGCTAGATTCTTAATAATACTGTAATAGCAACCCCCCATCGAGAAAACTTTTGTTAATGTTTATATTAAGTTTTATTGCAACCCCCCAAATGAAAAGCTCGTTTCCGCGAAATGGAATATCGAATGTAAAAATTGATATCAATCCCCAGCATGAAAATATTTTGAAAATTAATTATAATTATCAACAAATTAAAATAATAATGATCTCTCTCAATAACAAATGTTAATTAATATGCAGAACAAGTTTTATTAAAGTATTAAACCGAAAATATTCCTTAAGTTGATTTAAAATCGTGGAAATATTTTTAACAACCCCCCATAAAGAAGAACTTTGGTTAACTAATGTAATTTTTTTTTTTAAATTACTTTTTACATTTTTTTTTAACTTCCCGTTGAAATGAAATATTCTCGATAACTAATAAAAATGAAATATTCTCGATTACTAATAATAACAAGTTAATTAAATGTTAACTCAATTTTCATTCAATTCCTATGATCTGTGCGTAGTACTACCTCTCGACCAACTGCATCCTACTGAGTACTGTGTTCAAGCAACAACGTCCACTAGCAGTCTATGAATGGGTGACCACCAGTAGTATACGATACAACCTTATTTCCCCGTTTTCATCTCGTCAATATTAAATCCTCTCAACTTAGTTTGGAGCGTATTGTGTTTTAAATCGCTTAGTTAAATTATTTTCTGTAAACTACATAGTTCATATTATTAATCCCAATGTTGATTCAAAATTAAATTGCATATTAAATACATTTTTTTTTAGATTATGTAAATTTGAAATACTGATTTAACTCCTACTAATTTTAACAGTACTACATAACTATATTTTTTTTCAGCTCATATTATAAAATATAGACGATATAAAAGCCGTATAAAAGCGCCATCTAGTGCATTTTCATTTTGCACCTTTTCAACCCTACAATCGTCAATATGTCTGATGTATTGACCTGATTGCTACGCGAAGGAAGTGCAGGTTTAGTCGTACCTACATAACTTTACGATAGTTAAATTGTTATCTTCATACGGTTCATATCCAAACTTATTTTTATTTAAATTTTAATTGACTCCAAAAAATGAGGAATTTATTAATTCGACCTACGTTTATTTTACCAGTATGTTACGCGATTACTTAATTTAATAAAATTATGAATTAAATTTAATGGTTCTATTCCCGTTTGTCAGACAATACTTCAGAAGCGATACCATTAAAACTTAACGAAGTATATTTAACGCTTTTTGAATAATCTTGTAAATAAAGTAGGTAACATAGGTACTCAGAATGATAGGTATCCTTTAAGGTAAAGTTTGAGTCGCTCGGCAACCCCCCGAGTATAAAACCTTTAGGTAGATACTATATTGAACTATTTGATTTAAATTAGCTACCTAAATCCGATATAACCTTAGTTCAAAGCTTAGACAATAGAAATAGAACGAGATTGACAAAGTCATGATAAGGGCAACCCCCCACACATAATACTTTTGTTGCAATTTACTTAATATTCACCTGTTAGTTTATTTAGATAAAATGATTGCTTACTTTTAAAACTAATGTCATCATCAGTAAGAAATATTGCTTTAAGCCGGGCCTATTAGGTATTTTGTTTAACGCGGAACTAAATTTAGACTGATTTGAAAAGTTGTCTTAAGTGGAATGTACAATTGTACATACCAAGTAAGGACCGAATAAATATATTTTGAATTGTTTTATTACTTGTTTTCGCTCTTTTTACTACGTTTTCCTATGTACTACATATTTCTAAAAGTTTTAGTTTAAATCAAAGTTTATTGGTTTTTATTTTCAAATTCTAAGTAATTAATCTAATTTTGTTTTAAAATTTGAACTCGTACATTCGCTGCCAATCCCAATGTTTCTACCTTTTCCATTTCACGAACAACAAATTGTGGCATAAAGCCAACAATAATTAAATGAAATAAGAATATTCTGCATCATAAAACATATATAAACTATTCAATCTCGTATCAAAATATCATGGTCACGGTAACACCATATTGTACCAACCCCGCCCCGTAATTTAAAATGTTAAACCCCGTCGAGACAAATAAAAGTTACTATGATGCAAAACAGTCTAATGGCCAACTGTGATCGTCTAGTTTTAATCGGTAGAACCCTGCGTTGTGATCGTATACGTAACCCTAGCCCTTTTAAGGTATCTGAGATTGAAAGCAAATGCTCGAGCGCAAAAGTATATAATTAACAAATAAAGATTTAGTTAATTTTCTTTAAATTGAAATTAAAGGTCGAGTTAACTCGGTTTGCTATCAAAGTTAAGTAGAGAGATTGAGTTAATTCCGTCCTATATTGAAAAGGTTAAGTAAAGTCCTAACAAGAATGAAAAATAGAAATTTTAACGTTTAAGTGTTGAATAAGTTTGCTATTTAAAGTAGAATATAGAACAGGTTAAACCGGTATGGAACATTGTGTAAGAACAGATAAAAGAAGTAGGTCATTACAACAATATTATTGTTAATAATATTATTATAATGTTCAACGAACATTTTCGTCACTAAAGTCCGCTAGTAATTTGATTGAAGCGATGGCAAATAGAAATTATAAGCATGAAGCGCAGTTAATGCAGAATAAAGTTTAAATTTATAATATAATAGATAAAGTGAAAGTTAACTAACACAAATCTAGTTAAAAGTACTTGACTCAGAGACGGGATCCGGACTAAAAGAAACTCAGTTCTTCAACCAAAGGCTGGGTCTTTCACACCGTATGCTCATCATTGTCCCACTGTACATAGTTTTATCTATAACTAGATTCATGGATATACATAACATTTCAATTGCGTTTGCCAAATGCAGACAATTCAGTGAAAACTGACCGTAGGAAGATTTATAAAAGGTGCTTTCAACGTATGACCAGTCATCAGGTCGTAGAATAGTATAGGGTTGTGATATCAAAGGCATGGTACATCGGAGGAAATTCAATCCGGAAAGCCTGGATATAATGGATGACTGGTCAAACGAAGTTTTAGCAACTAGCGAATAACGCTCATTGTGTAGAAGTGGTCAGCCTCACTAAAGATTGCAAGCATTAATAGCAGCAATAGCACAAATGTTTAAAAATAAACAATTCTAGATTGTTTGATCCAATGAAAAGAGATTATTCCCAGAAACTCTGAATAGGTAGATAACTTTCGTTTGGTCCAGCCATTATACACAAAACTCAACGGTATCAAATACCTAGGAGATAACTCTACTAAAGTATGTAACCCGGACGTGTATGTTGGAAAAAGTCTATTCAAGACGTCACAACAATGGACTGAACCGACGAAGTCTATTAGAGCTCCAAGCAGCAAGTATCCCAAATACCATAAGATCAAACAAGGCAGAGCACAAAATATTATTGAAGTAAAGAGAGCAAGTTTAAATATTATTGAAATTAAAAAGGTTTACGCCTTAAAATCTAACAACCACAACATTCCATAACGGTTTTTGTCATAATGTCAATAAAGACTATTTTATTTATCGGATCCTTCGCCCTATAGCATACTCATTTCCATTGCTCGATAGATTGTTAAACTCTCAATATAAAACGGCACTCAACCTCAACGCTATAAGGATAGATTCACGTAAGCGAGATGCGGCGCAAAATATTGAAGGTAGGTGCGTAAAAAGATAATCAGTAATACGTAGGTTGTTAATCAGGGTTTTAAAAGATAATGTCAATGTCGATTTGGTTTTATTACATCTAGGTTTTATATTAATAATAATTTGATGCCATTTTCAGACCTCCCAAATCAAAGTTTCGATAGGCGAGAAATCAAAGTTCAGTAGTTAATTTTAATGTAAGTAAACAAGGCACGAACTTACATCCTTACTTATTAGATCTTCGTTTACGAGTCAACGCTAACATGGTATCTATAGTTTCTAACGTCCAACAGGACTCGAACCACTACGTTTTCATTAATAAGATGCCGTAGCAACCTAAGCAGCGGAAGAAATTAGAGCAAATAGCTAAACGTTTCATTGATTTATGTTTGAAAAGTTCCGTAAACGAAAATAGTAAAGTACTAGATAATTAGGAGCCACTTTTAATAGTTGGAGTAAAAGGCTAGAATAGTAAGGTAATAGATAGTTAAGAGACACTTTTAGTACATATTTTGAGAATAAAAGCTAGCTTACTGAATATATTTCATTTATATACAACAAATTTCACTGTTCATAATAAGAATGGAGCAATAAACATTTAACACATTTGGCACTTCTGATTAATTAAAATTTGGTTTTCTACTTTAGCTTTTATTTAATTAGTTTATAGAATTTTGTCAGAGCTTATTTATTTTAACGGAATTTAATGTTAGACCTTTGCACAGGACGTTACAAAATAATATTGCTGTCAATATTGGAAAATAAAGCTATTTGATTACTTATTTTTGGTACGGAAATAAATCGCTATTTATTGTCCTACTTAATGACCGCATTGCTAAGGTGGGGAATCGGGGAAATACTTACGCTCATCATACAACTGGATACCCTGAAAGAAAAGGGGGAGCCTGACTAATTCTTCCCAACCCCGTAAGCTAATTTAACCACCCATCAATTGTTTCAGCAAAGCAAACCCCATTTACATTTAATCGTGTATATGTATGAGTGCCTATGGTGTCTCCCTAGTCACAGCTATTTCCTACTTCTATCCTCCCTAACTCCGGAAACCCAGACTGTTTCAAATCACTCGGTAACTTGACACAGTTAGCTTTCAGACTTTCTGGCCGGCCAGAGTGTGTAGCCTAGGATGTGTATGCGCGGGTGGTTTTATGGGTTCGGTAACCACCCGCAAGGTAAGAATATACGAAATATAATACATAAATATGTTATGGGTGCAAAGTGCCAGAGGGCTAGAATCGTCTGTCACTCAGGGTAAGCAGGGGGAAAATTGCTACACCACGAATGCTAACGGAAGAAGATCTAACACCGCATTCACAAGAAGCGTTTTAACCCAATCTCCATACAAGATAATTAATATCTAATTATCTCAATTCAAAATTAATATTATTATTTTATTTTTTTACTAAATTAAATTGGGAACGCCTCCGGTGAAGGGATTCTTTAAACCTTTCGACCCAAGCAGACTCAGATTCAGCCGTAGCATAGTAAGCAGAGCTAGATTTTGGGTTCCTTAGTCCATTAATTTAAACTTCTTAAGGCTCCCAAGTGAATTCGCTCTAAATTCACACGTTTGTGTACTGAAACTCAATTACCACTAGCTAGTGGAATTAAGTTAAAGTAATAAGTAGAATTAAATTCGAACAAAACTCTGAAAGCTATGACGCAAGCATGATACGAATAACCTCGTGTGGCCTCACCGAGCCTTGGTTATTTGACAAAGGCTGGACACACGGACTATCCTTAGCATACCTTTGCCACCGAGAGTTCACTTTTGTACAAATTTATTTCCCATAAACGTAGTACTGTGGAGAAAAAGGATTAGTTCACATTTTATTTCGCGGAAGCTACCCTATTACTAAGGCTGAAAACCCTATTTTACGCGGAAAACTTCTAGCTAAATGTACGAAAGATTCAGGAACCGAAAACCGTTTCTAACCTTAACACTTTTACTTTCAAATCAACTCCCTAGCTTCGAGAGCAACTCTAAACCTGAAACTTCACACCAGAGCTGATAGTCTGGGACGCAATGCCCACAGGTGATGTTAGGTAACAAATCCAAAGCCACTCTCCTATTTTCGAATTTAAATGCAAACGAAACTCCCTAATGCTAATAAATTCGCTGAAAATGGCGAATTTCCCTACGAGCGTAACGGATGTATTTACTGTTCAATTCTCTAGTCTGGAATCGCCCCGCGCGTTTGGCCCTCGGCCTTTTTATATGATTTCACTCAGATTTCACCAGTCGACCTGACACATGAAACAATAGTACGGGTTCATAAATAAGTATCATCCTTATTGGTTTTAGTCGGGTGGCGTGATGTTTTATTGGCGCCGCTCTGTCGGGGAAAAAAAGTAACTTCTGCGCGAATACCCGCATCTACGAGTGGGTAGGAAAACATTTTCGGTGCCGGCTCCGACCGCTTGTTATTCTTTGGATATAAGTTCAATTTATTTAACTAACTCGTTATTTCTCAAATATTCCCCTCCTTTCAGTCTTATATGTTGTGAGTATGCTACACAGGCAGGTCCGTTACACAGCTTCTAGTACCACCGGTCTAAGCCGCGGATGGCCGACCGACAGACAGACAGACGGACATGGCGAAACTATAAGGGTTCCCTGTCGTACTACGGCAACCTGAAAAGGTTAAGATATTGATACATTAATAATGAACGACGAAAATCATTCATAAAAATTAATCATTCAATATACAAAAATCTCGGGTCACAATGTTTGTTATCGAAGTCGTCCGAAACGGCTCACCCGATTCTTATGAAATTTTCGTGTATATTTGGTTGGTCTGAGAATGTGTTGTAGGATAATTGTTATGGCAAAACAACGTTTGCCGGGTCAGCCAGTTAATTATACATAATGGTATAATTAATTAATTAATTAAGTCGTTAAGCAACTTTGAAAAAAAAAAAACTTGAGTGAGGCAAGGTGAACGAATAATATCAGGATGTACATATCTGTATATATATCATATATACAGGTACAGACCTTATACACCATACATCCTGATAATTATGCATTATTATCCTAATTATTCGTCCATTTGCCCCAATAAAGTTTTTTGCGTGGGTACACATTAATAAGTTCGCAATTAATAAACGATAAAGCAACGTTTAAAATTACTGAATACTTTGGTTATTACGCACATAGTACCTTATTTATAATTAAAGTGTCAGGAACATTCACAGAGCAAATTTGTTGAGTAAACGTCGTATTAGAATTTTATATTTTCTTGATGAAGGTGAAGTAAGAGTCAAGTGTAATAATAACTTGTACAAAACACAATCACTTGTCCTGGTCCCAAACTAGGATACCCTGTGCCATGGTAATCGGGCAACGACGTCACAAACATGGATGTACACCCAGACTGAGGCCATTTGTACAAAAATACGGCGGCCCCCAGTGGGAATCCAACCCAAGTCCTCCGGCATGGTAATCAGACGTGATACCGCTAGACCAACGAGGCAGTCGAGAAGAAAAGTAACTGGGAATTGTTAAATACTTTAATGTCATTCGCTCTATATCAAGTGTCAAAATATGTAAGTATTTGACAGTTCGGAGTAAGCTAAATCAGACAGCTCCATAAGTGCAGGACTTACGTAGTAGCACCCCTAATCAATCTATGCTATTGGACTAGCTAACAAGTTAGATCTAGAGAGGCAAATAACTTTAATAAGTAACTATACATATATAAATTTTTATTGCACATCCGTAAACATTTTTAACGAACAATACAGATTTTGTGAACAGTGGACAGACGCGTTATGATCAACGCATAAAAAAGCTATAGAAGTATTTCTTCCTACAAAATTGACTCTCAGAAACGGCCCCTGCCCTCTCGATTAGTCTGTACCAATGAAATGAGCGCTAAATGTGTTGTAGAGTAAATTACTCTGTGGTCGGTTCATTCTCTGCGCCGTGTGTGACGACGTGAACGTTGATTGGGTGATAGCAACTGACAGCGTAAGTTATGAATGGTTTTATACAAAAACGCCAAACCATTGACTTCATGATTTATAACCCGTCGAAATATCTAAGCACCTCGCAAGATGGCGGTCTGACGGCAGGTGCATAGATATTTTGCCGGGTAATACAAAACTCGCTCAATGGAGAACTTGAACTAAAAATGTTTTAATAGAATAGGAGAGTACACGTTGAAAGATAAATAAACGTGCTATTCCCTGCAACTAATACTTTTGATAACATAACCAGTCGAAAAGTCATTATAGTCACATGGTACTAAGACGCGCTATAGAAATATAGTCTATGAAGTCACTCCCTAAAGTATATGAAGAAATATATGAAGCGGTTATAAATATTCGAGGTATCCCGTAAAATAATGTTTATACACGTACACTCTTATAGTTTTATGTTATTACAGTAAGTATATTTTTCGCATGTGACCCGTGTTTTATTTTTAAATGTTTCCTAGGTTTTTATATGATTTCTATAGTATAAAAGCAAAGTCACTCCAATCTAAGTTAGACGCAAGTTCCCCAATGACAAGCCCCGCCCGCCTTCGGGGTCATTTTCTGGCGCTTGTTAGACATCTATGTTTTTAACTATCACTTTTAGCCACGAGAGGGGCGGACGCCCTTTACGCAGAAAAATTTGCGCTTTAAAGCTTAATATTTGGCAAAACGGAACCCTAAATAAAAAAAACAATCTTCCTACACTCACAATATTTTTAAAAGACCAATTTAACAATCTAATTTACGTGTTACGATCCTGACAGAGCACTTTCGCTTCCTCAACACTCATTAGTCGTTGCATGCACGCACGCCGGTTTCAGGTAATTTTTATCTTGCCCTTTGCTAATACATCCCCTATTTGATCGAAGTATGTCCGTCTGGGTCGTCCCTTACCGGCCCTTCCATCCACATTCGCTCGATATATTTATCTGTCAGGATCGTAGGAAGTGGCAGTCCCTGGTCTCTGCCTACCCCTCTGGGATACAGGCGTGAGTTTATGTTTTGTTATGTAATTTACGTGTAGGCGGGGTACCGTAACAATTTATTTTTTTAAGATTTTATTCTACCGTTTTGTCGGCGTGATTATATGTATGTCTATGCAAAATTTCAGCTTTCTCCTAGTAATCGTCCGTGGTAGGAAACGGACAGACAGATGAACAGACAGACAGACTGACGGACATGGCGAAACTATAAGGGTTCCTTGTCAACTACGGAACCCTAAAAAGTAGCCCACGCAAAGTAGCCATATGTCATCCAGATCCGTACAGTCGTCCTAGCGTGATTGAGTAACCAAACACACACATATACGTAACTTTCGCATTTATAGATAGTAAGATAACTCAATACACTGGCATAACACTAATTCCTGGCGGTTCCTTCTTAGAGATTTAGAGGGAGAAGAAACTTTGTTTCGTAATATTAAAATTGACCCTGGCGCTCATTTCAAGCTCCAAGGTGTTTAGCGCTCTAAATCACCTCAGACAGTCAAGTTTCTTCAAGGCGTTTTGTGGTATTGCTACTACAAATTCACAGTATACGTAACTCAGAAAACAAAGACATTGGTAAATGCCGGGATTCGAACCCACGATCTCTCGAATGTGAGGCCACCGTTTTGCCGTTACGCTTCCCATATCCACTGTTGTCGAAACATTAGATAAAATACGAATATTCCTTATTTTACACCAGAAAAAATAAACAAAGTACTTATAAAAAGATACCTATTAAGCATGACTTAAATATCAAAGTACGCAGCGTGACACGAACCTTGCTATTAGAAGGACTGGAGCAGCAGTTAAAAGGATGAAGCTTTTAATCCGTAACAATGGCTCGTGCATCATCGTTTAATGCTTAATTTTCATGGTAATTTTTACGTTTTTTACGTCTTAAAAGCTTTATTGCTATAGATTCGATGATTTGTAGGGGATTGCTAACATGTGATGCAACAAAAAAGAACTAATTAAAATGCCTTTAGTCAAAATAGCACAGAAACTGTGACTTAATGAACGTTACAAGTAAAACTAGGTCTCCATTTCAAAATCTAGATCATTTTGGAGAAAAAATGGACAAAAAAACTCCCAACGTGGTCTTTTCAAGTATGTTCCTTAATTAACATCATAATCTTCAGCCCGTCAATATCCGCTGTTGGTCAAGGGCCTCTTCATGCAAGAGCCAGTCGCTTCTGCTTTGCACTGTTCATCTCCAGGTCTTCCCTACTGCCTTACCGATGTCGACGCGCCACCTGGCTGGGGGTCGGCCTACAATTTTACGTCCGGTCCTCGGTTGCCACTCCAGTAGTTGCGGTTCCATCTTTCATCCTCTCTGCGACAAACATGACCTGCCCATCTCCATTTCAGAGTAGCGAACCTTCATGCTATGTCAGTTACTTTTGTTCGCCTCCTAATCTCGATGTTCCGCATGCAGTCTTTGATGGAGATACTTAATTAACAGAGTTTAAATATTATTCTAAAACCTAGATCTAATGCATCGAGCTTATTCCAAAATGTAATAATAGGGGTTAAAGTATGAAATTGCCGTTTTATTGCAATAGGTTCTTTGAATTGACATAGAATCTTCATGGTTTGAGGTTTTCGAATGAAACTTTTTTCAAATGGTTTCTATGATGTTCTTTTTTTAAAAAATGTGAAACATTTGAATATCGACTTTCAATTGTTTTTGTTATTCAATTTAGACAAGAAAGATGGATACTGCGAAAAGTCGAGTGATTATGAGGCACCCATTTTTCGTATTTTTTTATTTTATTGATTTGACGCAAGTGAGTCAATATTGTGGGTAAGGTAACGTTAAACCATGCCGCTAATTCCTGGGTAGTTTGACTAGGGTCGGCTTCCACTATCTCTCTTAATTCATCTTTATTCACCTGTGTGGGTGGTCTTCCTCGTGGCTCGTTCTTTAAGTCGAAATTTCCATCACGAAAGCGTTTAAACCAAAATCGCACGGTGCGTTCATTAGTAGACCCCTCTCCAAACGCAGCATTGATATTGCGGGCTGTTTCTGCCGCGTTAGTTCCGCGTCGGAACTCGTATTCGAAAATCACTCGAATTTTCGCAGTATCCATCTTTCTTGTCTAAATTGAATAACAAAAACAATTGAAAGTCGATATTCAAATGTTTCACATTTTTTTAAAAAAGAACATCATAGAAACCATTTGAAAAAAGTTTCATTTGAAAACCTCAAACCATGAAGATTCTATGTCAATTCAAAGAACCTATTGCAATAAAACGGCAATTTCATACTTTAACCCCTAATATTATTCTGTACTAGATATTGTTCTAAAACTTAGAACTAATGCATTGGGCTTTAACTCCAGACATCTTGGTCGTCTAAATAATCTTTAATGTTAGAGTAGCTGTTTTGGCACCAAGTGTGCCTTACACATTTTTTGAGCTGCGATATCTTAAGATAAAAAAAAAACAAACATCCACCATACAATATCCACCAAAAATTTAGTCAAAAATACAGAACATACATTCAAGATCTGTATGAAGTCTGAGGCGGTAAGGAAAGACGGACGGAAACTATGAGTTTCTTATCCTAAAAAGGGATAACAAGCACTTTACTTTATTATGGCTACAATGATCAAGGGCACAATTTAAATCGAAATAAAGTTCTTTGTGTAAGTATGTGTAAAAATCCTCACTAATATTTTAAACGCGAAAGTTTGTATAGTTTGGATGGATGTTTGTTACTCTTTCACGCAAAAACGGCTGAACGGATCCGGATGAAATTTGGCACAGAGATAGATTATAGTCTGGATTAGCACATAGTCCATTTTTTATTCCGGAAAAATACACATCAAAATTACCACGCGAACGAAGTCGCGGGTGACAGCTAGTATGTATATAAGTATGAAAACAAATACGTCATGACAGGAAATCAGAAATCAATAATTTATTTCAACGTAAAGAATTTACATTCTGGTTGCTGAATGTCAATGTACTATGTTACTATGTTAGCCGCTGCCTTCGGGCCGTATTTGTATCAGGCTAATCTAGTAGTTTAAATTAATTTACTATAACTAGTTCCAGGATTTTTTATTCCAATTTCACGGTAGAAATGTTGGGGGTGCAGAAAACCAATCTATTAATACCTACTTCGTACAGTTGACAGCACACACACGTTCACTTTTCAGCTGCAAGGCGCGGTAACGTAACTGAGTAGAGAGGTTGATTTGCCATCGACTGTCCTCCAAATACGTTGCCATACCTCGGGTTGCATAAGCAGCCTATATCCGTCCCACTGTAGGGCACAGGCCTTCTCTCAGGGAGAGAGTATGGGCTTAATCACCACGCGTGCCCACCGCGGATTGGCGATTTCAAGCGCTGAGTTATATGAATAGCTCAGACACTCAGGTTTCCTCACGATGTTTTCCTTCACCGTTAGCGAGTGGTATTGCTACTGTAACTTAAAAAATGTACATAACTTAGAAAACAAGTCATAGGTACATGTCCGCACTGGGAATCGAACCTGGGTGTCCCTCTTCCGAGTCCAATGTTCTACCCACTAGGCTACCACCGTACCTCGGGTTACGAGTGTGTAACCAAGACATAAAGGCAGGCAAAGCTGTAAACGGAAATGCAAATTGATTGGCATACACGCCACTCCCTTAGTGGCACACAGTCAGGTCGTAGCTACTACGGCGTAGGTGGGCTACGCGGATTACTGCTACGCCGTGGAGCCTCTACGGCGTTGTAGTAAAATAACTTTGAAATAATTAAAGAGAGAACCGTAATTGTCGCTAGGTTCGAGTAAATTTTCGGGCTCAAGCATGACATTGACGGCCCTTCCGAATATATCGCTATTTCATTGAATAATAAAGGCCCGGGCGCACGGCGAATTGCTTGAGTTTGGTGTAGGTCAGTAACAACGGTCATTTTTATGATTAAAACGGTAATAAGTTCGTAGCCACTTGGTAAATCACGATAGGATTTTCACTGCCTTAAGTTAATGTTTACCGCGTTGTAAATAACACTTATGGTCTTATTTATATAGAAACGATACCACTGAAACAGCCCTCGGTAAGACTTATGCCGGTATTTTAAAGTAAAGTAAAGTAAAGTCTCGTTTATTCATGTAGACAGATCTACAGATAGACAGATCTTAAATAAATTACGATCTATAAAGTCAAATCTCTACATTAGTTAAGCTATAAAGCCTCCGAAACTAAAGCCTCTTTAAATGTCCCTAAGACCTACTTTAAGCAGTGTCTTTAATCTGGGGTGTGCTGTGCACTGTGCACCACATGAGTGAATGAATGTGTTACAAACACACCTGTTTTTGTCCGTGTTGCCAGTTTAGACGATTGTGGCGGCCAAAAATTGCAACTGCACCTACTTTTCTTCGTCTTACGAGGTAAATTTTCTGTATTTTCCATCGTGTTTTAAAAAAACCTCGCAAAACTTCGCCAATAATTATGTTTTTAGGAATTTACAACAATAAAGCGTTTCTGACGCAATCACAGGCTACATAAGAATGAATGAAATGTGTAATATTATATTTAAAAAAAAAACAAGTGTTTTAGCTCGAACTTTTTATAAATCATAAAAAGTTAAAACGGCCACTAATGTCAATTACTGTCTTACTTAAAGAGACTCTGTGAGAGGCATTAGTTGATTTTTTATAAATAAGACCGTTGCACACAAAGTTTTACTATTATTTTGAAATGAAATAGACGGAGCGCGATAGTACGTGTGCTAATGAATCAAAGGCCGCGAGCCAGTACGTTTCGGTAGGCTAGTGTGGCAGTTGTTCTCGTCTCTTTTGTCACTCACACGACGCTTACGAGCGCAAAAGGGCTATCCCTTTGCAATTTGCAACCCAGCATTTGCCAATCTGTCGACTCAGAGTCGGCAGCATGACGACCTTTGAATGCGTGCGCTCTACTCATGGAACGGGTGTCCTTGCGTCGAAAATTCAAAGGCCTATTCTACTAGAAATAGAAAATGTTTATTTGTCTTCAACATAGTGAGGAACCACGAAGGAGGCCTGTGTCCTGCAGTGGGCGTCGAATGGCTGATGATGATGATGATAGTGAGGCACAATAATCATTTATACCGTAAAACAATAATTACAGTTTAATGAGTCATTTATTTAACAACATTTTAATTAAATATGAAGACAAAAAGGTCTGTACCTCGGCTAGTAACTAAGGTACGCTAGTGTGCAATTAGTTGCCGATTTTGAGGCAAGGCTGGACGATAACTGTAACTCCACGACCTTTTTTTAAAACATTGCTCGGCGGAGGCCATAGTAAATGTATGAAACTAGATGTCTCGCCGTTATGGATATCATGAAATCATCTAAACTCTAATTTTTAATCCGAGTCCATGGAATGACATTAGCAGTGTTACCACTTTCTTGTCGTCTATAAATAGTGAAGGACACAATCGACTTTATTTTCGATTCTGTAATTTTTTAAGTCGTAAATTTACTTTTTGCTGGCTAATATCTGTTGTTCTGTTTTTTACAATAATGAAAAGTATACAATTTTATTGCCCTGAAACAAAAATCGCTGAACAAAAATAGCTCAATTTAGATTCAATTTGAAAAAAAAATCATTTCCCGCCACGCTGCGACCTTAAAATAACGATTGTCCAATCTTAATTTGATCGATTTATGTCTATGGTATTAATATACTTTGGCTGTATAGACGAAAGTCCTTTGCCTGTTCCGCATCGGAAAAGTGTGGAATGAACATGGGATAAAATCTATGGTACAGCATGCCCCAGACCATAGACATTTTTCAAACAGTTTACTCTTTCATTTGTTTTTTTTTACATTCATTCGGCTTCCTACCTTCTGCAGTGTACGAGTGTTTCCTAGCGTTTCTGCAAAAACTTGTTATTTGTTGTTGTTTTGCATTAGTTTTGTTACGTTTTTGTTATATTGTTATTTTAGTTGTGCTTATGTTCAGTTTTGATGATTTTTTGTTAAGTTGTTATTCGGTATGGATCCCCAACCATCCACCTTAAGAAACGATTCTCTTTCTCCTAAGAGAAAGCGACAACGTCGATCGTTAACTAAAAAGTTAAGATTACGTATGTAAATCGATCGATTGTTTAACATCACTATTTTAACTGGTCACCCGATTGGCTTCATCGGACAGTAGCACCTGTCATTCCATGGACTCGGATTAAAAATTAGAGTTTAATATGGGCTGATTCAAGCTTTTTAGATTAGATTCGATTAGAACACTTTATTGTACACACCAGAAAACAAAATACATTAAAAGGCTTACATGTCTAAGTTTTGCCGTATACAATTGGCGGTCTTATCGCTAAAAGCAATCTATTCCAGACAACCTTAGCATGGATAGAACTGAACGATGAAGAGAGTAGGTAGGTAGGTGTACATTAAATATATGGGAAGAAAATGTACATAATCTTTTCTATTTTGATTTTCTTTAATACTAGCTTTTACTTTTTTTTTGTCTGGTACACTGTTTAGCACTTATTTGCATTCATTTCTAACACTTATATAAAGGAATAGTATATTTCATTACAAGTGTGGAAAGGCTGTCATTGCAAAGAGTTCCGACAAATGTCTACCCGAGCCGAGGCGCAGCCGAAGGCGAGGGTTGACAGTCGGAACAAGTTGCAATGACGGTTCCGCACGTGTACTGAACGACTATTTTTAATACAGTTGCGAAAAAATTAAAAACTATTTGCTTTTTTCTCTTCTCTCCACGCAATAAATTCGTCGTATGTAGATATGTAGCGACTTTTTGACTTTTCCGGTAAAATGTTCTCCGAAGCATTTTGTGCAATTATACTGAGTTCCGGTGGTGTTAATTCAAAAAAACTAGGGTCGAAATTACTCATGTTGTGCAACAAACAACTAAACTCGCAAAGAACATTTCTGAAAAATGGCGCCAACCGTAGAATATAAGCAGTTTTTTTTTTCTTCTTCACCCATTCTGGTAGGCAAAGGAAACTATGCCCAAACAGCCAAGTCTTCAGTAGAAGTTTTTTATTGATATGAAATGAAAATGAAATTTAATGAGATGAAATGAAATGAAACCTAACCAAACTCATTCAATCAAATAATTAAATCTGATATTGAAACAAATTAGTAGCTTCTTTTTAGAAATATACGTATTTGCATGAATCATAAAAACTTCTATGATTTTTTTTAGTAAAAACTTCATGGTTGGTTATTATTTTTAATAGACATTATTTTGACAGTTGGGAAAGAGAACGCACGAGTGCGGGAAAGGTAAAAAAAAAGCACGAGTGTGTAATAGCCCACATCCCGAACGCTATACGTCCCTGCAATACGCCACTTTTTGAGCAACTGTATTAAAAAGACCTCTCCCCTACTTAGGAACAAAACAATCAAATTACTATCACAAACTAAATTTAACAACAGTTTTAAGAAAAAGAGCGGGTAGTGTATTTCAAATTCTGGAAACTCTTTTCAGCCAGTAACGCTTGCGTCAGCAAATAAACGAACAATAAAGGAGAACTTAGGTCATCCAAGTTGAAAGTCCATAAAATTTCAAGTGCAATCCAGTTTACACGTCACTTAGTTAAGTCCGGCCCCAGCCATCTGAAGTTGGGCTGAAAATAAAGAATATTACACACAGAATTGTAACTTGGTAAGTTTCTGTTGCGAAAAACGCGAGTAAATCAATTTGGTGTTGTAGTCTGTAGTGTGGTGTAAACTTACTTTAAATTTTTCATTTACTTGCACATGTTTACCACTTAGTTACTACATGCGGAAACTTATTCTTAGCTTATGTGTAGTTATTCTAAGTCTCTGTCCATTTATAATGTAAGCTGCAAGTTTCCCAAAGAAATAATAATAATAAAGAAAATAATTTATTGAATTTTCTACCTCAAAACTGCATTATGATTGAATGAACTTTTCATTTTTGAGCCAAGTAATAGAGCGTCAAAGATCAGTGTTTTTGTTTCCTACATATTTTAAGTCCCGCGGTACTAGCGCGGTCGGTAGAACACTTGCCTTAAATTACATTCTGGAGGTCTTGGTTTCAAACTCCGGGCTTGTCAGGTACCAATGACTTTTTTTCTAAGTTAATTACATTTGTGAAGTTTTAGTACTATTATCACTCGCTAACTGTGAAGGAAAACATCGCGAGGAAACCTGAGTATCTGGGGTGTTCACATAACTCAGCACTTGAAATTGCCAATCCGCGGTGGGCACACGTGGTAATTAAGCCCAAGGCCGGTGCCCTGCTGTGGGACGTATATTAGGCTACATAAGAGGGAGTTTCTGTTGTACATAGCACGAAAAATAAATCAATTTGTTCAGTTTTCTTCTTCAAAACCACCTTATAATAAAGTTAATTTTGAGTCTAGTAATAGAGCTTTAAATTTCAGTTAACTTTTTTTTTACATATTATAATACTGCCGCGCTTACGAATACCGCACTAACTATGGTTTAACAAATTATGAGAAAAACGCGTTTAAAGTTTTTGTTTTTATTTTACTTGTATCTCTGGAACTAATCTAGCTATTGAAGTGAAAATTGGACTTAGAGAAGCAACTAAGTATAAGGTACACTTTGTGTTTCATTATAGTTGTACAAATATTATAGTTATATTTATAATTTTTAAAAACTACTTTTTATTAGCAACTTATTATGGTTTAATTCTATTCAAACTAATCATAAATGCATCAACTATACTACATAATGCAATTATGCTTAGCAAATAATTTTATTCCATTTTTCAATAGAATGCTTTTACCAGGTAAGTTTAGTTATGCTAATATTAAGTGCATCAACTACTTCGATTAATGCGTTTATGTTTAGCAAAATCTCTAAATTTACACAAGTAAAAGTCTAAGGAAGCAAAATAATGGGAAGATTATTCAACTGTAGTCTAATAAAAACAAAAAATTATTCATACAAAGTTTTTATTTGTTTAAAGTACACTAAAAAGATACAAAACAACACACTTATTTTTATTTATTATCAGGTTAAATCTACCACAACCATTTTTATTTAATAACAGATTAAACCTAATTAATATCTATGGCACGTATTGAGATCGAAATTACCGTTAGCGCAATCAGTCTGAAATTCTTCTTCTTTTCTTCATTTCTATTGCCGGTGGCTTCCTGTCTGCCAAAGATATTGAGTGTATTTCTTGTCTTCTTTTTTACTGTTTCTGGTTCATAGTCTTTATCCTTAACACTGTCATCTGAGTCGTAGTAAGTATAATTTTTATCAAGCTCATTGTCTTCATCTGGCAAAGTTTCGTAACACAGCAAAGAAGAACGTGTATCATGGACGTGTGGAGGTGTGTCGTGTGATGATGATGTTGACACCGGATCTATGAACTTTGTTGTGTTGATGTCAAGAGGTTTTCATATTCATTTCTGTGATCAAAAATTGCTGAAAAGTCATTGAGCCTTTAACTAGGTTAAACCTGTAACTAAGGCGTCCGGAATTACTAGAGTGGCTTTCCATCAGGCTGGATTGAAGTCGAACGCAGCCATTTATAAAAAAATATACATAGTCAAACAACACAAAAATATATGTTCGCCCGGCCGGGAGTCGAACCCAGGACCTCTGGCACTTGGTCCACACTACTGCTAACCGATAATAATTTGAGTAAGTTAGTACAGCAGTTACATGTAATCCCACATAATACAAAATTAAGACTATCTTTTGTCCTAGCTTAAACTCTCATCCCGATTTGTGTCATCCGAAAGTGTTAAGACGCAAGTAAGACTAGGACTAAGGATAAATTGCATTTTGTAACAAGGAGCCCAGTTAAAAAGTAGGTCACACGATTGCCCACCTACCAACCAAGAAACAATATGAACTGATCTAATAATGCATTTACTCATTCTCATGGTAGGTTATTCAGAACAAGTACCTATTTTGGCCTGATTGTGCCGCCTAGATTCGCCTTACATGCGTCACTGTGCCTGCCTGCACATACCCTCTAATGTGTACTGTTAAATGTAATTTATAATTGTGTCCTTAGCTATAATTACTCACAGATATAGTTTATAAGCCTACTAATTAAAATGAGTATTACTTACTTGAAATAAATTAATTATTATTATTGTACTGGCTACTTAGTTACCCTAAAGTAGCCGGGGATGTAAACAGTGGAAAAAAATGATTACGAGTATGATTGTGTACATAACTTATAAATCTTATAATACTAGGTGTACCAAGTAAACTTAAATATTCCAATTAAACTTACTGCGCAAATCCTGCTCCTACGCACATGAGTCCAGCTTCTTGAAAACGTCGTGACTGGCGAAACTCAGGGCGTTTCACATCCCCGAAACCATTCCCTTTCCTAGCTTCGCCCCCGTCAAGCTACCTCTTGCTTAGTATAAACGCATTATCTAGGACACTTAATGCGTTTAATTGCTTTGTCAATAAAAATAAGTAATTATTTGCTTATCATCAGTGCATCATGTAATGTTGGTGCTATCATTCTTAACACCGTAACTACATAACACTTTACTTAATTGCTTACAATAAACGCACTAACTGTAGATGATGCGGTTTTGGTTAGTAAAATATTAATCGATTTCGAAGTTAATGCGTTTATAAAAACTAAAAAAGGGGGTATTTACAAAAATATTGAAATGGTCTCTATGGGAAAGATATAGATCTCATTTTTCTGATTTCAAATATGTATCTAACTCAATTTCGCAAAAAATCGCACTTAGTGCGTTTTTCGTAAGCGCGGCAGAATAGTTCTGCGTAGCATCTGTAGGTACTATTTTACAATTGTTTGTCGCTTATTTTGTTAGATGCCTGCCATAAAATGCGTGAAAAACATAGTCGCGCGTTGTCATGTGCTATAAACAATATTACATAAGCAGCCTATATACGTCCCACTCTAGGACACAGGCCTTCTCTCAGGGAGAGAGTATGGGCTTAATCACCACGCGTGCCCACCGCGAATCGGCGATTCCAAGCGCTGAGGTATGTGAATAGCTCAGACACTCAGGTTTGCTCACGATGTTTTCCTTCACGGTTAGCGAGTGGTATTGCTACTATAATTTCACAAATGTACATAACTTAGAAAAAAAGTTGTAGGTACATGCCCGCACTGGGAATCGAACCTAGGTCTCTCGCTTCCGAGTCCAATGTTCAACCCACTAGGCTACCACCGCTCTACGTTATCAATGTTTAATGTAATTTCTGGTCTACATACAATAAAGAATATTCTAACTAGTTGTCGTAGTTAAGTTTCTAAGTAAACTGCAAGTTGGAGCTCGAATCTGTAAAAGAGAATATAAAAGCAGCTTCACTTCTTACTACTCTTTACAGTGAAGAGGGACTTTTATTGAGTGGTTGATTCAGTGGTTTTTCTTGAGCTAGTTTGTTACATGCGATCTTTAGAAAAAACTAGATTCTCATATTTATAAAAGTTAATAAAGGAAGTTTTAATATTTAATATTACTAAATAATTAATAAAAAAGGAAGTTATTTACTTCCACATAACACAATCACTTGTCCTAGACTCTGTGCTATGGTAATCAGGCAAGGAGATCACAAACATGGAAATACACCCAGACTGAGGCCATTTGTACAAATGTACGGCGTCAGCGACGGCAGGTGGACCGCAGGTGGTCAGTGGGTAGACCAACAACCCGATGGCCGGACGATGTGGTCAGGTCAGCAGGGGCCCGTGGATACGAATGGCGAGAGAAAAGATGGCGTGATAGGGAAAATACTCCTATACCCAGCAGTGGGCAGAGGTGGGCTGATGAGGATGATGATGACGGTGGCCCCCAGTGGGAATCGAACCCACCACCTCCAGCATGCTAACCAGATGTGATGCCGCTAGACCAACGAGGCATCCGGGCGGATGTCAGTCATAATTTAATCGTGACTTTCTTTGAAAAGGATTCAGGGAGAAGTAATATTTTATCGTGGTTGCGCGATCAAAATTTGTTATGTAACAAAAAAGAAATATAGCAGGAAAATAAAGTTTAATATTAATTTTTGTCATATCGTATTGTATACATAGCAGTTGTTACTGTGGCTGATGTGCACCGTGTTGATTTGTAATGTAACGCCCGACTCAGGGTACTTTCTACTTATGAACACGAACAACTTTTACTATCGGGTCGATCTCGAAATAGCGAAAAAAAAAAACAGATGTGCCATACTAAAATTCGATACCATCTGAACAAAATATATGCAACAGCTGATTTTTTTTAAAAGATTTTAGAGTTGGTCCCGTAGTAAACGTTATTCGTATTGGTGAGTAGAATGTACTCTTCGGGCGTTGCTTCACAAATCAACACCTTGTATATACGTATAAGGTTTTGACAAACTGTCAAACGGTCAAACGAGTTAGCTCGTTTAGGAGACGCATAGCAGTATTTTTTAGTTCTTGGCATTATAAAAAGTGTTTCCAGCATCATATGTGCCATATTTACTTACTTATACAAATAGGCGAGATTTGCGGTATATTCACATTACAACGGGCGGGCGACGTGCGGGCGCAACCATGCGAACTAATATAAGCCTTCTAATTATAATTTTATATGGCGATTATGGCAAAACCCCGCGTGGTCATGAAAACCACGAAGGAGGCGTATGTCCTGCAGTGGGCGTCAAATGGCTGATGATGATGATGGTTTTATTTATAAAAATACAATTCTTTAAAACATTCGATAAACGTCAATTAAAACAGTCTGTGGCGGAGATTTTGGCAAGAAAAAGACGTAAATATAGATTAAATAAAATGCCTCTGAGGCTTAAAAAAGGCCGCTAGACTATAACTTGAAGCCCGGTGATAAAGCTCGTGTCGAGTCCGACGTGGCGTGCGATGGCCGAGCCGAGCCCCGCCCGAGCTCCCCCGAGAAATTGTCCGTGCTACGTCCGTCAAAGCTCGTCCCCGCCTCGTCCCCCGTGGTGGATAAACCTTTAGCCGTGCGCGCCGTATGCAAATCTCTTGTATGTCAACGATTTTTATAAATTTTTAGGGGGGATCCCATACAACAAACGCGATTTTTTGCCGTTTTATCTCGATCTTTTTGTCTAATGTTGTATAGATAATGGTACGGAACCCTTCGTGCGCGAGTCCGAGTCGCACATGGCCAGTTTTTTGTAACCTGTGGCACAGCCCGTGTTGCACTATACGACGTCTTTGAATATTGCGACACTTGCCGCATTTTATGGAAGTATGCGCGTATGGTGCGGGTTTCGTAATCACTATGTTTTATCGCAATCACTGCTTACAATCGAGTCCAATCAGCGACCCAATTTGTTTAGCTTCAGACTCACCCTACTTAATATCTGTGTCACTCTACTGACAAGTGAAGCACAGAGGAAAAAAAACTGGACAAGTGCGAGTCGGACTCGCCCACCGAGGGTGCCGTACAAATTTGTAGGTACTTACATATTATAAATAGTTCTGGAATCGAGTCTCGCAGTTTTTGCCGAGCTTTTCCCGAACTTCAAAGACTAATTTTCTTATAATTTAATTAAAAATGTGTAAAGTTCAGATTTTTTCCTAACTTATAGCATAAGGCAATATTAGTTGCCAAATTTAATAAGCTAAGATAAGAATATTCTTTATTGTATACCAGAAAAAATGTTACAGAAACAGCAATGACAAAAGAAAATATGCAATTGGCGGCCTTATTGCTAATAGCAATTTCTTCCAGCCAGTTTCTTCATAGTTCTGTGTCAACGGAAACTACCCTATAAATTTTGTTTCTGCTGAGTGTCGAAATATACGTTTTTTGCGGCACAAACAGCCGTATCTTCCTTTCGCGTTAACTTAGAAGTGTGATGTTTTCATGCACGGTAGTTGTGCAAAGTATTACTTGCCAAATTTCAAAGTTCAAGGTCAACGGAAAGTACCCCATAAATTTTGATTCCCTTGAGTGTCGAAATATATATTTTTGCGGCATGAGCGGCCGCAAAAATTAGAAGTTTTTGCAGCTTCAAGGGACTGTAGACTTGAGTATATGTTTATAATTTCAACTCAATACCTCCACGTGTTCTCTAGATAAAGGGTCTTGACAGTCAGTCGGACGGACGGGCAACAAAGTTTTTCCTTTTGAGGTACGGAACCCTACAAAGTACAGTAAGAAATGAAACGGGAAGTTTCCTCATTTCACTTATTTGCAATGGATGCATTGCTAGGCAACCAGTCTGGCGCCTCGCGCATCGCGAAATAGTTAATATTGTGCGCCAGATAAATTTTAAGGTGTAACAGACGCAGCCGTATTTAAAGCCGTTTGACTATGAAAATAGCAAAGGTTCCTATTTCAAAAAAAACCGGCCAAGTGCGAGTCGGACTCGCGCACCGAGGGTTCCGTACAAACCTGCAAGGTTTACAAAGTTCGTTCATTACGACAATCGAGTCATAACTATGGTATTTTTATTGCAAAACATGAGGAAAAAAGTAATAAGTTTATATTTATTAAAAAATATATATTTTGTAATGTAACTAAAAATTTAAGGTTTTCGGAATTTTTCCTTTATGTGTGCTATAAAACGTTGCTTCATGCCAAATTTCAAGATTCTAGGTCGACTGGAAGTACCCTTTAGGTTTTGATTCCCTTGCGAGTACTTGCGAGTTTCAAAATACGCAGCTTAAATTGCTGTTTCTTTTGATTGCGTTGACATAGAAGTTAGATTTTGTTACAGCTTAAAGGTATTATAGACCTGAGTATTTGGTATGAATTTCAATTTAATACCTCTACGCGTTTATGAGGAAATGGGTAGTAAGTTTAAAATTATTAAAAAAAAATATATTATGTGATGTAACTAAAAATTTATGGTTTTCGTAATTTTTCCTTAATTTATGCTATAAGACGTTGCTTCGTACCAAATTTCAAGATTCTGAGTTCACGGGAAGCACCCTGTAGGTTTTGATTCCCTTGCAAGTGTCGAAAATTTGCGGCATAAACGGCTGTATCTTTTGATTGCGTTGGCTTAGAAGTTTGATTTTTTCACAGCTTCAAGGGACAGTAGACCTGAGTAATTGATATAAATTTCAGCTTCATACCTCCACGCGTTCCTGAGAAAAAGGGTCTTGACAGACGGACGGACGGACGGACAGACGGACAACAAAGTGATCCTATAAGGGTTCCGTTTTTTCCTTTTGAGGTACGGAACCCTAAAAAATATTTTTAGACAACCTACTCACATTTATATTTAAACTTGTCTCATTGTCAATTAGTCAGCATTTATACAGTGAATAATTCGCAGAAGATAACAAAATTATTACTCGAGTATAATTTACTTTACAAAATTACATCTACGTCCTTTCCACCAAAAAACGACACGCCAAGATGGCGTCTCCCTTTCTTTTTTACAGTGACGTCGTCACATGAAGGTTTCACACCCTTATGTTTATCTAGATGGCCAAGTAAATTTCAGTACTAATAAATTAGTCCTACTGAATACTGTTAAGTTGTTATGAATCATCAGCCATTTGACGCCCACTGCAGGACATAGGCCTCCTTCGTGGTTTTCATAACCATGAGGCGTTTTGCCATAGTCGCCACGCTTGGCAGGCGGATTGGCGATCGCAGTATACGGTTGGAATCTCAGGAAGACGCTACTGCCCGTCACCTGGTAATTGATTTCCTTAGTCGCCTTTTACAACATCCACGGAAAGAAATGGAGTGACGCTATTCTTAATCCGGCGCCACACGGACACTGATTAACCCATCTAGTGTGGGTGAAGGTGCCACTGGACGCTGTATAAATCATGTCATTACGTAGATGCAAAGGCCTAAGTTTTGTTATGAATACAGTAAAGTTTTAGTGCAAGCGAGACAGCACGCTCCACGTAATAGCAGCCTTAATATGTAGGTATTTACGTCCTAACGCGTCGCTGACACAGGTCACCTGTGACCTGTTCATTTTAGAAGACCTTTTACATAAAAAGTACCATCACATTCGTCGCTAACCTACCTACCCTAATTGTGGGGACAATTAACTGTACCACATTTTTGGGACATGCTATATTTTGATTTCAATTCACTAACGACATCACACAGACGGAAAAGGCCACAGATATTTTTTTTAAACTTAACTACATTTCTTAAGTAAACTTCCTTTTTTAGGGTCCGCATCCGAGATGTTTGTGATGTCGCCGTTTCTGGTGCCCACGACACAGGGTATCCTAGTGTGGGGCCAGAAGCAATGTATGTGCCTGTGTGTATATGTTTATGTCTATGATTATGTTAATATTTATCTATGTAAACAATATACAGCGATACAACGGCCGGAAGGAAATTTTCACTACGGCCCCACCGTACTAGAATAGGGTTAGAATTTCAAAATAGTTTTGTCATTGATTTAGCACTGTTTTGCCCTGTTGTTAAGTTGTTTATATTGATAACTTAAACAACCCTATTAAGTCCTACTTTTACAGGGACCTTTCTGAAGCACGCTCTACAATAATTCAGGACCGCCATATGTGGGATTAACTCTATCCCGCATTTTATACTATAACATGTAGTTTTTTTTACGGAAATAGGTAATTACACTTTTAATTTTACTATCGTCCTCGCGTTTTTCGTAAACCGTTACACAAAACAATCGGTTTTCAACGCGAACCACTATTTTAACCATAATTTTGCTTAACTTAGCCATTAAAAAGGAAAACAGCTTATTAGTAGCAGCTTCTTTTCTTTTGTAACTACTGTTTCTACAATTATTTTTCCAGTATACAATAAATTTGTGACATTTTTTTAGCAAGACATTTAGTAGATCTAAAGTAAAAGATTGCATGATCTATCAACATAGCATCTCCTTTGACGTTTGCCCTCAGTTCGACAGGACAAATGCGATAACGTTACGAGATATCACTCTCAGTCGTAAATTGACTCTTGCCTTTAATATTGACTGTGTTACGGGACGTTTTATTGCAATTTATGTTTCATACGCCCCCTCTGACTCGACTTACCTTTAGGTCTTGTTCTTATACACGCTGAAATCTGGTTGGTTTGAAAGCCGAGATTATGTAAAGACGCTTAGACAAGGGCGGCACGTGTGCCAAAACGTGTGTCGATACTCGTCGACGGCAGCCGTTGACGTGTGCCGACGGCAGCCGTCGACATGTCAGCGTCGAATATCTCTGTCAGCGCGTCGATGGCTGCTGTCAACGAGTGTCGACGGCCGCCCTTGGCACACGCGCCGCCCGTGTATAAGCGCCTCAATTAGTAATTAAATATGCAATCCATTTAGGCCATTATTAGACGCAAAATAGGAAAAAAAACATTAGTTGAGAAATTTTGTTTCAAGTTTCTTTCTGTTGTCACTATGAAAGTATTTTTATTTTTTTGCTGACAGTACTTTTTTTTAAAAACTGTATATGAAAGAAAGAGAAACATTAATTGCACCAACAGTCACGCACACCAACCACTAAACAAACATAACTTTATTATGACTGCCTCGTTGGTCTAGCCGATAAGGTGCTTAGCTACCAAAACAGACGTCGTGGGTTCGATTCCCACTGGGGGCCGCCGTACATTTGTCCAAATGGCCTCAGAGTAGGTGTATTGTGGTTTGCAATGTCCTTGAATGGTTACCATAGCACAGGTTATCCTAGTTTGGGAGCAGGTCAAGTGATTGTATTGTGTGGAAGTTTTTATTATTAATAATTAGGAAAGGGCCTACCTCTATCTAAAACGGATTAGGTACTTTTCCTGAAATTATGACCCTGTATAACACGGTCATCCTGTATATTTTTCAAGATTTTCGTTACTCACTCAATAAACACTGTTCATGTTCCAAATTTCAAATGTCTAGTTCAATTAGAAGTACCCTAAACTTTTGATGATCCAGCGGCGGTGAGTGAGTCAGTGAGTCAAAATTGCTATTTTTAGACCCCCACGTCTTTTAAACTACAGTAGTTGAAATTTTGAGTGATCTTTCAATTTGGTAATGTTAACTCCTCCGCATTTTTTTTTCTCACGTGACATAACTAGCCTCAAAGAAGAAGGGGGGCCGAAAAGTGCTCAAATCGCTTCGTGTAAACATATGCACAGCGCCGGCCGGCCGAGAACTGTTCAGATGGACGAAAAATAAATTACATTCATGATTCAGATGGACGCCGCGAATTGTAAATCACTCACTTTTTTAATGCTATAACTCAACAGCTAGCTATGAGAACTAGCCCTTATTCCGGCCGCTGTAAATTTAATTTTGCTCAGCGCACCTGAAGGAGAAAAGATTCGAGAGTCAAACCTGTCATTTTATTATGTAGCAGATAATTGCGCGTAAGACTTTTATTTACAGTCAGTCCAACTGTATATTTAACTTTTGACACCTCGATTTGGTAACATTTTATGTAGGTACCGATTCGATTGATTGCATTGATATTTTGTTTTGATATTTTTATAGTTTGTCTGTCTGAGCGTGTTAAACTAAAAACTACCAAACGGGTTTTCATATTGATAATGAAAAATGTTTATTGAGCTGAACAAAAATTAACAATATATAAAGTAACTCTGAACCCCAAACTAAATTAAATTGTATCTTGAGGCACAGTGATCCATTCAGGGTGAACTTAAATATATCACAACATAGTGTTTGTACAGTAATAAAATTAAAGTTAAGTTATTATTTTGTTACTTACAATATTTAAACCTAATTTATTATAGAATAGGTCTTTGTAATAAGATAGGTTTATATTTTTATAGAAAATCAACTTGAATAGTCGTCGCTACACAATGTACCTGTTATAATATTGTAGCAAAACACGTTGCGACACTATTGTGAAAAAAAGGTGTCCATTAAATGTTCAATTTTTTGCCTATGGTTTCCTGTGTAATTAAATAAGGAACTTCATGGGTGTGCATCTGTCAAAAGTTAAATAAACGGTTGGACTGATTATAGGTGCTAGACAGTTTGTGCTATTAATATATGCGACTCCTACCTGCCAATAATCCAGTATCGTAAGAATTGCCTATCTCTAATACATAAAAATCTCGTGTCACAGAGTTTGTTATCGAACTCCTTCGAAACGGCTTCACCGATTTTTATCATTTTTTTTAGTATATTTGGTATGTCTGACAATGGGTCGTAGGCTAATTAATACGGGAAAATAACGTTTGCCGAGTCAGCTATAGACTAGCTATTTGGCCTATCTGTAAAAGTCTATCCAAGTTACGACGGATCGGCGACGAAAGGGATGTTTAAGGGATGCACGTTTGAGGATGAAATAATCCTTAAATGTTTTTTCGAAGTTAAAGACTAAAATACAAGTGCAAAAACCCGGTTCTCGTGACCTGCCCTTCTGCTGCACGTTGCCCGGCTTTTCGCGTTAGTATTGTAATCTCGAATGACTGCCTCATTGGTCTAGCGGAATCACGTCTGATTATCATGTCGGGGGTCATGGGTTCGAATCCCACCGGAGCCGCCGTATATTTGTACACATGGCCACAGTCTGGGTGTACCTATTTCCATGTTTGTGATGTCCTTGCCTGGTTACCATAGCACAGGGTATCCTAGTTTTGGAGACAAGTAATCGTGTTGAGTGGAAGTTATTTATTTATTTATCTTAACTACGTTCAGTCAACGTAAATCCCTCGTATAGGGTTACTCAATCTAGTCCGGTACTTATCTAAAGCTGAATCATATCAAGTCAATTCAAAGTTTTTTTTTCAAAATAGCACAGAAACTGTAACTGAAACATAACAAGTAAAACCTGATGTGTCCTAAATCGCTTAGACAAGTCAGTTTTGTTCCAGTACCTACTAGATTGAGTAACCGAATCACACCAAGAGTCATCTCAGGGCCCGTCCACAAAACTGCGATACGACGTGGCATCGTAAAAATCTGCGAGCTCGCGCGACACATCGCAAGAACTTTCGAATTGATTCGCATCGGCGTCCATTAATAAATGTATGAGCCCAAAATCTTCTTTGTTTCTATTTCCTGGGCTTTTATTATGAAAAATGTGACATTATCGGAAATAGCGAGATGGTCGCAAATCCGTATCTCAAGATATGATATGACGTCATTAAGCTAACAAAGAGCCATGCATTTCTAGCGTTCAGTGGCAGGAAATTTCGAAACTATTCAAAAAAAGAACCCTGTATCTTTTTAGCAATAACAGAAGTCAGCACTTCTTTTTATGGTCCATTTCATGCTATCTCTAATTGTCCATTATATAGGAGGCATCTTCTTTATTCGGACTACGAGATATAGTTTATCCCTTGTGAACCCGTTGATGACAGGACCAAGTAATGGGATCACAAGAAAACAGCGGTCATAACCTAGTTTACAAAATACGTTCAGTACGGTTGTCATAAGCAGCCTATATACGTCCCACTGTAGGGCACAGGCCTTCTCTCAGAGAGAGAGTATGGGCTTAATCACCACGCGTGCCCACCGCGGATTGGCGATTTCAAGCGCTGAGGTATGTGAATAGCTCAGACACCCAGGTTTCCTCACGATGTTTTCCTTCACCGTTAGCGAGTGGTATTGCTACTATAACTTCACAAATGTACATAACTTAGAAAGAAAAGTCATAGGTACATGCCCGCACTGGGAATCGAACCTGGGTCTCCCGCTTCAGAGTCCAATGTTCTACCCACTAGGCTACCACCGCGCTACCTGTACGGTTGACGGTCGTCGAAGGAATGGTCACCCGAATCGTGGATACATTGCCGTACGAAATCGCATCGCAGAAATTCGTGTCGCAGTTTTCTGCGTTGCGAATTCGCATCGCGCCGATTCGCAGTTTTGTGTCCGGAGCCTAAATCTACGGCCAGCCTTGTACTTGTACGTTACTGGATTTCAGTGTTAGTATCATGTTTGTGCAAACACAATAGCCCCGCAGCCGAGTTAAGCTAGTTACCGAACTAAGGGGGCTCGCTACTGCAATAGTCGAATAAGCAGATAATAAAGTTTGGGATGCCGGTTTCGATAGTTCCAACTGAATTAGCATAGTTTTGAGTACAGTTTATCGTTTAAAGTAATCTTCGACCAAACTATTTAGATGAAATTGCGGTGGACCAATGTCTCCGCGAAACATCACCAAATAAACGGTTACAAAGGTTTTTTTATCCTTTTTAACTTGCGATTGGTCTTACGACCATAAGCAGTATTTTTTGTACGAAGATCGGCGTGTCAGGCGTCCCCTTCCATTGTCGATTTGGCTTTATATGCATGGGTAACATTTATTGTTTTACGTCCCATGTGTGCTGGGTGACTCTTTAAGCGTCTTGTGGGGAGTGGTACCAGAAGCTAGAGGCGAGTCTGTTTGTATGTTTGACTCCCTATCCCTATAGGTTTTGGTAATGTAGGCTACTTCTTACTTGGTGCTATAGGGTGAGATGTGCATGTCTAGTTGCGCATCTCGTCGTTACAAGATGCGCATCTAGAGATGCGCATCTCACCAGAGAGTATTAAGAGTGTTGGCGCAGACTCTGCGACTTACTGAACGTTTGTTCAGTTCAAGACCTGGGCCATTATTATGAAGCAGCAATATGTTCGGAAGGGTCATAAACGTCGCGCTTGAGCCCGACAATTCACTCGAATGTAGCTACAAATACGGTTCTGTTTTTGAATAGTTTCGAAATTTCCTGCCACTGGCAGTGACGTATTGCGTTTGGCGTTCAGCGAAACGTATTTATCGCTAGATTCGACTGAATTGTCGGACTCAAGCGCGACGTTAACGACCCTTCCGAACATATCGCTGCTTCATAATAATGGAATTGGGTAGATTTTGGCATAGAAATAATGGAAGAAACTCCACACTGAGACTTTTAATAGATATTACATAAACTGCCGCGTCTATCCCGGAGGGGTAGACAGAGACCAGGGTTTGTCACTTGCCGTGATCCTGGCAAACCTCCACACACACGCACACACACACACACACACACACACACACACACACACACACACACACACACACACACACACACACACACAAACACACACACATGCGCACACACACATATTCATACAAACTCTCTAAAGTATAATACTATTCATGAAAGAAAGGGCTCAATTTTAGTGTATTTATAAAAGAATGAACAAAGACGCTATAAAAAAAATGGAAGATGAAAAATTTACAATATAACGCCCAATTTTAGGTAGTTTAAAGTTAAAATTCTTATAAATAATCAATAGATGACTTTACACGAGAGAAGAGTCGCACATATAGCTAACAAGGACAGTGGAACTATTAACATATTTCTTTTATACCTAAGTATAAACAGAGACTTTACTAAGGTAAAATAAATCTAAGTATTTCGTTGAAAAACTTATGATAAGTGCTCATAATTCGATCAAGCACACAATTTTGCGCGTAATTGCTGCGGTTGATTGGTTATTCAGGCCCTTTCTTAAAAACTGGACTATAAAATATCCCAACAACCCGGCCGGCCGCATAAATTACCTATAGTGAATGTTCTGACGTAAACTGTCAAACACCTGGCCGAGATAACTTCGGGGTAAACAAAAAGTACTATTTATTGCTTCAGGCAGCCCTTTTCCTATAAAGGTATTTAATTTAGGTTGGGTTCAAAGGGACGCTTCACAATATCTCGTTGGATTGCCGCTAACCGGATACAGGAGGCCAATGAAGGTTTTGAACCTCTAACAGTACTCATAAAAAAACACGATTCTTTAAAACACTCCTCAAGTTGAGTTTAAATGGTCTGTTGTAAAGATACTTGTCCGCTTCCCAAACTAGGATACCCTGGTAACCAGGCAAGGACATCACAAACATGGAAACACACTCAGACTGAGGCTATTTGTAGGTAAAAATGTACGGTGGTCCCTAGCGGGAATCGCACCCAATACCTCATGGTAATCAGACTTGATACCGCGAGACCAACGAAGCATGGTGTTTTTATAAAGAATTTATCATCATCATCATCAGCCATTTGACGCCCACTGCAGGACATAGGCCTCCCTCGTGGTTTTACAAACGAAGGATTTTGCCATAATCGCCACGCTTGGCAGGCGGGTTGGCGATCTCAGTATGTGGTTGGAATCTCAGGAAGACGCTGCTGCCGGTCTCCTCTTAATGTATTTCCTTAGTCGCCACGCCTTAGTCGCTTAGTTTCCACGGAAGCAAATGGAGTGACGCTATTCTTAATCCGGCGCCACACGGATAGCCTACCCTTATTATGAAGCAGCGATATGTTCGGAAGGGTCGCAACCGAAAATTCACTCGAATCTAGCGACAAATACGGTTTCTTTTTAATAGTTTCGATTGAAACTATCAACTCAATTAAATTATTCAAAAAAGAACCGTATTTGACTCAACAAGGGCTCAAGCGCGACGGTGCGACCCTTCCGAACATATCCCTGCTTCAAAATCGGGGCGAAATTTTAGGTCCATAAGACTTGAGACAAGCGACAAATATGTTGTTTGTTGACGCATGAACATTACGCATTTCGTTCACGTATTCGCGACGCGATAAGGGACGATTTTTCACGATTATGTTCGCCATTTTTTGCTTTCTCTCTTTCGGGTGGGATATAATTTGGGCTCAAGATTACATTACATATAGTATACATGTGATATTGCCCCCACGGGTCACATCGTTTCAGTGTAATTGGAGCGAAGTAAAAGTGTATTGGCCTAAAAAATGTCATATAAAGAAAAAAGTAATTTTGTTCAATAGTTGCTTTTCTGTCTTCTACTCCACAAGCTATTTTTGCCAGTTGTAGATAGTCAATAATTGACGAAACAAGTTTTGGCTGTCTGTAGTCAACTTGTCGCAGTTTGGAATTTGACCGTGTTTCGCGGAAACATTCAAACCGGTTATACCTATGAAAAACGCTTTTTAAGCATTAGATGATTTCTTTCCATGTTTTTATTCAGAAATGTTTGACTACAAATATAAAACGACTATACTAAAACTTAGAACAAAATAATATAATACACAAAAGCGTTTTCTTCGCAAGTTACGTATTATTGTGGGTTGAAATGATTCTGCGTAAACCGACCAATTGTGTTGTGTGAAACAGACTGTTAAGGGGCGCGCCGGTGCTAACTGACGCCACCAATGGAAAAAATATATCTTCTTTTAAAATACCTAAGTTTTTGCCAACGAAATATCATACATTTCATTAATGAAGATAGCTATTGTAGAACCTACAGTCTAGAATCTAGGGCCAAGAACTTAGGATTTTCAGCATATTCCCCAAAAACGGCCGTTCTTAAAATAGCTATCTTAATGATAATCTTCAATAATGGTGTTGAAGATTATGATTTTCACGTTTTGCAAAAAAACGTATTACACTCTTGTGTCTTGTTTTATATTCTTATATATAATGATTTGTTTTAATTGGTGGCCCTAGTTGGATCCTGGTGGCCCCTTGAAATAATTGGCAAAATCTGGAAAAATACTGCCAAACATACTATTACGATGGCAATTAGTGTTCGTAAATTTGCGAGCGTTCCAACATCTCTCACAGTTACAGGCAGGTTACTCAACTTGTGGGTAGGTACTTTATGAGAGTGCGACGAGTAAACGTGTAACTTTGGACAGCCATGTGGAAGCTGAAACTCCTATTTAAATTACTGATGGAAAACTTTCATACCGCGATGCAGGATATTACAGTACGTCGCAAGCAAGAGGCAGTTATGCAAAATTTATTGCTCTAAAAAGGAATACGAATGCACGAGAAGCATATTATTACGCTTGTTAAAATTTTCCTCATTCTTATTCGGTGTATTGAACGTTTGGATGCTTTTTGAGTGCTTTATTTGTCAATAAAATGAATAACTATAACAGATGATAACAAAATCTGCTAAGATTGGAGTATGTTTGATAAAATATTTTATTATTTTTGTTTTGTTTGGTTTGTGAACATATGTTTAGCATATTGTCCTGGAACACTATTTATTGCAAATCAGGAATTCCCAAGAGCATGCGTCTCTAGAATCTGCTGTTGAAGTCGTATCCCGAGAGAATATATTTTTAAAATTGTTGTCTACTTATACGATATCTCAAACATACATTATATAAACTCATGCCTGTATCCCAAACATGTAAACACCAGGATTTGCCACTTGCCACGATCCTGACAATCCTCTTTCGCTTCAACAATGCTGACTAGTACTCCTAAAGATCTAGATGTTTTAGGGAAGATAATTTAATTATCTGAAGTAGTTGTAAATACCCTGCCCTGTGGAGTGACTTCAAACCTACATGGACCCCCTACATGAATCCTGGTGTAAATTTGGCATAGTTATAAGTATAAGCAAAACCCAAGTGCTAAAGCAATCACCTAGAGGACAAAACGCCGAGAACGCTTGCATCCAACTGTGCGGAAAAACACTGGAAACAGTGACAAACTGTAAGTACCTGGGTATTAGAAGTGACAACAGCCTGGCATTAGAAATACCTGCTCATGTTGCAAAGACCACCACTACCTTCGATGGACTGATAAATCGAGTCTGGAAGTCACACAACCTCAAACTGCAGACCAAACTCACTGTCTACAAGGCATTCGTTTTGTCTATACTAAAGATACGCTGCCGAAACGTGGTGCTTATAAAGGCCAGAGAGCACTGGACTCATATGTCTGCGCAGATTCTATGTTCCCTCATAACTCCTTAACCAATGGACAGATTTTTACAAATAATATCTCAATCGATTCACCATGTTTGCGCGAGTGTGATGAGCTTAATGAATTCAGCATCAAGCGAACAAAATAATAATAAAAAAAAAACATTAAAAAGACAAAAATAAAAAACTGAAATTAAAAATAACCAACAACCCGACTGCTGAGAATTAACTTAAAAGCAGGCGGGATCCAAATTCAATAATGTAACTCATTGCGAGGAACCTACGTTTGTCCAGCCTGCTTAGCAGTTAATGCTCAGGAGTCAGGTTGTTGGTTATTTTTCTGATTCTTTATAACGCACCCGAAGACTCGCGTCAGACGGTATGGGTTTGGTGTCTGCCGGCTCGTTTGTCTGCCGGTGTCGAGCGCCTACTTATCGACGAGCATACTGCGTCGCAGATCTTGAAGCCTTTCCAATCTTCTTCACTCCAGGGGCCAGTTTCATAGAACTAAAATGCACGGTTTACTATGACAAATAGACGTATAATGCAAAGTCGATCGACCCACAGATTAAAAAGTGGGAAGACTCGTTTCATAGAACTACCATATATGACTTTGTTTGTTTATTATGACAACTCGATATACATTGCGTGGCCGATTTGTATAAATACCCCCGATTTCTCGTACACTAACAAGCTGTTAATTTACTGTTAACAGCTATCAGTGGTTTTTTCTGTATGCACTTTGGTCAATTGACAGCTGTTAACAGTAGATTAACAGCGTGTTAGTGTACGAGAAAGTGGGGGTTAGTCTTCATATATGTTAATCTGTGGGTCAATCGCAATGTACATCAAATTGTCGTAGCACAACGTGGATTGTAGCTCTATGAAACAGGGCTCTGGTAAAACATGAGTTTTGTTTCCTTGGTGATCTGGTCATTCAGATCGAGCTCTCTTCCCCTCCTGATAATGTTACGTTCCGCCTTACATATAGCCGATACAGAAATTTCTTCAACAATCTTTTAAAGAAATTACGAATTGAATACGAAAAACAACAATTTAAAAATTCTAAAGGAAATGCAAAAGCCACTTGGGAAACCATTAAAAAAGTAGCACAGATACTTAAAAAAAACAGTTCTCCTCTTGAGCTTTTAGACCCTTTAAATCCTGTAGCTTCTACTAATGCTGTAAATAACTATTTTGTTAATATAGGAAGAGACCTTGCTGCCAAAATTGTACCACCTGATGTAGTGCAGTCCAACTCGCCTACATTTAGAAACCCTCATTCTATGGTGATTCTGGATGTGGATCATGCCGAAGTGGAAAGAATTATTCTGAGCCTACGAAACTCATGTGCATCGGGCTGGGACGGCATTCCTACAGTTATATTGAAAAACGCCCGCCGATGTCTGATTCCTCCCATCACCCATGTTTGTAATCTCAGTTTACAGTCTGGTATCTTTCCCAAAATCTTCAAAAAAGCTTTGGTACATCCAGTCTACAAGAGTGGGAGCAGAGACAGTACTAATAACTATAGACCCATTTCACTTTTATCAATAATGTCAAAGATACTGGAGAGGGTTTTGAATGCCCGGCTGATTAAGTTTTTGGCAAAATATAACATAATATCTAAAAGTCAATATGGGTTCCGTGCGGGAGTCTCTACTGAAGATGCAGTACTGGACTTAACCGAATGTGTGGTTAAGCACCTCGACCAAAAACATAAGGCGATCGGGATGTTCTTGGATCTTTCCAAAGCTTTCGACACTGTCTCTGTTCCCATTCTTCTGGATAAGCTGGAAACCATTGGAGTCAGAGGCTTGCCCTTAGCGGTCTTCCGGGACTATTTGAGTGACCGCACACAACAAGTTAGGATCGGTGACTACACGAGTGGTGATCAAGAGGTATCTTTCGGCGTGCCAGCGCGTAGTGTACTTGGCCCGACACTTTTCCTCGTGTATATAAATAACCTCTGCAACCTCAAGTTGTCTAACTGTCAATTGTTTGCTTATGCCGATGATACCGCTCTTGTTATACACGGAAAAACCTGGCGTGAGGCAAAACAACATGCAGAGCATACCCTCTCTGTTGTTATGGACTGGTTTTCTTCTAATCTGCTTACGCTAAATGTAGCCAAATCGCAGTTTATCACCTTCAGCCTAAGGAAAAATACCCAACCGGATTCATCTTTCCACATAAAATACCACTCGTGTAGTCATCGGCTAGACTGCACTTGCCTCGCCTTGGATAGGACTACCAATACCAAATACTTGGGTGTGATAATTGACAGCACCTTAAGCTGGAAACCTCACATTGCTGCCCTAACAAACCGGATCAGAAAACTAATATTTGTGTTCAAGAAGTTGCGACTATCTGCTGATTCTCACATACTAGAAATTGTTTATTACACCTTGGCTCAATCTCTTATATCTTACTGCATTACTTCCTGGGGGGGTGCTCCCCAAACTTCTATATTATGCCTTGAGAGAGCTCAGAGAGCTGTGATAAAAGTTATGCTTGGTAGGCCTTTCAGATATCCGACCACACTTTTATATCAAGACTGCGGGTTCCTTACTGTAAGACAGCTTTTTATGTTGCAAATCGTTCTTCGAAAGCACGCCTCTATGCCCTACGATCCCCTAGTGCTTAATAGGCGCCGATTCGACCGAGTATGTCCAACGTTACCCCATAGAACCGACCTCTCCCGGCGTTATTTTTATGTGCTAGGCTCTTACATTTATAATAAAATAAATAAAATCCTTCATATATACTCTCTTCCTTTTGAAAAATGTAAAGACGTAACAAGAAAATGGCTCCTTAGTCTTGACTACTCAAAAACGGAGGATTTACTAAAAACCATAAAGTAAAGGCTTGACTCACAAATGCAATTCCAATCCTTTCTTCCTTTCTTGCACAGACACACATAACACAAACACTCCCCTCTCACACATACACAACACACACACATACTTACCTCCATCTCCCTCTAATCCCTCGCATACGTACATACACTTACCTATACACCACACTCCACTTACCAAACTTAATTTAAACTTAATTTGTATTTCTTTATTTCAAAGTAATGTATGTTGAATAGTACTTTTATTTAACTTATTGCATTTATGGTGTAGGTATTTTTGAAACCTTGCGGTAGTGGGCGTTGACATCTGAGATACAGTGTTTATCACTAGTTCAGATGTTATCGTTTTTCCTTGAATGTATATATTATACACTATAAGCATCAAAATATGATGGTGTAAGGAATGTAACTGTCCTCGTTTTTAATAATGAATAAATTACTGAATTACTTCAGAGATAGAGAGATATTAAATATATTTTCTTATTTGACGGCAGTGTTTAACTCTTGTTTCGGAATATAAGATACTGCCTTATTCCAATTTACAGTTTCATTTTAAGGGGCTCCATAGATTAGCACTAGCGCAACCAAGGACGAATTTGCAATAAGTGTCTGTTTAATTTCTCAAAGACGTAATAGTGACTTTAAGATCTCACGAGCAAGAACCTAGCGTGATCTTAGGTTCTTGTTCGGCACGGCCGTTTGGCGTCAATGCTATCTTGTCGTAGGTTTTTTTGCCTTAGATTCACGGCCATGGGTCCTAAAACTCACCTATGAGAAAAAACAAACATATCTTCTTTTACAGATCGTAATTGCACAAAGTGTCCGTACAATCTCTCAATCATCATCATTGTCATCATCAGGCATTCGACGCTCACTGCAGCACATAGGCCTCCCTCATAGTTTTCCAAGCTTCCCGGTCTTGTGCCACACGCATCCAGCGACTCCCCGCCACCGTAACCAGGTGGTCAGATCATCTAGTGGGGTGCATGCCCACGCTGCGTCTCCGTTCTCAGTTCTCCGAACATCACGTTAACAGTGATTTTTAGGACCCACGACAAAGAACCTAGGATCACGAACCTGGGACTTGCGAGCATTTATGCCAAAAATAGCCGTTATTGGCATAAATGCTATCTAGTCCAAGGTTTTTTGCCTTAGGTTCACGGCCATAAACGTCCCACGGCAGGGCCTTCTATGAGGCATTCAGGTTTCCTCACGATTTTTTCCTTCACAGGTCGCTACCTAGTGGTATTGCTACTACATTTTCACAAATGTACGATGTCACTGGTACATGCCGGGTTTCAAACCCACAACCTCCCGAATGAGAGGCCGACGTTCTACCGTTGCGCTACCACCGCTTCACTATCCCAAAAAATAGTTTTTTTTTTCCCTAAATCAAATCAAATCATCTCGATATCTTGTATGAAAACAATGAAATACAAAACATTTTCGTATAATTATCACATTTAAACATTACAATAAATTAAATATACTTAAAACTATTTTTAACAATGAAAACAGTTTTGGTTCAAACCTCAATGGAAGTTTTGTATATACATTTTTTTTTTCTAGACACAATGCAGTTTTTTGCACATTTATAAGATGCGAGTATTTACATTCAAACATGACTAAGGAATTTTGTATATTTTTTTCCAAATAAACTCGGAATTTCAAATATTGAAACTTGATTTCGCTTAGAATCTATAACACATACAATGTGGTACTTAATTAATTTTCTAAGAACGCTACTTACATAAACAAAAATTTTCGAAATAAGTTTTGATATATTTAAGTTATTTTAACTATATTATTAAAAGAAGTTTCAAGTTTGAAATTGGGCTCAAGTGTTTATTTGGAAAAGTAATCAAAATTCCGAAACAAATATGGAATTATACACCCACTTTCTAATATAATGTTTTATTAAATTCAATCTACTTTATTTACCCTAATTGCAGATAGGCCTTCGGATACTTGCTTGTTAAAAGTAAATTACTTTCAAAGAACGTTATAATTATGAAAAGTCTAATAAGATCAAACATTTTACAGCTAAAAAATCAAAACATTTTATTTCATAACGCGTTTTATAAAAGGATGACATATTTGATTTTATTACTAAGCTAAGTACTTATTTACGTTCTGTGCATTACGTCAACTATTCACTAATAAATAAAGCAAAGTTAAGTATTTGGTTATATGTTAGAGCCAATTTTCATTATAATATACTAAACTAGTACATAGCGAAAGCAATTTTGCAAAAGCAACCGCTTCGTAACAGGTTACTAGTATAATCTTTATAAATGTCTACTAAGGGAGTACCTATCTATATTTTTTCGTTTAACAATTAAGGTACGTATCAGGTATATTTACATCAGGATAAAAAAGGTTTTTCGCCATTATCGTTCCAGGAGTTCGTTGTACCGCAGCAAACATCTGAAATTAAAAGCAAATGTCAGAAACAGGCTCGGCACTGAGGTAATTATTTTATAAATTTTGATGTATTGTAGAGCTTTGTATGCGAGAGATGTCAAAGAGGGCAAAAAAATCAGAGAGCCTCCTCAATTAAAAAAATATAATAGTCAAAGTTTAAGAAAATGTTTTACTTGTTTCAAACGTATTTTGAACATTTAACAAAACTTTACAAAAACCTATTTCGAGGCTAAAAATTCCACCCACGCCAGGACTTGATTCCGCGACCTCTGGCTAACCGCGCCAGCGCTCTCCCAACTGAGCTAATAGGCAAGTGCAGGCATATTATATTCTTTTTGTTGCCTGTACGTAATACAGAAAAGGTTCGAAATTTCGCCGATGCCTGCACTTGCCCAGTTGGAAGAGCGCTGGCACGGTTAGCCAGAGGTCGCGGGTTTGAGTTCCGGCATGGGTGGAATTTTCAGCCTCTAAATAGGCTTTTAAAATTGTCCTCAGCACGGATTCGTGCAAAAAAGAGAATAAAACTTTATAAACAAAAGGACATTAAGAAAATGAAATGAAAAAAAGATACAAATACAAATAAAAATATTTTTTATTTGTGAAATATGGGTAAGTACAAACATAATAATGCGTACAGGTGTAGAAAAAACGTGGCAAGTGCTCCATATTTTACCTTGTGGCGTACAAATATTAAAACAAAAATATGTACAATGTCAAATAAACTGTTAGATCGATGTCACTTAGGTAGATGGACAATGATTAGTCAATACAAAATTATAAAAAGAAATTAGTATTTTTATATAATTTATAGAATTATTATATATTAAAATTATTATAAAATTTAGCATTAAAGTCACTCCATCAAAATGAGTTGCGTAATTTCTATTGACATCGCGATTATCTGACAGTCAAAAGTTCACTCAGCTTGTAAATACATTTCTCTAATAAGTATTCGGTTAATTTTCTTTTAAATAATTCATGCTCCAAATTCCTAATATATAAAAATAAAAAAAAGGTAAAGACTTTAAAACATAGAGACGTTAAAACTTGCCCGGTTTTTTTTTCGTTATACGTAAATCTATCGAATAGAACCTCTGTGCGACTTAGGTAAATCACCTTAACTGAATTTTATTTTTTGACTCCCATCAAAAATGTAATTTATATAAATTTAACGGAGAAAAAGAATTTAATAGTCCTACTACCCTTGCTTTTCTGAACTAGTCACAGTCGCCATAACTTCGGTCGTGTTCACTTCAACAAATCTTAAGCTCAGTCATTTAAAAAAAATCGTATTCATAGTAGGTAATAAAGTTTTCAAATTCTCTTTTAAACTTATAATAGTCTCGATATAAATGAGTTGTGTGAATTTCTCTTTTAAACTTATCAAAGTCTCAAAGTATGCTACTTTATAGATTCTAGACGTCAAGAATGGGAAAATACTTCGTCATTGAAGTTCACCTCACAATCGGATGAAAAACGCGGATGCCGGTACTAGATTTTTGAATTATCTGTGACATATAGCAACATAATTTATTTCTGATCTGATGTAAGATGATTAAGATAACAATACTTTCTTTTTGAAAAATATGGTACCGATGAAATATTTATAGTGTCAATGTTATGGCTAAAGTCAGAATTGTATAAATATAAAGAGACTACCCGTCACACGGACATAGACAAAGATAGAAGATCAACTCATGTCTTAGATCTGTTATACTTAGACACGCCCAGGAACGTAGGTAAAGTTCAACAAGAATTAAAATTATTAACTTATAAAAGTGCTTACGAAAGTTTTAGTTCGAAGAATTAAAATAAATTCTGATTCGCCTTTTACCCGTAAACTTAATTTTAGGATAATGTCCGAGAAATGTATTTGTATATACTTACAATTTTTTTTTCTTTTGATGTTTTTTAGTTATTCTGAATAACTTCGAGAAAGTGATTATTAATAAAAAATAAATAACATTTCTATCTATCTATCTATCTAATAATCTATAAACATTTAGTGTATCATTTTTATTTCAGAATCATTCAACATGTTTAAACATGTTTAAACATGACTTTGCTGGCATTCGGCAGAAACAGATGTTTATGGGTAAAAGGGGAATTAGTGTACATTCTTATCCTTTTTCCGATTTTACTCGCCGATTCTGGGTATTACTTACCTACCCCCTGGTTTCTCTTACACTAACAAGCTGTTAATTTACTGTTAACAGCTGTCAGTGGTTTTTTTGTATGCACTTTGGTCAATTCACAGCTGTTAACAGTAGATTAACAGCGTGTTAGTGTACGAGAAACTGGGGGTAATACACCCAGGTCACCTAGGTATACTTATCGTAGTAGTTTTAACCGGAACAGCTACAATAATGAAAAATAAAAAAATGCATTTTTTCTACAAATGACAGTATACTGTCACCGAATAAGTAGGTGATTATTAGAAAAAAACATATATTATTTTACAGGCTAGCCTTCACGATTTCAAAGCAGCCTATAAACAGTGTAACAAAATCCCCATATCATCATCATTAGTCCACTGTTGCCCACCGCTGAGTATAGGCCTTTTCCCCCAACAGCCATCTCTCACTGTCCCTTGCCATCCGCATGCACGGGCCCTCCGCCGACTCAACGACATTGTCCGAACATCGGACCACTGGTCTACCCATTAAACGTCTTCTTTTTCTCGGCCGAAAACCAAAACTTCAAAATGGGCATTGCCCTAACTAAATATTGACAAATTATCACAAATGAAGCCGTCAGCGCAAAAGTGGCCTAACCCACAATTTTTCATATTCGTACATATCTATTGCAATATACTTAGAACATAATAAATTTTGATGCAAAACCGGCCTATCCCTAGTTTCACCCATGGATAACAGATGGCATTGTAGACATTATTTTTGCGCATATTGCCCACGAAGCAGACTATGTATTCAATTCAAATTCATGAAAATGTGTAGCTCATTATCTCCATACTAACTATATTAAGCTTAGGCCACTTTTGCGCTGACGGCCTTAAATTATACTTCATTCATTTTAAAGGTTTCAATAATATTGAATAAGTGGTCTTTTAGTAAATGCTTATTTCATTATGGTTTCTAATTTTTAATGGAAAACAAGAAATTCTACAATATTTACAAAACCAAAAATAAACGAACTAATCTAAACCTAAACCAATTTACTAAGTTTATTGTAATGTTCAATGATTAATATAATATATCTTTTACGTTTGCACAGATTAGGAAGCTTTTTAGCATTGTTTATTTATGGTATCACTAGAAACTGAGAGCTCGTAGGATCTCAGTCGATGACGTACTTCCGTATTCGTAGACACTGGTTCTTTTAAAAATAAATTTTAGCAGCTCAAATCGAAATATACAGAAATACCTATTTTGCGAAAAAAAAAAATACAGAACTCCATTTTTTGCGAAAAAAATATCAGCTCACTTTGGTATGAGTTATTTTTTTTGCAGGTTGGGGTGTAGCCTTGGGGGCGCTATGGGCCGAGGATTTTGCAATTTTTTTTTTTATTTTTTGTTCTTGCAGCCCCCAACTTTACCCACCAACCTTTTTGCAATTTTGAAGCTTTTCCATAATAAACGTTGTTAGTATTAACGAATAGAAACCGCCATCTTCGGACGTATAAGCATTTGGAGGATTTTGTTACACCCTCTTCTGTTTAGCGTATCGATGGCAAAACAATTTTCATTAGTTTTTATCAAGCAGTTGCGGCCCGGAACTTTGCGACGCTTACTGCGTTTCCGTCTCACTCCAGGGCATAGGCTTTTTCTCAGAGAGAGAAAGAGAGAGACAGTGTGTGAGTGTGTGAGTAAAGACGCGTGCCCATAGCTCAAGGTTAGCGGGTGTTATTGCTCCTTGAAGTTCATGAATGTACCTAACTTACAAAAAAAAGTTAAGCGGGTGTCATTGATACATACCGGGATCACAATTCACGACCTCTCTAATGCTAGCTCAGCACTCTGACCATGCGGAACGACTATTCATAATATCAAAAACCTTACTTTTTAACATGGCAATCTTGATTTTTAGTGTTGCGTACCAGAAGGGTGCCAATGGAGAACTTGCACGTGTTTTAATGCAAAGTGTTTTAATGTAATCGAAGAGGCCATATTAAAAGATAAATAAACGTGATATTTTTTTCTCTCTGCGTCCAATTCTTTTTATTATAGAACCTGTCAAAAAGTCATTCTTGTAACGTGGTACAAAGACGCACCACCTTGCACGTAACGCCTTCTAATGTATGAAGCGTTTATCAATACTTGAATTATTTCGTAAAATTATGTTTTATACATTCATGTACACCCTTTTAGAAAATGTTTCGAATTCAATGATGAAATGAAATCTAATATGTTTTTTATTATTAGAGTAACTTGCTTGTTCGCATTTTTTAGGACCCAGAAAACCTTATTTTTCTTATATTTTTCCATTTCTTCTACGGTAACAAGGCAATGCCACTTCAATGTATGTTTTTCCCAAGTTCCCCATTACTAAGCCCTTTTGGCAAGAACCTTTTGGGCTCTCTGTTTTACCTAAAAGATTTTCTGTCTTGAATTGTCATAGGTAGCCAGGATAATTATTCACAAAATACATGTTTTAGTGGATTGCCCAATAAATTATAAAACATAGATAAAAAATATGTGATCTCCATACAAACGAAATGTGATTTCTTTTTACTTTTCTTTAAAATTATATTATATTCCTACAAGTGTCAATCGTTGGGGCTTTGCAAACTTTGGGTGATTCTAGTGCTGTAACTGTAATAGAAACCGACCAATTCTAAATCATACTCTCACTAAGAGTTCCGTAATGAAACTCAGTTCTGTTAGTACATTATAATACAATGACACATACACGGTCGGGTCACGTGATGTGTTTCTTTCATAGCGTAGATGCCTAGAAGGTATGATAAGTGTTAGCGCGTAAACTTGAAGCTGAAAGTAAATAAGCGCGTTCGTTCATGTAGTTGTCATTGCCCTACAATGCATTACCAGAATCCGGGCCCTGAATGGATGAACAATTTTTACTTAATACGTAATATATTCTTGGTATTACGGAACTCTAGGAGGCGAGTCCGTCGCAGACTTGGTCGGTTTTTACTTGTCTGGTGAGTTTGGAATTGCCCAATGGGGACCTATTGAATAGAACTAATAGAACTTAGTTGACAGATTTAGTTCTTTTCGTCTATTTAGTTTGAATATAACATTAAGGAGTGGATAACTATTTAGTTCTACATTTAACAAGTATAATCGCGATTGTTAATTAGGTAAACTGTTAAATTATTATTATTAAATAACTATATGCCTCTCTCTCACACAATATGGACAGCATTATTGTAAAAGTGAGAAGCAAATAGTTTCCTAGTCCCTTTCTTTAATTAACAGCATTATTATTCGATTTTAGAATGCAAAACTTCTGATTGTCTACATATCTTTCAGTATTCAAAAAAGACATAATTTAGTAATTTGCTTTTTTTACAGAAACTAATAGGTAAACAGGCTCACCGTTACATTGGATTGGTTCTCAGCCCGGCTTCATTCAATTGCGTCTCTTCGTTGATCAGGTGCAGGCTCACACACTCGTCCTTCGTCTGGAACGTCGCTGATACTGGCTTTTCCTCCAACAGAATGTTCTCCACCGACATTCCGTTGGCTTTCTTCCCACTGTCCAAGATCCTGTGCTTCAACGACGGCCCCCGATTCACGGAGGACCCTATCAACGTCTCTTGTATAGTGTCGTTGCCGCTGCATATCTTATCAGACTTGCGCGCCGGTATTCGTCCTGAGTGATAGCTGTTACGGATGCCACCAGTTGATTCAAAGAAGGGTAAGACTTGCTTGAACTCCTTCCTAAAGTTCTCGTTCAACCAGGCGTAGAGGAACGGGTTGTAGCATGTCGAAGCCATCGCCATGGAGTGGGCGAGGAAGAACGAGATGTAATAGTAGTTCCACTCAGTCATTTGTGCATAGAAGTCGTTGAATATATTGATGAGGTTCAACGGAAGCCACGAGATGCCAAATATAGCGACCATCGATATGAGCATTCTGTTGGTTCTCTTTTTTCGGTCTCTGTCAGCTTCTTCTCTTCTTGTGTTCTTAACTCCCGGTTTTGATCGCGCTCGGTCGTTCAGCCTTATGCTTACCCAGGTGTAACATACTGATATTACTAAAAAAGGGATGAGAAACTGCAATATAGTTGTGAAGACACCGAATATTCTTCTAAACCTATCCGAGGGCCAGCTTTCTTCGCAAAACGTCTTGTTATTCGTTATTTGAATGCCCATGAATAAGCCGTAAGGGCAAGTTACTACTAGTGAGAAGATCCATATGAAGACTATTATGAAAATGCAGATGTTTAACTTCATTCGAGGGTGGAACGGGTATATGATGACGAAGAATCTGTCGATGGCTATGGAGGTTAACGTCAACGTTGAAATGTAGACGCTACAGCCTTGAGCGTAGGGCATAAGATGACAGAGCAACCTGCCGAATACCCATCGGCCTATAAACGTATACATAGGAGTTAAAGGCACAGCGAGAAGGCAGAGTAATATGTCGGATAATGCCAGATTCGTAATGAATAAATTGGTGACGGTTTGCATAGCTTTATTCCTAAAGACGACATAGCAGACGAGTACGTTTCCAAATACTCCCAAAACAAATATCAATGTGTACAAAATGCAGAAAGCGACTTGAACAATTTTCACGTCTATTATATCGATTGTCTTGTTCGATCTTGGTTCTTCGAATACCTCCACTGATTCTCCAGTAAGGGTTTTTAATATTATCACTCCCCCTCCTAGATACGTTGATCCGGTGAAATTCATCGTTGTGTTGCCTTATCCAGTGTTCGGGGACATTTTTTACGTTGTCTGTGTTGTTATGTTCTTAGGAGTATTGGTCAACCAATCCATCTGTGGACAAGCAAAATAAGTTTCATTAGCTTAAGTATAATTAATGTGAAATAATTTATTCATTTGAACGTGGAAACATAATAATGAATACGGGTAATATAATCTTCTGATATATTAAAATCTCGTCTCACAGTGTTTGTTATCGAACTCCACCATCGTATATTCGGTAGGTCTGAGAATAAGTCATAGGCAAATTAAAAAGGCAAACAAGGTTTGCCGGTTCAGCCAGTAATACGTAATAATATTTAAAAGGTCTAAAATTAACAATTCGTGACGTTAATCAAATTATTCATACAATACACATGAGTTTTTTAATCAGTGTGCAAATATAAATAAGTGACCGTATTTAAAAAAAGGAAATGAATAACACTAAATGCACAGCACTAATTCAGTTAATTTTCATCATCAACCCATTATGTCCCCACCGAGGGGCACGGGTCTCTTCCCTGAAGAAGGTATAGGCCATACTCCACCACGGGGGCCAAGTCCGGATTTAGTTTCAATTAAATGAATCTAGTTCTAATAACATGTTAATAAACAATATGTAAAATGTTATCTAATTCGAATCAGAAATGATGAGATCCGTAGACGAACGAAAGTCGTCGACATAGCCCAGCGGATTAGTAAGTTGAAGTGGCAGTGGGCGGGGCACATAGCACGCAGAACTGCTTCCAACCGGTCTTTTTGGAAATCCATCGAGGAGGCCTATGTCCAGCATGGGCCTTCTTGTGACTGAATGATGATGATGATGATAAGGGTATCCTAGTTTGGGACCAGGTCAATTGATTGTGTTGTTGGGAAGTTATTATTATTATTGTAACTTATTTTCGGTCGTTTAACTCCTAGGGGAGCATAGCTCCTCAACCACAGATATCCACTTCTGACGATGGTTCGCGGCAGCCAGGTCAGCCAGTGTAGATTGACTTGTCCACTTGGGCTATGAATCTTTTTCAGGTCATTCTTGGCCGCCTTCTTTTAGGGCTACTGTAATAAATTAGTGTCATACGAACATAGGTTTATCTAAATGTTTCGTGCAGTCACAACATAGTTTCGTCCTCCTAACATTAAGCTCTCGTTGACAAAACATCAAAGCATACACAAGACTCGTACCTAATACTCTAACGGAAACAGCTCTGACCCGTGACTTCAATAAAATAGTTTAAATCCGTGGGTCACTGTATCTTCGTGGCTGGGCGGAAAAAGTTTTCGAGGATCCCAGTATATTATAGTCGGTACGTGACTCGATGTTTCCCATGAAGGGTGCTCCGACAACTACTTGTGTTAGATACATGAGATCCTAAAGCAACAAAAAAAGAATACACTAAAAACGTTGAAATAACGCCAAACACGGACATCTTTTCTTCTGTAATGATAGCAAGCATAAGTTGCGATACCAAATTCTCTATTTTATTTCTAGGACATTTATTTAGAACAAAGAAAATATGCGACAAAAATCTAAACTTTCACAAATATAAATGGCTTATTCGCACAAAGGGAAAAACAAACAAAAGAAAAGTTTACAAAAACTGAACATACCACTAAAATACTAAATTAATCACCATTTTTATATTTTTATATTTGTAATGAGATGATTTATGCAGCGTCCAGTGGCACCTTCACTCGCTTGAGATGGGTGAAGGGACCACTCGGACGCTGCAGTGCCTGGGACATTGTTTTAGGCTTGCCCGGCACCTATACCATCCTGACAGCTTAGTTGGCCTAGCCCACAGTAAAGACAAGTCAAGACGTGCGGAGCCAACAAAGCCGCGGGTGTGGTTTAATCTGTTTTTCTTAAATATTTCGAAAACTGTGTGGTTTAGCGCAGTGCCAAAAACAAAAGTAATCTACATTGAATTGCGAACAAAAATGATCTGCTGAATAATCTTGCTAAAGTGAACGGTTCCAAAGTTACAGACGATGTACAGTTAGTTAGTTAGACCTGACATTTCCGCACTTAGCCTCATAGTTGGGTCATTGTACGTAGCAAGCGTTAAAGTATGTAAATACCTCAGACACTAGGGTTTCCTTGCGATATTTTCCTTCACCGTTAGCGATTGGTATTGCTATTATAACTTCACAAATGTACGTAATTTAGAAAACAAAGTCATTGGTACATGCCGGGATTTGAAACCACGACCCATTCTTTTGCTACGGCGTACAGTAGCAATTGTTCGTTTTTTAAGATTTTCGGAAAGATCAGAAGATTGACATTATCACAATGAAACTGAATTTTCTATGCAGGATTTTGTTTTGTAAAAAAAAATTGGATTTTAGTGGCCCGTGGTATGTTAGTGGGAAGCCCTTGAAGGAATGACAACCTCACCACCCTCTCAAGGGCCGCTTCTTTTTATGGTCCTGTTTTATTTTTTCGTTTTGTCTGTTGTGTATTTAGTATTATTTCTGTTGTTTTGCATATTATGTTACTTATCTGCTTATTTTGTTTCTGTGATGTATCTTGTTGGTATAATAAATGTCTTTCTTCTTCTTCTTCTTCAAAAGGGACATACAAATAGCTGAAAGTAGACTAGACTTTTCATACATTAGTAATACGATAGCCGTAAAAGATATATTTCAGCAGATAGGTATATCAGAAACAGAAGAGAAAAATCCCTGGAGACATCGCTTTATAATTACGGCGCGTGTCTCGCGGCGGTTGCACTAATAAATATTCTAACGCAGTAATTAACTTGTCCTTTTTTTTGCACGCCTACCAACTCTATCCCTTACCTCCTGCGGTTGACTGGCAGAAAATGTTTATGGCGTTAAGTCCGCCGCATTATACGATTTTTTTAAAGTGCAATAAAAGTATCAATAAATGAATAAAAATATACTATGTAAATTATTATGTAAATATATATATAAATATACTAAAGGAGGCATTCGATTTTTCATGCGTTGGATTTTTAATTTGCACGTTACACACGTGAATCAAATAAAATGAAATCAATTAAATCAAAACGTTTTTTAAGTAATACAGATTTATAACGTTATAAGTTAAACTAGGTGCCCATTTAAAAATCTAAAAACCAGAGAAAAAAAATGTTTTCGAATTTGGTCCTTTATTCAGGTCCTTAATTTCACATATGCCAGAGGGGTAGTCAGAGGCCAGTGACTGTCACTCGCCACGATCCTGACAGATCACGTTCGCTACCTCAACAATCCCTGGTCTGTGCCTACCCGTCTGGGATACAGGCGTGAGTTTATGTATGTATGTAATTTCACAAATTATTCTAAAACATAAAGCCCTTTTGGTACAATGTGTGGTTTACACGTATTTTGAACCGCATTTCTGGCCAGCTTATTATACCTTCAGTTATGTTATTGTTCATGAATGAATACTTTAATCAAAGGACTTCAATTCGCAAAAACTATTCGTTCATTCACTACATATCTTGCGGTGGACGCTACGGGATTTTGTGCCCCCCAAATGCCAAGATCTTTGTCAGGGAGCTGGGGCACTGATTGTGGGCCCATGGGCTCGACTGCCTTTCTGGTGCATAATTATCTTGGCCAAAGAATCTCTTTGGCGTCGCAGCGTGACAATGTTGCCAGCGTCCTTTACAAACTGCATAGCAGTTTGTTGGCAGATGCTCTTGGTTTTACAATTTCTATGACTCTTAAACATCAGGTACAAATACTAAAAATTATTGTCGTGGAAAGTATTGCAAACTCCCTACACACTACCAATACAATATTTAGTGATAGAAATCAACTGATTATTCAAGGATTGCAAAAATGCGTAGGTATATACATATAATTTTATGCAGCCCCACCTTATGTATATATATATTAACACACTTTTAATAGAAATCATTCAAATACGAAAAGCAGTCAGCTCTGTCAAGTTGTTTGCTCGTCCTAATACCTTTCTCATTTTTTTTAAGCCCAGCTAAAATGGAATAATCCAGCTGGCCTATCCATCTCTTTTCACAAAACAGCTCTGATGTCACTGAAGCCTTCCTAATGTGATCGAGCTTCCCAATGATCGCTGTCACACAGTAAATGGTCACTAGGGCGGGTGGATCTTCTTTGAGGCATACCTTGTAAGTCAAGATAGTAAAGTAAGTAAGCAATTGCAATTACAGAGGAATGCAGTAGACATGATGACAAACTTTGAAAAACTGTCCTATAATCTATTTCATATTTTTGGTCACAGTTAAGGTTTAATGGTAAAAAATACATTTTAAATAACACCTGCTCGTCAATGGCATATTATGTGTCATGCAAACTCAACTTAAAGCAAGTCATTTGTGTCCTATGGTCTAGCCGGGTCATTATAAATGTACTGAATTTCATAATCCCCTAGGGAATTATGACATTTGAATTTGGAATGCAATCATCATTGAATATACGAGCTCCTGCAATCCATGACTAAACGTCAAAATTAGAATATAAACTTTTCATAGAGCCCTACACCAAGAAGAATTTATTAAAAATTAGAATGAAAACTTTTCATAGAGCCCTAAATCAAGGAGAATTCTTTTTAATTGTATTATGTTTTATTGCCTCGCAGTGTTTATATAAAGTAGAGTATGCATTTTGGGGATAAAGCAGTGTATTTGTCTCGGGCGTTTTTGAACCCCTCGGCCTCGTGATTCTAGCTCGGTTCGCTCGTGAGTTAACCCTAGGATCCCTCGTCCTTGGGGTTCAAAATATCGCCCGAGACATAATACACTGCTTTATCCCCTTAATGCATAATCTACTATTAGTTTTTAGATTTAAAAGTCCTATCGAAACGCTCGCCAATGTCATGGCGTCGCTAGTGACGTCACAGTGTAAAAGTGTAAAATTAATCTGTGGTGTTAAACGTTAAGACAGCCATTTCGTAGAGGTAATAATGTGCAGTTCTACTCTATATTTACTCGCATGTTCCTCTAAGTGATGTCATTCGCTATTCAACTTAATATGGCGGACGTGGGATTTTTGTAGATTTTAATTATCGTTATAATATCAATGCCGCTCTTAATAAAAAAATAAATTCTTGTTTCGGATTCCACAATTCAATTCTTGTTAAGTAAATACATAATTTTAGCGATTTTCAATTACTATCATCATTCATTCAGAATTCATTATTCATCTCATAAAAAAAAGGCTTCTGTAAAAAATATCATTCTTTTGGGAAGTGGATGTAATGGGAAGTGGGCATTTTGGGAAATGGGCATTTTGGGAAGTGGTCCTTTTGGAAATTTGCCTATTAACGCCTGCATAAACCTGAACGTAAAGGGAATAGACAATGAACCAATCAGAGAGTTCTCTTGACAGTAACGTACCAACATTAAAAAGTAAAAATATATCAACATGACAGGTAGATTTGAACAGTTTGTTACAAACGTATGAGCTCGCAACTGAGCGAATCAACTTCTATTTTATTTTATTTCAAATTAGAGCCAAAGTAGTGAATATCTTGTGTATTCATTTGGACGAGAAGATCTACGGCTACAACATGTCCTTTTTGACCTAAAGGGAAACCAGGTTATCAAAGCCATCAAACCCGGTCCCGGCTCTACAGGTGACTCTCAGACAATAATCGTAACTGCGCGCCTGACGACGTCACAACTGTTTTACGCTCAGTGTGCTCCCTACTTTATGACCGTCATATACCGTCGCCATGGTAACAATTTCTTGGAGGTTTGATCGATGCCTGAGACATATTAAAAAGCCACATATTGTTCTTTAAATTTTGTTCCCACTTTTGTTCTGTGGTTCCCACGAATTTTTTACCCAGCGGGTCATGTCAAAGTCACTTTTATCACACTATTATTTTTATTTTTAACAGACTTCCAAAAACCGGCCAAGTGCCGGTTGGATCACGCGCAGTGTAGGGTTTCGTAGAAAGAGGTGGTTTAATCTGCTTTACGGAAGTAACAACTTCATCAACGTAATTTTCAATGGATTTTGTACGATGTTTCCCTTTTATAAAGTGGTCGCATATTACTCATTACCTTGTAAAGCCTACTTAGCCGTGATGGTTTTCCTTTTATATTCATTATATTATGTGCTACTCCCCTGAAATGGGGGGACACCCTACACGGACAACAATTTGTGCTTTGAAGCTTAATATTTCGTAAAAGGAACCAGAAATCAAAAAAATGTCTTCCTGCACCCACAATATTTTTTAGCTCCAGTCAACCATTTAGCCGGGAGAGGAGGGGGGTCGCCTTTTTCTTTACAATTTGCGCCTTAAAGCTTAATATTTTGCTAACGGATTCCTAAATATACATAACTATTAGTAATCTAAACGATTATTAATAAAATGTTCATGAACATTATTTTCTATTTACTTTTATATAAATTTTAAGATTAGATAACATAAGAATAATCTTTATTGTACCAAGAAAAACACAACATAAAATTTTTATAAAGAAAAATATTTTAAAATCAGCCTTATTGCTATTTTTATTTTGTTATTATTATGAGATTGATAAGAAATTACTTATTAATACTATAACTTCTATTTCATTATTGTTTCAACAACACAGGGAATCCTGGTGTGGGAACTAGGGCTTCATCATTTTGTATGTAATTGTTTTTAGAACAAATAACCACTTTTTCGTTTTCCGTTTAAAATTAGGGGAGATACCTTAAAAAAATTTTTTTTCAAAATTTCGCTGAACTGTTTTATCGGCGTAACTAATATCTGTGCCAAATTTCAGCTCTCCAGTACTAATCGTCTCTGAGCTGAACCACGGACAGGCAGACGGACAGATGGACTTGACTAAGGAACCCTAAATGGACAGGAATATTCTTTCTTAGAGAGATTTCAAGGTTTATTTCATATAACATGAAAATTGTTAACATTGAAAATTGCAAAGTGAAAAACAAAAACGGCCCGAAGGCGGCGGCTTGTCATCAGCAAACAGAATGCAAATTTTTTGCGTTGAAATAAATTATTGATTTCTGATTGAAGCCATATAAATGCAGAAGAACGTTGCATTGTAAAAAAGAAAAACCACAACTTTCAAACCGTTTCAACACAATGGGCAGCCAGTTGTTTCCAATTTAAAACAGCCGTTCACAGTTTGTTTCCAATTTTACCTTTCAGCAAAAATAAGTATTGGCAGCTTAACTCTGTGTTTAATTAAAAGTTATACTAGGTCCTACACTAGGTCTAAATTGAAAACTTGAATCCTGTGCTTTCAAGATATTATTATTCTTCAAGTTTGAATTTATAGGGGTCTAAAATGCGCAAAATTCCTGAAACACCCGAATACGAGTTTGCGTCAATTTTTGCAATTATGTGAAGACCTCAGGTTTCCTCACGATATTTTCCTTCACATTTAGCGAGTGCGGCCACACATTATCCTCATGTTAATCCCGGCATATACCAAAGACGATGAAGTTGCAGTAGCAATACCACTCGTTAATAGTGAAGGAAAACATTGTGAGAAAACCTGAGTGTCTGAGGTATAAGCACACCTCAGTTCTTGGAATTAGCAATGTAGATAATATATAAATTTTGTCCTGCTTCCAGAGACTTTGCGTTTTGTTACTCATGAAATCACTCACGTACCTACATCATGACAGAGTCGCAAATTATAATTCAATAACAACTTTCCTTAACTTTAGCAATATATATTATATTAGCTGGTAAGTAATGAAATCCAGAAGTTTCTTAATTATTTACCACGTACTGTCATTCCAGTCATCGTCTTGAATGTTGAGTTAACCTTCAAAGGATTTAAAAAAAATGCAGGGTGACCTCGAGTTCGTTCACCGTTTTTTAAGGCGTTCTAACTATAATTTAGAAACACATAGCGATAGCTTTGGAATTAACATCGCATCAAAAGAATGATTCTTGATACCCAAAATTACTTCAGTTAAGCAGAAACAAACAATATCACGAAGAAATAAAAATAGGAAAAAGTATGGTTTACGCGTCTTATGGTCAACACCATCCAACTCAATAATTCTTTCTCTTATTTACGCATTATTGGACTTAAGCATAACATTTTACCATAACATTTTTGCAGCGGAACGGTACTTCCTGCCACTTTCGATTTTGATTCACACTTTTATACCATTACTATTAAATCATTAATAATTTTGTGTATCATAATTTATTAACTCAAGTTATTGCAAATTATTTGAAAATCATCCTGAGGTCAAGTGTGCGTCAGACTTGCATATCGACCGTTTCTCACCACCACATAACACTTTGTTATGTATTTTCCTTTATTCAGTTCGGGACACTTATCTACCCTGTCAATGTACTGTTAACAGCTGTCCCTATTTTCTATATAGGTTTTTCGCTAATATTTCTTTTTGATTTAATAAAAATATTGAATAAACTATGTGAATGCGAATAAACTAAAGTTTTTAAAGAGGAAATATAATTAAGTATCGAAGCCTTTACAAACTTAAGGATAACAAAGATATCTGAAATTAAGGTCAATTCAATGCGTGAATTCTAGGTTTTAGAATAATATGTAGACTACGTTAATTAAAGACCAAAGAAAAGACTGAGTTTGGAGATTTTTTGTCCATTTTTAGGGTACCGCATCTCAATAGGAAAAACGGAACCCTTATAGGATCACTTTGTTGTCCGTCCGTCCGTCTGTCTGTCAAGACTATTTATCTCAGAAACGCGCGAAGGTATCAAGTTGAAATTAAAACCATATACTCAAGTCTACAGTCCCTTCAAGCTGTGGAAAAATCAAGCTTCTATACCACATCAAAGAAGAACACCTACCCCGATATTTCCATGCACATCCGACGCTGGTGAAGGCCTTTTAAAAACTTGTAAATTAATCCTTGAAGCTGCAAAGACCTGCGCCACTCAGTTCTAACCTTCTGCGAAGGAGTACCTACTTCCATGGCTTTCAGCTACGCTTAAGTAGCTACTTACTTACTATTGCCTCGCTATTGTGAGAGAACTTTGTCAGCTTTGCATTGAATTAAAATATTTTACTCAGGCAAGAGGTCTAGTTATTTTAAATACTTTTTGGTTCAGAATGAAAACAAAAGAATCAAAATGATTTATTCAAGACAACACAGAAACTGCAAATTTGATCTGAAAAAAAAAAGATATGATTTTTGTCCTCGGTGACGCTAGTGTTACTCCATGAAGCCCCTTAATGAACGTTACAAGTAAAACAAGGTGTTCATTTCAAATTGTAGACCATTTTAGAGGAAAAACCAGCCAAGCGCGAGTCGGACTCACGCACCAAGTATTCCGTACAAATTTGTAGGTAGGTACTAAAACATTTTATAAATGATAATAATTGAATTTGCACGGATATTTACTCGTTTATTTTTTTATTTCACAATTTTCCGACGTTTTGGTACTTTTCCAAGTGCCGTGGTCTCGGTAGACTGAGGTGACAGGCGTCTTTTTAAAAGCATTAACTGTTAGTTTACTACCCTCGTGGTCGTGTTAACCTTAAAAAATACTATATACTTATTATAATAATTAATAGATCAGGAATAGGGTCTCTCACGTTTTACCGTGACTTCAAGGACATTTTTTTTATGAATTAGTTACTATGTGTTTCTAGGTTGTTCCCTATATTTGTAGTAAAAGACGATATTACTCGCCAAATTTTATGGTTCTGGATCAACGGGAAGTACCCTATGAATTTAGATTTTCCTTGAGTGTCGAAATATACGTTTTTTGTGACATACACGGCCGTATCTTGTTATTACGTCAACTTAAAGTAAGATTTTTTCATAGCTTCAAGCTACTGTAGACTTAAGTATATGGTTTTTCATTTCAACACGATACCTCCACGCGTTTCCGAGATAAAAGGTCTTGACAGACAGACGGACGGACAACAAAGTGATCTTATAAGGGTTCTGTTTTTTCGTTTCGAAGTATGCAACTCTAAAAAGTATGTAAATACATAACTAAATAAACAAATAATTCCTGTGATACAGCACCTTCAAACCTTATTTTTAATGGAGAAAAACTCACGAGTCCACAAACCGTCGGACCCTGGAAATCTCCTCGTAAACACGAAGGCCATAAAAAGCACAATTAAATGTCGACGAAAATTAATGATACCTCCGTAATCATTTAGGAGACAAACAGTGCTGAAGAGGGTAATTTTGTTGTTTTATAGACGCCTAATCGAGGTGTGGGTTTTAATTAAAAGTAGCTAAGGTATGTTTACCTGACTGCGGCAGAGCTAAGAACAAGGGTTATGATTTCTGCTGTCTGTACAGGGAATCACTCGTAGCCCCGGCTGCCTGAGTGATTTTAAACGATCACGAAGGTTAAGCTACACAGGGCGCGTTCAGTGCATGGATGGGTCGCCGTCTATGCCTAACGCTAGTGGCATTTTTCCGAGCGGTTCCGTGCTTCGCAAGGCACGTTAAACTGTTGGTGCCGGCTGCCGTCGATAGATGGCAGTCGTTAAGCCAAGTCAGAGGCCTTAGGGCGGCTTGACAACTTCTGACAGTAGACGAGCCACTAGTCTACAAGCCTCCACCAATCCGGACTTGGCCCCCGTGGCGGAGTATGGGCTATACCTTCCTCACAGAAGAGACCCGTGCCCCTCGGTGGGGACATAATGGGTTGATGATGACAGGGATATAATTATGTATGTATATTTCTTTGATTAAGCTTTGGTCTGGGTATATATTTTTTAAATACTATAAAAGTTAAGAAAAACTTTCATCTACGTAATGAGATAATTTATACAGCGTTCAGTGGCACCTAAACTATCACTAGACTTCACTCAAACTAAAGGCCCTTAGTTATTAAATTAGAAAACTCCCAGTCCGATGATATTGTGTCGTTCTACAGCGACCAGTGGCACTTCACTGCCACTAGACTTCACTCAAACTAACGGCCTTAGTAAATTAGAAAACTTTTCGTAACTCGGACGTTGGCATATATTTTTGCGTCTGTTTTATATATACCGAATCCTTAGGAAAGCCATCACTAAAAAAAAAAACAAAAATTAGAAAACTCCCAGTCTAATAATATTGTGTCGTTCGGGTTATCATTGAATGTGGAACCTGCAATCTACGTAATGAGATGATTTATACAGCGTCCAGTGGCACTTCACTGTCACTAGACTTTACTCAGACTAACGGCCTTAGTAAATTAAGAGACTTCCAGTCCCAAATTATTGTGTCGTTCGGGTTATCATTGAATGTGGAACCTGCAATCTACGTAATGAGATGATTTATACAGCGTCTAGTGGCACTTCACTGTCACTAGACTTCACTCAGACTAACGGCCTTAGTAAATTAAGAGACTACCAGTCCCATAATATTGTGTCGTTCGGGTTATAATTCAATGTGGAAACTGCAATCAACTGTAGAGAAGCCGTAGAGACGCTGTAAACTGGTGCGATGGTTCACTGGGTACTTTCAGCTCGTAAGGAATCTTTAGCGTTGTTGGTTCCTCGTAAGCAGTCTGAATCTCTGCAATGCTTGGGACTTCTATGAGTGTGTTTTCTCAGCACTCAACACGATGCCTTCTTAGTGGGAAAGATGGGAGTAGCTTCATAGAAGTGCAGTTCATGGTTTACTATGACAATTCGATGTACATTACCTGCCTTGTTGGACTAGCCGTTAAGGCACTTACTACCAAGATAGAGGTCGTGGATTCGATTCCCACAGGGGCCGCCGCGTATTTCCGTATTTGTGATGTCCTTGCCTGGTAACCATAGCACAAGGTATCCTAGTTTGGGACCAGATCAAGTGATTATGTTGTGTGGAAGTTACTATTATTATTGCAAAGTCGATTGACCCACAGATTAACATTTTCCCTGTCTCGTGACCCAACATTTGAGTCACATGGTGCATACAACTTCAAACATCATTTTTAGGCTTAGACTTGTGAGTAGGTTTTTGATTTGTAATTGAACTTTTGAAGGAAAAAAATACGTTTTTTGTGTTTTTGTATCATCTTGTAGCGTAAAAAAAAATCCTCAGATTTGGCGGAGTATTTATTGCTTTGTATTATAAATCCTTCGAATTTCAGTTCATGCACGCACGCCGGTTTCGGGTATTTCGGGTGATTTGCGTTCTACCCTCAAAATCTTATTATAACTTTTCGCCCATCAGTCCGTATTTTTTACTCACAAGTCCGGGACTCAAAATTTCAATCACAGGGAAAATTGCTGAAAATCACAGGAAAACACGTTAATATAGCAATATTTTGTTTTAGAATACAAATTCGGTATAACCCAACTGGGACACTAAGACCCAATTAGAGAGGAAGCTCCTCTAATTTGTCGACTGACAACTCTTGTTAGCAAATATAATATGTTGGTAGATTTGAGCTAACAAGCCCAACCTACACACGTTATCAGAGACTCATAATAGGCGCTATATGTTCCAAAACTTTCCTGGTTTTCCCGTTACATATTTGTGTAAACATCGTAAGTCGCTAAAAGTTTGGGAATAACAGACGTGCTTTTTTATATTTCTGGTTTAGCGAACAGCTATTGTCACGAGCTATTATGCTCGTGAACGGGTGCTGTTCGTGTGTCTGGCCGCAGCATTAATGTTTTTCCTTCTTTTATTAGAAAATTAACTAATGTCTTGGCTTTTAGAGTTATTGATGGCGATCATGGAATCTTATCATACAGGCTTTGATGTATTAAATTTAAGATGATTTGAGAAAGGATCGTCAGAGTGGAGTTTTTTTCCCCGCTGCCTTTTTCTCCACTACAAATACGGCCCGAAGGCAGCGGCTAACATAGTACATTGACATTCAACAAACAGAATGGAAATTCTTTACTTTGAAATAAATTATGAAATGAAATTAAATTAAATTTATTTGTCTCCCAAAAATATGTTACAGCTGTCTTTAAAATATAGAACATACAATTCAATTAAATTCTATTATCATTATTCATTTTAAAGATCCAAAAAGATGGTCAGAGTGGAGTTTTTTTTTCCCGCTGCCTTTTTCTCCACTACAAATACGGCCCGAAGGCAGCGGCTAACATAGTACATTGACATTCAGCAAACAGAATGTAAATTCTTTACGTTGAAATAAATTATTGATTTCTGATTTCTGATTTCAAGAGTAAGCAGTGGTCCCCACACTAGGCTGAGCCTGTCCTGTGGAGGCCGTGATTATATATAAAAAAAAACAATATAGGAGGAATCGCTCGCAGCCCCGGTTGTCTGAGTGATCTTAAACGATCACGAAGGTTAAGCAACACAGGGCGCGTTCAGTGCATGGATGGGTCGCCGTCTGTGCCTTACGCTCGTGGCATTTTTCCGAGCGGTTCCGTGCTTCGCAAGGTACGTTAAGCTGTTGGTGCCGGCTGCCGTCGATAGATGGCAGTCGTTAAGCCAAGTCAGAGGCCTTAGGGCGGCTTGACAAATTCTGACAGTAGACGAGCCTCCACCAATCCGGACTTGGCCCCCGTGGTGGAGTATGGCCTATACCTTCCTCAGGGAAGAGACCCGTGCCCCTCGGTGGGGACATAATCGGTTGATGATGAATATAGGTGTACCTAGTAACGAAACAGCGTTTAGCGCTTTTTAATGCAGGGCGTTGTGTTATGTGCCGTTTTGTATTTATGTGGTGTACTTTGTGTGTTTGTGTGAGTGTCCGCTATCGCAGAATAATTACTTTCGGATCAGAAGCAAGGATTCTGTGGCGTTGTAGTCCAATGTCAATAAGTATTGAGTTATTATGTATTTGTCTTTTGTGGTAGTGGTCATAGCTAGTTGACTGACTGTTAAAATTTTATTGTAGATAAAAGGGAATTTAAAGAGGCTGAATCGCTGCGCAAAGGCTGATTTTACCAAGGGTACTGGGACTGATCGTTGTTTTAGGATCGCTTCACAGTTCTTGAGGTTAGTGAAGGATCTGAGAGCTGATAAAGCTGCTTTTAAAATATACAGCTGCCTAACCATTATTGATTTACTATAATTATTGATTTCTGATTTCTGGTTTCTGAAGTGGCTGCAACCTCCGTGCGTGGTTGGCGCACTAATTTGTCTATTAAAATGACGAATAATCTCTACGCACAAATAAAAAAATAAATCATCAACATGATAATGGGCATATAGGATAATGTCCTAAATATCGACAATAGTTACAAATGACACTTCATTTTGAAGGTACAAGGCCAGTAAATTTATCCTCCTAAGGACGTGCGGTTACTAAAAAGAACGAAATAGTTTGTGCCATTAAGGACGGACAAAACTAGTTTTGTACTATAGACGGACGGCCTTTGCAAAGACCAAAATACAGACTATTTTTTAAAATTGAATTACGCGCGTAATAGACATGTGGTCGCGTCAACCAATCACTAATTTGAAGTGAAGGTTATCTCTTTTTGTTTTCGACCAATGACTACAGTCCAAAAGTTAGCCGTTTTTGTAAGATTCATAATTTTTTCAACAACAATGGCGGCGGCTCGTCGAAGCAAATAGTTAAAATTTATTTTCTTTTATAAAAGACTGTCTTTTGTTTTTTATATATGTTTTTTTTCATGTTTAATTACAAGTGCATACAAAAAAGATAAAAAGTGTAACATTGATTTAACATTTTTGCAGATATTTTGATGTATTTCAATATCTTTATGTAAGCAGTTCGTCTATAGTGAATGTTTTCTGAAATTCGTATATTGTCCTATAAGAATAGCGCCCGGGCTTACTTTATGTAATTATTTTCATGGTTGGATGATAATCAAATAGAAAATATTTTGGAAGATTCGGACCTAGATGTTGCTAGCGATGACGAAGATCCAGAGTACGGCCTGATGATTCATAATGATTTCGTCGAACGTATTTTACAAAGAACAAAAGATAGATTCCTAGAAAGTTCATCAAAGTTTTCCTTATATTATACCAATAAACATTTGTATTGACGAATATACTAAATAACGTATATCTACATAGTTATTCAAGATCAAAAGTCTCGTCCTTAACACCATGATCAATTTCATGCTTTGTATAGGGCGTTCGGCCATAGGTGCAAGTCCTTTTTGGCGGCATCTCGGTCCTAGGAGGATAATGTTAAAATTATAAATTCACAATATGCGCTGATTTCTTTTAAACTTGTGAATAAATGTGTGACTAATTCAACCTTCAACAATGCAGTTATTTATTATCTTATAAATAGATCTATGTAATTTAAAACTTTATAGCCAATAAATATTTAAGTAGGTATATACATATGTATAATTCTATTGCGCTAATACACACATCAAAAAAAGTTTGTGATCAATAGCATAAGCTCCTATAATTCTTTAAATTTAACTTTATCAAGAAAAAATCTATGTTGTATGCTTTCATTAAATAGGAATACCCTGTTTGAAATTAAAATATAAAACTATTTTTTATTTTTTATTTTAAAAAATTGAGCCATTAATCATAATGTAATTGTGAAAGAAATTTCATAGAAAGAAAAATACTGTTTAATTAAACAACAATTTATTATTAAAAGGTTAAATTCAATATAAAATAACTCCTCACCTGGCTCGAACACATGCGGAGATCCTCCTGGGCATGCTGAGGATCAAGTTATCCAGCATTTCCTGGGGTAACCTATCCCATTCTTCAATAGCGGCTTCCCTGAGCTCTGGAACTGTCTGGGGACGTGGCTCACGGTTCCATACAGCTCGTTTAAGAGCATCCCACGCGTGCTCTATTGGGTTTAAGTCGGGCGAGCCGGCAGGCCAGTCTAAAAGTGTGATATCGTATTCTTGAAGAGTAGCATTGACTCGTTGAGCTCGATGTGCGGGCGCATTATCATCGACCAGTACAAATTGGTGCCCATGGTTTACTCGGAATGGTCTGACGATATCATCAATAACAACTTCTTTGTACATGTCTGCTGTCATGTAGCCCCGATACGGGATCAAAGGCGTTCTAGCTCCAATCATAATGCCACCCCAAAAGGACACCGATTTTCCGCCTTGCTGAACTGTTCCAGTGGCAGTTCTTTGTCTTTCACGGTCGCCTGGTCTTCTCCAGACACGGACACGTCGGTTATCTGGATGAGTGCTGATTCGGGATTCATCAACGAAGAGACAGTTTTGCCAAATGTTTTCTTCCTCACCTTCTTCATTTTGCCGAAGTCTAGCCCACTGCAATCTTCGTTGTTGACGTTGCCGGGAATTGAGCGGAGCTCGCCAAGACCTCCGTGCTCGTAATCCGGCGTGGTGCAAGCAATTGCGAACGGTCTGCGTGCTAACTTCAAGCCCAGAGGCGGCCCTGACTTCTGCTTTTATTTTAGTGGCGTTGATTGTTGGATCACGGGCTGCCAGCAATCTAATATAGCGCTTATGGGCAGCTGTCAAAACAGTTGAGCGACCGCTGCGGGGTCGGTCAGCTAAATTCCCCTTTCCGTGGTACCTCTGCAACGTAGCCACGACACAGTATTGGGATATAGCAAGTCTGCGTGCTAGTACTCTCGTGGTGTATCCTTCTTCCCTCAAAGTTACTATTCTTACTCGTAAAACCTCTGATAATCCTCTTGGCATTTTTTCAATCACAACTTTCCGCAAAAAATATCTTGAATCGGTTATAATTGACTAAATCAGATTTCTGAATGAGCGTAAGCTAGGACTGAAAGCCTTTTAATATGAAAAAACAACTGAACGGTGTCATTGTTTTGTGTTCTTATTCTTTATTTTTATATAAAGAATCTAAAAAGAAGAAAAAATCATAATATAATCTACAGTAACAAAAAAGATTTCAGTTTTTCAAAGTGATCACAAACTTTTTTTGATGTGTGTATGTAACACTTAATAATTATTGTTTAGGGGGAACCCCTATCATTTATAATGTTCGTATCACCACATTAAGGGTTAGCTGGAAGAGATTTCTGCTGAAATAAGCTCGCCATGTACACTTTTTATTTTTTTATAAATGTTGTGTTTTATGTATGTCTTTTACATAAAATATGCAATAAAGTATAAAAATACGGCCGTTTATGCCGCAAAAAACGTATATTTCGACACTCAAGGAAAATTTGTAGGGTACTTTCCGTTGATCTAGAACCATGAAATATGGCAAGTAATATCGTTTTGTACTATAATTACTGAAAACTGTACATTTATAATTAAATAAAAAAAAATCTTTGAAATTCAATGAAAAAAAAAGTTCAATTTGAAGACAATGTACCTAAAGTACCTAGAAATTTATATGGAACTTTACTAAATTGATGGTGCCACTTTTATTCGCATCTGTAGAAACTTGGCGTCTTCTAATAAAAAAGATTAGTCTTATAGGCACCCGTTAGCGCTGCCGCAAAATTACTAAATTTATGGTGCCAATTTTATTCAGTTCTATAAAAACTCAGCGCCCTCAAAAATAAGCCTCAGCCTTATAATGATGCCCAAAAATGTGTGCCAAAATTGACGTTGGAATTTTCGTAAGAACTTACACTTCCAAACATAAAAGATCTGTCTTCATAATTTAATAAACGGACGGTGGGACATTCATTAGTTCCGTAAAAACATATAAATATTCACGATGGTGCCGAAAGTTTAACACACTGACATTTTGGCATTTGACATTGGATTGACATTTTCATTTCGATATCTTAAACCTCAGCGCCCTCGAAAATAAAAGAATTCCCCGAAATGCGACCGTTCCTGACCGTTTGTTTCATTCTACCACCGCCAAATTGGTGAATTTGCCAATTTTGCCACTGGCAACACTTTTACCTGGCTGGCGACCGCTATCCCCGAGCAAGGCGTCGCTACCCTCCTGGGGGTCGTGACTCACAGTTTGAAAAATACTACAGTAGATGAATGTACCCTAATAGATTGTCTTAGATAGTAAACAAAACAATATATCGTCATATATTTCGATAAAAGCTGGCTTAATTATAATTCCATAAACAATGTTTTGTCTTTCCTCAATGAAGCTCTCTTTCTTTTTTTAAAAGCAGTCTCTCAATGAGAATACTGGAAAAAATACTTGCATAATTTAAACACTCCACAAAATTCTAAATGTGTATATCAAGGATGTTAGCAGGAAACTATAACGATTCTAGACATCTCACAATTGTATTCCGCACGATTAAGTTTGTCATTTCCATATAAAATTCGTCGTTTACATGGCAAGTTGGACATTTGGATGCAAATTGGTGCATTCCTATTACATCTTGTCGGCTAAAGTGCGAGTGCAAAATGTTTAGTTAATGAACTAACATTAACAATGACCTTGACTTTTTTTAATGACTTATTGCGTTATGTTGCTGACTATCTTTTAAGTGTTCCGTACCCAAAGGGTGCCAAGGGAACCCTTCACTAAACCTACTCTATTAGTCTTTTCATCTGTCTGTCTTACCCTTAAAAGGTACGTATGTATCTCGTGAATCATAGACAGATATATAATAAGATAGTAAGAAATAGATTTTTTTTTTACTGAAGCTAATACAAACTTCTGAGAAAATTAAGAAAATGCTGAAGGAACCCATCCACCTTTGTTGAATCAGTTCATCAATGAACTTGTTTGGCTTTTGGCTGTAATATTTTTAGACGTTTCATTTCGAGCGACATATGCGGAATAAAAGAAAAAAAACACGTGTCGCATTTTTTTTATTAACACACTAATGATACAAGTTTCTGGCGTGTGGAAAGTAATCGGTTCCATCCGATAAAACATACGGAAGTTCACCAACAGTCGACAAAACATCCACAACAAACTCCAGAATTTCCCAGTTGGTGATAAGCAATCCGCTTGTTTTTGCCGTCTCAATACAAGAGCGGGCTCACCCTGGCTAGGCTATTGGATTGATTTGGATTCTTGCCAGACACGCGAAAAGCAGGTGAGACCATAGGACCTATTACTTTATTAACATGAAAAACAGGAGGAGGTTCTTAGTTTATCTATTTTTTTCTATCTATGTGCAGCGATAATTCTTTACCACTGTTTTCATTTCATTGATAGATTTAATTGATTTTGTTTTTTGTTAGAAAAGGGGTACTTTAGAGATGGTCCACTACAATCTTGATTAGATCGGAGAACGGAATCTATTGAGGAAATTATCTAACTTTTCCATTCGCGAAGGTATCTTCACGGCATTATAGCACACAGCCATACCGGGATAAGAAATACCGCCAGCGCCATCTAGTGTTTAGCGAAGGTTTATTTTTAGGGAGTATTTTGAAAGTGGTTTTTCGTCTTTATCAACTTGCTAACGCATAACAATCATGGGCCACCATATCCGTATAACAGGACATCATCGTCATTATTCAAGAGGACTGTTGTCGGTGCTGCATCAACCACGCACTCCCGTCACATTCCAGTTCTTTGACAGCCTGGTTCGACATCGAAGTTCTCTTTGATTTGATCATAATAGCTTCTCTTTAGCCTTCATTTAGCCCCTTTTCCTTCTATATTTCCTTCCATGATGTTTGTTATAAAACTGTCAAGAAGTAGCAAGCGGCCCAACATATGTGTTCCTCTTCTACATCTTCGACTATGGAACATAAACAATTGAACACTACTTCTACCCGACTTCACAGACCTTTGGTCGCATAATGCTATGTACGAACGTAGGTATGTATTGAGTATTTCAAAGCGGAAGTTTTATGGTATACATTAACAAAATGCTCTTACCGATTTTAAAAGCGCTATTAAGGGCATGGTTCAAAAAGGAAATTATAGAAAGTGAACGAGCAATTCTTGTACGTAAGAGTTGAGGCAATTATAGGTTGGGCGGAATGCGTCCAAAGCCTAATTTTATGGTTTTTGTTTACGTAAATGTGCCCTAAGTCTCGGAGGAAAAATTTGGTGATCGAGAATTAAAGTAAAACAGTGGTAAAAAAGCCTACCTTCATCATTAACCCATTATGTCCCCACCGAGGGGCACGGGTCTCTTCCCTGAGGAAGGAAAAAGCCTACCTTAAGAATTAATTACTGTCAAGAAAATAATACTCAATCGCGTTTTGATTTCTTTCAAGTTCCCGGTACTAAGATTACCTAACCTTGATACGCTAAAAATAAAAATAAAAACAAATACCGACTTCAAAACACTATAGCACTAAAATACAGAAGTAATCAAAATGAATAAGACCTTTAAATTTGATGTAGGTATTGTAGAAGTATAGTTTGGAGACGTGACATGTTACATGACCATCATATACATTTTGGGCCTGTTTCCAAAAAGCAAATTCACGAGTCACTCTTAAAAAATACTGCTTTTAATTGCTTCAAGTGTGGCTTCAAAATTTGAAGAGTTCCCTCGATTTCTCCAGGATCTCATCATCAGATCCTAACATTACAATGAGATCACCTGTAAAGTCTACCTTTTCAAACAAAGCAGAATTTCGGTCCACGCGTCTTTGAGTAATCGGGGAGCAAACATAAATAAATTAAAAAAAAGGATTCTGTCGAATCGATAACCCCCTTTTTTGAAGTCGGTTAATAAAGACCTTGCTTATGTAAACGTTGTGTTAAAGGAATGAGAAATTTATTTCAATGTAAAGAACTGACATTCTATTTGTAGAATGTCTCTTCACAGCTAATAACAAATCCATTCGCATAAACTCTACGAAGCGTTTGTAACCCAACGGTACCATTCAAGTATTGGAATATCATTATTCGACCGCAAACTTGACGATCCTTGAATACAATCAGCTACCCGGATACATCTATTTCAGTTCCAAACTCGTACTTATTGACACTAGGTCGTTATAAGTGTTGATACTACTGCTGCCAGCATATGATATTTTGCACTTTGAGATTCGGATGTTAAAGGCATAGAGTCGAATTCAAGTTTAGATTGTACAGGTCGATGTGTTCGACTCTGCCACATTCAGGTGGCTGACGGTGTTGTAAAATACGAGTGAAGGACTTTGTTGGGTTAATTTGACTGTTACAATAATGTGACAAGAATGTTGTTGAATTCGGTGTGCTTTATGTTACGTTTCATCATCATCATCCACCATTTTGACGCACACTGCAGGACATAGGCCTCCCTCATGGTTTTCAACAATGAAGGATTTTGCCACGCTTGGCAGGTACCTAGGTTAGTGATCGCAGTATGCGGTTGGAATTTCAGGAATACGCTGCTGCCCGTCTCCTGGTAATTTAATTCCTTAGTCGTCTTCTACGACGTCCACGGAAGGAAATGGAGTGACGCTATTCTTAACCCGGCGCCACACGGAACGATTTTTTTTATTCAAACGATAACTTTAAAAAACACGGGACATTTTTTTGTTTTAAATTTGCTGGAGCTTTCACGTATGGTACAGGATACAAAGGTTTGCGATATCCTACTTGATACCCGTTCTAAAGAAAAAAAATCTGTACTCAGGTAAATAACCTGCGTATTTGAAATCGTTGGAAATTCAATACCAAACGCCGGTATTTGAATACAAGTTATTTGCTCGATAAAGAGCAAATTTACTGATATATTGCTCAAACAGAGTGCCAATAGAAACCATCGAGATTTATTTCCTTTTCAAACAGCTTGGAGAATTCATCGCTCAGTGGGTTTTGTGATAAATATTTAAAAAAAAACGTTGCAAAGACCGCATATTTTATTGAAAACACTTGCTTCCTACATGCCACGTGTTGTAGACACAAATCCGATTAGAAAAAACTGGCCAAGTGCGTGTTGGGCCACGCGCAATGTAGGTTTCCGTAGAAAGAAGGTTTTCTTATCTGCTTTACAGAACTAACAACTTCATCGAAGTCATTTTCAATGGATTTTGTACGAAATGTTACTTTTACTAGTTGGTTGCCTATTACTCGTTAACTAGTGAAGCCCACTTAGCCGTGATACTTTTTCTTTTAAGTTGAATATATGTGCTACTACCTTAAGTTTTTTCACGTTTCTACAATCAATCTTTTAGCCAGGAGAAGAGGGGACGCCTTACTCGGACAAAAAATTGCGCTTTAAAGCTTATTATTTCGGAAACGGAATCCTAAATCAAAAAATAGTCTTCCTACACCCGCAATATTTTTCAATCCAACGATATCCCGCACTATGGTGCAGACAAAAAGAAATAATTGCATCCCTAATCTAGGTGTAGGGGAGGGAAACTAAAAAAATTTTTTTTTGAGCTCTTACTCTATTGTTTTGTCGGCGTTATAAATATGCACATCCAATCCAAATTTCAGCTTTCTAGTACTCTAGTACTTTCTAGTAGTACCGTCTCTGTGCTAAGCCGTGGACGGATAGACAGACAGACGGACGGACATGTTCCTTGACCACTAAACAAATCCTAAACAAATAAGCGTAGCACTTGGAAAGCGATATTAACATTAATTTAGAAATTATCAAAAATTAATAACAATCTTCCTGTCTACCCAACCCATGAAGAGAGCCCACTGCCGGGTATCTCTTCCCAGTCACGCCAATCATCTCAGTACTCTGCCAATCTCGTCCATAGCTCTGCCGTGTCATGACAAAACACTGTAATTTGAAAACAGGCATTTTCCAGAAAACGCGAAAAACATTTTGTTACGAAAATTACGCATAAATACGTCAAATACAAACAGATTACTTTGAAATTTTTATATGTGTTTAAAAATAGTACACACAATTGTGCCGCAACAAGAAATAAAAAAGTATGTTATTTATCGAATTTACAGCATAAAACGTGTTATGTTATGTCGTAAAGGCCCAGCTAAGCAGAATAATTGATTTCACATAACACAGCAACTACATATGCAGTGTTTTGTGCAAAGAGTTGGTAAAGAAAGAGGTAGGCTGCACGTTGTGAGATTTTTATGACAAAACACTGGGTTCCGTACAAAGTTGTAGATGTTGTAAAGTTGAGGTACGGAGTTTTTTCCTTTTTTATTGACTTTCCTCCTTATACTTGTTTGTTTATGCCTAAAGGGTCTGTTACTCAAGAAGGGTTTCTCGCACGCTAGTGGCGATATCTTTTAGGCAATAATATGGTCGCCTAGTGTAAACAAATGACCCGAGCTTCGCCTCTCGAATACAAATTATCGCTACTTAAACTCTTCTAGGCCGCGAGCTTGTGTAAACAAACTATACGAGTTTCGCCATTCAAAAAGACGACTTTTTGGTTTAGTATAGAACTATCACACGCATGCGTCTATAGATCTACGATTACTCACCTGTAGTGTAAACATTTAATAGAAGAGTCTCGCCTGTGATACTCGCATTCGAGAAACGCTTGATTAACACGAGTTTTTGCCAAAATGTAAACACCCGCAGGCAGAGAATCGAATGGCGAGTTTTGCCATGGGATAATCGCTCACGATAATTCGCCGCTCGCGTTCGAGAAACTCTCCTTGTGTACCTTCCGCTTAGGTGAAGTAATTTTGTGTAACAACAAAACAAAATATCATCATCTACCCATTATGTCCCCACAGAGGGGCACGGGTCTCTTCCCTGAGGAAGGTATAGGCCATACTCCACCACGGGGGCCAAGTCCGGATTGGTGGAGGCTTGTAGACTAGTGGCTCGTCTACTGTCAGAAGTTGTCAAGCCGCCCTAAGGCCTCTGACTTGGCTTAACGACTGCCATCTATCGACAGCAGCCGGCACCAACAGCTTAACGTGCCTTGCGAAGCACGGAACCGCTCGGAAAAATGCCACTAGCGTTAGGCATAGACGGCGACCCATCCATGCACTGAACGCGCCCTGTGTTGCTTAACCTTCGTGATCGTTAAAGATCACTCAGGCAGCCGGGGCTACGAGCGATTCGAAAAAAAAATATGTTTAGTTTTTTTTTAAACTACCATAATTGTTTCTAAGCTATCTTAAGTAGGTAGTATCTAACCGCAACCAAGCCCAGGGGAGCTGCAATACCTGGGGAATTTTATATATATATATATATTTTTTTTATTTTCGAGTAGCCGAGAACCGTGCTCAGTGGCGTGCAATGGGAGAGGCCTATGTCCAGCAGTAGACACGCGTAGGCCGATGACCATGCTTAGAATGTTGCAACGCGGCAACAATCGCGGCATAGCAACAGAGCGTGAGTTGGCGGCAGTTTCCATGACGTCACACAAAAGAGCAGCGTGACGTGTGCAAAAGCCGATGAGGGGGAGCCGACCGATGGCTATATAAGCGTCACCAGCCAGACAAAGCGTTTTGGAGCTTTAACTGGCTGGTGAGGTTTGGAGTAATGGGCGTAATCTGTATCGCTTATCCAATCACTAATTGTTTTTTTTAATTTTTTTTTTATTTACACATTTCAAAACCTTGACCGGCGCCAACGCTATCTGGCAGCTCTATCCAACGGTTTATTCATGGGTAAGGACTATCTACTATTCATTGTAATAAGTCCGAAAATATTTTGCGCCATGACATTTGTAGAGCTGGAGACCCTGTTAATCAGATATTCATCTCTGGAACGTATTTATCTATTTGATTACCCTGGCATAAGTCGCTCTTAAATTATGTGACAATGGGTTAAAATTAAAGCACTGCAGGGTGATTTTCAAAACTTTTGCTATATTTTGAGAGAATGTTCTTTTCATTGCGAAAAACAGTATTACTAATGATTTATCGGTAATGGTATTATAACATATTCGTGATTTCCGACGTTTTGCTCGAAACTGTAAATCCAAATTCAAATAAGTACCATGATGTTAAAATTTTTTTTCTAATATGTTAACTGTATAAGAGTTGGTCGGTGCCGACCATAAGACGCTCGATACATAGTTTCTTTTCGATTTTTATAACTTTTTGTCCTGACATTGTTTTTCTATGCTTAAGTGAAGAAATTTAGGGTAACTAAAAAAAATTGACGTCTCATTTTTTACTAGTGCCGTATGTTTCTGAATCATGGTTAGAATGTCCTCTTAAAGTTTGTCAATCGAATTCAAAGTCACCCTGTAGATATAACTGTGAGAATCGAGAAGAAATCCAAACAATATGGCAAAACAGATTTGGCTTATCCGCTCTTCGGAGATAAAAGCCTGCTCTCAATTTCTTATAGTGTTTGTCCTGAGTCCAATCTAAGTATATCAGTGCTATTCAACGGAAGTGATTAATCCTTAGGGTCCACTATTTATCCAGGGTTTAGAAAGTTGTTCAGTATTGGAAGTGTCTTTATTGTGAATCCTTGCGATTTAAAAATACGTAGCTTTGTTTCACACACAGAGAGAAAAGAAACCTTAAATGAAGCTTTTGTTTAAATTTGAAACTATTACAACTAAGATCGATACAAAAAGAATTCATCATCAGCCATTCGACGCCCACTGCAGGACACAGGCCTCCTCCGTGGTTTTCATAACCGTGAAGGGTTTTACCATAATCGCCACGCTTGGCAGGCGGGTTGGCGATCGCAGTATGCGGTTGAAATCTCAGGAAGACGCTGCTGCCCGTCTCCTGGTAATTGATTTCCTTAAAAAGTACAAAAAGAATTAAAAAAAGAATAATATTTTGTCCCGATTTTGAACCACGTTACTTGTCGATAGGTCACTTATAAAAAGCCCTGAAGAAAAAAAAAACACAATTATTAAATTTATCTTTAAACACTGGTCTCTATACTGAGAAACATTTTTTGTGCCCATTCTTGACTATGCCTTTGTACCGGTATAGCCGTGAAAGTTTTAAAAAGTATATTGGAGCAGCAATTTCAGCTTTCCCCGGAACTAAAGCTCAGTGATTTTCCACAGTCTTCGAAATGGTTTTTTTTTCTGAAATTTCAGATTTTGTTGCTGTCATTCCCATCTCGCTGTATTCGTATACATTGTTGCATAGCAAAGTTGTGTACCCAGAAAGCGTGACGTAACTAAATAAGTTTTATGTCGATTACCCAACGTCCAACACAAGCGGTGCTAGATTTATGGCTTCCGACGTCTAGTTATGCGTGTTGGCGGTGCGTTGCGTGTTTCTAATAGATTTTTGGAATTTGCAGAATTGGATGTTACAGTCTTATTTATAATTCCTTGTATTTTTTATTTTTTCCTTTAAACACTTTTCAAGGGCAGTTTAAGTTTGTATTTCCTTTTGCCATGGACTATTTAAACTGCGTTTGAGGAGTAATTTAGTCGAATCGTGTTTTCATAAATAACACCATTAGGCTAATGCCCAGAATAACTGCTGTTATTCTTGTAATACAATTCGAGAATGAGGTGAGGCAAACAAATACGGTCCTATTTAAAAAAAAACACGATTCCTTTAAATGCTGATTAAAATAGTCTCTGGTGGAGATTTCACAAGGAAAAGTCGTAACCACAGATTAAATAAACTGCCTCTTAGGAGTCATCATCATCATTATCAGCCATTTGACGCCCACTGCAGAACATAGGCATCCTTCGTGGTTTTCATAACCATGAGGGGTTTTGCCATAATCGCCACGCTTGGCAGGCGGGTTGGCGATCGCAGTATGCGGTTGGAATCTCAGGAAGACGCTGCTGCCCGTCTCCTGGTAATTGATTTCCTTAGTTGCCTTCTACGACATCCACGGAAGGAAAGCACTCATAGGAGTGCTTTAGAGGATTCGTGTTTTTATATACAAGGCCAATAATATTTAAGACTTCTTTAATACTTTTTAGTTGTCTAGATGACAGTATTGTGTAAGCGAGAGACGAAACGGAAAGTCGCCATTATCAGAAAGTATCTATCCTCAATTGACCGAGTTGTCCAAAAAAGAATGTCTATTCTATTTAATAAATATATTTTTGAGCATTTAATCTCTCAGAAAGCGCCTAGACAATGCAGAAGAACCATAAAATGTAGGAATGAAAAAACTAGAAAATTTAGTAAAACATATTTAAAAGTTCCAGAACAAAAGTTAATGTAAATGCCAAACTCTAACTGACGTATTTATTAGAGTAAACACGTTTGTAACAAAATAATCCTGCATGCTCATCAATCATATTGTGAGAAAACCTGACTGACTGAGGTGTTCACATAACATCTCAGTACCAAAATCGCTAATCCGCGGCAGGTACACATGGTGAATAGGCCCATACTGCCTGAAAATGGCAAGCACTGACTGAAAATCAGCGCTCAGCACAACGCTGAGTCAGCTGCCTTTTGTGGCAACTTAGATACACCACAGGCTACATCTGTGGTCCTGTTTTATTTATTCGTTTTGTCTGTTGTGTCTTTAGTTTTCTTTCTGTTGTTGTGCATATTATGTTACTTATCTGCTTATTTTGTCTCTGTGATGTATTTTGACGGCCTCGTGGCGCAGCGGTAGTGCATCTGCATACCATGCGAAAGGTCCTGGGTTCGAATCCCGGCTGGGGACAAAAAAAAACCCCAGGTCTTGGATGTTTACAGGTTTGTGATGTCGTTGTTTCTGGTTCCCACGACACAGGGTATCCTAGTGTGGGGCCAGAAGCAATGTATGTGCCTGTATGTAAATGTTTATGTTTATGTTTGTTGGTATAAAAATGTCTTTCTTTCTTTCATACATATATTAAATATGCCTTTTATTATTTTTGATGTGCTGCACTGCACTCGAGGGTGCTCACAGACAAACCGGCACTCTGAAAATCAGCGCTGTGAGCTAACGCCCTCAGAAAAAACTGAGCCAGCTGCCTCTTGCTGCAACAGAACGTAGAGACCGCGAGCAATGTTTGTAAAAATGTTTTATTGTATTTTCTGTTTGGTGGTGTTTTGTACGTACTTATTATGTTTATTGTTTTGTTGCTGTTGGTGTAATAATACTACTTTGCACACAATCTATTTCTGTTCGAAAGCGTCGGGCTTAAATGAAACTCGAGAACAGAAATAGGACTTTCTTCCGAGTGATACATAGTGTTTTATACTACACCTACGAGGAAAATTAAATTATTTAGAATAATTAAAAGCGTACTGTTAAATTATCAATTTAGTAAATAGCAAACTTTAACAAAACAAAACTAATTGTGCTACGCTTTGTTTTTGATCGTAGTGCAGAAATCGTTTGAAAGTATATTCATTGAAAATTGAGTACATAAACAAATTCCCACCTATTTTTTCCAATTATTTGATATAAAACTTTCTTGAGATTTTTCTTCTGTATTTTTTTATCTTCACTGCTAAAAAACAAAAGAACGCTAGCAGGGCCAGAATGAAATTTAATATAACATTCCTGCCCTGCTACGGAGGGCAGGAATTAAATTCCGTATAGGTATCTTTCCGCCGCACATTTATAAGGGAGAAATAACGAACATTGTAACCCGTTTATGAACGAACAACGAGACACTTTCTGAGTGGGTGTGGTATAAATGGTTTTCGTGTAATAAATGTATTTTCTTCTTCTTCTCTCTCTCTCTCTCTGAGAGAAGGCCTGAGCTCTGCACTTAAACGTATAGTCTGCTTGTGTTATGTGTATCCAAAATTTTTCAATTCATCATACTTACAAACAACTAACAACAGACTCGTAAATCTGCGACCCTCACTCACATTACAACTTACTAGGAGAATTCTCCATCCACTGCGAACTTCTATCCATTCCAACAATTTATTTAAGTATTCTCGGGAGTTCCGAGACGTTTTGACAACCACTCGAAGCGTGTCAACATTGCTTCGAGATTATAGAGTGCAGTAGTCTCGCTTTGAACCTAAATTTAGAAAAAATATCGCATATTTCGAAAATTTCGGTAGCCATCATGATGTTAATACTCAGAATAAACATAAACTGTAATTTCAACGATTGAGACTTCCAAAAATTATTACGTCATTTATGAGGCACTGTATATTAGAGTTACCTACGACGTGGTTTAAAAAATATGTAAAGCACATTCTGCGCAGAAAACCCTTCTATAACATCGAGGATTATAAGTTGAAAACTCTTTTAATTATGTTATACATTTTTTTAAAACAATAAAATGTGGAGTTTTATTGTGAGCATCTTCTCCACATAATCCATTAATTGTGAAACTAAGAACTTCGACAACCATTAAGTAAATATTCAGTTTTTATATATATATAAATATTAATATAAATTTATTTACTTTAACTGAACGCAATAAAGAAAACGATAAAAAATCTATGCGACCGGCGGCGGCCCTATTCTTATTACAAATATTACCATTAATCGCAAATTGAATCGTATATAATTAAGTGTTGTTGTGTGGTATCACGTAGAAACTGTCTACGTTTTGAGCCTCAAAAAGATTTTATTACATTTAACCGAGGAATTAGCAAAATAGTAACAAGTGCCCTTTAAATATAGAAATTGACAAATAATTTTTTTTTATATTTATTTAAGTAGTTTTTAACAAATCCTTTTGAAACTCATAACGCCAATGTCTCTTGGCAACTTTCAAAAATACAAGAAATCTTATGATGATAAAAGAAACTTTCTATGAATTCGTTTTGTCGAAAATATATAAAAAAAAGTGAAAAAGGCCCTTTTTTGACTAAGCGAATAAATATAAAGTTATTTTTTAGATGTATGTTATGAAATAAACTAAAATAAAGTAAACCAAAAAAACTATCGTAAAGCTATCAAAAAATTAAATTAAATTTAAATTAATTAAAGACGAGATAATCTGTCATATACTTTTCATAAAATTATTGGCTTATGCTGGGTATCGTAAAGATTTACTACAATTTTACAGCCAAATCCCTAGCATAATCAGCCTATATGCGTCCCACTGTAGGGCACAGGCCTTCTCTCAAGGAGAGAGTCTGCCTGCTTATTCCGTAACTGTTCACTAAATTGGGTTACCTTGGCGTTTCCAAAGTGTCAAAACATGTATGTATTTGACAGTTTGGAGAAGTTTATTCGGCCGGGTCATTACAGTGGACAATTATAGTGGAGAATTGCAATTACAGGTGCAAATAATTTATTTGCGAATACGTGTCATCTCATACATCTCATCTCATTTAATGTATTCTACCACTTAGCAGCAGTATGCAAAATTGCTTTGTAGCATGAAAATATTTGTTTAAAAATTTTTTACAAAAATACCTGCACAAAATTAATAATCTTAAATGTCAATTACATGTCCATGAATGATGGCTGCCTGTTAAATTAAATTGCTATATTATCATCTTCCATTCGTATCTTAAATAAACAAATATGATTTTCTAAGTTATTGTTAGCTAGATACTCTAACAATGTAGTAAGCCTCGTCTCTCAATAATTGTTTGATCATATTTTTGAACAAGTATTTTTTCATCAATATTTCGAATAGATTTTGGAAATTCCAAAAGATATCTTTGATGACATGCTAAAAATACTTTTCTGAAACAATGGTGCAGAACGCGGTAGGGCACGTTTTTTATCAAAATTACGTTTGCTCTGCTTTTAAAAACGATCCATGTTTGATTTAACAAAGATACAAACTTCCAGAATGTACAGGGATGGCATCGTAAGGATTCCAAGATTCATGAAGTCGGGTTTACAGCTCTCTGTGGATTTGAAACCGCAAATTGATCGCATGCATTTTTTCTGGGCTTTGAAAGCAACCTCTTTATCAACTCAACTGAGTTTCCTCAAAATATGATTCCATATCGTAATTTGGACTCTACGTAAGCATAATACGCCGTAAGAATAGCAGATTGGTTGACTTTATTGTTAGCCTGTAAAGTGCGTACGCAAACTGGTTTAATTTTGTGCAAACCTTTAGAACGTGGGCTTTCCAAGTTAAATGTGAGTCAATTCCCAAGTGTGAGTGTATTCCCAAGAGACTTGGGTATGGCAAAAGAAGCAAGAAAGTAGGACTGATGCAGTAGAAATGAGGTCTTTGAGAAGTATGTCTGGTGTTACTTTGAATGACGGGATACGGAATAGTTTGATTAGAGAACGTTGTGGACTGAAAGAGGATTTAGTGACTAGAATCGAGGAAGGAATGTTGCGTTGGTTTGGATACGTGGAGAGGATAAAGGAAGAAAGATTGACGAAACAAATATATCGAGCGAATGTGGGTAGAAGGGCTGGTAAGGGACGTCCCAGGCGGACATACTTCGACCAAATAGAGTATGCATTAGCAAAGGGTAAGGTAAAAAGTGGCGATTATGGCAAAATCCTTCATGGTTAGGAAAACCTTTGGGGAGGCCTGTGCCCTGCAGTGGGCGTCGGATGGCCGATGATGAAGATAAAAAGTACCCGAAACCGGCGTGCGTGAAGGCAACGACTAATGAATATTGAGGAGCGAAACTGATCTTTCAGGATCGTGGCAAGTGTCAGTCCCTGGTCTCTGCCTACCCCTCTGGGATACCGGCGTGAGTTTATGTATGTATCTATAGATACATCATTTTACTGGATATTTAAGGAGTTTGATTCATTGTTAATGTGATAATATTTCTTGAATGTCACTAATATTGGATTTATTTAAATTTAGGATTTAGTTATTTTTTAATATTAATGTCAGTTTTTAAAGTAGGTATGTTGTTCGATTTAAAAACTAAGGTACTATCTTCAGCAAACAGTAACATTTTTGGTTTTATGGACTCGGGCAGATCGTTTATATAATTATGTTAGAAAAAATAGCGGACCCAAAACGGTCACGTTCTGTTTGTTTTTCTTCGTCAGTCAACAAAGCTTTCACGTATTTGTCGGGAATTTAATAGCACAAACTTCCTGCTCTTGTTTTAGGGCCTGTACACAAAACTGCGATGCGACGTCGCATCGTAAATATCTGCGAGCTCCCGCAACGCATCGCAAGAACATGCGAATTGATGCGCATTGGCGTTCATAATATGAGGTTGCCTGGAAGAAATTGCTATTAGCAATAAGGCCGCAAATTGTATCTTTTCTTTTGTCATTGCTGTTTCTGCAACTTTTTTCTATTCTTATCTTATCTTATAATAGTAATAAGATGGACCCAAAATCTTCTTTGTTTCTTTTTCCTGTATCTTCTTAGCAATAACAGAATTGAGTACTTCTTTTTAAGATCTATGTCGCGATCTAGTATACAAAATACGGGAATGGAAGGAAGGAATGGTCACCCGTATCGTGGAAGGGAGATGCCTTGCCGCACAAAATTGCATCGCAGCAATTCGTGTCTCAGTTTTCTGCGTTGCGAATTCGCATTACGCCGATTCACAGTTTTGTATGCAGAGCCTTATACCTTATACTTCCACATGTACAGTCGAGAGCTGAACGACATTTATTTAGGCACATCTTCTTCGTGAAGTCACCCGTAAGCCAGCGCTTTCACAAAATTTGTACGCTCGGCTTCTCCAAAGAGATATTTTTTTCACAATACCTACGTTCTTGACTTTGTTTTCTAAGTCATTTAAGAGTTACATTTGTGAAGTTGTAGTTGCAATGCCACCGTGAAGGAAAACATTGTGAGGAAACCTGTGTCTAAGGTGTTCACATAGGTACCTCAGCGTTTGATGTTTGCACGGCCCATGTTTACCGGGCGTGTGGCCATCCCAGCTAGTCACCCAAGCATGTTATTTCTGGTTGTTCCACGCTTGCTAACACTGAGCACCGTAGAATGGGGTGGGGTTACTTTGATTCCTGGGGTTGTATTGATAAAAACTTCGTTTTTGAACACTTAATTTGTACGAATTCGGAATGCATCTTTTAAATTCGTTTTTTGCGTTTGGCAACCTTGATATCAGTGTCAACGTATGAGTAGGTGCACCGAGGACTTTGTCGCTGGTTTCGTAGAAAAAAAAATAAACATGTAAGTAATAGTGTTGTACAATAAAAGTTTCATAACCTATAAAATTACGTTTCTTTGCAAGTCGTAACTTAACGGACACCAAATTCATTGCAGTACATTTTGAACGGGGTGTCATTGATTACCTATGAAGGTTTACTTTGATCACTGATCAATGACACCCCGTAAGGTGGCTTCAATTTTTTTTTATGTTTTCCAGATATTTAGTCTATTTTTAAGTTGTTGTTTTTATTGATTCTTAGCATCATGCCAATAACTTATAAAAGGCTTTTGGGACCGAGAGAATATCGAAACTATACCGAAGCTGTATTAGATCAGGCAAGAAGTTCTTGAAGGGCGATTGTCGATACGCTGAACATCAGAAAAGTATAATATTCCTTATGGAACATTGCATAACAAGTAACATGGCAAATTTGGCAAAAAACCTGGAGCTCAACCAGTTTTCACCCAAAGTGAAGAGACAATTTTAGAATCAAAATAATCAAGAAGATAAGGATGACGAAAGCAATGTTGATGACAATTTAGCCGAAGAAGAAGATGAAGAAGCAGAAGGCGTGGATGGAAGATTCGTACTGGTAAATTTTTTACTACTCGTGGCAAAGAAACACATAAATATGTGTGCCAAATTATACAAACAGATCCTTTGCTAGGTGAAGGCTAGAAGGCTTTTCACAACACAACTACGTTTAAGAGAATACTCAATGACGTTACGGAAATTGATTGCCGTGACATTATTGCGTTTTTGCCAAAACCTGTGCAGAAAGAAGATCAATTTCAGTTTCCATTTGAAATTAATATTAAATTTGAATAACTGATCTCATGAAACGATCTCAATATATTATTTTCCTTTGTTCCTTTTATCCTAGTTTTATAGGCATTATGATTGTTAAATTACATTTTAAGCTAAGATTCTATTTTACTGTTGTTCTGTTTATGTTATTGTTAAGTCATAAGTCAGAAAGTTCTTATTAAAGTTGATTATTTCCTAAAAAACATCGTTGTTTTTTATGATCAAAGTAACCCCAAAAACATATAAACCTTGATAACACCTAAACGCATGAAGAGATAAAAAAATATCTGTTTTTATCGTTATTGGGGTTAGGTACTTTCAAATTCCATCAAAAAACAAGTGGGTCTCAAAGTAACCCCAATTTCAGTGTAACTTTGATCACCATCGTTTTACTTTTTTTCTGCCAAATTAGCAACGGTAAAACATTACTCAGGCATAAAATCGATAGTAGAATAAAAACCGATATTGGTGTTCTTTTGTAAATTTTTTACTTTCATATTTAAAGATTTATTTACAAATTAATTTCAAAATTGATCAAAATAACCCCCCATTCTACGGTAACACAACCTTGTAGCCAGGATTCTCCATCAGGCGCTCGCTTTGAAATATGGCCTCGTCGCACAGAAACTACCGTATTACTAGTACACGCCGGAAGCCGTGCTCGAAAACGACCGCGCCAAGCTCTACTGGGACCGGCCCATTATCACGGACAGGATTATTCTCTCGAATAAGTCTGATATTGTGATGGTGGACCGAGCGCAGAATAAGGCGTTTTGGTCGACATCACTGTCCCATGTGATGAGAACCTCGTGAAAGCCGAAACAGATAAGAAAACCAAGTATCTGGACCTGGCGCTCGAGGTTACCGACATGTGGGGGGCGGTGTCGACCGAAATCGTTCCTATAGGCCTGTCCATGAATGGGTTAATTCCAATTAGTCTCGCTGACCATCTGAGGCGGTTGGACCTCCGTGTGGGCATGCTTCCGGCTATCATGCAAAAGGCGGTGCTGCTTGATACAGCCCGGATAGTCCGACGTTTTCTCTCGTTGTCGCCCTGCCCTTCGGCCACTTGGACTCCTCAGCCGGAGGGCGTCCGTCTGGCCACTTTGGTCAGACGAAACTATTATCTTTTTACCCCGTAATAATAATTTCCGCACAATACAATCACTTCACCTGGTCCCAAGCTAGAGTACTCTGTGCTATGGTAACCAGGCAAGGACGTTACAAACATAAAAATACACCCACAATGTTTTTCTCCACTACATTTTTATTTTTGTATTTTAAACTTTTGCCCATTGGCATATCGAATCATTCATTTGAAGCTATTCAAATGAATTTCAGGTTTGCGTTAAATAAAACACATTATCCAACTTCACGAGTAGCAGGTAAAGCAAAAGCAATAAAAGATCATATTAAAACTCTCTTTGAAGCCCCAATGCTATTAAAACAGCGTCTGTTTACCTTGCCAGAGGTCTAGAAGTCATAATATATTTATTACTCGTGCAACGGTAACATAAACAACATTTCAAACGTTGTATTCTTTTATCAGTAAACTGGTGGGTGCGAGCTTATTTTTTTCTCTCCAAAGCCAGTACACGTGGTTCTACTTAAAGCACAAACTAGGATGAAAATCGGAGATATTATTACATATGTTTGTACATGTACTTCCTTCTCCAATGTATTTGTCCAGTCCGTTCAAGGTTGTCTGGAATAACTTTAGTGATAAGGCCACCGTTTGTATTCGTTGGTTAAGAAAATATCTATGTAATTTCCATTGTGATGCACAATAAGGTATTCTCTATCTATCCATCTAATACCATAGGGCTTTTTACGTCTCACTGCAGGGCACAGGCTTTCTCTCAAAGAGCGAGGATGGACTTAATTACCACGCGGCAACACCGCGGATTGGCAATTTCAAGCAATGAGGTGTGTAAACACCACAGACACTCAGGTTTCCTCAGGATTTTTTTCTTCTCTATTGCGAGTAGTTTTGCTAGTATAACTTCACAAAAATGTACGTAGCTTACAAAAGATTGGTGGAACATGCCGGGATTCGAACCGACGACCTCCGGGGTGTAACGGTGTACACCTCTTCACACCATTTTTTAGGGTTCCGTACTCAAAGGGTAAAAACGGGACCCTATTACTAAGACTTCGCTGTCTGTCTGTCCGTCCGTCCGTCCGTCCGTCCGTCCACCCGTCCGTCCGTCTGTCTGTCACCAGGCTGTATCCCAAGAACCGTGATAGCTAGGGAGTTGAAATTTTTACAGATTATGTATTTCTGTTGCCGCTATAACAACAAATACTAAAACAAAATAAAATAATTATTTAAGGGGGGCTCCCATACAACAAACGTGATTTTTTTGCTGTTTTTTATCTTTGTGTCTAATGTTGTATAGATAATGGTACGTAACCCTTCGTGCGCGAGTCCGACTTGTTTCATTCTGTCTATAATTTGAAATCAAAATTTAAAATTACGTCACCAACTCTAGATTTCTTTTGGATTTTCATTGTTACTTTACCTTTGGACGAGACATTATCGCTAACAACTACCTACTTGCAAATTATCTTTTTTTTATAAAAGAGGCCATTCAAGTGTTACGTAAGCACTACAGAGAAACGGGAGGGTCTTAGCTTTGCTTATTTTTGATGACATGTGGGGTGTCTGGATGGTGATTACGTCAGCAGAAGGTATTTATGTTTACTTGTTTTTTCTACAAAGTTTAGTCGATTTTGCTTTGAACACATAACTATGGCAATCCAACTTGTCTCTGCTCGAAAACGAAATGCATTTTCAGGGATTCCCAATAATAATTGATATGTTTAGGTACTCGTTTAGATTCGAGTAGCGGAATTACCCCGCGCTATATATTTGTCTAATAGTAACAATGAAAATCACAGATACATAATATGATAGACAGAATGAAAGAAAAATCGAAAAAAAAAAATTTTAAAAAGGTTTACACCGTTACAAGGGATTTCTAGTAAGTTCCTATTTGAGAAGATAGAGAAAAAACATCTGAGTAAACACCTCTTTTACCCGTGGCCTGTGAGAGATCGTGAGAAAACCTGAGTGTCTGAGGTGAATCCTGTATACAAATGTAAGCTGAGATTCTAAGGGGGCGATTACACCCAGCCAATCTCTTTATTCCCAGCGACAAAGCCGCTTAATATGTATACCTATTTAAATAAAAAAGGGAAAACACAGGAAAAGACATTTTTATTTTTTTACTCTGCAACCAATAATTTTTCATAATATAACCTGTCGAAAAGTCTATGTACTCGTAGTCACGTGGTATAAAAATGCGCCATACAAATCGGACTCAAACTACGACGTCACAACTTACACGGAACGCCTTATAATATCACACATTATACGAAACGATTATCAATATTTGAGTTATCGCGTAAAATAACGTTTTTATGCATCTACACTATACCCTTATAAGAAAACGTTCAGAATTGAATGAAAATTCAAATATTCGGTTTTTCTTTAATTAAAATAATTTGTGTTTTCATTCTTCATACCTTTCTGAAACTCGATAAGATTTGCAAAAAAAAAACAGAGTTCGCTTATTGGAAATGGTGAAACTATTAACACTGAAGAAACCGTTTCGTTTTGAGTTCTTTCAGTAACACAATGTATAAATATAATTTTGTACAACTCTGAAGTGGAAAACTAGGTTACCTATTAACCTGCATAGTTATAAGGCATATGATAATTTTATGTGTGTGATGTTACAGCGTTTAATTAAAGCTACAAACCTAACCTATTACCAACGCCATTTACCATCCACAGCATTCCCATCAAGATACCAGATCGATAATAGTCTCAGCCCGAATATGCCAGAGCAAAACAATTAGCCTAGAACCTTGAACGGCAACCCCTACTCAAGTTGCTTCCAATACGTAAATACTGAATGTAAGGTACATTACATTAACCGGGAATTTTACGAATATTGCACAATGCTCCTAACATTCCCTCTGTGCGTTACCTCTAACCTACGCAATTTATAAAACACCTCAATTAGATTGTGTTGAATTAGATTGTGATGAAGCGGTCGTAGCCTAGTGGGGAGAACATTGGACTCGGAAGCGAGGGACCCAGGTTCGATTCTCAGTGCCAGCATGTACCGGCTTTGTTTTCTAAGTTATGTATATTTGTGACGTTATAGTAGCAATAACACTCGCTAACGGTGAAGGAAAACATCGTGAGGAAACCAGAGTGTCTGAAGTGTGCACATACCTCAGCGCTTGAAATTTCCAGTTCGCGGTGGGCACGAGCGGTAATTAAGCCCCGGAAGTGGAACGTATATAGGCTACAATAGATACAAAAGATAAATCATAGGTAGGACCCCTGAAGCCCTGAAGCAGGCATATCTGTAACTCAATTACTTATCTTGCAGTGGACTGGAGAGCAGCCCATAATTTAGGTGACTGCAAGGACCACGTTTGTGGAATAATTGAATTATTACAATATTTCCGACTGACAGAGGATCCCATCAAAGGATGGTATAGGTGCTGGTAGGGATTGTAATTGCTGTATCCGTCATCCAGCAATCCAGCTAGACCCAGTAAATTTTTCAGAACACGGAGCGCAGGCCCAGTGGATCCACTATTTTTTTTCAGGAAAAGATACAGTGCATTGCATCACCAAAAATTCGCCAAACTGCCTATTCAATTAAATTTCTTATTGACTAATTAGTTTTTCAAATAAAAGCGCTAAATTCGCACCACTTGGTGAGATTTCCAATCACTGGCCTAATACGCGCACAAAATCCTGAGCGATTCCAATCGTCTACCTGTCAAATTCCATACTAAATTGTCAGTTAGACGATCGGAATCGTTCAGGATTTAGTGCGCGTAATATAGGGGCAAATCTAACTATTTTTTTCCACGACCACGGCGCATCTAGGTATCTATTTTTATTAGGGTACAGATTCATGAAAAATATCTACTCAATCGTACTCTTGACTTAATGAACTTAAACACGGCGCCCGTGGTCGTGCTATGAAAATGCTTCCAGGCATCATTATAAGAAATTGAAGACATGAAGACCAATTAAACATTGACTTAAACTAAAAATGACTAAAAAGTACCAAGTGAAGGGAATCACTTTATTTTACATGATTTATTTATGAATTGGGTGGAGAGTATGTCAACCTTCATATTTTACGGTAAAATTACTCGTGAAGTACCTAACTCATTAGAGTAGGTATTAGAGTACACGCGAAAGGCAAAATTCTAGGTAAGTGACGCCCAGATCGGGAATATTCGTAGAAAAACATCCTGAGTGTAATTGTAGATAAAGCGGCCTGCCATTTTTAGTCACTGATTTAAGCAGTAGGCACTGACTGAAAATCAGCGCTGAGGGATCACTTCCTCAGCACAACGCTGAGTCAGCTGCCTTTTGTGGCAATGTAGATACACCACAGGCTACATCTATAGTCCTGTTTTATTTATTCGTTTTGTCTGTTGTGTATTTAGTTTTCCTTCTGTGTTGTGCATATTATGTTACTTATGTGCTTATTTTGTTTCTGTGATGTATCTTGTTGGTATAATAAATGTCTTTCTTCTTCTTCTTCTTCTTCTTCTTCTTCTTCTCACTTAGGCTATACCTATTCCAACATTCCTATACAAACATAAACAAAAGTTTGTTATTATTAATATTTACATGGATTCATTAATTAAAAAATCGGGCACTGCCCGAAGAACCTTCACAAGGACCGTGTGTTAAGGGCGATCGGGCACGCTTCGTGGGGTGCCCACAGTTTACGGTTATTGTAGAACATACTGAACAACAAGTTAAACGTGTTTGTTAATAAATTTTCTTTTAATTATTTTATTAGTTAGACATTTGTGAATAAGAATTATGTTAAGGTAAATGAGAATGACCAGCCATAAGACAGACAGATGACCTCATCCAAGTGGCAGGAAGACGCTGCATGCAAGCCGCTACCAACCAGTCTTTTTGGAAATCCATGGAGGAGGCCTATGTCCAGCAGTGGACTTCTTGTGGCTGAATGATGATGATGATATGATAGATAACATTGTAGCTACAAGCACTACGTGGAAACCAAATCTTTTTTTTAGTCAAGCGTCTCCGTCAAAAACCAACACCTATATAATGTTATTTCCACAACCGCCACCGGAGAGACCGTTTCTGCGTATGCGCGAACACATTGCAAGTTATTCGTTTTGTCTGTTGTGTATTTAGTTTTCTTTCTGTTGTTGTGCATATTATGTTACTTATGTGCTTATTTTGTTTCTGTGATGTATCTTGTTGGTATAATAAATGTCTTTCTTCTTTTTATTATTTTGCGGTACAGTTTTATTACTTTGTCGGGAAAAGAAAGGCATTTACTTATTAATTAAGATGAGTTTCCAAACTAATCGTAAACAATAATGAAACTAGTTGTATTTGTAGTAAATTTTGCAAAATTCTTAGTAAATTAAATCCGACAAAAACTCAATAACATACCAGTAAGTGCGTCGCTCTTTGTGATACCATAATTAGTGGTAAATCTTTGAAAAGTAAGTATTATTGAAATAACAATAACAGTTATAACAGTTAAACCAGCCCCAAAAAAGACAAATTTAACCTTTTGTTTTATTGTAAGTGGTTCTCCTCCTATTCTAGACAAATTCAAAGTCAGCGAGTCATAAAAAAAATACCAATTCGAAGTGTCTAACAACGTTACAAATACAGGACCAAACAAAGTTCAGACTGAAACGCGTACAGTCAATAGCAGATCTCCCTTTTAGTTACAAAGTGATCCGTATTATAACCGAGATGGGTCCACGCGTGTTAAGGTCAATGTACTGCTAACTATGCTCCGCTAGGCTATGCGAGAGAAAGTGGTAACCGGATATCGGGTCGTGGCTCGTCACTTCCGGCGCTGCACTTCCGGTTCCGGGGAGCCCGCGTTTCGAGCAAGTTTCGTGTTAACATAATTTGAATTTTAAACTCTATGTGGCTATTTTGCTAGCGAAACGATGTAAATGGGTTTGCAAAGTCGACAGCAGATCAATCTTTTCATTTGATTTGCAAAATCACCTGTAACGTAATCGAGCGGAGTGACACGATAATTTTGGGTGGTTTGAAAACCATAGAATAATTGACGTACCTTAACAATAGCTATCGAATACTCTAGTTGCTTACAGTGAAAACGTGAAAGGTGTTGTGAAGTACTATTTGGATTACAGTAATACAAGTCAAAAACGTAAGTTTCCATTGATAGAAAGAGTAGGTGCTCTCTACTCCTACTCTCTCTTTCAGGTATGTTGGAAGAAATAAGAGAAATTTCCAAAATATTGGTAGCTCTGACAATGTTACACTATGAATAAATATTTCCTCGATATCAACTGTAAAGTAACTGGTTAAAGGTAACTGTACACACTTTATGGGGCATTGCATAAGGTCGCTACAACAGGATCACACGTTAGGGAGAGATGGCTGGTACCTATTAAACAACGGAAAAAAATTAACGGTTATTTACAGGACAAATGTGTCTAGCGTTCAACACACTCAAGAGTTATAAGTTAATGAAGTAAAAAAGTTTTAGAAAACAACATATGTGGAGTTTCTTTGTAAGCTTCTTCTCCAAATAAGTCTATTAATTTTGTAACTAACAACTTTGACGTTCACTGAGTAAAAGTTTTATTATTATTTTTTTTATGTAGGCGTTACGCGTATAATAGAGCTATGTAGGAATGAGGAGATCGCAGAAGAACCCGATTTACTGATATCGCTCGAAGAATTGCTTGGTTGCAGTGGCGGTGGGCGGGGCACATAGCTCGGAGAACTGACGGCCCGTTGGGGCGAAAAAGTTCTGACTTGGCGGCCGCGGACCGGACGACGCAGCGTAGGCGGGCCCTCCACCAGATGGTCTGACGACCTGGTTACGGTGGCGGGGAGTCGCTAGATGCGGGCGGCACAAGACCGGGATGCTTGGAAAACCATGAGGGAGGCCTATGTCCTGCAGTGGGCATCAAATCGCTGATAATGATGATGATATGCGTTCCACTGCTAGGCATATGCCTTCTCTTAGAGAGAGAGAGAGAGATAGAGAGAGATAGTATGGGCTTAATTACTACGCATGCCCTGCGCGGATTGGCTATTTCAATCGTTGAGAGATACCTCAGGTGTTCACATGATAATGTGAATACCTCAGATACTTAGGTTTCCTCACGGTGTTTTCCTTTACAGTAAGCGAGTGGTGTTGCTACTACAACTTCAATTTGAATTTTACCTTATTTTGAATTTATTTTGCAACTAAACTGCACGGCTTGAGCCGCAACACTGTCGAGCGTATTAGCATTCAGCCAATAGGGACTAACTTCAAGTAAGACTAACGTTAATACTGGGCGAATGTGGATATATAAGTTAGTTGCAATGATGGCTCGCCGGGGAATAGGTATTTGCCGAAACAAACGCTGAAGCATAACCAATTAAGGTTTAAAATGATTAGACGACAATAAATTATTTTCGTTAAAGGTGAATTACTATACAGCCCCATATTAGGACGGTTGCTTATGTCTTATAATACTACTGCCTATTAAATCAACAAAATTTCGTATGATATCGAGAATTTTAAACTTATTGGGAATGGTTTGAGTTATCCAATCTAAAGTAACGGTTTCAGAGCTGCGATAGCGGAGCGGTAGAACGCCGGCTTCTCAGTCGGGAGGTCGTGAGTTCGAATCCCAGCATGTACCAATGACTTTGTTTTCTAAGTTTCGTACATTTGTGAAGTTATAGTAGCAATACCACTCGCCAACGGTGAAGGAAAACATCGCGAGGAAACCCTAGAGTCTGAGGTATTTACATACCTCAGCACTTGCTACGTACAATGGCCCAACTATGAGGCTAAGTGCGGAAATCTCCAGTCGAACTAGAACTAACGGTTTTCAAGTATTACAGAACGGAACGCGGCGGCACAACATACACACAGTTCCTGTATCGATCCGTCATTAATTAATCTTTTCGTATAGAATACCTCTCCAAAAGTACAGTTAAGGCATATCTAAGTGAAGATTGTGATCCAAGCCACCCATTTCATACGGAATTACTCTGAATTATCGGCCGAAATCGTGAGTAAGACCACAAAACATCTTGCTTACATCTCCGAGTGACGGCTATCGGCTAGAAAGAGAAGGCAAACTTCATATGTCACATACGTCAAGGCTCTTTGACGCTGTCAGGTTTGACAACTCAATAGCCAATCAAAATACGAAGCGAGCTGTCACCAAGCTGTCAATGTCATATACGTTCCAACCAGCGCAGGACATTACGACAAAATATTAGAGGGGGCGATTCTCATGAGCAATCGATCGTTGTTTTGAAAACTTTTTGATTCTACATCAAGCAAACAAAAATGGATGCCCCCGTACCATCTCAGCGGCGATGTGCTGCATGTTGCCAAATGATTAAAGAACCAGCTTATTACACATGTACCAAATGCAAGAACCGACTACACAAAAAGTGTCTCTACGATTCAGTCCTTCTAGACGCTGCAGACGGCACCGACCCTGTGTGTATTTGCTCGGAGTGCAAAAGTAAGGCACCTAAGAGAAACAATACTAACATGCCCTTGAGGGACTTGCAGAGACATAGCACCGACGACCAGGCGAATGTTACGCTAAGAAGGAAAAATACACTAAAATTGGACGCCACCCTCGTTGATCCCGAGCTTGAAAATGTTGACATGAAGCTTTTGTTGTTGGAAATGCGTGAGATAAAGGACGCAGTCGATATACTCACGAAACAAAACCAAGAGATTGCTCTCCTAAGGAAGGAAGTCCTAGAGCTAAAAAACCAGCTTGGTGCAACGGATGATCATTCACAGGTTTTAGCGGCGCGGGACGACGAGATTGCAGAACTCCGATCATCCGTGGCCCAACTTCAAAACTCGCTAAGGGTTCAAGAGCAGCAGTCACTGAGAAATGAGATGGAAATCGCTGGCGTGCCAGAACATGACAATGAAAACCTTAGCCATGTGGTACTTCTAATCTTTAAGAAGGTCGGTTTGGAGCTCACTGAAACGGACATTGACGGAATCTTCCGAGCAGGCCCGAAGAAGGTACCAAAAGTTCCAGCCACTGACAACAAAATGCCGCGCCCAATAGTGGTAAAACTAGTACGTCAAGCTAAGCGTGGTCAGTTTATCAAAGCGGCCAGAGCCCGAACCAACATAACATCGGAAGGAATTGTCACTGGCACGGCTACGAGTCTCTTCTTTAATGAGCGGCTGACAAAAGAAAATCGTATCCTTTTTCGAGACGCGAGACAACGCTCCAAAATTCACAATTTTCGCTTCTGCTGGGTCAGAGACGGCTGCATCTACGTGCGGAAAGCAGAAAAAAAGCCTGCGATACCCATCCGATCGGAAAACGACCTCGACCAACACGTCGGCATCGCAACCTGACTTAGGCATATTCGTTTTAATACTCATTATCGTTCACATACTTTTGCGAAACCTTTGTTATTTAACAACTTTTAACGAAACTTTCACTCACACACATTCAAAACTTCATATAATCACACACACTCTACACACATACAAATCAAAAATCGTACTCCATGATCCCTATGCATTTGTCATACATTCATCCAAATGTACAACAACAAACTTATCTCGAAAGGATAATAATATATCTGAATCGGTGCCACAAATAAGTCGCGATCATTCTATCGGCAATCCTCAATTTCACAAATGGCTACCCTAGATATACTGAATGAATTTGATAAAGCTATGGTTATTCCGTGTCATAAAGTAGCATCGCCTGAACTATGTAAAAATATACTACATGACGATCTCGACTTTAAAATATTATCCTTTAATATCCGTAGCCACAATTGCAATTTTGACAACTTCATGATTTCATTAAAACGGTTTGACATATCTTTCGACATGATAATTCTAACAGAATGCTGGCTCGGTCATTCGCCTGTTATAAAACATCTAGACGGCTACGCGCATCACTACACACATAAGTATACAAATCAGAACGGGGGAGTAATAGTATACATAAAAGATATTTGGAATGCTACCGTAACTGAACCCGAAAACAACTTTAACACAAACTGCCTAACAGTGACACTGCCAAACAAATACACCATATTGGCGATCTACAGATCCCCTAACGGTAGCGTTCCAAACTTTTTGACTTTCCTTGAAGAATTACTTGAAAAACATAAAAACTGTTCTAACATTATCCTTGCAGGGGATGTAAATATAGATATATTAACTACCGATTCTTCAAGTGAGTTGCAACCTGACTACTTGTGTATAGTCGCGGAATATAAACTTTTACCTGCTATCACTCTAGCTACAAGAGAAGCGTCATGTCTCGATCATATTCTGATAAAAACAAAAAACCAGGCAGTATCATTAGTATGTGAAACTTCGGTGACTGATCACGATTTTACAGCTGCTGGCATAAAAACTAACTATAGACATAAACAGGTTAAACGAGAAATAACCAAATTTGATCACGCCGCAATTGTAGAAGAGCTTAGATTCACGGACTGGTCATCTGTCAGAGATAGTTCCGACGCGTCAGTTGCTACCGAAATTTTTATTAAAAAGATACAAACTGTCATACAAAATCATACTACAGTTAAAATAACCAGCCGTTCTAAATTCAACCTAAAGCCCTGGATGACTCCAGGGCTCATTAGATGCGTTAAACATAAAGACAAACTACACCTTAAATGCAGGAAACATCCAAAAGATGAAACTGCTAAATTGATTTTCAAAAGGTATCGTAACTTTTGCAACGACCTTCTTCACAGATTAAAGGCACAGTATGAAAATAAAATACTCACAGAAAATAATAAAAACCCGAAGAAACTCTGGGATGCCATAAAAAGCATCTGCGAAATAAACTCGTCTAAATCTAATTCTTCAACATCATTACTTCTAAGTAAAGACACTCCAGCTGACTCGATCCAGGAATGCACCAAATACTTTGCCTCCGTTGGTGAAAATCTAGCAACAGACATCTTAAATAAAACAAACCAAACCGAATTCAATCTTATCTCTGAGACCAAATCACACGCTACACCGTCACATTCGTTTTTTATGTACCCCACAGACGAAACTGAAATCAATTCCTACATCCAGCGACTAAAAAATGAAAGTGCCCCTGGTTCAGATGGCATCAAGCCTGGATTATTAAAGCAAATCAGTCCTTTCATAATAAAACCCTTTGCCCATATTTGCAATCTAAGTTTGTCACAGGGTATTTTTCCTGAAACATGGAAAACTGCTTCCTTGACTCCTGTTCACAAGGCTGGTGACAAAACCAGCCCATGTAATTTTAGACCGATTTCTCTGCTTAGTGTACTTTCAAAAATATTAGAAAAAATTGTCCACAGTCGTCTTTGTAAGTTCTTAGAAAATAATGAAATCCTTTTTACAAACCAGTTTGGCTTTAGGCAAAGAAAGTCTACAGAGGACGCACTTTCCAAACTTCTTGAGGTTGTAACTGCCCATCTTGATGAGGGATGGCGCTGTGTCGGTGCCTTTTTGGACCTGGCCAAGGCATTTGACACAGTGTCTGTCCCGATTCTCCTTAAAAAGCTTGAAAATATCGGGATTAGAGGCGTGGCTTTGGACTGGTTCCGCAGCTACCTAAGTGACAGATTTATAGTAACTAAAATAGGGGATATAGTAAGTTCTCCTTCTCCGGTACATTACGGTGTCCCACAGGCAGTATCCTGGGCCCTACTTTATTTCTGGTCTACATGAATGACATCGCCACGGCTCTATCTCCTCTCCACAAAGCTGAAATTGTCTGCTATGCTGACGACACAGCGGTCATTTTCAATGACTTGAGCTGGGATCTAGTCTGCAAACGCGCGACTGCTGGCCTTTCAGACATTGCGAAGTGGTTAGCAAAAAATCTTTTAACTTTGAACGCCTCTAAAACGAAGTTTATATGTTTTCACAAGACAAAGGCTTCCCGACCAAGGCTTGAATGCGATATAAAGATCCATACCTGTATCCGGTCGTCGGAGGAATGCAACTGTGAATCTATCAGTAGAGTTGTCGACATAAAATACCTGGGAATTGTGCTAGATGAAAACCTGACATTTGAAAAACATCTCAACACTCTTGCAGGCCGCGCACGCAAACTTATTTATGTGATGAAACTGCTTCGTAATGGAGCACCTAAAGAAACACTGAGGCTAGTATACTTAGCTCTATGTCAATCCGTCCTCAGCTACTGCGTCAGCTGTTGGGGAGGATCCGCGACTACATACATGATCGCGGTTGAAAGGGCACAGCGCGCAGTGCTTAAAGTAATGAATAAGAAACCCCGAATGTACCCCACCACCAAACTGTACGAGGAAAACAAAGTACTAAGTATAAGAAAACTTTATATCCTTAAGGTAATCCTGGCACAACACAAAAAATTAATCAATTCCAGTGAATATCTCAATACTTTAAAAAAGAGAGTGTTTAGGATTGAAAAGGCAACAGTAAAAACGGCTTTTGCCCGAAGATTCGCACCTTTTCGGCACCAATATCTATACAATATTGCGGTCAAAGACTGCGATATAAAACTGTGCACTGTAAAGGAGGCCAAAATAAAAGTTCTAAGCTGGTTAAACACCAAAGATTATCAAACCACCGAAAAAATTTTAACGCCTAGTGTCTAATCTAAACAAATTGTAAGCAGAGTTAACCTTAAAGAGATACAAAACAAAATCGTTCGCAAATACACACACACACTCGCCCTCACCCTCTCCCTAACACCCTCACACACACACACACACACACCCTCACATACCCTCACCCTCACACACACACACACTCACATACACTCACACATAAAGTTTCAATTCACATAGCATACAAGATGTAAATAGTATAAAATAATTTGGCTATCAAAAATGTAGCAAATAGGTTCTAGTATACTTACTTGCTACATTTTCCACAATATTTTTATGTACTTACCTAGATTTGCATGCTCTAGGTATTTACTCATTAAGATTACAAAACCTCCTTAAGATTTTGCATGTACCGCCGTAACTGTAAGGTAATCAGCCACATCTAATCCTTCCCCCACGGGACAGGCTCTGCCTAGTGTGGGGGTCAGCAAATGTTTAAATGTTACCTTTAAAATGGCAATAAATACTTTTTACTTTACTTTACTTTTACTTTATTTCATTATTTAGTGGTAGTTCTTAAAATAACGTTGGTTTAGCTCCACGTCGGGCGCCATTCTAAATAAGTCTCAGTGACTGTGCTGTGGGCTATCCAGCAATAGAGCACAATCGGGTTTCTTCAATTGCCGAATAAAAAATTCCAATGAAATGGCAGTCATGCAATCGATGCGTTGTAATCTTCTTGATACGTTATTGACAAGTTGATAACTAACGTGAAAGCTGATAATAGAATTTTAAAAGATAGAGATTGGCTTAGGATCTTAAAAGAAAGTAGGTCGAATTTGACAGAATTGAGAGAATCTGGATGGCTAAAAAGTTGAACACTACAATGAATATAAAAGAAAACTGAATTTATAAAAACAACCATACTACTGAGCCTGGGTTCCGCCTATTTAAAAGGTAAACTAAATTGCTTGGAGTACAGTGAGATGAACGTTAAATTTGAAATTGAAATTGACAAAACGTTTATTCAGATACCACAACACACATAAAATCTTACAAATAATAAAACGCGAAACCAGTAAATTTGGGTCGCACCTGCTTAGAACTCAGCCTGTTAATACTCAGCAGTCATTTATTCATTTTAGTTTTTCATTTTCGTCCCTTTATATTTCTTATTTCAGCACCGCCATCTAGCAGTGACAGTAAGATTATACAGTATCAAGATATAAATAGCGCCATCTAGTGATTATGAAGGGAATTTCCTGCAAAATAAATCAGGATTTTGAAAATTCTTTAGTTTTTTTGGAGGATTACAATATTCGCGCAATTATGACAGATTGACGAGGCTGTTAAAAGCATATCAAGCAGCTTTTTACCGCACATGTCCAAAATATCCGCTAAAATATCGTCAGAACTAGAAAACATTATTTTTTTCAAATTACTGTAGTCTGTAATACAAAACTACAGTAATTTGAAAAAAAAAAAGATAATATAACGATGTCCCACTGCCTTCTCTCAGAGTGCATTACTTACATTCCAATGGACACTTAGACAAATATTACTAAAAACTCTCCTCAAATAGATTTAAAATAGGCTTTAACTAAACCACGATTTATAAAGCAAACCCTTGTCTCCGCCTACCCCTCCGGGATACAGGCGTAACTTTTGACTATCTGGGCCACGGCCAGATTTCGCTGCCTGTACGTAATACAGAGAAATTTGTAACGAGACATACAGACGGGACGTGGGGCGAGAGCGCGGTAAGATGTATAGAGTGACAAACCACAGTCTCTCTTGGTCTGTGACTCTTTACATCTTACCGCGTCCTCGCCCCACGTCCCATCTGTGTGCCTCGCGCCCTACAGAGCTGAAACGTGTATACTGACGGCAGGACGAGTCCACCGATTCAAAGTATTCGTAGAAATATTCACTGCGCAATATTCGTGACGAAACCTGGTCTGGATAGGCTATGAAATATTAAAGGCAGAGTTGTAGCTAGCAAAAAAGGGCCCTACTCAAATCTACGTAAAACATCACCAACCAACTCTAACAGCCTTATTTCAAGCCGGCACCTCACTTGGCCACACAAATTTGCGGATTTGGCAAATATTAACCATCCATTGCCGGGTTTTCTAAGGAATCTATAGCACTAATTTTGTTAAGCCTTCAATGTATTCCAAATCGGCGGCGAATACGTGAATACGAATAGCCAAGTGAAATGCCAGCATTATAAAAACGCAATTCCTCGAAACACGCGATGCAATAAAGTTAAGCTGGTCTGTTCCTTTTACTACAGAATATTAAAGCTGCGCTTGAGGAGCGTCGGTAGGAGGTAGTAACGACGGCGCTTCTCGCGCCATTATACGTCAAAAAGTCGGGACTTTCCACTACATTAATTGGTGAAATGTGACATTTTAGCACCACAAAACGCGTGACTGGTGCCATCGTACTACCCGTGTTGATTTATACTCAAAATATGTCGCTCATCCGGGATAACAACGACGGGATTACACTTTTGAAAAATAGACTACCTATATTCCATTCCACGAAACGAGCTCCCAAAGAAAATGGGTCCATGTGCGTTAAAGCGATGTCCATGAGGAATGCCCATTGGTTAATGCGAGTGATCTTCAATAGCCACTACCTAATAGCGCCAGCCAGTCTTCGCTTATTGTTTCACTTATCTCTAGCTGCGCGCACTGACCAATAAGATGCCAGTATTTGTTCTCGAGGAGTTCGACTCGTGGAACGGGGTACAAGTATGATTTGCTATCAAATAATACTCCTAAAGGAAAGCGAAACACGAGGTAGCATCGACAATTGAATTTCTTTTAATTTCAGTCAAATGACCTATATGACCCACGGAACCCTAAATAGGCAGATCAAAAAAGAGGTAAAGATAAGATAAAGATTATTTATTAATCCATTAATTTATATAATCATGAGTTGAAAGGCTGTTATATTAAAATAAATGTGTCCATGATGCATGTTTTGTCCATGAGGACTCACAAAATCTTTGAGAGAGCACCATAAGTTGTCTTTAAAATATATCAATATCACAAACTTTCCATCACATTTATGTCAATAATGAAATAATAATCATCAGTAAATACAAGATCAGTCAGAAGATAATAATAAATACCTGTGTCTTAATAAAACAGTTTTAAAGTAAAGATTACTTAGTACACACAAGGTCAAGGAGAATATATATTCATTCAGTCAGGAATTCCATTAAATTATAATAACATTTATCTAACAGCATTTGTTTCAATTATAATTTGATTTGGTCCATGTTTAATTCTCGTAACGATCTTGGTATTTTATTGTAGATTGTAGGCCCCATACAAAATATACTCTTATGCATAAGTGCCGCGTTAGCTCTACGAGTACAGACTTTACTTTCGTCTCGTTGTAAGCGAGTACTGACGAGCGAAACCGGTTGGAAAATATCTGGGTTAGATTTTACAAATAGTCCCATCTCTAGAATATACATTGACGGAAGTGTCAGAATATTATTGTCTTTAAAATAAGAATAATATTATTGTCTTTAAAATAAGTCTTTTTCAATCTAAACATTGCTCTTAGACACCTTTTTTGCGCTTTAAACGCTATATCTCTATCAGTAGAATTGCCCCAAAATATTAGACCATATCTCAACAATGAAGCTACAATGCCATGGTACGCAGTAATTAGAGCATCAGTATTAGTAACAGGAGAAAGTTTATAGAGGAGGTAGGCCAATGAGCTAACTTTTTTGCAGAGAGAGGTAAAACTGAAATGAAAGTAACCGAAAACAAGCCTAGGTTGATGCGAGGTCATTTGTATCAATTTTGTTCTCATTCTCAGCGTTATCCGTCTGCATTATTTACCGGGCTATCATGCTAAGCCCGAACGCGCATGAGCTTAGATTGCGCGTACCGGGAACCGGAGGTGTAAATATTGATCACCGAAGGTCAAGTCTATCAATCTTCCAGCACCCCACCGTTTTGTACGAAAATGGCGAACTATTATTCAGAGGAAGTACCTAAATAATCGTATAGTAGATATTATTACAAACATTATGGTGATGAAAGTTGTCCTGTTTTCTAGGTACTCTGTACCGCAATTAATTTGATATCCTCAAAATTCTAATTTTGAAATTCTATTTTCTAAAGTAAATGTGACTCTCTTTACCTTGAAATTTCAAATGGACATGTGTAATATTTTAAAAATTCGTCGTTAAAACTTAATTCGCCCAATAGCGACTGTATTCTGTATTGCAAGAACAACATAAACATCACCTATAAGATTGTTGTTTAATTGAAGAATCTGTTCTGTTACAACGTCGAGGTCCACAAGAGAACTATCGCACTAGCGATTTACGAGCGATTTGAAAGCGCTGCGACGACGGCCTTTAGTTAATGAATTGGGTGGAATGGTTACCCTAACCCTAAGACTACCCTAGTCTTAAACAAATTATGAACATCTTTTTTGCGCGTAAGCGTGTAATGTATGTATGTATGTATGAGTGTATGTATATATGTGTGTATTCATACGTTCATACATACATTTTTCATTATTTCTTTTTTTAAGACTACCTTAACCATTCCACCCAATTCATTATAGTTAAGGTTAAAGGTCCACTTTCAGTTTATCGAAAAGCTAACATCTTAACCATTGCTTTCGATGCAACGTACATTCGCTGTAACGTAAGTCGCTGCAGAGAACATTCGCTGTAACGTACGCAGCTATGAACTTTCGCTGTAACGTTCATCGCGGCTGAAATTGCCAATCCGCTGTAGGCACGCGTGGTAATTAAGCCCATACTTTCTCTCTGAGAGAAGGCCTGTGTGGGGCGTATATAATAAAATTAAATAAAAAATAAAAACAGCCTTTATTCCCTAGTTATTACATGCAAATAATTTCGGAAAGGTAATTAATTATTAAATTTCAATTATCAGATAGTATTATTTACACATTTTAAATTTCTAATTCATACATTGTTAGAATTAATTAGGGGGCTAATTGCTGGGTATAGGCCTCCTCTATCTCCTTCCAGCTTTCCCTGTCTTGGGCTTCACGAGTCCATGTTCTGCCAGCCACCGCCACAATGTCGTCTCTGCATCGTCGGCGTGGACGGCCTCGTCCTCTACTGCCATCTCGTGGGTACCAGTGGAGGATCTTTTCGCTCCATCTGTTGTATTTTTGCCGCGCAATGTGCCCAGCCCATTTCCACTTTAGCTTGGCCATAGTTGTGAGACCGTCTGTTACTTTGTCTTTTAGTTTAAGCCCCAGCAGGCTGCTTTCAGTAGACATTTGAAAGGTTCTGATCTTTTTCAAATTTTCTACCGTTGGGGCCCATGTTTGGCATCCGTACGCGAGACTAGGTAGTACATGCGAGTCCATGACTTCCTTTTAAGATGTATGGGTAGTGACCCTTTTAATATCTCTTTCAGAGACCAATATTTTCGCCACGCGATGGCTATTCGTCTTTCTACTTCTTTTGAGGTACGATCTTTAAGTGAAATGTTGTAGCCCAGCTATATGTAGGTATCCACGTACTCTATTAGCTTATTTACAATACATAGCTCTTTGTATTCCACATTTGCCATCGCTTTTGTCTTTTCTGGGTTCATATGTAGTCCACATTTCCTACTCTCTTCGTCTAGAGATTTTAACGTTATCTGTAATTGTTCGTGACTCTCCGATTGTATAACTGTGTCGTCAGCAAACCTCAAATGTGTAAGGTATTCTCCGTTTATATTTATACCGAATTGTGTCCAGTCGAGTATCGGTGCGTATAGGCTACCCAAAATAAATCTTCAATCAGCAAGGGCTTGCCCGCCTACGCATGTTGAGTATTCCGACGGGATGTCCGCTCCCGAACAGAACTTTTTAGTCGCGAGCATAAATGTTCAAAAAACGCTGCATAAATCATTCACAATAGATGTAAAGGCCATGAATGTTTATTGTAAGTCATAAAAATGCTTATGTCGATTTAAGACGAGATTCGTCAAACAATTATAAAATTACTGGTTTACTACCAAAAAAACCGGCCGAATGCAAGTAGGACTCGCATCAAGGTGCACAAACTTGTCGGTATGTAAATAGTAAAGATAAAGATAAAAAAACTGAATGTCCTAGATTTTTGTCTGTAATGAGATGTAATTTAACTTACGGTTTGCAGTTTTTTTTTTCATTTACTTGTGTGTTATAAGACCTTGTTTCCACCCTATAGATTTTGATACTCTTGCGTATGTGAAAATATTGGGTATAAACGGCGGCATCATTTGATTGCTATTACTTGCATTTTTTTTTTCACGGCTCCAATATCATCGTCATCATCAGCCATTTGACGCCCACTGGACTTAGGCCTCCCTCATGGTTTTCCGAGCTTCCGGTCTTGTGCCGCCCGCATCCAGCGACACCCCGCCACCGTAACCAGGTCGTTGGACCATCTGGTGGGGGGCCTGCCCACGCTGCGTCGTCCGGTCCGCGGTCGCCAGGTCAGAACTTATATGTTGCAGACTTAAAATTTTTGATAATAATTTCAGCTTGATAATTGAGCGCATTCCTGAGAAAATAGGTCTCACATAAAGACAGTCGGACCGGCGCGCTACGGGCGGACGGCTAAAATTACATTCTGTATGATATGCCTGAGTTTCTGTGACAATTTGAATAAGTGTCTTCTTTCTTTATTTCTTCTTCCTAAACTTCAGTCCGGATTTCATAATAGTCATAACTTTAAAGAATGTCACTTAAATTCCCAACAGGATCACGAAACAAAGTCGAAACAAAACAGAAACATCAACCCTGTATTCTTTCTCAGGCGAATTAAGATGAACAAAACAACGCAGTTTCCCCGTACAACAGAAAACAGATTGTCTTGTTGCTTTGTTCTTTGAAAATAATACGCCCGCATGTGTTTCTCTTCCTTTGTTCCGCTTGTAGTCAAACGTTGACTGGTCATCCGGGCTTAGATGTTGTTAGTTCATTGTAGTACAGACGACATCATAACAACTTTTACATGCATGCTTGGTTAAATTACTGGTGATTTACTGGTTGATTTGTTGACTGTACAATGGCAGATAGGTACGCGGTCGGGTCGCGTGACGTGTTTTTCATACCACGGACGCCTGGATGGTTTGATACGTGAGTGCGCATACACTTGAAGCGTCAATGAAGTGAAATCGCCGCGTTCATCCAGTTGTCATTGTGCTACGTTGCATGAACAGAATCTAGGCCCTGCTGTAATTGATCAACATTTTCTGTGAGCTTTTGTTTCTGCAGCAAAATTTTCCCTCAAATAAGTATAGTTCAGAGCGTGTGTGACTAACGTATGTTTTAAGACGCCCTTATTCATTAGTGTGATATTGATGGGATACTGTTTTAATTGACGTCACAAGACGTGAGGTGATTTGAAGCTATGAGACAAACAACTTTTTCGCGCGATTTTTCAATAGTTAGCGCTGATAAAATAGAATAGTTTAGCATCGAATTTTGCTATGTATCGTAGAAAATATTCCACAATTTTTAGATTGAATCACTTCAACGTAAGCCAAAGAGTACAAGCGGTGGGAGCGCAGCGATAGAACGCCGGCTTCTCATTCGGGAGGTCGTGGGTTCAAATCCCGGCATATACCAATGACTTTGTTTTCTAAGTTAAGTACATTTGTGAAGTTATAGTAGCAATACCACTCGTTAACTTACGCTACTTAATTCTTTGCTTCAAAATTTGAAGTTCTCAATTTCCATCTCAGAAAGTCTTCACCAGAACATCACCAAATTATCCTGGGACTTCTTTTACGCCATATTTTTATTTTAGTTTATTTACTAACACGTTATAAAAACAAAATCTATAATATTTAGTAGTACCAAACTGTGAATACAGTTCGTTGGTACATTGCTCTCTTAATTTACATTTAAAGACTATACCTTATTTAAGTAGTGTTTCTTTAATAAATTATTAAACATATACCTACATATTACTAAAGGATGGGCCCCATTAGGCCTGCTGCCATTGAAGAGTTCCGTCTCCATCTCTGAAAGTCTTCATCAGATCTTCACTAAATTAAAATTAAACCAACGAGCCGTTACATCTATTCGAACAAAACAATAATTGTCCAAATCGGTTAAGATTTGACGGAGTTATGCGATAACATAGCCAAAAAATATACATACGTGCCGAATTAAGAACCTCCTCCTTTTTCGAAGCCGGTTAAAAATAGCTTTTCATGCATTTTATAAATGCGAGAGTCTGAGCGCATATTTAGTAACAGCTAGAGCGTGATTATTTTTAACGAGGCATTCTGATTGCATGATGTTTCAGCCGTGCAGATTTCCGCACGTTACCATATTACGCTCTATTGTGCAAAATACCAAATAAATAAAATATATCAAGTGCAAAACCAAAACATGCTACGATCTGAAATTTTGTATAGTTTTGGCTGAACAGACTGTTCCATGCATTGTATGTAGGTACATACATACATACATACATAAATACATACATACATACATACATACATACATACATACATACATACATACATACATACATACATACATACATACATACATACATACATACATACATACATACATACATACATACATGCATACATGCATGCATGCATGCATACATACATACATACATACATACATACATACATACATACATACATACATACATACATACATACATACATACATACATACATACATACATACATACATACATACATACATACATACATACATACGTACATACATACATCACCTCGCGCCTGCATCCCAGAGGGGTAGGCAGATACCAGGGACCGCCACTTGCCACGATCCTGACAGATCACTTTCGCTTCCTTCATTAGTCGTTGCATGCAGGCACGCTGGTTTCGGGTACTTTTTATCTTGCCGTTTGTTAATTCATCCCCCATTTGGTCGAAGTAGGTCCGCCTGGGACGTCCCTTACAACGGCTGGCTAACAACGTCAAAATGGTGAATCGTCAACGTCAAAGGTGCTGTTGAAATGAAACTTCGTAAACTTAGTAGCGACAAAAAGAATATAATCATGTAGGTAGGTACAGCGATATCATTCCGATGTAAAAACCTGACTGAAAAGTGGGTTACTCGGGGCTGCAAGTGATGTAAATTATTTCGGCCAGATGTCGCTACCTGTACGTAATACAGAGATGTATTACGTACAGGTAGCGACATCTGGTGGTTCAAGTCCCGACATGGGTGCAATTTTTAGCCTCTAAATAGGTTTTTTAAAATTGTCCTCAGCACGGGTTAGTGCAACAAAAAGAATATAACTTAGTAGCGGTTTATTACTGTTAGCCGACTCAATACTGTTCGTGCGAACTTAGACCGTTTAAGTAAACTTTTGTTAATGCCTAAACGTCCCTATTTCTCAGATACGATTCATATGTACCTCTGGGTACTAAAGCGAATCACTCTGTTAATTGCAACTGAGACATAGAAATTCCAACAACAGAAACACACTTTTTAACACAAACGTAAAAACCAAAAAAACACTTTTTACTAACATAAGTAGCTAATTGATGTTTCTAGACATGCCCAAGTAAATAAACGTGATTCAAATAAAACTTGACTTCATCAAAATCAAAATTGATTAAAAACACGTCTGTCTGTCTGTCACCACAGGCTGTATCGCATGAACCGTGACAGCTAGACAGTTGAAAACACATGATGTATTTCTGTCGCTATAACAACAAGAACAAACGTGATTTGTTGTGACGCTTTTTGTTCGATATGAATAACGGAAACAGGTAGATGCTTGAAATATTGACAAAATATTTAGTTGTAGATTCACTTCAAAATAAAATAAATAGGTATTTAAGGGAGGCTCCCATACAAAAAACGTGATTTTTATGCTGTTTTTTGCTCGATATTAATAACGGCAACACGTAGACGCTCGAAATATTCAAATGTCGTAAGATAACGGTACGTAACTTGGCGGATTTTTTCCATTGGTGTCGCTAGCGAACATCATGTAACCCTAAACACATCGACGCGTGGGGCTGGCATTTGACAAATCGTCGCTTAGCAAACAACACCGCACAAGTCGTTTTTCCCTACTTTACGGGAGAGACAAATAACTTTTTAATTTCGTAAACAGTTTCTACGGTGTTCCATAGAAAGAACTATGTATGTGGTGTTCCAGTTTTTTTTTAATAACGGTCGCTGATTAGTCTGAAGGCTTGAATTCTATAGGTAGATCGATTCGCGCTTAAAATCTGCACCCAATGGTATTCAAATGTCAAAACCGTAAAATTTCGACTTGAGCGGTGTTTGCTAAGCGACGAAATGCAGAGGAATACGTTATCGGTAGCGGAAGGTTAAAACGCCGGGTTGTCATTTGGGAGGTTGTGAGTTTGAATCCCGACTAATGGCTTTGTTTTCTAAGTTAGGCACATTTGTGAAGTATTCGTAACGGTGCAGTGAAGGAGAGCATCGTGAGGAAACCTGAGTGTCGAGAGTGTTCACACACCTCAGCGCTTGAAATTGCCTATCCGTGGTGGGCATGCGTGGTGATTAGGCCCATTCTATCTCTCTGAGAGAAGGCCTGTGCCCTGCAGTGGGACGCATATAGGCCACAAAGAAAAGAGGAAATGCGTCTCACGAGCGCTCCTGTATCACAGTGAAGGAATTCGAAATGCTATGTAGTTTGTCAATGTATTGAGCTCCCAATTACGTCTTCAAATACAATTATACCATCGAGAGGTTGAAAAAGGTCTCTGAAAAGGCTGTAGAAGGGTTACTGATATAGGAATTTTGTTTTCACAGTTATCGGTATCATGTCGCGCCAAGCACCTTTGAAGCCAAATCGAACACTATCCAAACGCGTTTTGATTTATTTATTTAACATTCCGCCTAACCAACCACATTCTGGGCTGCCGAAAGTCGTGAAATGTAAATATTTATTGGAAACGATGCTATACAAAGACTGGCCCGATCATATATAAAAGCAGGTTTTGTTAGCTTCAAATTGTTTGCTTTCTACCTGAGCATTTATTTACTTAAAATTAGAATAAAAAAAAAACCGGGCAATGGAGAACTTGCGACAAACTTAGAATGAAGTGGCAATGCTTTTATACCATAGAAGACATAGACAAACCCAATAAACATTAAAAATAAAAGATTTTATGCGGTTTTCGGGTTTCCGTAAAATGGGAAAATCAAGTTACTCTAATAAAAAAAAACAAATTAGGTACACTTTGTTTTTTGCGATGCATAAAAACATTATTTTACGAGATATCTCGAATATTAAATTATTATTATATTGATAAACGCTTCATATAATATAAGATAGAAAGAAAGACATTTATTATACCAACAAGACACATTAAAAGGAATTAATACAAATCCAAAATATATAAATACAATAAATATCGCCTTAAATACATACATATATTACATATATTATTAGTTTGAAATTAATATGTGGTAAATATAGAGGAAGGCCATAATAAACTAAATTCAATGAGTAAACTAAATCCAATGAGTAAATATAAGTGAAGTGAAATAATAAGGAGAAGAGAGATAGAAAGATACACACCAAAGTAAATACATGCCTAATATTACGAAATGGTAGCCTATGATTTAATTGGTGCGATTACATAGTCGGTCATTTTAGTCAAAAGTAATAGTCAGTCGGAGTCAAAAGCGGCGAAAAATCGGACGGGACAGTCTCTGTCGTTCAAGCTAACCTTGAGCTTGCGTCCGAAGGCATACCTACTGGAAGCGTCACGGACTAGGGGAGGTACCTATATCATGACAGCACTTGGGCGCCGCAAACTACCTCGAAATGCCATCGTACGGTGTACAGGGGTGACAATCATAATATCCTTGTGAACTATGCGTTGTCTCGATGAAAATTCAAGTTTTCTGTCCAGATAACAGGGTGTTTTGGTGCGCACTAAACCAAAAAGGAGGTTGGCAAGGTGTAGTTGTCGTCCAGTCTTCATGTTCAGGAGTTTTGCGTCGTTCAAGTTCGGGGTGATATGGGATCTCGGAGAGATTTTGAAACAAAACCGTGCGGATGCGTTTTACACACGTTGTATTAATTTTCTTGTCCTGCCAAAAATACAGCTACCATAAACGTAATATCAACGATTCACACAGACAATATATAAAATCTCAAGGCGGTAGAAGCAGTTGCTCACAACGTTGCAGACATGGTTTTCAAAGCAAAACTCACCATCTATCAGCAATTAGAGGTTTCTGGCTTTTCCAACCCTTTTCACTGGTTCGCTCTTAAGAACTATATCGTTGATGGCAAGAGCTTGTACTGTATTATGGATTTGATGTTTAGTACCAAGCACCAGGTACTTGGACTTACTACGGTTCAGCACAAGACAGCTCCTGTCAGACCATTTTGAAATACGATCCAAATCACTATTGATACGTTGAGCTGCGTTGGCTGCATCAGTTGGTAGCATAGAAATGTTTAGCTTTAAATTGTCGGCATATAAGTGTTATTCTGAATTTGCGTGGTGATAATATCTGCGCTAAACAAAATTAAAAGCAACGGCTCCAGAATGGATCCTTGCGGAACGCCTCTCATTAGTGGTTTTTCCAACAAGAACTGCGTAGTACCATTACTCCTTTGAAACCCCACCATCTGAGCACAAACCGACAGGTAACTATCAAACCACCGAACCATAGTGTTAACAAATCCATAATACTATATCTTCGATAATAAGAGGGACGTATTCAGAGAGTCGAAAGCTCTGGAGTAATCTAGCAACACCAAAATTGTACTCTTTCCTCCATGAAGCGCTGAAAATACGTTTTCCACAAAATCCAACAAAGCAGTTGCCGTTCCTCGCTCCTTCCGGAAACCGAACTGCAAGTCAGGTAGTATAGGTACCATTTTCGACATCTGATCAAACACTACCCTCTCAATTATCTTGAACATACAGCGAAGGCTGCTGATAGGACGTAGGCTGAAAATGTGAATGGGGTAGGTTATTTTGGGAAGCGAAATACCTTTCGCAGCCTTTCAGTCAGTAGGGAAAGTGTTAGTCAATATGCTATGGTTGACTATCGCAGTCAAAATCGGCAGTATTATAGGTAGAGTTAATAATAGCATATCGATACTTAATGCGTCAAGTCCCGTCACGTTAGTCTGATTGGAGACAATATCTTCAAGATGGTGAACAGAGTAACAGTATTCAGAGTAAAGTTAGTTGCTTTGTCATGTTTGTAAAATTCAAAAAACGTCATGTCTGAAATAGTCACCTCCGTCTTGCCTGGTATATTTACAAAATGGTTGTTTATATCGTCAGCGTTGTCAAAGTGTAAGGTTAATTCCAAGCTCCGCTTTTCCGGCAAAACCGTGCGCTTGAGATTTTTTCATAGGCACTTAGAGTCACCCACGCAACGGTTAATATTGTGTTTAAAGTATATTTTTTTCATCGAAAATCGCCGATATGACAAGGTGCTTTAAGGTAGTACTTTCTACGTACTTCTTGCTTGTTCTCTTTGTACCGTTTGTGGGCCCCATCTCGCAGTCGCGTCATCAAGCGCACGGTTGCAGTAAGCCACGGTTTAGGAGAGTCCCTCACGACTTTGGTCCTAAGAGGCGCATGTCTGTCAAAAAGTCCAGGAATCAGGTCGTTAAAACGTCGCATCATTTGGTTGATGTCGTCCAGTAAAGTAACACTTTCCCATTCGGTTAAGTTCAAGTCCATTTCCTTAAGAGGCTGGTACGTTATGTATTTAGGTGGTAGCTTTTGTCTTTTAAGGTTTAGGTCGACGATAATAAATGCGTGCCAACCTAGGTCTGGAATGCAGTGTACATCAACACTACGAATCTGTGCGTCACTGCAGAAGAGATCGATAGTAATCTCGCTGTGGTCAGTAAGTGAGTCGGTTTAGCAACAATCTGTGTGACTCTTACGGAATTTAAAAATTGCGTCAAAAGTATAAAGTTTCGGTTATGATAGTCACAAAAAATTATTTTAAATTCACCCATTAGTAAAATGTCATCATATCCAGTTATCGAAGTTAAAGAGTCGGTTATGATAGGCAGTGCCGGCCAACAATTTCTTTCCATTGACATTGACGCGCAGCCACATCTGCTCCATGGTGGTGGGGGTGGACGGGTGTGCGCAGATCACTAACAAGATGTTACCTGGAAGTTGTGACGTCATAATTTGAGTCCGATTTGTATGGCGCGTTTTTGTACCACGTGACTAGAAGGACTTTTCGACAGGTTACATTATGAAAAGTATTAGGGCCGGTTTCTGAATTGAGAATTTCATTAAGTAAATACTTGAGTAACGTTCTGCCACGCTCTTTTCTGAGAAATTCCATGAGACAGCGCGCTACAGTTAACCATTTACTTAGCGGAATTCCCAATTTAGAAACTGGCCATTAGTCCCAGAGAAAAAAATAACCACGTTTATTTACCTTTACCATGGCTCCCCGTATACGTAAAAAAAATATACACGTTCTACATTGAGTGTTGATGAAACGAATGGGGTTTGTCAGGAGCGTGGCATGTAAACCCTGGTATCTGCTTGCCCCTTCAGAATATAGGCTTGATTTTATGTGTGTCAAAGTACCCATACGGGCGGCTTTCAAACTAAAATACAAACGTGCTATCGGGACCTATCGGAGTGTAAACTTGTAGAGTAAGATACTTTCGGCTTAAAGAAATAATCCACTTAAGACTGTTCAATGATAGCTCATACGACCTTGGGAAACGGTTGAGATTGTACAGATACTTAAGCTGTTATCATGCGTAGACACTACATATTACAATCTTTTGTGGGAAGAAAATTGAGTTTCTAATGCAAAAAGTTTTATCTTGACTGGAGTTAGTGACAACTAGACCTCAATTATGTTCATACATTGTAGACAGCATATCAAACTTTAAATGTTTGTTAGACAGCCATCCGTTACCTTGATATATATATATATACGAGTTTATATATCGCCAAACCCGCCTGCCAAGCGTGGCGATTATGGTAAAACCCCTCAGGATTATGAAAACCACGAAGGAGGCCTATGTTCTGCAGTAGGCGTCAAATGGCTATATATATATAGAAAACCTTATTGGACATAAAATGGAAGTTACACAGATATTAGCTGAGTAGAATGCATAGCTTGATGCATTCATGACGATGATGATGATGCATAGTTTAAAGAGCTTTAGTATGACCGTCGACAGTACAGTGACAATTGCAGACCACATCGATTTCCAATCTTATCACGTTATAATAATAAATCTGGGCTTCGATAAAATAAAATAAAACATGACCCCAGCGTGAATCTGTCATTAAACTTTAATGCACTAACAGAATCGAGGCACTGGTCGATCTTTATATCGAACTTTGAACCGTTATCATATCATAATGTCACATGTAACGTTTTGTAGACTTGTTGGCAGAAGGATCAGATAATTTCCGATGCCTATTTTATAAAAAACTTGTCTTTAACCCTTTTTTGTGTTATAATTTGGTCTGCAATAAGACTGTAACTATGAGTAGATTAGCAGGTGTTCATAGTGACATGCACAGTACGAACTTCCAGCGAAGATCCCTCTTGAGCGTTAGTAACAATAACGGCTGGCTACTCAGGTCTATAATATCACGCCTTTTCAGTCTTCCTATACACGCTGAAATCTGGTTAGTTTGAAAGCCGCGGTTGAGTAACTAGTAATTTTTATATTACTTTTAAGTATAAGCATAAAATATAAAAAAAAAATACTGAGACAAAACTTCGCAAACAATAAAGTACCGCCTCTCCGTCTATCAGAACAATGACCCGTGGTGGATCCGCGGCACGCACACATCGCTCTGGCTGGCTACTAATGGTTCTCACAGGTACGAGTTGGTATCGAGATATTTTTGGAAAGTACCTTTTTAAAAAAAAAAACTTAACGAATTCGGTAGCTATTGCTAAGGCACGCTGATTTTGCTATGGCTTTGAAACCACCCAAAATTCATGGTGTATAATCAAGTTCAATCAGTTGCGTGTGCTGAAAGCTGGTTTGAGTGGTTTTCACTACAAGTGGCCACAATGTTAATTTGTAGGTGACTGCGTGATTCATCATCATCATCATCGGCCATTTGACGCCCACTGCAGGACACAGGCCTCCCTCATGGTTTTCATAACCATGAGGGGTTTTGCCGTAATCGCCACGCTTGGCAGGCGGGTTGGCGACTGTGTAATTCTGTATTTCTAATGCACAAAATAGTTTATTTAACACGGCATTTTGAACCCATTGTGTAATATTTGTTTCGTTCCACTGCAGGACGTAAATATAAGTGTGCTTCTGAGATTAAACCCCAATAATTTATTTCAAACTACGTGAAATACAAATTCAAAGGTGAATTTTGGTTCGATTGCTATAACAACAATTTGTGTTACTGCCATAAATCGAAACGGGAAATACTACATGTAGCAATCTAGGCGCTATCATCGACAACACGATATAAAATACGGTATTTGACACGATCAACAATAAATTATTTCATATGCTCGATTAAAACGAAAATAACAAAATATCTCGGAAAATGTATCTCTTTTAGTCAATTACTAGTTATTACAGTTTTTAAAGAGATTAAACATAAAAAGTGCTCTGAAATGTGACGTCATAAGCCAGTATTCTCATACAAAATTCCGTTTTAAAAGTAACTCATTTGATATTTTGTCAAATACCCAATTGAAGCTTAGGCTTCTTATTACTTTAGAAGTTGTTCCCCGTTAGTTTTAAGTTGTTAGTTATTTTTTTCTCCAAAATTATCTACATTTTGAAATGGACACCTGGTTTTACTTGAAACGTCAATCACAGTTTCTGTGTTATTTTGAAAAAAAAAACCTTCAAACTGATTTTTTCATGAATAAACAGGGATTTGAATTGAAACCAGATTACGTACACTTTTAACTTAATATGTTTAAATTTTTTTTAGGGTTTCCGTATTCAACAAGTAACCGTTTTAGTTTTGCAATTTCCGTCGACCCGTCTGTCTGTCTGTCTGTCTGTATATCTGTCCGCGGCTTAGCACAGATACGACAAGTACTTGAAAGCTAAAATTCGGCATAGACATACATATTAATCACATCGACAAAACGGTACAATAAATACAAATATTTACAAATATATTTTAGGGTACCCCTCCCCTACGCCTAAATTAGTGATGCAATTTTTATTTCTCGCTTACACCATAGTGTGGGGTATCGTTGGATTGATCGTTTAAAAATATGTATGTGTAGGATAGTTTTTTGATTTAGGATTCCGTTTGCGAAATATTAAGCTTTGAGGCGCAAATTTTTGACCGAGTAGGGTGTCCCCCCGCCTCTCTTGGGTAAACGGTTGCTTGTAGAAACATGAAAAATTTAAAAAAAAATATTTAAAAGGAAAACTGTCACGGCTAAGTAGCCTTTACAAGCTACCGAGTAATAGGCGACCAATTTATAAAAGGAAAACGTGGTACAAAATCCATTAAAAATTACGTTAATGAAGTTGAGTTCTGTAAAGCAGATAAAACCTCCTCTTTCTACGGAACCCTACACTGCGCGTAGCCTGACACGTCCATGAAATACATCACATTGCAGGGCACAGGCCTTCCCTCAGAAATAGGGTTCCTATCGGCTTAATCACCACTGGGAGGCCCACCGCAGTTTGGCAATGTCAAGCGTTGAGGTACGTGAACACCTCATTCCCTGGTGGCTCGTAAACTAGATTAACACGCTGTTAATCTACTGTTAACAGCTGTCAGTTGTTTCTTTAATGCTCTTTGGCAACTGACAGTTGTTAACAGTGAATTAATAGCTTGTTTGTGTACGAAAAACAGGGGTAAGGCTGTTACTGCGTGTAGAAAAGAACAATTAAATAGAAAGAGTTGGCGAATGGTACTGCTTTTACAATATAGGTACGTAATTTAGAAATTTCCCTCAATATTCCCTCAAAGCCTTCCCATAATCTTGTGAGGAATGTAGTTTATTCAACCGAAAACAGGTATGCAAAAACCAAGTACTTAGTAATATCAATTCGTGTAACGTATGGCTGTTTTTCTTGTCGAAAATATTGTAAGATCTTTCACACCGCCTTCTTGGTTTTGGGGGGCGCTTGATTACTATGCCCAAACTAGTACTTTAGTTGTACGAGATGGCCTTAGTATGAATATTTATATAATATGTTTGTTATGTCCTTGTCTGATTAACATAGCACATATTTTGGAACTAAGGCAAGTGATTGTGTTATTTAAAAATACTGATTTCGACTAGGACTGATGGAAAAATACTGTTTGGCACGATACCAAGAAATAAACATAACGTAAGAATACGTTTCACCGAAATAACATCACACTTTGAAACAAATATGTATGTACCGTGAAGGTGCAATTAAATTTACCGCCTTTTTTGACCTTACATACCTCGGAAAATTGTTTCGTTACTTCTTAATTGCCTTTCAGGGTTCCTGCATTTGTCCGTCGGACCTTTAAACGGCTCTTTCTTTAGAACCATAATAGAATTGCTCAGTTGAAGTGGCAGTGGGCGGGGCACATAGCTCAAAGAACTGATGGCCGTTGGGGTGAAAAAGTTCTGCCCTGGCGACCGCAGACCGGACAACGCAGTGTGGGAAGGCCCCCCACCAGATGGCCTGATGACTTGGTTACGGTGGCGGGAAATCGCTGGATGCGGGCGGCACAAGCCCGGCAAAGCTTTGAAAATCATGAGTGAGGCCTATGTCTTGCAGTGGGCGTCAAATGGCTGATGATGATGATAATGATAATGATGAAATTTTCACACAATATGTGTTATTACGGCGGATAACACAGGCATCATACTTGGCGGGATTGTGGGATTTAGTTATATATTCTAACGACAAATAATAAAAAACGGCCAAGGGCGTGTAAAAGTCACTAAAATACTGTGGCGAGCACATGTCAACTCTGCGCGCGCACTATAAACTCCAACATTCCTGCATCGCGCAAGCAAAATGTTTCACATGACATACCATAAATATAACGTCTGACGAACATCAGTCGGACCGGCCGTCCCCAGGCATACGATCTGCCTGGCGGAAAATTTCCCTTTATAGTGGAAGAGCACGATCACCCGCTCTTCCCTATAGTGGTGACACTCGACAGAACAAAGTCAACCTACCTTCGCTCTCGCAGCACCCCACATACAATCAGTCTCAAAGCAAGACCAGTATCCTCTTCCCTCTCACCCCATCAGTTCCACTACAGTCAACGCACCGACTACTGGTACTGATGGTGATCTCCCCCAACCCCTCGGCACGGCAGCCACACATCAACAGCGCACGTTGCCAGTGGTACAGCAGCCTTCACCGGTTCCTACCACATGCGCGGTCCCCATGGTACTGTCGCCGGTGAAGTGACTGTTAGCCGTCGAACACCCTCAACCGCTAGTCGACTCACTGACTCAGCGCCTCCTGGCACTTGTAGGCTTTAGAGCACAGACTTCGATTCCTATCAGACCTAGCTATGCGTAGCTACGGTCTTGAAGGGGAGTGATGTGGCGAGCACATGTCAACTCTGCGCGCGCACTATAAACTCCAACATTCCTGCATCGCGCAAGCAAAATGTTTCACATGACATACCATAAATATAACGTCTGACGAACATCAGTCGGACCGGCCGTCCCCAGGCATACGATCTGCCTGGCGGGAAATTTCCCTTTATAGTGGAAGAGCACGATCACCCGCTCTTCCCTATAATACTTTACTAACTGCAGTACATATCAATTGAAATTGATATTAGTTCACCACCGGACGCGAGATAGCGTTACTTGGAATTAAAAAACGGCACGGAACCCTTGGTGCGTGAGTCCGACTCGCATATGGCCGGTTTTTTATGATCGGATAGCAAAAATGTTGGTCTATCTTTGTAGGTACTCCATTTAATCGATATCCAGTCTGCTGTTCACACGTGATTGCAATAATCACATGATAAAATGCAATATTTACCTCCACCCGAGATAAGAAACATTTCATAAAAACATTAAAAAATTATATCGATTACGCTATCTGTGCACGTGACATTGTTCGCGTAGGTGCTTTATGGAAAGTATTTTACGTGATATTTCAGGATAGATTCAGTTCTGTGACGCCCGCAGGGTAGCTCGTGACACTGACTGAAAATCAGCGCTATTGGCTTGTCCATCACCATACTGCTGAGTCTGCTGCCGTTAATAATAACAGTGACATGCCGTACCCTATGTTAAAGAAAGTAGGTAGAGTAACAATAAAGAAAATATAAACAATGCAATAAAGAACAAAGAAAGAAAGAATATTCAATAATAATAATAATATCCTAGTACATAACATGAGCAGCCTATTTACGTGCCACTGTAGGGCACAGGCCTTCTCTCAGAGAGAGAGCGTAGACTTAATCACCACGCGTGCCCACCGCGGACTGGCGATTTCAAGCGCTGAGGTATGTGAATAGCTCAGGCACTCAGGTTTCCTCACGAAGTTTTCCTTCACAGTTAGCGAGTGGCATTGCTACTATAACTTCACAAATGTACATAACTTAGAGATCTAAGTCATAGTATATGCCCGCACTGGGGATCGAACCTGGGTCTCTCGTTTCCGAGTCCGATGTTCTACCCACTAGGCTACCATCGCTATCCTACTAATTCCTACTATAATATTATAAACGCGAAAGTTAGCATATATGAATGTTTGTTAATCTTTCACGCCAAAACTACTGAATGGATTTTAATAAAACTTTGCAATAATATAGCTTATACATCAGAATAACACATAGGCTATAATTTATAAAGATGTTGTGTGAATTGTCCAAAATATAAGTAATATTACTAATCCTGCGTAGACGAAGTCGCGGGAACTATCTATTTATGTAAACATAAACATAAACACTTACATACATTGCTTCTGGCCACACACTAGGATACCCTGTGTCGTGGGAACCAGAAACAGTGATTTTATTTGAGTATATCGTAGTTTATTCAGTGACTAATAAAAACAATTTAAGTATATGTTTCATACTGTATACTTAATACGTATCCTATTGTATATAATTACTATTCTGTATTACATAGTATTCTACTATAATATAGTATTGCTCGCGGTTGTACCACACCGCGGTATGTGACGCTCGCGGGGAAACTCCTGGCACTGACTGAAAATCAGGGCTGAAGGCTTGACCCTCAGCATACTGCTGAGTCAGTTGCCATTTATAGCAGCAGTGACACGCCGTGACCGTTCGTTTTTCTTTCTTTTTTATAACATTTCGGTTGAAATATTTTCCTTGTTGTTTTTTTGTTTTGTTATTGTTGCGTGTGCACTGATTTTATAATAAATGTTTTTTCTTCTTCTCTTCTTCTTCTTCTTCTAAACAACGACATCACAAACATGTAAACATCCAAGACCTGGGGTTTTTTTTCCCCAGCCGGGATTCGAACCCGGGACCTCTCGCATGGTATGCAGATGCACTACCGCTGCGCCACGAGGTCGTCATGTTTTTCTGTGTATTTGTTTTTCGTTTTGTTTTGCACCATTTCTTTTTGGGTTGGCTTTTCTTTTGGGCGCACTATTACCGCTCGTTGTGATACGGTATTTGACACGATCAACAATAAATTATTTCATATGCTCGATTTAAACAATAATTACAAAATATCTCGGAAAATGTATCTCTTTTAGTCAATTACTAGTTATTACTATTTTTAAATAGATTAAACATAAAAAGAGTGCTCTGAAATGTGACGTCATAAGCAAGTATTTTCATAAAACATTCCGTTTTAAAAGTAACTCATTTGATATTTTGTCAAATACCCAATTAGCTGAGTGTCTTTTGCTAAATGTGTCTGAATTTAACGAAAAATACTTACACCCAGTTTCCCGTGCACTAACAATTAAATCAACTTAATCTCCTGTCGACAGCTATCAGTTGGCCAAAAGGCCTCAATAAAACGATAACCTGACATTCGTAGGATAGCACTGAGTAATCGGTCACAATAAACTCTTGATATTGCAGTCTTATCGATCGTAGATATCGGTGCAGTGGGCGATGTGTCAGTTTGATACGTAACCTGAATCTTATCTTACGATGTTTATATAAGGATTAACATTGTGTAACAAATAGGTACATTTACTGCATAAATATACTCCAGCTTACATTTCAATGCATATTCAATCCTAAGGCTACCTTGAAACTTTTGATTATGAATTTTGCATTCTTGATGTAGGCAGCGGGAGGACAAACCTTAACTCCTGAACTGCCCTCGCGGAATGGAACGTATAGGTGGCCCCATAGATATCAGATGTCTATGGGTGGCCCATACTAAGTTGGACACAGATCTGTGTCGCGGCAGACGAGTGGTTAGGGGCTCCAGGGAGTAACACTAGCGCCAACGAGGAAAAATAAAACATATCTTTGTTTACAGGTCAAATTTGCAAAAAGTGTCAGTACAATCTCTCAATCATGTTAATAGTGATTTTTAGGGCCCATGGCCGTGAAACTAAGGCAAACAACTCTTTCGTTTTTGGCATAAATGCTATCTAGTCCCAGGTTCGTGATCCTAGGTTGTTTGTCGTGGGTCCTAAAAATCACTGCTAATATGATTGAGAAATTGTACTGATACTTTTTGCAAGTACGATCTGTAAAATAAGATATGTCTTTTTTCTCATTGGTGGTGCTAGTTAGCTCACTGGATCCCCTTAATATAAGTAACTAAAAAAAAAAACACTTATCGATTATTGATTTTGTTGTAGAAAATAATTTACTTGCCCTGTTTCGCAATATTTTTATTGGGGTGGTCTGTATACAGCAGTGGAACACAATTGAGTTACATAAAAAAAACAATAATTTATTTTAAACTTTTTAGTCACAATGGAAGTGGTTTTTCCCACCTTGGTTTCATTTTTCCCCGAGTCGATATATTTAGACCTGCACCCTTTTAGACCGTGATCCCATTTATTCCTTCACGGTCTTACCTTAACTTGGGTGATAAATCTTCGCACTAATTATTTTTAGGGTTAAGTAGTCGACAAGGAACCCTTATAGTTTCGCCATGTCCATCCGTCTGTCTGTCTGTCTGTCTGTCTGTCCGTTTGTCCGTCTGTCTATCTGCGGCCTAGCTCAGTGACGATTAGTGCCATAAAGCTGAAATTTGACATAGAAATACATATTAATCACGCCGACAAAACAGTACAATAAAATCTCAAAAAAAAACTTTTTTGAGGGTACCTACACCTAAATTAGGGATGTAATTTTTTTTTCTCGCCTGCACCGTAGGCTGTGGAATCTTGGGATTGGTCAATATTAGTGTAAAATTATAGCGGGTGTAGGAATAAGATTTTCTGATTTAGCGTTCCGTTTGTGAAATATTAAGCTTTAAAGCGCATTTTTTTTGTCCGAGTAAGGTGTGTCCCCCTGCACTTCTCCTGGCTAAACGATTGATTCTACAAACGTAAAAAATTAAAGATAGTAGCACATATAATGAACCTAAAGGGAAATCTATTATGGCTAAGTAGGCTTTATAAGTTAACGAATAATAGGCGAGCAACATGTAAAAGGAAAACTTCCTAAAAAATCCATTGAAAATTACGTTGACAAAGTTGTTAGTTATGTAAAGCAGATAAAAACAGTTAATACCCCCTCTTTCTACGGAACCCTACACTGCGCGTGGCCCGACACGCACTTGGCCGGATTTTTAATTTTACTTACATTTTGCGCACTGAATATTGTGATCCGGCTCTGGTTTTCCCTTCCATCCACATTCGCTCGATATATTTGGTTCGTCAATCTTTCTTCCTTCATCCTCTCCACATGTCCAAACTAACGCTACATTCCTTTCTCGATTCTAGTCACTACATCCTCTTTCAGTCCACATCCTCTTTCAGTATCAGGTTATTTCTATCAAATGGAACCAAAAAATGTATTTCAACGTAAAACGAAACGTACATTCTGTTTGCTGAATATCAATGTACAATGTACTCGTAAGTCGCTCGGGCCGAATTCGTAATGGAGAAAAAGGCACCGGGGAAAAAATCCACTATCATTGAAGTGTAGGTAGGTAGTTGACTCAGAATTGACTAAACGTGCAAAAATTTCAACGTCGTATGTTTCCGGGAAGGGCCTAGCAAGATTCAACTAAACATACATGAGAGCTAGAGTAAAAAAAAAGCTCGGAATAAAAATACAATGAAGTAGGTTAAATATAATGAAATAAGGAAACTCTACACAGAAATAGTACATTACGATACTAGTGCGAAAAGTAGGAAATTCGCAACGAGTGGCGATAAATTAAAACACGACCGAAGGGAGTGTTTTATATCGACACGAGTTACGAATTACCTATTCGCACGTGTATCGTACAACGTTTTATAGTACATATGGCCCTTTGAAGTTTCGACATAGGCACGTAAAGTGCTCATTATCGCACTAGTGCGGTAATGTAGCACCATATGTCCTATAATAAATATTATTATATTTAAAATTAAACGTTATTTGATCTCTCTTGACGGTTGACAGGTGCGAGAGGCGCTTGATTTTCCGTATGACCGATTCAATATTGGTCCTGCTACCCTTTGGGTTCCCTTTAACGACGTCAGACGTCAATTTCGTCTTCATTTCGTTCTCCCATTTGATCCTTTTCGTGCGCGAAAGGAGAAAAACAATTTGTTAAATTTACCGGAAGATCCAGCGATGCGTTTGTGACAGCTTGCTGAAGACGTCGCTCGCGATATTATATTGTTGGGCAATGTTTATTACTTTCGTTGTAGAGGAAAACAATAACTTGGTTTCATTTAAAAGGATTTCGGGAAAATAAAATTATACTGGCTGGGCAATAAATTGACAAATACTTTTATTAAGAAATACTTTTCTCAAACGCACTCACACTGAGGGACGCCGTGCATTTTGTACTCATGGCCTCAGTCTGTGTGTATTTCCATGTTTGCTTGCAAGACCCAGGGCAAGTGATTGCGTCGTGTGTATATATTTTTTCAAAAAAGTATATCTTTTTTCTTATATTCTTGTTGTTGCACTAATCCGTGCTGAGGATAATTTTAAAAAACCTATTTAGAGTCTAAAAATTCCACCCATGCCGGGACTTGAACCCGCGACCTCTGGCTAACCGTGCCAGCGCTCTCCCAACTGAGCTAATGAGCAAGTGCAGGCACCGGCGAAGTTTCGAACCTCCTTACAAACTTCTCTGCATTACGTACACGCAGCAACATCTGGCCGACGTAATGTTTTATTGCTTAAGTAATCTTTTTTCTTGCTCTCATTTTCTCCAGCTAATAATATAGTGGGAAAGAAACTTAGTAGGTATCTGTAATGGCTAGAAAACGCAGCAATCAATTTAAAAAAAATACAAAAAAGTTCTTCTTTTTTTTCACGAAAATCCAGTTGGTAGTCCTCATAGAACCGCCCGATAAGATAAAAACCATTGGGATCAAAACATTAAAGGCTTGAGCGTTATCAAACAAACAGCCAGGCACATTTTTGGCACTTTGTCATTGCAACTTTACTTTTATTCCGATAGGCAGAAAGATCAGATAGCCATTTCATGTTGATAACACGGAGATCATAAAAAAATCTATTACGGTACATATGATATCAGGGCACTATCTTTATTGTTAGGTATACATGCCAATGTTTTTGACTGTCGAGTGGACTGTTGCGGTTTTATTAAGTAGGTACCTACTTCGCTGGTTCGATAATTACTTAGACAGATTTGTTATTTAAATTTTATGAATGTTTACCAATTAAGTCTTAAGGGTGCTTTTAAACAAACTATATAATATTTTATGTATAAACACGACTTCTAAGAACGATCACGTGAAATAAGGGCCTGTCTGCTGAAATTTAACCGATGCTGAATGTTTTTATATTCTTAACTTTTATCAACATGTATGTATGTGTATATTGTATGTACGTCATATTTGTTATTAGCATGTAGTGTAAATAGATATTTTAGTATTATATTATGTTACTTAAGTGTATTTAAATTATAATCATATTACCCAAATAAGTAATTGGCTTGATGACAATAATTGAAAATCACTAAAATTATAAATAAATAATAAATAAATAAACATTTACATACTGGCACATACATTGCTTCTGGCCCCACACTAGGATACCCTGTGTCGTGGGAACCAGAAACAGCGACATCACAAACATGTAAACATTCAAGACCTGGGGTTTTTTTTTGTCCCCAGCCGGGATTCGAACCCGGAACCTCTCGCATGGTATGCAGATGCACTACCGCTGTATTTATTCTATGCAAACTCATAGAGCTCCTTAATAACGCTTATAAAATATTTTAATTTTCGTTTCCTATAGGAATAGGAAACGAAAATTATCTGTCTCAAAATATCTGACATCGATTCTCAAAAATCAAATCCTTATAAAACAATTGTTGCTGGCAGACGAAGCCGTTTTTAGGGATCCGTAGTCCAACAAGGAACCCTTATAGTTTCGCCATGTCCGTCTGTCTGTCTGTCCGTACGCAGCCTAGCGCAAAGACCGGTAGTAAAAAGCTGTAATTTGGTATTTTGTAAAAACCTATTCAGAGGCTAAAAATTGTCCTCAGCACGGGTTAGTGCAATAAAATAAGAATATAATTTGGTATTTGTATACATATTTACCACGCCGACAAAGTTAGAGAATAAAATGTTGGAATTTTTTTTTATGGTTACCTCTCCTAACATGAAAAGTGGGGATGATTTTTTTCTTGTCTAACCCCATCATGTGGTGCAAACAGAGCCCTAAATCAAAAAATGGTCTTGCTTCACCCAAAATATTTTTTAACGACCAATCTGACGATACCCCATATTGGTGTAGACGAGAAAAAAAAATGTGTCAAAGTCGTCGTCAGCGTCAACGTTTATTACGTTGCCATGGTAACAAGAATCGTAAACGGATTCTGTGGCGGTACGAAGTTCGCCGGGACCGCCACTTATTTAAGCTCGTAACTATGTATGAGCCCCGCGAGTCATTAAACATAGGTTTCCTATTAATTCCTATTTAATCACGCCGTTTTCGGGTACTTTTTATCTTGCCCTCTGCTAATACCTCTCCTATAATACATACTAGTACATCTCAAATTTGCATAGAAGGCGTACCGGTATATTTTAACATATCTACAAAACAGCCGCTGTAAAGGTTATCACATATTTTAATCGATTCATAAAAATGCGAACCTTCCACGAAATTTATTCCATAACGGTCTGTTGAAACCTTTAAGGCCCGAAACACACAGAGAGGGCGTGGAGCGAGGGCGCAAAATCGACGCTTCGTCTTTCCAATTCACATTCATACAAAATGTAGTACTGAAGGGACGGGGACGAATCCCACACAGAGAGGTGAGCAAATTCTATACAACGCGCCTCGTCTTTTCCGCGCCCTCGCCCCACGTCCCTTTTTTGTGGCCAAAGCTTAATGTCGGATATCCGTGTCACGCGCGTCAGGAGTAAAAATTTTTTTTTTTGTAAAAACGTTCTAAAATTTCGTTTTTTAGCAATTTTTTTGTCATTGCGTGGAAAAACGAAAAATAGGTCAAGAGTTATTTCTAAAATTCGCCACGTTTCGTTCTACCACGTTTGATTTTTTTTTATTATGGTTTCGATTTTTCTGTTTTGAAGTGGAGTTGTTTGTTAGATAATGTTTAAAACCATATTAAGTGTTTAATATGAGCTGTGGTAGCTCAATGAGTAGAACAATGAACTCAGAAGCGAGAGACCCAGATTCGATTCGGCATGTAATTATGACTTCATTTATTTTCAAAGTTACGTACATCTGCGAATTCGTGGTAGCAATACTACACAAGAAGGAAAACATCGTGAGGAAACCCGCGACTTGGTTGGCTCCGCACGTATTGACTTATCTTTCCTGTGGGCTAGGCCGACTAAGCTGTTAGGATGATATAGGTCCTGCGAAAGCCTACTCCATCTAAAGAACAATGTCCCAAGCACTGCAGCGTCCAAATGATCCCTTCAACCATCTAGTGTGAGTGAAGGTGCCCCTGGACGCTGTATAAATCATCTCATTACGTAGATGCAAAGGCCAAAATTTAACATAGTGGATATCCATTATGTTATTCTAAAGAATATTCTAAAAACCTATTTAGAGGCTAAAAATTCCACCCATGCCGGGACCTGAACCCGCGACCGTAATTTCGCTGATGCTTGCACTTGTCCATTAGCTCAGTTGGGAGAGCGTGGGTACTGTTAGCCAGAGGTCGCGGGCTCAAGTCCCGGCATGGGTGGAATGTTTAGCCTCTAAATAGGTTTTTAAAATTGTCCTCAGCACGGGTTAGTGCAACAGGAAAAAAGAATATAACCATGGATATTTTACTAATGTTTTAGAATGGCAAGTTATTGATTGCACTTATGAGATATTGTTAGGTAGGCACTCGTAACAATTAGTTGCCCTTTGCTGCCAACTATAAATTCTTTTTTAATACAGTTGCTCAAAATGTGGCGTATTGCAGGGACGTATAGCGTTCGGGATGTGGGCTATCTATTACATACTCGAGCTTATTCTTTACCTTTTCCGAACTCGTGCGCTCTCTTTCCCAACTGTCAAAATATTGTCTATTAAAAAGAAAAAACCAACCACGAAGTTTTTACTATTTCATTTCATTTCATCTCATTAAATTTAATTTTCATTTCATATCAATAAAAAAATTCTACTGAAGACTTGGCTGTATGGGCATAGTTCCCTTTGCCTACCCAGAATGGGTGAAGAAAAAAAAATCTCTACTTATACTCTTTTACGGTTGGCGCCATTTTCCAAAAATTTTCTTTATTAAATTGCTTCATTTTTTCGCAACTGTATTAAAAATGGTTGTTCAGTACACGTGCGGAACCGTCATTGCAACTTGTTCCGACTGTCAACCCTCACCTTCGGCTGCGAGTCGGCTCAGGTACACATCTGTCGGAACTCTTTGCAATGACAGGCTTTCCGCACTCGTAATGAAATATACTATATTAGTACATACCTAATTATTGTTTTTAGTCAAACTTCCTGTATACACTCGCAATAAACACATTTTTACTTTACTTTACTATTTAGATATAATACCTTTAAACGAGTAATTCTTGTATATAGTAATCTGAATCTCAGAAACGGCTCCAACGATTTTCATGAAAATTAGTATACAGAGGGTTTTGGGAACGATAAATCGATCTAGCTAGGTTTTATTTTTAGAAAACGTCATTTTATCCGTGATTCTAGGCAACGAAAAACAGCTAAAATGACATTAGAATATGAAGGTAAAATTTGCCACCATCTACAAGGTTGTAATAACCAAAGACGTTCGAGCCTGTCTCCAGTTACTGTTTCCTTTTTTCCCCATTTTTTTCATCGTATGTAAATATAATTTCCAAAAAACACCATTAACAACAAAAAAATACCAATCAAAGCTCGGTCTTCTAGGTCCGTATCTTCTCAAATTATAGGCCAGGTAACACAATTTGAGAAAAGACCGTCAGAGTCGAGTTCTTTTTGGGCCTTTTCCTGTACTACAACTCGACCCCAAGGCAGCGATTGGCAGCGACTAACATTGTAACTTGACGTTCAACAAACAGAATGTAAATTCTTCCCGTCGTAATATTTTTTTGATTTCTGATTCTCTGAAAGTAGGCTTCAGATTTTGGCAGGCATGACCCGACTAGGCAATCACAAACAGTATTAAAATGCAGGGCACAGGCCTTTTCTCAGAGAGAGTACGGGTTTAACAATAACACATGCGTGCCCCCTTGGCGATTTCAAGCGTGATTAAGTGCCTGTTAAGTCCCACTTAGGCTTTTTCACAATATTTTCCTTCACGGTTAGCGAGTGGTACTGCTGCTACAAATTAATAATTAAACATAAACATAAACATTTACATACAGGCACATACATTGCTTCTGGCCCCACACTAGGATACCCTGTGTCGTGGGAACCAGAAACAACGACATCACAAACATGTAAACATCCAAGACCTGGGGTTCTTTTTTTGTCCCCAGCCGGGATTTGAACCCGGGACCTCTCGCATGGTATGCAGATGCACTACTGCTGCGCCACGAGGTCGTCTTGTATGTAACTTACGAAGCAAAGCAAAGTTTCGTGCGTTACAACCGCACTAAGTTACAAACTACGTTAAGAAATTGTAAAAAAACTATCGACAGATGTGTTGGTTTCCCTGGGAGAGTTCCATAGAGTTCCAACTTAGTCACTTTACGGGCGTCTAGTCACGCAATGAAAATGTTAAAGTTTTACAACTTAAAGTTCCGTAAGCACTGCACATTTTATATATCGGCTTAACGTTTTCACTTACTATTGTTATCGTCGGGATCGATTCCGGACGAGGTCGAATCTCGCCCGACGTTAAAAGTTGATGTTTTCGCATTTGGGGGAAAATGCCCAACGGTGGGCAGCGATGGGCTGATGATGATGATATTTTGTCGACTGTTCCACTTAATAACAATACTTATTATTAATACGGTTATTGCTCATAAATAAACATTACAATGGCAATTCGGCGGACTTAATGCCGCATGCATTTTCTTTGGCGACCGCAGGAGGTGTAAGAAAATAACTGAAAGACATACGAAATTCACGAGTCACAACTTAATCAAATAAAATAACAGATGCGGATAGATAATAATACAGATCTTTACATTTAAATCAGAAATCAATAATTTACTTCAACGTAAAGAATGTACACTCTGTTTGCTGAATATCAATGTAATATGTTACTAAACTTAGACATGCAAGTCTTTTAATGTATTTTGTTTTCTGGTGTGTACAATAAAGTATTCTAATCTAATCTAATCTAATCTATGTTAGTTAATGGTTAATAATTGTTCTCCTAATCCTTTTATCCTCGCTCAAGTGAAAGTTACAATAATGGGCGTAAGCCTCTCTCGTATGCCAAGAAATTATAAAGAATAAGATAGATAAGATAAGATAATCTTTATTTGTAATTTCTTTACAATGTTTGCCTTAAACAAAATACTTAGTTATAGTACACAGTGAACAAATTAAAGTCGAACTTATGACCCCTAAACTAGGTATAAAAACCTGTATCTTTGGGACTATAGGTCCATCGGTTTATAATACGTAACCACTTATTTTAGAATATGTAACAGCGAGTAATATGCATTTCTTATACTTAATTAGAAACATGATGTTTTGGCTTTATTGACATCGAAACATTTAATGCCTACAGTATACAACTTAAAGCACTTACACAATCACTTGTCCGGGTCCCAAACTATGATACTCTGTGCTATGGTAACCAGGTCAGGACAACACAAACACGGAAATGCACACAGACTGAGGCATTTAGTACAAACATACGGCGGCCCTCAGTGGGAATCAAACCCATGACCTTCGGCATGGTAATCAGACGTGATACCGCTAGACCAAAGAAGCAGTGAAATGAGAGTATTTTTTTATAGCCTCCCTTGGCGCTATGAAAGGTAATGTAATGAATTTTTCCTTTGCCGAGTCTTTATGAGACTGAAGGTCTATTTCAGAAAGAACTCGTAGAGCGCGGAAGTGCTTGCGATATGTAATGCACATTTTTATGGCTGGATTCTGCGAGTACACGGATTTGTGTGCTGCGCGAGCGAAAATTTACACGGGATAAGTAGGCATTTTTGAAATAATAGAAACACAAGTCCTATCAATAGAGTTCGACGACCGACGTCACTAATACATTCAGTGGTAGTCATTTTGGTATATTTTTTATATTCAAAACTCTATAATAATTTTAGACTCATGTTCGCGATGTTTTTTGATGCTATAAAGCTTTAAAAAACATAAAAATAATGACCGACGTAATATTATATATATTTTTCAGATTTGAAACACTAACCATTAGAGAGTAAAATGTATTTTAAAATACGTGATTTAGGGGTAATGTCGGAGAACCCAGCCTTAATTTATCGGACCGTTGTGTCCCTTTACAGGGAAAAAGCTGTTGAAAATGGAAAGTAAAGGTAAATAAATGACCATCAAAGTATTAGCTTAATTCCGGATTAGCTTACTTGATTTCTTGATTAAGCTAATAATGTTTAGTGCTTATTAAAGTTTTAGTTCGAGAAGACTATCAAAGTAGCTATATTTTTTTCACTCGGCTTTTGTTAGGATGTAAAGAAACCTTTGATAAAAATCAACAACAAAAGCAATAATTATTATTTAACAAGTCGTTCGCTAGCTCCCTGTTACTGATCCCACAAATTAAAAAAAATATCAATAGGCTTTCATAGTAATTCAAAAAATTGTTTATTTTCACAAAAAAAAAAAGCTGAATGAAATAAAATATACATATTTCTTCGTACAGTGCCAACATAACCTTTTAATAACATGTAACTACAAGGAGAGGCAAAATCTGGCGATCGATTGTTCCAATATCTTGAATTTCATTCGAAATAAGTGAGTTCCATACCCTTCGGAGGCCAAATCTGCAGATAAGTTTACTAGTCATCCCTCTATCTTAATACTTACTTAACTATAAAATTATGTACTGACCTTCTATTATGTAGTTATAGGCAGCATGTCGAGAATAGTACGCCAAAGTAGGTATTTCACTTTTTTCAGAACTGTCTAAAGTGCTTTACTTTACAAGTGTTTTAAACTCACCATACACAATTTTGATGTGTTACATGCCCTAAAAATTGTTTTAGATAAGTTTATATTCACACGAAGAAAAGTTTCCCAAAAGTTTTTCACAACTTCCGAAATCACCACAAAACTCGATGGAAAAAAAATAAAACGTTCCAAAGTCAAAAACTGTACCGAACAATGCAGTTTCATGAACGGAAATGGTTGTTTACTTTTACATCTTGTTTTAATTTTCTCATAAATTTTCTCGCGACGTTTATCGATGGTCAGTACGTCTAAGCAGCTCGCGCGTCAAAAACACACTGGCTGTTGCGAGCAAATTTCGAACGGAGACTGCACGCTAACACGGCAACCACACTGATTCTTCTATATTTCACATTAATCTCCATCGCTGACGTTATCATAACAATGACAGCTCAATGAATTACGGAATGTAAATTTTGACTGTTGTTTTCTTCCGCACTGAGTGATTTCATTGTTTGTTACGAAACATTTTTTCGCAGACAGAAAGCAAAAAACTTTATGAACTAAGGTTAACGCCGCCAAAGTTTGTTTATGTGACAGGGCGATAGTTATTTTGGGTGTGCGCTTGATAACACTAAACGTACGTCGCTGGAGTCCACCAGAAAACTTTGTTTTTGTAGCAAACTATTAATTCGGTATTATAACCTATATATGATAAAACAAAATTGATAGCACAACAGATTGATCTATTCAGACGGCTAGACAATGGCATGCGGTAATATAGCAGCTTTATTTACGGTTGTAACAGCTCGAAGTTAGAGTATCAAGCCTTTTACTTCGGTTTCGAGCTGTTCATTTCTGAACTAAGCTCTTGCGTTTTAGTTTATCTTGTCGATGAAAATAATGTTAGTAGTGGTGGTAAATCAAATATTAATAATATTTTATATAACACCTGCTCGTCAATGGCATATTATGTGTCATGCAAACTCAACTTAAAGCAAGTCATTATAAATGTACTGAATTTCATAATCACCTAGGGAATTATGACATTTGAATTTGGAATGCAATCAACATTGAATATACGAGCTCCTTGCAATCCATGACCAAACGTCAAAATTAGAATATAAACTTTTCATAGAGCCCTACACCAAGAAGAATTTATTCAAAATTAGAATGAAAACTTTTCATAGAGCCCTAAATCAAGGAGAATGTATTCAAAATTAGAATGAAACTTTTCATAGAAACCTGCATGAAGAAGAATTTTCCACTACAAAAAAAAACAAATAGAACGAAAAGGCGCTAAACTGCAAATCTTTGTGTTATTTTGTAACAAAATAGCGTATTTTAACAAAAATTTCAACTGACAGTGACGAAAGTGATGTGATACCTTTTAATTTTCTATATTTGTCTTCTTTCATTATTGTAAAATTAATAAACTAAGTACTTTCTTTTTAATTGTATTATGTTTTATTGCCTCGCAGTGTTTATATAAAGTAGAGTATGCATTTTGGGGATAAAGCAGTGTATTTGTCTCGGGCGTTTTTGAACACCTCGGCCTCGGGATTCTAGCTTTAACTCCCTCGCTTCGCTCGGGAGTTAACTCTGTAGCTCCCTCGCTTCGCTCGTGACTTAACCCTAGGATCCCTCGTCCTTGGGGTTCAAAATATCGCCCGAGATATAATACACTGCTTTATCCCCTTAATGCATAATCTACTATTTTCACACCTGCTATTCAGAAAAGATCCCTTGATTCCCTCAAATGAGGGATCAAAGTTGTACTTTTCTTCCGTCGTGTGCAGATTTTCACAAAATGTAATTCCAATTCGATTTTTATTTTGTTGCAATCGATCATAATTGTCTTCCACGGCACATAAATAATTTTTCCTTATAGCAGGTGTGAAAAGCAGTATGTGTCACTCGGTAGCAAAATTATTTCCGTCTTGGGCGTACACACTTGAATCCCTCGCTACGCTCAAGATTCTACTTTAGAATCCCTCGCTACGCTCGGGATTCTATTGTAGAATCTTTCGCTTCACTCAGGATTCAATATACCGCCCTCGCCGTAAATATATCATTTTGCTCCCTTGAGACACAATCTACTAAAGTCCTCGAGTGGAGATCACAAACCGCCAAGCGCAGTGTAGGACGCCCACCAGCTCGCCGGACCGATGTTATGAGACAGATTGCTGGCAGCGGATGGCTGAGGATGGCCGGGGATAGAAATAAGTACCATGCCCTGGGGAAGGCCCATGTCCACCAGTGGACGAATACAGGCTGCTTGATTGATTCAAGTATTAATGGCAAAAGTTAAAATGCATCGGCTTACGAGTACAGCTGGCATATCCGTATAGATAGATACGGTATCAAACTAAAGTAAGTGTACTACACTAGTAACTAGATAGTGATAGTGGCTTTGAGTACCGCTTTAAAAAGAGTGGCCAGGTGGACATGTCCTCCTTTTTAGGGAACCGTAGTCAACAAGGAACCCTTGTAGTTTCGCCATGTCCGTCCGTCTGTCTGTCCGCGGCTTAGCATAGGGACGACAAGTGCTAGGAAGATGAAATTTGGCATAGATGTACATATTAATCACGCTGACAAAACTGTAGAATAATATCTAAATTTTTTTTTCTCTCCTAAACCATAGTGTGGGTTGTCACTGGATTGGGCGCTTAAAAATATTGTAATTGTACGAAAACCATGTTTCGACTAACGAATCATAGGCAACGAAGTTTTCCTTTAATAAACTTATTAAGTTTATTAAAGGAAAACTTAGAAAACTTCGGACAAATTCCATTGAAAATTACTTCGCTCTGTAAAGCAGGTAAAAAACCCCTCGTTCTACGGAACCCTACGCCGCGCGTAGCTGGACATGCACTTGGCCAGTTTTTACAGTCGCATCCGGCCAATATACACAAGTCAGCCTGTCCGGCTACTGTTAGGCTTTTAGTCGAAAGACGAACGATCGGACACGTACGCACGACCCGCGACTTATGACCTGAGTGCGGCTTTTCCATTTTCGGGTCTGGAAACTTTAGCTCTGAAGCATATTTGACGCCGAGGATATCCCTCGCTGCGCACCGAGACATATTCAAGCCAAGGGCACCCTTAATATTACAGAGGCGGGGTTTCAAATTGGTTCATTGTATGTATTGGTGACGTATGTATATTTGGTGTTTTGCATGTTTTTTTTTTGTATACTTGACGTTGTTTATGGACCAAACCGTTGTAAATATGTTATTTTGGAATTTTATATGATACTTTATACTTTATACTTTATTGTTTATACGATTCTAGCATCACGCCATCTATTTTTAAAACACAATGTTCGCTCGCACAACGTGATCTATTTTAAACTTAAATTAAATATTATCCCACGGAAACACATTACCGGAATATCAAGTATGCTTTGTCTCAACACAGGTCTTTGTCTATCTGTACGCCAAGTTTCATGTAAATCAGTTCAGCCGTTATTGCGTGACTGAGTAACAAACATCGAAACATCTTCACAAACTTTTACATTTGTAATATTAGTAGGATTTACCCCGCTTGTTCTTATGCCGTGGTGGCAAATCGGTAGAACGCGTGAGGTCGTGGACTCATGGGTTCGTATCCCGGCATGTACTTTGTTTTTAACCGACTTCAAAAAAGGGGGAGATTCTCAACACTTGGAAATCAATTAATTTTTTTGTTTCCCGATTACTCGAAGACGTCTGGACCGATTTGGAAAATTCTTTTTAATACAGTTGCTCAAAAAGTGGCGTATTGCAGGGACCTATAGCGTTCGGGATGTGGGCTATTACATACTCGAGCTTTTTCTTTACCTTTTCCGAACTCGTGCGTTCTCTTTCCCACCTGTCAAAATAATGTCTATTAAAAAGAAAAAACCAACCACATAGTTTTTACTAAAAAAAATCATAGAAGTTAAATGATTCATGCAAATATTTCTATAAAGAAGCTACTAATTTGTTTCAATATCACATTTAATGATTTGATTCAATGAGGTAGGTTAGGTTTCATTTCATTTCATGTCATTAAATTTCATTTTCATTTTATATCGGAACTCTTTGCAATGACAGGCTTTCCGCACTCGTAATGAAATATACTATTTTTTGTTTGAAAGGGTAGACTCACTATCCTTTCCAACTCTTGTTCTCAATCTGCAATGCCACCTTCAGAAAAACGTCGCACTAAAAAATAAAAAAATAAACAAGTGGCTCAAAATCACCAAGGTCAGAAATTCCAAGTTTTTATTTTTTATAATTTTAGTGACAAGCTAAGATTTTCGCAATGTTCTTAAATTTTAACTTAACTTATGTTTGTTTAATATTTTAAGAAGAGCAAGCACAAAACTGATGTATTGTGATTTAAAAGGGATTTTAAGGACAGTTTACCGCAAAAAACGTTGTATAGGGAACATTTAAAAAAAAAATCATAAAATATCTACGATATAAATTATATCACTTTTTATTAATTTAAATATAGTTTAGATACTAATACATATATAAAAATAAAAAATAGATTGCCAATTGTTTGATTAAAGCTTTAAGGCAGGAAAGAACAACAACTGTGATTAAAATAACCATTTATATTCAGTGAATTTTAAAAAAACAAGGATACGCATTATAGTTATTTTTTATAAATTGAGCATGCAATAATCTCGACATACTGTTCATAATGACACGGTAATTGTATTAAGATATTTAAAACTAGTGTATTTTATAACATTTGTTTGCCGTTCCCGGAAATGACTTTGTGTTCACGTAATGACTTAGTGTGTTCCCTGAATGATGATGAGTACTGAGAGAGGAATTTTCAGAAGGAAATGGAGTGACGCTATTCTTAATCCGGCGCCACACGGAATTAGTATTACGGTATATTAAATTAAATTACGTTACATTACATGCACAATACAATATCCAACAAGAGCTTAATCCGCAACACGGAACAAATACGTACCTACAAGAAAAATAAACTTAGAAAACACAAAGTCGTTGGTGCATGCCGGGATTCGAAGCCGCGACCTTCCGAATCCTCTAACACTATTTATTTAAACCATTTAAAACAAGTTAAATTCCAACCGTGTCTCTCAGCCCAAAACGCACATCTATGTGCCGCGAAAAGAAGTATGTATGTCTGATGCAAAGACGCGTTGGCTTCCATAAAGATCGGAGTCGTGACGCAGAAATGTAAAAACGCCCCAAACGTATAATATAGAGTGGTTAATTAGCGAATGAGTTTTATATACGCAATCTCGGCGGCTATAAAGCTGCCCGTAGGGGGTGGCATTTTGGGCCTTAAGGACACGTTACGGCCTTAAATGAAGGACTTACATCCTTCTTATCGAAGGGCTTGTTTGATACAATAAAGGGTACCACGTATACATTTCAGATTCTTCTTAGCTTTCCATTGTAAAATGTAATTTTGTACAATAAATATTCGATTAAATGGGAATTAATAGGACTCGCGGTGCTCATGTACAGTTAAATATAACTTGCTGTCTGAACTATCTGCGGTTACGAAATAAAAGCCAAGCGATACGATCGGTAGCTCGTTTAATACTGGCTGGACATTTGACAATCGTCTTACAAACTAATAGATACTTATGCACTTGTAGGTATGTGCATACATAACACTGTCCCGGCGAACTTCGTACCAAAAACCACAAAATCCGTTTATACGATTTTTGTTACCGTGGCAACGTAATAAATAAGTATGTTAGCGCCACTTGCACCACCCCACTATTCCGGGGCTAGCCGGTTAAACCTGGAGTTACCATGGTTCGAGCTTTGCTTAATTTAAATAAATAGTGCAATAAAGAATTTGAATAATAATAATTTTTATTTAAAAATACATTTCTTTCATTCACTTCTGGAGCCTTACCCCAAATTTCTTGGGTACACCAATAATCAGTCCGTTCTTTTTAGTAGAATTACTTTATTTTATTTGATTTGAACCCTCTCGGTGCGTGTTTCCGACTCTCGCTAGGCCGGTTTTTGCATTGACGCATATTTTGAAATCAATGACTTTCATTCAGTTTTGTAAGTGAAAGAGAAATACGTTTATTGCCAACCAAAACACTTTATACGTAAATATAGACGTAAGCTTACATAATTGTCGTTATCTTTAATGTTTTATACAAAATTACAACATAAAGGGTGCTGGTGTGTACAACCAGGAATATTCTTAGACTATTTTCTTATTTTAAAGTTTTTGGCAAACGGTCCCATGCTCTGAATTCAAAAACAATGAGTAAAGTTGCCAGCACATCAAAATGCTCGCAAAGGTGCATTCCGTTGGTTTCTGAATTTAAAATTATATTGAGTAAATAAATATTGCTCTGCCTCTTTACAAGTTTTTTATTACCTATCTAAAACAGGCAATAATCATCATTATCATCAGCCATTTTACGCCCAACAGGCCTCCCTCATGGTTTTCCCTAACCACGAAGGGTTGTGCCATAGTCGCCACGCTTGGCAGGTGGGTTAGCGATCGTAGTATGCGGTTGGAATCTCAGAAAGACGCTGCTGCCCGTCTCCTGGTAATTTATTTCCTTAGTCGCCTTCTACGACATCCACGAAATGAAATGGAGTGACGCTATTCTTAATCCGGCATCACACAGAAGCAATACATATACAAAGTATACAAACATATACATAAAATGCGGAAAAAATGGTAGCAGTCGTAGCCTAGTGGGTAGAACATTGGACTCGGAAGCGAGAGACCCAGGTTCGATTCCGAGTGCGGGCATGTACCAATGACTTCGTTTCCTGAGTTACGTACATTTGTGAAGTTGTAGTAGCAATACCGCTCGCTAACGGTGAAGGAAAACATCGTGAGGAAACCTGATTGTCTGAGCTATTCGCATACCTCATCTATTGAAATCGCCAATCCGCAGCGGGCACGCGTGGTGATTAAGCCTATACTCTCTCTCTCTCTCTCTCTGAGAGAAGGTCTTTGCCCTACAGTGGGATTATTCAATAATTTATTGCACCCATAAGTTTGGTAGGATCTTAAATAACAGATAAGTAATGTGTATCAGTATAGACCCCGTCGGGCACAGCAAGAGCTTTATAACTAAATTCTTAGAAAAATCTTATAACTAAAGTAGTATCCAATACCTACGAACTGTTTAATTTTAATACTACCTATATAAATCATCATCGTCATCATTCAGCCACAAGAGGTCCACTGCTGGACATAGGCCTCCTCCATGGATTTCCAAAAAGACCGGTTGGAAGCGGCCTGCATCCAGCGCCTTCCTGCCACTTGGATGAGGTCATCTGTCCATCTTGTGTCTGGTCATCCTACGCTGCGCTAGCCGATATAGATATGCCGGTCTCCATTCGAGAACTTTTCGGCCCCATCGGCCATCAGTTCTGCGTGCTATGTGCCCCGCCCACTGCCACTTCAACTTTTATATAAATATTCTTCTTATATCATCATCATCAGCCATTTGACGCCCACTGCAGGACATAGGCCTCCTTCGTGGTTTTCATAACCATGAGGGGTTCTGCCATAATCGCCACGCTTAACAGGCGGGTTGGCGATCGCAGTATGTGATTGGAATCTCAAGAAGACGCTGCCGCCCGTCTCCTGGTGATTGATTTCCTTCTTATATATTCTTTTACTACTATACTATACATATTAGTTAAATTTATCTTCTAATTAATTATTAAGAGTACAGTAGCTTTTGGAAACGAGCAGCAGTTTTAGGTTTTTACAAAATTCTTTGGTCATTCATATTGTTTCTGAGTGTCCCTGGTAACTTGGTAAAAATCTTTATTGGCATCGTAAAAGGACTCGTCGAGTGTAGTTTCAATTGGAGAGTTGGTACGTTTTATTTTTTTATGAGTAGTGAATACGTTGTCTGTATGTCTTTTCGTTTTAAATAAAAATCTGGGTGTTTTCGTACAAACTCACGTATTTTAAAAATATATATGCAAGGTAGAGTGACAATTTGGTATTTTATAAAGTGGGGTTTACAGCTGTCTATTTGTTTTATATTAACTGGTATTCGTAAAAGTTTTTTTTCACTAGTGAAGAGGGTAGTAATTTGAGTAAGTCCTTGTACCTATTTATTTTACTACTTATTTTATTTTTATATTTCTATTTATTCAGGTACATCAACAATGTAAACTGTTCCAAATTAAAAAGCATTGTTTAAAATTTATTCTTTTTGTTGTACTAACCTGTGCTGAGGACAATTTTAAAAACCCACTAAAATTATTAATTACTAGCTGTTGCCCGTGACTTTGTTCGTGTGGTAATTTTAATGTGTATTTTTCCGGGATAAAAATTAGCCTATGTGCTAATCCAGACTATAATCTATCTTTGTGCAAAATTTCATCCGGATCCGTTAAGCCGTTTTTGCTTCAAAGAGTAACAAACATTCTTCCATACATACAAATATTTCGCGTTTATAATATTAGCAAGGATGTTAAAATGCTGCTGTTTACATCAATTATATATTTGCGCAACAAAGGAGTATTGTCATTTAGGAACAATGAAACGAGCTTAAAATAAAAGTAAGCCTCAAAAATAACGAGAGACCAACATTTTACTTTCTTGGAGAAATTATTAATTAAGACACTGGCAATCCATTCCCCGAAAAGAAATTTTTCGCCGAAAGCCACTCGGATAATGAAAATTTGTATGACTTTCGTAGATGATAAGCGCCAACCTTAATAAACAGAGATATAAATCTCTGATTTGATCTCTGAAAAATATTTTTTCATCCAAGAAGAAGTCGCCGGCAAGACGGAAGTCAACTTAATTTTTCATAAGGGCGGTACAGGTACCTACAGAGTGAAATCTGGATTGGAAGGAATTGAAAAACCGGCCAAGTGCGAGTCGGAACGCGCACGAAGGGTTCCGAACCATTATCTATACAACATTTGAATATTTCAAGCGTTTACCTGTTGCTGTTATAATTATCGACTAACGTCTAACTAAGAAGCAAAACGTTTCTAGTCTTACTGAATGTTATGCTAAATACATACATACATAAAAACACGTCTAGATCATCCTAAAGATATGGTGTGCCACTTACCACGATTCATGCTAAATTCACATGATAGTCTCAACTAAAATGTGAAAAAAAACCGGCCAAGTGCGGGTCAGAATCGCGCACGAAGGGTTCTGTACCATTATCTATACAACATTAGATACAAAGATCGAGAAAAAACCGCAAAAAGTCACGTTTGTTCTGTGGGAGCCCCCCTTAAATATTTATTTTATTCTGCTTTTCGCACACGTATTCCTCTTATGATGTAGGCATTGATTAAGGAAGGATTTTTCAAAATTAAACCCCAAGAGGGGTGAAATAGGTGATACGCAGGTGTAAATTTAAGGCAGGACTGTTTCTCTCATAGCCAAAGGCTAGTTCATAATATTTCTTTATATAGTATAGATGACCCGGAAAACGTTGTTTTGCCATATTAATTAGCCTACGTTTTTACGTTTTGTGATTTTATGACAAAGAACGATGATTCGATAAAAATCTTTGTGATCGCTTGCCATCTCGCAAACGCAGTTTTATTTGTTTTCCGTAAAGGTTAGGCAAAGGCCTTGAAACGTACCGCCTCATTCGACCTAAACTTTTTTTTGTGTCAGAAAATAAAAAGATTACATAGCCAACATAGCAATAAATACTAAGAAAATATAAACATCCGGTCACTTAGTTCCGAAAAGTGATGATTTGACCCCCATTTGTCGGTTGCTAAAAAAATCAAAATTAAAAAGCAATGTATTTTAACAAATAAAAAACAATATTGAAACATTTCTCATATTTTATGCAAATATAAACTAATGTGTGATTATTTGTGGTGTTACAGTATTCATAACTAAACATAGTGAGTTTTCGTCACAGAATCTTATTACGTTTCGGAACGCAACTACCTATCAGGTTTTTTTTGTTAGCGTTTTTATGTTGGTTACATAAAGCTTTTACTTCTAATGATTTTGTTCTAAATAATTAATTTCATAGTTCATTCAGTTCTTTTATACTAATTTTAAAAGTGGATATATGTGTCGCTAGGGGCCGCCGGATTAATAATAGCGTTACTCCATTTCCTTCCGTGGATGTCGTAGAAGGCAACTAAGGAAATCAATTACCAGAAGACGGGCAGCAGCGTCTTCCTGAGATTCCAACCGTATTCTGCGATCGCCAACCCGCCTGCCAAGCGTGGCGATTATGGCAAAACCCTTCATGGTTAAAAACCATGAGGGAGGCCTATGTCCTGCAGTGGGCGTCAAATGGCTGATGATGACGATGATGATATGTAGAGACCGGATTATATGCACCAAAAAATGCCCAAAATATGCATGCAAATATGCAAGTAAAATAACTAAAATATGCACGAAAATCCTTAAAAAGGGCCAAAATATGCATACAATTAAACAGGAAAAAATAAAAAGTCATATTTTTAAATATTTTATTTTATCTTATAAAGGCTTGTACTGAAAATCGTATTTGTGAAAAAAACTGTTACAAGATAAACCTACTTAGGTAACAATGAAATTTAAAATTTACCTTTAAAAATATGTACTACTAAGTACTGTTCTAAATGTTCTGTAGACAAATTGTGTCTACGATCGCTTGATAAATTTTTGTAAGCTGAAAAAGAGCGTTCTACGTCTACTGAGGTTACTGGGCAGAATTTAAATTTGGGTGCAATGTTTGGGCTTACTGTGCCGGGAAAAATTTCACCCATCCCGTTGATGAAACTATCAATTTCACACAAGGGTTCAAAACCAGTCAAGTCAGTCCGCTAGCCGCGTGCTTAGCGATCGGACGTCCCGTCCTACTATGAAAAGCATCGAACGATGAGCGAGATCGAGCGTAAATATGCAATATACATTTTATTTTTCTAAAATATGCAACTAACGCTGAAAAGGTACTAAATATGCAAAAGCATATGCAATATGCATTTGCATATAATCCGGTCTCTAATGATATGTATTGCATGTTATCAATATAATTAACAGACATACTTAAAAGAAACTATATCGTCTCGCTCGCCAGTGAACCGACTGACTCGGCTACTAAGACTGTTTACTATAAAAATTGTATGTACATTGCAAAGCCGTTTGATATGTTACAGTCATAGTGATTAAATAGCTATTATACATAATGACTGGTCATTATATATAAAAGCCAAATTCACTAGACAAAGTAATAAATTATTCGCATTTTGTTTGTTAGGTCAGTACACATAAGCAAAAATAGGTTCGAAGTTCCTTCGGGTGTTAGTTCTTTTTTTTATATAAAAGCGAAAAAAAATATTTCACTAAAAAACTTAGTTTTGTGTCAAACTTAAACAAGGTTGGTGCATGAAAAAGTCATAGGTACCCTACATTATGATATGGCAAAACGTGGGATACCGCCGTTTTTGCCAAACGATACTTTTGACTGAATAATGCTTGGTAAAATGAATTTTGAATATAAAATTGCTAGTAAATGTGATTAATTTTGTGTTAATTATCACTTTATCTAAACTGAGTAGACATTATATATAATGACTAGACAATATATATAATATCCAGATTTATTACTTTGGCTGTAACAGATATACTGATTAATGAAACAAACCTGCTACGCAATGTACCTCGAATTGTCATAATAAACTACAAATTGCAGTGTGTCGGATACAATTAACCAGTTTATGAAGATATTTATAGTGTTTTTCTCGGCCCCTGTAGAATCGTGCGTGATGTTATATAGCCTATATGTTACACGGGAATCTGAGCTATAATCATGATAAGTTTTGTTAGATTCCCTTCACTAGTTTTTGCGTGACATATATTTCAGATAGAGATAAAATTTACAGATTTATTATATGTATTTATTTATTATATGTAATTTTTATACAATCCTAGCGGCCCGCCCGACTATGTAGAGACTGTTTAATAAAGTATCTGTAAGGAAAGGTTTGACAAGTTCTAAAGTAAACATGCGCGAGCGAAGCCGCGGGTCAGAGCCAGTTTTAAGATAATTTGACTGTACAATCTAGCCGTATCTAGTTCGATTAAATTACACATTCATGAAATCGTCTCTATCTTCATTGCGCTGAACAAAAGCAGAATAACACGTGCTCTCATTGCCATGCTAAGCGTAACAAAGAGTAGGTACAGTTTACTGCTGATCAACGCGTAGATGTTCATTGCGAAGTCGTCCGTAATGTAACATTTGATTGACATTTATGGAGAACCTTCTCCGAGAATTATCGGAAAAAAACCGAAAGTGAAACAGTTTGTATTGCCTGTATTGAAACAAAAATAAGAAGAAAGGAGAAAGAGACGCTCCAAAATTAAAAAATCGTCTTTAAAATAGATAATAGAATTGAGTTGCAACTTTCCATATCAAACTTGCTGTGTTTGTGCGTAGTGGATGCGAAAAACTTCAGTGTAGGTACTTATACAATCTACATTATTCAGAGCCAATTTCTCAATCTTTGAACGGCTCCCCTTTTAATGCACAGGTTGAAATTCGTAGTAGTTTTTCTTGCATATGCATAGAATTTACGCTACATAGATTATCAGGGTCGCTCCGCTGTCATACGTACGTCATGTGATGAAATGACGTCACGGCTTTCAGTGCCAACTTTTACAACATCTTGTGGCTGTGACAGCTGCGAGGGTCCCCAATGCCCCACCGGATAGTATACCTTAGACTACGAGATTAATCGTTGATCAACTTCCAAAAAAAAAATAAAACTTAGTGTACGACACAGGCACACGGCTAGCAAGCAAATTAATGTACTGATGTTACAATATCAAATAAATAATTATTGACTGCCTCGTTAGACTAGCCGTTAAGGCGCTTACTACCAAGATAGAGGTCGTGGGTTCAATTCCCACTGAGGCCGCCGTACATTTGTACAAATGGCCTCAGTCTGGGTGTATTTCCATCTTTGTCATGTCCTTGCCTGGTGACCATACGTCGTACGTCGCTGGTGGGTTTTTAAAAGTATCATCAAACAGCTCGTACTCGTCCACTGCTGGACATATGCCTCCCCCAAGGCAGGCCACTTCCTTCTGTCCTCAGACCGTTCCTTCGGTTTTAAAAGTACATCATAATTGAAATATTTTGGAACGCTTTGACCCGATTTTTCTTTTCAAGTACATAGGTATTATAATAAAACAAAACTTAAACCATAATTCACTACTAAGTTTATAAAGGGAGTAACAAAATTCCCATAAACGTCCAAAAATAGGGCGATCTGCTCGTCTAAAAACTCTCGGTACCTGACTAGAAATCTCATAAGTTTTTGTCTTTATCATTACAGGAGGTATCTGAAAATCATAAATATACTACACGCGACGGGTGGTTATTATACGAATAAATTCAATTGTTTTATGACACGTTCTTGCTCACGTGAGGTAAAACCGGGTACAGACATACAAAGACATAGATAATAATAATAATAATAATATTTATTTATTTCAGATAACATTGATCCATTTGATTAGTAAGCAATATACACACAGTTTGGTTAGTAGGCGTAAAGACAAAAAGACAAAAATTAATTAATTATTTTAGATTATTAACAAAAATATTTACATGTGATCGACAATTCGACACCATTGTTTTAAAAAACGTGTATCATGTCGATCAGCCATCACTCTCAGTATGCTGTTGGTGCTGGCGCGCAACCTGCTCAGGGCGGAGGCACTGCGCTTGCGCAAGATGGCATAGAAGCAGTCCGTGCGCGCCGCCGCGAACATGCCTGACGCGCTGCAGAAACGCGCCCGCCGCAACAGCACCCGAAAGGCGTTATTATACTGGATGCGGAGTGCACTAAACGACCGCGCCGTATACTTCGTCCACAGGCTACAAGTATACATGGATGTACAGTAAGCTTTAAATAGGGTGATTTTTACGGCCTCTGTACAACGAGCAAACCTGTGGGCGATCATATTGGCCCAGGGCCTAGATTCTGTTAATGCATTGTAGTAACATGACAACTGCATGAACATGGCGGTTTTAATTTCATGGCTGCTTTAAGTCTACGCGGGCACACCCATCAAACCTTCTAGGCGTCAATGGTACGAAAAAACACGTCACGTGACCCGACAGTGTACCTGTCATTATACTACAATGCACTAACAGAATCGAGGCCCTGATCGCCAGCGCCCTCCGCTCCCGCTCCATATCTGCATCATCGCTTAAGTCCTCGGTGATAATGTGCCCCAAAAAATAGAGGTTAAAGTATGAAATTGCCGTTTTATTGCAATAGGTTCTTTGAATTGACATAGAATCTTCATGGTTTGAGGTTTTCGAATGAAACTTTTTTCAAATGGTTTCTATGATGTTCTTTTTTTAAAAAATTTGAAACATTTGAATATCGAATATTGAATATCAACAAGGCAACACAAGTTTCAACACGCGTTTCTTTCTGCAGGTCAGTCAAATGATGAGGCACCCATTTTTCGTATTTTTTTATTTTATTGATTTGACGCAAGTGAGTCAATATTGTGAGTAAGGTAACGTTAAACCATGCCGCTAATTCCTGGGTAGTTTGACTAGGGTCGGCTTCCACTATCTCTCTTAATTCATCGTTATTCACCTGTGTGGGCGGTCTTCCTCGTGGCTCGTTCTTTAAGTCGAAATTTCCATCACGAAAGCGTTTAAACCAAAATCGCACGGTGCGTTCATTAGTAGACCCCTCTCCAAACGCAGCATTGATATTGCGGGCTGTTTCTGCCGCGTTAGTTCCGCGTCGGAACTCGTACTCAAAAATCACTCGAATTTTCGCAGTATCCATCTTTCTTGTCTAAATTGAATAACAAAAACAATTGAAAGTCGATATTCAAATGTTTCACATTTTTTAAAAAAAGAACATCATAGAAACCATTTGAAAAAAGTTTCATTCGAAAACCTCAAACCATGAAGATTCTATGTCAATTCAAAGAACCTATTGCAATAAAACGGCAATTTCATACTTTAACCCCTATTATTTATAGGTACCTATGTGTTATAAGGAGTGTTTGTTAACACATAGTCTTAATTACTTAAATTTTAATTAAATTTAGATTAATTTGCAGATTATTTTTTGTTTCTTATGTAATGTACCTATTTCTGAACTAAGAATCCCACTACGTTAAATACCTAAAACATCAGTTCATCTTTTCAGAATTCCCAAAAAAGTCGGGACAAAAGGTCACCCGACCACTTAGTTACCCAGTGAGGCTCCCATTCCAAAAATCGGCGGTTTGTGTCTAAACATAGCGTCGTTGTCAAAACAGAACAAAACAAAGAAGTTTGTCGGAATCAAGGAAACCATGGTCTCTGCCTAACCCTCCGGGATACAAGCGTGAGTTTATGTATGTACTTTGTAAGGTCTTTTGTAGACCTCTGCTACTCTCGCTCGCATTGCTATCTTAATCCGAACTATACTGAAGCCTTTCCCTTTGTTTATTCCGATAATTCTGTTGAACTCCGTTAAAACAAAATTGACCTACCTGTCGATATATGAGCAAGCTATGAATATACGTCCCACTACAGGGTACAGGCCTTTACTGAGAGAGAGAGAGAGAGAAAGAGAGAGAGAGAGAGAGAGAGTATAGGCTAAGGCCCTTATAATGTTATCCTTCATAAGTATTGCTACTACAATTTCGCAAAAGAACATGTCATAGAAAACGAAGTCATTGATACATGCTGTGATTCGAACCCGCGACCTCTTCAATGTGAGGCCAGTATTTTACCCCTGTGAGTTGTTTTTCCTTTGTACTTGTTTATGTCACTTGTTATGCCTTTTTCTCTTGTGGTGTGTTAACTTGTCCCAATAAATGTCGTTCTTTCTTTCTTTTTTCTTTCTTTCTATATGACGCTGACCTCTCGATTATTCTAATGTTAATAGCTGTTAGGTTGTTATCTGCATATACTTAAGCCACTGCTAGCTGCTGTTAACGCTAGATTAAAATATTACTAGTGCAGTGTAGTGTGAGTGGACTGGAATCGCAAATGCTGCCGAGCTCTTCCGCCTTGCGAGAGAGAGAGATAAATATGCGGAGCTGAACGAGGCGTTTGTCGCTGTCTATGTGGCCAGTCGCAAAGTATTATTTATGTAACTTCTAATAAAATCTGCAGAAGACGCGTCGTGTCGGAGACGATATCTTTTGATTTTTTATCAATTTCCGGAGGCTGGAGCTTAGTCAATTCCTTGGTTTTCAGTGACGTTTTGAAATGAAGGTAAATTATTAAGCTTGAAGAGACACAGGTACAGCGTTTATTTTTAGAACGACCTTAAGCATGTTTGCCTACGGCCGTTTTCAACAGAAACCTACTAAAGTCGTAGTTTATTTCTTTTTCTTATGGTGCATCTCCGATTAGCGAATGTTGGCCGTCTGCTCCGCATATAAATTTATCTCTGGTTCTCGCAAGGCAAAAGAGCTCGGCAGCACTTGCGATTCCAGTCGTATCCCGTAGTTTTCTCAACCGCGATTTCTTTCTCCGGCCTGCGCGTCTGTTGTCAGCGATTTTTCCCGTTACTTTAAGTTGTAGGGGACCATACCTTGGGTGTCCGGATAGATGGCCCTATTATGCAATCTTTCTTCTCGGATGGTATTCCAAAGCTCGCGCTTCTTGTTGACACGTCGTTGAAACTCGTTAGTAACCTTTGGAGTAAGCTCCGAGTCGCCGTTTAAGTTTTTTTGAACGATTGTACAACACCTCATAAAAGTTATGATTACTTACCAGTTTTAACTTGTTTCTAAACTGCAATTTAAAATACTTTAGTATTCCCAGCTTCCAACAGATGTAGATACGTTCTGGGCCAGTTTCTGAATTGAGAATTTCCTTAATTGTAGTGCTGTCTCTTCGAATTTCTCAGAAAAGAGCATGACGGAACGTTACTTAAGTATTTACTTAGTGAAATTCTCAATTCAGAAACCGGACCTAGATCGGTTTACCCCCAGTTTCTCGTACAGTAACACGTTGTTAATCTACTGTTAACAGCTGTCAATTGACCAAAGTGCATACAAAAAAAACCACTGACAGCTGTTAGATGAACAGCTTGTTAGTGTACGAGAAACCGGGGGTTAATCTAACTTGTAATTGTCGAATCAGCCGACTCGAATCTTTAACTTTATGTAGAACCTCTGATTAACTGTATTATAAATATTTGACCCTCCAATTGGATTTCTCTTGGAAGCTCGGTTTTGACATGTGGCGAGCCCAATTGCTTGATTCCCGCAGTGACTCTATTCTTGGAACGAAATATTAGAGGTCGGTGTTCATTTAACCTATCTACAGTTAGTTTTACCTTTAGGCATTGACCTTAGCCGTGTCTACTTTTCAACATACATAAAATAAATAGTTTCAGTGTTATTCATGACAAATTTTGTATTGTTAAAAGCAGTTAAAATAGTTTTGGATAATGCGAAACTCCATTCTTTATTGCATTTGGATGTTTTAAGGGAATCGTTTCATTTATAAATAACACTAATAATTTGTTTTTGTATTTATAAAAAGTGTTATTTATGTGAGTACAGTAGAATAGGGAACAAAGAAAAATTACATTCTTTTTGTGCACTACTACGTGCTGAGGACAATTTTTTAGCCTAAATTTTTTTGAGAGAGTTAGTTGTTTTTAGTCAATTTTCAGTTGTGTAAAACAATCATACACGGTGTAACGAAATTCCCGTACACGTCTGAAAATAGACAGTTCTAATCGTCAATACTAAGAAAAAGTAAAGTTGTTTACTTTTACCTAGCTATCGGAAATACTTCGTTCGTTCAGATATCTGTGAATCGAAAATAAAAATATATTTAATACGAGCTGAGCCGGCGAACTTCGTACCGCCACAGAGTCCGTTTACACGATTTTTGTTACCATGGCAACGCAATAAATAAATATCTTAAAGTTTGGCTTGAAAAAAGGTTAGGTGCGGTAACACTGAAATATTATCTCACGGGAACGCATTACCGGGATATCAAGTATCCTAGGTCTCAATTCAGATCTTTGTCTATCTGTATGCCTAGTTTCATGTAGGTAATTCCGTTTAGCCGTTATTGCGTGATTGACTAACAAACATCCAAACATCTTCACAAACTTTCACATTTATAATATAAGCATGATAGGAAGTAGGACCGGATTTCTAATCTACATAAGATATCTAAACGATTCAGAGGCCAAGCATCTAGCAAAAGTTACTCCCCTATATAACTAAAAATTGCACTAAACTTTCACAAAAATTGTAAACGCTACCAACATTATTCCACTCAATTACTAGCTTTTATACATACGTCTAGATAACCTGAAAGATTAAGACGTTTGAAGACGGTTATGAAGACGTTTTATTGAAAATTTACTCAACTTTTGCCGAGTAACACGAAATTATCGACGATTTGGCAATTTCGCGACGATAAAAGCTGATAGGTTATTACCGACAGACTTCTGGCTGACTTATGCGGTGATTTCTTCGCTCGTAAGGTGGAATCACAGCGTAGAAAGCTTTTTACTTTGAACTGACATTTTCATTCTGTTAATAAATATTAAGACATTTATTTACTGGCACGTAAGCATTTCGTCCAAAATAAAATAAAAATATATAAAATAAATTTTACAGAACAGAAAATAGAATAAACACGTATGAAAACAAACAAACAAATAACCGGCTAATTGCGTGTCGGGCCACGCGCAGTCAGGGTTCCGTAGAAAGAGGGACTTTATCTGCTTTGCAGAACTAACAACTTCATCATGGTAATTTTTAATGGATTTTATACGAAGTTTCTTTTTATTAGTCGGTCGCATATTATTGTTATTATTAAAATTATTTATTGTACCAAGCAAATTTTGTACGATAGGCGGGCTTAATACAAATTAAAATGTTATTCTAACCAACTAATATGTGACGAGAGAAGGTGGTAGTGCCAAACCGAGAAATTAAGGAAATATATCAGACCTCGAGATAAACCAGTTATGGTTTTAGGAGGTCCGAATCCATTTAACATGTACCGATATTATGTGCACATAAATAAATAAAAAATAATGTAATGAAATAATACGTAATACTTTTAAATTAAACTAAACAAATAAATAAATAAACATACACTTATAGATTTAGAGAGTTACATACACAATATAATTATTATCCATTCTGAAGACAGAGATAGTGCTCATGGACTCTGCTCTTGAAAACTCCGGCTAACGGAGCCTGACGGATATACAGAGGCAGCGCGTTCCACGGCCTAAGAAAGACAGAAAGATATTTATTGGGACAAATCAACATATCACAAGAAAAAAAGGCATAAACAAGTAACATAAACAGGTAACGCTGTGCTATGCTTCGGTACTTCAGTAAGATGGAAGATGAAAGTTGCATCCCTAATTTAGGGGTCGGGGGGTACCTTTAATATTTTTTTTAAAGATTTTATTGTGCCATTTTATCCGCGTGATTAATATGTATGTCTGTGCCAAGTTCCAGTTTTCTCATACTTATCTTCTCTGAGCAAGGGTGCGAACAGCGAGACAGGCAGACGAATGGACATGGCGAAACTATAAGGGTATCTTGGCGACTACGGAACCCTAAAAATCGACCGATAAGTCAATCAAACCGCCCCGAGACAAACTCGATCTAAGAGTCCCCATAATGCTGGAAGTGTTACTGTGTCGCTGTAGATAGCACTGTAGCCTAATTATATTTAACTACGATTAGCGATTCCAATCGTCTAACTCTCATGTTACCGTACATACATAAACTCACGCCTGTGTCCCAGAGGCGTAGGCAGAGACCAGGGACTGACACTTGCCACGATCCTGACAGATCACTTTCACTTCCTCAAGTTACCGTAGTGGGACGTATATAGGCTACATGAAGAAGAAAAAAAGCTACTGATTTTTTCTTTTCTAGACGTTACAGCAGCCTTACCCTCGGTTTCTCGTATACTAACAAGCTTCGAGTTAAACAATCTGACAATTTCTTAATCTACCGCTAACAGCTATCATCTGGCCAAACCACAAACAAAAAAAAACAACTGACAGCATCTGTCAGCAGTAGATTAACTATTTGTTAGTGTCCGGGAAACCAGGGGTAAATAGAAATCGAAAACATGTATCGATCTCGTTGGTACTTCAGCGCTTGAAATCCCAATCCTCGACTCTTTCTCTCTCTGGGAGAAGGCTTATGCCCTGCAGAAAGCCATAACAAATTGAACGAGCCTTAACAATAGGTATTGAATACAAAAGGTTGTTTCTTAAAAAAAGCCTCTTTCCAAAAATATCTCGACACACACTCGAGTCTGTGAGAACAATTAGTAGCCAGCCAGAGCGGTGCGTGTGCGCCGTGGGTTCGCGGGTCATTGTTCTTTGTTCGCGAATTTTTTTAAACTATTTTACTGTACATATTTTATTACAAATTTTATATATATTCATACATTATTTATTTTAATCAATACAATTTTAATTCAGATAAATTTTTCACTGATTTTATAATGATTGTATTATGTTTTAATATTAATTAATTCTGCTGTGATGTTAACATTTTTATTATTATTGCCGTTATTATTGTCAAATATGGACCCCGGTCTGAAATAAACATTTTCATTCATTCATTCATTATTTTAAAAAAAATTGTTATGTCTACTTAAAAGGAATAGTCTAAATAAATGACATTTTTTATTACTAATTACATAACCACAGCGACCGCCCAGATTTCAGCTGCTCAAGTTATGAACGCGTCCAAGTCGTAGTAGGCCAACTAAGTAGTTCAACGAAGAACAGGTTAATAGTCCAACCGTCAATCTAGGCTTAACGACACTACAACAACACGCCAAGTAATAAGAGATTTCTAAGAGTCCATTAAAGAATGTCTTTGTAAACATCTCATTCAATGGGGATGACAACTCGAAACTAATTACAGATGGCGCCATTGAGATTTGCCCCGAAAATGTTTGTTTTGCTTTATAAGTGTTGCTTATTTTCGGATTTTTTTATGGAAAGTCAACATAAAAACGTTATGAAATGCTTTTTACTAAAAAAGGGAAAGCTGTAGTTTATAACAAAACTGACAAAGGAAAGTTGTGTATACCGGAAAACGAATGCAAAGGTAACCACAAAAATATTTTTTTAACATTTCTTGCAGAAATAATCGCATACCTTTATTGAAATTCCTCTTTACGGGCTGATTTGTTGATTATAAAGTGTAAAATGTTAAATTTACTTAAGAAACTTACTCAGAAACATCGAAAATCATTGTAAAATTATCCACACTATGTAGGTACCATATTTTACTCATAAAATCATACTGTGTCTATACATGAACTCTTTTAATTTTATTCTAGTTTGGAGACGAAGCAGCTTTATGAGCGTAAAATGATGCTGCGGGACTACTACTTGAAGGTTTCTATCACCAACAACTTTATAAATTGTCCTACCAGAATTTGATATTGATATCTATAGATATCTATTCAGATCTGCCCAGTTTAATGCTACGGGCTGGCTCTGGGTTATTAAGTGCTGTTGCTTACCTATTTTGAGATACGGGCTTAGGCCCAAAAAATGCGGGTTACAGTGTATGATTATGATTTTATTAAATAGAACCGATGTTTACAAGTACCCAGGAACATTATTTTACTTCACTTACAAATGCAGCAATAATAGCTGGGTTTACATTTGCTAAATGGGTTGAATTATTGATATCAAGGCTTGCAATTTCTCGTTTTTAATTAGTTTTTAAGTTTAACAGTCTAGGTACCAAAACACTGCCTCCGTTTTTAATGAGTGTGAAAGATGCGGACCTGAAAACAAACAAGAATGATAAAATATAACTTAGACAATAATTCTGAATGTATTTCATTAGTATTATTTGTACTTACCTTTGCTTACCTGCATAGAATTTTTTTTTTGTATTTGTTGACAAGAATTATATAATACCTATAAACTTCTTGATAATCAATTTACTTCTTCCAAATGGGTTAGAAGCCACAGTTTTTCTATTGCAAACTTAGCAGTGAATGCGTAGGTACAGTTTTTTTTGAAAAAAGACTACACACGAGGTTTCATCATCATCATCATCATTCAGCCACAAGAGGTCCACTGCTGGACATAGGCCTCCTCCATGGATTTCCAAAAACACCGGTTGGGAGCGGCCTGCATCCAGCGCCTTCCTGCCATTTGGATGAGGTCATCTGTCCATCTTGTGGCTGGTCATTCTCATTTACATCTGGTCATCTGATGGCCGAATGGAGACCACATAATTATCGGCAAGCGCAGCGTAGGACACGAGGTTTATATAATCACAAATATTGTCCTTTTCCCATACAAATAGTCAAGAAAACGGGAGATCCTCCATTTTGATTTTTTTGACAGTTGCCACCCCCACCATTCCCGCCCTGCTAGCATTATTTAGTTTTTTGGCAGCGAACATAAAAGATACAAACGTCAAAAAAGTTTTGTATCAAATAATTGGATAAAAAGAGGTGGCTTTTTTTCTTCGATATGAACAAAAGAGAGAAAGTAATGCTGTCAGTACGTTTCGTTTTATGATCTCAAACTACATCCAAGTGAATTAATCAAAAAATAATGTGACGTTCTCTTCCTTGCAGTAACGTACCAAGTGCAGCGCCATCTATAAAGCAACTAGGGAAGAAATAAAAAAAAAGAAGAAAATCCCTCATTAGAAAAAAAGAGGTAGATTTTTTTCTGTACTCGATTTTTAATGAAACCAATGAAAGGCTGGCAACCTTTTTCTGCATTACGAAAAAAACAAGCGCGGCAATTTGTTCTGTTTTGTTAGTTTTTTACTAAATTGATAATTTAACAGTACGCTTTTAATTATTCTAAATATTTTTTTTTTTCGTAGGTGTAGTAAAAGCACTATGTAGCACTCGGGAGAAAGCCTCTCTGCTGCGCGCCGGGCATAAACATACTCTCGAATAGAAATAGATCATTTTCTCCCCTCGTTGTACAATGTACTAGTTATCGTAATCATTAAAACATATTATTATATTTTACATTACATTAATTACATAACCTTACGCCTGTATTCCGGAGGGGTACTCAGAGGTTTATCACTCACCATGATCCTGACAGACCTCCTTCGCTTCGTCGTAGTACATCCCCTAGGTGGGAAATTATTGAAGCTAAGCTAATAATGTAGGAGATATACAACTCTCCCCATAGGCTAGCACCAGCATACGTATTGTGCATACACAATGAGAGTGAGAGTGAGTCATGTTCTTAATGTGACCTGTCGAAAAGTCATTTTAGTCACATGGTACCAAAATGTCTACCTGGAACGTCGCTTACTGGCTCTTCCAACCACATTAGGTACCTCGATATATCTATTTCATCAATCTTTCTTCGCAGCAAGACGCTGGATGCAGGCCGCTTCCAACAGGTCTTTTGCAGTGGACTTCTTGTGGCTGAATGATGATGATGAATCTTTCTTCATCATTCATTCTTTATTCCATTTTATTGTATTTAAATTAATAATAATAACAGCAAATTAACAAATATTTCCTTTATCTGTGCTGCCAGACCTTGCTTCTTGCCAAATTTTAAGTTCCTGGGAAAGATGTCTTGCGGGAACTGCCACTCAGATCTTGACTTAACAATGAGCAAGATTGTACGAAAAACAGTCTCATCAAAGTGACTTTAAGTGAGCTTAAATTTTTTACAACTCTTTTGATCTTGAGTCTTACCTTATTTATAAAAAAACAATTCCTAAAACACGATTATAAATAACTTCCACGCAACACAATCCCTTGTCCTGATCCAAAACTAGGATACCCTGCACTATAGTAACCAGGCAAAGACATCACAAGCATGGAAATACACCCAGCCTATTGCCATTTGTACAAATCAAGCACGTCGACCAGAGGCAATCGAACCCATGACCTCAGTTTTGGTAGTCACGTGTTAACCGCTATAGATAGATAGATAGATAAATAGATATAAGGCAGCCAAGCAGTGATGTTTAGAGGAAACGCTGAAAAACCTGAAACTGAAACCAGCGCCATCTCTTAACGAACCACGGAACTTTCTCCTTTAATGACGCTTAAGCCTACCTCACGGGCAGGATTCACAAACCGTGCTGGCCGGTGGCGGCTAGTTGATACAAACATTCAACAGGTGGTCTGCGAAGGCAGGGGCATAAATCTGGTTATTAGCGTAATATTTTGTATCGTTTAACTCATCGTTAAACAGGTTATGGACGCAACAGGGTAACATGGTAATGGGTGATGAAAATCGTTATTTGGACATCGGTAAACACTTAACATTTCCTCAAGTGTGTCATAGAACTATTTATTGACGTAGGGCCGTGTTTAATTATTTATCAATATTTATATTTTACCAATGTCTTTTTTTTCTAAGTTACGTATATTTGTGAAGTTATAGTAGCAATACCGCTCGGTAACTGTGAAGGAAAACATCGTGATGAAACCTGAGTGTCTAGTGTTCACACACCTCAGTGCTTGAAATTGCCAATCCACGGTGGGCACGCGTGGTTTTTTATGTAGCCTATATACGTCCCACTGCAGGGCACAGGCCTTCTCTCAGAGAGAGAGTATGGGCTTAATCACAACGCGTGCCCACGGCGGATTAGTAATTTCAAGCAAATTTTATTACGACTAATGAGTGTTGAGGAAGCGAAAGAGATCTGTCAGGATCGTAGCAAGTGGCAGTCCCTGGTCTCTGCCTACCCCTCTGGGATACAGGCGTGAGTTTATGTTATGTTATGTTATGTTTATTACAATTAATTGGCTTTTACCGTCTACCTCTACTTCATACGGATTATAAAATGAGGAGTCATTCGAATGGTGGCGTGGTGACCGGGTCACCTATCTCCCTCTAAAATGGTTGAGACTGGTGATGGCTGACCCCTGCGTTATGCTCGTGAACGGGTGCTGTTCGTATGTCTGGCCGCAGCATTAATGTTTTTCCTACTTTTGTAAGAAGTGTTATTTTGGCTTTTAAAGTTATTGGTGGCTATCACGGAATCACATCATATAGGCTTTGATGTATAAGTTTAAGATGATTTGAGAAAAGTTGGTCAGAGTGGAGTTTTTTTTCCGCTGCCTGTTTCTCCACTACAAATACGGCCCGAAGGCAGCGGCTAACATAGTAACATAGTAGGTACATTGACATTCAGCAGACAGAATGTAAATTCTTTACGTTGAAATAAATTATTGATTTCTGATTTCTGAATATAATAAAACTAGAATTGAGTTTGTAATTTTTGCTTCGTAGAGATTCATGTCCATACTACTAACCGTTGAAGAGCCAACTCTGGCTCAGGTTACCGGCCATCAGGTTATTCATGTCAATCTAGTACACCATCGTCAGAACTGAATAAGCATGCAATTTTTTTTTATTCTTCTATATTGAGGAAAGTCACAGCTTCTTAAAATACATAGGTACATACGTTATTTTTTTATTAATTGGTACATATTGAAAACAGTTTTCCTCGAATGTTTATAAGAAAGTCTGCTGAGACATAAAACAAAGTTAAATTTCATAAGGGTGGCCGAGAACAAGGAGGAGTGGAAAACACAAGGGAAGGCCTTTGCCCAGCAGTGGGACACTGAAATGGCTACATAAAAAGCAAATCAGTGAAACAACAATAGGTGAGTCTGAGAATGCAAATAATTTTAGTTTAAATTCTATGAAAAGTATCAAATAAGTAAAGCAGCTTGACGACGAAACTCACAATCCAGTCCAGTCGGAGGCAGTTCAACCTTTGCAGCTTGACGACGAATCTCACACATCCAGTCCAGCCAAAAGCATTTCAACCTTTGTTGGTATCTTATCACCCGTAATGTTTAATACCTTGTCATTGTCGTCGTGAATTCGATTCCGATTGGAGGAAGCCATACTAGATTTGAACAAATCAGTCTGTCTGTTTCGAGTTTATGATGCCTTGCTCGTTTATCATACCCTGAACGAACCAATCGTCTAACTGTCAAATTTCGTACTAATGGAAAACTGGCACAAAAAAAAGGCAAATAACGTGGTTATTTTTATTCTCTACGACCTTTTCCAGGTTACTTTTCATAATGTGACCTGTCGAAAAGTTATTCTACACGACATTACTATAATTTGGTAAGTCTTAAAAATAGAAAAATGGCGTTAGGTGTTCGTATTTTTTCTTGTCATTCTTTTTAAAAAGGTTGCGGGGTTATTTAAAAAAACACGATTCTTCTAAGACACTCCTGAAATGCAATTTAAATCGTCTAAGGTACAGTATTTCCCTTTATCAAACATATATTAAACTACATTTGTGGAGAGTTTGTTTTATTTATAAGAACACTATTCATAAGGAATAGTGTTCTTATAAAGAAAATTCTGTAAATAAAAATATATATAAGATGTTAGATTTTGTTACCTGTTGCCGTTACAGACCACATTTGTCAAAAGTATAGAAAATCCTATTTTTTTTCATGTGCGTCCCAGAGCAGGACACAGACCTTCTCTCAGAGACAAAGCATAGGCTTAATTACTAAGTGTGCCTACCGCGGATTGACAATTTCAAGCGGTGAGGTAGGCATGTGAACACTTCACACACTCAGGTTTCCTTACGATATTTTCCTTCAAAGTTAGCAAGTGGTATGGCTACTACAACTTCTCAAATGAATGTAACTTAGGAAACAAAGCCAGTACATGCCGTGATTCAAACCCACGACCTTCCGAATGTGAGGCCGGCGTTCTGTCGCTGAGCTAACATCGCTACTCATTCCTTTACTATAATTAAAAACGATATTGCGCAGCACAAACCATGCAAATTATTGACGAAATCCGAAATAATTAAACGCCTGCCTGGGCTTGAACAACATCCACTTCGTCACCGTAATCATTATATTACTCTTAAACAAGAATCGCTGGTATTGTATCTGTCTGATGCCTCAGGCCAATACTCGAATTTTCGCAGTATCCATCTTTCTTGTCTAAATTGAATAACAAAAACAATTGAAAGTCGATATTCAAATGTTTCACATTTTTTAAAAAAAGAACATCATAGAAACCATTTGAAAAAAGTTTCATTCGAAAACCTCAAACCATGAAGATTCTATGTCAATTCAAAGAACCTATTGCAATAAAACGGCAATTTCATACTTTAACCCCTATTATTAATTAGTAGAAATACTATTACTATTGATAAATCAGTAGTTGGTAGTAAATATATGATCAGTAGTTGCTTTTAAATTATTCGCAAATCATAAGTGGCATATATGCTATCTAGTCCCAGATCCTTGATCCTAGTTTCTCAGTCGTTTTCGTCGGTCATAAATCACTACTCACATGATTACAAGATTTGTAAGACACTTTTTGTGAAAAAGGTTTCTAGAATGCGTTTTTTCCCACTAATAAGTGGCGCTAAGAAAATCTTATGGAGCCCCTTAATAGTACATTGTTCACCGAGAGGAGAAAATGACCGATTACCGTCGAGGGTGTCGTTTGAAGCCCGAGCCGTAGGCGAGGGCTTTAAAACACCCGAGATCGGGAATCGCAGTTTCTCTCGAGTGATACATAGTGCTTTATACTACACCTGCTTGATAGTTTTATTTTACTTTCTACGAAAACTGAATCCTCAAACAACACACAAATTGGAAATGGCGCCAATGGCGTCTGCAATTTTCACATGTTCTTTTTTCAAATTGTTTATCCTGCCGCCGCAGGGTCGCACTGCCAGCCCGACACCATCCAACACACAGCTAGTGGCCAGTGTCATTTTGCGAACTTGGAGATAAAAACTCACTATAAAAACTTTTTGGCTTTTGATATTTAGGTTACCGGTGCATAGTCTTACCCAAAATTAAAAAAGAAAAACCACGTAAGAAATGGATTTTCATACACTTTTCTCTCCCGCTCAGATGCGTTTTCTCCCCGCATATTTGTTCGATATGCAATGACGTACTTTCTACCGTAAATTTGATAAAGTATCAAGGTACTTTCCAAGCAGGTGTCATCATCATTCAGCCACAAGAAGTCCACTGCTGGACATAGGCCTCCTCCATGGATTTCCAAAAAGACCGGTTGGAAGCGGCCTGCATCCAGCGTCTTCCTGCCACTTGAATGACGTCATCTGTCCATCTTGTGGCTGGTCGTCCCACGCTGCGCTTGCCGATATGTGGTCTCCATTCGAGAACTTTTCGGCCCCATCGGCCATCAGTTCTGCGTGCTATGTGCCCCGCCCACTGCCACTTCAACTTACTAATCCGCTGGGCTATGTCGACGACTTTCGTTCGTCTACGGATCTCATCATTTCTGATTCGATCTCGTAGAGAAATTCCGAGCATAGCCCTTTCCATAGCTCGTTGCGTGACCTTGAGCCTTCTTATGAGGCCCATAGTGAGAGACCACGTTTCAGTGCCATAAGTCATCACTGGTAACACACACTGGTTGTATAATTTTGTCTTGAGCGATTGAGGTATATTAGACGAAAAGACTTTTCTAAGTTTCCCGAAAGCTGCCCAGCCGAGTTGGATTCGACGATTGACCTCTTTCACGAAGTTGGACCGGCCTAGTTGGACTGTTTGTCCTAAGTAGACGTATTCGTCTACAACTTCGAGAGTCGTGTTCCCCAATGTTATTGGGGTGGGCACAACACGGGCGTTCGACATGACCTTCGTTTTGTCCATGTTCATTTTAAGGCCCACACGTTGGGAAACTCGACTGAGGTCGTCGAGCATTATGCCGAGGTCTTCCATCGTTTCTGCCATGACTACTATATCGTCGGCAAATCGAAGGTGCGTGATGTACTCGCCATTGATATTGATGCCGCGTCCCTGCCATTCCAGAAGCTTGAAGGCATCTTCCAGTGCGTTCGTGAACAGTTTCGGAGAGATAACGTCTCCCTGTCTCACGCCTCTTCTCAATGGAATTGCCTCCGAATTCTGCTCCTGTACTCGGACCGACATGGTGGCGCTGTTGTACAAGCACTTCAGCACCTCGATATACCGATAGTCAATACGGCAACGCTGGAGAGACTCGAGCACTGCCCATGTCTCGATCGAATCGAAGGCTTTCTCATAGTCCACAAACGCTAAGCAGAATGGCAAATTATACTCCTCAGTCTTCTGTATAATTTGCCGCAGCGTGTGGATGTGGTCTATGGTACTAAAGCCCTTTCGGAAACCGGCTTGTTCGGGAGGCTGGAAGTCATCAAACCTGCGTTCGAGACGATTCGTGAGGACCCTCGAAAACAGCTTATAAACATGGCTCAGAAGCGAGATGGGTCGGTAGTTCTTCAATAGAGAGTTATCCCCTTTCTTGAAGAACAGCGTCACCACGCTTCTGTTCCATGCTTCTGGCGTTTTTCCTTGGAGCACGACGGAATTGAAGAGCTTCTGAAGGACTTTAAGTACTGGTGTTCCACCCGCTTTCAGTAGCTCTGATGTGATTCCGTCCTCTCCTGGTGCCTTGTTATTCTTGAGCTGTTTCAGGGCCATCCTAATCTCGTACAGGCTGATGTCCGGGATGTCTTCGGTATAATGTCGGGTCAGTTTGGCTCTCGGATCTTTGTTCAAACTGCTAACAGGTTTTGCGACTGAGGTGTATAGATGTCCGTAGAAACTCTCAATCTCCCTCAGCACCTCTGATTTGGTCGACGCTATACTGCCGTCCTCTCTCTTCAGCTTCGTCAGCTGGCTTTGCCCAATAGACAAGTCTTTTGCGAACACTTTGGAGCCCTTGTTCCGCTCTATAGTCTCTTTAATACGTCCGGTATTAAAGGACCGAATATCGTGCCGCATAGACTTTGAGATATGTCTATTGAGCTGCCTATATGACTTAGCATCCTCGGAGGACTGCAGTTGCAGCGCGCGACGTTTAGCCATGAGGTCGAGAGTATAATTTGAGAGCTTTTGTGGTCTACTCGTACGGTTGGGTCTATAGAACCTCGAGCCCACTGTACGGACAGTTTCTACAAACCTGTTATTGATCTCGTCCACCGATGCGGCGCTCTCCAGGCACTCAAAGCGATTTGACAATTCGAGTTGAAAGTTCTCGGGGTTCTGGATATGGGCACGAGTAGGTCGGAGCGTGGACTTCATGAGACGAGACCTCTCAAGTTTGACATTGATATTCAATGTGCCTCTTACTATTCGGTGATCGCTTCCGGTTTTCACCATGTTGATCACAGAGACGTCATTGAATATTTGTCTCTTGGAGGTCAGGATGAAGTCTATCTCGTTTCTCGTGGAACCATCGGGACTCAACCAGGTCCATTTCCTGTGAGGTGGCTTCTGAAAGAAAGAGTTCATCATAAAGAGTCCCTCTTTCTCCAGGAAGTCTGCCAACCTTTGTCCTCTCGGGTTCCGTTGCCCATAACCAAATTGCCCCACTCTCATCTCACCCTCGCTTCTTGTGCCCAGCTTCGCATTGAAGTCCCCCATAACCACATTAAAATAGGTCTCCGAGGTATGTATGGCCCTACTAATGTCCTCATACATCGCCTCTACCTCCTCATCGGAGTGTGACGAGGTCGGTGCGTATACCTGAATGACCTTCAGCGAATATCTCTTAGATATTCTGAGTATTAGGTACACCACCCTGCTCGACACACTGTTGATGGCCAAAATGTTATTTACGAGGGACTTGTGGACGAGAAACCCGACACCACCCTGGGACTGTTGCTCGCCCTCCCGGTAGTAGAGCAGGTTACCGGATTTCAGGGTTATCGTGTCCTCGCCCTCTCGACGGACTTCAGATAAACCTAGGATATCCCAGTGTAACCTACCCATTTCCTCTTCCAGCTCAATTAGCTTTTCGTCTGTCCTCAATGTGCGAATGTTGTGTATTACCAGGGCCAGTCGTTTTCGTTTTTGGGGGTGGTAGCCAGATCTCTGCCGGAGATTCTTAGCACCCCTTGCTCCGCCGTTACCGTGGCCGCTACCGTAGCCAGGAATAGCGGAGCCGCCGGGGACTGGGGGCCTGGTTTTTTGGTGTATTGCCATGAGGGTATTTGCCTTACTCGCCACGCTTGGCATGCGGGTTGGCGAGCGCAGTATATCGTATTTTCGCAGAAGGCGCTGCTGCCCACCTTCTGGTAATGTCCCTTAGCCGGTTTTTACGGCACCCGCGGGAAGAGATGGGGGGGTACTATTCTAAAGCCGGCACCCCACGGCGTATAGCAGGTGTAGTATAAATATATTTTATATTAATGAAATAGGTGAAGTGGGTAGCAGGAAACAGGGAGTATTTAAGAATATCTATTCCTATCGAAGTAAAAAATATTCAGCCATATTAGAAAACGGGTAACCACCTCTCCCCTAACGTATCAGGATCATAACGCTAAGCCGCGCAACGACACGCCATAGCAATTATTTTCTTACAGAGGCCTTAGGGCGGCTTGACAACTTCTGACAGTAGACGAGCCACTAGTCTACAAGCCTCCACCAATCCGGACTTGGCCCCCGTGGTGGAGTATGGCCTATACCTTCCTCAGGGAAGAGACCCGTGCCCCTCGGTGGGGATATAATGGGTCGATGATGATGAATCGAATCAAATCATAGGACAAAACGGCAAACGCTCTATTTGGTACAGATACGTTTTATCATATCACATTGTAGCTAGTTTTGACGGTGACAGTTTGTTTATTTGTATTTTTTTTTCAATATTTAGTATGTGTAACATACGCAACAGCCTACCGATACATATCTAATCTATTAGATACTAGAAATAATGCTCGTGCCTACAACATCGAAGAAGAAGTCATTCCTGAAATAAGTCCGAAAACATTATGAAAAAAACCGTCCAACTTCGTGTCGGGCCACGCGCAATGTAGGGTTCCGTAGAAAGAGGGTTTTTTTCATCTGTTTTACAGAACTAAGAACTTTACTTCATCGAAGTCATTTTCAATGGATTTTGTAAGAAATTTTACTTTTATAAGTTGGTTGCCTACTCCTCTTTAACTAGTAAAGCCTACTTAGCCGTAATACTTTTCCTTTTTTTTTATTTATGGTTTGGGGAAAATAGGTAAATTTGAGTGCCTAGGCTAAATAATTCGATTTGAGCAGCTTTAAATAATTTTTAAAGCGAAAATAAGAACCAGAATCTACAAAACCGGAGGCACGTCACGCACGGAAGCGTCATCAACTGAAATCATACGAGCTGTTAGTTTCTAGTGATAGCATGACTCGATACAAGGACTCTTTAAATAAACTAAAAAGACTCCTAATCTGTACAAACGTAAAAGATATATTACGTTTGTTTTTTTTACGGAATACCGAGATGTCAATACTTTTTTCAAAAATATTAAACCTACTTTCACTTACGTGTGAAGCGAACGTTAGAAGTTCGAATTAGCCACACACAAATTCACGAAAATACAAGAAATCTTTGAATATTATTATTTTTACATTTTACATTATTACCTTCAAAATGCCGTATCATTTGTAACTATTGACAATATTAAGGACAATTCCCATTCGGTTAAGTATTGAAATCACTGACGATGCTACAGAAAAAACCATCGACGGCTGTAAGTGTAAACACTAAATAAATATATTGTTAGTATACGAGAAACCGGGGGTTAAGCACATCAAAATCAACTTTTACGAGGAAAATCAGTTGCATTGTAAAATAGCAGATAGGTTCCATTTAGTTAACTTTCTGACTTTAGGTTATAAAAGAGCATCGTAAAATTTTAATAGGCTTGATGCCAAAATCTTATTTGTTTAGAGAAGAATAACAATTATATTGAAGATTATTATTGTCTATGGTATAAGCTCGATAATATCAAATTAAAAGAAAATTCATATACCAAACAAAACAGCATATATATACCTACCTACTCAAACCCAAAATGTATTCATCCAAACCCCAATTTCTTGTGTAGCAAAATACCGCCAGATAAGAAATTTTCTTAGAGATATCATAGACTCTAATCAATTCAGGAAAACAAATTTTCTGTCAGAATATCTAAAATATTACTGTCTTATAAACTCAAGTGTCAACGTGGAATAATGATCTTTATTACCATAGCCGGAGAGGTTCACGAGAGTGATAAAAAACTCCCCAGATAAGTCGGTGTGTGAGTTTAATCGGCGCCGGTCTAGCAGTCTAACTGTGGACATTGCTGCGTTCACACGAGTTGACGTGCCGACGTCTTTTGCATTCGGAAAGTTAACACGAGTTTAACCATTAATTGTCTACACGGGCCTGCTAACTTTTGAGTGCTGTTCGAATTTTAAATTTGAAAAAGAGTTCTAGATTTTTTTGTGCTGTTGTTTTTTTTCTGTCAGCTGTTTCTGGCCGAATTTTTTTGGTAAGTACCCGAGCTCAGCTACTTTTTAAAGTTAAATAGGTAACTTTTAAAACTTAGGATGCCACGATTCCTTAGAACTAACTATTGTAGAAATAACATTTGAAGTTGTTGACATCTATTATCATGACAAAGTTTCTTAAAAGTCGAAAGGTATTTAAACGTTTCAGAAACTTTACTCTAACTGGATTTATTTTTTTTCATTAACTTGCTTAACTGTTAGATTACATTACGTTATTGTTTTTTTTTTTATCGTAAACGTTGTGAAGATTTTAATCTTTTAGAAATAAATTTAAATTGAATGTCACCAAAATAATTTTAGTAAACAAAATTAAGCTCATTGGTGAGACTAGTGCCCTATCTGTATTTATTTAGGGATATCTAGACATTGACCGGTAAATTAAAAGCGTGGACTGTATATAGGTGGCTGTAATGACTAACGAACTATGTAGTACATTTGCTCTCTGTCGCGATACGTTGAGAAGTGTTCTGCCCGTGCGGCGGGCTGTGCGCTGCGCCCCCCGGCCGTCGCAGGCCGCGGAGCCCCTCTTCTTGCCCCGCGCGTCTCTCAGACGCCCGGGCCGGTTTGGTCGCCTCCATGTACTCCCCGCGTTGAAGGTTCCACTTCAACTGGCGATTTGATAGGTAGAGGGCAGATGGTGTTGTAGGCGCGCCGAATAATGCCCCTTTTGGTCATGATATCGGCAACTCTGGCTATGCCGTCTTTACCACGGATCAGTTTGATAACGCGGCCTAAAAGCCACATTAGGGGAGGCAACGTCTTGTCCTTTATGATGACCAACGCTCCTTCATCAAGGTGTCCCTTTGAAGCACACCATTTCGTTCTCTGTTGGAGCCAAACCACATATTCGTTAGAGAAACGGTTCCAGAAGTGTTGTTTAAGCTGCTCTACTCTTTGAAACCGCTGAAGATTGGTAATCTTCTCATTTGTGACCTGTGGATGAGGCAAAAACATAAGAGACCTTCCAATAAGGAAATGGGCAGGAGTAAGAGGGATCAGGTCGGATGGGTCACTGGACATGGGAGTTATGGGACGAGAATTTAAAATTGCTTCAATTTGAATAAGACAAGTGGACATTTCTTCATATGTTAGGTGAGCAAGACCTAAAATGCGACGTAGGTGGTGTTTTATAGATTTTACGGCAGATTCCCAAATGCCGCCAAAGTGTGGTGTATAAGCTGGGATAAATGAAAAATGTATACCTAATTCAGTCATCTCTTTTACACAGTCCTGTCTCAGAATTCTTGAAAGTTCATTAAATGTGCCAACAAAGGTCGTGCCGTTATCGGAAAATATAGTTTTAGGCTTTCCCCGACGAGCTATAAAGCGGTTCAAAGCTGCGATGAAAGCTTCTTTAGTTAAGTCTGAAACAAGCTCCAGATGCACCGCCCTTGTAGCTAGACACACAAAAACACATATGTAAGTCTTAACAAGCCGACAGCCTCTACCTTTACGGTCTGCTAGCAGGACTGGCCCAGCGTAATCTGTACCTGTTTCGAGAAATGGAAATTCCAATTGAAGGCGTTCTTTAGGAAGATTTCCCATTATTGGTTGTACAGTGTCGCCTTTGAATCTAACGCACTTAACGCATGCACGGACAGTTTTCTTAGCCAAGTTTCTGCCACCTAGCGGCCAAAAGCTATGTCGGATGGTTGTAAGAAGCAACTGAGGACCTGCATGGAGAAGACGTCTGTGAAATGAGCGAAATATTAGTTTGCATAGATGATGTTTGCTGCATAAAAGCACAGGATGTTTGACATTGTAATCGTAACATGAATAATCGAGCCTTCCACCAACTCTCATTACCTCTGAATCTAAATAAGGCGATAATGAAGCGAGACGATTTTTCTTTGGTAGAGTCTTCCCTGCTCTAAGCTTTTCATACTCCTCTGGGAAAGACTCTTTTTGAGCTGTGCGCAGAAGTAGATTAGAGGCAGTATTTAATTCTGAATGTGTGAGTGAATGATTTTGTTTTGTTGTAGATCTCTTGCAATTATTTATGAACCTGAGGATATATGCAACAATTCTTTCCAATTTTGAGTAAGAAGAGCAATTAACTATCAATGTATGTAAGAATTGATCGTCAGTTTTATGTGTTAAGTGAAACGATTGAATTGTCTCTGGTAGTGAAATTTCTTCATCTGAATTTGGCATTGAAGGCCAAGAAGAAGGAGGTGATTGTAGAAACGATGGACCTGACCACCACATGGTAGAGGCGCGAATTAAGTCCGCGCTGAGACCTCGAGATACAAGGTCTGCGGGATTTTCTTTAGTTGGCACGTAGCGCCATGAGTTTTTGCCACATGTGTCTTGTATTTCGCAGACACGGCGACGGACAAACTGTTTAAGTAGAGCATCTGCTGACGCTATCCAGGCTAGTACAATGGTCGAGTCACTCCACCATACCATTTCATCACATTGTAGCGTGAGTGAGTTCAGTATTTTAGCACCTAATCTCGCCCCCATCAAGGCACCACATAACTCCAGTCGTGGAATAGTGGTTGGTTTGAGAGGAGCCACTTTGCTTTTAGAGGCCAGAAGGTGGACACAAACTGAACCATCCCCAGCTACGGAGCGTACGTAGAGACAGGCGCCGTACGCCTTCTCCGATGCGTCTGTAAAAACATGAAATTGAATGGACTTAGGCTTGTCGCAAGTGATCCACCTTGGTATGTGTAGATTATTTAAGTGCGGCAGAGTGAGGACAAAATTGGACCACTGCTTTCTAATGTCAGCAGGTACTTCCTCATCCCATGAACACCTACTCAGCCATAACTTTTGCATGAGTATTTTAGCCTCTACAATGCAAGGAGAAACTAATCCAAGTGGATCAAATACCTGTGAAATTGTTGAAAGTAAGCTGCGTTTGTTAAGCTTCATTTCTGGATTAATATTGATGTTGATTGAGAATGTTAGTGTGTCTCTACTGCACTGCCAACTAATACCTAGAGTCTTGGAGGGTTCATTTGCGCTCAAGTCTACTGTATTTCGAGTTTTGCTGCCCTGACTTATGGCTTGTAAGACTGTGTCGTTATTTGATTGCCATTTGCGTAGATGAAACTGTCCTGATTGTAGAGTATCTGAAACATTACGACACAATTCTATAGTTTCATTAACTGAGTTGGCACCTGATAAAAAATCATCTACATAAAAGTCATGAGCTATGGCACGTTGTGTGGGTTCGTGTAATGATTCATTTGACAGTTGAAGAAGACACCGCGTGCTCATGAATGGAGCTGATGCTGTTCCATATGTTACGGTATTTAAGGTGTAACGTTTAAGTGGATGGGATGGATCCGATCTCCACAATATTTGTTGTAGAGACCGTTGCGCGATGTCAACCTCTACCTGTCTGTAAAACTTAGTGATGTCTGATGAGACAACAAATTGGTGCTGTCTGAATCGAAGCAAAATTGCTAGCAAATCGTCTTGAATGGTAGGACCGATTAGCTGTAAGTCATTGTATGATTTGCCCGATGTTGTGACGGCAGAGGCGTCAAAGACAACTCTAAGCTTAGTTGTGGAGCTAGACTCTCTTAAGACTCCATGATGTGGCAGAAAATAGGATGGTGTGTTTACTGATTGAGGAGGTGATTCACTCATGTGGCCTAGAGTTTTGTATTCTTCCATGAACTCTATGTAACGCTGCTTCATGACGGGTTCCCTTTGAAGTCTGCGTTCTAACGAAAGAAACCGGCGCATGGCCATGTCATGGGAATTGCCTAGTTCTTCTGGTGACTTTTTCAACGGTACAGTAACAGTAAAGCGTCCATTACCACTTCGTTTTGTTGTTTCTATGTACATCTGTTCGCATGCATGTTCTTCTTTGGTGAAGTCATACTTGGGATGTATTGTGTCTAGTTCCCAGAAGCGGTTGAGATCTGTGTTCAGTTGATTGTTGTTTTGCATGAACATACAGACTGTTTTATTATCTCTAGGCTGATTTAAGGCGCCTGATATCAGCCAGCCTAGTTTTGTCTCAAAGAGTACAGGGTTATGCTTGCCTAGTTGTATGCGATTGGTTCCAATCACACTCCAGAAGACGTCAGCCCCCACAAGTATGTCTATGGCAGAAGGGACGTTGAAAGACGGATCGGCTAGGCAAATTCCTGACGGCAGAGGTATGCTGTCTGTATGTATGTATGTGTTTGGTGTCGAAGAGGTAATCTTTGGGATTATGTAACAATCTAATTTTGCCTTGAAGCCACCATCGCAAGACTGCAAATGTAGTGAGCAAGCACGATTAGTGTTGGACGTTTGACTGTTTATCCCTGTTACCATTGATTGCACCGTTTGAGTAGGTAAATTAAGCTTACCATGTAAGTCGGAGGTAATAAAATTTGCTGTACTTCCATTATCAAGTAAGATTCTGGCATCATGTAGGGTGCCATTGCTGTCCTTTACTTTGACCAGCGCTGTGGACAGTAAAACATGATGTGTTAGGTCTGATTCACAACTACTAGCTGTTAAGGCCACATTTTCATGTGGGTGAGGCTCGTCATTGTGTTTATGTAAGAGTGTGTTGTGCTTGAGCTTACAATACTTGCAGTGGCTCAAGCTGCATCGTTTTTCAGTGTGCCCTGGTCTAAGACAATTAAGACATACCTTGTACTCTGTAGCTTTAAGTATGCGTGTGTCTGTAGGTAATGATCTGAATTGTTCACAGCCGAAGATGTGATGTTTTCCGGTACACAATGGACATGTGACTGTATAGTTGCTCTTGTGTGGTTTGTTAGTGTTGCTAGATGACACAATAAAACTTTTTGACTTGTTAGTAGTATACGTTGTCTCAGGCTTCCCTTTGTTATTCTTTGCTTCTTCAATTGTTTCTAAAAGGTTAGATCTGTTGGTGAGAAATTTTGAGAATTTTTCCAGGTTAGAAGGGTCTGTAAGACCGTTTCTAAATTCTTCCCACTCCCTACTGGTCACAGAGTCTAATTTTGATGCCATGATGTGAATAATTAGGGTGTCCCAGTGTTGAACTGGTTGATCTAAAGTTGCGAGGGCTCTCAGGTTCTTATTTGTAGCGTCAATGATCATACGAAGACCGTGACTTGACTCCCTTTGAATAGATTCAACGTTGAATAGGGCCTGAACATGATTGTTCACTAACAGTTGTTTGTTATCATATCTTTCACAAAGTAACCTCCAAGCTGATTGATAGTTTTCTGATTTGAAATCTAAGCTTCTGATGACTAAGGCCGCACTTCCGTGAAGAGAAGCACGTAAATAATGGAACTTATTTATGTTGTCAATGCTGTTTTCTTCGTGAATTAAGGAAACGTAAATATCTTTAAACTCAAGCCAATCCTGGTAGCCTCCGCTGAAATGAGGTAGGTTGATTTTAGGTAACCTTACATTGTTTTGTTTGTGTGTTAGCACTGTTGGGACTTCACCAGAGCTTACCTCAGACTGCGCATCCGCATTTTGTCGTTTGCGATTTTTCGCAATCAGCTCGCGAGCAGCCGCGAGCTCCCTGTAATACAACCTATCGAATTGCTCACGCTCGCTATATTGCTCTTCAGGACTTTCAGCTAACACTTCCAACTCACTCTGTAAAGTGTCAAAGGTCTCGTATAAAGCATCGAGTTTATTTGTTCTCATTTCAACCTCCATCAATTGGGACTCACTTAACTGTTCGTAATTTTTAGTTAGGGACATGTAATTTATAAACTGAGTAAGTTTCGACTTTAGTGAAGCACGTTTTTTGATTAATTCTTTGAATCCAGTTATAGCCTCTTTAGTCGCCATTTTATGATGGTTGTTTTGAAGATCAGAGGTTTTTTTTTTTTTTTTGTCAACTTCACAGATTAAGCTGAAGGTAAAAGTGAAGCGATGTAGTTAGACGGAGGATGGCAAAAAGATGACCGATGCGTTTGCTAATCGTAAACGGCAGGCGTTAGGCTTTGTTCGTTAAATTTACTATTTTCGAAAATGATATACCTACGTAATGTAGGTAGATTATGGATGTGTACCCTCAAGTAATGTTCTTTGTTAATTTTGAAGTAATTTTGGGCTTTATGTGGATGTATGAATGTTTTGTATGAAGTATAAATGTAGGATGTAAGTATATAGATACGTTAAATTGTTTAGGCGTAGGATAAGTAGGTAGGTTTTAGGTAGGTAAAGAAATTGGAAAGATCTCACAGTTTTGCCGTCCGTAGGTGATCCGTCGAGCTTTCACTGCAAGGTCCGAATTCCAAGTAGACTTCTTTCTTGAGATGAGTGCGATCCCCGTAGCTACGTAGCTACGCCGTAGCAGTTTTTGCATACGATCACGAAGCGATGACCTTCGCTGACTGAAGAGATGCTACGAAGCTGGTGCGCACCTCCACGAAGAGCTGTTTATCTCACGAGCAGATATGTCCACCGGTGACTCGTCGCAAACGTAAGCTCGCACGGTGCTTATGGAAGCCGCGAGCTTTGATGATTTGCTTGAAGAGACGTGTCGATGACGGTGGTGATCGCGGCGTACTTTTTATTCGTTCGTTAGTCCTTCTTTTTGCGAGAAAGGACCATATGGTGAGACTAGTGCCCTATCTGTATTTATTTAGGGATATCTAGACATTGACCGGTAAATTAAAAGCGTGGACTGTATATAGGTGGCTGTAATGACTAACGAACTATGTAGTACATTTGCTCTCTGTCGCGATACGTTGAGAAGTGTTCTGCCCGTGCGGCGGGCTGTGCGCTGCGCCCCCCGGCCGTCGCAGGCCGCGGAGCCCCTCTTCTTGCCCCGCGCGTCTCTCAGACGCCCGGGCCGGTTTGGTCGCCTCCACTCATTTAACACCATTTATCGTCAAAATACCAAATTTAATCCTTAATTAAATGGAAAAGGGCTTAATTTTCATGAATGTAATGTCGCATTTGCAAAATGTTAGTTTTGAACGCAGTGTAAATTCAGAAAATAACTATGCACATTGCTTAATTTGATTAATTGTTCGCGTTTATTTATATTTTTTTATTCGGAAATCGGGACGTTAAGTCGTAAATTATGCGATTGCATTCGAACAGCAAAACATCATTTCCAATTACAATGACTAGTTGTACAGTTCACACTACACCGACTTTTGCATACGTGCACTCTACTCGGTTACGTTACGGGCGACTTCGCAACCAATATTAATGATCGGTCTGGTGTTGCCTGTACTTATTTTTTTCTATACTGATTGCATAAATATCTTTTATATTTATATTTTAAATAAATGTCACAGTAAAATAAGTGTTGTGCACTATAATTTTACTGACACGAGTTTAGATAGGCATATAAATCAATTGCCGTGCGGGTGTCTCGTAAGAAAAGGGAAATCACCCGACCGATTTTTTATTAGGTACTTTGTTTGCCTTGACATAGACAGAGACATCTTGATTCATAATTATTAGTTACACTTCAATTAACAATTCGGATACAATAATTACAATTCACAAGCAACATAATTATTATAATAATTACGATTAACACAAATAACATTAATTCTTTAACTGCACCACGGCACGCACTCCGTAGTACAATTATGGGTTACCGTAGGCACTGACTGAAAATCAGCGCTGAGGGATCACTTCCTCAGCACAACGCTGAGTCAGCTGCCTTTTGTGGCAATGTAGATACACCACAGGCTACATCTATAGTCCTGTTTTACTTATTCGTTTTGTCTTTTGTGTATTTAGTTTTCCTTCTGTGTTGTGCATATTATGTTACTTATGTGCTTATTTTGTTTCTGTGATGTATCTTGTTGGTATAATAAATGTCTTTCTTCTTCTTCTTCTTCTTCTTCTTCAATTATTAATATAGCGCTAATAATATAAATTCCAAAAATAAGATTCGAGATTTGGGATCAAGAATAGGTTGTCACACATACTTATATTTTAAGTAAGAATAGAATATTCGGAGTAACCATTGCATTATCAGTATACTATACTTCTCGAAGTACGGTTTGGCGGATTCGTTCTTTAATCCTAGGGAGGTTAAAAAATAAAATCAGATAAAACCCAAAATCTGTGTAGGACTTGCCACTCGGGATGACGTTACGCGTCGTACTAAGGTCACCGGGCCACCTAAAAGGAAATGAAATCATGTGATCTTTGAAATTGCTACGTTTAACTACCAATAAAATTTACTTCCAGTAAGATTAATTAACATAGATAAATGCAAGTGTAAACGTGTAAGATAAGATAAGATAAGATAACAATATTCTTTATTGCACACAAGAAACAAGAGACAAAATAGAAGTAATACCTACAATAATACCTATGAGCAATCAAGACTTGTTTTTTCCCGTTGCTTAATTTCACTGAAGTGAACTTTCTGGCACTAAAATATGCAAACTGCTCTTAGAAATGGAAGCTTGACTTTATAGTGAAAACCATGTATTTTAAAGCAGCTATAAATATTTTGTAGTGTAATTTATAAATCAGTAACAATTATATAGTATTGCTGTAATAAAAATATTATTATTAAAATTCTCTTTTGCACTTAAAAATAAAACGTAAAGAAACACAACGTTACGATACTTTCCACCACACTATGTTAAGCTATTTACAACATTATTTGTATTCATTATTTTCAGACCACACTTAAATTGGTCTTGCATTTATATTGCCAATTTGTTCGTAGCGTAACTGAGTAGATTAGATGCGAGCCTTTAAGATGAATATGCCGTTGACTTTACTTGTATATTGTAGTTGGTACGCAACATTTGCTCATAATGACACTTCATAAGGACCACGACCGCTCTGTCAAGGGCAAACCGACGATGAAGAAAAGTGTCTTAAATGTATACCTACTACTTAAGGCGTGGAGCCCACTGATTTAGCGTCTGGCTCGGGCATGGCGCGGACATCATTCTATTTCATTCAAATACCGTACCAAGCACGCGGTCATAAGGTCATTATTTGAACACTCTCAACGGCCTTTCGTCGGACATGCTGTAGCACGCCATTTCGGCGCCCGCGCTTGATTGCAGTCAGTTCCAGGTCAGTTCGCAGTCAGTTCCTTCGCTCCACGCCTTTTAATAGTCATCCCCGCAAGGTCCGTGCCATACCAGATCAGTGGGCTTCGCGCATAAGGCTTTATTGCACTAGCTGCTAGATATCGGATGCCAAGCAACAAAGGTGTGTCCTGTGAAATCCGCAATGGATACCTCGTAGGATATCACCTTGGTTTTAGTTACAGAAGAGCAGTTTCTGTTTAAGTAAATCCTAATTTAATACAGGTGAAAAACAATTTCTGAAACGGGATGTGTAGAATTTGTCATCATTATTTGTTAAAACTTTTATTCTACAATTTCTGATATTCGTTTCTGTCTACAATTTATGATATTTCCCTTGTTTTACATACACTTTTATGATATTTATAGGTACTATTTATATTTAACGGATCCAATTGCAACATAAATAGTTGCAATTGGATCCGTTATAAGTATAACTATGTAGCTTAATTATTAAAAATACTATATTTAATGTGGTGTTTTACGGTTTTTCTGCTTAGTAATGGTGCTTGTTAATTCTAGAGGAGTAAGATTGGAGCCTAAACTAGATCAAGAGATCTGTATCTTGGGATTCCAGGCCTCCCGAACTACAAAAGATTGGTACCATATTCGACGCGTCATCAGCAAAAGGACATGGTACACGTTAAATCAAAAATTACATATGTTAGCCAAAAACTAATATAAAAGAGAGTAAAATATGTATGTACCTATGTGTGTATGTAAGTGTGTCTTTGCTCAGCCCCACGACCGGAGTCTTGGGTTCGGGTTTAAGACACTAAGTAGAGGGTGTGTGAATGTATGTGAGGAGTGTTTACTTGTGAATGTAGACAATAATTTGTATAATGAATAGTAATATCACAGAAGGTGAGAAAGTCTGGAGTTACATGCGTACATTATTATGTAAGTGAGGTAAGCTGGTATGAGATATCAATTTCAAGAAGGTTTTGTGTTTAATCATAGCAAAGGTTGTTTAAGTGTGCTATTAATAACTGTTTTAGTTCATGTTTGGTAAGATGACATATATTGAGGCACTTGTTTAACCTTTTAAATTATGACCTTGAAAAGAATAATTAAAAACCATAGTTATGGGAGCCCGATAGGATTCTTTAGAATTATACAGATAATGATTTGTATATTCTACCAGCACGAAAACACTAATATCGTTGCGTAAAAAGGTCATAAAAAGTGTAGAATCTTCTGACATTACTATTATTTATACGATTAAACGTTTTACGAGGGGTAGACGAGTTCTTGAATGGAGACCGTGGAGTCTTCAGACTCGGTGGAGCGATGATATTCGGAAGGCGGCTGGCAAGAGCTGGATGAGAGTATACCGAGGACCGTGCTCAGTGGCGTGCTCAGTGGCATGGCGGAGAGGCCTATGTCCAGCAGTGGACAAGCGTAGGCCGATGATGATGCTGATGATATGATTTTGATTAGTTAATTCAATTCAGTTCAGTTCAGTTCAATTCAATTCAACTCAACTCAATTTATTTGTACAAATACGATTGTTGGTCAGAGAATGCTTATGCATTACAGTGCACAGTATATAAAGTCTAGGCTTAATAATTTCTCTGAGCTCTTTCTAGTTCCATGAGAAAGGTTTTCGGAGCTCCACCCAATTCCTAATACAGTCGATCAAGATAGATTGCGCTATTTTTTGGGACAAAGAATGAATATATTCTTTAAAGGAGAGATTTTTGTCAATAATTTTGCATAAGTATTTAATTTTGACCGTTTCACGAACATTTGGACATTCACAAATAAATTCTCGATTAAAATCATAGTTATGAGCTATAAAAGGGGTTGTAGATGTGACTAATTGGCATTGGTTTTAATTGTGTAAATAATATATTTTGTTTTATTCTCATTTAATGTGCGACCAGTCAATACGTGCGGAGCCAACCTAACCGCGGGTTTCCTCACGATGTTTTCCTTCAAGTTAGCGTGTAGTATTGCTACTACAAATTCGCACATGTCTTTCCTGCGGGCTAGGTCGACTATGCGGTCAGGGACCAGGAACTTTAATAAAATCTGAAACATCGTTATATTTTAAGCTGAACTCACGTTTTGCACCAAACTTAATTGACAGTAACGATTCGAGCAATAAAGCTCAAAACTGCTTAGTTTGTTCTCTTAAATCTCTACGATTCGACTTCGTCTCTCAAATTTCTATTGTTCGCCATTTTCCTACCGCAGCACTTTTGAAATGTCATCCTTTCTAGCTAGCCAAAAATGTAGTAGTCTGATTTTTCGAGTAAAATAATCGAATAGTAAAGTAAAAGTAAAAAATTATTTATTACAAAATGAATTATGTTACATGCATGTGGATTAATTATTATTAATCTTAGTTTCAATTTAAAACATTATTAACAATAATATTTAGATAACAATAATACCAAACTAAGTTTACTACAACATGTGCGTGCACCGACTAATGAATGTTGATGAAGCGAAAGAGATCTGTCAGGATCTTGGCAAGTGGCAGACCCTGGTCTCTGCTTACCCCTCCGGGATACAGCCGTGAGTTTATGCTATATTAAGTTTACTATGTAAATACAAATAATATTGTTTTTTTACAAAAGTGGATGAGAGAAGCTTAGTCGTCGAGGCATATTTATATGAAACTAGCTGTCCGTCCGTTCAAACGTTCGCTCGCACAACGCCATCTATTTTAAACTTAAAATAAATATTACGGGAACGCATTACCGGGATACCAAGTATGCTATGACTCAATTCAGGTCTTTGTCTATCTGTATGCCAAGTTTCATGTAAATCCGTTCAGCCGTTATTGAGTAACAAACATCCAAACATCTTCACAAACTTTCACATTTTTAATATTAGTAGGATTTAAGAAGCGCAGTATTTATTATATTTTATGAGATAAGATAATTTTTATTGACCAAATAAGTACAAGATATGATATAGTTATACAGAACTGATACAGGTTAAATAGCACAAAAACTTAGGCATCTCTTACTGAGCTTAGCTTAGTGCCTTTATTACAGCAATCAGTGCCACATCCTGTAAGTACTTACATAAAATATGTAATGTAATATAAGCAGGCAAGTGCCTACCTAAAAGACTGGGTTCTTCGAGCGCACGGATTTGCATAGAACTTTGGGGAAAAGAAGGCATTTATGAAATTACATAAACACAAATCCTATTCATAGAATTTCGATGACCGACGTCACTAACACATGCAGTAATAGTCATTTTGGTATATAAACCATATCTAGTGATAATTTAGAGTCATGTTCCCGATTTTTCTGGATGCTACAAAGTTACAAAAAAAACATAGAAATAATCACCGATGGCCCTGGATAGGACACTGAAAAGCAATATATTTTTTTGTCAGATTTTAAATGTTAACCATTAGAGAGTAAAATGTATTTAAATTAAAAACACCTGATTTAGGGGTAATGTCGGAGAACCTATAATCAAAACGTGTGTAGTAAGTAAGAAGGGAACCTCTCTCTGTGTTGTATGTGAGTGAATGTGTGTCAGAGGGTGTGTGATGTTTTTCTGGTAATATTTATTATACATGCTTAATCTCACTATAAACTAGACCTGCAATGTTACCCTGTGGGAAGGGATCAGAAACTATTTTATTTATTGAGAGGCAGTCACTTCTGCATGTACTATACAAAAACTAGGATATTTAAATCATGTTATGAAGAGCCATTATTTAATAGTTATTTATATTAATAATAATAACTTCCGCGCTACACAATCACTTGACCTGGTCCCAAAATAGGATACCCTGTACTATGGTGAACAGGCAAGGACATCACAAACAAAACCCAGACTGAGGCCATTTGTACAGATGTACGGAGCCCCCAGTGGGGCACTATCAAACCCACGACCTCAATTTTGGTAGTAAGCGCATGAACGGCATATACATTAATTACATTATTTGTAAAGAGCCTGTAAAGGAGTGACAGAGAAAAATGAAGAAAACTCTATTGTACTGTCGGGAACAGTATAAAGTTACACAATGGTACCCCAGTTTAGCTGCAACATCTGTGTTGAAAAAACCGTGAACAATTTTAATTTCCCGCCACGCTGCAGTGTGACAGCCTTAATGGTAAACAAAAAGTTCTATTTAGAAACGTCTCTCCTAAAATGACATTTAAAATGGAAATAACAATTGCTGAACCGTATAATTTCATTCAGTTCACTTCTTAAATACGCTATTGACTCAGTTCATTTGATATTCCAATGGTATTTAAATGGGGACGCGATAGTTATTATCATGCAACCTGACAGTTTGTGCTTTTAGGAAAGGTTTATGTAGGACAAAGATTCTATCAGGCAAGCACGTAACAGCGCAGCTGAAGCCTCAACGTAACCGCACATAGCAGTGGTAGCCTAGTGGGTAGAACATCGGATAGTGGTGGTAGCCTAGTGGGTAGAACATCGGACGAGCGGTGGTAGCCTATTGGGTAGAACATCTGATAGTGGTGGTAGCCTAGTGGGTAGAACATCGGACGAGCGGTGGTAGCCTAGTGGGTAGAACATCGGACGAGCGGTGGTAGCCTATTGGGTAGAACATCGGACTACCGCAGGTAGCCTAGTGGGTAGAACATCGGACTCCCGCTGGTAGCCTAGTGCGTAGAACATCGGACTAGCGGTGGTAGCCTAGTGGGTAGAACATCGGACTAGCGGTGGTAGCCTAGTGGATAGAACATCGGACTCGGAAGCGAGAGACCCAGGTTCGGTTCCCAGTGCGGGCATGTAGGTAACTATGACTTAGTTTTCTGAGTTATGTACATTTGTGAAGTTATGGTAGCAATACCACTCGCTAAAGGTGAAGGAAAACATCGTGAGGAAACCTGAGTGTCTGAGCTATTCACATACCTCAGCCCTTGAAATCGCCAATCCGCGGTGGGCACGCGTGGTTATTAAGCCCAAACTCTCTCTCTGAGAGAAGGCCTTTGCTCTGTTATGTAAGCACGTAACAATTATCTTACTATTAGTATAGTTAGATAGTTTGACAGAGGCCAAAACATAACGTATAAAGAACAATAGTTATTTCTTAAATAATCACACATTAAAAATCAAAATATTAATATTAAATACATTCACAAAAAGCTTCGTCCATAGTAAAATAGGTAACTTAATACCAATTACAGTCAAAAGTATAAAGTATATTAAGTGTTAACTTACTTAAAATAAAATTATAATTATAATAAATTCATAGCTTCCACACAACACAGTCACTTTTCCCGGTCCCAAACTAGGATACCCTGTGCTATGGTAACCAGGCAAGGACATCACCGACGTGGAAATAAACCCAAACTGATGCCATGTGTACAAGCGTACCGTGGCCCCCAGTGGGAATCGAACCCACGACCTCGGGCATGGTAATCAGATGTTATACCGTTAGACCAACGAGGCAGTCGAAACCTATTATAACAAGAACACTTCAACTGTATAAAAACAGACTTCAAAACCAGAGGCGACTCGTGACTTTATTTTATGGGCGTTCACAAAAAGATTGAAAAGTCTTGCTAGTTGGGCAACTTGTTCGGGTTTAAACACACGCGTAAAAGTTTTAGTTTTTGAAGCACATTTTTGTGTCAGGGCAAGTTCAGGCCGTGGTGGCCCCTTTGATTTTAGGTCAAGGATTTTCACAGTTTTTAATATAATATACATTGTATTGTTCCATTTTTAGCACAAATAACGCACAGAAACTAATTTAAATAGCGGAATAACACAAAACTGTCGTAGATATTCGCGCGAAAAGTGATCGACTGACTTGATGTGATTACTTGATTAGATTGGTGGGACGCGTTTGTTTGTTTACATAAGATCGGCAATAACTCAAAATTAACTGCACTGTGCGTGCACCGCATTGTCACCTCGCCCCATTTGGCAACGTAGCGCATGAGCGGCGCTCCAGATTAGGCTCATTTCTCATATTAAATCTTTTGTTTCACGTACCGGGCCGTTCCAATGTTTCTATTTCGCACTCATTGAATTTAGTACTAGGCATTGTACTGATTTTCGTTTCATAGGAGCGCAATCGCTGGCGCTCCACTCGGTAACAACTTGACACCAAATCTTATGCTTGAAAACATTTCAACTTCGTACGTAGTTAATTATTTCTAGTAAGCTACTATAATGTGTGTAGGTCTTTGTATGCATAGGTTTAAAAATTTATAGGTGGTAGGTAGCAGATAAAATGTTGTTTTTTAGGGTTCCGTACCTCAAAAGGAAAAAACGGAACCCTTATAGGATCACTTTGTTGTCCGTCTGTCCGTCCGTCCGTCCGTCTGTCAAGACCCTTTTTCTCAGGAACGCGTGGAGGTATGAAGCTGAAATTTATATCAATTACTCAGGTCTACTGTCCCTTGAAGCTGTGAAAAAATCAAACTTCTAAGCCAACGCAATCAAAAGATACAGCCGTTTATGCCGCAAATTTTCGACACTTGCAAGGGAATCAAAACCTACAGGGTGCTTCCCGTGAACTCAGAATCTTGAAATTTGGTACGAAGCAACGTCTTATAGCATAGATAAAGGAAAAATTACGAAAACCATAAATATTTAGTTACATCACATAATATATATTTTTTTAATAATTTTAAACTTACTACCCATTTCCTCATAAACGCGTAGAGGTATTAAATTGAAATTCATACCAAATACTCAGGTTTATAATACCTTTAAGCTGTAACAAAATCTAACTTCTATGTCAACGCAATCAAAAGAAACAGCAATTTAAGCTGCATATTTTGAAACTCGCAAGTACTCGCAAGGGAATCAAAACCTAAAGGGTACTTCCAGTCGACCTAGAATCTTGAAATTTGGCATGAAGCAACGTTTTATAGCACACATAAAGGAAAAATTCCGAAAACCTTAAATTTTTAGTTACATTACAAAATATATATTTTTTAATAAATATAAACTTATTACTTTTTTCCTCATGAACGCGTAGAGCTATCAAGTTGAAATTCATATCAAATACTTAGATCTAATTGCCTTTAACCCGTGAAAAAATGTTGTTGACATTGCAGGTTTGTACGGAACCCTCGGTGCGCGAGTCCGACTCGCACTTGGCCGGTTTTTTTATTAAGTATGTACTTAGTTACTTATTTTTGTGGGAGTGCACTGCACCAGCGCTCTATAAGACGAGCCGCCTCTGGCGATGGTAACATTTCGATGCGTATATTAAAACAGGGCTTATGCAATATTGGCTCATTGTCTCATTTTAATGATATTACCTACTAAGTAACACGTTTAAGCCTAGGATCAAACTATTCATCATCATCATCATCAGCCCTTTGACGCCCACTGCAGGATGTCCTGGAAGACCTCCCTCATGGTTTTCATAACCATCAAACTATTAAAACCTCTGAATGCTAATTAGGGCGGCTCGCGCCACTGGATAAGTAACAATAAATGAAAAAATTGACAGAGTTAATTTGAGAATAAGTAAAAAATTGAGAATAAGTAACAATAAATGAAAAAATTGACAGAGTTAATTTGAGAATAAGTAAAAAATTGAGAATAAGTAACAATAAATGAAAAAATTGACAGAGTTAATTTGAGAATAAGTAAAAAATTGAGAATAAGTAACAATAAATGAAAAAATTGACAGAGTTAATTTGAGAATAAGTAAAAAATTGAGAATAAGTAACAATAAATGAAAAAATTGACCGCCTCTGTTCAAAACACTTTAGCGCTAAAAAGCTAGAAGTCATTTAAAAGAATACCTTTAAATTAGAAGTAGGTACTAACCTGTTAAGAACGAATTAAGGAAAATGTTTATTGTAATTTGTATTGCTGTGGATTTCTGTTAAATAAATAAAATAAAATAAGTACGTATACATGTAGGTATTGTAGAAGTATAATTTGGAATCGGTGTCCAAAATACATATGCTGGTCATGAAACCTGCACCGACTACAAATTATACTTCTACAATACCTACATGTATACATACTTCTAATATGTATTCTTTTAAATTATTTCTAACTTGTTAGGGCTCTAACGTTTTGAAGTCGGTTTTTAATTTTTTGATTAAAATTGTTTTTTTTTACTTTTTAGTGAGGAAGCGGGAGAAAATGTCCCTTGTAACCATAATTTACCCTACTTACTTCTTTGCTCAATTTCCATTCCCCAAAGTCTTCAACAAATCAACAAATTACCCTGGGACTACTTTTACGCTATATTCATCCAAAGGATGGGCCCCATTAGGCCTTATTTACTGCTGTCCATTGAAAAGTTCCGTTCTCCATATCTGAAAGTCTTCATCAGATCTTCACCAAATTAAAATGGGACTAATGGACGTTATATTATCTATTCGAACAAAAAAAAATGTCGAAATCGGTTAAAATTTGACGGAGTTATGCGAGAACATAACAAAAAAAAGGAATATACGCGTCGAGTTGAGAACCTCCTGCTTTCTTAAAATGGATTAAAAAGAGCCTATATACCTTTATTTAGACAGATATTATACCCGATAGGAAACTTGAACAAATATCCACGCAATCGGAAAATTGCGATGGATACGTAAGAGTAAAATTATTTTCAATTATCATTTAATTTGACTGTTCTATACCACTGTTATTATCTTCTTCTCCATCTTTCGTGTCCAACGCGTCGGCTCCTCCTTAGACATCTCGCTTCCAAAACCACGCCACTGCAATGGGAACTGCGTCTGACTTAGATTTTGATGCAAAGGATATCCCTCGCTGTGCAGCGCGGTAACGCTGCCAGTGTTATGGGTACCTTTGGGTCGGACATGTCTCGGGGCGGTTTATTTAATTGACTGTACTTGTGTGTGTGTGTGTGTGTGTGTTTTTTTTGTTTCCTTTATTTCCTATATTATGTTTTTTATATTTTTTATTTAATGAAGTAATGATGTAATTTATTTATATGGTGGTAATTTAATTTAGTTGTATTGTTGTAATTTATTTTGTGCTGTGACATTTCTAATTAATTTGACATCATTCTTTTTCAATATGTCTTATGTTATAGAGTAACTTTATTTTTCGCATATTTTATTTTTAAATTTTTCCTATGTTTTTATAAGGTTTCTACGGTGTAAAAGCAATGTCATTTGACTTAACTAAAGTCGGAATAAATACGTCAATACAAAGTCATTTGTTCAACTTATTTGTCGGGCATGATCCTAGTTATTAAAGAACACTAGATTCATAATTTGAATTGATAAAATCTTGGAAACTTCACCCAAATACGAGTATATATATTTCACGCTACGTGAAATCAAGATAGGGAAAATTTCATTTCATTTTCCTTTAAACATCTTGATAATGTAGCATCGGGATGAAATGAAAATAGAGTAGAGAGTAGGTAGTTTGGCAACCTGGAACAAAATTTTAATATGGCAACGTAACAGTAAAATTAAACCAAAGTGTTACAATAATGAGCGTTACAAGAAGTAGGTACAATCGACCGACGGTACATTAATCTCGGTACATCTCTACATTTTCGTTGATAAGTCGCCCGCATCGTAACCCGTAAAGGTCACGGGTGTAAAGGTTGATGTGCTACCGACTGTACTTAGTATCCGATAAGGCTATTTTGTTCTGATAAAGAGGTTGTCAAATTGTGGCGTTTGTGCTTACTGCGTAATATGCGTAGTGGGTAGAACATTGGACTCGGAAGCGAGAGACACTGGTTCGATTCCCAGTGCGGGCATGTACCTATGACTTTGTTTTCTAAGTTATGTACATTTGTGAAGTTATAGTAACAATACAACTCGCTAACGGTGAAGGAAAAAATCGTGAGGAAACCTGAGTGTCTGAGCTATTCATATACCTCAGCGCTTGAAATCCTCGCCAATCCGCGGTGGGCACGCGTGGTGATTAAGCCTCCCTGACATACTCTCTCCCTGAGAGAAGGCCTGTGCCCTACAGTGGGACGTATATAGGCTACTTATGCTTATATGCGTAGTAGGATTGTCGTGGTGTTTCTGTAGGAATCGATTCAATCTGCTTCCGTATATCTATTCACAAGAGGTCCACAAAGGAGTTATGATGACTAAAATATTATTGTTCAAATAAAATTCGGCTCTATCTTATGGACAATAAAGTTTACTAGACATGCGAGGCGAGACTCGCATCATTCTGAATGAGAATTATGGAGCTTTATGTAACAATCAATACCCGCGCAGAGTTTAATGTACTTATGCACATGGACCTTCATCCGTGCACTCAACAAAATTATTACGTTACGGGCAATTTTTAATACGTGAAGTTTGATTAAGGGGATCCAGTGGACTAACAAGCGCCATCGATGAAAAAAAAATCATATATTTTTTACAGCTCGAACTTGCAAAAAGTGTCTGTACAATGTCTCAATCATGTTAATAGTGATTTTTAGGACCCATGGCTGTGAACCTAAGGCAAAAACCTAGGACTAGATGGCATTAACGCCAAACACGGTCGTTTTTGGCATAAATGCTATCTAGTCCCAGGTTCTTGATCCTAGGTTCTTTGTCGTGGGTCCTAAAAATCCTTGTTAACATGATTGAGAGATTGTAAAGAAACTTTTTGGAAATACGATTTGTAAAAGAAGATATGATTTTTTTTCGTTGGTTAGCCCACTAGATCCCCTTAAGCTCTGGTAATGCATCAGTAGAAGCTTGCCTCACAAACGAGTTACGCTGGATTCTGCGTGCATAATGTCAATGGTTTTGTTTTCTAAATTAGGTACGTAGCAATTCCGCTTGCCAATTGGGTATTTGACAAAATATCAAATGAGTTACTTTTAAAACGGAATTTTGTATGAAAATACTGGCTTATGACGTCACATTTCAGAGCACTCTTTTTATGTTTAATCTTCGAGCGCACCAGCGCCACATCTCTGATTAGGGGTTAAAGTGGTCGCCATGGCCGAAACCAGTCGGAACAACCATCATCATCAATCTATTTAAAAATTGTAATAACTAGTAATTGACTAAAAGAGATACATTTTCCGAGATATTTTGTAATTTTTGTTTAAATCGAGCATATGAAATAATTTATTGTTGATCGTGTCAAAGTTAGGCAAACTGCTATTTTGAAATTACTTATGTTGGACGGAACAATAATTTAATGACAATTTGACTTACGTACATTCGTCCGCCAACCCTACAATTACGATCCTATAATGACTGCCTCGTTGGTCTAATGGTATCACGTCTGATTACCATGCCGGAGGTCGTAGGTTCAATTACCACTGGGGGCCGCTGTACACTTGTAAAAATGGCCTGAGACTGGGTGTATTTCCATGTTTGCGATATCGTTGCCTGGTTAGCGTAGCGTATCGTAGTTTGGTACCAGGACCAGGATTTTCTTGTGTGGAAGTTATTTTTATTATTACAATAATTTGAATTCAAGCGTACATTTGTCAATCTACGTAAATTATTTTATATTTAGTGTTACTTTTCTCATGTTTTTACTGAAAACCTCGCAACGTTCTTTACGTCTTGCAGCCTTTATATGTTCCACTGTAGGGCCTTCTCTCAGAGAGAGAGTATAAGCTTATTCACCACGCGAGGAATGTAAACACCTCAGGCACTCAGGGTTCCTCACAATGTTTCACAGTTTCGTTTTTCTACTACCAAACCTCGCATACTCTGGATTATTACAATTCATTCAAGGAAACCATGGCTAGAACATCAACGGCTTCAAAACTATTTTGTTCAAAGTTCTTTTTGCATATTTTAGCAGAAATGCATCGACTAAACGACGTTGCAGAAACGCATACACCTTATCAAAATTTTTAAGCTTTCGTTGAAAACGTATTTTAAATTTCAAAGTGCAATGTTGTTAAGAAATCTGTTTCTAAAACAAGCGTTGCGCTGGTTTATTTTTACTGTAACGTGGTTGAAAATAAACGCACAAAATGCATTTTGCTCTTTGCGAATATTTTCATTTAGTGATGGTATATCTGGTATGATATGGCCATTTATTAACAGAGTTTCTGTCTCACAAAATAGACAAAGCGGAAACATGCACATGACAGGAATGGAATTCAAGAAGATATCAAGATTTACACGCCTGCTCACTGCTAACTTACATCTAATCCCTTTGTCGATTTGCTCCTAATTTCCTTCTCGAGACCATATTTCTTTTTAGCTTACGTTAAAAATTAACTAACTTTAAAACAATCTGCATTTGTAAGCAAGTTCCCGTCTAGTAATTAAAAAGTTAGAAGTAAAATATTTTTCCAATTAATTGTGTGCCGTCAACACTCACGCCGCGATTTTAATAAGCCGGCTCAAAGTTATTGTTTCCAGTCCAGTATTTTCCAATTTTAAGTCTCAATAAGCAAGATGTCTCGAAATTTATAAAGGGTCTACTTAGCCGGCGACCCGTTGCTAGCTAGCGTCACCAATCGGGAAAATTATATCATGTACAGCCTAGAATCTCTAGTCAAGAATCTGGAACTTTAATCAATTTCTGCTAAAAAAAAGTTACTCGTTTCACCATAACCCCTTTAGGAGAACAGAGGCCTTATTATGCGCACCAAAACCTGTCGGAATCCTGACGTTTCCGATAGCAATTAGTATGGAATTTGACAAATAGACGATTGGCAACGTGACTTGGCGCGCCTAATATTATATCATTATCGTCATCATCAGCAGCCCACCTCTACCCACGGCTGCCTTTTCCCCATCACGTCATCTTTCGCGGTCTCTCGCCATTCGCATCCACGGGCTCCCTACCGACCTGGTCACATCGTCCGACCATCGGGCTCTTGGTCTACCGACTGACCGCCGCTACTCCGTTACTGCCCTGGTCCACTTGCCGTCTTCCTGCCACGCCAGGTGTCCCGCCCATCGCCACTTAAGACTTGAGATTCGGTCACCAATATCATCAACCTTCGTCCGACGTCGGATGACGACATTGTCATCAGTGTCTGGAGGCCAAGACTTTCAACCACTGTGTTCTGCCCATCCTCACGTATGTGGCCGAAATATGGAGCGAAGCAGAATATGCACCGGGTGAAAGTGGCACAAAGAGCTGTGGACAGAGCCATGCTAAGCCTCAGACTAGTGAATATCTACTCAACACCGAATAATTCAAAAGAATCAGTGAAATAGTCAGAAAAAGCTGTTCATCAATAATAGGCAGATAGTTTTTAGGGTTGGAACGTTGGAAGTTGAAACAAGTATTAAAAACCTCAGTAAGGTAAGACTCGCACTTTGCCGGTTTTTATGTTTATGTCTTTTTTTGTACACTAGGGTTTTTGACTTGTGTCAAATAGGCAAAGAATGGTTTTATTTACGTAAGTTAGAGCAGCTTCCAATTATTTTTATTTTAACTTTACGGTTAATTGCAATCTTTATGGGTTTCAACTTTAAGTCCGGTAATGGACTAGACAAAAAATGTACAATGTTTTGTCAAAACACTGTTGAATCAATTCTTTACTTAGAATAAAAATTTAAATCATAAAGCTGTGATTTACAAAAAAATATACTTAAGTATCTACTTATGTTAAAACTTTAAGATTCACTGGATATTTTGTAATATTTAGTTGCTTTTACAAATACCATGTTCCTCGCACCGGGCGGCATTTTAGTCACCTGACAAACTTTGGGGGATCTTTCTGCTCGTCAATACAAACAACTTTTACTATGGGGCCAACAGCTCATTTATTTTTTGCTCTGATTTTTTTGGCCCCATAGTAAAAGTTGTTTATATGTATGAGTAAAAAGCCCTGGTATAATATTACATAAGCTCACGTCTGTAAGCATCCAGGCTATCCCGGAGGGGTAGGCATAGATCAGGGTTTGCCACTTGCCACGATCCTGAAAGACCCCTCTCGTTTCATTAACATTCATAAGTCGTTGCATGCACGCACGCTGGTCCGATACTAGGTCCATTATTTATATTTGTTCACGTTGTAATAAATAAGGCTCAGCTTAATAAATTGTCACGGTCGTTGGCTTACCGTTTCCCATTCATACTTTTTAGGGTTCCGAACCTCAAAAGGAAAAAACGGAAGGGTTCCGTTTTTTCCTTTTGAGGTTCGGAATAGGATCACTTTGTTGTCCGTCCGTCTGTCGAGAGCTTTTATCTCGGGAACGAGTTGAAATTAAAACCATATACTCAGATCTACAGTCCCTTAAAGCTGCAAAAATCAGTTCTGAGTTAACTTAAAAAAAAGATACGGCCGTTTATGCTGCAAAAAGCGTATATATCGACACTTAGGGGAATCAAAATTCATAGGGTACTTCTCGTTGACCTAGAACTATGAAATTTTGCAAGAAATATCGTCTTATACTACAAGTACAGGGAAAAACTATACACTTATAGTTCAATCATAAAAATATTTCGGGAAAATCTCGGAAAAAACTGCGAGACTCGATTTCTAAACTATTTATAATATCTACAAACCCTCGGTAGGCGAGTCCGACTCGAACTTGTCCGGTTTTTCAATCACACCCAATTTTTTTACTCGTGCCAAGTATTCATGGACTATTCATTCCTAAATCTTCTAGAGAGTAGACGCCTATATTCTCAACACCCAATTCAGATATCGAAGAAATCACGTTATCAAATGCAAAGAAACATTATTTTGTCGAACAAATTATTTACAATGCGCCCCATGCCACCGCCATGACTTGCTGAATTACATAATCTAATAAGGAAAAATATTTGAAAGCATTTTTCCCAAACATATGTTGTTTGGGAAAAATGGGTGTAAGTTTAACATTTATTCTTTAACCGTGACATATATACAGGGCGTCCCACAGTTATGCTACATGGAGGGAAAGTACCTTGATATTGTATATGGAAAAATTTACCCTGTAGCTTTATCATACCGATCGAAAGGCGGAAATAACGTAGTGTCAGAAATAAAAGGAAGACCGTGAATTTTAACATTTTTTCTCGTGTAGCGGGTCCGACTACAGGTTTGGTTGGAACCGGGGTTCAAACATGTAATTATTTAATAATCTATGAATACAGTTTAAATTGTTTGTGTTTTTCCTGGTAGAATAAAGAATATTCTTATTTTATCTTATCTTATATTTGAGATCTGAAATATATATGATTTTTTAAACTTTATAGCATGAAAAAATATCGCGATATCACTAGATATGGTTTTATTTGAGCTGTACTAAGTTTTGGATAGTAAAAAATATACCAAAATGACTATCACTGTATGTGTTAGTGACGTCGGTCGTCAAAATTCTATTAAAATTATTTTTATTTCTGGAATTTCAGAAATTCCACCAGCTTACCAGCTTTTCGCTCGCGCAGCGCAATAAGTCCGATACAAATCCGTGCGCACACAGAACCCAACCTTAAGTAGCTCTTAAAACGGGTTAAGTAGACCTTAAAAGTTGGTCAAATAGGACATTAGTTTAACTGTGGTTGTTTTACCTGCAAGCTTCGAAAACGACTGTTCCCAGATGTTTTTCTAACGGGACTTCACTCTAATAAAATACCCAAGTTCTTTTGTACTTGGGAAGTTTATCACACCCGCCTCTTACTTTTTTATGTGTTTGCTGTAAATTCTAAGACAATAATGTAAGTTATTATTATTTCGCTCCACCTTTAATGTTGTTTCAGTCAATATTGCGTTCAAAATAGAATCGTTGGCACTTTATTGGTGTCAGAGCTGAGTCCAAAGATTTCGGCAACTTTTTAGAAGATCACTAATTATGACAACAATTAAAAACTTTTGTTTATAATAGATATCCGATAAATCGGTGGTAGCGTAGCGGTAGAACACCGGCCTTACATACGGGATGTTGTGGGTTCGAATCCCGGCATGTACCAATCAAACTCGTGAGGAAACCTGAGTGTCCGAGGTAGTTACATACCTCAGCGCTTAAAATTGCCAATCCGTGGTGGGCACGCTTGTTAATAAAGCCCATATTCTCTCTCTCATACGGATAATTATATCCTTATAACGCGGTGAAAGAAAATATCGTACAGAAACCAGAGTGTCTGAGATATTCGCATACCACAGCACTTAAAATTACCAATCCGCGGCAGAAACGCCGTGGTTATTACGCCCGTGCTGTCTCTTTTTGCAAAAACCTGTGCCCAACAGTGGGACATAAATATAACATAAGCAGCCTATACACGTCCCACTGTAGGGCACAGGCCTTCTCTCAGGGAGAGAGTATGGGCTTAATCACCACGCGTGCCCACCGCGGATTGGCGATTTCAAGCGCTGAGGTATATGAATAGCTCAGACACTCAGGTTTCCTCACGATGTTTTCCTTCACCGTTAGCCAGTGGTATTGCTACTATAACTTCACAAATGTACATAACTTAGAAAACAAAGTCATAGCCCGCACTGGGATCGAACCTGGATCTCCCGTTTTCGAGTCCAATGTTCTACCCACTAGGCTACCACAGCTTCAGTGGGACATATATAGGCATTATTATTATATTATATACAGGATACTAGGTGCAATGTAAAACAAGTGCTATTTTGAACCGCAATATCTCCTAAACCACTGCGATTCCTTATGATTACTTTCTTGGCAAAAAATAATCCAAGCATACTATACAACCTACAGCGTAGAACTTAGAGCAAAAAAAAGTAGGACCTTAATCGTTTCCGCTAGCAACGTTCATTTTGGTGTAAACGAAATAACTATCAAGTAGTCCTACAGATTAAAGAGCATTATAAGTCCGAGAATCTAGCATTATATAATTATTTCATTTCACTGATTGAAGAATTAACAGAAAGAGCTAACTTTTTATCTCGGCTTTGATACTATTTAAAAAGATTGTTGTTTATTTCCAGGACAAAACTGTCTATATAAGATAAGAATATACTTTATTGCACACCGGAAAGAAACAAACATAATATATTAAGAAATGTGCATAGTACAATTGGCCACCTTATTGCTAGTAGCAATTTCTCTAACACGGAGTCTAAGTACTTAGGTCCAGGAAAGTCTAAATTGGTACACAAACGCTTCCGTCGCCATTTCTCGTCTATTTCATTTGCAACATTCCGCGAGCGACTTTTCTAGGTCGGCCATGTTGATATTGACAACATACGACTGTGTTTAGAGTGAGACCGGTGGGTTTTGCACGCATTCTATAAGCGGGCTTCATAGAGTCAACACCACGCCAACCTTTACATTTTCCTTGTGATGTTAACATTGGAGGTTTATTCTTTTCTGTTCGTCTTACTTCTTTTGTTCTCTCTTTTTGTCATAAAATTTTTTCGTTGGCAAAATCCAAAAATTGAGCTTTTATTTCACGCACGGCTGGAACTAGTAAACAGGGCGTTATATATAATACAGTCCACTTAAACAACATCTCTAGACAGTCTATCCAAGTTGGTCCATCCATCATTCTGTGAAAAAAAAATTAAATAAAAAATGAAAAACGACTTCAAAACAGTACAACACTTAAAAGTTTCATAAAATATGTCTTATAATTATTATACATACTTCTAATTTAAAGGTATTCTTTTAAATTATTTCTAACTTTTTAGTGCTGTAGTGTTTGGAAGTTGATTTTTATTTTTATTTAAAAAAATTTAGTGGGGGAGCGTGAGAAAAATAAACAAGTCCGTTATAATCATAATTTATCCTACTTAATTCGTTGCTTTAAAATTTAAAGTTTTCAATTTCCATCAACGAAAATCTTCACCAGAACATCACCAAATTTCCTTGGAACCATTTTTACGCTAACTTATGAAACATTTGGATATTTTTAATGGATGGGCCTCATTAGGTCTTATATACTGTTGTCCATTGAAGAGTTCCATTCTCCATCTCTGAAAGTCTTCGTCAGATCTTAACCAAATTGAATTGGGACCAATGGGATGTTATATCTATTCGAACACAAAAAAAATTATTGAAATCGGTCAAGATTTGAATTGATAACCTCTTCCTTTTTTGAAGTCGGTTAAAAGCTGGTGGTCGTCGATGTCTGTTTGTCGAGCCGCGCGTCCGAAGTTTCATTTGGAGAGTTCATCGAGCCTGATCATCAGCTATTAGTTAGTCAAAGGTTTACAAAAAACAACAACAGACAGATGTTAACAGTAGATTAACGTATTGTTAGTGTACGAGAAACCCGGAGTGAGTAGAGTGCACGTGTGTAAGGCGCAAACTGCGATACGCCAGCTATTGAAACGTAATATTATGTCGTTTCACTCCAGTGTCGCAATAACGTGCGTTAGGCTTGGGTAAAAATATCGAAGTATTGATATCTTTTTTTAAAAACAATCGATGTACTCGTATATTGTCGATTTAACTTTTTTTCAATGTATTGATTTTCGATATTTTTTTTTTTTTATTAAAATCGATATATTTTTGATTCTCAAGCTGGAGCTCTGCTCAAGTTTCATATAATGTATACGACCAATCCGATATTTAAAGACAAAAATTTTGTAGGCTGTATAGGTTCAGTCGTGCGGTGCCTAGTGGGTAGAACATTGGACTCGGAAGCGGGAGACCCAGGTTCGATTCCCAGTGCGGGCATGTACCTATGACTTTGCTTTCTAAGTTATGTACATTTGTGAAGTTATAGTAGCAATACCACTCGCTAACGGTGAAGCAAAACATCGCGAGGAAACTGGAGTGTCTGAGCTATTCATATACCTCAGCGCTTGAAATCGCCAATCCGCGGTGGGCACGCGTGGTGATTAAGCCCATACTCTCTCCCTGAGAGAAGGCCTGTGCCCTTCAGTGGGACGTATATAGGCTGCTTATACTCGTACATAGATAGATAGATAGAATATTCTTTATTGTATGTACACCAGGAATTACAAATAGGTTCAGTTTCCTTCGCCTCGAACATGAACAAAAATGTGTGTACAGCTATGGTCTGTTTCATATACCTACTTACTAACCTTATGCCTGTTTGTGATGTGAGCAGTGGTACTAACTATGGCATTTACAGCAGTGAGATCCATCGTGGCCCCGAGGCGATAGGCTGTGTTGATTATAGTATACCTATAAAGAAAAAACGCTTAACCTCCTCAGTCCTGACCTTGAAAATATCAATGGTTTTTAATTGTTGTTTTCAAGGTTAGGACTGAGGAAGATGAACGCAGAACGCCGATGCAGTGAAGGAATTGCATGATAGCAGCGCGGGACAGTCAGTTAGTTTAATTAATGTCACTGTGTCTCTGTGACTGGGTGTGTCTGTGTGTATTTGTTTGCATTCTTTGCTCCCATGATAATATTGGGCAAAAATATCGATATATCGCAATATCGATGATTTTATATTGCTACATTTATAAAATATCGATACGATATATAACGATGTTATATTTATTCCATTTGTCCATTACAAGTATGGATCGTACATTCTATGTAGTGTCGCAGTAACGTGCTGTAAGGATGGCCCTCCGCGAGTTCTTTTTAGAGTTCCGTAGTCGACAAGGACCCCTTATAGTTTCGTCATATCCGTCCGTCTGTCTTTCTGTCTGTCCGCGGCCTAGCTCAGAGACAGTTAGTACTAGAAAGCTGAAATTTTCCATAGTTAATCACGCTAACAAAACGGTAAAGTCAGCGCTGAGGGATCACTTCCTCAGCACAACGCTGAGTCAGCTGCCTTTTGTGGCAACGTAGATACACCACAGGCTACATCTATGGTCCTGTTTTATTTATTCGTTTTGTCTGTTGTGTAGATAGATAGATAGATAGAGAACACTTTATTGCACAACCAGGTGAAAGATATTACAAATTGTTTCTTATATCTAAGTAGTGGTATACAATTGGCGGTCTTATCGCTTAGAGCGATCTCTTCCAGACAACCTTTGGATGGAGAGGAATGCACCAAGAATACAGTCGGTAGATGGATGTACAGCGAGAGATTACAAGAATATAAGTACTTATAATTACATATTGTACCAATAATATACTTACATGAATACCTAAAAAAAAAAAAATTGCTACTACATTAAATATATATAAGCAGCAGTTTACATGTATATAATATACATGAATACCTACAAAATAAATACATAATTAAATATATATAAGCAACAGTTTACACAGTTCAAACAGTGAGGTAGTGTATTTAGTTTTCTTTCTGTTGTTGTGCATATTATATTACTTATCTGCTTATTTTGTTTCTGTGATGTATCTTGTTGGTATAATAAATGTCTTTCTCCTTCTTCTTCTTAAAATAAAACCTTACAAAATTTTTTGTAGGGTACCGCTACACCCAAATTATGGATGCAATTTTTTTTTCTCGCCTACACCAAAGTGTGGGGTGTCGTTGGATTGGTCGTATAAAAATATTGCCAATACAGCCAAACCATTTTTCGATTTAGGGATCCGTTTGTGAAATATTAAGCTTTAAAGCGCAAATTTTTGCTGGAGTAGGGCGTCCCGGAGGACAGAGGTTCTGGGTTGACTGACTGGAAACTCCGGTATCCAGCAGTTTTGTATAGCATTTACTGTATAAAGTAGGATTGATGATGGCAATGAAACTAGTGAAATACATTTAATTTCATTTCATTACGTTCCGTTTCGTTTCGCTGCGTTTCGTTTAATTGAAACAGTGCATAGAAATTTTTAAACGTTAACGTTGTTAAAATTTTTATGTAAGTAAACGTTATTAATGTCGAATAGAACTCCCGCCCCATTTGCATGGGAGATTTAATTATACCATTTGTATGACCATTTTCAACGATTTCTTAGTTCGTACTACGTATGTATAGGAAGTCCAAATTAAGAAACATACTTTCCTATATATTGGTTTTTTTGTCACAAATTTCCTATTGGACTTACAACTACAGCGACGTCTATTGACAGAGATATATATCGATCAGATTCTAAGACGTCGCTGAACTGAACTAAACACCTATAGCTGTGACAAAAAAAAAACGTTTTTCCACTTTTTAGGGTCCGGTACCTCAAAAGGAATAGATGGAACCCTTATAGGATCACTTTGTTGTCCGTCCGTCCGTCCGTTTATCCGTCCGTTCGTCCGTCCGTTCTTCCGTCTGTCTGTCAAGCTTTATCTGGGGAGCGCGTGGGAGGTATCGAGTTGAAATTAAAACCGTATACTCAAGTATAGCACCTTGAAGCTGTGAAAAAATTCTAAGTTACGTAAAAGAAACTTTGGGCCGTTTATGCCACAAAAAAAACGTGTATTTCGACACTCAAGGCAATCAAAAGTCAGAATACTTTCCGTTGACCTATAGCTGTGGAATTTGGCAAATAAGTCTTATACTACAAAATAATACAGGAAAAAAATCTGAAAACTGTAAATTTGCAATTAAATCGTAAAAAATAGTCTTTAAAGTTCGGGAAAAATTCTGAAAAAACTGCGTGACTCGATTTCTGACCTATTTATAATATGTATACCTTCAAATTTGTAAGAAACCTCGGTGCACGAGTACGACACGCAATTTTTTTTTTTATTTGTTATTTTATTAATTTTACAAAGTCCACAGCACAAAGTTATAATAGAAAGGTAATTAATGTAGACCAAACATAGGCCAATTACGGACTGATATCTTTTAAAGTAATCTTATTTACGAGGCATAGGTTTAGAAATTCTACAGCCAGACATAAGCAAATAAAAAAGCAAAAATAAAATGAATCATGTAAAGTTCGGCGCGTCTGTTTGTTTCTATCTAATACTATACTGAGGCTTTTGCAATGTTCTGTACGTGCATGTTTTTGTTTGAACAAAGGCATTTTTATTTTTCTTTTTTTTTACTTCTTACTTACTTCCTATGGCGTTACAACCCTTTGTGGGACTTGGCCCCTCCATAATCATCTTCCACGTGTCTCAGGCCCTCAATCAATGACGGGCCGTCAATCCAACGTTTTCTTGGTCTACCACTTGGTCTCTTTTGTTGCGGCGTCCACCTGGTCATAATTATTTCTATCCATACTCCAGTTTCTGATCACACCGTTCGACGGTATATATAAATAGAGATGCTTTCAGTGGCCGAAATTAGCAGAGGACCAAGGGAAAGAGGCGTGGCAGGGAAAAGGCCAGTAGGCTGTATAGTAAGATGATTTCTATCTGTAACATCTCGCAGAAGAAACTTGTCCGGTCACTAAACCCGTATCAATCTACAATCTCACGATTTACTGACGCAAACAACATACAAGGGTGTCTGGAAAGTCCGCCAAAGCAATTTATCGGGACAGAAATAACCTCACCAGTCACGAATCACTATTGACACTAAACACACTTACGGCGCGTGCTCATAGACCGACAGCCCGCAGTTGTCAACCTCACATCATAAGATAACAAGATGAGACCAGTTTAATATTGTGTACCTTAAAAAAATTGTCTCTATGAAGAGATCGGTATCGATAAGACCGCCAGTTGTATTCGCCAAACTTGTAGAAGTATTTAAGAGTATTAGTATGTTCACATAAGGTTTCGCCATAAAAAGGGGCACAAGGACCAACGTGCTTGAGTTCTTAAATGTCACTTAAGTCGCCATTTAAATCGACTTTTGTGAGAAGAATTTTAGTTAAATGCTGTTTAAGTCGCATCTAAAAAAGTGGTGCAAGTCGGCCGTAATTATTGAAAAATACCGCACGCTAGCAGCGTTCCCCCGCGGCACCGCCAGGGCAATCCTATGCATTATGTATCCCTCGGAACGATGGTCATATCCGGGACTCCTCAGGCGCCGACCAATTTCCCTAATTAAAACTTTTTCCTTATCACCCCATGCTGCCATTGTCTCCTCAGGCAGTGGGACAAACATGAGTATAAGCTGGCTATATTAGCAAATGTAATTGCATTTGCTTAAACTTTATTGTCAATTTTATGGACTCAACGAGATTCATCTGGAGCACGACAATATTTTACCCAGGCTAAAATATTGCCTACCCTGGCAATATTTTAGCCTGGGTAGTACGACGATGCTAGTCGCGCGTTTTAAATGTCAAAAGTCGCGAGTTTCTCCTACATTACTGTCAAATTTTACATTTTAGCGCCACAAAACGCATGACTCGTGCCATCGTACTACCCATGCTGGCAGTTGGTTAATGTGCACGCAAAAAAACAACTGACAGTTAACTGTAAATTAACCGACTGTGTACAATAAACGGGTCACTGATGTGTGTGACATGTATATATAATATAATATATATCTAATGTAATAGGTTGGGGAAAAAATTTCTTCGCATTTCATATGAAAACTCAAGACGTTTTTTTTTTAAGTTTATTTACATTTAATTACAGTACATATGTGCCATTTTGTTCGATGACTTTTTGCCATCTTATAGGTAGTGACATGATCACGTTCCTGTAGAAATTTTGGGACTTCTGATCAGAGAAACGCGACATTTAGTTTTGGCAGTCCTATCTTGATGTTAACCTGACACTGCCTAAAGAATTCTGAAGAGACCAAAACAGGTGGAAATCTGAAGGTGCATTATCGTGATGAAAGACCACACCCGTTATATTGATCAATTCCGGCCGCTTTCTCTCAACTTCTTGCTTTAATCTCATCAGTTGTTGGCAGTAGAGATCCGAATCGAGATCCGAATCGATGGTTCTGCCCGGCCGTAAAAGTTCATAATCAACATTGCCCTTCCAATCCCACCATACACACAGCATCACCTTGTTGCGAGTTAACTCGGGTTTTGTCACAGTCTGTGAAGCCTGACCGATCTCGAGCTATCGAAATATCGAGCTTTTTTGTGTACCCAGCTTTTCTCAAGTGGGTCAAAACTATTTAGTAGTCAATTTCCAGTTCTTCAGCTATGTTGTAACTACTGATAATATGCCGATCTTGCTCCACTTTTTAAAAAATGGCGACCATTTTATCCCTAGCAGGTCAACCAGAGCGAGGTGCATCTTTGACATCAAAATTCCTGGATTGAAAACGCTTAAACCAACTTTGTGCTACTCTCACTGACACTGCATAGGTCCATAAACAACACAAATTATTTTCGCGGCTTGCGTTGCATTTTTTCCTTTTTTGTAAGAAAATTTTAAATTGTATCGAATTTCTTCATTACGTTTACTCATTTTGACAAAAAGAGAAACAAATGAAAAAAAATAACTGGAAACAACATTTTAAGGCGTGCATGCTGCGCCTGTTTTTTTTTAAACATTACAAAGAAAACAAAAACATTTGTTTCCATACACACACCGTCCACTGCTATAGGAAAATGTTTCTGTGTAAAAAAAAAAACATTTAGTGTCGTCATCATGAGTTCTTACCAGGAAGACGAGAAATGAAACAAATCCTTCCCCTCTCTACCCCGCGCGGTTAATGTTTTCCGTTAGACCCGTTTAATATATTACTGTGTACTCGTATGAGCATCGCGATTCATTAAAAAATAAAAAAAGTGTTTGTCATCGAACCCCTCGGAAACGGCTTCACCGATTTTTATAATTTTTTGTGTATTTGGTCATGTGGTAGGTCTGAGAATAGGTCGTAGGCTAATTAATATGGCAAAACAACGCCGAGTCAGCTAGTTGATTCTGTATAAAACTGCTGGATGCAGGCGTTTCCAGTCAGTCAACCCAGAACCGCCGTCCTCCGGGATGCCCTACTTCGACAAAAATTTGCGCTTTAAAGCTTAACATTCCGCAAACGGATTCCTAAATCGAAAATTATTTCACAACACTCAAAATATTTTTAAACGACCAATCCAACGACACAACTTACTAAACGAATATCACTAAGATGTAGACGAGAAAAAGTTACCCTATAATTTTTTTTAAGGGTTTTCTTCTACCGTTTTGTCGGCGTGATTAATATGACATGTATGTCTATGCAAGGCGAATTAAATCAAGTCCCAAGTTCGTGATCCTAAGTTCTTTGTCGTGGGTCCTAAAAATCACTGTTGATATGACTGAGACATTGTACAGACACTTTATTTCAAATACGATCTGTAAAAGAAGATATGATTTTTTTTTCATTGGTGGCGCACTATTAGCCTATTGGATGTTAAGCAACAAAATAAAAATAACTATAAAATATTCGCCCTATTTTTTCCTATGTCTTAAGATAAAGCGAACTTTGTCTTTCGATGTGTGGCTTATAAAATAAATAAGATTAAAAAAAAAGATAAAGCGAAAGAGATACATCAGGATCGTGGCAAGTGGCAAACCCTGGTCTCTGACTACCCCTCCGGAATAATACAGGTGTGCGTATATTTTTTAGACCTTGTTTCGAAGCCACTCTGACACGCTGTATCTGTTCGTCTGGCTACCTTTGAAACGCTTTATCTTATGAACCTATTACGGTAATTACCTATATTAAAGGGGCTCTATCGGGCTTGTTAATTAGAAAATACTATAACGCTAGGTGAAAACGCTTTTCGGAAACATACATACATAAACTCACGCCTGTATCCCGGAACGGGAAGGCAGAGACCAGGGACTGCCACTTGCCACGATCCTGACAGATCACTTTCGCTTCCTCAACAGTCATTGGTCGTTGTATGCACGCATGCCGGTTTCGGGTACGTTTTATCTTGCCCTTTGCTAATACATCCTCTATTTGGTCGAAGTATGCCCGCCTTACCGGCCCTTCCACTTACATTCCCTCGATATACTTTCGGATACTTCATGATAAATGAGTAAGTGACTCAGATTTACATGACTATGCTGCTTAAGATGCCTAGTCATGCAGCACTTTGCACCGATTACGGTAACAACATAAGGAATCTATGTTAGGGTTGCGCCAACGCTACCTACGGCCCGTTTCATAGAACTACAATTCATGGTTTACTTTGACAATTCGATGTACACTGCAAAGTCGATTAACCCACAGATTAACAAGAAAACTCTGCTATGCAATGTACCTTACATTGTCATAATAAAACATGCATTGAAGTTTTATGAAACTCAACCCTGGCAGCACTATCTGTTTATCCACGGGTAAACGAATCAATATCGAATTGGCAGGGTCGTCAATCATATAATTTATTTATTGGGAGGTCTGCAAATGACGTGGTGTAAGATGTTTTTGTACTTATTCACTGTATAGATCTATTAAAATAGCAAACTGAGAGGGTAGTATGGCTGACAACTCTATCAATTTTTTCGTTTATTGTTACTTATCCAGTGGCGCGAGCCGTTCAATTAGCATTCAGAGGTTTTAATAGTTTGATGGTTATGAAAACCATGAGGGAGGCCTATGTCCTGCAGTGGGCGTCAAAGGGCTGATGATGATGAAGAATAGTTTGATCCTAGACTTAAACGGGTTACTTAGTACGTAATATCATTAAAATGAGACAATGACCCAATGTTGCATAAGCCCTGTTTTTATATACGCATCGAAAAGTTACCGTCGCCTAGCCACTAACTCGGCCGAGGCTGGGGTCAACCCTTATCAGTGTTTATGTGCACGTGATAGGGTGCTAATTGCAATGCACTCTCACTCGTTCCACTTGCCCTTAACACGCTCGACTTACTTTGTCATTGAAACAGAAGATATGAATTAAATGATCGGCATAATAAACGTATACATAAAATAAAAACTTCAATAATACATGTACATTATACCTATACAATAATACAAGATTTTGCGTGTTTTCCTTACTATTAACACCTTTACTACCTTTTCCGTGTGGCGCCGGATTAAGAATAGCGTCACTCCATTTCCTTCCGTGGATGTTGTAGAAGGCGACTAAGGAAATAAATTACCATTAGACGGGCACCAGCGTCATCCTGAGATTCCAACCGCATACTGCGATCGCCAACCCGCCTGCCAAGCGTGGCGATTATGGCAAAACCCTTCATGGTTAGAAAACCTTGAGGGAGGCCTATGTCCTGCAGTGGGCGTCAAATGGCTGATGATGATGATGAATATAAGATTTTGCATGTTTAGTATGGATTAAATTATAGCTACTTACTCGATGTTACGCAAATTGAAATACAGTGAACACATATACATATTTATTTATTTACATACATCAAGTTGGTTGATGTATGCGTCGCGATCATCGTTAGGACGCTGTTGGCGCTGCCCCGCACCGTGCTCACCAGTGACGTACATAATGGAAGAGCGGGACCTCCTGACACAGGTATTGCTATACTTACTAGGAGGTCCCAGTACAGTCTTTGTTGTTCTAATATGACAAAGGTAATAAATGATTTTGATTTGATCGGCAATTAAAATTAACGAAAAAATTATTTGATCATTGAGAAAACAGAAATTAAAAGTTTATTTCAACGTCATTAAATTACAGTGTGTTTGTTGAATACCAATGTCAAATGTTACCCGCTATCTTCGGGTCGAACTGTAGTGAAGAAAATGACAGCGAAAAAACCTCAACTCTGACCATATTTTCTCATTATTTTCCTTATTTTGATCACAATAATAAATAAATGACTGGCAACACGTGATCACGAAAGAAATAACATTTGGTCGGCAAAATAAACAAATGAGCATCGAAAAATTCAAAACAGAAAATTTAAAAAAAAATCTTCAAAGTAACACAGAAACGGTGATTTATTAAAAGTTATAAGTAAATAGGTGTCCGTTTCAAAATCTAAATCATCTAACGAAAAACGGAAAAAAAACTCCGAACTTAGTCTTTTCAATTATAATTAATAATCTTTTCAATTATAATTAAAATATATATTTTTTTGCTTTAAGGCAATATGTTATCTATTTACAATTATAAATTAATTATATTCACTGTTTTTTTACACTTTTGGTAAAAATAACTAAATATAGAAAACTGTGCCTAGATCACCGCCTCTGGGAAGGTTACACTATGCTGGCTACGTTACCTCGTAATATAAATAAATTTTAATACGACAGTTTTCTTTATATTTTAACACCAGCATAAGCATAGCTTAAACTTTTCACAAGCCTAACAAATTGCATAAAAGAAAACGAGGCCAAATTTCCGAACCCAACACCCCGTAAAGAATAATAGCCTAATTTAGTGGCTAAAAGGATATTCTAGCCAAAATTTATGGACGAAAATATACATAATGCACCAAACATTTTGGAACCTCCGTCTTAGGGTTTAAATCGTTTTAATCTCTGGATTAGCCGGGATTTTACATAATAAATATTGATTGTATTGTTATCACGAAACTGAAAAGTTTATTATGCCTTCAAATTAACAATAACAAAATCTTCCACACAACATAATCACTTGTCCTGGTCCCAAACTAGGATAAATTATAACTACCTTATGGCTAACTAGTGCCACCATTGAAAAGAAAATCATATTTTCTTTTATATAATAGATCGCATTTACAAAAAGTGTCTGTACAATCTCTCAATCATGTTAACAATGATTCTTAAGACCCACGACATAGAGACTAGGATCACGAACCTGGGACTAGAGAGCATTTGTGCCTTTTTTGTGTATGTTTCGTATGTCTTAGAATACGTTTGCCGAGTCAGCTAGTATTGTGCCAAGCTTCTTTTTTTGGATTCTGGGGATCGGCCTAATCTTTGAATAATATTTTTAGGTTACCTTCCCTACACCTAATTAGGGACGACTTTTTTCTCGTCTATCCCGTAGTGTGGGGTGTTGTTTAATTGATCGTTTAACTCCTGAACTGCCCTCGCGGAACGCAACGTATAGGTGGCCCATACTAACTTTGTAAGTTCTCAATTTCTATCTCAGAAAGTCTTCACCAGAACACTTCACGACCTTACCCTGTTACGACTTTTACGCTATAATATATCAAAGATAATATGCATATTATCTAAGAATGGGCCCCATTAGGTCTTATTTGCTTAATTCTATTATTTCCATTGAAGAGTTCCGTTCTCCATCTCTGAAAATTTTCATCAGATCTTCACCAAATTAAAATGGGACGCTATATCTATCCGAAAAAAAAAGAATTGTCGAAATCGGTTAAGATTTGACGGAGTTATGCGAGAACATACCCAAAAAGCAGTACCGCGTTGAATTGAGAACCTCCTCCTTTTTTGAAGTCGGTCTAAGGAAAACTATGGCGGCCAAATAGGCTTTACAAATTAACGAGTAATATTCAACCAACTTATCCTTTTTTATTAACAATTTTTTTCTTTTTTTAATATTTAAAATTTTACTTCAGTAAAAAAAAACGAACGCACCTCAGTCGCAAACATTTCTTCAAAAGTGTCTCCAGTAAGAAACTGCCTGAAAAACGAGAGAAAATTCATCCTCTGCAAAGTTTCGCCAATCGATTTAAGCGGGCAGATAGCGCGAAGTTATAGCCTACTGTTTGCGATAGAATTCTAGTTACTCGACTAATTTCCTGGTCTCACGATTTAATGTACTCCAAACATTTACTCTAAGAGATATGGGGCTAAGACGGGCTAAGCCCATAATTTAGGATAGATAGGATAGATATAATAGCCTTCTAGCGTCAATAATCATGGAGAACGTGAAAAAAATATGCTCTGCGTCTTAACAATATAACCTGTCAAAAAGTAATTCAAGTCACGTGGTACAAACCTGGTTCATACAACAAGGGCCGAAACTGTACAACTTATTAGTATATAATATGTTGCTTTTAATGATATTTAAGTTATCTCGTAAAATAATGTGTGACTAAACTTAATATGTAGCCACTATAATATTATGTTCCGTTGCGTTTATTTCGTTGTCTTGCCATACAAAACAAATTGTCAAATCACTTATCTAGGCCTCCACAAAACAGATCAAAATCTAGCGTGGAGACCAACCGATAACTCTACTTTATTCTCTTTTTCCAACCAATACTTTTAATGTTGTCACTATCACACTATGCCAGTGTCTATGCCCTTCAATTTGCGATTGTTCGAATAAATACTTTTTAGGGTTCCGTACCCCAAGGGTGCCAAACGGGACCCTATTACTCTGCTTCCGCTGTCTGACTGTCTGTCTGTCTGTCCGTCTGTCTGTCCGCCCGTCCGTTCGTCCGACCTTCAACGGCGGATTACCTAACAAATCATAAAATAAAAAAAAAAAAAAAAAAAAAAGCATAAACAGACCCACGGCGAAAAAACACGTGTATGGAGACACCTCCATACAACAACCGTGTATTATCGTCGTTTTTTTGTTGTTTATGCATTATCGTAAAAATGGTAATATATACATCATCATCATCAACCCATTATGTCCCCACCGAGGGGCACGGGTCTCTTTCCTGAGGAAGGTATAGGCCATACTTCACCACGGGGGCCAAGTCCGGATTGGTGAAGACTTGTAGACTAGTGGCTCGTCTACTGCCAGAAGTTGTCAAGCCGCCCTAAGGCCTCTGACTTGGCTTAACGACTACCATCTATCGACGGCAGCCGGCACCAACAGCTTAACGTGCCTTGCGAAGCACGGAGGCATAGATACATACAGGCACCAAAATTGGCCTGATTGTGGGACTTATTATATTATATTCTAACGAAAAACAATAAAAAAAACGGCCAAGCGCGAGTCCGACTCGCCGGTTTTTTATCTTGTATCTTATCCTAGACATATTTTTTTTGTTGCCTATATACATCCCACTACAGGGCACAGGCCTTCTATGAGGGCCTGTGCCCTGTAGTGTAAAAAGAATAAGCCTAAAGGCCGGCGCTTGTATTGTCGCCTTTGAGTAGGAGATAAATAATACACAAGTTAGAGCATAAAAGAATATTCCTAAAGAGACATCACAACCTTTGAGGGTCATCATTTCATTCACGAGCCGAACAAACGAACAATTAATTAGGACACTACCAAATTGTAATAATGGAAAAGCTTTGCTTTTTGTACCAGATTCTAGTAGCTGCAGTAGGCGCAGTTATGATTCATCATAAAATCCACGATTGAATTTACCTTCTCTTAATTATAGCTTGGAAGTTCAAAGAAAATTTGAAGACTCGGGTCTCACAATGTATCTTCGAGCTTATTTTCGATATGCAAAAGTTTATTACGAAACTCTAAAACCCCTTGTACACGTGGGTATTTTTCTTTGCCCAAGGCTATATTGTAGTTATTCTAATCACATGGCACAAAATGCGTTATACAATCGGGCTAGGCGGTGGTAGCGCAGCGGCAGAACTCTGGCCTCACATTCGGGAGGTCGTGGGTTCGAATCCCGGCATGTACCAATGACTTTGTTTTGGTTATACTAGTGATACCACTAACTAACGGTGAATGATAATACAAATATCTTTATTAATATGAATTTACACAACATGGATCACAGAAGTAACCAAACTAGGATGAATGTGGTGTGGTTACTTAATAAATTCTCATATTGGATTACAATGTGGTGAACGGCTAAGCTGTAAAGATTATGTGGCCCTGAGAATAGGTCTCCCAGTCCTAGCTATCGCCACCTCGGCAGAAATGTTGTGAGGTTTTCTGCAGTATCGATTGCATATTCAAAATACATAAGTATTGAATATTAATAGATCATTAAACGAATTTCTCGAAGTGAAATTCGCTGTTATGTGAATCGCTTAATTCAAAGATATAATATAATTACTAATTTTATATAAAAAATATATAAAAATTGGACTACCTAAGGGCTAGCTGGATTATGTACTTACACTGCTTTTATTATGTATGTATTTTCAATGTACCATTTAAAATATAAATTTACTAGATTAATACTAACTTAATGTGGATGTCATGATCTGAAGTAAAAATTAAGAAAATGAAAGAAAACACATTTTTCTAAATACGTAATGCAATTATAATCATGTGCTGGTACGGAACCCTCGTTGCATGAGTGCGACTCGTGCTTTGGCTGATTTTTTTACCCCACAGCAATGTAAGCAGCTGTCCTTGACTAATACGAGCGGAGAAAGGTTGTAATAAAGACACTGTATTTTCACGTAAAATATGAACTGAACGCGCCAAGTTTACTAATTATACATGCTACATTACATAAACTCACACCTGTATCGGTGGTAGCCTAGTGGGTAGAACATTGGACTCGGAAACGGGAGACCCAGGTTCGATCCCAGTGCGGGCATGTACCTATGACTTTGTTTTCTAAGTTATGTACATTTGTAAAGTTATAGTAGCAATACCACTCGCTAACGGTGAAGGAAAACATCGTGAGGAAACCTGGGTGTCTGAGCTATTCACATACCTCAGCGCTTGAAATCGCCAATCCGCGGTGGGCACGCGTGGTGATTAAGCCCACACTCTCTCTCTGAGAGAAGGCCTGTGCCCTATAGTGGGACGTATATAGGCTGCTTATGTATGTATGTATTTTCACGTAAAATATGAACTGAACGCGCTAAGTTTACTATTTATACATGCTACATTACATAAACTCACACCGGTATCCCGGAGCGGTAGGCAGAGACCAGGGTTTGCCACTTGCCACGATCCTGACAAACTTCTTTCGTTTCAACATTCATTTGTCGTTGCATACACGCACGCCGGTTTCGGGTACTTCACATTACATTCTTTGTAGGGCTTTTTCTACGTAGAATGCGCACTTCCCAGTAAAGTTTGCGTTTGGCATAAACTTTTGTCCTTTAATTTTTTTTGTCCGTTTTACGGATTTTTTTATTTTTTTTTTCATAACAGGAACTGTAGATGAAGATGATAATAAAATTATAGTGTAGTCGTTTGTAATTTACTCACAAAATGGAACAAGAAGATTTATTTATTTATCTTCCTTACGTCCCATGCACACCGCGTTTGCGTGTTATCAACGCGTACTAGTTGATTACAAACGCAAGGATCGTGTGCGAATGTTTCCATGTGTCGGCGGCCTTGCGTGTACTTAGCGTTCTGGGGTCTGCTTCATAGAACTACGACAGTTAATGGTTTACTATGATAATTCATTGTACATTGCAAAGTCAATTAACCCACAGATTAAGAAGTAAGAAAACTGCTACACAACGTACATCGAATTGTAATAATAAACTATTAATTGTAGTTTTATAAAACGTGGCCCTGATGCGTCTTGCGTTCAAAAAAAGCAGTGTGCAAAGGCCCTTAGATGTTAAAAAAAGGAAATATTGAATACTCGTATTGTCATTTTTAACATCAATACGCGCTAGTAATGTAAGTTAAATACCTATTTGGCCACACTATGATTAACTTAAAAGTGTATTCCACCATTTGAATATCTATTTGACCATCAGTATTTAAGTTAAACTTACGAGTCTCAGTTAGGACTAACTGTTGTTAATTGAAAATTCGATTCGAATCTATGAAACTATTTTTTTTTTTTGTTTATTTAAGTTTTAACTTGTGCTATAGTTTTTTAGAAATTGCCTAATTAAGCATATTTATATTCCATAAACATGCGCCACTTATTATTGTAAACATATAGAAGGCCACTACAACAAAGGCTTGACCTAACGTAGTATGGTGAGTGGCGATCACAGTAATCTATATCTGCTTGTAACCATTTTTATTAATTAAGAAATTACTTTCCTTGCTTTAAACGAGCAAATTTTGTAGGTAATATATATGATCACGAATCTGGATCTCGGAAACGGCTCCAACGAATTTCATGAAATTTAGTATGCAGAGGTTTTTGGGGACGAAAAATCGATCCAGCTAGGCATTTTTAGAAAGCGTCGTTTTATCCGTGTTTTTCGGCAATGAAAAACTGCTAAAATGTTATTAGAATACGAAGGTAAATTTCGCCACCAACTGCAAGGTTAATAGCTCAGGTGGGAAACCGGGCGGTCCCGAAATCAGAAGACGCCGGTTCGAGCCTGTCTCCAGTCCGTTTATTTTTTTCCTTTTTTTCCCCCTTTTTCATAATATCTAAAAATAAGTCATGTAGGTACTAAGCTTTAAAATGACATGATGACAAGCACACTCAATGGCGCTGCCAACCACAAAATGGCGACAACGTGAATGGTCTAGAGCGTGTAATTACACAAATACCTCAAAGGAACCTCACCGAAGACCTTTGTACGCCTAATCTTAGTGATTTAACCTGTACCTAGGAGGCATTAAACTTTCACAGTGAGTTCTAGCCGCCTTTACATTTATATATTAGTTACAAGGTTAATTATTCAGTATTTAGATAATTTTGATTATCAGAGTGATTTTGAACTACATTTTTAAATTTACCGTTAGTTCTGTGATGATTACTTACTATTTTAGGGCCCTGTGACACTTCTCGAATGTCACTTAAGTAGTGATTTCAATTATTAAGAGATATTTTTTTCGCTCTTAAAATCAATTTAAGCAGCCAGAAATAATAAAATTGGAAATATTCGAGCCAGGCTCTCAAAATTCTTCAAAATCTAAATTCAAAATCTTGCGAAAAATATAAGTCGATTTTTTTTACATGACAAGTCCCATCGCATATAACTAAAAGTGACGCTATTTATTACTGCTCAGTGTAATCTGTAATCTGTCATTCACGCTTAATCGCATGAGGTAATAAAGACGATAACCTGGGGTCTAATCGACCAATAGTAGATAACTGACTCGTGATAGGCGTAATATCATCAAAGTGCATGGATCGCACGTGCTCGGTGAGTTGTACTTAATGTACAGTCGACCGCACGTCAACCTTTACACAGGTGAATTTGCACCAAAAATTGTAAAACAGTCGACTATACTGAGTTGCTAAATCGCTAGAACAAACTAAATACTTACTAAGTACTATTCACGAATTTTAGAGCAAATCCACGAAAAAAGTATGTTGAAGTTTTCATATATACGTATACCTACAAGATCATATGTTAAAGCTGTGCAGTCTTATAAAAACACTCTTCCTTAAAACATCCTTCATAAGAAATTTAGAGTGTTTTTTTCCTAAACGATAGACTATTTCAACCCTAAATAACAACGTACCTATACGGCGATCGGCTTAGCATGAAACGTAGGTAGGTAAGCATTAATTTTTAGCTCAAACTGCGCCGTGTCACGAGGCGGTAACTGGCGCCATTATAACCATAGCGGCACGAGTCGAAAGGATCTGAGTAATGGTTGGTAATGGCTACTTTGTTTTACTCAACGATACATAAATGAATACATGTAGTTACAAAGTCACAGCCCTCACCGAGACGACATGTTTTCATTGCATGCGGTTTTAGCAAGCAATTCCCCTCCCGGCTACAGAACTAAAAGACTTGGATTCAGCTTAAGGGCGAAGGTGACTATTCGAAAACTACTCTATTAGACAGATTAGTACCTCAACGCTTCAAATCGCCAATCCGCGGTGGGCACGCGTCGTGATTAAGTCCATAGCTCACCTAGCATAGGTTGCTTGTGTAAATTAAATAACAATCGTCATCATCAGCCATTTGACGCCTACTGCCTCACTCACGGTTTTCCAAGCTTTCCGGTCTTGTGCCGCTCGCATCCGGCGACTCCCTGCCACCGTAACCAGGACGTCAGACAGTCTGGTGGGGCGCCTGCCATCGCTGCGTCGTCCGGTCCGCGGTCGCCAGGACAGAACTTTTCCGCCCCAAAGGCCATCAGTTCTCCGAGCTATGTGCTCCGCCCACTGCCACTTCACCTGAGTAACTCGGGAACTTCTGCGGATCTCCCCATTCCTCAATCCTAACCTCACGTGGCTCAAAACAAAGGTGTATAACCAATGTGTGTTGCCAGTGATGCCTTATATCCGTAAGTCATCACTGTCAGGATGTGAGACCTGGTCGCTGACTATGGGCCGCATAAGAAGGCTCAAGGAAATAATAATAATATGTAGTAAATATGAGAACTAAACGCCATTTCTTGAAGATAATACTGAGTAAGCATAGCTGTGATTATGACCACGGTTGCCTTACATAGATTTGGATAAAAAAGACGATAGTTGACTCAAAATTAAATTATGGTGAAGTGATATGTACAAAAGTGCCAAAAAGCATAAAAATAGTCTTTCGGCATTTAACAAGCCTCCAAAATGAGAAAAATTTAGGTAATAAAACAAAAAACTTGTTAGACTTAGTTTTTCATCATACTTACATCACATAATCTGTTGACTCAGTTCGCGTTGATCGTATCTTGAGACTCTACTCTCGTTACGTTTTTATGAAGTCCCCTTTATACCTGGCTACGGCAGGGCCAAATACCCTTATCGTAGTTTGTACATTACACTACTACAACAATAACCGTTCCCGTTCTGATTTTAGTTTTATGTGTACGTACTTTATACTTAACTGCATAAATAAATCACAAGACTTACAAAACAAAAATGTGGACATCAAGAGATTTCTTGCATCTGCAAGAAAATATATGTATCTCTTCCAGCCAACTCTTAAAGTGGTGTTACGAACATTAAACACGAGTGCTGAAAGTGTACAACAACATAAAATATTTAGAATTGAATTGAATTGAACTAATTTATTCTGTTATTATGTATATGTTTGTAAGTTCATGTTTACGGATGTTCCACCGTAGGCCTTAAAAAACTACTCATCCGATTATGATGAATGAGGTATCAATCGATTGGTCCGGGTGACATTATTATACTTTATGAAATCAAAATAAATATTTTCTGTTCTTAGAAAAAATTTTTTGCTATCTTTTCGGGTGAGATACCAAATCAGAATCAGAAAAAGGAGGAAATTTGGAGTTCGTAAATATACTACGTGTAAAAATATTTTAAGCAACACAAAAATATATTTTCTATATTATCTTTCAGCATTTATGAAAACTCCTAGCGCCATCTATGAGTAGTCGTAGTTTTGAAACTACTGCTCGTCCATCCTAAGTAGACCCTCCCGTAATTTGGGCGTACGTTTTCGTTACCTTCAACAAATCGTTATCCATTACGTTCAGTAACAACAGGTAACACACTTATCTGACTAATTGACGCAATCAACCCGAACAAACTACAGCGAAAGGAAAGAAAAAATATGGAACCTCCTAAGAATACAGCCAAGAAAGGAAAAAATATGGAAGGCGCAAAAAATATGGGTGTATTTTTGCGCTTTGAAAAGGAGATGAGGAGCTCTCCCCGGTACCGGGCGAAAGAGGATTTTTGTGCGGTTTTAAGCAGTGCTCATTGTTTTAATCCCAAGTTAACAAATGTATGGTTTCAGTACGTCATTATATTAAACATAAAAACATAACATAAACATAAAGATTTACATACAGGCACATACATTGCTTGTTCCCACGACACAGGGTATCCTAGTGTGGGAACTAGGATACCCTGTGTCGTGGGAACAAGAAACAGCGACATCACAAACATGTAAACATCCAAGACCTGGGGTTTTTCTTTTGTCCCCAGCCGGGATTCGAACCCGGGACCTCTCGCATGGTATGCAGATGCACTACCGAGAACCTTTAAAGAACAATAACATGATTGGGTAATAATTTTCTCGATAGAAGTTAATTCCAAAGTAGACAGTAGTGCTTCTTATATCAATTTACCGCTACTCACTGAACGAGTAGCGATTACTTTCATGTAAAGCCTACTTTTTGTTTCCAAAACCTTAATCCGTTTATTTCCAAATAAAACTGAATAATAAAATATTTATGGTTATAAATTGTATTGTTTATTGTTTGTGTAAAACAACAATGGCGTACCTAAACAGAAATGTAAAATATGTCAATTAACAGAAATATTGTCGAACCCTTTCAATATCAACTGCATTTCTACCAAAAATATGCCTGAAACATACAAAATAGTTCTAAGCAGACATTTGTCATGTGATTTCTATGCTTGGTTACCATAGCATAGGGTATCCTAGTTTGGGACCAGGATAAGTCCTTGGTTGTTTTGTGTCGAAGTTATTATTATTTTAATAAATAGACGCTGAATTTATAATTTGTGCTTAAACACTTGTTGCATAAAAATTACAATTGCGCTTTTCGCGATACCTTCAGTTAGCATACTTGCAAGGTTTTCTGTCACAACTTCCTCGAACCCCTCATGAGAAAGGTCGTGACCTACACGAGAAATTCTCGAAATTCGGCATTTCATCCCATGGTATAGAGAAATATTCCGTATTCAGCAAAGTTGTTGGATCTCAAATTACCCAAATCCGGTATTTATTGGAAAAGCTCATAACCGGTCACTTTTCGTAGGTGTCCATTATCCATTACTTGCTAATGAGCAATAATGGCTGAAAACCACTAGGTATTCACAATAAATTGTGCTGCCCGCCGCTTTCGATCAAGGTATTAGATTAACCAAGACAGTTAGACAGGGCCTAGATTCTGTTAATGCATTGTAGTATCATGACAACTGCATGAACATGGCGATTTCATTTCCATGGCTGCTTTAAGTCTACGCGGGCACGCGTTTGACACCTTCTAGGCGTCGGTGGTATGAAAAAACACGTCACGTGACCCGACAGTGTATCTGTCATTATACTACAATACACTAACAGAATCGAGGCCCTGGTCATGTTTTTTTTTGTCCTTTTCGTTCGTACGCCAGATGCAAAGGACACTAGGGTGAAAGACAGAAGTGCTACAAGTCTGATCATCAAGTTGTTTGTCAGACAGTAAACTTCCTACACTTTGCAAATACTTCTGCGAAACAGTTTGTTTGTTTGTTACACTGTATTGCACAAAGTACAAAATTTAGCACTTAAAAAAACATGAATGTCTTAGACTATGAGCAAGGGCGGACAAGAGAAATTTCTTCCAGCCAGCCTTGACGTTTAGGTTGTTAGACAGACAGCGGGAAGAGAGTCTGTCTGCTGGTTTTCTACCACGCCAAACACCAGTTCCTAACAAATGTGCGTGGCATGTTAAAGACCTGACCCATAGTGAGAAAAGAACATGGCAAAGAAACTCACCGTTCAATCAGATATAGACCTATTTCAACGAATTCATTAAATGTTTGAAATTGATGCAAGCAAGTTGAACTTTATCACATTTACGTGGATAAATTTGGATATGGAAATTTAGTTCCCAGGCTAGCAAACCGGGACTAATGACTGATCCGATCCATTTGAATCAATTACTACTCTGGAGCGAGGCCGGGGAAAATGGACATTCTTTTGAGAAATGGTCATTCGCTTTCGTGTTCATTTTTTATTTAGACGCTAGCTCAATAAAATTTTGCTACAACATTACGAGATATTTGATAGATTTTACTGAGTTACCTACATAGTTTTGGGCACACAGACAGACCATACTCGCCATGTATTAAAATATTTTTGTTTGTTTTGATAATTAAATATATTGTTTATTATTATTTAAGTGATATCTCTGAGAAAAAGCCTGTGCCCGATACAGTGAGACATACATAAGCAGCACAATTCTGTTATCCATCTCCGATTGTTTGATTTCACAACTCACCCCACGGTATTATTCTTCACTGGCATCTGGCGTTCCCTTCCAAATGTATCTTGTGATAAATAATTCAAAGGGTGCCAAGATACAGAGATTGAAATAATGAACGTATTTTTTTCAAATACTGGATGCTTTGGAAACATTCGATGAATCTTAACGGGAGTCTTCTACTCATCGATAACAAATAGATGTTAGCTAACTCCGAAATATCTAAAAATATGGCTGTTTCATGCTTTTCATATTTGCTCTAGCGAATGTTTGAAACAGCAGGTGTTTTTTTCCGATATTTATGAGTTACTGTTATTATACTTTATTGCACGCAAGATATTCAACAGGACATTTCATAAGAAATAGCATGTACAAAGGCGAGCTTATCTCTCTAAGAGATTTCTTCCAGCAAACCTTAGGGTATAGGATAAGCAGTAGAAAAACGGGTCTATAATCGTATGTGCACACAATAAACTACATAAACTACAAAAGACCTAAATAACAATCTTTTTACACAAAGTAAAAAAAAAATAAAAACGAAATCGACATAAACTAGATATAAGAATAAAAATACATACTTAGATATAAATAAATAATACATAATTACGTATTTACCTACGGTGATTCGGTGCGCAAATTTATTATTATTATTGTCTTTGTATTTCACACTAAAACGGTGAAACCTCTGGTTTCCATGATACAGGGCTACCTAGTTTGGTAGGTAGCCAGGGTAACAATTGAATGGGCCCGGGCGTCTCTGTTTTGCTACCTGGCATTGAAACAGCGGATCAGAGTTTATCATTTGTACTCTTAGGTTAAGAAATATCTGTGTAATTTCCATTTTTATGCACAATAAAGTGTTCTCTATATATTTATTTATACTTCCTCTATGATTTTATCATATAGTTTTAGTCTGAGCGTCATAATGAGTTCACCCTGGCATAACCGTATTACTTATCAGTCAAAATATCACAGCCATAAAAGTGCAAAAAGAAACAATACACACAATATTTTGTCAACTTATCTATCTTATCGCAGAGTGCTTCGTGTTAATCCATTTAAACCTATAAGTGCGATGCTTAGGTAGTCATCGTAATATCACCTTTAAAAAACACGAAGGATTTTCAACCTTACTACCATGCAGTCTAGATCATTGACATGACATTGACTAAACGTGATAGTCAGTCGGAAAATATGTACATAAAAATTACGCCGATATCTGCCTTTGCACATATTATTAATACTAACACACGCTACATGTTTTGACATCGTCACTTCTGCTTTTCTAGAAAATTTTGCTTGAGTTTTCTTTCAACATAATAAAACTGAATTTTATCTCGTTTGATTTTCCATTTTATATTTTCCGATATTTCGGTACTTTGCAAGTACCGTGGTCTTGGTAGACTGAGGTGACAGGGGTCTTTTTGAAAGCGTTAGTTTACTACCCTCGGCAAAAATTATTAATTTAAGTTCCAAAAATATTTTGGCAATTATTATTTTTTAATTGAAATGATTAATTAATAAACTACAATCGTTTTATATAGACTCAAAAAGACCAAATAAGGGATGTATTAGCAAAGGGCAAGATAAAAAGTACCCGAAACCGGCGTGCGTGCATGCAATGACTAATGAATGTTGAAGAAGCGAAAGTGATCTGTCAGGATCGTAGCAAGTGGCAGTCCCTGGTCTCTGCCTACCCCTCTGGGATACAGACGTGAGTTTATGTTATGTTATGTGTCAAAAATACTGATTATTAGTTATTGAAATTAAAATTAAATCTACAAAACAATTATTTTATAAAAAATCAGCTTTATTATGTCTAGTACTCGTGTTAACCTCAGAAAATACTTTTTCTTTCAACATGTTTTATTTATTTTTGGTAGGTTGATATTTCATTCCATTACAGTTTACGTGTAAGGAGTAAAGAAAAAATAAACGGAATGCCACAAACATGTAACTACAGACAGCGCAAAACACCTACTTTGCGTACCCAGCAAACGTGCCAGGCACCTATGTTCCTGTTGTATCTGGCTAAACGCAGTTATTGCAGTAGGACGTCCTCAAAACTAGACTAAAGGTCTCCTTGGCTTTCATTTCCACTCTCCGTGATACTAGGAAGTAAGTTTTCATACAAATCTCGGTGCTAATGTGTTGTCTTGCTAGATGTCTGTGGTTGGTACCACGTTCTCAAATCACATTATTGCGTATCGTGTCATTCAAAGGAACACATATATGTACTTCTCAAAGACCATATTTCAAACAAGATAACATCAGATAACGTGGTTAATATGCAAATAAAAATGCTTTTGATCCAACATGCCAAAGTTATTATCACAATTCCATCGCGAAAGAATCCCCGGAACTCGTTAAGGCATTTTGCAATGCTGCAACCTCGGATTTCGGTTCCAAAATTTAACGCCACTGAATAAGCTAAACGGTGCTGCTACATAATCTATTATTCCCGACCAATTACAGTTTGTCAGCCGCATTAACTTCGATTAGACTGTAAATTATGTCCCTTTTGACGGAATATCTCCAAAACAGGATCGCCTTTATTTTGTTCACAATGCGCTGGGCCTACTTTATTTCACAAAGACATAGATAGAAAGAGAGAGAGAGAGAGACTTAGAGATGGAAAGAATACATGCCGTGTTGCGACAGAACACAAGTAAGTAAGCATCAAACTTTTTTTATTTTATTATGTCGACAAATGAGAGGGCTATGCCTGCCAGTATTTTCTTTTTCTCTATCCAAGGAGTTTGTACCTCTGTCCCACTACTTATTGAACACCCCTCGTATGTTTAACTGGCCGACAATAATTGAATTCAATTCAATATACCTATACCTTCCTCAGGGAAGAGACCCGTGCCCCTCGGTGGGGACATAATGGGTTGATGATGATGATGATTTCAGGCATTTAGTCCATACTTACATTTCAAATTATAAATTAATATTATTGTTTTGTGTTACGGTCTTATTTTTAAAAACACGATTCCTTAAAACACTCGATTAATGCCGATTAAAATAGTCTGTAGTGGAGATTTCACAAGGAAACGACGACACAAATAAAATAAACTGCTGAGGAGTGATTTAGAGGAATCGTTGTTTTATAAATAAGGCCGTCAGTGTTTTAAATAATAATTATGTCTTATTGACAATCAGTTAATCACATATCGGCGTGTAAACATTATATTTTGTCACAATATTTGCTTTGAAACAGTACGAAGAAAAGTTGTTGGCGGTTGGCACACATCCAACTTTTTCGCTTATTAGTTTGCTCATCATTTATTTCAGTGCATCATAACATTGTAACAATTCGTTTCATTTTATCTGACTGCAAAAACAAAGGCGGGTTATTTCTTTACGCTGGCGCAAGCATTTGTTTGTAATATGTAATGAATGGTTTTGACAACGCGAGTGTCATAAAATCCACGACGTCACGGAAAAATAAAAGAGCAGACAGACGGTAATTGCTAAGTCAACTCTTAGTAAAAACGTATGAAGTAAAAATAAAAACAAAAACCCAACTGGAAAAAGTCTTAAACAATCCCTAGATGACTCTAATTCTGAAGACTTAATTGGCCTAGTGTGTCCTAATTTTTCAATGTATAACCTTGTAAATTCTTTAAAAACCTATTTAGAGGCTAAAAATTCCACCCATGTCGGAACTTGAGCCCGCGACCTATGGCTAACCGTGCCGTAATATCTGTTAGTCTTCCTAGAATCTAAAATAAAATAAATAAATAACGAGACCAAATTAACCCCTACATTCGCTTTGAATGACCCCTTTATCAGTTTGGAAATTCAACGGACTTATCAAGGGTTCGTTTGTGAATTTTAGTAGTCGGGTTTTTTGTTATTTTGATTTATAGTGATTTTTTTAAGCTTATTTTTATTACGGTTACCAAAGAGCACATCAAACTTCAAATGCGTAGATACTATCCCATCACGATACGATCGACTTCAGAACAAGATATACCTCTAAATACGTAACTGTCTTTATTATACAGAGTTTGATGATTGATGACACAAAATGATGAGCTGTTCCAGAATAAAATATTTACAACAGTAGACATAACGCACAACAAACAACTTGACTAAATTACTTTGAATTTTCTAAGGTTAACACGAGCACTAGACATAAAAAAAAAGGTTTATTTTTTTTATTTTACAATTTTCCGAAGTTTCGGTACTTAGGCAAGTGCCGTGGTCTTTTTGAAAGCATTAGCTGTTAGTTTACTACTCTTGGCAAAAAAAAATATTAAATTACTTTCCAAAAATATTTTGGCAATTTTTTTTTAATTTAAATTTTTTTTTAGGTAATTAGGTTCATTTCGTTATAATTGTACATTATTAATTGCTGTTGATTTTACAGAATAACAAAAAAAAAAAATTAATTGGCGCAACAATAATTTTATCATCATCAACCCATTATGTACCCACCGAGGGGCACGGGTCTCTTCCCTGAGGAAGGTATAGGCCATACTCCACCACGGAGGCCGAGTCCGGATTGGTGGAGGCTTGTAGACTAGTGGCTCGTCTACTGTCAGAAGTTGTCAAGCCGCCCTAAGGCCTCTGACTTGGCTTAACGACTGCCATCTATAGACGGCAGCCGGCACCAACAGCTTAACGTGCCTTGCGAAGCACGGAACCGCTCGGAAAAATGCCACTAGCGTTAGGCATAGACGGCGACCCATCCATGCACTGAACGCGCCCTGTGTTGCTTAACCTTCGTGATCGTTTAAGATCACTCAGGCAGCCGGGGCTACGAGCGATTCATAAATAATTTTATATGAACTCAAAAATATTGATTATTAGTTATTGAAATTAAAATTCGATCTAAATAATTTTATATAAACTCAAAAATATTGATTATTGGTTATTGAAATTACAATTAAATCTACATTTACGCTTCTAGCAAGGGGATCTCATGCACTTGAGCACTGGTTCCCATGCTGTAGCTATGTTCCAACCACGATCTCTATTAAAATTTGGATGCTTTTTAGTACTTGTCGTCTCTGTACTAAGCCGCGGACAGACAGACGGACAGGCGGACGGACATGGCGAAACTATAAGGGTTCCTTGTAGAATACGGAATCCTACAAATTTTACAGCCTGACTGCGCAGATTTTTCTAAAGTTACGCACCGGGCATTTCACCTATTAAACTTTTGTACAGAGAGAAATTATTTACATTTCAAGGTTAACTCTGTAATAAAAAATGTTTTCATTCAATGAGTAAAACGAACCCATAAAGCGCCTAACTGTTTTATACAGGGTGACCTTAGAAATGCGAAATTCCTGCAACACCCTAATTCGAGTGCGTACAAAAACTTAAATATCAGGGGGTACATAGTTTTATTGAAGCCTTATGTGGTCTACCACAGTCGCAAGTGTGAGTAAATCGTTGTTGTACAAACACTTATGCCCATTCTATTAACCACATAAGGTTTTAAGCAAAGCGAATGGCACCATTACAACGTAGAAAAAATCTTAAAATATAATAAAACAAATTATTGTATTTCAGGGTATGCGATAACCCTTTAGCCTATACCGCATCTGTGACTACACATTGTCTAACCAAATCTACAAGCGATTTAAACAAACGACAAAAATGATATCAGCTTTTCCCGACGAAAGTAAGTATTTACGATATCTTTTTTTACAGATCGAATTTGCAAAAAGTGCCTGTACAATCTCTCAATCATGTTAACAGGGATTGATGATTAGGATGACGAACCGTTTTGGCGTTGACGCTATCTATCCCTAGGTTTAATTGCCTTAAGTTCACGCGTTAAAAAAATCTATTAACATGATTTCGATCTTTGAAGAAAGGATATGATTTTATAGGAAGGTGGCGATGTCGCTAGTGTTACTCCCTGGAGACCCTTAAGTGTAAAAGCCTGTGTTTTTGTTTATTTAACTTTACATACATAATTCATATATAGCTGTATCCTGGAGGGGTAGACAGAGACCAGAGTCCGCCACTTACCAAGATCCTGGCAAGCCTCTTTCGCTCTCTCCTCTTTTTAACTATAATGTTTTAATTTATTTAACCATAATTTTATAATTCACTTTTATAATTTATTTAGGCCGCCAATTGTACTGTATATTTGTAAATATTTTGTTTGTTTTTGCCGGTGTACAATAAATAATATTCTTACCTTATCTTATTTCAAAGTAGCACTTTGAGTTCTTATTAAATAATTTCGGGTATTTTTTGCACGCGAGCCATCGCCCAGTGCTTCGTAATAGCTTAAATCGGGTCATAATTTTCTCCAAAATCCCTGTCCACCGCCGTATCTTATCGTAATATCGCCTAATACTCGTATGTACGGTGCTTTATGGCCTTTGCTGATATAATTCAAGCTGATTAAACTTGTTACGTATAGTATTCTCTCAGATAATCATGACGTCCTTGGTAACCTCAAACTTGAAACTCCAACGTGATCGAATCAGGAATGAGGACATCCGCAAAAGTACCCGAGTTGCTGATATAGGTCAAAGAATTGCTCAGTTGAAGTGGCAGTGGTTGGGACACATAGCTCGGAGAACGACGAAGTTCTAAACTGGCGACCGCGGACCGGACGACGCAGCGTGGGCAGGCCCCTCATCAGATTGATGATTACGGTGGTGGGGAGTCGCTGGATGCGGGCGGCACAAGACAGGGAAGCTTGGAAAACCAAGATGGAGGCCTATGTCCTGTAGTGGGTGGCAAATGGCTGATGATAATGGTGGTGATGAACTTGATACACTAAAAAGGCACCAAAAACGATAGAGCTATCTTATACCTCCACCTATTTTTAACTTGTAACGTAAATTAAGTCTCAGTTTCGGGGCTATTTTGAACTAAAACTTTTGTAAGCACTACACATTATTAGCTTAATTCCGGATTTACTTACTTGCTTTTCTGCCGGAAGAGACCGACCCGGTTTCGCTCTGATTTGCAGAGCTTAATTATGGTGAGTAGAGATGGAGCTCGCGTCGTCGGTTGCTCGTCTCTGATTCACCATGATTAAGCTCTGCAAATCAGAGCGAGATTTGGTTGGACTCTTCCGATGAAAAACCAAGTAAGTGAATCCGGAATTGAGTTAATTTGATTTCATTTGAAAATGCTTTATAGCACAAGAGATACATCTGCACAAAGGCGAGCTCAATACTTTAAAGTATTTTCTTCCAAAAGTTAATAATAACATTACACAGTAATAAAAATACCTACAAAACTTATATTTATAAAAACACGATTCCTTAGAACACTCCACTGATGCTGTTTAAATGGTCTGTGGTAGTCTTTCCCACAGACAATTTAAACTGCATTTGAGGAGTGTTTTAGGGAAACAGGTTTTATAAATAACACAGTAAAGGTATTATTTATTAAAAAAAAACCATTGAAACAGCCCTCAGTGAGACTTATGTCGACTAACGATTTCAAAATCACTCTGTAGACTGCGTATGAGGTTCATAGCAAGCATTCTGCATGGATTGCTCATTAGTGATGCCAATAAAACGCGGACATATTGCCTATATTAAACGCTCGCATGTTGACGATGCATGAATTTCACTGACGGAATTTTCCCCGCTTCCGATAGCGGTAATCCGCGCAGTAAAGCCAACGAACGATGGTGGAGCGATGTGTAAGGCAGACCGAAAGAACTGGGGCTCCTACTATCTTAAAATTCTAAAATCTGAAGACGAGACAAGACAAACCAGAAATGGCTTAACGAAGCAAGAAACAAGTTCATTGTTATATTTGTTTGCAGAAAATCATAACATGCTATTGGTATGCTCACCAAGCATGCCCTCTTTAAATTGTTTTTTCTAGAAAAAAAACGCTTTTAGTGACAAGACTGCCAGTTTTATACTATGTAACTTAGGTATTTAAGATTTTTTATGCACACTTGTGTCCACAGTCCGTGTGATGCCGGATTAAGAATAGCATCACTCCATTTCATTCCGTGGATGTCGTAGAACGCGACTGAGGAAAAAAAATACCAGAAGACGGCAGCAGCGTCTTCCTGAGATTCCAACCGCATACTGCGATCGCCAACTCACCTGCGAAGCGTGGCAAAACCCTTTATTTAGGGAAAACCATGAGGGAGGCCTACGTCCTGCAGTGGGCATAAAAATAGCTGATGATGATGATGATAATGATGATGATGCACACTTATTGCGTATGGTGTGCTATGAATAGTTATTATTTAATCTTATAATGTTCCGTGTGGCGCCGGATTAAGAATAGCGTCACTCCATTTCCTTCCGTGGATGTCGTAGAAGGCGACTAAGGAAATCAACTACCAGGAGACGGGCAGCAGCGTCCTCCTGAGATTCCAACCGCATACTGCGATCGCCAACCTGCCTGCCAAGCGTGGCGATTATGGCAAAACCCCTCGTGGTTATGAAAACCGCGAAGGAGGCCTATGTCCTGCAGTGGGCGTCAAATGGCTGATGATGATGATGATGATGAATCTAATAATAATATAGTGAATTAATTATTAATGTTGAACCCAAACTGTTGTGTGCTGATATCGCTTCGAGGAATTAAAAATTAATAAAAAGAAATCTCACGATTACCGTACAACGGCAGCGTAACAGTATAATTAAACGTCTATCGTGCGTATAGACTTCTTATTTCGTCGTTTTATAATAATTTTAAGTAGTTTCCACAATTTAATTTTTTAACGCAGTCAAAGAAAAACCGTAATTATGGATTAATAAATACAGTTTTTCTTTGGCTACTTTAAAAACTAAATTTGTATTTATGATCTATAAAGACCAGTTACACAAGAAGACGAAGATTGTTAGTGTATTATATACGATCTGAGTTCTTGTACGTTTTATTTTCGTTAATATTGTGGATTTTTTTGTTCTTCAGTTAGGTACATACTTATTGTATTTTTTCTGAATATTATTAACATTGTAGTAGGCCCAAGAATAAAACGGAAACCGCAAGCACTGACTTTGCGAAAACAGACGTCTTTTTTTGCTTAATTCTAACAATTTCTTTTCTTTGTTTCAGATCTTCCTACTGAGAATCTCAAATTATCCAGTATGGAACAAAGATTTACCTAAAACTTAACACCGACCTCTAAGTAATACAGAAAATTACATGCACTATGACAGAAATCGAACCCTACAAATCAGCTGCAAATCATCGGAATAAGTCACCACCACCGACATGCTAACAACAAACCCAGGAGGTTAATGACGACGCTTTAAGCCTACAGTGAACTATGCCGACAACAGATGTGTACCTCGACGAAAACACAACTCTACTTAGCAACGTCAGCGCTTACCATGACGCGAATACAACACGTCTGCCTGACCCGATCGAGGACAAAGCGATTCAAGCGGCTTTCTGCACCGCGTACACGATTATCTTCGTCGTCGGAATTTTCGGGAACGCCTTAGTCTGTTATGCCGTCATAAGGAACCGCGCCATGCAAACAGTCACTAATCTCTTCATCACGAACTTGGCATTGTCCGACATACTGCTCTGCGTGTTTGCGGTGCCATTTACGCCGCTATACACTTTCTTGGGGCGCTGGGTCTTCGGCGGGCCGCTGTGTCACATCATGCCTTACGCCCAAGGCTGCAGCGTCTACATTTCAACGCTCACGCTCACCTCCATAGCGATCGACAGATTCTTCGTCATTATCTACCCCTTCAAACCAAGAATGAAACTCAAGACTTGCATTTTGCTCATCGTTTTAATATGGGTGTTTTCGCTCTCCGTGACCTTTCCTTACGGATATTACATGGCATTACAGGACGTTTATTGTGCAGAAAAATGGCCATCCGACCAGATACGAAAGGCTTTTGGGGCCATTACTACCATAATGCAGTTTGTCTTACCCTTTATTGTGATGGCCTTTTGCTATACGTGTGTCAGCATAAAACTGAATGATAGACTGAAGTCACGGCCAGGCAGCAAGAACACTAGAAAAGAGGACGCGGAGAGGGAAAGAAAGCGTCGGACTAATAGAATGCTTATAGCCATGGTTGCAATATTCGGCCTGTCGTGGCTGCCACTAAACCTGATAAACATTTCCAGCGACTTCTATTCGTTCGCCGAAGACTGGCGGTATTACATGGTCCTGTTCTTCGTAGCACACTTCATAGCAATGTCTTCCACTTGCTACAACCCATTCCTCTACGCTTGGCTCAATGAGAACTTCCGCAAGGAGTTCAAGCTGATACTGCCGTGCCTAGGCGCCTTCGTCACTAAGAAAGGTAAGAAGAAATACAATCAGAGCGAGAGAACTGATATGTTTCGCTCTGAAAAGACCTGCAACGGGAATGAAACTGTGCAGGAGTCTCTCCTTGCCTCAGTTGTAAATAAAATGCCCTCAGTACGCTACAAGCTGGAGTTGAACGAAGTCTGTAACAAAATGAGGGTGTACGAGGATGAAGGGGCGAACAACATTAGTCCAGACGAGAAGCCAGAGGACAAGCCCAGCCCCGAAGACTGTGTGAATATGTACATGTTTGCGGATAAGTCTGCTATAACTTCGGATAAGGAGCCTATTGTATCATCGCTGTAGCTTTTAACGGTAAGTGCGATGTTATAACCACATCTGACTTTCATATTCGTAATGTAAGGACTAAATCTGTTAAAAATCAGTTGAAAATTTTCATATCTTCACGAAAGGGCGAGAGACCCACTCGTCAGTATACTCTACAATAGGTCAACGTTTACACTTTAGTTGCAAAGTCTCCCGTAACGTTAATGAGTATGGAGTACACGCGTGTAATATTCACCTACTGTCGACTGTACGAAAAAAAGGTGATTCACACATTCCTTTATCCATTTACTTTATTGTGGAACAACTGAGGTTTTTTTTTTCATAATATACCATGTTTATTTAATCTGTTAACGTGTCCTCTCCTATTCTTTTAAATTTTTTTTATAATAAAACTGAATTTTAACGGATATTTACTCGTTTATTTTCCATTTTACAATTTTCTGACGTTTCGGTACTTTCGCAAATGCCGTGGTCTCGGTAGACTGAGGTGACAGGCGTCATTTTGTAAGCATTAACTGTTAGTTTTCTACCCTCGGCAAAAATTATTAAGTTACGTTCCAAAAATATTTTGGCAAATTTTTAAATTGAAATTGACACTAGGTACAATAATTTTATATAAACTCAAAAATACGGATTATTAGTTATTAAAATTCAAGTTCTAGCCCGAGAAGACCGTTTCTTTCTTAGAATGATACGCGAGGCAATAGAGATCCGCCAACATCCAAATTTCCTCTGTCACAACTGGAGTGGTGATTATACGCACACATCGCCTAGTATCATGTGTTATCTATACTGTGGCAGAAGCCATGGTTCTAAAATATTCATCTTGTCAACAAAAAAGGCACCTCAATAGAAAATTGATGAAAATAACAAATGTTTAATAAAAAATAAACACCCATATCAAAACTAAAATCACCGAAATAATTTCAAAGAACGTAGCCGGTAATTAAACAAGACATAGATAGATACCTAGATATATAGAATATTCTTTATTGTAGGTACACCAGGAATTACATATGAGAATTAAACAATAATATAGGCATATTGTTGAGACATGTACCCATGGAATCAATGCTGGCGGATGTGTTGACGAAACCACTGTCTAGTATCAAGCATGACAGCTGTATAGCCGGCCTAGGTCTCAGACCTTGCTAGTCTATAACGCTATTAGTACAGTATAATTGGCGTCCTATTGCAGTAGTAATTTACATATTGCAGTAGTATATATTTTTGAAGTCGGTGAACATTTGGAGTTGTAACTCCAAATTATTAAATCAAATCAAATTATTCCTACATCGTGTTTGCTTCGAATTCTGTCACGTACATTTAAATTGAAATTTTTGTGTTTTTGTTTAAAAGTCGGATTTAAATTTAAAAAAATGCGCGTTTGTAAAAAACAATACTGTTTACTAAGCTATAACGAAGGTCTTCATCAGATCATCACTAAGTTACCCTGCGATTATCTTGACATACTATACTATACATTTGACTGAACTTACTGAACTTTTTGAAGTCATGTAAGCCTAATTTTCCATAATTCATAAAATAGAGAACCTCCTTTTTTTTAATCGGTTGAATACATTTGCCAATATCTTATTGTTTACATTTTTGACGCGTTAAAAAACGTGCCTTCTATACTAACGGCGATATGAAGACAAAATCCGAATTGAATTCATTGCATGCCTAGCCAAGATGAGAGATGACGAGAGTAATTTAATAGCTACTCTGTACACATATTAAGTGGAGAAAAAGAAAAATTACTTGAAAAATAATATTGCCTTTTCATAACCGAACAAAATTCATGCGACCTAAAACGAGATTATGATGCACATTATTATGATAAGCCACATTAAGTCGATAAACATAGGGAAACTACAGTTCGCTAATGTTGACACTAGGTGGCGCTGACGGTTTTCTATATTACGGTATGGTTGTGTCTATGTCGCCGCCAACTGATCAAATCAGCCGTCGAATACAACGCCTACGAAGTTTATTAGATGGCGGCATTAAATTACATGGCTAGCCTTTAAATTGAAATCAAGCACTGTCTAAAACGTTTGACTACTTCATCATCATCGACAGCCATTTTACGCCCACTGCAGGATAGAGGCCTCTCTCATGGTTTTCCCTAACCATGAAGGGTTTTGCTCTAATCGCCACGCTTGGCAGGCGGGTTGGCGATCGCAGTATGCGATTGGTATCTCAGGTAGACGCCCGTCTCCTGGTAATTTATTTCCTTAGTCGCCTTCTACAACATCCACTTAGTGAAGTGGAGTGACGCTATACTTAATCCAAATTCTGATCAAAATTTAGCCTCTTTTTTAAAAGACTGAATGAAGAGCCATTTTTCAAGAGGGTGTCAACGCTGATTTGCTTCACCTAAGTCAGCTTCGGTAAAATGATCAAGATAGTTGGTTAAAACTGAACTGAAAGTAAACGAAAAAAATGCTTGGCTACAGAAATTATCCTTGATAAAATGAATAATTTATTAAAGAAAAAATTTGCATATTTAGCTGCAGGTTAGAATATTCAGATTACCTTCTAACCTGTTAATTGTTAACAGTTTAGTTTTAAATCACTTGCATAGTGATACATTTAACAGGACTAATTTGATTATTTATAACCTAAACTGAATTACTTTAATTTCCGACATTTCGGCGATGTTGCAGTAGTCGTGGTCACGGATAAATTGTGGTAGAGAGTATTTTATCGTAGCCACCCTGGCAAGTCAGACGCCGTCTAGTCCTGTCCCACCCACTAGCCTAGCCAGGTTATAGAACGTTTCGTTCAATCACAAGGCTGAATGAACTTTAGCCCTTTAATTGGATGCCGCCGCCTAATGAACGTCCTAGGCAGTTAATTTGACGACTTATTTTACCAGTTGGCGGCGACATCTATAATGTCATGGCAAATTGAAAAGTTTGATGATTTTCTCACGGATTACGTCAAAATAATATATTTTGAGCTGAGGCACTCCCTTTTTAACAAAAAATAATGAATGAAATCGGACATCGTGGTAAGAAATTATCGCTAAACATACATAAAAAATATGCTTAAGGGAACTGAGAACATCCTCCTTGTTCTAAAGTCGGTTAAAAATAGTGACTAAGCTGTTAACTAAAGGAATTATTGACATCTATTAAAAATAAAACAAACATCAACTAAAACAGGAACAATAACAATCATGTTTACCCTTATCTTCTTCAGCATCTATTTGTTCATTGTTATGTTGGACCTATGCTTCACCGCAAATGGTTTGCAGCTAGTGTAGTCCAGGTTAACTCTGCAGTAGCTTTGATGCCATCAGTCCCACTAAAAGAAGTTTCCTTTACTGTAAATATGTATCTCAGTTAGATATAAACATAATAGCAGTACCTTTCCAGCTACGTATAACTTCAATTACTAAAGAGATATTCACTCCTGAACGTAAATTCCTAAGCTAAGTCCTAAGCTCACTCACGTTACTGAAACTTGTAAGGAGATTCAGATTTCAGTAATCCACTGTAACAATACACATACGTAGGTGCTCGAAAGTCAGCAAGCAGATACCGTCAGAATATTTTACTTCTCGAAGTACGGTCTGGCAGATTCGTGCTATCGCTCGGACAGCTCGCTTCTAAAGGCACACATCCAGTCGTCGCACATCCTCAGAACTTAACACCATACTGCAGCAGTAACTGTGCCGTTGCAAAGTAACGGATCTCAGCGATTTAGTTGGTAAGGTCCAACTAAGCCTATATAGACATCGATAAAATACAGAGCAAAACATGCACTCCCGCACGTGGTAACGTAGGTTATCTGTATAGGTTTCCCACGTAATAGCCCTGCTTATTTGGAAATCCACGAACACACCCCCTGGGAACTTGCTCCGGGACTGGAGCTCCTAGCTCAGATAGGAGCTATAGGACCTATAGCTTAAAATGTAAATATAGTGTTTTCTTAAGGTTAAGTACAGCATCAAATCGTTTGTTTGATCAGATTTTTATTTATTCTTGCAATACTGTTTTGCTGTAAAGTCGCCCGTAACTGTGTGAGTCCAAGTGCGTCGTGCTGTTATCTGTACTACCTCCAACACATTATTCGCGGAACATGGAACAAAACGCGTAGAATTTGTGTCGAGTGGAATCATAAACTTGCGCGTTTGATGTCGAGATACAGATTTACGGGCTTTGGATGCTTCGCGTTCTTATTTAATGCTTTCGAATCTGACGTGATTCATGCGATATATTTAAGTGCTATTTTGGCATGATCGGAATAGAAAGAGTATAAATGCATTCAATTGGCAAAGAAACTTATTATGTTATATCAACTAAATAAGTATATTATTTTCATTTTGGTGAAAGTACTAGGTAACAGATAAATTTGCCACAATTCATCTGTTACCGGCAATATGTTTTAAGTCTTATTCAAATATTATTCAAGTACCGCCCATATCTCGATCAAATAGAAGGCTTTTTCGTAGTACACAAACGCTAAGCACAGTGGTAGATTATGCTATTTGGTCTTCTGCATAATGTGCCGCAGCGTATGTATGTGGTCCAACGTACTAAAGCCTTTTCGGAAACCGGCTTGTTCGGGCGGCTGAAAATCATTGACCTTGCGTGAGAGACGATTCGTAATGACTCTTGAGAATAGCTAACAGACATAGCTTAGAAGGACATAGGCCTCCTTCGTGGTTTTCATAACCATGAGGGGTTTTGCCATAAACGCCACGCTTGGCAGGCGGGTTGGCGATCAAATGGCCGTCAAATGGCTGATGATGATAGCTTAGAAATGAGATGGGTCGATAATTCTTTAATGGTGTTTTATTTCACCGGATTAAGAATAGCGTCACTCCATTTCCTTCCGTGGGTATCGTAGAAGGCGGCTAAGGAAATATATTACCAGGAGACGGGCAGCAGCATTTTATTGAGATTCCAACCGCATACTGCGATCGCCAACCCGCCTGCCAAGCGTGGCGATTATGGAAAAACCCCTCATGGTTAGGAAAATCATGAGAGAGGCCTATGTCCTGCAGTGGGCGTCAAATGGCTGATGATGATGATGATGAGGGTTTTATCACTTTTCTCAAAGAAAAGTATCACCTCAGTTCTGTTCCATGCTTTTTGCGTTTTGCCTTCGAAAATGACGGAATTAAATAACTTTTGGAGAACCCTTAAAACCGGATTTCCGACGTTTTTAGTAGCTCAGCTATAATTCCGTCATCACCCGGTGCGTTGTTCTTAAGCTGTTTGAGAACCGTTCTAATCTTGTATATACTGATGTCCGGAATGTCCTCGGTGTAGTGCCGGGTTAGTATAGCTCGAGGGTCTTAGGCTAGACCTGCATCAGGTTTTTGTGAGGACGTATATAACTGCCCATAGAATCTTTCGACCTCCCTTAAAATTTCTGAACCTGACGAGACTATATATAATTATTTAATACTGTAAACTTCGTCGGGCTACCGACCGATATCTAATATTACTATACCACACTTTCGATTCACACATAGTCATGACGTCCAATTTGAAATGAGTAAAAACCCTGAGCAGTCAATAAGCTTCGATATAAATAACTCCTTTTATTCCCCGGTATGACGTAGGTCTATTGAGATTCATGGTCAAATTGTTTGCACTGTCATAACAAGATCTTTTATTGGACTGTATATACTGAGAAGACATTCTGTCTTTAGAAAATCTTTCAGACGAATCATTATAAAATCTCGTGTCCACAGTGTTTGTTTTCGAACTCCTCCGAAACGGCTTCACATGATTTTTTTGTGTATATTTGGTAGGTCTGGGAATAGGTCGTAGGCTAATTAAAATGGCAAAATAACGTTTGCCGGAACAGCTTTTATTCTTATCTTACTTATTTATTTTATCTCAAGATTGTGACTTTATGACTTTCAAGCAACATAACTTGTCCTGGTCCCAAACTAGGATACCCTGTGCTATGGTAACCAGGCAAGGACATCATGAACATGGAAAAACACCCAGACTGAGTCGATTTGTTCATCTCAAGTACGGCGGCCTCCAATAGGAATCGAGCCCACGACCTCTGTTTTGGTAGTCAAGCATGTTAACCGCTAGACTAACGAGGCAGGCAAGATTGTCAATATTTACCTCCATGTATGTGCTCCGTGTGGCGCCGGATTAAGAATAGCATCTCCCTTTCCTTGATGTCGTAGAAGGCGACTAAGGAAATCAAATACCAGGAGACGGGCAGCAGCGTCTTCCTGAGATTCCAACCGTATACTGCGATCCCCAACCCGCCTGCCAAGCGTGGCGATTATGGCAAAACCCCTCATGGTTATGAAAACCACGAAAGAGGCCTATGTCCTGCAGTGGGCGTCAAATGGCTGATGATGATGATGATGATGTGCTATACTCAGTTAGGTGACGGGCGATTTTAATGTACCCCTATGTTAATCAGATGCCGACTGTACAGTCGAAAGAATATCGACCTTTGCGTGCGTGCGTTTCATTCAGTTGCATTACGGGCGACTTTGCAACCGAAATGGTTGAGATACATCCATTAATACTGTGCATACATTCAACTCTATGAGCAAAACTTAAAAATTCTCAACTTTATTTTTCATAAAATCTCGAAACTTAATGCGTAGTAAATGTATAACTTTTTGACTCCTAACAATTTGTATTGGAAAATAAAATAAACTAAATTGAAAATTCTACAGCCTATTCTATTAGCTATTCTATTAGTCTATTGGAAGTGGTTTAAATTATTATGAACACTGAAGAAACATTCTTTAGGGTTTGCGTTACTTAATTAAGACGTTGGTCAACATATATGGAGTGTGACAAATTCCCCATATACGTCTAAAAATAGGAGGTCCTACTCACCTTTCACTTTGGGGTAAACTTAGATTTCGAACTTTTCCCCATAGCAAAAGTATTCAAACCTCAAACGATATCTCGAAAATATCACCTCGATATTTTCCTTCCACGCAGGCGTGTATCAGTCAGTAAATGTTTGCAATATATCATATTATGTTTTAGATTGATCGACTACCTTCACCCTAGTTTTCGTCAGGCTCGAGGCAAATTACAAGTCTCATCTCCACACAATAGCGTCCTTGGACTGCGTGACGTATCACACGACGCAGTGTGTTACGAGACCCGATTTTCGAACGGGCCAATTGTTATTGCAGAAACTGAAAGACCTTAAAATAGTGAAAGATAGTAAAATAGTAGATGAGAAGACCCGAATGCCAAATATCTTTAGGTAAGAAGATTAAACCAAGGAATATTTTCCCGTGAAACAGAAAAATATTCCTTGGTTTAATTTAATTTCAATGCGTTCTCGAGATAAAAGATCTTGACAGACAGACGGACAGAAAACAAAGTGATCCCATAAGGGTTCGGTTTTTTGCGTTTTGAGGCACGAAACGCTAAAAACAATAAGAACTAAAAATATAAATCACTGGAATTCTGGTGATGGTACGAAGTATCTATTTGCACTTAAAAATAAGACCTTATATTTTAGGAACACAAAAATATTTTTCTACTGCAATGCCAAATTTTGACCAGCGAATATTTTTTCTGTTTCACCAGAAGAAAATGTCCAATGTATATGTTCTCCTCTCGTATCTTAAATAATAAAGTCTTTCGGTTTATGCAATAAAAATGAGCACTTCCAAGAGTCGGGTCTCAGAGCACACTGAGCGACGTGACAGTGTATCACATACTGGATTAAAGGTTATAACTTATGTCGTCGGGAAATAAAAGCGCCTGAGTAATTGAATTTAAAAAGTTGGGGAAGGGAAGTCTTTTTCATTTTTCGGAAAATAATTTGTCATTTGACGATAACCGTAACTGCAAGACGTCGTTGGACTAGAAATGTTGTAAACCTAATTAGGTATACAAAATGTTCATGCAACGTTCTCACAACGGTCTTAGTAAATGTATTATTGTCCGAAGATGTGTAATTTTACAGAAAAAAAAAATCGTTCTATGTTTGTTTCTTTTTTTAATTTACTTTTCAAAGTGCAAAAAAAATGTATCGGGTCTCTTACTGGTGCAAGTTGCCTAGATAGTTGTAAACCACTCTTCAAAACGCTGAATATATTACCACTTCCTAGTCTTTACATTTATGAGATATGTATGTTTGTAAAAAAATACCCACAAATCTTTAAAAAACATTGTAAACATAATTAGGTATACAAAATGTTCATACAACGTTCGCACAACGGTCTTAGTAAATGTATTATTGTCCGAAGATGTGTGATTTTACGGAAAAAAAAATCGTTCTAAGTTTGTTTTTTTTTTAATTTACTTATTTGTTTAGTTTACATGCACGATTCTTTTATCTAATTATCGCCAAATTTCAACAGCAATTTGTAGGGGGTGTGCCCTTTTACACTTTTTGCACATGCATACTTAATTGATTCAAATTATAATTATCATATTATATTAAAGCCATATTTTCCTGCTTCAACTGATTTACGAGAGATCCTACATTGTACATTACAATGTTAATGTGTTATTAAGTCCCACTGCTGGGCAAAGTTCTCCCACACTTCAGTCCAGAGTTTTCGGTTCTGGGCTCCTCAGACCATTATGGCTGATATTGGTCAAGATCATTTCTCCACCGTCTCTTAGGTCGGCCTCTACTTCAATGTCTGTCTTGTGGCATTTTCAACCAACTTTAAAAAAGGAGGAGGTTATCAATGCGTATATATATATTTTTATTTGGCTATGTTCCTCCATAACTCCGTCAAATCTTAACCGATTTCGACAATTCTTTTTTGTTCGAACAGGTATAACGTCCCATTGGTCCAATTTTTATTTAGTGAAGATCTAATGGAGACTTTCAAAGATGGAGAACGGAACTCTTCAATGGACAGCAGTAATTAAGCCCTGTTGGGGCCCATCCTTTAGTTATATCCGTATGTTTCATAAAATTGCGTAAAAGTAGCCCCAAGTTAATTTGGTGTTGTTCTGGTGAAGACTTTGGAAATTTACAACATCTAATTTTAATGCATCGAATTAAGTAGGGTAAATTATGATTATAAGGAACTTATTTATTTTTCTCCCGCTCCCTGACTAAAAATTGAAAACTAAAAATTTTTAAATAGAAAATAAAAACCGACTTCGAAACACTACTACACTAGTATTTCGAAGTCGGTTTTTTTTTATTTTTTTTTATTTTATTTTATATAGCCTATCTACGTTCCACTGCAAGGCACAGGCATTCTCTCAGAGAGAGAGAGAGAGAGAGAGAGAGAGAGAGAGAGATAGATAGAGAGAGAGAGAGTACAGGCTTAATTACCACGCGTGCCCACCGCGGATTGGCCATTTCAAGTGCTGAGGTATGTGATTACGTCAGACACTCAGGTTCATCTCGATGTTTTTCCTTTACTATTATTCACCTTTAAATCTAATATTATGTTTTATCTTGTTCACAGGTATCTCGAAGTGAACAACGCAACATAAGTCCTAATTTTCATGTTAATTTTTACCGTGATATAGATATACGATGTTTTTGTACAATAGTTAATTTATTTGATGTAAAAATATAATTTGAGTATTTACACCATTAAGTTCCTAGGAACTTTGAGCCCATTGGTGGAAATGCATCGACTTTCAATTAATCGTGTAATTATGTTTGTAAATAGTAAATAAATGAGTGTAAAATGTAAATTAATATTTCTTTGGGTAGATAGCTGTGACTCCATTTATTGTAAATCTCTTATGTGTAAAGTTATTTTTCTAAATGTGAAGCTTTAATAGATACACACGAATAGTTGAAACGTTTAATGGAATGTCAATGAATGAAATCTGTGCAATTGTTATACATAGAACTGAAATTAAAATGCCATGAGGCAACCATATTTCCCTTTTTATTTACCATCAGCAGTCTGTATACATCCCACTGCATGGTGCCTGGCCTTGTCTCAGAGAGTGTAAAGGCAGTGCTTACCACGCTCGTTTGCACTAAACCTTACCATTACATTGGCAAGATTGTCCAGTGAGCCGTCAGGAGCTGGTAATTTTTAATTATCGGGTGCAATAACATCTTCTGTCCTGAAAAATATACGATTTTTCATCGCTTATGAGTATATAGGTAACGTGGACAATGAATCAAAGAGATTGGAATAAAAACCGGTTTCACATTGGACGATAACCGCGACGACACGACATCATTCATTCATACATTTACTAAGACCATTTTGCGCATATTGTGTGAATGTTTTATGAATACTAGTCTAATGATATACAGAGTATTACAGAGAAGTTTGTAAAGAGGCTCGAGATTTCACTGTTGCCTGCACTTGCCCATTAGCTCAGTTGGGAGAGCGCTGGCCCGGTTAGCCAGAGGTCGCGGGTTCAAGACCCGGCATGGGTGGAATTTTTAGCTTCTAAATAGGTTTTTAAAATGGTCCACAGCACGGGTTAGTGCAACAAAAAGAATATAATCATGTAGGTACAGCGATATCATTCCGATGTAAAAACTTAACTGCAAAGTGGGTTACTCTGAAAAACTGCGAGACTCAATTCCTGTACTAATAATATTTAAGTACCTGCAGTACAGAAACCGCGGTGGGTAAGTCGGACTTGCACTTTGCATCTACCTAATGAGATGATTTATGCAGCGCCCAGGGGCACCTACACTCACACTAAATAGGCGAAGGGACCACTGGGACGCTGCAGTGCCTGGGACATTGTTTTTTAGGTGGAGTAGGCTGGCCCAGCACCTATACCATCCTGCCTGACAGCTCTGTCGGCCTAGCCCACAGAAAAGACAAGTCAATACTCGCGGAGCTAACCAGGCCGCGGGTTTCCTTACAATGTTTTCCTTCACAGTTAGCGTGTAGTATTGCTACTACAAATTTGCATTTTGTGAAAGACTTCTAATTACTTAGGGGGTCCCTTGTTGAATGAAAGTATCAGACAAACTACCCGCAAGCCCGAGCCATCCTGACCTGAGGCAAACACGAAGTTCACCAATTAGAGGTGTGCACGAAACTTTGCGGTTCAAAGCCCTCGGCCACGTAAGTATCGACTTTGACCTTTATTATGTTTGATACAAGTGCTATTATGCCTAGTCGGAAAGTGTAGCCTTTGGTGTATCTTGGGTGCTTCTGACGCTTAGCGCCCTTGGCATAAGTGGAATAATTGATTGGCAGTTGTAAGGGGTTGTTGTTTTTAAAAATATAAAGATGAGTTTGATGTGAATACAATGTTTTCAATTGATTCTTGGTTTGATTTTTAAAAAAATTTGGGCCGATGCGAGGTCCGAATGGGTTCGTCGGAAAGGACACAGTATGCTAAAGGCACGAGTTTGAATTCCGCTTCAAGATTGTTGACATATCAATCAATCTTGTCCCACTCATAAGTAGAACATTTTAAACTAAAAAAAATTTTACTGATACATTCTCAAGATCGACGAAATTTATATATCGAGTGAATGACGACGAATGAGTGATGGGCCGCTAAGAGACAGCCAAAGGCCATTCACGTACCAAATATGGATTTCTTAGCGGAGGGCAAAGTAAAAGTAGCCGAAACAGGCGTGCGTGCCTGCAGCAACTAATGAACATGAAACAAAAGAGCTCTGCTAGGGCCGTGGCAAGTGACACACCCCGGCGTCTGCCTACTCCTCTGGGATAATGTCCTGAATTTCTATCTATCTGTACAGCCCACCAAATACACCCACTATTGGGCATAGGCCTCTTCACCGTCACGCCAACACCGCCGGTCTCCTGCCAATCTCGTCCATTCTCCTCCTACTGCCTTCACGGCCACTTCTCGGCCACCACTTTCGTCCAACGTCCGAGTGAGTTTATGTACGTAAAACTCGTACAAATAAGCACCACCTCTTACATTTTTCGTAACTTTATCCATCACGTGACTGAATATATCCTTGTAAAATTCGATGTGGTGTCGACTGCATCTTCTGCAGACGTAGAGCTAACTTGCCCAACACCGAAAGATCACATATCAACCCCCAACCACAAAGTGCTGCTAAACTTTCTATCAGATTTCAAATGAGTTCAGGCTTGAATAAGCTTGCATAGACAAACGAATAAACCGAACTAAACTTTGAATCAATGTTTATGTTCGGAAACCCTGCAAACATATTCATAAGCGTGTGGATGTGTGTATGTTAAGAATTTATTTTCTTTTATTTGCGTACTAGCAATACATATAACGAGTTTTTTATTACTTACTAATATATATAGCTACAATCCGGTATACTCACTGACTGACTGACTGACTGACTGACTGACAGATCATCTATAGGTTTCCTCGGAAACGGTAAGAGCTACGTGAAAATTTTGTATGAGAAAGTTGTAGGAAATGTATGATATACAGCCATCCTATGAAGCCGATTTTTGAATTTCGAACGCCTTCTCCCATACAAATGGGCTAACTTTTTTGTTTACTGGGCGATTTGGATGAAATTTGGAACGGGTATTTGTTTCGTGATCTAATTGTGAAAAAAAATTTTGAACGTTCGAAATTCAAAATAGGGGCGAGAATATGGCCGCCCAAAAAATCGACCTCTGCGCAAAAAAGTCGGCAGCCAACTGGGCACATGCTGGAGAGGTGCCCTAAACGGCATCGGGTTGTCAAAGGACCCAGGTATATGAGAAAAATTGGACATTTTGACATTTCAAGATGGCGGCCGAGATATTGACGATTGAAAATGAGAAAATTTTGTATGGAGAATTTGTACTGAAAATCGACTTTTAGTACAAAATTTTAAACAAAATTGAACAATTTTTCAAATAAACAATTTTTTGAGGCCAAAGCCGGGACGAGGAACCTCGCCGCGGCGAGGCCGAAGGCCGAGCTCCGTCCAGGCCGAGGCCGAAGGCCGAGACCATACATTTTCCGGCGAACAAGCAACAACGCAAAAGCCAGGTGGGACAAACTTGCGAGGCCGAAGGCCGAGCCCCGCGAAGCGGGCCCAAGGAACACCGCCGCGGCGAGGCCGAAGGCCGAGCTCCGTTCAGGCCGAGGCCGAAGGCCGAGACTATACATTTTCGGCGAACAAGCAACAACGCAAAAGCCAGATCGGAGAAACTTGCGAGGCCGAAGGCCGAGCTCCGCGAAGCGGGCCCCAGGAACCCCGCCGCGGCGAGGCCGAAGGCCGAGCTCCGTTCAGGCCGAGGCCGAAGGCCGAGACCATACATGTTCCCACGCGACAAATCCCAACGTCAAGTGTCTAGCGAGGCCCTAGGCCGAGCGCCGCGGAGAGCGAAGCTCGGAGCGGCTGGGGGTTGGCGCGCGAAGCGCGCAGGGGGTTCACCCCCTAGTTTAACCTATATACGTCACACTGCAGGGCAAAGGTCTTCTCAAAGAGAGAGAGTAGTATTGGCTTAATTACCACGGCTTGCATACCGCGGATTGGCCATTTCAAGCGCTGTGGTATGTAAATACCTCAGACACTCAGATTTCTCCACGATTTTTTCCTTCGCCGCTTCTCTATCCGTATGACCTTAAGTTTTTCATCTGAAGAGATAAACTCTTCAGTTCTCTGCCAGGGGTCATCACTTAAAAGTATGACAAGTGTTAATCTAAATTATTTTTCTTTTCATTATTGATGTAACTTGATAAGAAAAACTTTTTTAGTTTAATATCATTTTTTAATTTAAAAAAACGCACTGGCAGTCTTTAGAGAAGTAAACGAAAAAAGTTATTGGAAGCAAAAAGACGTTCATTTTTCATATCACTTTATTGTCCGGCAAACGAGCACCGAGCAGTACTCGTAGTACAGAAGCTCTACTTGTAAATAGTGCACATATTGTGTAGGTAAGAACTAAATTGTACAAGCTTGCCTTTATTTCACTGGCCTATGTAGGATCTGATGTGAAATCCATTGCTGGTTTTACAGGATGTACATTGAATGGAAACCTGCAATGCATATCACAAAGAATCCTACATATTGGCCAGCGGAATAAAGGCAAGTTTTGTACAGTTTAGTTGTTAAATATACAGATTGAGTAAAACCGGCAATAAATATTACATTGAATTAGTCAATTTTGGCTCAAGCTCTAAATTCTGTTATTGTTTCTTCATCGGTGGCGCATTTTTGCAAAACCAATTTATATAACATTAATATTTTAAACTTTGACTCTTGCCAGATGTAACGTAACTTGATGAAGTAAGTTGGTAGGAAAAAAGATGTCAGTGTCAGTTTTTTTTTAATACAATTTGTGTATGTTATACTGGAGTGCAGAGCTATTGCTCATTAGATACCTGATATGTCTCAATACCTTATATGTTGAAGAAAAAAATCAGTATTTATCTATCCATAGGCCTATTCCCTGTCAAGGAATTAATCATCGATTTACTTTATATAATGTCATTGATTCATTACGATTACGAGACAAATTTCCCTTTTACTTAGAAAATACCAACGGCAGTGGGATTTTTTATTCTAGGAAAGTACTTATTACTTCTGAGCAGATGTTTTTCCTTGTCCTCGCTGCGTTCATGAACTTTTTACGTTTTGCGAAACTTTGGAAGCGTACCACCACTGCACGTGGGTTTGAAGATTCGATGGGGTAACGAACACTGATGAAGCGAAAGAGGTGTGTCAGAGTCCAGACAAACCCTGGTCTCTGCCTACCTCTCTGGCATGCAGGCGTCAAAGTATGTAATGTACTAAACAAAGTAGTAGAGCATTGAAGTGCCTGAGTAGTCCTTCTTTGTTATCTGTTTTTTGTGGCAAAGATACTGGCATGCGATAAACCAATCAATGTTCACTCGCGTACTCACTGGTCTGTATAGAGTTCCCGATAGAAAGTTTATGACTGTAAAAAATAACCGTAATTGAACTTTGTCCACGAGCGTTTAAGCAATATTGATGGGAAAACATTTTCAGAGACCCGACTAAATACCATCGTTCGGTGACCTCCAATTTAGTTGTATTGCTTTGATGATCGATCGGCTATGTTTTTCATAGATTCAAATATCAGTTCGCAGTTCATTTCAGCTCTACAGAGGACAATAAATTTAACGTTTGAAGCCGATGTTGGGTTAAGACTGATGGCAGTAATGATCAAGAACGAACGTGTTATGATTACATTTTCACTTCTCATGCTCTGAAAGTGCTTATTTGTGCAGGACATAGGCTGCACAAAATCGAATTTTGTTCACAAGTGCATTAACGTATCTACTCATAAATGTATCTGTATTAAGGCAAAGAAAATGAGCCATACAGCCAAACATACCGCCGTGGTTTAGATACAGTGTTTGACATTTTCCGTGGCAGGCGTCCGTTGTCTCAAACCATAACCTGGTAGACCAATCCATTTAACATGACACTCCCACAGCCTGGATATTGCCTATTAATTGTTCTTGTATCTGACGGAGATGATCTCTGCGTAGATTTTTAATATTAATCCAGAGGTATGATCCGGCAGATGCACCGATCACATATCGTCGGTATAAAGGTAAAAGTCATTAAGTGACATTTTGGTCAAAAATCTGTTTTTCACTTCATTAAATACCAAAGGCTGTTATCTATTAAAGGAAAAAATCATTAAAATGCCAGCATTGCTTTATAGTGCAAGAAGACGCTGAAAGAATTCATTAGGTTACACAAAAGAAAAAAAAAGAAAAGGTAAAACTTACTAAGTAAATAGCGAGCTTTTCCTCAACAGAGAAATTGTACTGGCCGTAATATGCGGACAAAAAAGAAAAAATCACTAAGTGATTTTACGAACTTTTACCTGGCCAAATTTTAAATGGCGGCAATGGTGACTGCCATTTGATGAAAAAAATAAATTTTCTTTTTGACGTCTTTTAGGCGCGAAAGAGTGATTTCTGTCTGACTTCTGAATAAATTTGCTACATTTTACTCGGTAAATGTGTTTTATCAGTAAAATATAGAGTTAATAGTATAAATGCCTCTGTGGCACGCTTCAATGGTATGCCTCAAAAGACCGGGTCCCTCTGGACGAGTGAATCTTAATATACTTATGCAACATAATAATAATTAAACAATAGTAACACATACAGAGCTGTGGTAGCGGAGCGGTAGAACGCCGGCTTCTCATTCGGGAGGTCGTGGGTTCGAATCCCGGCATGTACCAATGACTTTGTTTTCTAAGTTACGTACATTTGTGAAGTTATAGTAGCAATATCACTCGCTACCTGTGAAGGAAAACATCGTGAGGAAACCCTAGTGTCTGAGGTATTTACATATCTCAGCACTTGCTACGTACAATGGCCGAACTTTGAGGCAAAGTGCGGAAATCTCACGTCTAACTTGAACTAGAACTAGTAATACTTACGGAACAAATTAATAGATAAGATTAACTAATAATGTAATTCACAATTGTTTAAGCACCTGAGCTATAAAAGTTCGTCAGCGACATAATTTCATCTTGTAAATTATATATAATTTTCAGATCTTACCTACAAAACAGATCATAAATCAAGTACAAAAGTTATTATTCAGCTTTGTTTTGTCCAGTTAATCTCAGAAGTGCTTACAAATTAATGTCTTGTTTTGATTCATTTCTAAGTCAGATTTATGTCTTGTTAACATGCTACTATTAGATAAAACCGTTCTGGTAATAAAGTTAGATTCATTGCTAGTTTTGAAGGTTGGTACAGTCGACGGCACGTTAAGCTTCATATTAGTTTTTAAGTCACCCTTAACATAGCTAAGTAGAATTCGCGTGAGTAACTTAAGAGTTTCCGACTGAGTGAATGACTCAACTTAAAAACAAGCCATTCGAAACTACTCAGGTAAATTAATAGCGGCGTTTTACCTGAAATAAAACGCTTATTAAATACTTACCTTATTTGAAGCTTTAAGTTTGAGATAGGTAATCTCCTTTTCCGTGCCAGTCGACGCCGCTTGAACCCTAATCGTCGCACTTTGCTAGTCTGTGACACTCTACCTACCAGGATGCCTTCCGCGTAGTAATGGTTTCAGAACGCGCGACGGCGATCTTGTTTGTCATTGTGTCGAAAACCACAGGCAGGAATTAAATATAAGCTTCAAATAAGGTAAGTATTTAATAAGCGTTTTATTTCAGGTAAAACGCCGCTATTAAATCCTGTACGTTATTTGAAGCTTTAAGTTTGAGACGTGTTTGTTATCGCCTGGTGGTAGAGTATGCCAATGTGAGATGATTCACAGTTAGCTGTGTGTGTGTAATACAAAATAGTACAAAGCTGGGTAGGTACTGTACTAATGTAAAATATTCCAATAGATATCCACAGACCCAATAGTGCGAGTAATTAAATTTTACCCCAATTCTCTGAAATCAGGACAATAACACAATTTGCAGGTACGTACAAATAAACAAAGGATAGATAGGTAGGTGTACACACATCAATCCATAAAATATATGGGATAGTAGGATTCGGAGCTTATGCGATCGATCTACTATGATAGAACTGTTAAAAAGTCAACAGGGTTTCTCCACTGATATAAGCATCCTTATCATCCTTAGAGTTTTCTAATAAAATTGAATAATAATTATATCACTTGTGACCAGAGTGACATAACTTAATGAACTTAATAACAAGTAAACATTTATTCTTTGACAGACTATTTTGGAAGTTACAGTTGATCCAGACCCTGCAATACTATGCCAGCTGCTGATAAAATAGTAGGCCTTCAACCTGCGTTGTAATAATAATATGATAGGTAGCTTTTGATGGGCTTCCTATGCTTACAAACATGTTTAGGTAGAGCCTATATAACAGGTTTGTCTTTGAACCTGCAAAGGACCTGAATAAATTGACATGATTCAGATTTTGGCTTTGGCAATAACATTCAACTCGATTACTTATGGGCTATGGCTTTTGAGTCAAACATAACACAGTAGCACAGGAAACCGTAGTGTCGTCTATGTCTGCCATAACAGACTTAGAGAAAGGCAGCTGTGTCTGGCGAATTATTTAGATAGCTAATTAACTAATTATGTACTTCAACAACTATATTGTTTGTGGAAGAAACTTAATCACTTATTGCAGACGGGATTTTTGTTCCCGGGTAGAGTTTGCTTCAGCAACCGATAGCAAAAGAAGTGTAGATTGACGTCCACGAATGTGTTAAATACATATTGCTGGCAAAGCTATGCGAGCCTAACATTTACCAGCTCGCGACAAGTCTCTCAGGCGTTTATTATAGGTTCATGTAAACCTGCTTAGGAATTGTATAACTAAAGTGGAAAAAGAGCCACTCGTTCTTGTTTTTAGCTCTGCTCAACAAAATACAAAAAACTCAATATGGTCTGCGTCCTCAAGGGCTGTGGTTCATAGTTTGCCACTACGGTCGCATTGCGGTAGTTATTGGGACTAGGTACCCACTCTTCGTATATATACAGCTTGCCTCACAGTGACGACGCTAGATTCCATTTTTATGGCCGAGGACACACATGTATTTGCTAAGACATACAGAGCCAGCTTCATGGCGGGTCGGATGCGCCGCACCATGGTGCCGAGTCCAGGAGGGCAGCGCAGGACTATTGACCAAACTGTTTGAGTAGACTTAGATTTAACTTAAGTATCATTACCTGTATTGTGCGGATATAACATAATACCTTTATTTAATCTAAGTACTACTAACGTTAGAAGTCAGAAGTCGATCAGAAAGAATATTGTTCAATTTAACGTGAAGCAAAGGGGAACTTTTGCCTGGGAACTGGAACTTTTAGTAAGGGTGCCTTGGAAAGAGTATATAAACCGACTTGCTGACAAACTGCATTAAATAGCCCTTTATGACAAGGAACAAGCCACTTCTTTGAAAATCTTCGCCCAAGTGAAAACTTGATAAGGCAAAAATATCAAATCATATGCTAGACAGTTCAAGACAACCATTTTCAAAACTGTTGCCATTCATCATATTATTATCTACTCGAGGTTAGTCATGTCGATGACCACTTGAGATATATCTTTGCTTATATCTTACTCCGGTAGGACATATTCGCGGTACACCTCACTGGATTGGGGCTGCAATACTGCTCCCACTTGGGACCTTATGGCCCAAGGCTGGTGCTGGTGATGTAGGATCATCCTTCTCAAGGTATACGTAGTACTGACTGAACTTGTCCAGCAAATCCATCAAAGGCTTCATCTTTGTCCCATTTTGTTCGCTAAGTAAGATAAAACCATCCTTGCGTCTCATAGCCTAAGAAAGCAGATAACATAAATACTGACAGTTCCTCTGTTATGCAGTACAGCTTATACTCCAGGCAGGTTCACTTTTCTGATAGAAGTTATTTACATAGTTATAGACCACAGCCATACCTATAGGTTACATTCACCCCCAGGGGATATAAATAGGATCCAAATTCAAAAAGAGTTGAGCCAGTTAGGGTAACTTGAAACTTCTTCCTTTTAAGCACCAGTCGAATATAGTACCTGAGGTACTGGACAAATCAAGAAATGAATTGTAAAACAAATGATAAATACTTTTCCCAGGCGGTCTCCCATCCAAGTACTGAACACGCCCGATGTTGCTTAACTTTGGTGATCGGACGAAAACCGTGTATTCAACATGGTATGGATGTTCGCTGGTTTATTATTCTGAACCATTAATTATTTAGAAGATAACCATACAGTAATGGTACCGTTGAGAGGACATTGACCCTTAAATAGGTAAGCTTAACCCAGTAATGCTGCGGATTACTTTGCAACAAAAGTTGATCTTCAACTTGTATTTGCTGCTACTTTTGGTCACAAGGAACATAAGATAGGAAACATTGTTTAACAGTACTTTTACAGCACGCCATCTTCCTTTAGCCTTGGTAGGTAGAAGTTTTCTCACAAATAAAATGGAACTACATAATTAGCTTGTACTCTATCTAAAGTTTCCATCGTTATGATATGTTGATAATTGTTGCCGCCGCCCCCCCCCCCCCCCCCTTTTGAGGGTTACATGTTATTGCTTATCCATCTATCTGTGTCTATGTCTTCGAACAGCTATGAACCGCTTCTTATATAACCTGCGAGGCATGATAATAGAAGTAATAACTACACATCAGTGTGTTGTGTATAATAATAGTGCTCTGCGAGAGTATGTGATTGCCAACTAAGTTATGCTAATAACCCCGTGAGGGTTTATTCATGTGTTGGCAAGGATACTGTAATTTTATCATTAAAATTCAATTAATAAACATTTTACATATTCCCCAAAATTGTTTTGCACTCAGGCTTAGGCGACACACGCAGACCCCGCGAGGGTGTACTTAATTGTTTAGCAAGTCTGACTTTTTATAATCTTGCGAGGGTTGATATTAGGTACCATGCATAGTTGTTGATAGTACCCTACGAGGGTATGTGAATATTTGTCAACTGTAAAACTCTGTAACAGTGGATAGGTATTTACCATATCTGAGTATTATTCTACACTGTACCCTGCGAGGGCGCGTGATTGTTTGCTACTTACCACGTACCTATAGGTGTATTGTACAAAGGTAGCGGGGATATTGATTGATATACAATTGATTGCCAACTCTGTTCACCTTATAACCCTAAGAGGTCTGCTGCTTAACACATATATGCATGTTTGTACATGATATCCTGCGAGGATACTTGATTGTTTGCCAACTCTGATCAGGGTTCTGTGAGGGTTGATGTAGAGCCTGGCACATTACACATAGTAGGTACCATGCGAGGGTATGTGATTTTCTTGTGTTGATATCATGCGAGGCTATGTGATTGTTTGCCATCTTGGCTTAACTTAAAATCCTTCATAGGTAGTACCCTGCAAGGGTATGTGATTTGCTTGGGTTGATATTCCGCAAGGCTATGTGATTGTTTGCCAACTTAGCTTAATGTTCATCATAATAGGTACCCTGCGAGGGTATGTGTAGCTCCATGGTAACTCAGTTGTAATCAATAACCTGCAAGGGATGATAAAAAGCAAGCATAGATGCATCCATTATAGTAGGCACCCTGCGAGGGTAGGCAGCTCTGTGGCAAGTCAGTATTTAATAACGCTGTGAGGGTTGATGTCGATTGCACATATTTTTGTATACAGTATGTAACTCCATGTACCTTGCGAGGGTAGGCAGCTCTATGGCAACTCAGTTGTATTTAATAACCCTGCGGGGGTTGATATTGACTGCACATAATATTGTTCTTAAACAGTATGTAGCTCTATATACCCTGCAAGGGTGGGCAGCTCTATGGCAACTCAGTTGTATTTAATTTAATTAATAACCCTGCGAGGGTTGATATTGACTGTAAACAATATTGTTGTATACAGTATGTAGCTCCATGTACCCTGCGTGGGTGTGTAATTGTTTGCCAGAGACCTGCGAGGTCTGGCGTACAACCTTTCCAGTTCAGATTATCAAAACTGATGTCTTTCAGATAACTTCTCGTCTTCCAGCCATCGGTCATGGACTAGTTCTTTTAGTACTGCCTCAATCATCTTTGGAATTATGATTAGTAGGTGTCATTAACCTCAAGTCTCACGAACTTCTCTTGTAACGCAACATGACTGCGTGGGAAGCTAAAGAATTAAAATCGAACTGAAAATTGCAAATATTTTATTCAACGCTGCTTGCCAACATTGACAGTAGATTAAAATATCTTCATTTACACGCCTTTGACCGATAATCGAATGGGTACTGAAAATCGGCGAGGGCACCGACACCACACCATAACTTTCGTTTCAACAAAATGAAAGATATTCATTGTCGGAATTATAACCTCAAAATCTACAAGAGTAGGATATATTATGTAAGATACTCACTGTTGACGTGGTCTTAAAACACCAATTGACATTATCAGTAATGCAATACTTACGTGTTAGATATTAACCACTCAATAACTATTATTTTACCTGAAAATTTTTTTAGGGGTTCAAGCATTTTTGTAAACTGCGTTCGTAGAAGCAGAATATTTATAACACAAACGGTAACACCGTTATATACTAATTGTCGTGTTGTTTATACACAATAGCACGAAAATATCACACTTTTTAGAATATTTGTATTTTTTGTCGACTGTCATTAGCGGAAAATTCGATGCCAATGACAAACAAGATCGCCGTCGCGCGTTCTGAAACCATTACTACGCGGAAGGCATCCTGGTAGGTAGAGTGTCACAGACTAGCAAAGTGCGACGATTAGGGTTCAAGCGGCGTCGACTGGCACGGAAAAGGAGATTACCTATCTCAAACTTAAAGCTTCAAATAACGTACAGGATTTAATTAATATTATAGGCTAGTTTCAGGTTTCCTCACTATGTTTTCCTTGACCGTTAGTTTAGTACAATGCGACGAATAGGGGTAAATCCCCAGCCTAGCAACGTTCCACGGACGCCGGTTTCATTTATGCAGCTTGGGATACACAATTCGCAATCATCAATCTTCCTTTCGGAGGTAACGTGTCGTACGAATGCAGAATGCAGTCGCATTTGAAGAAAGAAGAAGAAGAAAATTCATTTATTTGACGACACAATACTCAAAACAACAAAAAGAAAATTTATCACACTACAATAACACAGAAAGGTTACAAAAAGTGGGTAAAAAATAAATAAACGATAAAACATGAATTCGCAGCCACATAGAATTTTAATTCATAGTGTGGTACAGAAGAAGTCACATACAATTTTAGTTCGTAGAGTAGATCACATAATACATTATGGACTGAAAAGCTGAGAATATTATATGAGACTTCCAACTAATATTATATAAGTATGTCAAATTATGGATATTGGAAAAGCGGGTAATTGATTTGAATAAGATTTGTCATACAGATAATTTAAATTGAATCCGTATTAGAATTAGAATCTTAGAATTAGAATAAATTATTAGAATCCCGGCAATGTCTGATTGTAAGTTACGTAGGGACATTTATGATTTTTTTATAGGAAGCAATTCCATTCTCAATTTTACCCTTCACAATGGGTCCAATTTTAATGTCCACTCAAGCAAAGTCACGGGCAGTAGCTAGTTTTTTTCATAAATTTACATTAGTACATTACGATACTAGTGCGAAAAGTAGGAAATTCGCAACGAGTGGCGATAAATTAAAACACGACCGAAGGGAGTGTTTTATATCGACACGAGTTGCGGATCACCTATTCGCACGTGTATCGTACAACGTTTTATAGTACATATGGCCCTTTGAAGTTTCGACATAGGCACGTAAAGTGCTCATTATCGCACTAGTGCGGTGATGTAGCACCATATGTCCTATAAAAATTATTATGTAATTATTGCAGATTAGTAAGTTCTAGGAAATTCATTAATTAATGTAGTTAGATGCGCACGGTCTTATTTATAAAAAAAAACGATTTCACTAAAACACTCCTCAGAGGCAGTTTATACAATCTGTGGTTACGTTTTTCGCTTCAATACAGACTGTTTAAACTGTCCCTGAGGTGTTTTAAGGAATCTTGCTTTTTAAATAAGACCCTAGCGGTCTTCTTTTGGTTTAAATACGCCTGAAAATCTTAGTATGTACCGCCTACAATATTCCCACACGATAATCCACACGTTTTCCCAACACCCCATAAATCGGGCTGTCATACGTGATGGCCATATTGTTTAGTGACCCGACATAAGCCACTATAAGCAGTAATGTTGCTTGATCGAGAGTGATGGTAAATTGACCCATGCGTGGATGAAGCAGAAGATATCTCCGAGCTACAACTCGTGAACATTACAGAGAGGGTAGGCAGAGACCAGGGTTTGCCACATGCCATTCTCTGTTTTCAAATTTTGTATTACCGATAAAAATACAAATGAATCCTGATTAACAAGATATTTCCCATTATGATTCCGGCAAAGCACCTGACATTCTGTCGTGCTTTCAACTGTCGCAGTTCTGCAGCTATTCGGCCAGATTTCGCGTTTCCACTTTTTAAACGAAAATCTACATCTCCTTTCTGAGAGGCGACCGCGAGTTTCATACGTGCCATTCCAGCAGCGCCGTCGTTAGTAACCATTGTTGGTTGTAACTTAATTGTAGAGTTGACAAGAAATGAGGTCCCGAGATTTATGTAGAATTGTAATAACGATACTACCGACGTCAGTGGCAGGTATGGCTTAATAATTGTGTTCAAATTTTAATTCTATATTCTTTTTTTTTGTTGCACTAACCCGTGCTGAGGACAAGTTTAAAAACCTATTTAGAGGCTAAAAATTCCACCCATGCCGGGACTTGAACCCGCGAACTCTGGCTAACCGTGCCAGCGCTCTCCGACTGAACTAATGGGCAAGTCCAGGCATCAGTGAAATTTCGAGTCTCTTTACAAACTTTCTCTGTATTCCCGGCATGGGTGGAATTTTAGCCTCTAAATAGGCTTTTAAAATTTTAATTCGGTTTGTAAGAGAACCTCTTTCGTTACTGCCATGTTAGAATGCTTATAGGGAAGTCATTGTAGCACTGTTTGATAGATCATGTGGTTTTAAATAACCTAGAGCTAATTTTCGGTGACAACTATATTTACAGACGGAAAGGCAAACAGAAATCTTTATTTTTTCAAAGGCGCAACTATTTTGGCTTTTTGTACAACACAAATGCGTAATAATAATTTGCACACAACAAAATAAATTGCCCTGGTCCCAAACTTGGAAGTTTCCTATGCTGTGCACCTTGTGCTATAGTAACTAGGCAACGACATCACTAACATGGAAATACAACAAATAAATCGCGAAACGTATTTTGTATTAAACTATTTTAAATAATTAAAACTAACTGTATACTCGTAGGTACTTACTTGTAATAGAGGAAAAGACACTATGAGTTTCAAAGAGATTCGAAAATCTGATTAAATAACTACAGAAAGTTGCAATATATATAATTAAAGTATAGTAAATAAAACTGGGAATTTAGGCAAATACCTAAAGAAAAAAACATAATTTAGTAAAACAGTCCATATTTTGTTGTTGCATGCATGTCATATTAAATTAGAAAATTTATTTAATGCATGCGTATTTACGATTAATTTGAAAGAGGTGCAATATTTTTTACTCCTTAATAAAACGGAAAATTTAATAATTATAATAATGATCATCAATAATAAAAGCAAAACGTTTAATTCATGCTAGAAGAACTCCTCGTAGGGTGAAGGCCTCCTCTAAGTTCAAGAGAGTATGAAAAATTAGAATAATATTTATTAAAATCTATGGGGTTATGGAGGTGGTTTAATATATGGGTACAGTTTTCAAGTTGAACATTCTGTGCGCCACACCCTGTATAATGTATATAGTCCGCACAAATCTTTTTGGCGGTAACGTGAACATAGTTACAGATCGTTTGCCCATCGCTTACTGTCTTTACAGTGTATGTGTGAGTAATTGACTACTTTAGTAATTAAGTAATAGTAATTTACTACGCATCACACTACGTCAATTACACACACATACATTGTAAAGACAGTAAGCGATGTACAAACGATCTGTGACTATGTTCACGTTACCGCCAAAAAGATCTGTGCGGAGTATATACATTATACAATAGTATAATTTTGAAAAAAGGTGTGAATCCTCCTTTTGTGCTCTCAGACTTTCGTCGGTCTGTGTGAGGTAGATTTCGCTTGCAGATATCACGTAAGACCACTAAATTCCGAATGTCTGCGATCCCAAGAAACACCTGTGGGTGCTATCCGAGTCTTATCCTATCTCATTGTTTGGATCCGATTCGTGTGTGAATTGTTTGCAGAACTGTTACGTGGCAAAATTCTAGTAGATTGAAGTGCTCTACTGTGAAAGTAAACTTAACCGTGTTATACATGCTGAAATTTGGGTAGCTTGAAAGCCGCAGTTATACAATTAGTAATTGAATTGTAATTGAATCTATTAATACCATTACTTTTAAGTGTAGACGAATAATGAAGAATAAAAATAGTTGAGAAATGTTCTTTCGAGTGAAGGAATTTTGTTCAAAAAATTCGCGAACAATATACAGCCTCTGGATCTATCAGAACAATGGCCCGCAAACAACAATTTAAACAATAATAATTTAAACTGACTGAAGAAGAATTAATCTGACCGAATAAAAATGAAAACATCATGAGGAAACCTGAGTGACAAAGCTATTAACATACCTCAGCGCTTGAAATCGCCCATCCACGGTGGGCACGCGTAGTGATTACGCCCATACTGTCTCCCTGAGAGAAGGCCTGTGCCCTACAGTGGGACGTATATAGGCTGCTTACGCAAACATTAAAAACATAACAAAACAAAACATTGGAATATCAATCAGTATTGTCCCACGCGGCAAAAACTAAAAGCCAGTATCGGAAGGCCAAAATGCACAAAGCGAATATTTGCATGTTAACGCAAAGCTGCATTTCGGAAAGCGGCAAAAAAGACATTCGGGTCCATGCGGACCGCCCAACTGAAGTTTTTAACCGAATGAAATACTAGAGCGATGTTTTACCGTTTTGTGAATTGTTGCGCTGTTTGCACTAGCGCCCGCCGGAGCGATTCAGAGTTTATGTTAGACGTTTTTAGAGGCAAAGGGGTTTAGGTTTACTGCCGATGCGGTGTATTTATTCTTGCACAGAAGTAGCTATTTGCAAACAATGTTGTGTAACCCCCAGTTTCTCGTACACTAACACGCTGTTAATCTACTGTTAACAGCTGTCAATTGACCAAAGTGCATACAAAAAAAAAACCACTGACAGCTGTTGACAACAGATTAACAGCTTGTTAGTGTACGAGAAACCGGGGGTAAGTATGCTGCCACTAAATCAGAGACCTATGCGCATCAAATCCTGTCGGAATGCTGACGTTCGCGATAGCAATTAGTACAGAATTTGCCAGACGAAAGGAATCGTTCGCGGATAATTAGGAACAGCTCAAGTTCTTACTCGAGAATCGTCTAATCTACGAAAGGAAGATTTATAATCGCTTGCACATAACACAATCACTTGTCCTGACCCCAAACTAGGATACACTGAGCTTTGGTACGTTTCGTAGCCATTTGTACAAATCAGATATGGTGACCCCAGTGGGAACCAAATCCATGAACTGTGTTTTGGTAATCAAGCTTGTTAACCGCTAGACCAACGGGGCTGTTTATTATTTTTCTCTCTGTCTCGCAGCTATTTTAAGAACACAGAGGCTGGTCCCTGTTGGTTATTGTAAAAACGGTATCCAAAAACATAAAACGAAATATTCCAAAAAAGCTATGAATAATTGAGCGCAGACAAGATAGATAGCCCAAGGGACCACTCGGACGCTGCAGACTGCAGTGCCTGGAAATTTGTTTTTTTAGATGGAGTAGGCTTGCCCAGCACCTATACCATCCTGCAACCACATGTTACAAGAACCATTAGGAGCCATCCAGAGCGGTGCGTGCGTGCCGCGGGTCCGCGGGTCACTGTTGTGTTAGACGGAGAGGCGGTACTAATATATAGTTCGCGTATTTTTTAAACAAGGTTTCTCAACTCGAAACAAGATTTCTCAATTTTTTTTATTTCCGTCTATACTTTAAAGCAATGGCATATATTTATATGCTTTTTTTAATTATTAATTCCATAACCGCGGCCTTCAAATCACCCAGATTTAAGTCAGTATTTTAGTGTCATAGGAAAAGCTGATAGTTTTTTCGCGATATCGAACTTTTTCCCATAGTCAAAGTTGCTCTTTTTTACGAGTAAACCCCCCTCTTTAGGGTTCCTTACCCAAAGGGTGCCAAACGGGACACTATTGCTAAGACTTCACTGTCCGTCTGTCTGTCTGTCTGTGCGTCTGTCTGTCTGGCTGTCTGTCTGTCTGTCACCAGGCTGTATCTCATGAACCGTGATAGCTAGGCAGTTGAAATTTTCACAGATGATTTATTTCTGTTACCGCTATAACAAAAAATACTAAAAACATAATAAAATAAATATTTAAGGCGGGCTCCCATACAAAAGAAACGTGATTTTTTTGCCGTTTATTGCTCGATTTTAATAAAGGCAACGGGTAGACGTTTCAAATATTCACAGAATATTTAGTTGTTGGTTCAATTTAGAAAGAAATAAATAAATTATAATAAAATAAATATCTAAGCAGGGCTCTCACACAACAGACGTGATTTTTTACAGTTTTTTTCTCGATCTTTGTGTCTAGTGTTGTACGGAACCCTTTGTACGCGACTCCGACTCGCACTTAGCCGGTTTTAGAATAAGAGGATTCACATGCAAAATGCTTTGAAATTAAGATGGCAGAATTGAGTTTTTAGAGTCAATATAATTGTTTTTCTTCATATATTACCAATATAACATTTAAGTAACACCATAAAACTGACTGATTACTTTTATTGCTTATGAAAACTAATTTATTGCCTGTCTGTCTGACATTTATAGAGTTTGATCTTTTGAACTGTACCTAATAGCACAATAATAGCTAGCTAGTTGTAAATTTCACAGAATATGAGCAAAAACACAGGAAATTAGCCATACACGGTACGCTAAGTACTTATTGGTGAGAAAAGTAATAACGTAGGTGTTTCCCCTCATTAGAAACATGATTGTATAGGTTTTTTTTTTTCGCTCTATTGTAAAAACGGTAACACATACAAGTGTCACACTTACATATAACCACAAAAATAATTAAAACCGGCCATGTGTGAGTTGGCGGGGCACGTAGCACGCAGAACTGATGGCCGCTGGGGCCGAAAAGTTCTCGAATGGAGACCACATATCGGCAAGCGCAGCGTAGGACGGCCAGCCACAAGATGGACAGATGACCTCATCCAAGTGGCAGGAAGGCGCTGGATGCAGGCCGCTTCCAACGGGTCTTTTTGGAAATCAATGGAGGAGGCCTATGTCCAGCAGTGGACTTCTTGTGGCTGAATGATGATGATGATGATGTGTGAGTTTAATCGATAAGGGCCCCGAACGGAACGATCAAAGAAAAAATGCTAAATATGTACTACGTAATAAAAATTTTGCAACAGTTTTTGTACAGTCTGTAGCATATCGACCTTTAAATACGAGCATGTGCAATTACGTCAAGGACAACTTCGCAACAAAAATCTACAGTTGGACCTGCTTTACGGAACAATCGGCGAGTCCAACTTGCACTTGGCTAAATTTTGAAATAAATTATGTTATTATTATATTTTCCTTTCAGATACATGGCATCCGTATTGTGTTAGTATGTACAGTAAATTGATATACACTGGCCTGCAAAACTAAGTATCACACTTTTAAAATTGCAATAACTTTTTATGTACACAAGATATAATTTAGAAATAAAAAGGACTGGAAAAAAGTTTTATTTTGCAGTATAGTTTAAAAGAAAGCTGATAAAATTAGTTGATAAACGTTTTTTTATTTTAAATCTTTAACTTCTATAGTTTAGAAAAAAATATAAAATGAAAAGTGTGATACTTACTTTTGCAGGTCAGTATATTTTTAAGAAAACTAATACCGTAATTATAGTTAATTGACCGTTGATCAGCGCTGAGGGATCACTTCCTCAGCACAACGCTGAGTCAGCTGCCTTTTGTGGCAACTTAGATACACCACAGGCTTGTTGTAGTTATTCGTTTTTTCTGTTGTGTATTTAGTTTTCTTTCTGTTTTTGTGCATATTAGATATGTTACTTATCTGCTTATTTTGTTTCTGTGATGTATCTTGTTGGTATAATAAATGTCTTTATCTACACTCATATCATAATCTTCAAATTAAGAATTCAAAGGTAAACACATATTGACAGGCTTTAAACAATACATAACTTTAAAGAAAAAAAAAAAAGTGTAATATAAAGTTACATTAAAGGTCAGATTTTTCACTTTATGTTACAGTTATTTTTTTTAAAGTGTTGCTGTGATCACGTGTTACGACGCCCTAATTTAAGCGAAATTTTGAACCAATATTGAGCTCTGAGTTGGATAAGTCACGATTAGCTATAAGTTGACTAGATATTCGCGATTAGTTATACTAATTTTAGCCAAATTGACGAGTCGTAGCACGACGCGACGTCCTATCGTGTTTATGTGTGAGAGCCTTTATAGAAAACATTTTTCAACGTTACCACTTGGATTCACAGTTTGGAGACATAGGTTAGAAATCATGAATATTACTGATAAATAATTAATAATAGTGTTTTTCGCAATGAAAATAACATTTGAACGAATTCAAAGTCACCCTATAGTTCGGGACCAAGCTAAGTAGTTATGTTGTGTTAAAGTTATTGTTATGTTTATGTTGTCGAAGAAGGAAAAACCACAGTCTTATGTTCTAAAACAGAATTCCTTAAAACACTACTCCAGCTCAGTTTTAAAAGTCCGTGGTAAACGGAAAGACTTTACCATTAAAACTAGATTTGTAGAGTGTTTTGGAGGAATCTTGTTTTATAATCAACACCGACAGTGTCCAAACGCTTAATACTATTCGCTCATTGCTCGTCTCTTTATTGCCCCAGTCTCATTAACAAGAGTGCCTTATCTCAGCATTTTGCCGTAACAAGCCGAGCCGAGCTTGACTCAGAGAGTTATGAGTCCCACAACAATTGTGGGATAATGCAATGATAATGCGAGCCTCTTAAATATTAGGAGGCTCCAGACACGTACTTAGCCTATTTTTTAGGCTTATGTCTTTTTTACCGAATTTGATCGTCCTGACGTGACGCTTCGTTTCTTAATACAACGTGACAGACGGATGGACAGACAGCGTAGGCTTAGTAATAATAATGTGGTTCTGATGGTATCCTCCGGTTAAGAAATCTTAACAAATCAGCAAAAAGGGTAACAGTCTTATTTATAAAAAGTCGATTCCACTAAAACACTCTTAAGACGGAGTTAAAGCAGGCCTATGGTAGGATTTCTTTTTAAAACCCGCTTCAATTCCGTGTTAAGAGTGTTTTATTGGAATTTACTTTTTTTTTAAATAAGAGCGTACGTCTTTTTATCTTTTTGAATTTCATAAGAAATTCACAGATTCCGTGCCTCACACGACTATAAAACGTAGTGATTATTTTCTCTGTGGCACATTGGAAATTAATCGAGTCATATATTATGTCATGTGAAAAATGTCGTTCTGACTTTTTTCAAAAAGTTTAGGCTACAAGGCAAACCCTTACCTCGATCGCCTTTTTTTAGACTCAAATTGTAGCTGACTAAATTGTTAAAAGGATTTTTTCTCAAATTTTTGATACAAAAAAATGATATAAAAAATTCGAAAAAATAAAATTTTTTTTCACTATTCTGGCCGTTAAAACGTTAGTTTTTCGTTTTCGACTTTCTCGTATTATTTCTTTTTGCGCCTTACAGCTCTTGTAAGCTCTCAGCTCTCAGCTCAGCAGCAATATACGCGTCTTTTGAGGCTTTTTTAGATATCATATCTTTACAACTCTTCGGAGACACAAGGGTATCGTACTTTTTCGTGAAATCGGAGCCTACACTGGAGCAAACGAAAAGACATTTCCAATGTCAAAAGGTGAAAGAAATCGATTCGCATCACCCTAAAGGCTCTTTTACGCCAAAGCAACATCGTGCGACAGTGCGGCAAGGTACAAATTGTGACATCCGGTTCCTTGTTGTATGCTGCAATCGCCAACATCATGCGGCCGATGTAGCATGCGGTAGTCTATTTTACGCCGAGGCAACGTCGTGTTCGGATACAAGCTGCGACAGTCTGCCACATGACGCAAGGTGTTGCTATGCCGCACGATTATTGCCACAATGTGCGATATTTTTAAGTATTGTAGCATGCGGCATAGCGGCATGGCATACCGCAATGCCGCACAGTGTTCATCATCATCATCATCAGCCCCTTGACGCCCACTGCAGGACATAGGCCTCCCTCATGGTTTTCATAACCATGAGGGGTTTTGCCATAATCGCCACGCTTGGCAGGCGGGTTGGCGATCGCAGTATGCGATTGGAATGTCAGGTAGACGCTGCTGCCCGTCTCCTGGTAATTTATTTCCTTATTCGCCTTCTACGACATCCACGGGAGGAAATGGAGTGACGCTATTCTTAATCCGGCGCCACACGGCGCACAGTGTTGCCCCGGCGTAAATGGGCCTCTAATAAAATAAATATTTACCTATGACATGGGTTCGCCTTAGGCAAAATATCAAGTTTTCTTCTCACTTCGTAGTTTAGTACCCTTTATCGCGTGTCCGATGTCCAGAGGCGGGCGAAAATTGTCTTAGTATGAAGACGTCTGAATAATATAGTGGATTACCATTTTATTTGCAGGAAAGTATCTTTTTCTGGGTATCTCTTTTCTTAGTACATTTTCACGAATTAATACCGTTGGGTCTCTCGAGGATGGCTCAGGACGGAGAGAAGTAGATGATCCTGGGGGAGGCCTTAGCCCAGCAGTGGGGGTAGTGGACACAAACCCAGATAACTAAAAAAAATACCGTTGGGTAGAAAGGCCGGTAAGAGATGTCCCAGGTGTGTGTCGACCAAAAAAGTACCTTTTTATTTTTACCCCAGCGACTAACGAATGTTGATAAAGACAAGAGTTTTATGAAGATCGTGGTATTTGGCAGGAATGCTTACCCCACCAGGATACAGGCATGGGGTTATGTCGAGGTTTTAAAAAAAAACTTCTTGTTTTTCTTTTTAGGGTTCCGTAGTCAAAAAGGAACCCTTACAGTTTCGCCACGTCCGTCTGTCCGTCTGTCTGTCCGCGACTTAGCACTGAGACGATGAGTCCTAGAGAGCTGAAATTTGATATAAATATACAATTTTGTCTTGTCGGCGTAATACACGCAGTTCCTTTTTCGATTTATGGATCACTGGATCACTAAGTTTTATACAATTCCCTTCATTGGTTTTTGCGTTATGCGCGCACAAATAAAGAGAGTCACAATACGAGTATATATCAGACAGAGATGTAGTTTAAGAAAACTGTTTATTAATAGAATTATAAATAAATCTTGAAGAAATCTAAACAAAGTTCAATATAATTTTAATATCAATTAATACAAATTCAACTCAACCAATTATTTTGAAGTCTTTCATCTTTCAACGATGTTTTTACTCGTGTATTCATGATATTGCTTTGAAGTATCTTGTTTAACCTTATGTACCTATTCAATATTTCTAAATAACGTAAAGTCGACAGGATATCAACCTTTCAGGCATGCACTCGACTAACTTAAGTTTTTATTATTGGTGTCTCCAACAAAAGAAACATCGACCATTATACCTAATGGTTGATCGGACTGCACAGTTTACATGTTAAATTGTTTTAAGGGTTCCGTACCTCAAAAGGAGAACTGGAACCCTTATAGGATCACTTTGTTGTCCGTCCGTCCGTCCGTCCGTCCGTCCATCCGTCAGTCTGTCAAGACCCTTTATCTCGGGAAGCCGTGGAGGTATCGATTTGAAATTAAAACCGCATACTCAAATCTCCAGTCCCATGAAGTTGTGAAAAAATCAAACTTCTAAGTTAAAAAAGTTACTTCCGTTAATGCCGCAAAATAACGTATATTTCGTTACTCAAGGAAATCAAAATTGTAGGGAACTTATAGTTGACCTAAAACTATGAAACAAATTTCATATTAGAAATATCGCCTTATATTATAAATAGAGGAATAAATTTGAAAACTATGCATTTTTAACGAAATTATAAAAAAAATTGTCTTTGAAGTTCGGCAAAAGCTCGGAAAAAACTGCGATTCTCGATCTATTTATAATCTTTAAGTACCTACCTACAAATGTGTACGGAACCTTCTTAAAACCGCTCATTTTATGTATGAACAGATGACAAAGTTTTATTTCTCTTTTACACGTGAATTCTTTTGAGATCGTTCCCAGAATCGCCTTGTTTTCTTTCGAACGGCTAATTGAAAGCTGTGTAGCGATTTAAATTACATTGCTGAAAGAAGTCTGTCAGAAATACTGACAAGTATAGCAATTATACACGTTGAAATCTAGGTGGTTTGAAAGCCACTGTTATGTGATTATTAATTAAAAACACTACCTATTTAATCTATTAATTTTAAGGGTACACGTAAATTTGAAAGAAAATAATTGAGAAATCTTGTTAAAAAACGCAGACTCGCGGCACCTCTTTCTGTCCCCGGCTATTGTCATGCAGCCACTGCCAGCAATTTGGCGTCTTACGCTGCGTTTGCTAATTCGTGGTCTCCACTCGAAAACTTGTGTATCCCATCGACCATCGGTTCCTCGGGAGATGTGACCAGCCCGCTGCCACTTCAGCTTGCTAATCTTATAGGCTATGACAGTTCTTCGGCTAATTGACAAATTTTTGATGTGATCCATCAAAGAGACGTGTGCTGTTAAACAGGCTATCCCGTCCCATAGAACACTGAGTCCTCATGGCAAGACTTTGAATCGATGGACTAATCCTACCGTCAGTGTCCACGTTTTGGCTGCGTGGGTCATGACCGGCAGAACGCATTGGACGCGTTTCATAAAGCTAACATACATAGTTAATCATAAACTAGCATTCGATGTACATTACGCAGCCGATTAGTACCCACAATTGGTCTTCCTACTTGTTAGTCTGTCGCTTAATTGACAGTGCAATATGCATCAAATTGTAATAGTAAACCATGAATTGTAGTCCAATGAAATTTAAGGTTGAAGATTATTGTCTTGTCTTGTCCCCTCTTTTCGGATAGTTATGGACATTTTGTTACACCCTCTATAGTGGAATATAACCGGAAAGATGGGAAACAAACGGGAAATCTCCAAGCCTAATTGGGTCAGCAATGGAATGTTTTTCATGAAAAACAGCTAAGTGATACTTAGAAGTTATCCTACAAAATGCCTTTCTCATTGATATTAAAAAGTTACCGCGTGGAAAAGTTTGGGATTCTTCTTGTATTTGCTGACTAATTTTATGTTCACTGGCTCGTAGGTCAAAAAAAAAAAGGTATGAAATGAAATGAAATTAAATAAAATTATATTTATTTGTTTCCTTTACATTTCACTTTACATAACATGAGCCACCACCTAAATAATCAAATTAAATTAAATTAACTTAGTATTTTTAATTAACTGTTAAGGCAAAAGAAAACAAAAAGGGACGGATCTCAGGCTGTACAAGCTCGCAGAGCTTGTAGCTGCTGGTATTCTGAACCACCCTGAGCGACGTTCGGCATGCAATTTGACATATAACAATTATTATTACTTTAATAATAATTGTAGTTGTGTTCACCGCGTCTCCGCCGTCCTCTTGCCTGCCCTACGCCAGGGGCTTGGGATCGGTACAGAAAATTATAGGACAAGCCATAGGCAAGAGGTAGGTTTGCAACGCTACATTAGGTTATTACGCCCGCGTTTGGCGCTAAATCTATTCTACAATAATCTTGTCGTTCCATTCTATCTCCTGAACTACGCGAAAACCTGTACTTAGAAGAAGGTGAAATTGAAATAAAACGTTAAAATATGCGTACACACATAGTCGAGATACATTGATTGATTAGTGATTAACTGTGTAAAAGTCATTATTACACTAACTCCGGATTCACTTCCTGGATTTTTTGTCGAAAGAGTCCGACCAGGTAGTAATCAATCAAAAAGTTTTAGTTCAAAAAGTGTAAAAATAGTTGTGCTGTTGACAAGAGCAGGCCCTGAAAAAGCGAATTATCCGTTTTGGGTGCCTCCCAGTCCGAGTCCGAAATATTGAGATCGTAAAGAGTGGGGTTCACACATTTTACGCCCTTCCTTTGTTTGGTACAGTTGGAGTGAAAAGTTTTTATGACCGCCGCGCCGCGCGCCATCTTGAGAATATTTACATCTTCACTACTCAAGTACTTGTTTTCCTTCTTATAAATGGCCATGCCTAATTTCGCTCGGGATCTAGCGCCTTTTTTTCGAGCGGCTACCCACCAAACCTTGCTTTGATTTTTGGCCGCTTGATAAGAAGTGTCGAACTTTTAGGCATTGGTGAAAACTGAATTGGATGTTTGTCACGATGCTTTGTATGAACGCCCCTTAAGGGGCTCCAGCGAGTAACACTAGCGCCACCGAGGAAAAAGAAACATATCTTCTTTTACAGATCGTATTTGCAAAGAGTGTCTATACAATGATTCAACCATGTTAAGTGGTTTTTAGGACTCACGACAAAGAACCTAGGATCACGAACCTGGGACTAGATGGCATTGCAGACAAGCCAAAGAGGCTCTACCGACGATCTCGAAACGTCTTTCACGTAGCCTGCTGCGTCTGAGAATGGATAATCTGCGCAAAGCTGTGGCAATCCTAACAGGGCATTGGTCACTAAATAGACATTTTCACAACATGGGACTAACCGACAGCCCGCTTTGCCGGGGATGCCTCAAAGAAGAGGAAACACCCGCCCACGTGACCATTCACTGTGAAGGCGTGGAAAAGCAACGGACCGCCATCATTGGGAAACTGGGATCCCTTCAGGAGGCCTGTAGTGACATCAGAGCACTGCTAGCCTTCTGGAAAGAGATAGGCTGGCTGGAGTGAGCTCACAGCTTTGCTACGTACAATGGCCCAACCTTGAGGCTAAGTGCGGAAATCTCAGGTCTAACTAACTAACTAACTAGATGGCATTTATGCCAAAAACGGCCGTCGTTATTTGTCATTGGTGGCGCGGCGCTAGGTATCCCCTGGATCACCTTAAATTGGACCAGGAAACATAAGATACATACCTACATACAAACATAAGATATGTATATTATGTCTCCAGCCCTTCTATTACATAACTCTGCACTGTATTGGGTTATCAATTTGTACGTTTCAGAAGTGTTATAATATGTATTTATGTGATAGTTTGGAGAAGTATAACTTGGGCAAGTCCACACAGTAGTGAAGTTACGTAGTAGCGCCCCTGATCAGATCAGGGGCCATAGATTCTATAGTCTCCTAATAATAAATAGATTACTTGCATATATTATCTCTGTCCAACACGACGGACGGTCGAAGTTGAGGCCGGTCTCGAAGAATGTGAAGAGATAGTCTTAACCACCATCTGCCGGAGTGGTCTGAGGAGGCTCAGGGCCGAAAACTCTGGACGGAATTGGCGCAGGCGGATGAAAATGACGAGGAAAATATCCATCGTAATATTTTTTTAAGTTCAATTACCAAATAATATGAGGTCTCCGCAACTGTCTAATACTTACATACATACATAAACTCACGCCTGTACCCCAGAGAGCTAGGCAGAGACCAGGGACTGCCACTTGCCACGATCTTGACAGATCACTTTCGCTTCCGCAACATTCATTAGTCGTTGTATGCACGCACGCACTATGCCCAATACCTATATCTTTAATTACTGTTATATACGTTTCCCTTCAATTTATTTGCTCGATGTTGGCCTATATCCAGCCGTGGGCACCACGAGTACGAGCTGATTGATAGATTACACTTGAGATCGCGTATCCGCCGCCGTGAGCATTCGAGGTGATTGAGCCCCTTGTAAATCTCTGAGAGAAGGCATATGGCGATTATCCTGTGTGTAGTGAGTTAAACAGTAAGTGACTCTTACTTTACTTTTTTTTATACGTTCTTTGTGTACAAAGAAATAACCATTTGCACAGGACATTAACTGACTCTTTCGATGCTATAGAGTCTCGAGTCTTTAGCCTTCTGAGAAATTGCAGATACAGAAAATATGACGAAAATATTCTTAAGCAAAGAGTCAACATCCGAGACAGCTTCCATTGACAACTGTATTTGTGTCAATAACATGTTTTACGAGAGATATTTCGTCGTTTAATTCACGCCGCTTTTGACGAGCGCCGGAATTGCGCGGCTGAGTTTGTTTTATTTCTTTCCCCGAGTGTTTTGAGCCGCCATTCTTTTGTTGATAGAGCCCCGATTTAAAGTTAACTTTCGACAGTTTAGGCTTAGGCGGGAAGAGCTCAGGCAAAAGTATTCTACGGGGTAGCTTAGAGTTCTTTATTTAAATTTTAAGGCGACATTCTGATCATAATTTGGAAGCACGAGGTATTCATCATCATCATCAGCCTTTTGACGCCCACTGCAGGACCTAGGCCTCCTCTGTGGTTTTCATAACCATGAGGGGTTTTGCCATAATCGCCACGCTTGGCGGGCGGGTTGGCGATCGCAGTATGGTTGGAATCTCAGGAAGACGCTGCTGCCCGTCTCCTGGTAATTGATTTCCTTAGTCGTCGTATGCGTATTGGTCGGCGCCGACCGAATTAATTGTTTTTTTAATTGTTCGGACGTCAGACTCTTCAGCATTTAACATATTAGGAAACATTTTTCAATGATACGGTACTTCCTACCACTTCAAATTTGAATTCACTGTTTAGAGCCAAAGGTCGGAAATCACGAATATTTACAATCATGTTATACCATTACTTACATAACATACATAAGCAGCTTATATACGTCCCACTGTAGAGCACAGGCCTTATCTCAGGGAGAGAGTGTGGGCTTAATCACCACGCGTGCCCACCGCGGATTGGCGATTTCAAGCGCTGAGGTATGTGAATAGCTCAGACACTCAGATTTCCTCACGATGTTTTCCTTCACCGTTAGCGAGTGGTATTGCTACTATAACTACACAAATGTATATAACTTAGAAAACCAAGTCATAGGTATATGCCCGCACTGGGGATCGAACCTGGGTCTCTCGCTTCCGAGTCCGATGTTCTACCCACTAGGCTACTACCGCTCACTAGGCTACCACCGCTACCATTACTGATAGATAAATCACTAATAATACTGTTTTTCCAAATGAAAAGAATTCAAAGTCACCCTGTAATTCTCGCGCGGCTACCTTCAATATACTCGGCTACAAAATGAACTACAAAATGCGCTTGTCGGGAATCTTTCTAGTTTCAAAATAGGAAAGGAAGGTGTGTTTTCAGGGAGAGACTCAACATCTGGTTAAGTGAAAACCTGACCTAATAACAAAAGATTTAACACAATCGACGAGCGTTGTCGATAGACGTCCGGCGGTGTTGCTTAGTACATCAGTAAAAAGGCGTATAAGTTGGTACGCGAGCTAATAGCTCCAAAGACAGTGGAGACTACGTCATATGAAGAAACTGTGACAGAAATAGATTATATTATATTCTTTTTTTGTTGCCCTAATCCGTGCTGAGGAAATTTTAACTGCACGTAATTTTAATTGTACGTAATACAGAGCGGATCAGAGGGTGTCTGAGCTATTCACACACCTCAGCGCTTGAAATCGCCAAGCCACGGTGGGCGCGCGTAGTGATTAAGCCCATACTCTCTCTCTGAGAGAAGGCCTGTGCCCTACAGTGGGACGTATAAAAGCTCCTTGTGAATACAGAGAAGTTTGTAAAGAGGTTCGAAATTTCACCGATGCCTGCACTTGCCCATTAGCTCAGTTGGGAGAGCGCTGGCACGGTTAGCCAGAGGTCACGGGTTCAAGTCCCGGCATGGGTGGAATTTGTAGCGTCTAAATAGGTTTTTTAGAAAAAGGTAAACATCTATCACCGAAAAAGTCGCTTTTTGCCGAAAGACATTTCTTCCATAGTGCAACACAGAGGGTAGGCGAAGACTTCGCCCAGTGTGCTGCGCGCATACGGCAGTTATCAACGGACTGTAAATTTATTTATTTTATTTTACTTTCTTTTATTTGATTTTATTTGATGTTATTTTATTTTATTTTATTTTATTTTATTTTATTTTATTTTATTTTATTTTATTTTATTTTATTTTATTTTATTTTATTTTATTTTATTTTATTTTATTTTATTTTATTTTATTTTATTTTATTTTATTTTATTCCATTCCATTCCATTCCATTCCATTCCATTCCATTCCATTCCATTCCATTCCATTCCATTCCATTCCATTCCATTCCATTCCATTCCATTCCATTCCATTCCATTCCATTCCATTCCATTCCATTCCATTCCATTCCATTCCATTCCATTCCATTCCATTCCATTCCATTCCATTCCATTCCATTCCATTCCATTCCATTCCATTCCATTCCATTCCATTCCATTCCATTCCATTCCATTCCATTCCATTCCATTCCATTCCATTCCATTCCATTCCATTCCATTCCATTCCATTCCATTCCATTTCATTTCATTTCATTTCATTTCATTTCATTTCATTTCATTTCATTTCATTTCATTTCATTTCATTTCATTTCATTTCATTTCATTTCATTTCATTTCATTTCATTTCATTTCATTTCATTTCATTTCATTTCATTTCATTTCATTTCATTTCATTTCATTTCATTTCATTTCATTTCATTTCATTTCATTTCATTTAGTTTCGTTTTGTTTCGTTTCGTTTCGTCTCATTTCATTTCATTTCATTTCGTTTCGTTTCGTGTCGTTTTGTTTCGTTTCGTTTCGTTTTCTTTTGTTTTATTTTATTTTATTTTCTTTTATTTCATTTTCCATTCATAGACTATTCATTCAAAATTAATATAGAGCAACTTCTAGAAGCAATATAATCTCATGGTTATGGAAGATATAAATCTAAAGCTAGAATTTAATTGTATTTTCATGAAATAAACAGTTTTTTTGTGTCCATTTCTTCCTGTCCCCAGCCACCTCGCACCATCTTGACAAGAATGCATAAAGTCGTAAAATTAAGGAACAATAATTTTGCAGAATCTGTTCTGTCTTTCTTTTTATCCGATTGTGGTGGAGCCCAAAAGAAGTGCAATGTGTTTGGTTCGTTCTCTTATAACTTAACCAATCACCACTTTTTTTTTTTATTTTAATTCACCACAACTAGTCGTGAAAAACATCAGTTTTAAGTTTTCACAATAGCAGAGCAAGATATCATTCACGATGTAAGGAAAACAGTGCGTATGCGTATCATCAACATCAACATCAGCCATTTTACGCCCACTACAGGACATACGCCTCCCTCATGGTTTTCGTAACCATGAGGGGGTTTTGCCATAATCGCCACGCTTGGCAGGCGGGTTGGCGATCGCAGTATGTGGTTGGAATCTCAGGAAGACGCTGCTGCCCGTCTCCTGGTAATTTATTTCCTTAGTCGTCGTATGCGTATGCTCTCGTGTTAAATGCATCTATCATCATAAATGCCATGTTCAGGCTTTTTCCGTATTTGGTCTCGTTTTTAAGAATAAAATAACATTTTCCTTGACCATCTTTCACTGAAAACTATTTCCGTCCGCTGAATAAAGAGGGCACGAAAATAGTATCAATTAACCACAAAATTGGAAATATTATAACGCTCCCCAAGCTTTGATGCTATTATTGAATTTCCAACATCGTTGGGAACAAGATCAGTCTGTAATCAACCATTTATGAAGACCTCGCGTTACCACTAATAGCCTTTCAAATTACATCAGCTAGAAAGGTCAAGTTAGATTGGTATACGCCTGAGGGGTGATTTACATAACATGATTGGGGGATTTATTTGTTAATTTGGTGTAAATAATAACCGTACATATAGATTAACGTGTAGTTGATAATAATTTAGTATACTTTACAATAATTTTTCGAAAATTAAGTAAAATTGTCTCCCATTTTGAGCTCTAAAACGAAATCTGAAATTATTATAATTGAAAATTAGGGCTTAAGAACGTAATACAAATGGCAAACCCTAACATTTGCGTACCCTTCCGTGATTCCGGCGTGAGTTTATGTATAATATGTACTTAATATTTACAATTTCATGCCTACCATGTCTGTATTGGCAACCGAAATTTAAATAAAGGCTACAGGCTTTACTAAAATAATGCTTTTTATAAATTAAAATAAGTCTAGTGACTTTGTTTTCTAAGTTACGTATACTTGTGAAGTTGTAGCAGCAATACCACTCGCTAACTGTAAAGAAAAACATTGTTAAGAAACCTGAGGAAGCCTGTTTGAGGTGTTCCCATACCTCAGCGCTTAAAATTGCTAATCCGCTGTGGGCACGCGTGCTAATTAAGCCCATGAGAGGGAGCTCTCTGAGAGAAGGCCTGAGCCCTGCAGTGGGACGTGCATAGGCAACATAAAAAAAAGTTGTATTGTTTTTCTCAATTTAAGTTAACATGTTCGCTTTTAATTTGCTAGATTTAATAATATCAGGAATAAACAAAGTATGAATTTGAAATTTCCGTGTTCAAGTTGCCCATAAATGAAAGCAAATTTTAATACCTAGCTTCTTAAATGAAACTAATCACGCGGAAAGCTTGTGTATCTAATAGCTTTTACGTAAATTTAATATCAAATATACAAAATTATATTTGAAATTCCTTACACACATTTTACACCTTGCTACGTGACCTATAAAACATCTGTTAGTACAGATAAACGATGAAATTAATGCTTCTCCACAAACTAAGAAACGCTGTACTATTGACAGGAAAAAGTTTAGTTGTAAAAAAAAAAAATATCCGGAATAAGAGAAAGAATATAAATTTAAATTTATCATAACTCAAAATCTTACAAAAATGTATCTAATAAGGACCTCTTCTATGTCTATCTACCATATATAATAAATATGTAAATTTTGTCTCGCATAAAATATCGAGATATTAAAATTAAAAAATTATTCACAAAAAGCTTCAAACATAAAATTAATGCCAAAGAAAACGTAACACAAAGAAAATAAGCCGCTCCGTGACACATCCGTCGCAAAGGTTCCCACTACGCTGCATTGCAAGGGAGATCCTCTGCATAAGATAGGCCCTAGAGCGGCAGTCATACCCACCGTCCCTCAAGCGGTGACCTATCCCCCTAATAGGAAGATAGGTCATATTTAAGTTATTACCTGTACCTAGGTACATTCTTAAGTTCTGAACAAGTTCTTTCAAATTTTGCCTATTCATCATCAGCCATTTGACGCCCACTGCAGGACCTTTGTGGTTTTCATAACCATGAGGGGTTTTGCCATAATCGCCACGCTCGGCAGGCGGGTTGGGGATCGCAGTATGTGGTTGGAATCGTAGGAAGACGCTGCTGCCCGTCTCCTGGTAATTGATTTCCTTAGTCACCTTCTACGACATCCACGGAAGGAAATGGAGTGACGCTATTCTTAATCCGGCGCCACACGGAAGCCTATTATATTTTATGTTTTATAAACACGTACCATTCTTTATGTTAACATATACGAACGATTCCACAATACAGGCTTGACCTAGCATGGTGACCACAGTAAACTGTCTGTGTATGTAACCATTTTTATTAATAAAGATTTTTATACTTTTACTTTACTTTAAGGCATTCCCCTGTACTCCACAACCCCCAGTGGTTTCGATCGCCAGAGGCACAAAAATGTACTGGCCCAATTTTGTCTCTGTCTGTTATATGTCTATCTCTCTGTTTATTTGTACACGTATCACTCAAAAACGTGATTGAATAAAACTCACTATATACTTATATTAAACCAATGAATGGAAACTAATTAAACTTACCATGACTAAAGCTTACATTCCTCGATAACATTTAGCGTCGGGGAATCTAAGCTAATCTAAGTTATCACAGTATCCGTCACTGTGATGAAACAATTATTCGGTTAACTCTGAGCTCTCACCTAAAGGGTTTACACAAATAACCATTTTATGAAGATATTTACAACCCTGTGTGTTTGCCCCTTTGAGTTTTCATATAAACTTTACTAGAGTCAGGTATCATGTTAATTCGCCCGGGTGGTATCTACAGAAATTTAATATGAGCGTCGTTTTCATCACAACCAGCCAACATTGCAGCATACGTACGGTTGACAATGGGTCAACTGTAAACAGTACTCTATCAACTCTACCTCCATGTTGTGAAATCACTCGTAATATATGCATTAATGTTCAAATTGAGTACGTTAATGATATTAACGTTACAATGACTCTGCCTATTCCAATCGCTGTATGTCGCGTATGCACAGTCGCTGCGGGGCGATAATTAGTCGGCCACGTGCTAGACGCCACGCCCCGGCTCAATAACGAGGCGTTGTGTCATAAACTTCTAGCGGACACGGAGAATCGTGAGGAAACCCGCGGCTTGATTAGTTTTGTACGTATTGACCTGTTTTGATTTTGGCAAAAATGATGTCCCTTTGAGTGATTAATTCTTCTATCTAGATGCAGGTAGATATTACCAGTAGACCCTATTTATATCGTCAAGTATATTAAAAAATCTTTAAAAACGGAATCTGGAATAATCACATCATCAATGCGACAAATCAAAATAATAACAAATTTATATTATGCAAGACTCTTTTCAATTATTGGTTGCCTCTGCATGCTCAAGTTATGACTTTACAAAATTTAAAATCCGCTATTTAATTAATAATGTGTAGTGCTTACAATAGTTTCAGTTCAAAAACTTTACAAAAGCTGCAAGCTTTTAGTGAAGCTTTTAGCTGTAATCAAAAACGTAATTTAACATTACAAAATCGCAGTTTTCACAAATCTGGCATTGGAAACTGAAATTGGAAAGCCTTAGGAATAAAATCTATCAAGATTAGGGCGCGTTATTTTCCCAAAGGTGTAGGGATCATAAAGTGCTATGGTAACCAGGCACGGACATCACATACATGGAAATACACCCAGACTGAGGCCACTTGACGGCCAACCTCCATTAGTACGGAAACACACGAAGAAGAAGTTACTTAAACCAAAAAATAGAGGTATAATTCCAACTTGCACCACACAAGTTATGATATGGGTTGTCCGTGTTTGGGTAGTCTAAGTGCCGCGAGGTATACTGTTACGTTTTAATCACCCCATAGTGCCGGTGACGTAGGCGCTTCGGGAAATCACCGCCCTCGCACAAACACCCTGTATTTTAGAGGAAGAAAAACAAAGAGCAGTTTTTTTGCTGGTTTTTTCGGCTCCTAGTGTTATTTTGCGCTTCGTCGGGTAATTAAAGGGATAAAACTTACTTTGTCGTTTGGAAAAGCTAATCTATGCCGGGTGGTTTGTTTTTCTTTATGAGACAGTTTGTACCGAAGTTGAGTTTTCGTGAAAGAATCGGCCCGAATATCGTCAGGTTTCTTCCTGTTAGTAAAGTTACCGAAACCGCCGTGTGCGTATGCAGCGATTAACGAATGTAGATGAAGCGAACGAGGTCATTCAGGATCGTGGTCCTCTTGGATACAGCAGGGAGTTTATGCATGCATGTCGTTAATACCTCTCACGAGATAGGATCCCATATGTTTGCAGAGCTTACTAAAGAGAGGTTTGATAGTTCACACAGTATATAATTTAAGGTCGGATTAACAGTATTAATCTAATGTATTTACACAAACCGATTGGGGCCTATGTGACTCATATTCATTGCAAGCCTACCGAGCGACCTGATCCCTCTATGCGCCCAGATTTTAAAGGGTTATTATTTACAGTTTGTTTATGTCTAAGAAACAAACTTCCATTGTACAACAAGTGACAATGAAAAATAACATAACAGTAAAATGGCAAATACACTACAACCTAATTCTCCCCGCGACCAAACAGTCCCATATATCGATCCACCCTTTCTCCGGGAAAAATTTCCAATCTTCACTTGCAGTGTTTTTGGAAACAATATTGTTGGGTTTTTTTAAGTAAGATTGCCTCTGAAAACTAAAATTTCACTTCAAATTTTCTTTTTCAAACGTAGCGAAAACTTTCCATGCGAAATAGTATATTTCATTACAAGTGTGGAAAGGCTGTCATTGCAAAGAGTTCCGACAAATGTCTACCCGAGCCGAGGCGCAGCCGAAGGCGAGGGTTGACAGTCGGAACAAGTTGCAATGACGGTTCCGCACGTGTACTGAACGACTATTTTTAATACAGTTGCGAAAAAATAAAAAACTATTTGCTTTTTTCTCTTCTCTCCACGCAATAAATTAATGTAGCTACTTTTTGACTTTTCCGGTAAAATGTTCTCCGAAGCATTTTGTGCAATTATACTGAGTTCCGGTGGTGTTAATTCAAAAAAACTAGGGTCGAAATTACTCATTTTGTGCAACAAACAACCAAACTCGCAAAGAAAATTTCTGAAAAATGGCGCCAACCGTAGAATATAAGCAGTTTTTTTTTCTTCTTCACCCATTCTGGTAGGCAAAGGAAACTATGCCCATACAGCCAAGTCTTCAGTAGAAGTTTTTTATTGATATGAAATGAAAATGAAATTTAATGTGATGAAATGAAATGAAACCTAACCAAACTCATTCAATCAAATAATTAAATCTGATATTGAAACAAATTAGTAGCTGCTTTTTAGAAATATACGTATTTGCATGAATCATAAAAACTTCTATGATTTTTTGTAGTAAAAACTTCATGGTTGGTTATTCTTTTTAATAGACATTATTTTGACAGTTGGGAAAGAGAACGCACGAGTGCGGGAAAGATAAAAAAAAAGCACGAGTGTGTAATAGCCCACATCCCGAACGCTATACGTCCCTGCAATACGCCACTTTTTGAGCAACTGTATTAAAAAGATTTTATCCTTGCTCTTCGGAACTAATTTAAAGTTTTTGAATTCAATATTGATACTATCAACACAGGCAGGGACACAAAGTTGTTTAACGGTTCTGGATGGTGGACTAAGTTGGTCAAGGGACCAAGGGTTGATTATTACATTATTACGGCCTAGATGTTGTTGAATGTTGAGGAAGCGAAAGTGATCTGTCGGGATCGTGGCAAGTGGCAGTCCCTGGTCTCCGCATACCCCGTCTGGGATACACGAGTTTATATATGTATTTTTTTTTAAACATTTACATACAGGCACATACATTGCTTCTGGCCCCACACTAGGATACCCTGTGTCGTGGGAACCAGAAACAACGACATCACAAACATGTAAACATCCAAGACCTGGGGTTTTTTTTTTGTCCCCAGCCGGGATTCGAACCCGGGACCTCTGGCATGGTATGCAGATGAACTACCGCTGCGCTACGAGGTCGAGTATGTGTACGGCCTAGATTATGTCAATGCATTGTAGTACAATTCTAACTGGATGATCGCGGCGATTTCATTTCAATGCGCATTTAGGCCGAGCCACACAGGAGGGACGTGGGGCGAGGGCGCGGAAAAGACGAGTCGTCTTTCAAATTCACTTTCACACCAAAATTTACTGAAGGGACGGAGCGAGGGCGCGAACTCTACACAACGCGTCGCGTCTTTTCCGCGCCCTCGTCCTACGTCCCTTCTGTGTGACCAGGGCCACTTTAGGCAATAAAATGAAATCGCCGCGTTCATCCAGCTGGAATTATGCTACAATGCATTAACATAATCTAGACCGTACACATACATACATACATAAACTCACGCCTGTATCCCAGAGGGGTAGGCAGAGACCATCATCACCGACCCCTAATAAATTCACGGCTCTTTTTTGGGATCTTTTTTTTGGGTCAGCCAAGGGGTAGTGATGATTGAATACCTCATTCATGGAGCTACTATTACGGGGAATATGTACGCAGAACAAATTAAAAAGTTGCGTGACGAAATACGCCAAAAACGGCGTGGCGACGTTCGGCATACGATTAAGCCCATACTCTCTCCTGTGCCCTACAGTGGGACGTATATAGGCTGCTTATGATGAAAAATTTAGTTGACTCGTCCCCCTTGATACCATCATCGTGAAGCCGGAAATTCCCTACGGCCTATTTACAACATAAACCTCAGTATCCGCTGAGGAGTCCATCTAAATTAAACATTCTTGAAATAATAACGAAGTTTTTATTAAAAAAAAGGCCCTCTCGTAAAACATATTAGGAACGTATATTTATAACGGAGAGGCTTTCTTGCGGATGATTTGTACCGTGAACATTTTTGGTATTTAATCACGTTCGGATTACTCGTTTCCACCTGAGCTAGATTTAGCCATGGTGCCTTTAAGCCCTTCTATATGAATCAGTATTTTTGCTGAAGGGTGGATTTTAAAGTCTACATTTGGATACAACTTCGTTACATTTTTTTTCTAAATACGTGTGCTTGCACGATCCAAAAAGTATTATGGTGAAGCGGTGGTAGCGCAGCGGTAGAACTCCAGCCTCACATTCGGCAGGTCGTGGGTTCGAATCCCGGCATGTACCAATGACGTTGTTTCCTAAATTACGTACTGTGTATTGTATTGTTTTAAAAGTTCATTACTATTAGGTCAGTCACCTATTTGCTATCCAGTAACAAGTAACGAATATAGTTATTGTTACAACAAAATTATAAACTTCACCATCGACACCAGACGAGCCAAAATATGGCAGGTCTTTGATTGATTGACCATCAAATTGTGAGTTACATGTTGTCAATGAGCTAACATTACTACGTCTTCATGACTTTTTTTTCGTCTTTATTTTTAACTTGCAGTGCCGGTGAGTACGTTCGCGTGGTAAACGGAATAACCTACAGCCTGTTTCCACCCTGAATGTCCATTCGAAATACCCATGAAAGTATTTTTGAAATCGGATAAGAACTTTCGGAGATTACCCCCTGCACACAAACTTACAAAGTAAAGTAAAGTAAAGTAAAGTATCTGAAGTAAAGTAAAGTAAAGATTTATTCAATTATCTTAATGAGGATAATACATTTGTTACAGTTATTGAATAACATCACAAAGACTGAATGTAACTGAATAGGAACCTAACTCAGCTGTGAGTCAACAAGTTAACCGTCGCTGATTTTCAGTTAGGGCCTGTTGATTCAAACAGTTATATACTTATGCTATGCCGTATTATCCTCCTCAGTAGTGACTTCGACAATAACAATATAAATATATTATTATTTTCAAGGTCAGGGCTGAGGAGGTTAAAGATAGTTTAAATAAATAAACAAAAAGAGTGTGAACATACAAACTAACAAAGATAAGATAAGAATATTCTTTATTGCATACAAGAAGCGAGACATAAAATATGAAAGTTACAATGAAAACGTACAATGGGCGGCTTGCTAACTTTACCTCTTTATAATTGTCGCGAACTCCTTGCGGTTATCTAGGTTTTTTTACATCGTTTTAAAAATACTTTTTATGAGTATCTATATACGACAGATTCGATCCTGTCACGTAGTTTTTTCTTGCTGCCCATGCTTTCAGTTAATTAAAATCATAATATTATCCTGCGAATTCTACGTTTTTACTATCAATCACACAGGATTCATACATTCCATCTCTAGGTTCCGTCGGTTTCATTTGAAAACCGCAAGGAGTTCGCGACAATAGAAAGTATGATAATGTAGATGTAGATTCACACGCACATACGCATACACACACACACACACACACACACACACACACACACACACACACACACACACACACACACACACACACACACACACACACACACACACACACACACACACACACACACACACACACACACACACACACACACACACACACACACACACACACATATAAACATAAACAAACATTTACATACAGTCACATACATTGGTTCTGGCCCCACACTAGGATACCCTGTGTCGTGGGAACCAGAAACAACGACATCACAAACATAATCAAACAAACATACACACACAATCAATAAATTATAAAATCGTGGTTTCTAAAACTTAATATGTATAGTTGTGGAAGAGTGGGATCTCCTGGCACAGGTGTTATACACTTAAAAGGAGGTCTCAGCCTTGTAAAATATGTTTGTAAAAATTCTGTTTTAGAAACAAATATTTTTCATTTTTCATTTTCATTTTCATTTTTCAAGATTCAATTATTAGGGTAAGGACCTACCCTGTGAATTCGGTTTTTCTGAATTCGGCATTTGTATTTGTGTATTTGCAAGTGTAATTCTAACATATTTTGTGCAATTTCTCACAGATATGTGAGAAATTGCACAAAATATGTTAGAATTTCGAAACTTCACATAACTTTCTCTCCACGTGTCGACAGATTAACAACTTCATAGCGACTGAACATTTACAAGGCATTAACTTCGCGAAATGGCTAACTTAAATCCTCTGCCCGCTATACCTAGATCAAGATTGCCACATTTACCGGTTCTCAATCAGAAAACCATTCAGAAGCACGGAAATGGTCTCCAATAACAGTTCAGCGATTTTCCAATGGTGTCAAATTGGTCGGTGTTTCAAATAGAAATGTCGATGATGTCCCTACGAAAATGAGATCGAAAGTTTTGACCACAACTTTTTAAAAGGATCCAGTGGGCCAATTAGCGCCACCAAAGAAAAAAGAAATCATGTTACATTAGATTAGAACACTTCTTTGTACACACCAGAAAACAAAACACGTTAAAAGGCTTACATGTCTAAGTTTTTCCGTATACAATTGGCGGTCTTATCGCTAAAAGCGATCTCTTCCAGACAAACTTAGGATGGATAGAACTAAAAGATGAAGATGTAGGTGTACATGAAATATATGGGAAGAAAATATACATAAACTAAGTGACTACATATTTAATAAAATACTTAAACTAAAATAGAATAGATACAAATACTGTATATAATTATAATATACTAATACAAAATTTCACATATAAACAGACAACAGACAAGACTTACTATGGTTACTATATAGAGAATCATAGCAACAGCATTACAGGTACCTATATCTTCTTTGACGGATCGTATTTGCAAAAACTGTATGTACAATGTCTCAATCATGTCAGCACTTAACAGTGAGTTTTAGGACTCCTCATTTTTCCTCGGTCGCGCTAGTGTCACTCCCGCGGTTCCATGAGGTTCCCTAGTGCCATTGAAAAGAAAAACATATCTATTTTTAAAGATCGCTTCTGCAAAAAGTGTCCTTCTCTCGCGATTATACAAATAGTGATTTTGAGACACCCACAACCGTAAACATAGGATCAAGGATTTTTTTCCATTGGTGACGTGAGTTAACTTCATAGAGTCCCTTACAAAGTTCATATTATTCGTTCCTCTGTAGGGCACAGAATACTCTCAGAGAGAAAGTGAGAGCGATAGACAGAGAAAACGGTGATAGCAGAGGCGTAGAACGCCGGCTTCTCATTCGGGAGGTCGTGGGTTGGAATCCCGGCTTGTACCAATGACTTTGTTTTCTAAGTTAAACACGTTTGTAAAGTTATAGTAGCAATACCACTCGCTAACTGTGAATAAAAACACCGTGAGGAAACCCGAGTGTCTGAGGTGTTCACAAACCTCAGCGCTTGAAATTGCCAATCCGCGGTGGGCACGCGTGGTAATTAAGCCCGTACTCTCTCTTTCTGAAAGAAGGCCTGTGCGCTGCAGCGGGACCTCTATACAGAGAAAAAACGTAAGAGAGGAAGGGAGGCCTACTATTAGCTCTTATTCCATTATTCTGTCAAATTCCATACTTATTGGTATAGCAAGCGTCAGGATTCTGACAGGATTTGGTGCGCGTAATTAGGCTTCTTTTCTATGCGTGCCCACCGCGACTTAGTGCTGGTTTTACTGCGGCTTGTGAGATACAGCCATTCAAAGGTACATAAGTGCTGGGTGCATAAGTGCATAACATAAGTGCTTCAAAGGTACATAAGTATACAAAGGGACATAAGTCGACATAAGTGCCGAGATCCAATAAAAGTTTTACTGGACGGTCCAGCCCACTGTTGGGTATTGTCTATTTATTCAGTGAGGGGACCCTATAAAGGTAAATTGGGGCTCCAAATTTATGTGAAAGCAAGACCGTGATCCCAGTGAAGTCAGCGGTGAATGGGAACTGAGTTCACGGGAATGAAAGTAACAATGCCAATACACTCGACGATTGCTGCAAAATCTGTCCGGTATTATGTTGGGTCTATTTATTACCTTTAAAGCTTGCTATCTGATTCAGAGACAAATAAATTGAAATATGTGACCGCCTATTTTGTGTGATTATGACCTACTACTTCCACACAACACAATCACTTGTTATGGTCCCAAACTAAACGCCCTGGCACGGTAGCCAGGCAAGGACATCACGAACATGGAAATACGCCCAGACCAAGGCCATTTGAACATGTCATGTAAATTATTTAAAAACTTCAATACCAGAACGAATCTTTATAAACAGGGTCGAAAAAAGGTTTGGTACAACTTATTGCTAACAGAAATTTATTAGAGACAACCTTGTGACAGAAAGGTTGCCGAAGGAGAAAGAGAGACGGGTAGTTGATGCAAATACGAATAATACATACTTATACTTAATAATAAACTTTATTTGTTGTTATAAACGAATACATAACTTAAATAAATAAACAAAAGTCCGAACAGTCGGGATGAATTTGCGATGGGCACCTAAGAGCAATTTTCTTATTATTTTTATTTTGACTAAAATAAATGCAGGATTTATAATACCTACAATAGATTAAATTAGTGGTCTCGTCTTCTAAGGTCAAGACTTAGCAAATCGTTTTTTTGTTTTTACAAATGGCAGAAATGTAACTCTACAAGCGCAAATCCACACAAAGCGTAGACAGTTCACATTGACAGTCCATTTCAACAAATAAGATCAGCCAACCGCGAGACTCGCCGCCATGTTTACGCCGCGCCGGAAGTCCGATTACGCCATATTGCAGCGCACCGGAAGTGACGTGACGCCGTCACTGCCACGCCGATCGTAAACGCAGCATTGCAAGTCATCGAAGGTCCATCTCGACTGCCTCGTTGGTGTAGCGGTATCACGTCTGATTACCAGGCCGGAGGTCGTGGGTTCGAATCCTACTAGAAGCCGTACATTTGTACGAATGGCCTCAATCTGGGTGTATTTCTATGTTTGTGTTGGCCTGGTTACATAGTTTGGGACCAGGACAAGTAATTATGTTGTGTGGAAGTTATTCATTTATATAATTTATTTTGGCGCAATTCACTAAAGTTACATCCACGACTCTGCGTTGCCCCTGCACGTGGTCGGACCGTTTAAAAGCGCACGGACCTTTAATATCACCAAGAAATTGATGTGATTCATCTGAGCGGATTCGGACGAATAATTTTAACTGTTACGAGTATCATTACAATATACCTACTGCCTACTGGAAGGCCTTCTCCCAGAGAGAAAGAGAGACAGAATGGGCTGACTCACCACGCGTGCCCACAATGGATTGGCGGCTTAAAAAGTTCATATATGTTAACACCTCGCACACTCAGGTTTCCTCACTATGTTTCTCTACGCCACTATATCCTAGATCATAGTTCCAACATATTCCTAAAGTCTGTTAGGATCATAGCAAGTGGCAAACACTGGTCTCAGCTTACCCCTCCGGGATACCGGCGGGAGATTATGTAATGTCATGTTATACCTTTTATCGTAATCCCAAGCGAACAATCAAAAAATGCAAGATTTAACACGATTACCGATATAAAGTAATTAGTACCCAACTGGCTTTCGGGTCATCGGCAGACGTGACCAGCCAACCTGCCACAACAACTTTAAAATCTTATAATAGACTATTTTTGATCACAAAGGTGATGTTATTGATGTTATTTGGCTCTCTAAGGAGAGCCAAATGTCTGTTCAATACGAAAGTATAAGAAATTTAAATATTAAAAAAGCGCTGCATCGATCTTTCATGTCTTTTTTGTTTACGATCGTTAATATTTGCTGTGCCATGTGTGTGTGTGTGCCATTTCCTACTGAATATTCTGTTGCAGTGTTGCCAGATGCTGGCCGGCCAATGTCGCCAAAATTTTGAAAAACAGTCGCCCTAAAATCGCCTAAGTTCTCGTAGCCCAAATCGCCTAAATTTTCAGCTTTGTAGCCCAAAATCGCCTCAATAAAATGATTTTTTTAAATCGTGGCGCTCATAGTTAATTTTCAACGCAGGTATTTTCTAAAATTATCTCAATTCATCTTAAGACTGTAAAAATACTTTTTAAGTATAATTACTGGTCCATCTTAGCAATTAATATTCATTGCACCCTTATACCGCTACGACAAATCCAAAAAAACGCGAAGATGAATAAACAAAGATACAATTACCCAATAAATACATATAATTTGTCTTGATTTCCCTTGATTTGCCTAAAAGTCGCCGAAAATAAAATCGAGATAGCCCAATTGTCGCCCGGTCGCTAATTGCAATTTTTGGTCGGCAATTCACCCTCGGAGATAGCCTTAAAGATTGAATTCGAAACGAGGTGATCCGACAGAGAACCAAAGTCACTGACATAGCCCACCGAATTAGCATGCTGAAGTGGCAGTAGGCCGGCCATATCATCCGAAGAACTGATAACCGATGGGGTAGACAAGTTCTTGAGTGGAGACTGCGGATCGGTAAACGTAGTGTAGGACGTCCTCAGACTCGGTGGAGCGATGATCTTCGCAGGGCGGCTGGCAAGAGCTGGATGAGAATAGCCGAGGACCGTGCTCAGTGGCGTGCAATAGGAGAGGCCTATGTCCAGCAGTGGACAAGCATAGGCTGATGATGATGATAGCCCAAATGGCGATACATTTCCTCACGAAGATTTCCGCACTTAGCCTCATAGTCGGCCACTGTACGTAGCAAGCGCTGAGGTATGGAAACTCATCCGACACTAGGCTTTCCTCACGATGTTTTCCTTCGCCGTTAGCGAGTGTTATTGCTCGTACAACTGCACAAACGTACTTGACCTAGAAAACAAAGCCGAGTTTCGAACACACGACCTCCGGAATGTGAGGCCGGCGTTCTACCGCAGCGCTACCACCGCTTAAAAAGCCCTATAGAAATTGTTATATTATTAAATTCAAAGCACATTTCCATGGTACATAATTTATTTATGTTATTTCCCTGAGAAAATAAATGAAAACATGCTGTGCGCTCGTACGCAATCCTTTGACGAAGTAATGAGAAATCCTTTCCCGTTGGATCATTCGGACACTTTATTTGCACACTGTAACAATGTTTACTCATAAAGGAGGCAACGGTTCAAACAGCATTACCTAAATAACACAGAAAATTGCCTTCAATTTAAACACGACCAATCCGACATGTAGGTAAGTAAAATTTTCACAGATGATGTATTTCTGTTGCCGCTAAAACAACAAATACTAAAACAGAATAAAATGAATATTCAAGGGTGCTCCCACTTTTATTGTAATACGCATATCGGACGAAATAAACTTAACATATTAGAAAACATTTTTCAATGTTATGTTTGGTACTTCCTACCACCTCGTATTTGGATTCACAGTTACAGGATCCAAAGGTCGGAAATCACGATTTTTGACATTGGAAATGTCTTTTCGTTCGCTCCAGTGTAGGCTCCGATTTCACGGAAAAGTGCGAGCCCCTTATATCTCGGAGAGTTGTAAAGATATGATATTTAAAAAACGCGTATTCACAAGAGCTGTAAGGTGCAAAAATAATTATTCGAGAAACTTAAAAACGAAAAAAGTTATGGCCGAAATAGTAAACAAAAAAAAAATACTTTATTGATTTTTTGATTTTGGCGCTAGATATTTTGGAAACGAAGAATGATATCAAAAATTTGAGAACATTTCCTCTAGAAAATTTAGTCAGCTACAATTTGAGCCTAAGACAAAGACGATCGGGTTAAGGGTTTGCCCTGTAGCCTAACCTTTTAAAAAAAAGTCAAAAAGTCAAAAGGACATTTTTCACACACCTAACATTTATGACTCAATTTATTTCTAAGGTGCTCGATAATCGTGTTAGGGACGAAATCTGCGATTTTTTTCAGATATGTTAGACCATTACTGATACATCATTAATAATACGGTTTTTCACAATGAAAAGAGCAGTCCCTCATAATATTGCTAACGATTTCCAAATCACCCTGTAGAACTAGACTTAGGGCTTTTATATAGGCTTATGGATGCCGATGAAATAAAGTATCTAAAACCCAGGCCTTTTACCCCCACCGGGTTATTTCAATAATCATTTACAACTTGTGTTCCACCACTTTTGAAAAAAAAATTAATAAATTAAAATTAAAGCTTTTTGCTGCTTGAAGTGGCGCTGTTTGATAGATAATGCTTAGAATCGTACGTGTTAAATAAATCGGGTGACCTACGTTAGTAAGGTCTCGTCTACCTACAAGAAAACTCTTTAGGAATGACTCCCAAAAACCTAATTAGCTTAAGACCATTTTCACAGAATGCTTGGTCCTAAGTTAATTTCCTCCCCGCAACACAACAGCACATGTATGCCAGGCCTCCCTCATGGTTTTCATAACCATGATGGGTTTTTCCGTAATCGCCACGCTTGGCAGGCGGGTTGGCGATCGCAGTATGCGGTTTCAATCTCAGGAAGACACTGCTGCCCATCTCCTTGTCATTTATTTCCTTAATCGCCTTCATTTCTGAAGGAAATTTTTCATACAAAACACAATTTAAATGGCGACTTAAGTGGCATTTAAGAAGTGGTGCAAGTAGGCATTAGGACCTTATCATGTACGCCTATTTGTTATAAATAAATAAGTTATTCTATTCTAATAACAATATCTTATGAGAGTTCCGTATATTTTTCCTTTGAGGTACGGAACCCAAACAATAATAAAGTCCATATATATATATATATATATATTCGAAGATTTAAGTTGGGATGATTCCCATACAAATATTTTTTTCCAAATTTGTAAAAAAATGTACATAATTAAAAACTTAAATTATGTATTTCTGCATTAACTTAGACCTTTATTGGCGCAAATTTATATGTTCTTGAAAAAAACAGACTTTATAAGCTTAAATGAGATCGACAATTTAGTGTATACAAACAATATTAATTTCATTTTAGTATTAAACTACAATTTTTTTTAAGGAAATGTAAATTGGCGCAGATAAATATCTTAATTTATGCAGACAGATATTTCAGTGTGTAATTATGTAAGTTTTTCAATAAATTGGAAAAAAAAAAAACATTTGTATGTGAATCGTCCCACCTTAAGAACGAAAATTATTTTCAACCTTTCTGTTATAGTTCACGGTGAATTAAAACGTCCAACTGTCCCTCAGAGTTATTTAGTCAAATGGCCGAACGAGCCACTGCGTCTAGTGGAAAGTTTTACAATCAGCGGCCCCTCCGACACGCTTCATTACTTAAAGCCAGACGCAGGTACTACCACGTAACTACTCGTAACTACTATTAAGTTACTCCGGAGTTTCCCTCGATGCATAGTGCACACTCTCTGAAGGCAAACTGGGGTACTTGCCACGGGTTGCAATGGGCATCGTCCTAAACATTGACCATAGTTAATAGTAACTTTTAGGACAAAGTGCATAAAAGAACAACTGACAGCGGAGAACAGAAGTGTAACAAACTGTTTGTGTACGGAAAACCGCTTAAGTGCTTGTAATTAATTTGGACCTTTAACAGTCGTATGTTTTCACATTGTAATAAATGTCTTGAAAAGAGACCCAATGACAAGCCAGCTGTACACACTCTCTCAATCATGCCACCACGATAAGAGTGTAGAGACGGCGTCAGAGATTGTACACACAAAAGCCCACTACAAGTTTTTACACACATTTACTTACCGTACCTTTATTACAAAGTACCCGAGTGGAGTGTACACACGTGCCCTCTCCTCTGAAGGCGAATTTGCAACAAATCTAAGGCCGGTAGTAACCACGACGCTGGTTTTCGCCGGATACCATAATAGAACAAAATAAAACAAAATATTTTTATAATAATAACTTCCACACAACACAATTACTTGTCATGGTCCCAAAATAGGAGACACTGTGCTACGGTAACATGGAAGGAAATACACCCAGACTGAGCTTTTGAACATTCGTTTTGAGTGACTACATAACTTATTCCCACAATTATCTGAAATTGACAACAAAAAGGATGGAGGGAACAAACGACATCTACAAGTAGTTGACATGATTTTATGAGTTTGTGTGTATCCTATGATTAATTTATCATAAAAAGTTGCTTCCCAAACTACTTATTCTGGTGTGTGTCGGGCCTCACGCAGTGTCGGGTTTTTACCAGTTTTACATGACTAGCAACTTCATCAAAGCCACTTTCAATGTATTTTGAACGAAGTTTACCTTTCATAATTTGGTCGCCTATTACTCGTTAACTTGTAAAGCGTACTTTGCCGTCATACCTATATGTACTACCGCATACCGCTCTGAATTTTTTACGTTTCTGCAATCAATCGTTCAGAAGGAAGAGTAGGCGGAGGGCCATACTATAACAAAAATTTGCACTTTGAAGCTTAATATTTCGCAAAGAAACCTTAAATCGAAAAATAATTCTGTAGATTATGGCACATAATATTGTGTGTGTAGGCACACCATTTTTCAGTACCCCACACTACTGTGTAGACGAGAAAAAAAATGCATGCCTAATTTAGGTGATGCTGACGGTAACAAAATTGTACAAGTAGGATTAAACATACTAGAATGTGCAAGCGAGACGAAATGGCAGACGCATAAAAGCCTTAAAGTAACAGTATGGTATTAGTCCTCTGGGTGCCACTAAACTGTGACACAAAAATAAGTTATTAACGCTAAAAGGTGTATGTAGTGTTGTGTTGTTGTCCTTAATTAGTTTGTGGCATTTTTAGCACAATACCCATAGGTATTAGTCAATGTCCATATCTTTATGGACAGTCGACAGCATGTCAACCTTTAAATACGTGCACTCCAATCAGTTACGTTGATCCCCAGTTTCTCGTGCACTAACACGCTGTTAATCTACTGTTAACAGCTGTCAATTGACCAAAGTGCATACAAAAAAACCGGCCAAGTGCGAGTCGGACTCGCGCACCGAGGGTTCCGTACAAACCTGCAATGTCAACAACATTTTTTCACGGGTTAAAGGCAATTAGATCTAAGTATTTGATATGAATTTCAACTTGATAGCTCTACGCGTTCATGAGGAAAAAAGTAATAAGTTTATATTTATTAAAAAATATATATTTTGTAATGTAACTAAAAATTTAAGGTTTTCGGAATTTTTCCTTTATGTGTGCTATAAAACGTTGCTTCATGCCAAATTTCAAGATTCTAGGTCGACCGGAAGTACCCTTTAGGTTTTGATTCCCTTGCGAGTACTTGCGAGTTTCAACATATGCAGCTTAAATTGCTGTTTCTTTTGATTGCGTTGACATAGAAGTTAGATTTTGTTACAGCTTAAAGGTATTATAGACCTGAGTATTTGGTATGAATTTCAATTTAATACCTCTACGCGTTTATGAGGAAATGGGTAGTAAGTTTAAAATTATTAAAAAAAAATATATTATGTGATGTAACTAAAAATTTATGGTTTTCGTAATTTTTCCTTTATCTATGCTATAAGACGTTGCTTCGTACCAAATTTCAAGATTCTGAGTTCACGGGAAGCACCCTGTAGGTTTTGATTCCCTTGCAAGTGTCGAAAATTTGCGGCATAAACGGCTGTATCTTTTGATTGCGTTGGCTTAGAAGTTTGATTTTTTCACAGCTTCAAGGGACAGTAGACCTGAGTAATTGATATAAATTTCAGCTTCATACCTCCACGCGTTCCTGAGAAAAAGGGTCCCGTTTTTTCCTTTTGAGGTACGGAACCCTAAAAAGGCCACCGACAGCTGTTAACAGAAGATTAACAGTTTGTTAGTGTACGAAAAACCGGGGGTGAGAGCGACTTTGCAACAAAAATGTAAAAGCAACTCGTGCTGTCGACTGTAGTTGTATTTTTTTTCGTGGGAGGAGGGGAATACTCATGTATACCGCCGTGCATGACTCTACTCTACTGGAAATTTTGCCCAGTAGCCTACGGACTAAGCCCCTCCCTCTTTCCTGAGTACCTCTGATATTGTGGTCGGAGCGCTTTTGCAACCAATTCTTAATTCTATATATATACATATTACATATTAAATTTATTATTATTACATATTATTACATAGTTATCGTGTGGGACAATCCCACAGGAGCTTTGTCAGGCAATTCAATAAGCCGCTCTTCTTCCCCAGCTATCTTTAAAAGCCGGGTTCACGGTCTATATCTATCACTCTAATTTATTAAATAGTTCAATTATTATTGTTTTCCTGCATGTAGGTATGTCTTTTCTTTTTTCCTCTGGTAGAACTTTATTGTAACTTATGTAACTTTATGTATGTTTATAATTGTTATACCTAAAGTATGTAAAGGTATAAGTAAGTATATTATTATTATGTATAAGTATGTAAATGAATATTCATATTTGCGCCTACTACCCGTCTCACTTTTCCTTCAACAACTCTCCATCGTCGGTTGCCTGGAAGAAATTGCTATAAGCAATAAGGCCGCCAATGGTATACTGCATTTTTGTAAACATTTCATGTTTGTGTTTTTCCTGGTACAATAAAGAATATTCTTATCTTATCTTGTATCGGTGAAATGTGGTTTCCCATTCCCTGGAATGTTCCGGCCAGAATGTCTCCCCTTTCGTGATCACTTCTGCTGCCCCACCACTTGCTCCATGCGTTTCCGTCCCCTCCAATCAGAACCTTGCTTAATCCTGACTTGCCCGCTACGCACTTCAGCTTGCCTACGTTTGGATTTATTGTTTAAAGGTAGATAGATCTATCATTTATTAAATTGCCGCAACACACAAAGGTAGAAAATTAAGAGCCATAGTATGCTAACAAATAGATCTATATATTAACGCAGTTGACGAGTTCCCTGAACGAAGTACTGCAGTTTACAAGCAAGTGTTTTTCTTCAATTACATATACAGTATAATATACAGCGTCCAGTGGCACCGACACACACACTAGATGGGTGCAGAGACCACTCGGACGCTGCAGTGTCAGGGATATTGTTTTAAAACGAGTAGGCTGGCCCAGCATACTATCCCGACAGCTCAGTCGGCCTAGCCCACAGGAAAGACAGGTCAAAACGTGCGGAGCGAACCGAGCCGCGGGTTTCCTCACGTTTTGTTTTCCTTCGCGGTTAGCGCAAACAATACGATGGCAACTTTAATGTAGTCGACTGTACCTAGTTTAGTTAGATCCTAATGTTATGGCACTACGCTACGTGCAATCTAGCAACAATATGCTGAGCTGGGGACCTATTTGTTGCCACGGAGGGAGTCTGCAATACGTTTTTTTTTTTTTCTGTTTTCTTTTTTAATATTATTGTAGCTTTTCCTTCTGTGGCGGTGAATAAATGTTTTTTCTTCTTCATAATATTTTATTAAGTATCAGTCTGTCTATGGAGGTTTTCAAAAATGAACGGGACAAAACGGTATTTAAGTATTTACTCAGTAAAATGGAGCAATTTCATTCTTTTCCTTAGTACATTGTTTTGAAATACTATCAAAGTCAAGAAACTGACCAAAAGGCGTTGATATTTTAGAATAATTCGCTAATAAAATGATTTCGCCTTCACACTTTGAAATGTATAATATAGTTCCCTCTACAAAACAAACCTTCAATGTCTAATAGCTTTCTAAATTTTAACGAGATAAACATACACACATACATAAACTCACGCCTGTATCCCAGAGGGATAGGCAGAGACTAGGGACTGCCGCTTGCCACGATCCTAACAGATCACTTTCGCTTCCTCAACATTCATTAGTCGTTGCATGCACGCACGCCGGTTCCGGATACAAGAAAAAATGGGCCTAAAATGATTTGCTTCATTTCAGAAGTCTCATGTCTTGACAGCTTAGTGGTATAGTGTCAAGAGGTGTCACCGATCACCAAATATTCATTTTATATCACAAGTTATGTCTAATATATTTTTTTTATGTTTGACGAACATTCATGCAAATTAATTAAATTTTAAAATTTTAGTCGGTAATTTTTACATGATTTTTGTAAATAAATAATTACTCATTTTAAAGTTAATAGAAGAACTTTGAAAATAAAGTACCAATTTTAAACACGACTTGCTTTTAGTCACCAGTTGTAGAATTATAGAGCAATTCATTCAATTCGTGCAAAGTATACTTGGAAATACACTTCGTTCTGTATGGGACACAAAAAAATTACCTTAATTCCACTCATGTCTCGCTAGACAGACACCACAAGCAATATTTAACGAGTTTGTAACAAGCGTAAACTGTCTCGCAAACAATTTGGAAACTTGAAAGCTGTCCGTGATCCTCAAAATGTAAGCAGCACCTGTAAATAACAATTATTATTTAAGGATTATAATACGCGTAATATTATATACTAATATTGCGTGCATGCAACGACTAATGAATGTTGAGAAAGCGAAAGTGATGTCAGGATCGTGGCAAATGGCATTCTCTGGTCTCTGCCTACCCCTCTGGGATACAGGCGTGAGTTTACGTATGTATGTATAACAAATCATAAGCAGCCTAACTACGTCCCACTATAGAGTACCGATTTTCTCTCAGGGAGAGATTATGGGCTTAATCACCACGCGTGCCCACCGCGGATTGGCGATTTCAAGCGCTGAGGTATGTGAATAGCTTAGACACTTCACAAATATACGTAACTTACAAAACAAAGTCATTGCCCGGATTTGAACATGCCCGGATTTGGTCTCACATTCGGGAGACGGAGGTCGTCTGTCGAATGTGAGGCCGGCGTTCTACCGCTGCGCTACCGCCTCTGGCAGTAAGGATTACTGTTCGCAGGGGAACCGAGGTAAAGGAATTTTACCTTAAACCAATTCAAGGAGCACCAAATTCATGTGTTTGGAAAAGCGCGGGTGGGGAGGGGGATATCAAAGCTTAGGACCCCATTTCACAGAATTACAATTCATGAATACTAGGACAATTTGATCTACATTGCGTAGCCGATTAACTCTCAGATTACCGAGTCGATGTACTCTGCGGTACCTCGTAATTGGATAGATAGATAGATAGAATATTCTTTATTGTATGTACACCAGGAATTACATATGAGAATTTAACAATAATATAGTACAGTACAATTGGCGGCCTTATTACTAAAAGTAATTTCTTCCAGACAACCATTGACGGAGAAAAAAAAAATGAGAAGCTTAATGACGGGTGGATTGTATTGGATGTATTTAAAAGATATTTTGACAGTTAAAAGAAAGTAGATTAAAACTGAATTCCTGGATTTCTTACATTTATGCGACAAAGTTTTACAAGGATATTATTATGTCACGTAGTTTCCCCGTCCAAAAAGCTTTATACGGATTCAACAACTTACTCACGTAGTTCCAAGATTGGTAATTTGCTGCCTAATCGCTTTATGATATCATCATTTTCCGCCACTAATCTGTTACATAATACTTAGAGAAGAAGGACCTTTTTTCCGAAGACAAATGAAACGTGCTACGCATAAACATTCCAACCCACAGTAAGAAACTTTCGAGACAAAACACATGTTTTATATATAACATTGTTTATTTCCATGTTATTGTTCAGACATGTTTAGTGTTATAGTAGGTACAAATATTACTTACTAGTTGACCCCTTGAACTTCGTATTGCCTACATCTACCTATCTTTTGTTTTCGTTCGTACCTCTTAAACTTTTGCTTTTCCACAAATATAAAAAAAAATGCCAAATCGGTCCAACCGTTCTCGAGTTTTAGCGACACTAACGAACAGCAATTATTTTTTAGGGTTCCGCACCCAAAGGGTAAAAACGGGACCCTATTACTAAGACTTCGCTGTCTGTCTGTCCATTCGTCCGTCCGTCCGTCCGTCCGTCCGTCCGTCTGTCTGTCACCAGGCTGTATCTCAAGAACCGTGATAGCTAGAGAGTTGAAATTTTCACAGATTATGTATTTCTGTTGCCGCTATAACAACAAATACTAAAAAAAAAAATTATTTAAGGGGGGCTCCCATACAACAAACGTGATGTTTTTGCTGTTTTTTATCTTTGTGTCTAATGTTGTATAGATAATGGTATGGAACACTTCATGCGCAAGTCCGACTCGCACTTGGCCGGTTTTTATATATAAGAAGATATAGATTGTGGGTTGGAATGTTTCCGCGTAGCACTTTTGCGTCGTCTTTATCAATGAGGTAATATTACTTCGTACTAGATAAGACATTACAAACAACGTAAATGTTGTAAGATGTAGGTTTTCAGAACTTGGCAATGATAACTAACTTAATAATTAAAAAAAAAAAACGATATAACACTCACTGCAACGAGTTCAATGATTTTTCCATGGTTAACAGCAACCTAAAATGGGGCCCAAAAACTTTTTTAAAACAAATCGAGCGAATATTTCGACCGTCTTATTGTCAGCGCTTGCCAAGTCAACAAGTTTACGCATCTCTTCAAAATTTGCGCTTAATAATAGAAAACCCTTTTTCACACTACGACACTTCCTACCACTTTGAATTAAGATTAACAATTAAGTTTTTTTTAATATTTGTGACATTCACATATAGATATAGTATTTTCATGACCATCATCATCATCATCAGCCATTTGACGCCCACTGCAGGACATAGGCCTCCCTTATGGTTTTCCTAACCATGAGGGGTTTTGCCATAATCGCCACGCTTGGCAGGCGGGTTGGCGATCGCAGTATGTGGTGGGAATCTCAGGAAAACGCTGCTGCCCTTCTCCTGGTAATGTATTTCCTTAGTCGCCTTCTACGACATCCATGGAAGGAAATGGACTGATGCTATTCTTAATCCCGCGCCACACAGACATGATGCTATTGTAAATTCCGAGCAAAAGGGATGCCAAGCCACAAGATCGGCTTGCCTGTCTGTTTGTGCATTATCGATGAGAAAAAGTGCCGCTGCCCGTAGAATCTGCTCGACAGGCATATTTTTGGACTATAATGCAACGGAAAAGTGACTCTATTTTTATTCCGCTGAAGAAGAAAAATATAATTTTCAGAGAGGTTACCACGAGCATTCAAAATAGGTGTTAAGTTCGACTCAGGTTTGACGTACATTTATAAAAACACACCTTAAAACACTCCCCAAACGCAGTTTTATTTAAAATCTGTAGTAAAAGGAAATACTTTACCAAAGATTATTTTTCGAGTTTTTAATTTGAGACAAAAATTGTATAATTTGTATATTATAAATTTTGCATATTGTTCAACTTATGATCTACAATCGGGTTACACGGCCGTTGGTTTAACGTAAAACGTATATAAGTAAGCGTTAATTTTTAGCTCAACCTGCGCCATTTCATTATGCCGCACTGGCACCGTCTAGCGGCACACAGGAAGCGGATCTGAGTAATAGCTACTTTGCTTTACTCAAATATATTTAAATAAATTGCACACGACACTCGTAGTTACAGAGTTACAGACCTCGCCGAGGCGACATGTTTTCGTTGCATGCGTTTGTAACAAATAACTACCGAACTGAAAGACATTTCACGTTAAAACTGAACTTGCGGAAAGAGATATTCTTCTATAAGCAAGCTTTCTTGCTTATGCAAGACAAATGTATTGATATATTGAGAGTTATCTCTCAATATAGTGTTTTTCTGGTGTACAATAAAGAAGATTCGTATTTTATCTTGTCTTATATTGCATGCCAGAAAACTTATAATTTTCACTGAATATCGAACTTCTTTGAACATAGTGGTTGTACCTCATTGTGTTTTATAGGTATCGATTTTGTGAGCTATTCTGGTACCGATAATTCTGTGGCTTATGCTTCGGTCACACACAGCGATTAATCGCTGCGAGTGCCTAATCACCGCGAGTATTCGCTGTGTGTGACAGGCTTATCGCTGCGAGCAGATTCATTAGCCGGGAGTTGAAGTCGCCGCGACTAGAATTGAGCATGTTCAATTTTACTCGCTGCGAATTCGGACTGACAATGACAGTCGAAATTCTCGTGTAGAACTCGCTGTGTGTGACAGGCAGCGAATTGTCGCTGCGACTAGTATTCGCGGCGAGTGCACTCGCAGCGACTAGTCGCTATGTGTGACCGAAGCATAAGCCGCATCGAATCGCTTAGAAGCATTGTCAATCAATCCACCTATTCGAATTTGATTCGGGAGGTACCCTGTTTTCTAAGTTTGGTTGTGATTTTTAGGGTTCCGTACACGAAGCGTGCCAAACGGGACCCTATTACTAAGACTTCACTGTCCGTCTATCTGTCTGTCTGTCCGTCTGTCTGTCTGTCTGTTCGTCACCAGGCTGTATCTCATGAACCGTGATAGTTAGGTAGTTGAAATTTTCACAGATGGTGTATTTCTGTTGCCGCTATAATAACAATAAATATATTATTGTGTAATAAAAACAGAATAAAATAAATATTTAAGGGGGGCTCCCATACAACGTCCCGTAATTTTTTTGCCGTTTTTTGTTCGATGTTAATAACGGCACCAGGTAGACGCTTGAAATATTCACAACTTATTCAGTTCTATATTCGCTTCAGAATAAATAATTAATCTAAACCAACAAGACGCATTGAACGACGTGAGATCGGCGCTGTGTAGGTTACATAGATGGCCGCTAGATGGCGGGTGGTGTCTTTAGACGACGTTTGTTGTATAGGAGCCCCCCTTAAATGTTTATTTTATTCTTTTTTATAGTAAAATCAAGAAGTAGGATGACTCGGCTACACAATGTAAGTACATTCATCATCATCATCATCATCATCATCAGCCATTTGACATGGTTTTTCAAGCTTCCCGGTCTTGTGCCGCCCGCATCCGGCGACCATAACCAAGTCTTCAGACCATTTGGTGGGGGGCCTTAAGTAAGGTAAGTACATTGAATTGTCATAATAAACAAAGAATTGTAGTTTCATGAAACACGGCCCAGACGCCGTTTAATCTTTTAGCATTCAAGACTTAAGTAAAGTTTTTTACTGAAGTAAAGTTTTTTACCGAAAGTATCGCGTGTTGTGCGTGACAATGACGACAGGTCTATTAAAACTGAACTCCAAAAAGTGTTACGGTCTTATTTATTAAAAACACGATCCCTTAAAACGCCGATTAAAATAGTAGATAAAAATATGTGGTGGAGATTTTACAAGGAAAACTCGTAACGACAAATTAAAAAAAACTGCCTCTTAGGAGTGCTTTAGAGAAATCGTGTTTTTATAAATAAGCCCGTTAGTTTCTAGTCCCATCACGTAGGTATTCAAATCGCGTGCCAAATTATTTGAAGAGTGCTCCGTGTCCGTATGAATTTCCCAAGTTTGTGCCAAACTTTCTTAGAACATGATGGTGCATTCATACTAATGCCGAGCGAATGCTATCTACTTATTCATGAAATGGCAATATGTACTGCTAACTGTTATAGTGGGTAACCTGAAATAAATCAGTCTTTGTAGAATCGTCAAGCAAGGTGTTTCACTTACACAATCATAAACACAATATGGTGTCAGGTGTAATAAAAAACTGTAAAATAAGTGTTGTGTGAAGTTCCATTAGTGTCCTGAAACATGTCTCTGAGCATACAGCAGCCAGAACCGCTGCAGGAGCTCGGTAACTTGGCAGTGAATTGGAGAGAATTCATAACCTCATTCGACTACTATCTCGTGGCGGCGGGTAATGCAGATGCAAAGTGTAATGAAAAATGTGCATTATTTCTCCATTGCATTGGCAAATATGGACGCGAGATTAGTAAAGAATTTGATATAGATGTCAATACAACAAAATATGAGGACTTGATAACAAAGTTCGAAAGTCGATGTGACCCAACGCTTAATGTGAACTATGAGCGACATATTTTTTTCGAAACATATCAAAACAATGACACGTTTGATAAATTTGTAAGCGACATCAAAATCAAAAGTAAGAGTTGTGAGTTCGGCACATTACGTGAAAGCCTCATAGTGACTCAACTTATACGTGGATTGAAGGATCCCCAGATGAGAGAAAAATTGCTGGCGAGAACAAAACTCAGTCTAGAGGAAGCAACTTCTTGGTGCCGAGCAGCCGAGCGAGCTAGCGAGCAGGCAGCAGCGTGTGGAGGCGCGCCCCGCAGAGGCGGCGGCGGCTCTGTGGCGGCGCCGGCGATCGAGGAAGTAGCGCGCGGGAGCGCAGGCCGACGGCGAGGCGGACGTGGCCGCGGTCGCGGGCCCAGGCCCGGCGGCGGCGCGGACGGCCCCTCTGCAGGTTCCAGATACGAGTCGAGCTCTCAGCGGCGCGTCAATAAATGTGAAAGGTGTAGCGAGTGGCACGGATCAAATTATCGGTGCCCCGCCTATAGTGTGAAGTGCTACAGATGTGATCGCATAGGCCATTATGCAAAGTGTTGTAGGGCAAAGATTGTGCACGAGCTCGTGGACGAAACTGGTGAGAATTACGAGGACGACGACGGTGAGTTTTTGATCTATAATATCTCGATCCACGCAACAGACAATGAAACTTCAGCGTCGTGGTACCAATCAGTGCTCGTCAATGACAATCCAGTTCGATTTAAGCTCGATAGTGGAGCGGAGACATCTGTAATGTCAATACGTAGTTTTAGGGAGGCGGGTTTTTCTCACGATATCTTGCGCAAGACTAAAACTATTCTAAAAGAAATAAGCAAACACCAACTGCCGGTGGTCGGTTATTTCAATGCTCAATTAAAACACAATGGCTTAACGTCTGAGCAGAAAATCTTTGTCCTGGATGTCGAATGCAGCAACCTACTGGGGTTGAATGCTTGTACAGCTCTAAAAATGATTACTCGTATCAATGAAGTAAAACAATACAATATAGATGACAAAATTTTCGAAGGGATAGGCTGCCTACCGAATAAATGCAAAATATCTGTTGAGGAAAACGCATCTCCGGTGGTTAATTCGACTCGTAAGATACCTATTAAGCTCAGACCTCGCCTGAAGGACGAACTCGACAAAATGGAGAAATTAGGGATCATTATTCGCGAAGAGGGTCCCACGGACTGGGTGTCGAGCATTGTCATTGTCGAGAGGCCAAACAATAGTTTGAGGTTATGCCTAGATCCATTTTATCTAAACAAAGCTGTGCGCCGTTCACACTTCCAACTACCTACGTTGGAAGAAATAGTTAGTGACTTAGAAGGTGCTAAATATTTCTCAAAGTTAGATGCGCAAAAGGGATTTTGGATGCTACAGCTAGACTCTCCTAGTTCAAGGCTCTGCACCTTCTCCACGCCATTTGGCAGATACCGTTTTCTTAGAATGCCTTTTGGTATAAAGTCAGCTAGCGAAATATTTCACTGTGAGATGGCAAAAATATTTCAAACCGAAGGAGTAGCAGTTTATATTGATGACCTGTTGGTCTATGGCAAAACGCGGGAAGAGCATGATGCTCGTCTAGAAGAGGTAATAAAAAGGGCTGAGAGTAATGGGGTAAAATTCAACAAAGAAAAATGCATTTTCGGTGTCACTGAAATATCATTTTTGGGACATATATTTGACGCAAACGGCATGAGGCCGGACAATAATCGCGTCAAGGCAATAATGGATATCGCACAACCAAAAAACAAAAAAGAGTTAGAGCGGTTTTTGGGCATAACAAATTATCTCGCTAGGTTTATCCCAAACTTTACAGATGAGACAGTACCGCTGCGTGCTCTTTTAAAACAAGACCATGAATTCGAGTGGTGCAAAACGCATGAGAACTGTTTCAACACAATAAAGAAGAAAATTAGCAGAGCACCAGTATTAAGATACTACTCCCCACGCGAGGACGTAACTTTGTCGGTTGATGCAAGCTCTTACGGACTGGGCGCCTGCCTTTTACAGGGCGGACAGCCGATAGCGTATGCGTCACGCACTCTCACCCCAAATGAGAGTAGATGGGCTCAAATAGAAAAGGAGCTTTTAGCGATCGTTTTCGGATGCACGAGGTTCCATCAGTACATCTATGGACATGACCTAATTACGGTTGAAACTGACCATAAACCGTTAGAGTCCATTTTCAAAAAACCACTTAACGACACCCCCTCGCGTCTGCAGCGCATGTTATTAAAATTACAAGCTTACACGTTAAAAATAAAATACAAACCTGGTAAACATATGCACATTGCTGATGCGTTATCGCGAGCACCAATTGAAAATGGATCGAATAAGGAGATGTTTGATGACGTCACCATTCATGTCAACAGTTTACTCCAAAACGTATCTGTTACACAGGATAAACTAGAGGCCATAAGGAACGAAACAAAAAAAGATGAGAGTTTACAATACGTACTAAAATACTATAAGGACGGATGGCCCGAAGTGAAAGAAAACATACACGACTTAGCCAAGCAATTTTGGACTATTCGTAGCGATATACACGCGATCAATGGTATATTATTTCGGAATCACCAAATAATTATACCAAAATCGCTGCGCAAAGAGTTACTCGACAGGGTTCATGAGGGTCACTTAGGGATTGAGAAAAGTAAGAGGCGGGCCCGAGATGTCATATGGTGGCCCGGCATCGGCAGCGAGGTGGAGCAGCTGGTGCAGCGCTGCGACACGTGCCAGCGCCACCGCGCCGCACAGCGCCGCGAGCCGCTCGAGCCGCATGCGCGCCCCACCCTGCCTTGGCAGGTGTTGGCCACCGACATTTTTGAAATCAAACAGAAGCACTATCTACTTGTTGTGGACTATTATTCAAAATACTTCGAAGTTGCACCACTCCCAAACCTAACAAGTAGCATGGTTATAAACCAATTAAAAAATATATTCGCGAGACATGGCATTCCGCAAAAACTTGTTTCGGACAATGGTCGACAGTATTCCTCACACGAGTTTGAAAACTTCGCGTCAACCTGGGAATTTGAACATGTGACTAGCTCGCCGCTATATCCACGTTCAAATGGCCTCGCCGAACGGTTTGTACAAACCGTTAAAAGTTTACTAATCAAAACGCAGGAACAAAAATGTGATTGGCAATTAGCGTTTCTTAATTTCAGAAATACTCCCATAGCAGGAGAAGACCATTCTCCGTCACAACTCTTAATGGGCAGGAGATTAAACACTCGTTTGCCAGCCACAGAGAATGCTCTTCTACCAAAAAACGTAAATCGCCATGAGTTGTTGCTTAAAAGAAACAATAACACAAATAAATCTAAAATACACTACGATCAAGGAACGCGTCAATTAAAATCACTGCAACCGGGTGAAAAAGTACGTATGCGAGATAACGGGGTATGGATTAAGGCCAAGGTCATAGGAACTGCTCGAGGAAGTCGGTCATATTGGCTAGAAACTGAAAATGGTGGCAGGTTTCGTAGAAACCGGGCACATATTCTCGAACAACCTCCAGACAATGATTTGGTCGACCCTAGTTCTAGGGCGCACATTTATCTGGATGATCCACCAGAGACAGAAGCGTGCACAGATATGCCTGCTTCTGGGGTTAGTCATTCAGGCGAGAGGTCAACGTCCGATACGCTACAGGGCCATTATCAAACACGAAGTGGTCGAATAGTAAAGCCGCCAAAAAGATTACTTAATTGAAAATATGTAATATATAGATCCAGGTTAAAAAAAAAAAATATATATATATATATGTATGTGCTTGCTTGTTACTTGTAGAATTTATTAATTAAGGTATAAATTTTGTGTGAGGATTGGTGAAACGTAATTTTGTCTAATGAAATAAATAAAAATACGTAGCTGTTCGTACGAACTTATTGCCACAAGTATTAAGTTATTGGGGATTGGTGGTCTGTAATTGCTATATTTGTAAAATCTTTACTGGGGATTTTGGTCACATTCATTCACACTGTGACATTGTGACTTATTTACTTATATTCCTCCCAGTGAATTTATATAGAAGTTAAATGTTTTTACTATGTTATTATAATGAGAAAGATGTTATAGTGGGTAACCTGAAATAAATCAGTCTTTGTAGAATCGTCAAGCAAGGTGTTTCACTTACACAATCATAAACACAATATGGTGTCAGGTGTAATAAAAAACTGTAAAATAAGTGTTGTGTGAAGTTCCATTAGTGTCCTGAAACATGTCTCTGAGCATACAGCAGCCAGAACCGCTGCAGGAGCTCGGTAACTTGGCAGTGAATTGGAGAGAATTCATAACCTCATTCGACTACTATCTCGTGGCGGCGGGTAATGCAGATGCAAAGTGTAATGAAAAATGTGCATTATTTCTCCATTGCATTGGCAAATATGGACGCGAGATTAGTAAAGAATTTGATATAGATGTCAATACAACAAAATATGAGGACTTGATAACAAAGTTCGAAAGTCGATGTGACCCAACGCTTAATGTGAACTATGAGCGACATATTTTTTTCGAAACATATCAAAACAATGACACGTTTGATAAATTTGTAAGCGACATCAAAATCAAAAGTAAGAGTTGTGAGTTCGGCACATTACGTGAAAGCCTCATAGTGACTCAACTTATACGTGGATTGAAGGATCCCCAGATGAGAGAAAAATTGCTGGCGAGAACAAAACTCAGTCTAGAGAAGCAACTTCTTGGTGCCGAGCAGCCGAGCGAGCTAGCGAGCAGGCAGCAGCGTGTGGAGGCGCGCCCCGCAGAGGCGGCGGCGGCTCTGTGGCGGCGCCGGCGATCGAGGAAGTAGCGCGCGGGAGCGCAGGCCGACGGCGAGGCGGACGTGGCCGCGGTCGCGGGCCCAGGCCCGGCGGCGGCGCGGACGGCCCCTCTGCAGGTTCCAGATACGAGTCGAGCTCTCAGCGGCGCGTCAATAAATGTGAAAGGTGTAGCGAGTGGCACGGATCAAATTATCGGTGCCCCGCCTATAGTGTGAAGTGCTACAGATGTGATCGCATAGGCCATTATGCAAAGTGTTGTAGGGCAAAGATTGTGCACGAGCTCGTGGACGAAACTGGTGAGAATTACGAGGACGACGACGGTGAGTTTTTGATCTATAATATCTCGATCCACGCAACAGACAATGAAACTTCAGCGTCGTGGTACCAATCAGTGCTCGTCAATGACAATCCAGTTCGATTTAAGCTCGATAGTGGAGCGGAGACATCTGTAATGTCAATACGTAGTTTTAGGGAGGCGGGTTTTTCTCACGATATCTTGCGCAAGACTAAAACTATTCTAAAAGAAATAAGCAAACACCAACTGCCGGTGGTCGGTTATTTCAATGCTCAATTAAAACACAATGGCTTAACGTCTGAGCAGAAAATCTTTGTCCTGGATGTCGAATGCAGCAACCTACTGGGGTTGAATGCTTGTACAGCTCTAAAAATGATTACTCGTATCAATGAAGTAAAACAATACAATATAGATGACAAAATTTTCGAAGGGATAGGCTGCCTACCGAATAAATGCAAAATATCTGTTGAGGAAAACGCATCTCCGGTGGTTAATTCGACTCGTAAGATACCTATTAAGCTCAGACCTCGCCTGAAGGACGAACTCGACAAAATGGAGAAATTAGGGATCATTATTCGCGAAGAGGGTCCCACGGACTGGGTGTCGAGCATTGTCATTGTCGAGAGGCCAAACAATAGTTTGAGGTTATGCCTAGATCCATTTTATCTAAACAAAGCTGTGCGCCGTTCACACTTCCAACTACCTACGTTGGAAGAAATAGTTAGTGACTTAGAAGGTGCTAAATATTTCTCAAAGTTAGATGCGCAAAAGGGATTTTGGATGCTACAGCTAGACTCTCCTAGTTCAAGGCTCTGCACCTTCTCCACGCCATTTGGCAGATACCGTTTTCTTAGAATGCCTTTTGGTATAAAGTCAGCTAGCGAAATATTTCACTGTGAGATGGCAAAAATATTTCAAACCGAAGGAGTAGCAGTTTATATTGATGACCTGTTGGTCTATGGCAAAACGCGGGAAGAGCATGATGCTCGTCTAGAAGAGGTAATAAAAAGGGCTGAGAGTAATGGGGTAAAATTCAACAAAGAAAAATGCATTTTCGGTGTCACTGAAATATCATTTTTGGGACATATATTTGACGCAAACGGCATGAGGCCGGACAATAATCGCGTCAAGGCAATAATGGATATCGCACAACCAAAAAACAAAAAAGAGTTAGAGCGGTTTTTGGGCATAACAAATTATCTCGCTAGGTTTATCCCAAACTTTACAGATGAGACAGTACCGCTGCGTGCTCTTTTAAAACAAGACCATGAATTCGAGTGGTGCAAAACGCATGAGAACTGTTTCAACACAATAAAGAAGAAAATTAGCAGAGCACCAGTATTAAGATACTACTCCCCACGCGAGGACGTAACTTTGTCGGTTGATGCAAGCTCTTACGGACTGGGCGCCTGCCTTTTACAGGGCGGACAGCCGATAGCGTATGCGTCACGCACTCTCACCCCAAATGAGAGTAGATGGGCTCAAATAGAAAAGGAGCTTTTAGCGATCGTTTTCGGATGCACGAGGTTCCATCAGTACATCTATGGACATGACCTAATTACGGTTGAAACTGACCATAAACCGTTAGAGTCCATTTTCAAAAAACCACTTAACGACACCCCCTCGCGTCTGCAGCGCATGTTATTAAAATTACAAGCTTACACGTTAAAAATAAAATACAAACCTGGTAAACATATGCACATTGCTGATGCGTTATCGCGAGCACCAATTGAAAATGGATCGAATAAGGAGATGTTTGATGACGTCACCATTCATGTCAACAGTTTACTCCAAAACGTATCTGTTACACAGGATAAACTGGAGGCCATAAGGAACGAAACAAAAAAAGATGAGAGTTTACAATACGTACTAAAATACTATAAGGACGGATGGCCCGAAGTGAAAGAAAACATACACGACTTAGCCAAGCAATTTTGGACTATTCGTAGCGATATACACGCGATCAATGGTATATTATTTCGGAATCACCAAATAATTATACCAAAATCGCTGCGCAAAGAGTTACTCGACAGGGTTCATGAGGGTCACTTAGGGATTGAGAAAAGTAAGAGGCGGGCCCGAGATGTCATATGGTGGCCCGGCATCGGCAGCGAGGTGGAGCAGCTGGTGCAGCGCTGCGACACGTGCCAGCGCCACCGCGCCGCACAGCGCCGCGAGCCGCTCGAGCCGCATGCGCGCCCCACCCTGCCTTGGCAGGTGTTGGCCACCGACATTTTTGAAATCAAACAGAAGCACTATCTACTTGTTGTGGACTATTATTCAAAATACTTCGAAGTTGCACCACTCCCAAACCTAACAAGTAGCATGGTTATAAACCAATTAAAAAATATATTCGCGAGACATGGCATTCCGCAAAAACTTGTTTCGGACAATGGTCGACAGTATACCTCACACGAGTTTGAAAACTTCGCGTCAACCTGGGAATTTGAACATGTGACTAGCTCGCCGCTATATCCACGTTCAAATGGCCTCGCCGAACGGTTTGTACAAACCGTTAAAAGTTTACTAATCAAAACGCAGGAACAAAATTCATGATACGGAATTAGTTACCAACATTTGTATTGATGAGAGCATAATTGCAATACAATCAGAAAGCGGATCTTTCAATGAGATGATATCGATGAAATAACGACGGCTGAGCGCCTAAATCAAAAATTGCCAAAAAACTAAGGTGACTGAAATAGCCTTTGCAGTTATCAAATCGATGTGGTCACACACTTCACATCATACGCCTATGGGGGGGGTACAATGATTCTTGATTCACGCAATGGGAAACGCAGCCTAGTACTTACGTTCACCTCTTTCATAGAACTACCTACAATTCATCGTTTACTATGACAATGGGGAACTTGCGTCTAACTTGGATTGAAGTGACATTGCTTTTATCCATATAAATCATATAAAAACCTAGGAAAAAATTAAAAATAAAACAATAAAAATATTTTTTTCGGGGTTTACGGGGTAAAAAAATATGCGAAAAATAAAGTTACTTCGTTAGTAATTTCGTTTTGTCATTGAATTCTGAACGATTTCTAATAAGAGCGTGCATTGTATGCATTATACGCAAAAACATTATTTTACGAGATAACGCAAATATTAAGTATTAAGTTCTTCTTTCGACGCACATCGCACAGCCGATTAACCCACAGATTAAAAAGTAGGGAGACTAATTAATCGGCTACGTAATGTTTATCGAATTGCATACATACATAAACTCACGCCTGTATCCCGGAGGGGTAGGCAGAGACTAGCCTGGATAGTACGACGACGCTATTCTCGCGTTTCGAATGTGAAAAGTCGCGACTTTCCAGTACATTACTTTTAAAAACCTATTTAGAGGCTAAAAATTCCACCCATGCCGAGACTTGAAGCCGCGACCTCTGGCTAACCATGCCAGCGCTCTCCCAACTGAGCTAATGGGCAAGTGCAAGCATCGGCGAAATTTCAGGCCTCTTTACAAACTTCTCTGTATTACTTCTTCCTCTGTGGTATTACGTACAGGCAGCGACCTCTGGCAATAGGTTTTTAAAATTGTCCTCAGCACGGGTTAGTGCAACAAAAAGAATATAATACATTACTTGTCAAATTTTGACATTTTAGGACCACAAAAGGCGTGACTCGTGGCATCGTACTACACATGCAAGTCTGCCACCAGCCACGATCCTATTTTTTTTTTGTTCTTATAAACCTTTACATTTTTTTTACAAATGAGGTCAAACTGCAGATCTCTTTATCTTCATTAGTCGTTGCATGCACGCACGCCAGTTTCGGGTACTTTTTATCGTGCCCTTTGCTAAATCATCCCCTATTTGGTTAAAGTATGTCCGCCTGGGCCGTCCCTTACCGGCTCCCTTAACGGCCCTTCCACCCACATTCGCTCGATATATTTCTTTCGTTAATCTTTCGAATTGTTATAATAAACTATGAATTGTAATTTTATGAAACCCGGCCCTGGCCCAGGCTGTATCTCATGAACCATGATAGCTAAACAGTTGAAATTTTCACAAATTATGTAGGTATTTCTATTGCCGCTATAACAACAAATACTAAAAACAGAATAAAATAAATATTTAAGGGGGCTCCCATACAACAAACCTACCTAATTTTTTTGCTGTTTTTGCTCGATATTAATAACGGCAACAGGTAGACGCTTGAAATATTCAATTGTTATATAGATGATGGTACGAAACCCTTCGTGCGCAAGGCGGACTCATACTTGGCCGGTTTTTTTTTAGACTATTATTACATAATTCCTCTGGGAGGCTTTTATAAATGGCAGGAACCTAGTAATTACCTAGCCTAGATCCATAGTAACTAAAGTTAAAAATTAATAATATCATAATAATTAATAATATAATAATACTTGTTTTCGTTTAGTGCTACGCGTCAGAAAGTTAAGGCTCCTCCGTTTTAAAAAGCCCGATTTGCCGAAAGTTTCCATCGCCATTTCATTTTTTTTTTTTTCATCTATAGGCGATTTTCAAAATCTTTACATTTATTCTTTATGTTTTTAGCAACAAAACATTTGAGAAATCCTTGTAAAGTCGTTTGACAGCTACAAAAACCATAGAATGTAACCCATTTTGAGATCAAAAACATTAAAAATCTAAACTATGAGTAACTTTTCGGGTTACAAAATCTGTTTATTCTTTCGAGCGTTAAATAATATGCTAGAGTAGATGTCTTTTTATGTATTTGTTCGAGTAAATCCAAAGTAAAATGCAAAACGGGCTCTAACATTTCGACAACTATAGTTTGTTTATTTCATTTAAATACCTACGTAGAAAAGGTGCTGCCATAAATAGCCAGCCGCGTGTTACGCCGAGCATTACTCTGAGTTGGTGTAAATGCTTCTTCGAAAGAAGAACATTGCAACGTTCGAGCGATGATGTTATTAAGATCCTTGTTTGTCCTTGTTTGTCGGCGAGATCTTGACAAACAGTGATAGGTTTTTTCCATGGAAAAGCTTTGGCTATATGAAGCTGAAGTTCTGGACACTGTTTACATTTTAATTCTTTCTGTTAGTCTTTCTAACTTTCCGACTTTCGTGCTTGGTCATTCATTACAGGGACAATACATAAAATAATCCTGTTTCTTTTAAATTAATTCCGTGTTTTCCCGATGTAAGGAAAGGAACTTTTAGGAAAATTTCTTTTAAAGTAAACCAAACTTTTGCGGAATGGCTATTGATCTCATCCTATTGAATGAGTTTCTTTGATTAACTTCGGGATCTTGCCACTTGATCTTGATAAAAAAAATAACATTCTTTAACAATAATATCGCTTTTTCTTGTGTACGTTAGGCAAGAAACTATAAGCGAAAAAAACACACGATATTTATTTCTGCAGAATATCGAGTTGATCTTTCATTTCTCGCCTGATTTCTCGATGATAAAATTTCTGGATCCTGCCACAACCAAACATCAAGAAAATATCCCAAGAATAGATTAAAGTACATTAGAGCTCTTTATTGTACACAGCAGAAAAAAAAACGATATTAAAAAATGTAAGAATATTAAATTTCATATTTATGAAGTTATCTTTACTTCTAGTAGGTGTTTCAGTACAACGGCTATCGTTGAAATTGCACATATTAGTCACATGAAGCAATGGACAATCACTGTCGTATAAAAAAACGGCCAAGAGCGAGTCGGACTCACGCATGAAGGGTTCCGTAGCATTATATATACAACATTAGACACACAGATCGAGAAAAAACGTCAAAAAGTCACGTTCGTTATATGGGAGCCCCCCTTAAACAGTTATTTTATTTGAATTATTTATTTTTGAAGCTAATATAGAACTAAAAATTCTGTGAATATTTTAAGCATCTACCTGTCGCCATCTAATATCGAGCAAAAAACGGCAAAAAGATTAGGCTTGTTGTATGGGAGCCTTAAATATCAAAATTCAGTTTTTAGTATTTCTTGTTATAGCAGCAACAGAAATACATCATCTGTGAAAATTTGAACTCCCTAGCTATCAAGGTTTATGAGATACAGCCTGGTGACAGACAGGCAGACCGACGGACATACAGACGGACAGACAGACGGACAGTAAAGGAAGATAATTTTTTGATTTAGGGTTCCGTTTTCAAAATAAACTTTAAAGTGCAAATTATGATCCGAGTAAGCCCCCTCCCCCTCTCTCTCCTGGTTAAACGGTTGATTGTAGAATTAATCGTGACAAAATTCTGGGTAGTAACACATAATAATATAATGAACTTAAAAGCAAAACTATCACGGCTAAGTAGGCTTTACTAGTCATCGAGTAATAGGCAACCAACTTATAAAAGTAAAATTTCGTACAAGATCCATTGCAAATGACTTCGATGGATTTGTCAGTTCTGTAAACTAGATAAAGAAAACTTCTTTCTACAGAACCCTACATTGGGCGTGGCCCGACACGCACTAGGCCGTTTTTTTTCATATAGGCACAAAGTAAACTTAAATAACTAAATCTACCCAGCGGGCACAATCGGTACCCGTCGCTCTATAGACAAGTTCACGGGAACAATGTAGGTCGTTAGATTATCCAACAGCCCTCGTTCGCAGCGTAGTGATTACGTCTCCGGGTACTCAAAGGCTGACGCGCAGCTGTCTGTTTCTTGTAATCGAATTACGCACTCGATTATCTAAGAAGGGGTGCGTCACGACCAGGGCCGAGTTTGATAAAAGTACAATTCGTAGATTATTATCATAATTCGATGTACACTGGGTGGCAGAGTTATCCTACTTGCTAATTTGTGCAACTATTCACCAACAAACTGCTACGCAACTTGGCGTTTTTAGTTTTCCGTACCTCAAAAGGAAAACGGAACCCTTATAGGATCACTTGTTGTCCGTCCGTCCGTCCGTACGTCCGTCTGTCCATCAGACCCTTTATCCCGGGAACGCGTGGAGGTGTTGAAATTAAAACCATGTACTCGGGTCTACAGTCCCTTAAAGCTGTAAAAAAATCAAACTTCTGAGTTAACGTAAAAAAGTTACGGCCGTTTGTGCCACCAAAATATTCTACTATATATAGTATTGCTCACGGTTGTACCACACCGCGGTATGTGACGCTCGCGGGGAAACTCCTGGCACTGACTGAAAATCAGCGCTGAAGGCTGCTGAGTCAGTTGCCATTTATAGCAGCAGTGACACGCCGTGACCGTCCGCTTTCCTTTCTTTTTTATAACATTTCGGTTGAAATATTTTCTTTGTTGTTTTTTTGTTTTGTTATTGTGGCGTGTGCACTGTTTTTATATAAATGTTTTTTCTTCTTCTTCTTCTTCTTCAAAAACGTATATATGACGACATGACACTTTCCGAGGAAACAAAATTTGTAGGGCAAGAAAATTGGCAAGTATATTGTCGTATACTAAAAGTTCAGGGAAAAATCTGAAAACTAAATATTTGTAATGAAATCATAAAAAAATGTCTTTGAATTTCTGGAAAAGCTCGGAAAACTGCGAGACTACAAATTTGTACGGAACCCTCAGTGGGTTCAAACCCTCGTCCGGTTTTTTTTAATATGACACACTTTACTGTATCTTTTTCTAAAATAATCAAATCGACAAAATCATGGCTAAAACATAATTTTATACACCGATAAGAGACCGTGGGGCAGATGGACGAACAAGGAAGTATTTCTACACTACTTCTCTCAGAAATAGAGTACCGCGCGTGCCAACCGTGGATTGGTAATACCAAACGCTAAGGTCCGTGAACTCCTCAGGGGAGGAGGAACTTAAAAGGAAAAGTATCACGGCTAAGTAGGCTTTACTAGTTAACAATAGTGCTCTATGAAGCCTTGATGCCATGAGTATTTTCTACCAGTCAACTTACTACATGCAAGTTCGAAGTAATAGATAGGGAATACATTATAACAGGTACACAAATAAGTAATTCACGAGAGACTTATCCAACGAATACCTACGGACGACCATCTTATCACTGACGAACATCTTTTACATACGTTGCGATCTATGTGGCACATATTAAGTTTTATTTATTGCACCAAACGGAATTCAAACAATAGGCATAGACTACAAGATTAGCAACTTGAAAGTATCCTATAGACAGCAACGACTACGCGGATTTCCGTTTAAGTTATCGGCCCGGCTTTATATCAATGCTCCCTTTCCTAATTACATCAAAGCTTCTTTCACTTAGAATGCAAAGATGCGTACCTTGGCTGACAAAACTTTCTTTTGTCAGACAGAATCCCTAATGTTCACGCAAAATTTCCCACCAGTAAAACTGGATGCATAAAGCAAACTGACAAGCCTGAGACTCCACTTCAGAGACTGAATATTACACCCTTCCTGACGAAGATAAATGACAGGCACACGTAAAAACGTACACTCACCAAGACCTTTATATATGCCTTTTGTTCGATTCTAACTTTTAACCTGTACTCGGTAAGACTCACAGTGGTGTGCCGAGACGCCCACTGACTGTATACGTAAGGCCCAAAACCCGATAAGGTACGACATTAGAGTTTTGGTAGCTTAAGTGATATTAGCATTACAGATTTGTACGAGGGAATTAATTTGATAGATGCATACATACATAAACTCACGCCTGTATCTCAGAGGGGTAGACAGAGACCAGGAACTGCCACTTGCCACGATCCTGGCAGATCACTTTCACTTCCGCAATATTCATTAGTCGTTTCGAGTACTTTTTATTTTGCCTTTCCTAGTACATCCCCAATTTGGTCGAAGTATGTCTGCCTGGGACGTCCCTTACCGGCCCTTCCACCCACATTCGCTCGATATATTTGTTTCGCCAATCTTTCTTCCTTCATCATCTCCACATGTCTACACCAACGCAACATTCCTTTCTCAATTCTAGTCACTACATCCTCTTTCAGTCCACAGCGTTCTCTAATCAAACTATTGGGTATCCTGTCATTCAAAGTAACACCAGACATACTTCTCAAGGACCTCATTTCTACTGCATTAATCCTACTTTCTTTCTCTTTTTGCCTTTTGCTTTTTTTGGAATTAATTTGATCAGCAACAAACATATCGACCCTTTGAGGACAAAATGTCGTAAAAGCCATTTTTGGTGAAAATGGACTTTGACCATATGAAACGCATGCACGTAAATATTTAGGAAAACGCGAGAGTAACTTTTAGGAACCTTTTTTATTCGTCCTTGTCCTTGACATAGTACAATTTCAATTTTTAAAATATTAGACATATAGAAAAAGTATAAAAGAAGTAAAAACATAAAAAAGGTTGGTTGGTCGGTCGGCAACATGACCGCAGTCTTACTCAGGGAGTTTTTCAAGTTCTTTCAAACTGTATAAATGGCTTTTACATTAAACGTTATACGTTACATTATACATTAAGGTTTTTTCATTAAAATATGCATCAGAGTCTGCATCACTGATGCTACAAAATTATTTTGAATGTTCATTTTTTGCTGTAAAAGCCATTGAATGCACGTTTTTTATTTGTAGTATAAGCCTTACTTCTAAACTACTGAAAACTTTCATGTTTGTGACGTCCTTGCATAGTTACCATAGCACAGGGTATCCTAGTTTGGGACCAGGTCAAGTGATTGTATTGTATGGAAGTTATTATTATTATTATTACTTCTAAACTACCAAAGATATTGAATTTAAAGTTGTTACAAACTCGTTACATTTTTAGTATATCATTGCATTAATAAATTAATTATAATCATTATTTACTTTTCAGTCACTCGAGCTCATTTTAACCGACTCTTACTGTTGTGGAGTTAGATATTGCCTATACGCCCGACTGTAGCGCACACGGCTACTCTCAAAAAGATTATGGGCTAAATCATCACGGCTGCCCACAGCGGATTGTGAACACCTCCAGCATTCAGATTTCGTCACGATGTTTTACCGGATGCGATACTAAAAAAAGCGGTGGTAGCCTATTAACATAAGACTCGGAAACATAAGATTCCCAGTGCGGGCATGTACCTATGACTTTGTTTTCTAAGTTATGTACATTTGTGAAGTTATAGTAGCAATACCACTCGCTAACGGTGAAGGAAAACATCGTGAGGAAACCTGAGTGTCTGAGCTATTTACATACCTCAGCGCTTGAAATCGCCAATCCGCGGTGGGCACGCGTGGTGATTAAGCCCATACTCTCTCTGAGAGAAGGCCTGTGCCCTACAGTTGGACGTATATAGGCTGCTTATGATGATACTACAAACTCACAAATGTACATACCTATAAAATACAATCGTAAATAAATAACCTGTACATCTACGTAATAACATGATTTATAGAGCGTCCAGTGGCACCTCCGCTCACACTAGATGGGTGAAGGGACCACTCGGACGCTGTAGTGCCTGGGAAACTGTTTTTTTTTTAGATGGAGTAGGCTTACCCAGCACCTATACGAAAGACTATTCTAGACAGGCTATTCAAACTCTTGAATTCGTGGGAAGTGTTCTACCAACTAAGAGCTAACACAGAAAATAGTGAAATGAAGATGTATAGCCTGTATTAACAGCCATCGCCCACGAAGACTTTTGTACTAATATCTGTGTAATTTCCATTTTATGTACAATAAAGTGTTCTCTATCTATCTATCTGCGCGCTTCTAGTCGTGTTTCGCGACATTTTTGAGAAGCGATGCAGAGGCGCTGCAGCATATGCTATGCTTCGCATCCAGTAACTTTAACACAAAGAACCGGCCAAGTGCATGTAAGGCCACGCGCAGTGTGGGGTTCCGGAGGGGAGTTTTTATTTGCTTTACAGAACTAACAACTTCAGCAAACTAATTTTCAGTGGAATTTGTATGAAGTAAATAAATAAATAAATAAATAAATAAGTCTTCCTTTTATATATTGGACACCTATTAATCGTTAACTTGTAGAGCCTACTTACCCGTGATAGTTTTCCTTTGAAGTTCAGTTCATCATATTATGTGCCTGTAGCCCTGTATTTGAAATGATCAAGTTTCTACAATCAACCGTTTAGCTGGGTGATGGGGGACGCCCTAATCTGACAAAAATTAGCGCCTTTGAAGCTTAATATTTCGCAAACGGAACCCTAAATCGAAATGGTCTACCGACACCTACAATATTTTTAAACGACCAATCCAACGATACCCCACACTATGACGTAGGCGAGAAAAGATGCATCCCTAATTTAGGTGTAAGGGAGATAGGTACCCTAAAAAAATTACGACATTTTATTCTACTGTTTTGTCGGCATAATAAATATGTTTATCTTATTCTACTGTTTTGTCGGCGTAATAAATATGTATACCTGTGCCACATTTCAGCTGAGAGATAATAACCTGATTAATAACTTGAGATAATAACTTGATAATAACCCGGTTCCATGTGGTGCCGAATTAAGAATAGCGTCACTCCATTCCCTACCGTGGATGTCGTAGAAGGCGACTAAGGAAATCAATTATCAGGAGACGGACAGCAGCGTCTTCCTAAGATTCCAACCGCATACTGCGATCGCCAACCTGCCTGCCAAGCGTGGCGTAATCGCCATAATTAGCAAAACCCATCATGGTTACGAAAACCACGAAGGAGGCCTATGTCCTGCAGTGGGCGTCAAATGGCTGATGACGATGATGATAATAACCTGAACATTCGTATATACCTTTATTCTGGCGTTTTAAAAGCTGTCTTAAGTCTCATAAAATCTAGTGCCTGCATCGTAAGTTATTCAAGGTGAAAGATAAAAAACAAACAGTTTTTCATACCATCTATTATAAAATTGAAGACCACTGAAATGTCTTAAAACAGAACGCCAAAATAAAGGTGTTTACGATAATTCAGCTCATTATCGCTCATTCCTAGCTTAAGTAGCCTATATAAGTCTCCCTGGAGGGCACAGGCCTTCCCACAGGAAGAGAGTATGGGCTTAATCACCACGCGTGCCCACCGCAAATTCGCGATTTCAAGCGCTGAGCTATATGAATAGCTCAGACCAGACACTCAGGTTTCCTCATGATGTTTTCCTTCACGGTTACCGAGTGGTATTGCTACTATAACTTCACAAATGTACATAACTTAGAAAACAAAGTCACAGGTACAAACCCGCACTGGGAATCGAACCTGGGTCTCCCGCTTCCGAGTCCAATGTTCTATCCACTAGGCTATCACCGCTCATTCCTAGGTTGATCGAGAATTTGACTGGTGGACTGGACTAATGTTTTGCTTCCATTTTGTGGAAGCGCCGGAACGAAAGGAATACGGCGCGTGTGGGGCATTGAATGGCTCTTAAGGCGGCTGTTACGTGGAGTATGCTGCCTCGCTCGCAAAATTTAATAATTATTGTGATTGTAATAAAATAAGTATACCCATACTCTCTGAGAAAAGACCTGTGCTCTACAGTAGGACGTGTATAGGCTGTATTATATATTTTCTTAGTACATAGTTGACTTTCAAATTTTACTGAATCCTCAGGAAATAGTGCATTTTTTTAATTTTTTATCGGAAGAGTCCGACCAGGTTTCGGTCTAACAAAACCATAGACATCTTTACTCTTCAGATATCTATGAACAAAACGTTCTTATTGCATACTCTTTGAATGTAACGTCAATGCGTGACCTCAACGGTGCGCCAGATTTTGAGGTCACGCAAACCCCCGAACCCCCGGCCAACCCCACCGTAGATTCTAAAACCTACACTGGTCCTCGGACAATAATAATAACTCCCACACAACATAATCATTAGAACTGCCCCTATATTACGCGGGCCAAATCCTGAGCGATTCTAATCGTCTGTCAAATTGGTGTGGAATTTGACACTTAGACGATTAGAATCGCTCAGGATTTAGTGCGCATAGTTAAGCCCCAGGTCCCAACTAGGACCCCGTGTGGTATAGTAACCAGCCAACGACATCACACTCATGTAAATACACCCAGACTGAGGCCATTTGCACAAATGTACAACGGTCCCTAGAGGGAGTCCAACCCACGACCGATCTCGTCCATTGCCCTCCTGCCAGCCAGCTTAGCAGTAAATAATTATCCAAAATCCATCTGCGCCACGTTCCAGTCTGTCACGAATGTTAATTGTTAATCTCCTCATGACGGGGCCGTAGCATGACATGGGTCTGCATTCCTAATTAGCGAAATATCTGGCGAACTGCCGTTTTGTGCCGTTTGTAGAGTCAAATAGGTCACCAGGTGCGCTGGATTTGGATGAACGCACTTTTCCATTAGCCACCGTTGATCCTTTTGTGGTCGGGTTAGTTTAGTCGCAAATCACAAATCTATACTCCGTTCCACGAGTCGAACTCCTAGGGAATAAAATACTCGCATCTCATTAGTCAATGCACGCGGCGACGACGGCATGACCGGGGAACTTGGAAAATCATGAGGGAGGTCTATGTCCTGCAGTGGCGTCAAATACCTGATGATGGTAATAACGATGAATTGACGAATTAATTAAACAAAACTATTTTCGGTATGCCGTATACCAGATAGAAGTTAGATAAGTACAAAAACAAACGGTCCGTGTCCATTCATTGATCTTAGGTCCCTATATAGCCCTATCTCTTTCGACTCCCTCGTTGGTCTGGCGGTAAACACGGTTGACTCACAAAACATTGGTCGTGGGTTGGACTCTCACTAGAGGCCGCCGTACATGATTTGTGCAAATGGTATCAGTTTGGGTGTATTTCCATGTTTGTGATGTCCTTGCCCCGTTACCAAAGCACAGGGCATCCTAGGTCGGGACACGGACAAGTGATTATTTTGTGAGTAAGTTTTTTTTCATGTATTCACTTTATTCATAACCATGAGGGGTTTTGCCATAATCGCCACGCTTGGCAGGCGGGTTGGCGATCGCAGTGTGCGGTTGGAATCTCAGGAAGACGCTGCTGCCCGTCTCCTGGTAATTTATTTCATTAGTCGCCTCCTACGACATCCACGGAATGCCTGCCAAGCGTGGCGATTGTGGCAAAACCCCTCATGGTTATGAAAACCATGAGAGAGGCCTATGTCCTGCAGTGGGCGTCAAATGGCTGATAATGATGTAAATTTTTTATTTTTACCATCAATCAGTAAATGAATCTAATTGTTTGTTCATACTTCGAGAACTTTCATGTGTTACGGATTGTACAATCTGAACGTAGACATTTATTATTAGGTACATTTCTCACCGCCAAGATTCGTAACCTAATAACGTGCTCTACATCAAGAACGACGAACATTGTTTGCGACAGAAGAAGGCGTCGGAATAGTAAAAGAACCGGCCAAGTGCGAGTAGCTCTCACGCCCTCAGGGTTTCGGAGAGTCATCAAACTCGTTAGTTGTCAATAAGTGAGCAATCTTTACATATTACAGTAAAAATATAAATATAAAATATTACTACTAAAATAATAATAATTTTAATAATATTAGATTAGATTAAAACTCTTTATTGTGTTAAAATGTTACATATCTAAGTTTCATAGTATACAACGGGTGGTCCTATCGCAACTATTATTGTTACATAATAAAATGCCCATCTTTAAAACACCCTAATTAGTGTTTGTGTTTTGAAACTACTTTTGTTCAGCCTCAAATTCAAATGCGCTACGCCTTCAGTCAATTAATGTCCTACATAGAAACCTGTCCATTTTATGTAACAAAAGAATAAAATTGCGAAAATTCAGAAAAAATATTCGAAAAATTATGAATTGAAGAAGATAAGATAAGATAAGAATGTTCATTATTGTACCAGGAAAAACACAACATAAAATATTTATAAAGATACAGTACAATTGGCGGCTTTATTTCTAATAGCAATTTCTTCCAGACAACCGTATAATGGAAAAATTCTGAAGAAAAGGGAACAAATTTTTTTCAAAACTGGTAGAAGTATGCACAAACTTTACTCTAAACGACATGTTTCAGGAATTGCGTATTTTAAAATAACCCTGTATTTTCTTCGCAATATCTTAAGGGGTCTTAAGGGCTCCATAAAGTAACACTAGCGCCACCAGGGAAAAAAAATCATATCTTTTTTTATAGATCGCACGCCCGCACGCATACACACACACACACGCACACACACAAAAGGGAGGAACAAATAACTTTTTTTACATTCTTAATTTTTTTTTGTTTTTCTTCTGAAAATTTTATTTTCAAAGCAATAAAGTAAAGCTATGATCTCACCTGTAACTAGAAACTGACTCATTCCACTGGGGAATTGGCACTGCTTGCTGTAATACAGGTGTCATGCCTAGCACAGCAACAGACTCTAATGTAATAATGTTGATTCATAAACTAGTTTTTGTATTAGATTATACCAATACTGTAAGTTATCTGAAAATAAATTATTCTTATTCTATTCTTATCGTATTTGCAAAAAATGTCTGTACAATCTCTCAATCATATTAATAGTAATTGTTAAGACCTATGGCCGTGGACCGAAGACTAGGACTAGGACTTTTCTAGTACCAGATCTGTGATCCTAAGTTCTCGGTCGAGGGTCCTAAAAATTACTATTAACATGACTCAGAGATTAGATTAGATTAGATTAATACTCTTTATTGCACACCGTATATTATAAAGATACAGAGATTATATTCCTGTTTTTGTACTAACACGTGCTGAGGACAATTGTCGCTGCCTGTACGTAATACAAAGAAGTTTGTAAAGAGGTTCGAAATTTCGCTGATGCCTGTACTTGCCCATTAGCCCAGTTGGGAGAGCGCTGGCACGGCTAGCCAGAGGTCGCGGGTTCAAGTCCAGGCGTGGGTGGAATTTTTAGCCTCTAAATAGGTTTTTATAAGTGATTCAGAGATTGTCCAGACCTGTTTTGCAAACACGACCTGTAAAAAACACATAAATTTTCTTCCTCCGTGACGCTAGTATGTACAGCATCTCCAAGTCTCAGTAAAAACCAACTACCTAGTCTCCCTATTTCACGTTAGCAACAGTTTTCATAATTCTTATTTCAGCCTGAATAATATTTAAGCAATATGAAAGTAAGTCATCCAAGCAATAGCTATCAACAAGAATTGTCTGAAGAGGCCTGGTTTCCCTAAACCAAATAGAAACGCGTCTCTTTCTGTTTCAAGACCTTAATTACCTTGAATAAATAAATGGTTTCTTTATTTCTTTCTTTCTGTCTTTCGTAACTACGACGCAATTGAAGTACACTTGTAAAAGTAGCTTTCAATCGTCGATCGAATTCATATTTCAAAATATACTGTTTCGAGTATTTCATAAGTTGTGTACATTTGTGAAGTTATAGTAGCAATACCAGTCGCTAACTGTGAAGGAAAACATCGTGAGGAAACCTGGGTGTCTGAGCTATTCACATACCTCAGCGCTTGAAATCGCCAATCCATACTCTCTCTCTGAGAGAAGGCCTGTGCCCTACAGTAAGACGTATATAGGCTGCTTATGATGAGTATTTGACGTTCAAAAATATGTACAATTTTTAAATTCATAGTAACATCATTGTTTCTTTACTGGTCGGTGTCTCTTATAATAGTTACAATTATAGTTTAATTACCATTAGACATTAGAAATAAAACTTAAATTCTTAATAATTCTGCTACTCCAAACACGTGATTTTGGAGATGTTCCGGTAATGATGCCGACCGATGATATAGTGACAGCTGTCTTACGCTAGCTACATTATTGATGCGTGTGTGTGCGTGTCGGCGAATGCCATTACACGTTACTTACAAACCGTTACTCATGCACGAGTGTGTGCCCATCGCCTCGCTTTTCAGGGGAATTTTGTTTCACACCATCTGCGTCTATGGGTCGTTAAGGAGTAGATAGGAGCCGCTATAGGCTCTACAGTAATATTTATTCTAGGTATATTGGCTTACTACTTGGCACTATTACGGAACACTTTAATTTCGAGTGTCTAATGTGCTGCAGAAAAGAAATGGAATGAGTTTTTTCGCGGAGTGCCCACTTAATTAATTTTTTGACGGATCTCCGCTTGACGAAAAGTGGAGGGTTTTCCGTTTATTTAAAATGCCACAAAAACACGGAGTGAACAAGTAAACAAAGAAATTACACGACAAAAATAACAAAAAAATCGTGAACAGAACATGGGAGGTACATGGGATCGAGGATACAATTATGTATGGCGCCCAGCGGCCTCAAACTCCAAATGCGTCATGTGCTTCAGTAAGCAAATAAAGGTCCTCCAACGAGGCCCATTTTTTGCTCACGGAAGCACTACTGGTGTTTGCTATGCATAACACCAGTAAAAGTGATTTTCAGTTAGGACCATATGACATGAATTCTTATTTGCACTTGGAACGTAATGCATACATACATGTCGTATGTATATATATATACGAATAGTAACTACTTATAAAAAGCGGTGGTAGCCTAGTGGGTAGACCATTGGACTCGAAAACGGGAGATCCAGGTTCGATCCCAGTGCGGACATGTACCTATGACATTGTTTTCTAAGTTATGTACATTTGTGAAGTTATAGTAGCAATACCATTCGCTAACGGTAAAGGAAAACGTCGTGAGGAATCCTGGGTGTCTGAGCTATTCACATACCTAGCGCTTGAAATCGCCAATCCGCAGTGGGCACGCGTGGTGATTAAGCCCATACTCTCTCTCTGAGGGCCTGTGCCCTATAGTGGGACGTATATAGGCTGCTTATGATGAACTACTTATATGCATACTTATTAATATGTTATGCAATTAAATAATAACATTGGTTATATTAAATCCTTATTGTCGTATTTATAAAAGGTACTTCCTATCAAAAAGCCTCTAAACAGATTTTTAAATAAGACCGTGTTAAAATAAGTATAAAATGAAAATAACGAACTACAATAGATAAATAAGCCTTGAATCATAATGGATTTCCGCTAAAACGGTCGTTTATAGCATAAATGTTGTAAAGTCTTACAGTCCAATTTATAAAAATAAAACGATTGCACTAACACACCTTAGTTAAGCTTTGGCAATCTTAAGACATCTTCTTCTTCTTCTTCAACCATAGCCACCCAATGCTGAGTGTAGATCTCTTCTAATGCACGCCATTTGCTTCGGTATTGGGCTTTTCGCATCCAGTCTTTTCCTGCCACTTTGACCAGGTCGTCAGTCCATCTCATTGGTTGCCTGCCCACTTCTGCGCCCATCTCTATGTCTCCAGACTAGCACTTTTACGCCCCATCTTTTGTCTTATCTACGGCGTATATGACGTGCCCATTTCCACTTTTTACGGGCAATCGCCTCAGCTATGTCGGTCAGAACGAAACTTCGTTCTCCTATGGATTTCGGTGTTTCTGATCCGATCTCGGAGTGAGATACAAGACATGTCCTAACTAAATTACGATTTATAGAGTAACTTCTTCATTTTAGTTTCGTTGAGCATTAACTATGGCCTATACCTACATGCATCCCAATCCTAAACACATTACCCTCTATTTCGGCTCCACCACACTCAGATAAAAATAATTTCGAAGTCTGGCTCGCAAATTAAAAACAGCTTTGTAATTTCAAAGTTCCACAAGCAATTTCGAGATTGGAAAAAAGTGTCTTCACTCCCGGCCGAGATCAGAGAAAAATCACTATGGCAGCCTAGAAATCTCCTCACTTAGAGCGAACTTTGTTTGCTGAATGTCAAATGAGAAAAGTTGGCGGGCCGAAAGATCCCCTGTTCCCTGAAGCGACCGGAATGGTATCAATCTTTCAACGTGTAAAAAAACTAACTTGCGAATTACAGGCTGGAGTTTCATTCCCCAGGACGATAATAGGCAAACTCTGTAATAGTTGAAAATTATCTACAGGGTGGTTTTGAAATCGTAGGCAATAGTTTGAGGGAATGTTCCTTTCATTGTGAAAAACAGCGTCGTTAATGATTTATCAGTAATGGCTCCACACGGTGAATTCAAATTGGAAGTGTTAGGAAGTACTATAACGTTAAAAAATGATTTCTAACATGTTAAATGCTTATCTGTTGTCCGATATGCGTAAACAATTAAAAAACCGGCCAAGTGCGAGTCGGACTTGCGCACGAAAGATTCCGTACTATTATCTATACAACATTAGACACAAAGATCGAGAAGAAACGGCAAAAAAATACGTTTATTGTATGGGAGCCCCCACATTTATTTTATTTTAATTTAATTATTTAGTTTTAAAGCGAATATAGAACTAAATATTATGGGAAGATTTCAAGAGTCTACCTGTTGCCGTTACGAATATCGATCAAAAAACTGAAAAAAATTACGTTTGTTGTATGGGAGCCCCCCTTAAATATTTATTTTATTCTGTTTTCAGTATTTGTTGTTATAGCGGCTAAAGAAATACATCATCTGCGAAATTTTCAATCTATTTAATGAGATACCAGGCTGGTGACAAACAGACAAACAGACAGACGGACAGTAAATTCTTAGTAATAGGGTTCCGTTTAGCACCCTTCGGGTCATCATAAGCAGCCTATATACGTCCCACTGTGGGGCACAGGCCTGCTCTCAGAGAGAGAGTATGGGCTTAATCACCACGCATGCCCACCGCGGATTGGCGATTTCAAGTGCTGAGGTATGTGAATAGCTAAGACACTTTTCGGGTACGGAACCCTAAAACAATTGAGTTGGTCGGCACCCCTATAAGACGCTTGAACCATTTTTTTTCGAGTTTTATTTCGTTTAGTCCTGATATTGTTTATGCTTAAGTGAAATAATTTTGGGTAACAAAAAAAAAAATTGGTTTAACGCGTATTTTTTTTTGAACAATAATTTTTCTAAATCATGGTTAGAATGTTCTCTTAAAAAGCGGTGAACCAATTAAGAGTCCCCCCTAGATAAGCGCTTATCTTATAAGAGCTTTATTAATCCCGTTTATTAAAATGTAGGTGTCCCTCATCGAACAAAGAACAGATGACATTTCTGTCATTTTCCTATAGACTGTCCTTTTATAAAATATTGACAACTGTGTCATCGTCTTAACGTGACGTAGAAGCTTCAATGCGCGCGCTGTAGTGAGGAAATGAGATTTAGTATAGAGACTTCCACGTTGCAGCATCACAAGATATTCACAGGAGAAGGTTAATTCCATTGAACAGATCGTCAGTGGTAGTTTGTTTGTTGCGAGAGCCTTTATCTGGTACGGCGTAAGACCTAGCGATATGGCTTTTTAAACAAGTTACTGTTCTGGAAAATAATATAGCTAGAGATTCACGATACTAGTTCCACATATAAAGAAGGATAGAGAAAACTTTTTAACTTTTTAAGAAAAGATATGAAGTGGTTCTATTTAATCGTATGTTAAAGCCCTACCACATATTGCGATTTGCGAGCGACTTGAAAGCGATGCGACTGTGCAGCGAACTCACCGACGACGGTGCTGCATCATCGCGGTGAAATTCGCCGCGATTGTCACCGTCGACGCCATTTTGTACAATCGCGTTCGACCGTCCGACCCGCCCCATTCGATTCATATCAAAGATACGTGTGTAAGCGGACGTAGCACCGTAGCTTTCGTTTTCTGCTCAGAGCATATTTTCTGTGTCTTCGACAAAGCCATTTTGCTACTGAGTGTCTTAAACGCAGCGAGCACAATGCGACGGCGCAGCGTGCTCGCCGCTCAATCGTTGCGGAATCGCGGCGAGCTCGCTTCGCAATCGCATAGCTTTCGAATCGTTAGTGTGAGAGGGCTGTTACTGTACGGGAAAGTAATATAGCTAGAAATTCATGATACCGACTGATAGTTCTGCTTATAAAGATAGATAGACAACACTGACAGCACAATCAGAGAAAATAAATAAGTATTGTAGAAGTGTCGATAGCTTTACCTTTTAGCTTAGCTTTGATTCACCTTTTCACGTTTGCTACAAAATCGCCAACGCATGTACAGTACAGTCGGCAGCACATCAACCTTTTCATTTTAGTCGAAAAGTCCCCCGTATCCTAATTGAGTAGAGTGCACGGATGTAAAGATTGATGTGATTGCGACTGTACCTAACACCCCCAAACTGCATAATTACTGGCCATGGAATGACTGATGTGACGGACTGATTTTCCATTCATTTCATTGACACCACGATGATAACTTTTAAAATGTTCTCAGTATCAATTTTCACGAATGCAATCGCTAATATGTCGCTAAATGAGGTAATTTATTGTTTTGATAAATGTGGTCCGAAGCTTTGATAGATAACTGCGGTCTTATCAGAAAATATAGTTTTTCAGTCATCAAAAAAATTACATATGCGAGCCACACAAAACAATGCCTGACGTAAAACCAGCATTAAAAGAAAACTGAAAAACTACAAAATCATCGAAAAAGCTAGAGCTACGAGTATCTTTTAATATGTTTTTAAGTGTCTACAACCTTATTAGAAAACGTTCAGAATACAATGGAAAATCTAAACCTAAAAAGTATTATCAAATCTCATGAACAAAATTGACTTTTTTACTTTTATACTCACACAAATAATTCGTGGTTGCTTTATGGTATAAATACAATTTAAACCCAACAGAATTTAGAGTCAGTATTGCGTTTTCACACCCTCAATATCGAGACAAACTTCTGCAATCAATATTCTGTCACCGACGACGCAGCGAGCCGGCGACGAAACAAACCAGTTACCTACGTGTTCAGACAGAACTAACTTTAAATGGAACTGTGAAAGACGGTTACCGAAGAGAGTGGTGTGTGGGCTTCTGAAACGGAACTTCGTATGGAATTAGACACGTCTATTCAAAGTTTCGAACTGTCGTTAGTTCCCATGGACTTATAAAAAAATTGTTAAGCACACGCAAAAAAGCCTAAAAAAACGATCAAGGATTATTTAGAACACAAAGATGTCGAAAAATGTTAATGGGTATTTTGTGAACGATTGTGTCTAGTGTTCGACACATTCATGAGTAAGTAATAGTTTTAAGCCGAGAACTCTGTTAATTAAGTTAAACCTTTTTTGAAAATAATAAATGTGGACTTTCTTTGAAGTAATGTTGGCACAATACATAGGTAAAATACATACGCACATACATTATATATACAACAAAATGGAAACGAGGTAATAAAATCTTAAGAGATTAACAGAGAGAAAGATTTGTTTGATGCGATCAAAAGTCATAGGGTAAGAGAGTCCTATAGTATGCGAAGTTATTTGCGGCGAAAATTTGATTTACATGCTATAGCCAGTTAACCCACAAATTGACCAGTGGGAAAACTAATTCAAGTAATCGGTCATGCAATGCACATTGGTACAGATTGACCAGTAGGAAGAGCCGATTAGTAAAAACTCACATAAAACTATTTATTGTAGTTTTATGAAACGCGGCCCAGACAATGACTGTCACGGTGATCTGGCGGCAACTCGCTTGAATAACACAACAAAGGTCGCAGGTTCGAATCCCACTGGAAGCAACTGTGCTTGATTAGTACAAACGGAAGGTCAGGAATGGTCTGGGTGTGTTCCCACGTTTGTGAAGTCCTTCCCTGTTCACAATAGTACAGGGTATCCTAGTTTGAGAACAGGAAAAGTGATTGTATTGTGTGGAAGGAATGAAATAGTGCGAGTTGTTGTGTTCCGACGAGATATCTGGTGATTCCAAACGAGCAAACACAAGCAACTTCGGGCTCATCTTCACACACCATCAGGGCCGCGATTCAAAAAACTACAATTAATAGTTTATTGTGATAATTCGATGTACATTGCGAAGCCGATTTGCAACTTTTTAATATGTGGGTTAATCGACTATTGCAATATACTTCTATGAATGAAATAGAGCCCAGATGTGACAGAGGCCAAATGCTATTCAATGTGCAGACAAATGAGACTGAAAAGAAAGAAATAATAAAAAAGTAAAAATAAAGTTACTAAACAGCGTGTAGACGAATGAGGCTAGCATCTCTACAAAAGGTCTTTGGTGCTTGAAGAATAAATTTCGTTAATAAGGCAACTCAAGAACAGTACATTTTTTTTTGGTGCAAATATAAAAGGTTTATAAAAGGTTACCGTCTCTTCTTCTTTGTTTTAAAGGTTTTTTAACTAATTTTAAAAACTACACCAGGAATTAAAACTACGGACATTTCCGACTCAATATTAACTAATGTTTGCTTTGTCAGTGCGTCTCAACATCGACGCAACAGGAAAATAGGCCCTAGAGTCTAATACACACACAGTATTTCAATAGCATGATATATAGGCATGACAATAGTTGTTATTTGCATCTATTTGGTAGTCTACTAAGCAAACGAAGTACAATGTCTTTCCAGTCGTACAGGCATCTCTCAGGAAGAAGATCAAATCGCGCGAGGTGCCGGGATTATAATAATTAATTGATTGGATTAATTGCACGGTTTACACCACTGCAACGCGGTTGGTAACCAGATAACTAATAGTGTCAATGAAACAAACGTTACCGTACTAATATAATTCTATTGAACAACTATGCATTTTAGAGATACGCTGGGCGCCCTTCCGCGAGATACCAACCTGGGGCAAGTTTTTTATTTGTAAGTAGTAGGTAATTATTGTAAATATCATCATCATCAGTCATTTGCATCATCAGTCATCACTGCAGGATATAGGCCTCCCTTATGGTTTTCCTAACCATGAGCATTGAATTTTAACCAGAAATTCAATGCCATGAGGGCTTTTGCCATAATCGGCACGCTTGGCAGGCGGGTTGGCGATCGAAGTATGCGGTTGGACTCTCAGGAACACGCTGCTGCCCGTCTATCGTATGTATTTCCTTAGTCGCCTTCTACGACATCCATTAGACATCGACATCCACATATGCTAGAGGCACGAATTCGAATCCCGCTTCGGTCCGGAATTTTTCTTTTTCATTAAACTTACAGGATGGGATTCATGTTCACTTGCAAAATATTAAATTTTGCCAAAGACTTTTGAATATATATATCAATCATCGATTAATCTGTAATCCTCCTTATGAAGACAAGAAACAAAATGCAAACCACTACTTAAAAAAAAACTTTTATTTTCTAGTAAAGTAAGTTTCTTCGCTCAAATCTCTACAAATGGGCACGGGTTCGCAGCCAGGACACTGTGGTGGGATGTACACCACACAGGACTCCTCTTCTAGGCATGCGTGGTCTCTGCACACGTCCAGAGATGAATGGCATGATCTGTAAGCTGGGAAGAAAAAATAACAGTTTTAAAGACTGCAAAGCAAGATAGCTGAATTAGTTGCCGATAGGAGGTGGCTCGTAAAGAAGGGAAAGGGAAGGAGAAACTAAAGACTTAAAATAATTTCCTAGTTTCATAATGTTCATATTATCCATAGATAGCTCTGCATATGTGAGGTTACGAGACATTTTCGGACTTATTCGCTGGATACGGTTTACTCCTGGATAAACACACAGATAAAACTGTCAGATGGCGTTGGCCCAAACCGGACAGAACAAGACAATCTGCCAAACGATTATGACTGACCTAAAAGTTTTACGTAACTAATTTTATTTTACATAAACATACATACATACATAAACTCATGCCTGTATCCCAGAGGGGTAGGCAGAGACCAGGGACTGCCACTTGCCACGATCCTGACAGATCACTTTCGCTTCCTCGACATTAATTAGTCGTTGCATGCACGCACGCCGGTTTCGGGTACTTTTTATCGTGCCCGTTGCTAGTACATCCCCTATTTGATCGAAGTATGTCCGCCTGGGGCGTTCCTTACCGGTCCTTTCACCCACAATCACTCATATTTTATTATTATATATTTTGTTTTATCAATATTTCTGCTTTCATCCTTTCCATATATCCAAACCAACGCGACATTCCTGTCTCAATTCTAGTCACTACATCCTCCTTCAGTCCACAACGTTCTCTAATCAAACTATTGCGTATCCTGTCAGTCAAAAAAACACCAGACATACTTCTCAAGGACCTCATGTCTACTGCATTTTATTTTATCATTAAAGTGGCCCATGTTATTATGAGCACTAAATCCTTTCGGAATCCTCGGAATTCTGACGTTTAACGATAGGTTTTAGTACAGAATTTGACTGTTGGACGATTGGAATCCTTCACAGTTTGGTGCGCCTAATATAGAAGCTGGTCGACGAACTGACGCAATCGGGAAAAAAACCGAGCAAAAGAACATGTTTGGATCGTCGGTATGGATAAACGCACCAGTAAACCGGAAAATTAGCAGGGCTTGCCCTAGACAGATGGCAATAAAAGGGAAACAACGGTAAAGACATGATAGGTACGCGTATCACTGAAACGATCAGAAAAAATAGTATATTTCATTACAAGTGTGGAAAGGCTGTCATTGCAAAGAGTTCCGACAAATGTCTACCCGAGCCGAGGCGCAGCCGAAGGCGAGGGTTGACAGTCGGAACAAGTTGCAATGACGGTTCCGCACGTGTACTGAACGACTATTTTTAATACAGTTGCGAAAAAATGAAAAACTATTTGCTTTTTTCTCTTCTCTCCACGCAATAAATTCGTCGTATGTAGATATGTAGCGACTTTTTGACTTTTCCGGTAAAATGTTCTCCGAAGCATTTTGTGCAATTATACTGAGTTCCGGTGGTGTTAATTCAAAAAAACTAGGGTCGAAATTACTCATTTTGTGCAACAAACAACTAAACTCGCAAAGAAAATTTCTGAAAAATGGCGTTAACCGTAGAATATAAGCAGTTTTTTTTTCTTCTTCACCCATTCTGGTAGGCAAAGGGAACTATGCCCATACAGCCAAGTCTTCAGTAGAAGATTTTTATTGATATGAAATGAAAATGAAATTTAATGAGATGAAATGAAATGAAACCTAACCAAACTCATTCAATCAAATAATTAAATCTGATATTGAAACAAATTAGTAGCTTCTTTTTAGAAATATACGTATTTGCATGAATCATAAAAACTTCTATGATTTTTTTTAGTAAAAACTTCATGGTTGGTTATTCTTTTTAGACATTATTTTGACAGTTGGGAAAGAGAACGCACGAGTGCGGGAAAGGTAAAAAAAAGCACGAGTGTGGAATAGCCCACATCCCGAACGCTATATGTCCCTGCAATACGCCACTTTTTGAGCAACTGTATTAAAAATACATAAGTGCATACAAAGTACTCGTAATTGTAATTGTAATAACTATAATTTTTGTTTACAATAATTAGAATATTCTATCTATCTATCTAGTAATCTAATCAAAAACTCACTCTACTACATAAACTCACGCCTGCATCCCGAAGGTGGAGGCACAGACAGGCCCTAGAGTCTAATACACACATAGTTTTATAATAGAATGATAGGAGCACGTCAATAGCTGTCATTTGCCTCTATTTGGTAATCTACTAAAAAATAGCAGTTATTCCAATGGTATAACCCACGCAACTTAACCAGGAATCTCTCGCGAAGAAGATCGAATCGCGCGAGGCGCCGACTTAAGTTGCACGGGTTATACCGTTGGAATGCGATTGGTTACTAGACTACCAATAGTGTCAATAAATAAATCATTTTCATACCAACATGACTCTATTGAACAACTATGCATTTTTGAGACTTGAGACTTGCCCCGCAAGGTTTGTCACTCGCCAGTGGCGAGTGGCGAGTCACCACGATCCTGACAAATCTCATTCGCTTCATCAACATTAATTTAGTCGCTGCACGCACGCCCGCCGGTTTCGTGTTTTTCTTAACTTGCCCTTCGCTAATCATCCCTCCTCATGGTTTTCCAAGCTTCCCGGTCTTGTGCCGCCCGCATCCAGCGACTCCCTGCTACCGTAACCAGGTCGTCAGAACATCTGGTGGGGGGCTTGCCCACGCTGCGTCGTCCAGTCCGCGGTCGCCAGGTCAGATATTTTTTCCGCCCCAACGGCCATCAGTTCCCCGAGCTATGTGCCCCGCCTACTCCCACTTCTACTGAGCAATTCGCTAATACGGTGTTGTATTAGTGAAGGGTCAAGTTAAGTTAGGGGATGTATCATTTGGTCAAAGTATGTCCGCCTCTCGCATTTTTGTTAGCAACAAAAGACTTTCGAATGTCAGCGAGCTTTCGGTGGTCTGCAGAATAAAATTAAATAAAATTATTGATTGTTGGATTAAAATAGAATTTTTTCAGATTTTTTTATATTTATCACTTTTATGCTGAAATTAATAACTGTACAAGGAGCATGCATATTTTCGTTTTTTTTTTCTTTCTACGCGAAGTTTGTAAGTAGAAGATATTGTATCACAGTAAACTTGACTTATCGTACCACGAAAAAAAAGGCATGTTTTTTCCTAAATACTTTTTTGTTTCGTACGACTTTCAGAACTATTCGTTGACATAACATAACATAAACTCACGCCTGTATCCCAAAGGGGTAGGCAGAGAACAGGGTTAGCCGCTTTGGGGTTAGTAACAGACGAGATAACGGAATTAACTTTTTGGAAAATGAAAAATAAATACTATATTTAGTTAAAGAGTGCATTAGGTACTTTGTTTTTCTCACGCAAAAAAGCAAAATATTGTCCAAACAACAGAACTGTAATTTTAGTTGACGAACCTTGTCATTGACGCGGTTAACCCTTTTATGCGAATACCATGCAAACGAAGTCGCACACTTGTGACAATGTAAATACCGCGGTGAATACAGAGAATTACTTACATATTCCTATCTGTACGAAATTATCCAAACATGAATAGCATTCAGTAGCTACCTTTGATGTCCTTTCAAGCGATTACGTTACGTGCCCCTATTCACGCAGAGATGACTTTCGAATATAACTTTGACTTTACGCTTTTATTGATGTTAAATTTCCATGTAATTTTAATATCGAAACTCATTCGGAGCCTTTGAACCTTATGTTGGCTATTTTATTTATTAAAAAGCATTTATGACAATAAGAGTATTTCACTAAAGCAAATAAATCTTTGTTCTGTCTGTCTGTTCTCAAAAGAGAACGAGACCGATGCACGGAATTTCTCAGAATTTCTAACTAAATTAGTTTACTTACTAAGGCGTGGGGCACATGTGACGAGGGCGCGTAAAAACGCGACGTCCTTTCAATGCACTACATAAAAAATGTACTGAAGCGATGGAACATAGCCCACACCGATAAGACGTGCGAGGACGCGAACTCTACACAACGCGGCTCGTCTTTTCCGCACCCTCGTCTCACGTCACTTCTGTGTGTCCTAAAGTTTAAAAGGTCTATTTGGTTTTTCGCATTTTAGTTTCTGTTGTAACATCTTAAGCTAAAAAGTTTTCATTATTCAAAACCGAAGAAATCAGAAGCCTAATTTAATAATGGCCTGACTTAAAAGTTTTAAATAAGTTCTTTTATTTATCTCATCAAACCAACACCGACCCCTTGGGTTGCATAATTTTCATTCAAAACAGACAGCACATCGCCATTATCATTACAGAGGCCTGCGCGCGCCAAACCTAATTATGAGCACCAAACCTAATTATGAGCACAAAATCCCGTCGGAATCCTGACGTTCGCCATAGCAATTAGTATAGAATTTAACAGTTAGACGATTGGAATTATTCAAGAACGGATATATAGGGAACGTGTTCCCTACAGGCCACGTACTCGTATTTTTTATGTGTGACCAGTATTCACGGCCACGCATAACTTTTTACAGAGCTTTTCGATTTTGAATTTTTGTTTAATTAATTTAATTTTTTTCTGTTGTTGTGCATATTATGTTACTTATCTGCTTATTTGGCTTGGTGATGTGTCTTGTTGGTATAATAAATGTATTTCTTCTTCTTCAAAGATTATTGTGACATTGGAAATGTATTTTCGTTCGCTCCAGTGTAGGCTGGGATTTCACGGAAAAGTGCGATCCCCTTATATTTCGGAGAGTTGTGATGATATGATAATAAGAAAAAAATCAAAGGACACGTACCCTACAAGAGCTGTAGGGTGCAAAAAGAATTATCCGAGAAAGCCAAAATAAAAAAAAAATGGCCGAAATAGTGAAATAAATTTTTTTTCCCAATTTTTTTATTTTGGCGCCCGATATTTTAAAAAACGAAGAATTTAATAAAAAATTTAAGAAAAAATCCTCTCGCTGACTAAATTCAGCTACAATTTGAGGCTTAGAAAAAAGACAAAAAGTCGGAACGACATTTTTCACATGACATTTAAGACTCGATTCATTTCCAATGTGCTCGATAGTCGTGTGAAGCACGAAGTCTGTAAATTGTTCTATTATGATACCATAACCAAAAGAAAACAAAAATTTATTGACCTGCCATGAATACCCCAATGCTGATTCCAGTACCTACCTAGCAGACGAACATTGGCCTACTAGACGACGATAATTCTACAAAAAATATGTATGTTTAGTATTAAACTTACTGTCGATGCATTCTCCGTAGAAACAGCATCCACCACAACATTGGGCATGGTCTGCACACTGAAAGTTTAAAAATAATTCAACATAATTATAGGTGTTTTAAAAAAAAAAACAGGTTCTGCACGATAACTTCGAGTTCGTTCGACAAATTTTAAGAGGACATTTTAACCATGATTTCTAACATAATACATAGTTGTGAAAAATGGTGATTATTTCAGAAAGGAACTTAAGGAAATTCAATAACACTTTAGCAATATACTAAAGTGTCTTCCTGAGATTCCAACCGCATACTGCGATCACCAACCCGCCTGCCAAGCGTGGCGATTATGGCAAAAACCCTTCATGATTGAAAACCATGAGGGAGGCCTATGTCCTGCAGCGTCAAATGGCTGATGAATCAAGGTTTGCTTGTGCTTACAACTCATGAGGCGCCTCGTAAGGCATCCTCTTAATTAGCTTATTTTACTCATCAATTATAAAACTTTGATTTTAGGACAAACTATGAGATCGTGAGAAAAATATCGCCTCTTCTTTACTAAATTGTGTCCTATTTAATAAAAACGTGGTCTATCACTATGGGCCTCATAAGAAGGCTCAAGGTCACGCAACGAGCTATGGAAAGGGCTACGCTCGGAATTTCTCTACGAGACCGAATCAGAAATGATGAGATCCGTAGACGAACGAAAGTCATCGACATAGCCCAGCGGATTAGTAAGTTGAAGTGGCAATGGGCGGGGCACATAGCACGCAGAACTGATGGCCGATGGGGCCGAAAAGTTCTCGAATGCAGACCACATATCGGCAAGCGCAGCGTAGGACGACCATCCACAAGATGGACAGGTGACCTCATCCAAGTGGCAGGAAGGCGCTGGATGCAGGCCGCTTCCAACTGGTCGTTTTGGAAATCCATGGAGGAGGCCTATGTCCAGCAGTGGACCTCTTGTGGCTGAATGATGATGATTAATAAGAACGGTTAACCAACTTACAATAAACGTGTTTTTAATCAATTTTGTCGATACTTACCTTAAAAACTATCACAAAAACGTCTCGAGATTTAGCATACATTTTTAATCTTATCTGACGTGAACCACTTAGTGAACCTATAAACATAATATGCTTCATAACAATAAACCTGCACATTGGACGTAATGACACGTAACATAACAATACCATAAACAATGAGTGAGTTAGTGTGACAGGAAAACTGAATGAATGCAACGTCATTACCCGTTTCCCGCCAACTTTGCAGTCCTGCGCGCGCACTCCGTTCACTACGCATGCGCAGATCAACACTATGCTCAGGTGCATTGCTAACGCTTTCACTTTCAAAATGACACTTTTAACAAACAGCAATAAAATTGTAGTTTTATACTGATTATCACTTTTTTGACAAAACTTGGTCTCTGCTAGCTTCTGGGATACAGGCGTGAGTTTGTGTATAAGTATGTATAACAGTTTTTACATTATATGCTGGTCTAAATGTAACATAGACAACACTATCAATGCAATTAAAAATTTTACCAGCGGCTTAATCTAGTACGATTATAAAAATTATCCCTAATTATCACTTATTTCTGTTCCTAATCGTCACTTCTAGCTTGTAATTTTAGAGTCAGACTGTGTTCTGTTTGTAAACCGTTGACAGAATGTGAATGTGGCTGCTCTCCATGCATCACCACCTATTGTGGTTTATTCTCAACTGGTCACTTTGTTTTAGCGCGATCTTCTACTATGGAATCTGGAATAGGACTAAAGCTAAAGGCATTATACTATGCTTATATAATAATCTACCGCAATAAGATACATAGCTAATTATATTTTCCTTACGTTTTGTCCTCGACAGAAAATCAAATTAAATAATTTATGGTTTCCCACAATGCATGTTGGATTGGCCTAGATGTGCATAAGCTAATGAGGAACTTACCTCAAACTTAGATCGGATTGCCATAGTATTATAAGTACCATGGAAGTCAGAAAAACTCAGAAATAAATTTCTGTAATTTTTTATGTGCGTGCTTTTGTGGCCAATGTAAATAAATGGTGTCTTTCTTTTTCATTCTTTAAAAATCTAATTTGTTCGGCGTTTATTTAAATTATGAAATATATTTTAATATTCAGTATATTGAAATATTTAAAAGTATGTATTTTCATTGAATTTTAAAAGTTTTTAATAAAGGTGTAGTCTTATACAAATATATTTAATATTGATAAACGCTCCACCTATTTAAGGCGTTATGGTCATGTAGTGACATTATAGTTTAAGCCCGACTTGTATTTGACCACCACTTGACTAGACATACTTTTCGACATGTTATATTATGAAAAGTATTATTATAGAAAAATAAAAACAATTTTTTGTCTCTTACTGGCCTCTCTACTATTAAAATATTTTTGTGTATGTTATCAATTTAGATGTTATGATATCTTTTTAACGTAAACCTGAAAATATAAGATAAGATAAGATATCTATACTATCGATAAAATTTAACCACATTCAATGAGCAATAGTTCTTAGATCTCAATTTTAGCATTTTACATTTTTCAGTGGCTTAACGAAGGATCATTCTCAAAGATTCCGGATTTATTTGTCCTTCATAAACAAATCAAATTGTGTTCTATTTAGATAAAAGTGTTCTTGTTAGATTCAGAATACTTTTCAACATTTGCTTCTCCAAATGTTGTAGTCGAAGTTAGAGACCACATAAGAGGTATTCATATTGAATTATGACTCAGATCATGTGAGGCTACAGTATGAGGCTGCCACTAAGTTCTTGGAAAAATACTGTCCGGCCAAGAACATAATTCATGCTGCACCCACTGCTGCATGTCTAGTTGATCTGTATAATTGCAGAGCAAGCATGTTAGGTGTCCAAGCTATCGATCTCGATCGCTGAGTTTGAGTTGGTACCTCAATACTACATGTATTGGCTCCGGAACCTAGGTTTGCCAGTGAAGAAGTCGTAGATATCCACGTTATCGTGTTGTCATCCACTGCCACGTCCTTCTTTGGTGGTTGGTGCTATACTCCTGCTAACTCTTTTCATCGTTGCCCCCTTAAACTGATTCTCGTTATGTTTTTATCTGTAAATACTTCCTCAATCACAGGGCTGAGTTTTTCCAACTAAAAAATTAAGGCTTTTATCAGGCTAGTAACTCCTTCATTGCTGCTGAGTTTCTAGATACTTTTTTCAAATTTGTTTTTTCGACTCTTGTACACGTACGGTTTCTCGTAGTCTTCTAATGTGTGTGTGCCAATACATCGAACTGAAGCTCAAGGAATGATCAATGTTAGGTTCGTTTAATTCCGGGGGTCAAGGAAGCTAAATCAAGGTCAAAGAGCTTACAGCCGTTCCTTCCCGAGTTGTAATATTTCCTTTCGCCGTTCCTAAATTAATTCATAAATTAATAAGAGAATTCCTAAAACTTCGCCCATGCTAGCACTTAACAAACATCCTACCGGTATTTGCCTACAGTTCACTTTATATTATTGCACACTTCAACTGCACGATTACCAGATTTGCAATGTAACTTACTTTTAGATTTTAATTCAATAAAAAATTATATATATTTACAATTATCATTATTTCAGTAATTTGCCACCATAAAACAACTCTCATTTTGAAAATTATTCAGTTGTACCTACATTAAGATTGTGGTAAGTACTCCCCACTTTAATAAAATGGGTTCTTTAATTACTTGGAACTTATTGTTATTATCTTCCAAAAAAATTAAGTATCAAGTAAATATTATTTTGTTCCACTTACCTTCAATAAGAAGTAAAGTTAACTAAAATATTTGACCATTAAGTAACATAATTAACTTTTTATGTGTAAAACTACAAATTTTACTTTAATAGCATCACTGTTACATATATTTACGTACATATGTACACCTACATATATTCAATCCAGTCTAAACATAACTAAATAATAGCTAATTTTAGATTTTTTGGGATTTCCGCTAAAATTTATGGTCCATTTTTTACATACAATGCTTTATTTTTCTTATATTAGAACTCCCTTTCAGGTCTATTTACTGAAAATTGTTACAAATAAAAAACGGCACGAAAGTTACGCGGCGAACGCCAAGCTAGAGAATTACCATTAAATCACTTACAGTGGTGATTAAGAGAGTGACCAGAGACGAGAGTTTGAATTTCGCTTCAGTCCGATTCTTTTCTTCGTGAAAAAAACGGTCTGTTTTAATCGTTCCGTTAATTGGAAAACTTCATCATTTAAGAACAGCCCCAGTCGGCGTCCTGTGCAAGCGACCTCGGTCATTGTGACAGATTTAGCCGTAGTTTCATACTATCGACTCTCCAGACTAATCTGACCCCTAACTCCAGTAATAATACGTTGACTTACTTACAAATGAAGGTGTCTTTGGCTGGTTGAAAGCCGTAGGTAAAATTGAGTAAGGCGATAGTAACAGCTGGCTAGAGTAACTCGTGAAATGGTAATCACCATTGTAATGCTATGTGTTACGTTTGAACCTGTGGTTTGAACAGATGTCAGAAGACTAATACAAACAAATAATTCATGAGACTAGGTAACACTTCTACAGAAATATACAAAGGTGTATCGTAATCTGTTCACAAAAATGGAAATTGTACTCATGAAAACGGGATTGTTTAACTGTTTTGGGGCAGTTTTGAGACGGCGAAAAATTTATAAGCCAAAACTAAATACACCCACAGCATCAAAACGGATATTTAAAAGTTTTAATACAATTTGAAATTGTCCACATAGTGAAAGTCATACCACAGGTCATACGTATACGTAATGTGTACCTCCATCTTTTTCAAGGACCTGTAAAAGTACCATAGATAAGCGTCCCATTGCTGAAGGGCACAGGCATTTTCTCGCTGATTGGCGATTTCAAGCGCTAAGGTATGTGAGCACCTCAGACACTCGGTTTTTTTCACGATATTTTCTTTCAGAGTTAGGGAATAAAATGAAAATCAAAAGGTATTCGAAACCACGACATCTCCAAGGCTAGTTAGTTTTCTAAACTCAACGCTCAAGCTCAAATATTATATTCATAATAGCACAATACATAGACTCAATGAACGTCTGAAATCTTATAATTAAATATTGTTAGGTTCAGCAAAGTAAATTAAATTTGAAGAAACTGTCAAGGAAACTAATTACATATTTTCTATTTTCATTACAGGGACTTAATTAGTGTAGTCTTAATTAATAACAAATTAAATATTTTCAATACAACTTGTATACTAACATTCTTATCTATAAAAACACCATTCCTTAAAACACTCCTCAGATGAAGTTTAAATAGTCTAACAAAGGGAAAGACGTAACGTAAAACAATTACAAGTGGCAATTTGTTACTCACATATTGTCCCGTATACTGGCACTCTTCAACATCCTCCAAAATTGCATGTGCAATTTGATGCAGACTTAAAATAATAAAAATACTTTTCAATTGCATTTTTTCTACCAAAACAATACTGGCTGAAGCGATGGAAAGAAAAGCAATGTTCGAAATTCAAATGGGCTCATACATTTGAAACAGTTGAACGCTATTCAAGGAAACAAGTGAAGCATTAAAGGCTGTCACATCAAATTATTCTCAATTCACAAACTAGAGTAGACAAATTTACTGGTTACCTCCAATTTGGTACGAATAGTTTGGCGTTGATGACCAGAAATATTGTCGTTGGCAGAGATAAAGGGTGCTTTGTTGCACAATCGCATTGTTACGCAAAACAATAGAAGGCTATCGAGCTAAATATATATTGGTACTTCTTCGGGTCATAATATGAAGGTACCGTTAGTCAATTTAATTAATGGAATTCTTTTAAGTATCATCACAATAGTAAAATGATTTTTCGTTAAATTTAAGAATGCTTTTGATTTGAGTTTTGTTTGTTAATGAAACAAATAAATTAATATAAAAAATAACAAAAAGCCAATCAAAACTTTTAGCCCAAAGCCTATCAAATTACAATACAGGGTTAATTATTCAATTTTATAGATTTTATTATTACACCGTCTGACAAAACAAGGCATATATCGTTCTATTTATACATACCTATTAATTACGGTAGTCATTCTAAATCATTCTAAAAACTACTAGAAATTATTTGTTGCGAATATTGGGCAAAGGACCTCAAGTCGGGCAGTCCTGGTTTTAGTACGCGATGCACTTCTCATCAGATGTGCACACGTGGTCCTCACTCACGCCCGTGGGGTTATCACAGGCGCCAATTGCTGAAAAGAAAAGATGAAAAGAGAAGAAAAGAAAAGTGCTTGTCACGGCACGGAAATGGGCTTTTAAGGGTTCCGTAGTCAATGAGGAACCCTTATAGTTTCGCCATGTCCGTTCGTCTGTCTCTCCGTCTGTCTGTCCGCGGCTTAGCACAGAGACGATAAGTACTAGAAAGCCCCCCTCCACCTTTTCCTGGCTATTGATTGTAGAGACGTGAAAAAATTCAAGGCAGTAGCACACATAATGCACTTTAAAGGAAAACTATCAGGGCTATGTATCCTCTACAAGTTAACGAGAAATAGGCGAACAACTCGTACAAAAGGAAAACTTCGTAGAAATTCCATTGAAAACTACTTTGATGAGATTGTTAGTTCCGTAAAGAAGGTGATTTGATTTGATTTTGATTTTCTGATTTCTTTATTTATAAGTTTACAAATAGTACACGTTTGATGCAATGAACAAGTGCACGGTAGCAACTTAAACATAAAGCATTTTACCAGGCTGTTTTACCTTTAAAAAACATACTACTTACTTCAAAGTTAGGGAAACTAAGGTTTTTATGAGACTAAGAATTAATATTAGGGGTTAAAGTATGAAATTGCCGTTTTATTGCAATAGGTTCTTTGAATTGACATAGAATCTTCATGGTTGGAGGTTTTCGAATGAAACTTTTTTCAAATGGTTTCTATGATGTTCTTTTTTTAAAAAATGTGAAACATTTGAATATCGACTTTCAATTGTTTTTGTTATTCAATTTAGACAAGAAAGATGGATACTGCGAAAATTCGAGTGATTTTTGAATACGAGTTCCGACGCGGAACTAACGCGGCAGAAACAGCCCGCAATATCAATGCTGCGTTTGGAGAGGGGTCTACTAATGAACGCACCGTGCGATTTTGGTTTAAACGCTTTCGTGATGGAAATTTCGACTTAAAGAACGAGCCACGAGGAAGACCGCCCACACAGGTGAATAACGATGAATTAAGAGAGATAGTGGAAGCCGACCCTAGTCAAACTACCCAGGAATTAGCGGCATGGTTTAACGTTACCTTACCCACAATATTGACTCACTTGCGTCAAATCAATAATATAAAAAAATACGAAAAATGGATGTCTCATGATTTGACTGAATTTTCGCAGTATCCATCTTTCTTGTCTTAATTGAATAACAAAAACAATTGAAAGTCGATATTCAAATGTTTCACATTTTTTAAAAAAAGAACATCATAGAAACCATTTGAAAAAAGTTTCATTTGAAAACCTCAAACCATGAAGATTCTATGTCAATTCAAAGAACCTATTGCAATAAAACGGCAATTTCATACTTTAACCCCTATTAACAAGTGTATTTATGTGCTTCTCGTTGGAGGTAAATTTTTATCATTTATGTAAAGAAGGTAAAACACCCTACATTGCACGTGGCCCGACACGCACTTGGCCGGGTTTTTGCACTTGTATTATAGTCTCTTACTCGTCGTCCTCTCTCTCTGAGAGAAGGCCTGTGCCCTACCTTGGGTCGTATGTAGGCTGTTTGTGCTATTATAGTCTCTAACTACGTAAGTATTTAAGGATTATTTTGGATTGAAATCAAGCTGCCCGTGTGTCGCCAGGCTGTTTTGACATGCATAGACCTTCAATCGGACAAGTCCCTGTATAGTGATGAAGTTATTTGGTCCGCTGGTCATTGCATGTCGACTACGACAAACAAGAATGCGTTTGGCATTCTTAGGCCCTTTGCACACCACGTTTTTTTTATGCGGTGACGACGCGCGTTTTTATGAGCGCGTCCACTGCGCATAATTAATTAGCAGATTACAAACGCTAAAATCGTGTGCAAAGTTTACAACGTGCCGGCAGCCTTGCGTTTGCTGAGCGTCCTGATTACGTTCTACGCGCATCGTCGGCGCGTTTAGAAAGCATTGTGTGCAAGGGTCCTTTCGGTCCCACGGATAAATAATAAAATTCAGTGAGAAAAAAACAAATGTAGGTAAACCGGGATAACGAAGATTGCACTTTTATTTAGCACGCTGAAATTGACAGCTACATAAATATTCCAATATTAACCAGATTTTACTTATGAAAGCATCTAACCTCAAGCTTCAAAACTTTAACTTCTAGACTTCGCTCGGATGCCAGCTAAGTGAGCAAAGATTTAATTCTATTGGCGGTCAGTACTGCGCGTCAAAGGAACGAAGACCCGAGCTAACTTTGAGGACCCAGCACAACTTGGTTGATATCGAGAGGGGTACCTATTTGATTAAACCAAGTGCCTATGTTACCTTCAACTAAGTTCGAGCTAGTGTTTGAGCGTCACACAACCCGCCGGTATCTGGATTGAGATTTCCACTGAGTGAACACATGTTTCGTTCTTTTTTTATTTCTGAATTACTTTGTGCAGTTCTCAATTCTAAGCCGAGCCCAAATAACTATTATTTTTTATAACTAAGTAAGTGAGAGACGGTATGTAATTTAAAATTTTATATTTTCAAAAATCGAGTCTTTGAATTATACATAACTAGCTTTTTCCCGCGACTTCGTCCGCATGGAATTAGTAATTTCCTGGATGAAAAGTACCCTATGTGTAAGAATTTTACATCTTCACAAACTTTCACATTTATAATATTGGTAGAATGTCTACTTTGGCTAGAAGTATGGCCTTTGCATCTACGTGATGAGATGATAATATGTGCAGCGTCCAGTGGCACCTTCACTCACACTAGATGAGTGAAGTGACACTCGGACGCTGCAGTGCCTGGGACATTGTTTGACACTGCACTACTTTGGCTAAGGAAGGCTGTATACAGCGTCTAACACAAGCTTGCATCCGAAAATTCGAAGATCGTTTCGGCAATATGATCAACTTATTTTATGTGAAAACTTCGAATTCACGCAAAAAAATTCGGCTGTTGAAATATACGGGACTACACTGATTTTTTTTGCAATTTTGAAGTTTGCCCCACGGAAAATTTTGTTTATATTGACGAGTAGAACAAGATGAATATTCTGGCGCACTCAATTTATGCAAGCTCTTCTACTAACCGTTAAGACACTGCCCATCTAAACAGCAGGAGCGACAGCATCCAGAATGGTCTCTGCACTGCGAAAAGGCAAATATCAAATATGAATAAAAACTGCCAAATTAACAAGTTCGGAAAAGAAGGGACATATTAAATAACTCGGCCAGGTGCGACTCGGACTTGCAGACCGAGGATTCCTTACCACCATATAATAATCCAAGCGTGGCGATTATGGCAAAATCCTTCATGGTTAAAAACCATGAGGGAGGCCTATGTCCTGCAGTGGGCGTTAAATGGCTGATGATGATGATGATATAATAATAATAACTTCTTGCACACAACACAACCACTTGTCCCGGTCCCAAATTAGGACACACTGTGCTACAGGAACCAACCAAGGCAAGGACTTAACAAGCATGGACACACACTCAGACTGAGGCCGTTTGTATAAATCAAGTACAGCGGCCTAAAGTGAGAATCGAACCTACGACCTCTGTTTTGTTTGTAGATAAGCGTGTGAACCGCTGGACCAAAAATGGAAAAAATCGAGTTTTATTTACCTAAACAGCGTGTTATTTGTCTGATGTCTAGAGAAAAGCTATTCCAAAGGCGAATTGCTGTCACAGTGAAAGAGCTCGAATAACCAGCCGTATATGCTCGGGAGTACGGAGATGTTGTATTTTCGATCAAATCCAATTTAAAAAAATTCCATCAAAAACTGTTTAAATTAATATACAGGTAAATATGAAGTCATACATAGGTAATTTGAATTCACGTGAAAAATAGAAAGTAAGTGGCTTGCCAGTTCGTCAGCTTTTAGACAATCCTTATGAGGTACGTCCAAAAGGGAATTGAGCAATAAACACCAAGGAAATAACATGCAAAACGAATACTAGCCTAAACAACATACTTACTGTTTACAAACGAGCAACTGTGCCGAAATGTAGAGAAAATGTCATTTCATTCGTAAATAACAAGTTTTGAATATTCCGAAATGTGCTCATTAGTCAAGCGTATTATGGTTTGAAATTGTGTGAACGCGCATTTGCATATTTTGTCACGAACTGTTTGCATACGGGAAAAACATAATTATAACGCAGTTCACACTGAAGTGGACGTAGCATAAATAGTACAGAAAAGCAGTACTTCGCAACAGGTTTTAGTTGCGACAGAGGAACCGACGTAAATTCTGAGATACATAAACTGACGTGCGTATCCTCCAAGGGTAGGTTTCGTTTGTTAACAAAATCAATCATTTAAGAAAGGTTTCTCCGCAATGTAATTAGTTGGATCTCTATAGTAAAATCAAGTATGAAAATCCGAATTAGTTGTCACAAGTTCCGGCCAGCTGGGCTTATTGATCAAATCAATGGGGATGGCAACACAAAACTATTTGCAGATGGCGGCACTGAGATTTGCCCCGACAATGTTTGCTGCTTATTTTTGGATCTTTCGTGGAAATTCAACATAAAAACGTCGTGAAATGCTTTTAACTGAAGAAGGGAAAGTCATAATTTAAGGTCTAAATTGAAAAAGCAAAGTTTCTTATACCGCAAAAGGAAGATAGACTGTAAAGACAAAGGTAAGCTCAAAAATATTTTTCAAACATTTCTTGCAAAAATTATCTCATACCTATGGCTAAATATCTCTTTACTGGCAGATTTATCAATTTTAAAGTGTAAAAAGTTAAATTTACTTAAAAAAGTCGCTCGGAAACATCGAAAATCGTTTTGAAATTATTCACACTCTGTACAATATAAACTTACTCATAAAATCATACCATTTCTACATCAACTATCTTAATTTTATTCTAGTGTGGAAATGAAGCAGCTTTATGAGCATAACATGATGTTCCTATCACCAACAAACCCACAACTATTTTGTCTTATCAGAAGTATTGATCTCTATTCAGATCTGCCCATGATGATGATGATGATGATGAATCTCATGTGATACTAATAGTTTAGGAGATATTTATGGAAATGTAAAGCGGTAATGACAAAATGATTGCGGTAGTGACTACAAATTTTCTAAAGGTAACATAAGGTTTTAATAAGGAATTCTCGCTTTGAGACAGAGATTTATGATAAAGATTTTTGGAAAATAAACGAAAGATGAAATTTACAATAATGTAATAAATAATTAAAGCAGAATAAAATAAGATGAGAATAAGATTTTCTAATCGTTATCGTACAACCTAACACTTTGACTAACTGTCGTAAAACCTAACACTTTGACTAACTGTCAAAGTGTTAGGTTTTACGATTAGTCGAGCCCAGTCGAATTAGGATTTAACCCGGACAACATTTTAAGTAGCAATTTTCCTTCGGAATTCGTTAGAAGCAGCGAGAGGGGGAGGGGTCACTGGCAGTCAAAATTATCTTTTGCGTGGTACTCGATCCGATGCATCATCAGCCATCTTGATTTTAAGGGTTATTGAATAACTCGTTTATTATCAATTTGACACGAAAAATGATAATTACAAACGTTGTTTACATTTAAGTTTCCTACAATTATGGTTGTCATCATTTTTTTTCCTAGGATCGATATTTTCCGATGTATACCCCAAAAGAGGGGGTGAATTTTTGTTTGATCAACAACTCTTTTATTTTTAATATTACTTAAAATTGTTATATACAAAGTTAACAGAACGCATGTTTTAAACATTTTGCAATTTTCGTTCTTATCTTAGGGTGACCAAAATTTTAGGAAATTTAATTTCAAACAAATTTCGTTGTAACATTTTTTCGTGTATGATTGAAAAAAAACGTGAATGCGGTGATAAGATTTTACCCACCTCTTTTTGGTATAAATCAACCAATATTGATCCTACCAAAAAATTTATAACAACCAAAATTGTAAGAAATTTTATTTTAATTAAACAACTTTTTTATAACCATGGTTCGCGTAAAATTGACAATAAAAGAGTTATTCCACAAACAAAAATTAACCTTTAAAATCAAGATTGCGGATGATGCGACGGATCGAGTACCTCGCAAAACAAAATTTAGACTGCCAGTGACTCCCCCCTCCCCCCACAACAAATTCCGAAGGGAAACTCCTAACTTAAAATGTTAAATCATGGGGTCAACAAAAAAGTATTATTTATATGTTATAAATTGTGTTAAAAAAACGTTAGTTACTGAGTAATAGCAAGTAATAGTAGCTAATTGTGGTAATGACAGATTTGTTACCTTGCCTGATGAATGTGTCTGACTCCCAGAAACTAAACGACAACCCACATTTGCGGCACTCACTGGATGAATGGCCGAACCACAGAGTATTTAATTTCGTACGTAGAATGCGTTCTGTTCATCACAATTCGTTGTTGTATGATAATTTCGGTACTGACAGATTTTTAATCGCGTACCATGTTACATCCAAAATAACGTTATTATGATGTATAAATATTGTGTTGAAAGTATTTTTCTGTATCTTTAATGTATGCTTCTTGTGTTTACATTAATATAAATTCGATTTGGAAAGTATTTTAATTTATACACCGCGTCAAAGTTTAAAAAATCAATTTGTTACAATAATATTTTCCCATTTTTCTTCCACAAATTGGCGTATTTGTCTAGTATATGGTAAACTGATACCATGAAATTGAGAGTCATACTAGAAAATTGGCTTGTCATGACATTTTAGCTCTTAACTCACTAAAAAAGCGTGTTATCAGAGAAATATCTACGAGTCACATGTTTTTTGCCCCGTCAAAGAAATAGCCTTCCAGTTACCTATTTTGAGGGCTTAGGCCCAAAGAAAGTATGATAAAGATTTTTTTATTGAATAAAACCGATGTTTACAAGTACCCAGGAACATTGTTTTACTTCACAACCACAATTGTAGTAATAACAGCTCGTATGACATGTGCTAAATGAATTGAATCATTGATATCAAGGCTGGCATTTCTTGTTTTTAGTTAGTTTTAGGTTTAACAGTCTAGGTACCAGACACTGCCTCCAATTTTAACGAGTGTGAAAGATGCTGACCTGAAAAAAATTTATAAAACTTAATTTTTCACTATGATTATCAATGTATTTAATTAGTATTATTTGTATTTACCTGAAGAAATATTTTTTTGGTATTTGTTTACAAAAATTATAATCTTGATAATTGATTTACTCCCTCAAAGTGGTTTTTAAACTACCGTGTTGCTATTGCAATCTGAGCAGTAAACGCGAAGGTACTGATTTTTCTGAAAAAAGCCACTACACAAATCTCTGGAGTTTTTAAAATTACAAATATTGTGCTTTTCTCATACAAATAGTGAAGAAGGGACCCACCCTCATTAGAGATTTGTTTCTGTCCGGGCGGGCACAAATGCTGAAGCAGCCAATTGATCTTTAACAATTATCTACAATAAATGTGGAAACAATGTAAAATGCTCTTAATCTCCTCCATAGCAAGGCTCGTTTCACAATGTATCAACGAAATAGGACGTTGGTCAAAATAGGTTGCTCATATCACATTGCCCACCATAGAGGTCAGAGATAGTTCTTGGTGCTTGGTGAGAAAAATAAAATTAAGGAGACCTCATTTCTTTGAAAGCTTTTTATTTATTTTGGTATTTTTTAGGGTTACGTACTTCAGATAGAAAAATTGGAACCCTTATGTATAGAGTCATTTCGTTGTCGGTTTGTCCACGTGTTCGACAAGATACTTTATGTCAGGGCAACTTAATATCAAGTTGAAATAAATATCAATTCCTCAGGGCTGCGAAAAATCAACACTATCTTTTGAATGGAGTAATAATTACGCCGCACATTTTGACTCTCGCAAGGGTAGCAAAATCTATATCGTACTTGCCTTAGTATCATGATATTTGGGGAAAAGCAATGTCTCCTAGTGCAAGTTAAGGGAGAAATCTGACAACCATAAATTTATAGTTAGTACAAAATTTTATTTTTAATAATTTTCGATTTTCGTGATGGGCAAACTACTTGCATCCTACCGTGTACCATTTTACCGGCATTCCGTATATCATATATATATATATATATATATATATATATATATGATACACGGAATCCGTAGGTCATATCAGACGCACTGGTTAAAGACTCATGTCGTTAGCCCGTCTAGGAGAACTCCTGGCGCAGTTTTCCGAACGACACCCAACACTGTTGGATCCTGCTGACGGCTACTTTCTTGGAGTTGCCTCTGCCTAGGTGAACAATCTGCGATGAGTAAATAAATATATTCCCGGAAAACTTTGAGGGCCACCTCGCTGACAAAAAGCGACTATGGCGTGATCTCCAGTCATTAAACAGGAATTTAGCCTTATTGAGGTTGCCTAATGTCTAATCCCATGTTGAGATTCTAGGTATATCGTCGGCATAAAGCAGGTTCGTTTCATTAATATCAGTACCATGTCCAGTCCAATGTGTCGTTTTGAAGACATCTTCAAAAGCATTGGAGAACAGTTTCGTATCATCGGCGAACCGCCAAGTAACTAAATTAGCATTACAACAACACTTAGGTACATTGCGTGTGCTTAAGTTGTGATCATACAGAAAATTTCACCAAGTTGAAATCCCTTTTACCTGTTTACTTAGCGGTCCCCCGATGCATTTAAGGCTCAACAGTAAGAAACTCTATTTTTTTACTTTTTGTTAATAACTTCTCTCCCCGACGAGGATTTCAACATTTTTTTAATTAACTTTTGAACGGAGTTTAAAAGATGTGGGTTCATTTCCCAAAAATTGTCTCCATAATCCGTATTTTATCCGCAATAATATACTCTATAATCAGTGAATTGTTTGGGTTTAAAATACAGGGTAAACACAAGAGGCACTTAATGACTCATTAAGTGCGGAAGCCGCAAATGAATTGGCAAACAATCTACATTATAGATTGCGTTCGATGACTAGGGAAAGCAGCTCGAAGAGAATTATCGCTCTTCCTATTCTATTGTCCCTGATGAATTGCTCTGAGCAAACTTACCTGATTCTTTTCCAATTAACAAACGAGGTTGTGTGTTTTGAACTCACAATAGGAGTAAAAACTTTTATGATTGCCTAAATCTCGATGACAACTGAACCTAATAAGTCTTCAACAAGTGCGTCCTGCCAGTTACGACCAACGGAACCCAAATTTTGACACTGACGTTAGGACCAGTCCACCGATTCAAAGTGTCTCAGCGTACCATAGTACGGGCTATGCTCGAATTCTCTATGATGGATCTCATCAGAGTTGATAAATAATTAAGAAGATTGACATAGCCTAAAATATTACCAACTTGATGTGGTAGTAGGCTGATCACATCTAACGAAGAACCGATAGTCGATGGGTACAATGGTTCTCGAGTGGAGACCACAAGCCGGTAAATGCAGCGTAGGACGCCTGGCTCCCTGGACTGGACAAATTGTTTCATAATTTTTTAGGGATCCGGAGTCAACAAAGAACCCTTATAGTTTCACCAAGTGTCGACCAACTACGGAACCATACAATGCGCGTGGCCTGACGCTCAGTTGACCGTTTTTTTAACAACGTTTGTCGATATAGCGGTATCGCGTCTGATTACCATGCCGGAGGTCGTGAGTTCGATTCCCACTGGGGGCCGCAGTACTTGGTACAAGTGGCCTCAGTCTGGATGTATTTCCATGTTTGTGATGTCCTTGCCTGGTTATCTTAGCACGACAGGGTATCCTAGTTTGGGAACATGACAAGTGATTGTGCTGTGTGGAAGTCCTTATTTGCTTAAATGTTTAAAATTTTTCTAACAATCTGCTAATCTGTGGTTACCAGCTATCAGTTGGCCACAGTGCATAAAGAAAAACAATTGTCAGCGTAACAGTAGATTAACAGCTTGATACTATACGGAAAACCAGAGGTAAGGATGGCAAAATGGCAAGAAAGATGTAATGTTAAAGACAGACTATATTGATTAAAGAGAAAGCTAAAGCTAGACACGTGGAGCTAGGAAAATAGCCTTAATAATAATATTGCGGATTTTGAAGTGAAAATTTCTTTGCCGCTTTTTATCTGAACGAAACTGAACTATCATGCTCGGATCGCTGACACTGAATTGGATATACTCGGCTCCAGTCGACCAGTGACCGTGAATCGGATTTACTCAGCTCCAGTCGGTCGGTGACGGCGAATCGCTTATACTCGGCTCCGGTCAGTCGGTAACGCTGAATCGCTTATACTCGGACCCGGTCGGTCGATGACACTGAATCGCTTATACTCGGCAGCAGTCGTCATCTAAATTTAAAAAAAAGAATACTTTCTACTCGTATTGTATAGTCATAAGCAACCGCCCTCTTTTTAGGGTTTCGTTGTCAAAATGGAACCTTTATAAAGTTAGTTTCGTCATGTCCATTTGTCTGCCTGTCCATGGCTTACTTCAGAGGTGCTTAGTCTGAAATTTGGGATATAAAGTAAAATCTTTGAAATATAGCAGTATTTTCTTGTCTATCTCAGGGTAAGACAGCAGGGGTATCGTTAGATTGCTCGATTTAAATATTGTGAGTGTATTAAGCTATAAAGCGCATTTTCTTGATAGAGAGTGTAACTTCCCCCCTCCCCTCTCTCGGTTAAAGGTAAGTTAACGAGTAATAGATTGTCGACCATCTTATAAAGGGAAAAGTTCGTCAAATTCCATTAAAAATTACATTCACGAAATAAACGTCAGTTAAACGGTGAACTTATTCCATATGCTCGTAATCTCAATACAAAAATCCCCCCTTCAACGTCCACAAATTTTGACGACAAACTACGTAACCCTACCCTGCGCGTAGCCCGACAGGCACTTAGCCGGTTTTTCACATTTACGGTCTTATTTATAAAAACATGTGGTAGAAATTTCACAAGGAAAAGACCTAAACACATATTAAAAAAACTGCCTCTGATCGTGTTATTATAAATATGGCCGTAATAGTTTAAAAAGTACATGTTTATTAGTTGTTACTGAAATGCAAACAGTTTCCCATTTAAACAAACAGGTTTCACAGTCACGAACGTGCTTGCCTAGGCACAAACTAGTTGCTCTGTTTAGATACTCTCTAATGTTCCTCTCAATTAAGATCGAAATGTTCGTGTGAACGTGCCCGGAAAATTACTTCCAACATACTACCTACACTGGCTTTGCAATGGCAAGAGATAACTAGATACTGGATTATAATAATATTGTATTTTTTTTAAATCAGTTTATGTACATATCCTTTCAATACAATTGTACACCTAACTATCTACTCTCTTTATCTTTAAGTTATATCCATCCCAAGCAATAAGACTGCCAATGTTAGATATAAAAGGCTTTTAATGCCTTTTTTCCGTCTACCCGGTGTGTAGAGCAATAAGGCCGTCCATTGTACTTTTTCATTGTAACTTTCATATTTTATGTCTCGCTTCTTGTGTGCAATAAAGAATATTCTTACCTTATCTTATCTTATAACGTGAATATAAAGTGTTCTAATCATGTTTTGGTGTTAACATAGTGAATTAACTGGCAGGTATACCATATATTAACGGTGGTCAATCAGTAAACAAAGAAGCAATTCTCTTTATTCATCTATAAGCGAATGTCCTTGTACCTATATTGCTTCCATAGCCAGTGTGGAGTATATTTTTTCCATTTTTTATCCACAAGGAAACAGATTTTGAAACCGACACCTTGGTTTGTTTTTGCAACGTCCAACGCTACGAATAAAAACCCTAGAAGTAGAGCTTTCTACAAATTCGCTCCCAAAGACGGCACCTTGAAAGAAGGTACTCTTGGTCATTAATCTTAACCAATGAAACGAGAGCAAGATGTGCGGCACCATTTCGCTGCACAATTAGACATATTTTAGCATTTCTTGTAATTACCATAATATTATATTGACAACGTCAAACCACAACTACTAATTACTACTTTAGTGGTAAGTGAAACCGGTTGGACATATGTATCTCGCAAGATGGGGGTCTGCCGGCGGGTAGTGTCTAAATATTTCCGAGGGCTAGTAATGAACTCGCCCTTAATGGGGTCAGTTTTAGGCGCTAATCCTTACCAATATTATAAACGCGAAAGTTTGTATGTATGGATTGATGTTTGTTACTCTTTCACGCAAAAACGGCCCGAACGGATCCGGATGAAATTTTGCACAGAAATAGATTATAGTCTGGATTAGCACATAGGCTATTTTTTATCCCGGAAAAATACACATTAAAATTACCACGCGAACGAAGTCGCAGGCAGCAGCTAGTTAGACATATATAGCGCAGTCTATACTAGTTTTTTACAATCACTACTTCAAAGAGTTTCCGCGCTACATTGAATAACAAAATTTACTGTCTAACTTGAAATTAGAACCTCGTTACGATTTGTTTCAAATTCGAGATTGTTTATGTTAGCGCTGCGCCTTTTAAATATATCTCAGCGTCAAAGGACCGTTAATTTAAAACACGCAAAAAACTGAGGGCTTCACAGTAAATTAAAAATACGTTGTTGAGTGGAAAATCAGATTATGAGATTAATTATGGGCGAAGCGGGCCGAAGTTAGGCGTCGATACAGTGCCGTTACAGTTCGGCTACTACACTACAAGTATGCATGTACTTATAGATAGAGCGGGTAGAATACTTAAACTTTAAGTGAACATAGGTATCGTAGAATAACACGCAGTACTTAAATTGCATATTTTAAATTTGTGTTTCTCTTAAAACTTCTTAAATAACTCCCTCCATCTTTTTCCCACAAAGATCCCCGAAATTTCGTTCAAAAAACAACCTTGCAAAAATACAGTTACGTTCAGAAATCAATAATGTTATACTTTAACCAACTCTTTTAAATAATTTCGTTAAAAAAAGGTATTGACAATTCAATCACACAATTTCTAACAAGTGCGTGTCGGACCACGCGCAATGTAGGGTTCCGTAGAAAGAGTGTTTTTTTCCGCTTTACAGAACTAACAACTTCATCGAAGACATTTTCAATTAATTTTGTACGAAATTTTACTTTTATAAGTTGTTTGTCTAATACTCGTTAACTTTTATAATATCTCGAAAACGGAACCCTAAATCGAAAAATGGTCTTCCTACACTCATAATATTGATCGTACCCACAACGATCAATCCAACGATACCCCACATGACGCTGTAGACGAGAAAAAAAATCATCCCCACTTTTCATGTTAGGGGAGGTACAGTAAAAAATAGTTAGTTACTCAAAGTGTTGTGTACACAATTTTATGTCGTCACTTGGCCTCAAAGTGGGTTTTCCCGTATGCGTAGCGTGCGGAAAAACCCGCTTTTTGGCCAGGTGTGGCATAAAATAATTTATTGTTTTATTGTTTAATTTTGTCAGCGTAATAAAGACCGGTCTTTGTGCTAGGCCGCGGACGGACAGACAGACAGACAGACAGACAAACAGACAGACAGACAGACGGACGGACATGGCGAAACTATAAGGGTTCCTTGTCGGACTACGGAGCCCTAAAAAGGAAAACCTTATAAGATAAAAGACAACCGGCCGAAAAAATTGCATCCCTTTGTAGGTAATGTGCTTTTCCCGAACTTCAAAGACTATTTTTTATGAATTAATTACAAATGCATAATTTTTAGATTTTTCTCTTTACTTGTATTGTAGTATAAAACGATATTACTTGCCAAATTTCATAGTTCTAGGTCAACAGAATATACGTTTTTTTGTTGCATAAACGGCCGTGAATTTTTTTACGTTAATTTAGAAGTTAGATTTCTTCACAGCTTCAAGGGACTGAAGACTTGAGTACGAGTATATGGTTTTAATTTCAACTCGATACCTTCACGCGTTCCCAAGGTAAAGGGTCTCGACAGACGGATGGACGCATGGACAACAAAGTGATCCTATAAGGGTTCCGTTTTTTCTTTTGAGGTACGGATTCGTAAAAAGTGCCAAATGGATAAAAATGTGTTTTTCTTTACCCTTTCTTTCTGTAAAGGGCGATTCCATTCTATAGTTGAATAAGCACAACCAATTAAATAACATTTAAAATGTCGAATAGTGTACTTACTATTCATGGGAACTACCCGCCGATTGAAAATCAGCTCTTAGTTAATCGAACTAAAACGATCTTAAGATAAACACAAATATCTTATAAACTGTCTCGTATTTGTGCTTTGTTTTCCTGCTTCATAGGATGTCCCACTCGAAACGATAGCAAAAGAAATTCAAACACCGCAACTTTTTTCAGTTTCAAGTAGGATTTGACATAGGATGAGATATGAAACAGAAAAATTATAGGAAATTCTGAGTTTATAAAATATATGTTACGACAATATTCCAAGCGAAGAAAAAACTATTTTGTAAATTATTTCAGCCTTTATGAGTACCTACTACTCGTGCCATCTATTAGAAATATAGCATAAGCTCACGGCTGTATCCCGGAGGGGTAGGCAGAGACCAGGGTCTGCCACTTGCCAAGATCCTGACAGATCTCTTTCGCTTCATCAACATTCATTAGTCGTCGCATGCACGCGCGCTGGTTTCGGGTACATTTTATCTTGTCCTTTTTTTTCTATTGGTACTCGTATTTTATAATTTTTGCTGATCAGGGCAACCTTTACATTTTTGTTGCAAAGTCACTCTTATCTTAACTGATTAGAGTGCACGCATGTTAAGGTTGATGTGTTGTCGACTGTACATAGAAAGTAGAAGGTAGGTACAATAGTTGTTATTTGCCTCTCTTTGGAAGTCTACTAAGCAATAGAAGTAAGATGTCATTTCAATGGTATAACCCGCGCAAAATAAATAGGCATCTCTCGCGAAAAAGGTAGAATCGCGCGAGGTGCCGAGTTAAGTTGCACGGGCTATACCATTGGCGACTGGTTTCTAGACTACCAACAGTGTCAATGAGCCAACCATTACTCTACTAATATGATTCTATTGAACAATTATGCATTTTAGAGACCAGTCATCATCATCATCATTCAGCCACAAGAAGTCCACTGCTGGACATAGGCCTCCTCCATGGATTTCCAAAAAGACCGGTTGGAAGCGGCCTGCATCCAGCGTCTTCCTGCCACTTGAATGACGTCATCTGTCCATCTTGTGGCTGGTCGTCCCAGTATTACCAGGCAAGGAGACCAGTATTACCAAGCAAAATATCTATGCACCTGCCAGCGTGAGATCGCCATCTTGCGACGTACCTAGATATTACGACGGGTTATACATCAAGAAATCAATGGTTTGAGTTTTTGTGTAAAACCAATCATAAATTACGCTGTCATTTACTATCGTTCGTTCGTTCTATCAACGTTCACGTAGTCGCGCATGGCGCACAGAATGAACTTATCACAGAGTGACTTATTCTGCACCACATCTTCGGCTTATTTCATTGGTACGGACTAATCGAGAGGACAGCGGTCGTTTTTGAGGGTTAATTTTGTAGGAAGAAATACTTCATGTTTTTTAGGGTTCCGTACACCGTATGAAAAAATGAAACCCTTATAGGATCACTCGTGCATCTGTCTGTCCGCCCATCTGTCACAGCCAATTTTCTCCGAATCTACTTTTGAACACAGTTTGAACCATATCACGTGAAATTTGGTAGGGTGGTGTAATCCTATGACCCGAACACAGATGTGCAAAGCAAATAAGTATATTTTTAAAATAAGGGTCATTTTCATGGGACAAATTAGGAAATAAAAAGAAAAGTTTTTCATACCTTACTGTGTCATATATCATATATAAAATGCTCTTTATGAGGATCTCAAATACGTTTTTGTTCTTATTGTAAAATAAATAGTTTAGATTTTATTCATGACAGAAGATGAAAATTGACCTTCCCCCTCCCCCGATCTCCGAAACGACAGAGCCTAAAATTTAAAAAAAAAATTACAAAATATAGTTCATTGCTTTTAGATTACAGGAAAAACCATAAGAATTCTATCAATTGAAAATAAGGTGGTAAACTCAACATAATACGATCACTTACGGAAAATAGATCACTAAGACACCACTAGATAGTGCTAGTAGTAGTTAACTCCATGTGGTACCACAATTGAATAAAAACATTTGACTTTAGCATTGTACGGAACACTCTCCACGCGAGTTCAACTCGCACTTGGCCGGTTTTTTATTCGTAGCGTGTATTAGAAGAGACCTACATTCAGCATTGGGTGGCTACATTATGTTGAAGAAGAACCACACTCAAGTTCATCCAGCTAGAGGCTCAAGGGAGAAAACATAAAATGTTTAATGAAACTGCGGTTTTATTAGAGGGTCGCGTAAGTGAACCGGATAAGGTCGTAAAATAGGACACAAACCGTCCAGCCTTTTATGTGTAAAGCCTTTTATTATGACCATGTGCTGAAGGTACCTAAAAATGGATTTTATTATCTACCTGGGACAAAATGCAATGACACTGTAAGCCCGATAGATAGGTACTGGCATTTTTAGTTTTACAAATGCAATGACACTCTACGCCTGATATTGGCATTTTTAGTTTTTAACAGTAGTTTCAATTAAATATACTGTGAGCCCGTGTTTTTCATAAAATATTAAAAAAAGCTGTAAATGGATATGGCCACAGAACATTAAATATGTCTGTATACAAAAGTAAATATTTAAACTTCCACAGCACACAGTCACTTTTCCCAGTAACATACCCATATCTCTTTAAAAATATAAGAGGTTATTTATAAAAACACGATTCCTTAAAACACTCTTTAAACGCCGCATAAATAGTCTGTGGCAAAGTCGTTTCCTTGATAAGTCTCACAGACTATCTATGCGGCGTTTATGGAGTGTTTTAAAGAATTGTATTTTTTTAACACTGTGACACGAGATTTTTATATATCAGATTACATCATAACACCAGACCAAATCAACGAGTAGTATTCTCTTGTTTCAAATTGGAGCAATTAGACACTCCTGCGTCGACGTTCTAATCGCATTTGATGCGCCACACACGTCAGATCTAGAACCACACTTGACTTTACGGTGGTCGCGTCGCGTCGGAATTGCCCCTCCACCTTGCGATGCCTATCTGGCGAGGCAGGTCGAGGGTCGCGTCAGATGTATCACAGATCGAACGTGGCGTCACGTCCATCGCGAACGTACGACCAGTGTTGTTCCACCTTAAATGCGTCTAGCAGGGGCTCCATTTTATGGAACTACAATTCATTTCTTAGACATACCCCAGCGCAAGATAAAAAGTACCCGAAACCGGCGTGCGTGCATGCAACGACTAATGAATGTTGAGGAAGCGAAAGTGATCTGTCAGGATCGTAGCAAGTGGCAGTCCCTGGTCTCTGCCTACCCCTCAGGGATACAGGCGTGAGTTTATGTTATATTTATGTTATGTACCACACGCTAACGGTGAAGGAAAACATCGTGAGGAAACCCGTGGCTTGGTTGGCTCCGCACGTATTGACTCTTCTTTCCTGTGGGCTAGGCCGACTAAGCTGTCAGGATAGTATAGGTGCTGGGCAAGCCTACTCCATTTAAAAAACAATGTCCCATGCACTGCAGCGTCCGAGTAGTCCCTTCACCCATCTGGTGTGAGTGATGGTGCCACTGGACACTGTTTAACTTATGTGGTTACCAGCAAATATTTATTAAGTAAAATGTGTACTTCACTATCGCAATAGGGTTCCCTGTAAGGATTGGAAGTTTAATGAAATAAATTTTAATAAAAATTAAAAAGAAACTAATCGGCTAGTACGGCTCAAAGAGTATGTAATCACTTTTATGCATTGAATAGTCATAATAAACTATGAATGGTAAAACTATGATGGTCCTAAAGTGTTGACATGAACATCATCATCAGCCACTTGACGCCCACTGCAGGGCATAGGCCTCCATCATGGATTTTAACCATGAGGGGGTTGACATGAACAGTTTATGGGAATTGAGAGCATTTAAAAAAGCAATAATTTTCGAAGAAAACGTTCCTTATACATACTACATTGCATTACATAAATTCACGCCTGTGTCCCGGAGGGTAGCAGGCAAGACCAGGGTCTGCCACTCGCCACGATCCTGGCAATAGATTTCACTTCATCAACATTCATTAGTCGTTACATGCACGCACGCCCGTTTCGGGTACTTTTTATCTTGCCCTTTGCTAATACATCCCCTTTTTGGTCGAAGTATATCCACCTGGGACGGTAACGGCCCTTCCATCCACATTTTGTCGGAATATTTCTTTTGTCAATCTTTCTTTCTTCATCCGCTACATATGTCCAAACTAACGCAGCGTTCCTATCAAACATTCATTATCAAAAACTAAATATAGGAGAATAAATAGTAGATTTTACAACAAGTGCACAAAACGAACCATTTTTATCCGAGACTTTTAGCAGCCCGAGCCGAAGGCTAGGGCTGATAGTAATGTCGTGGATAAAATGGTTTTGTGGACGAGTTATAAACTCTGCTTTTCACTTCGATTGCAAGGAAATAAAACAGTAGTATAATGTAGCAAATTGAAGAAATTATTAAACGCACGAACAACAAGAGCTGTTTCCCGCCGCTTTATTGTTTTTTAATCTTACGACATTGATATTAGGCTTGGGCTGCAGACCTATACAGCGTACTATTAAATTAAGTTTGTAATAATAATTTTCTTAAATTAATTAAATAACCTACCGTACTTGAATATAATTTTTTTATATCTTTTATGTCTTAAAAAACACATAAGGCAAAGAAATTAAATTAAATATATTAATATTATAAAATAACAAATTCTATCTATGAACTTCTTATTGTCTTTGGCTGTATGGCTCCTTTTCTTTGTTATCATTAATACAGATACATTTATGAGTAGATACGTTAATGCACTTGTGCACAAAATTCGATTTTGTGCAGCCTCTCTCTCTCTCTCTCTCTCTCTCTCTCTCTCTCTCTCTCTCTCTCTCTCTCTCTCTGTCGTGTTTTAGTCGAATCGTTTTCAAAACTATTAGATTCTAATAGGGTCTTCATACAATCACATGTTGCTTGTGTTAATATTAACTTACAAGAAGGTATTAAATACTTTTTGGCCCAAACATACTCTAAACAGATTAACAAATTGTTAGTGCACTAAAAATAGCATAGAAATAAGTGAGATGTTCACAATGTTTAAAAAAACTGTCCAGTTTTAGTTTTATTTTATTTTATCGGGCGTGTTGAATTCAAATAGACTTTTAAATTAAAATGCTTCAGAAAACACGATTTTTGCACGAAACAAAATGTAAAGGCGTGGACTCAAAAGAAAATCTTCTAGGCTTACACCGTAATTTTTCAGGCAGGAACAAAAATATTAAAAAACACTTAAAAAATATTTACTGAAAATATCCACGGAGGGTAGAGCAAAAGCCCTTCGTTCATTGCATTACTATGTACTCAGTACAAAATCAATAGTAGTGCCTGTCTAACTTTCCTTTTTAACAGCTAACAGCTGTTAACAATAGATACACATAATGTTAGTGTACAAGAAACAGGGGGTTAATCTAAGATACGATGTGTCGGTATGCGAAATAAAAAACGTTTATTGCTATATAGGATAATTATTACATCATCCCGTGGGGGATGACATCATCAAAATCTGCTGAAGTTTTTGCAAATGTATTCTTTTAGTGAATTTCTCAAAATCAATCAGAAATCAATAATTTATTTCTCGAAAAGAATTTACATTCTGTTATTTGAATGGCAATGTACTAGGTATGTTAGTCGCTGCCTTCCGGCGTTATGTGGTGGAGAAAAAGGCAGCGGAAAAAACTCCACTCTGACCATATTTTCTCAAATCATCTTAAACTTAATAAATAAGAGCCTATGTGATAAGATTCTATGATTGCCATCAATAACTTGTGATGGCAATCATGGAATCTGAAAACAAGACTATAAAGTGAAAAAGTTTTATTTACCACCAACTGACAATAAATAATACAAGTTTACTTCCTTCACATGTTTGGAATGAATGGATTCACAATATTTTTACTCTTTTACAATAATTTCTATATTCCTATATACCAACATCCAAGAAAATTTTAAAATATATAGATATGCAAGGTGTAACCAAAAAATTTACATTTGAAAAAAGGATCAGCCTGTCCATACTAAAGTTACAACCTCGGCATTGAAATTTATGGAACAACTGATATTTTAGTATATTTAATTACTCGCGATCGTTATATTAAACGAGTCAAATGGTGACTATTTATTATGTAAAATTTAATCAACCACTAAATCGCGCTTCATCAACTGGAAGATCTCTCGAACGATCAACATTGCTATCGAAGTATCGTTCGGATGTTTTCCGAAATGAATATAATTTTGAATTAAATTCACAAGAATTTCAACAGAGAGGATGGTTTTAAGCTTTCAAGCACGTGGAATTCAGTGCTAAGTAAATACAAATTACGCGCCTTATAACCGGACCTGTCCGCGGACATAATGAATGTTGTGTGTCGGCCCGATACGAAAAACTAAAAGTGACTTGAGTGTAGACCACCTACCTTCACTACAATAATCGACTGTACTCGCCACGGTCAGCCTACTCGTGATCACGGCAGCTGCAACGTTGCTGAAACGTCGGGAATTAAGGTAATTAAATTTTACCTAATAAATAGTCGCGATTAGACCCGTTTATATTTTTTCGATTTTTTTTCCGTCATAGTTAAAATAGTTTGTCTCTCATGATCACCAACTACAATGGTGAACGTTCTCTCTCAAAATTAAAACGTATTTGTTAATGATGAATATTAAATACAATTTTCTCAGAGAAATCGATATGAACAGTATTATTTCTAGCACAAATAAATCCAGAAAAGTTTATGTAAATGTAAAAGTTTATCTAGTTTATGGTAGATAATGTTACAATTTGGATAAACTAAAGCAAACCAAGAGCCCCTCGATAGAATTCTCTACAGGCGCCGCGCTGGCGTAATCCGCCACTGGTCCATTTTCTGGACACAATGGCCGAAGGGCCTAAACAAAACAGTGCTAGAAGCAGCAGCGATTGCTTTTATTTCTGGAAGTATCGGAGGATCGCAGAGCATACTTGAGTGGCCGTTGCGTGGATACTGCGTAAGCACTAGTAGTCGAAATCGCTTGAGTACCTATTGCTTAACGACTTGCGATGCTCATATGTACGTAGCTATACATTTAGCGGGTCTAATCGCGAGAGGTGGTAGCGGAGCGGTAGAGCGCCGAATTCCCATTCGGGAGATCGCGGGTTCGAATCCCGGCATGTACCAATGACTGTTTTCTAAGTGACGTGCACTTGTGAAGTTATAGTAGCAATACCACTCGCTTACGGTAAAGGAAAACATCGTGAGGAAACCTGAGTGTCTGAGGTGTTCGCGTACCTCAGCGCTTGAAATTGCCAATCCGCGGTGGGCACGTACTCTTAGGTAGGCAGGGAAAATTGTCACAGAAGTGGTATTATGGAGAGATTGCCCAAACAATAATAAAAAACCGGACAAGTGCGAGTCGGACTTTTTAGGTACTTACGTATTATAAATAGTTCAGGAATCAAGTCTCGCAGTTTTTTCCGAGCTTTCCCGAACTTCAGAGACATTATTATTTAATTACAAATATATAGTTTCAGATTGTTCCCTGCACTTGTAGTATAAGACGATGTTACTTGCCAAATTTCATAGTTTTAGGTCAATGAAAAGTACCCTATAAATATTGATTCCCTTGAGTGTCGAAATATACGTTTTTTTGCGGCATAAACGGCCGTAACTTTGTTTACGTTAACTTTGAAGTTTTATTTTTTTACAGCTTCAAGGGAAGTTAAATTTTAAATTTCATAGTTAAATTTCAACTCGATACCTCCACGCGTTCCCGAGACTGACGGACAGACTGACAGACTCACGGGCGGACGAACGGACAACAAAATGATCCCATGAGGATTCTGTTTTTTCCTTTTGAGGTACGGAATCCTAAAAAATACAAAAGTAAACACCTAAGGGGTATAAATATGGGGAAGGCGGAAATACGAGAAACGTGATTTTTTTCCGGCCTTTGTTTTGCTCTATCGCGCACGTCAGTCACTAAATCTTCAAATGACTTTATTTTCTGAGTTACGTAAATTAAAGTGTTCTCTCGCCTACATTGCTGAATTTGAATTTGTACATATACACAAACTCACGCCTGTACCCCAGAGGGGTAGGCAGAGACCAGGAACTGCCACTTGCAACGATCCTGACATATCAATTTCGCTTCCTCAACATTGAATTTGTAAAAAAGAATAAAAAAGTTAATGTATTCTAAACAGACGGTAAGATAGTTTTCTAGCTCCCAGGCTACTAATTTAATGTTAAGGAAGTCTAATTTTACCGCTTATCACTATTCACGATATTATTATGTTCTCCTTTGAGGGATAAATGCTACAGAGCCTGGCCGTATTTATCTTCCTGTATCATTGACCTCCTTGGTAGACCATGGAAGTCAATCGCCCGTATTCATGTAGGAGAGCAAAATTCATTTGCATACTGGCCATCAACCAAATAAATATAAAAAACATTTATTGTTACTCCATTTTTACAGTGATTCCGGAGCCAGTAATGTTAAACCTTGTCGAAAGGAGGTTTTATCGTAAAAAGCGGAGTTAAGTCATCCGTGAGTAACACCTTTCCAATAAGACTCGACTACAGCCTTGGAACTGGAAACTAGGAAACTCTTTTCTACTCTACGTTCATAAAATATTAAAAGATTTCTTTATTTCCCACTATAACCTATTGACAAAACTTCGCGTTCATTGGATGATTTCGCCCAAAATCCGAATAACTTGCATGATTTTATGAATGGCTGTAAATATTGCGTATGGAATATACGGTTGACAACTGAACGATTTTAACAATTGTCGTTGCAAAGTGACCCGTATCACAACGGAGTAGAGAAGACCATGTAGACTTGCAGTCAGTTAAGCTACAGTAGCACCCATTCGTTCAATGCTTTGTGGAATCAAACGTAAGTATGCTGTTTACACATCGCTCATCCGGAACAATAACATCCGAACTAAATCTTTGCTCATTTTACATGAGAATCTACGCGGTGGGCACGCGTGGTTACTAAGCCCATACTCTCCCCCCTGAGAGAAGGCCTGTGCCCTACAGTGGAACGTGCGTAGGCTGCCTTATTATTTTTACAGGAGAACTTTCCGTCGTTGTTTTTTACAGAAACTCCATCGGTACGATATGTAAATACAGTGGCCCGTCATAAGTGCCACGTTTGTGCTTGTTATTATTTTAGTGGTTCTACCATGTTCATTCATAAGAAAACGGCCCAGTGCGTGTTGGGCCACGCGCAGTGTAGGATTCCATAGAAAGAGAGGGTTTTATCTGCTTCGAATAAATAACGATTTCATGAAAGTAATTTTCAATGGATCTTGTACACAGTGTTCCCTTTATAAGTTGGTATCCTGTTATTCGTTATCCTTAGTTTCTATGTGATGTAATAATCATTATTGTAACTTACCGTTTTTTCAGTCGGAACCGGGTGAAACCGATTTACCCGGTTCCGACTGCTCCCACAACCGGTTATGAGAAATCTGGAACCGTAGCCGGTTCTGCATGCCCTAATCATAACAAATTACATTATACGCCCTCGAATAAAAAAAGTATTTGTGTATACATACATACGTACAGTACACTCAACATACATACGCTCATACATACGTACATACATACATACTTACATACTTACATCTGTATCATACAAACATACCTTACACGCGTACGCGCGAAAAAAAATACCGTCTGAAAGTTGATACTTTTTTTAAGACCACCCTAACCATTACACTCAATTCATTAACTAACGATTTAACCATTGCTTTCGCTGTCACGCACATTAGCTGTAACGTAATTTGCTGCAGAGAACATTCGCTGTAACTTACTTCGCAGCTATGAACTTTCGCTGTAACGAACATCGCTGTACCGTACTGCGCGGTAACGTAATGGAGTCGTAATTTTTTATTCAACTTAAATGACATTCTGACTGGTACATTTCTTAACTACTGGTGAAAAGCGCAAAATGCGGAAAGAAAACTGACAGACTGTAGCGAAAATTCTTGGAAAAAAATTCCCACTCGAATATTCCCAGAGGCTTGAATGCGAAAAACAGTTGGTTATTTTTTGTCTGACACCTAAGCCCACACCAGTGACTGACGTTAACAAGGCCGTGTATGTCCTTGTTATTCCGTAACTTTCGTACCAAAATAGCTATGTAGGTATCTAAGAGAATACTAGAAGATGTTTGATAGGTAGTGCTCAGTTAAAATATTGTAACGCTTTGGTGTAATTACTGTCATGTTGCAATATTTATGTAAATAAAATAAAGAAATGTACTACAGTCAACAGCAGAAAAATCTTAAAAAACATTTAGAAAGCTGCTTATAACTTGTAAAGTAGCCTCTTCGTCCCACTGTAGGGCAGAGGCTTTCTCTCAAGGAGTATGGACTTAATCACCACGGAATCGTAATTTCAAGCGCTAGGGCATGTGAACATTTCAGACACTCAGGTTACCTCACGATGTTTTCCTTCACCTTAGCATTGTTACTACAAAATCACAAATGTCAGGATATTTCTAAAACAAAGCCATTTGTACTTGCGCCGGGATTCGAACCCACGACCCCTTGAATGTGAGGCAAGCGTTCCACCCATCGCGGTGCCACCGCTTCTGCCTGTAACTTGACTAACTACAATGTTCACATTTTCAGGTGGAATGGAGGCCGACTGTACTTAAGATGGAAAAGTTTAGTTTCAGTTTATAAGCAAATGTTTGTCTGGCAAACTAGCAAAATAAAAAAGTAAATGTGCAAAATTCACCGAAAATGTGGTGGTAAGTTGTGAAGAAGTTGAAAAGAAGAAAGAAGAAGAAAGACTTTTATGACAAATTAACACATCACAAGAAAAAAAGGCATAACCAGTAACATAAACAAATACAAAGGAAAAACAAGTCACATAAATACAAGACAAAGTCAGAGCGTCAGAGTGCATCCTGTGGTGTGTCAAACTTCTTTCTTTCGTCATTGATGACAAATTAGTCCAAGTGGAGACATAGCAACCAACACAAACACGGGCAAATATATGAGAAATTGTAGGTTAAGTCACTTTTGCGCTGACGGCCTCAAATATAAATTAAATTGAAGATCCTCTTTCGTCCGAGTTACTGCGAGTTAGACATGTCGCAAAAAAATTTATATTCTTGATTATCTGAGACTAAAAAAACTACTTCCATAACAGTGTTATTAAGGCTTAGAACAACAAGTCTAGATTGTTTGTAACTTTGTAAGTCACTCGTAAAAAGAGGTCCAAATCCTGAGATACAGGTAAACCCTAATGCAAGAGTTGTAAGAGTTGTGGAAAATTACTTGCAACTGGGTAATCGTGTATTTTATAAACACCTTTTTACTTTATTTTACTTACTCTAAAAAGAAAGTCTATCCCCATTTCTCAGAAATGAACGTAACAGTACGATACATTATTAACCCCCGGTTTCTCGTACACTAAAAAGCTGTTAATCTACTGTCAACGGCTGTCAGTGGTTTTTTTTGTATGCACTTTGGTCAATTGACAGCTGTTAACAGTAGATTAACAGCGTGTTAGTGTACGAGAAACTGGGGGTTAGCCATCTCAAAAACCGGCAGTACTGCCGTTAAACTGTGAAAAACCGTGGCCAGGAGTCGTATTCGGTAGCGTATCTCGTAATTTCTGGGCGTTAGCTGTGAGATTGAATTTCGGCAATTTGACGCGTTGAAACCCTTGCTTGCTAGAGCAAAATTAGATATCATTGGGGTCGGTGCGCGAGTTGCGGACCAGGGTCGGTATTTAAATTACTAGCCCAATCCTCGTAACACGCCGGGCGTAAACTTGCCTCTTTTATGTAGCCTATGTGCATCGCAATGAAGAACACAGGCCTTCTCTCAGAGAGAGAGAGAGTATGGGCTTAATTACCGCACGTGCCTAGCGCGGATTGGCTATTTCAAACGCTAAGGTATGTGAACACCTCAGACACTCAGGTTTCCTCATGATGTTTTCCTTCACGGTTAGCGAGTGATATTGCTACTATACTACGTATTTTAGACTACTATACTAAGTCTAGTATGGACTAGACTTGTTGTAGGGGGGTGGTATTATTAGGCTTTTGAAAATTAAAAGCGTTGCTCTTGATTTAGACGTATACTTGCAGCCATGACAGCAAAAGAAGGGTAGAAGCTAGTGATGTACCAACATAGCAATAAACTTATAACTAGGGATGTGCCGTGGGTCTTGAACATGCCCCCGGGCGTTGAAGGCTCCTCCTTCAACAAAAACTATCTTCGGGCAACAACGGGACAATCTTGCTGAAGCTGCGCCGTACGACTCCCTTTGTCGTTCTTATATCAGCGACACGAGATATGCCGTCACTGGCACCAGGATAGACCTCCACAATCCGTCCAAGCTTCCACTTTAACGGTGGAAGACCATCTTCCTTCAGCAGGACTAGAGTGTCAGTTTTCAATGAGTATTTGCAAGCTCGCCATTTGACTCTCTGCTGGAGTTCAGCAACATACTCCTTACTCCATCGTGTCCAGAAATGCTGGCGTAACTGTTCAATGCGTTGGAAGCGTGTAAGCCTGCTAACAGGACAATCCGCGTAGGTCCGCTCCGGTAGGGCAGTGAGAGGGCGGCCGATGAGAAAATGGCCGGGGGTGAGTGGAGTCAAGTCCGCAGGGTCCGACGACAACGGAGAGAGTGGCCGGGAATTCAAGATCGCCTCGATTTGCACTAACGTTGTAGTTAACTCCTCGAACGTCAGATTACTATTTCCCAGCACTCGATATAAATGATACTTAACCGACTTAACACCAGCCTCCCAGAGACCTCCGAAATTCGGACTATAGGCAGGTATAAAATGAAAGTTAATATTTTCCTGCGCTGTATTAGAAGCCAGTGAATCACAATTGCCCTTTAAGAATTTTGAGATTTCGTTAAATGCACCTACAAATGAAGTACCGTTATCTGAAAAAATATGAGAGGGTTTACCTCTACGCGAGATGAATCTGCGCAATGCTAGTAGGTAGTTATTGCTTGTTAAATCACCCACCAACTCCAGGTGGACCGCCTTTGTCGTGAAACATACGAAAATGGCTATGTACGATTTGATAAGCCGAAGACCTCGACCAGTACGACTAGCGACGGCTACTGGGCCTGCGTAGTCCACGCCTACACTATTAAAGGGAAATCCACCTGGTTGGAGTCGCTGCTGCGGTAAGTTACCCATCAGTGGATTATAAGTCTTACCTTTGAAACGAGTACATCGCACGCATTGACGAAAACATTTTCTCGCTAAATTACGGCCTCCTATTGGCCAATAAGTCTCTCTAATTGTTGCCAATAAAAGTTGAGGTCCTGCGTGCATCAGTTTTTTATGTTGAGATTCAAAAATTAATCTAGTAACTACATGAGTGGACTGTAAAATTATAGGATGTTTCTTGTCAAATGCAAAATCAGAATTATCTAAACGACCACCAACGCGAATCAAATTATTACTGTCCAAATAAACATTTAATTTGATTAATGAATTTTTACTAGGCAAATCCTGATTTTTGGTCAAAATATCATATTCAGGAAACGATTGAATTTGCGACTGTTTCAAAATCAAAACCATAGCTTCGTCTAACTCGCTAGTGTCTAAAAAGGTAGTTTTGTGAGTCGTTCCTTTCCTTAAATGAGTTACAAACCTAAGCACATATGCTACAGTGCGTTGGAGCCTAGAAAGATTTGAAAATCTGGTAAAATCAATTAATTCGCGCTGAGTTGAAGTATTAACATGTAATGAAACTTCATTTCGAGTTTCAGGCAGCTTTTCAACAGTACTTGGAGTAGCAGGCCAGTGCGACACGTCACGTTGTAAATAATCTGGTCCATGCCACCACAAATTTAGCGACTGAAGGGAGGATATACTAGTTCCGCGCGATATTAAATCCGCTGGGTTCTCGTCAGTTGGAACGTGTCTCCAAGTACAGCTACCGGTTTTATCTAAGATATCAGCAATACGATTACGTACAAAGGGTTGTAATTTAGATGGCAACATTTTAAGCCAACCCAAAACGATCATGGAGTCTGTCCAAAAAATAGCTTGTTCTATCTTTACTCGCAATGCACTAACTGCCTTTTCATATAAGTGAGCACCGACTACAGCACCACACAACTCAAGTCGTGGTATTGTCATGGGCTTAATTGGAGCGACTCGACTTTTCGCAAGTAATAAATAAACTGAAGCCTGGCCTTTGCTATCAACACTACGCACATAAATACATGAACCGTACGCACGCACAGACGAGTCCGTGAAGATATGTAACTCCAGTCGAGAAGCTGAATCACAGATAACTCGCCGCGGTATACGCAGGTCGCTCAGACCCGGTAAGCTTTCGACTAGCTCGACCCAGGCCTTGTTTATCTCAGGTGGCAACTCGTCGTCCCAAGACAGTCGCTGTAGCCAGAGTCGCTGCAATAGAATTTTCATAAGGATGACACAAGGTGATAGCAGCCCTAATGGGTCAAATATCTGGGCAATGACAGACAGTATATCACGCTTTGTATTTCCTTTGGCTATGGCAGGACTGATGGGAAAATGAAACTCATCGGATACAGAGTTCCACCCGAGGCCTAGTGTCTTACTTGCACCATTGTCGGTAATATTTACATCGGTCGGTAACGACTGATCCGATATTGGCAGTAATTGAGGCTCGTTAGACTTCCATTTTCTAAGTGGCATGCATGCAGATGCCAGCTCTGCAGTAATTTGGTCACGAATGTATAAAACTTCATTAATTTCATTACCACCGCTCAAAAAATCGTCTACATAAAAATCATGGATTATCATTTCACCTATTTTAGGGTCCCTACAGTCTAGACCTATCTGTTTTAGGCAGCGTGTAGCGAGAAAAGGGGCACTGGCTGTACCGTAACTCACCCGGTTTAGTTCGTAACATTTGAGGGGCGAATTAGGTTCATTTTGATCACGCCAAATGATTTGTTGTAGCGGTCTGTCTGCGGGATCAACTTCTATGCACCTATACATTTTTTCTACGTCCGCTACAATCACATACTTGTGCTGCCTGAAGCGTAAAAGTATTGACAGTAAATCGTCTTGAACTGTAGGCCCAACCATTTGTATTTGGTTGAATGATACGCCCGAGGTAGTAGGACTGCTAGCATTAAACACGACCCGTAACTTGGTGGTCGTACTACTCTCGCGTAAGACACCATGATGTGGTATGAAGTTATGAGGGACCGACATGTTCGGTTCGCACTCCGACATATGACCTAGTGACTCATACTCTGCCATAAATTCATTATACATTGTCCTAAATGACTCATTGTTTTTGAGCTTACGCTCTAAAGATAGCATACAATGCTTCGCTCGCTGATAAGAATCACCTAACACGCTCGGTGTTTGCTTTAATGGGATCCTAACACAGAACCTACCGTCTGAGAGGCGAGTCGTATTTTTAACGAAATGTTCTTCACAAAGCTTCTCCTCTGGAAAATAATTGAGTGATGACTGAGGGCTAACTTCTTCGAGCTGCCAAAACCGCGTAAGTTGGGCTTGAATGTCATCATCAGAACAGTGAGAAGTTAAAGAATCAACTTGTGTTAAGTTACATTGAATGTGCGGAAAACTAGATACGCGGCCGCGACTAACAGGACCGGAGACTATCCAACCAAGCCGAGTCTCGTATAGTATAGGTTTTCCTGCACCTAATTTAATATTTTGCGAACCTAATATGTCCCAAAAAACATCAGCGCCGATGATCATATCAACGGCGGAGGGCGAATAAAACTGAGGGTCCGCTAAACAAATATTAGATGGAATATTTAAATTCCCAACATCAATCTGACAACTCGGAACTTTATCAGTAATCGATGGCAGTATAAAACAACTCAAATGCGTTGTATAACTTTCACATAATGACGAAATAGGCAAGCGACATACCTTTGTTGCGTTTGATGTTTTGTTATCTATACCTACGACAATTCTATCGGTGCGATCAGCTGGTAAGTTTAATTGTTTATGCAAACGCTCGGAAAGTAGGCACGAAGTACTACCGCTATCTAAAATGGCACGCGCAACAACTTCGCGATTATTAGAATTTCGTATTTTAACTAATGCAGTCGATAACAAAACCTCAGTCTGACCCGAGATATCGCTCGCAGCGGAGATGTGCCCGGTGAGTGCGACGCTCGAACTGTTGGAATGCGTAGGCATCGAGTGGCTGTTATCGCGATCAGCTGCGTCAGCGGTAGCTGTAGGTATGGACGTAGACAGCTGTTTTGATGCACCATACTCGTTTACGTGAATTAATGTGTGATGCCGACGTTTACATACCTTACAACCGGGGCGCTTGCACGAATTGGCATAATGTCCACTACGGAAACAATTAAAACATACTTTATAGCTAGGTAACAACTTATACCGTGCTTCGCTACTTAATGCCAGGAACTTAGGACAGTTATTCAAGGAATGTTCATCTTTACAGTTAGGGCATGGTTTTGATGGTGATGATATCGATTCATTTTTATTGTGATAAGAAACCATGGTTTTAATTTTAGTCGCAGTTCTGCCACTTGAATTATTGTGAGATAATTCAATCGTCTCAATTAAATCTGCACGATTACGAATAAATTCAAGGAATACTACTAAACTAATTGACTTATCTTTAGGCAAAGTACCCTTGTGTTCTTCCCACTCACGAAATGTTTTGGTATCTATTTTTTGCGTGATAATATAAATCAATAGGGTGTCCCAATGATCAATAGGTTCTCCCAGTGATTCTAGACAGCGTAAGTTTTTATTGATTTGATCGATCATGCGCTTTAAATTGACTGAGGATTCCCTTGAGATAGGTTCGATGTTGAATAAAGAGGCTACATGATTTTGAATCAACAAACGTTTGTTATCGAACCGATCACACAGGAGTTTCCAGGCAACATGATAGTTCTTAGCTGAAAATTCAATGGATTTAATTACCACGGCAGCTGAACCTTCCAGTGACGCCCTCAAGTAGTGGAATTTATTTATCTCATCAATCTGATCGTTATTATCAATTAAACTTGAGAAGGTGTCATGAAATTCCATCCAGCTTTCATATGAACCCGAAAATTTGGGTAATTGTATAGTGGGCAATTTAACAAGCTTATGATTTGAACGAGTACTACCTGATTCATTTTCAACCTTAGCTTGATCCTTTCTATAGGTTTCCAACAAATCTTGAGCTTTAGCAAGTACACGATAGTAGACGCCTTCAAACTCATTTCGTTCGACTTCATTCAGATCATCATCAACACTACACTCGATTTGTAACTGTACCTCATCATATTCATTATATAAACTTTCTATTTTACCGGTTCGCAATTGTAACTCCCTGGCCTCCTGAGACGTCAGCGAGGACACATCCAAATTAGTTAAGTAATTCGAGAATGCCGTGACACGGCCTTTAAGACTGCCTCGTTTCCTTCGTAAGTCCTTAGTTTCTTCGGTCATCCTAGGAGACTGGGAACGACTTGGCACTTTTAATTCCTGCGTCCTGGAATTGATACGAGAATAGCGTTTACTTATGCACTTAGGACTAGTTTGCATACACAATTTGAACCTAAATAAATGACAAAATGAGAGGACGATTTGACTAGAACAATCGAGTTATTTACTTACTAAAATGAGACTTTACGTAGAACGAAATGACACCAATTGAATTCTTTAAATTAACACGTCTACAATTTTAATACACAATAAATTATCATTAACAAGGACAATAATCAGTTCACAATAATTTGAATCTACATAACGACTAATTCACAACTACCTACTTACATGAATGTTGTCACCTAGATTGAGTGATAAAATATTACGATAAATTAGTACAGATTAGATGTTAGTTAAAGTTATTCGGCAAATGTGCGAATGAGACAATGATATTTAACTAACTGAGGTAACTAAGTTTATCTCACTGCAATTAGTTGCCAAATCGCTTCAACAAATCACAATTACACATAAATAGTAGATTTAATGTTACTGACCTTATTTTAAGTTTCACAAAGACCTAATTCTACCTGTTTTGAGTGCTGGGTTCCTAAATAAATCACTCCTAAACATCACTTTTTGTTTAATGGTTTTCACTGGACTTTGAACCTCGACCACTCTGACGACGCGCGATCCCCAAATGCATTAATTGCACGTCGACGACGTAGATTTCCTCGATAAACTCGCTGGCAATTATTCGGCGAAGATGCTGGACCATGTAGGGGGGTGGTATTATTAGGCTTTTGAAAATTAAAAGCGTTGCTCTTGATTTAGACGTATACTTGCAGCCATGACAGCAAAAGAAGGGTAGAAGCTAGTGATGTACCAACATAGCAATAAACTTATAACTAGGGATGTGCCGTGGGTCTTGAACACTTGTCTCTTGTCTACTGTTAAGCGAGATGGTAATTTTATAAAAATACTAGCTGACTCGGCAAACATTGTTTTAGCCTACGACCTATTGTCAGACCTACCAAATATGCACAATAAAATTCTTTAAAATCGGTGGAGCTGTTTCAAAAGAGTTTGGTAACAAACACTGTGACAGGAGATTTTTTTATATTAGAAGGTATTTTCGGGAGAGAAATAGTATGTGATAAGTTTGATTATTTGGTTATGCTTATGCCATTTTTCTTTCTTATGAATTGATAACATAAGATAAGATCTTCTTCTTTATTTTTTTTATTTTGAGTAAGAACAAAATAAAAAAAAATACATCATCTGCTAGATATACTTGTAGTGGTAATAATAACAGAAAATAACTATTTTTAAACTATCATATGGTATTGAGCAAACGTGAAAACAGTTTTTTTCTCCTCAGCTACTCTCTGTAATTTATTTTATATCTTTAATCTAACTTCTTAGGCTTTTGCTGACAATCAGCGTATGCAGTGAAGCATGTTCCTTAACGACTTTAGGCTGAGCGTAAGGCCTTTTGCCTAGTTTTTAAGATTTTTTTAGTCATATACTATATTAAATTTTTGTTTGCAATAAAGACAATTTCAGTTTCATAACGCAGCAAAGCCGATAACACTATCACGTCTGAACCGTTTCTTGTTCATTCTAGTAAGAAAAGTAGGTTAACAAGATAATTGAAATCATTTTGAAATAATATTAATATTATTTATCCGACTGCAAAACCAAAGAAGGGTTGCTGTTTTCCATATTGATTGACTGAGCCAACTTTTAAGATTGTCACCAATAGCGTCGATTGTGAGCTTACTCCATCTTAAATATATGCTCTAAGAACTAAAACACCCATGTGATCACGTCACCTATCAAATTTAGGAAGAAGTTACAAGTTTAAAAAATAAATCTACCAATGTAAATGACATTGGCACATTTTTTTTTTTTCAAAAAAACGAATGTTTAGCTAGTATGTGCTGTCACTAAAATGCTATCGGCTTTTATCAATAGAATTAACTTTATAGCTATATTTGTTGCATTAATTTAGTAAAGTAAATACTGAAGTTTATTTGTATTGATTTGGTGTTCTGCTTCTGTGACGATTTTGTTACTTCCCACTGAAGGGTAGAGGCTATCTCTCAGAGAGAGAGGATGGGCATCATCACCCAGCATGCCCATCATGGACTGGTGATTTCGAGAGCTGAGTTACAAGCACACTGACCCTAAATGATTTAAACGCGGGAAGGCGGATCCTTCACTCGGTATAATTTGATCATAATTCCATTTTAGGAACGTACGCAGCTGACATGTCACTCAGCTATAAGGATGAGATTGCCTTAACAAACTTTAATATGTATTAACTAATATTATTTTTTATTATTATTTGGATTCATATTATTCACTTTTTAACGTATCAAAAAAAATACGAAACTTCCACACAACACAATCACTTGTGCTAGTCACAAACATCGAAATACACCCGGACTGGGGCCATTTGTACAAATGTAAGGCGGCCCCCAGTGGGAATCGAACCCACGACTTCCGGCATCGTAATCAGACGTGATACCGCTAGACCAACGAGGCAGTCAACAATATGCACTTCTTCCATTGCTGGTTCTAGATGGGATCTGATTGCCCTTTAATAACCGTCAGTGCGTTTCAGCCCTTAAACGATATCAAAACAAAAGACCCTCCTCTTTTAATTGTTACCTTAATTAACACATCACATTCTACAGTCAGTCGAACAAAATGTTCCGGGGTACCTCAAAATACGGAATTCCTGAAACGACTTTTGTTCTACGACTTTGAATTGTTATTTTTTTAGGGTTCCGTATCCAAAGGGGTAGAGGACCTTTAGAGAGAACCTTCACTTCACCGATGTCATGTATGTTTTCTTGTTGGTTTCTATAGATGGCGTTGTTCTCACTGTACCTAATCTATCTTGTCTCGATCTTTGTCTAATGTTGTATAGATAATGGTACGGAACCCTTCGTGCGCGAGTCGGACTCGCACAAGGCCGGCTTTTTTGTTTACATAAATTTTCAATATTGGTTTTATTTCATTTTACTGATTTCCGTGTCCTGATTTTAGTGATACCCTTTTATAGGGACGGCAAGGGACGTCCCAGGCGGACATGCTTCGACCAAATAGGGTATGTATTAGCAAACGGCAAGATAAAAAGTACCCGAAACCGGCGTGCGCGCATGCAACGACTAATGAATGTTTATGAAGCGAAAGAGGTCTGTCAGGATCGTGGCAAGTGGCAGACCCTGGTCTCAGCCTACCCGTCCGGGATACAGGCTTGTGTTTATGTTATGTAATGTACGCTTTGATACATAAATACTTAAAATCATATTTTCCATAAAGAATGGACATATTTTTTTTTAGTACAATGATATACAATTGGAGGCCTAATCGCTTAGAGCGATCTCTTCCGGACAACCTTTACGCTTAACACACTCAACCAATGACGCAGCCTCCAGTGCATCATTGGTTGAGTGTGTTAAGCGTAAAGGTTGTCCGGAAGAGATCGCTCTAAGTGATTAGGCCTCCAATTGTATAACATTATCTACATTTGTGCAATAAAGTGTTCTCTACATATCTATCTCTAAAGCGTGAATTTAATAAAATAAAAAATACTGCGATTTCGGAAAATTTCAGTCTAAAAAAAAAACATTACACCGAAGGTAGTTGAGGAATACAAACTAAATGACGTGCTTACGAAAATTTTAGTTCTAAAGTAACATAAGATAATAGAAATTTGTGAAGTTGTAGTAGCAATACCTACCACTAGCTAACCTGTGAAGGAAAACATCGGGAGGAAACCTGAGTGCCTGAGGTGTTCACATACCACAGCGCTTGAAATTGCCGCTCCGCGGGGGGCACGCGTGGTAATTAAGCCCATACTCTCTCCCTCAGAGAAGGCCTGTGCCTGCAATGGGACAATGATACATAAAAAAATGCACGTTTCAGCCATTGCACATTCTGGAGTTCCGTGAACAATGTAGACTCGTCGTGTAGCTTGATACCGAATTCCGAAATGTACTAGGTATTTAATTTAATAAATATGTCTTTTTTAATGCTTGTTGAGTTTTGGAGTCAGTTTTTTTTGGTATTTCAAATTCAATCTAGGAAGCCTTTACTCAAAATTTCACCTTTCGAGACTAGCATAAGTTCATGGAAGTATATCACAAGTCATGTTACGCGCACTGTAACACTCACAGAACATTTTTCTCTGTTCTGTGATAACACTATTGGGCGAATGGAATTGAAACGGCTAGTAATAAAATAGCTCTGGATTGAGCCATATATTTTGGACGATTCTATTTAGAAACCACCAGAAAACACGTACCCAATCCGGCGCAGTTATAAATTTTAAAGTGACTTTTAGGTAAACGAGCATTTTAACCCCGCTCCTATACACAGTGCTAGCTACCGGGGTAATAAATCAATCAAAACGCCACTTGACTGAACTTGTAGGTTAAATAAATAAAATACAGGAGTGAATTTCCTACACAGGGTTAAATTTTAGCAGAGCATTGCGGCAGCATGTCTGGAAAGCTTTGCTTACATTACTAAAATACTCTTTAGTAGTACCTGCATTTTACACATTTTTAAACATTTTCTATTTCTATTTCATGGGAAGTGGTATATTATTTCACACGCACAGCCGACAGCACATCAACCTTTACATCCGTGCACTCTACTCAGTTACGTTACGTGCACTCTACTCAGTTACGTTACGTGCACTCTACTCAGTTACGTTACGTGCACTCTACTCAGTTACGTTACGTGCACTCTACTCAGTTACGTTACGTGCACTCTACTCAGTTACGTTACGTGTACTCTACTCAGTTACGTTACGTGCACTCTACTCAGTTACGTTACGTGCACTCTACTCAGTTACGTTACGTGCACTCTACTCAGTTACGTTACGTGCACTCTACTCAGTTACGTTACGGGCGACTTTCTAAAGTGTGGGGGTTAATTTACTGTAGACTGTACCTACATGTTGATTAAACCATTATAATAATAATAACTTCCACACAATACAATCACTTGACCTGGTCTAGTATACCCTAGGATACCCTGTGCTATGGTATATCGTAATGAGGGATTATCTTTTTTATTTTTGTTTTAATTATTACCTAATCGTTGCATAGATGGCGCTGAACTTGATAAGTTACTGCAAGGAACGGATAGTCACATAATTTTTGAATTTTACTAGCATGTAATTTTTAGATCATAAAACGAAACTTGCATGTCATTGTCACATCACAAATAAATATCGTCCCGAATTGATCCATTCACATGGAATTGATCCATGAAAGTCAATGGATATTGCGATATCCGACGTCAATGGATATCGCAATATCCATTACTTACAATATCGGTTACTTACAAACTCAGAAATTAAAAATGTATTTCAACGTGAAGAACTTACATGGAGTCGTGGGCATGATCATCGTTCCGGGGCATGCCTGATGCACAGGATTTTCCTGGCAGCGGAAAAACGCTGCTAGCATCATAGAATCTTTTGGGTCGGGGGTGTCCCGAAACGGGACATGTTTGTGATGTCGTTGTTTCTGGTTCCCACGACACAAGGTATCTTAGTGTGGGGCCAGAAGCAATGTATGTGCCTGTATGTAAATATTTATGTTTATTTTATTTTTATGTTTTGCTTCTAAGTTCCTTGTATAATATGACGTAGTTTTCTTTGAATGTTCGGATTTGTGTTGACTATTTTTGCACTAATAAAGTGAAATTTGTGTTATTTACATTCTGTTTGTTGAATTTCAATTTACAATGTTAGCTGCTGCCTTTGGGTTGATTTTGTAGTGAAGAAAATGGCAGCTTAAAAAACTCCACTCTGACCATATTATCTGATATCATAGTAGTTTATTTTTATTTATTGAAAGAAAGCAAACAATTGTACAATATAGTTACAAGACAAAACAATCTTACATGGATATATATGTTACAGCCAAAGTAATAAATCTGGATATTATACATAATGACTGGTCATTATATATAATGTCTACTCAGTTTAGATAAAGTGATAATCAACACAAAATTAATCACATTTACTAGCAATTTTATTTAATATCATATTAATATCATAATGTAGGGTACCTATGACTTTTCCATGCACCAACCTTGTTTAAGTTTGACACAAAACTAAGTTTTTTAGTGAATATTTTTTTTCGCTTTTATATAAAAAAAAAGAACTAACACCCGAAGTTTCAGGATGGAGCGTCGCTGCGCTCCGCTCCATCCTGGAACTTCGAACCTATTTTTGCTTATGTGTACTGACCTAACAAACAAAATGCGAAATATAAATTTAATCAAACAATTATTTGCTATATAACACTTGCCAAAATAAAACGTTAGCATAATAATTTATTACTTTGTCTAGTGAATTTGGCTATTATATATAATGACCAGTCATTATGTATAATAGCTATTTAATAACTTTGGCTGTAACATATATATATGTAATTGTACAACCAGTGGCGTTTTCTATAGATTAATACAAAGACATATTAATGAACAGAAAAACTCACAGCGATGCATTAGCAATTATTAAACAACAGTCAAAGAGGAAATTAGTGCAATTAGTTGGTACGAGAAACTACCTGACAATATCCCATGAGTGCAATAAACAACTTGCAATGCATTAGTCACATCTTACAAAAGCAGCTCACGCCTGTATCCTGGAGGGAGAGGCAGTGACCAGTGTTTACCTCTTGTCACGATCCTGAGAAACCTCTTTCGCTTCAGCAACTTCGAGGTTCTTCACGAAAAAGGAAAATAAGTTATTATTCGATTCGGGAGCCCCCCGAGTATTCATACACCCTGTAGGTATTCATCATCATCATCATCATCAGCCATTTAACGTCCACTGCAGGACACATGCCTCCCTCATGGTTTTCCTAACCATGAGGGGTTTTGCCATAATCGCCACGCTTGGCAGGCGGATTGGCGATCGCAGTATGCGGTAGGAATCTCAGAAAGACGCTGCTGCCCGTCTCCTGGTAGTGTATTTCCTTAGTCGCCTTCTACGACATCCACGGAAGGAAATGGAGTGATGCTATTCTTAATCCGGCACCACACGGATGTTGTAGGTATTCACAGCATTGCAAATATAAGGTGTTGATTTGTCAAGTAACGCCCGACTCAGGGTACTGTGATAACCCGGATTTAAGGGCAAATATTACTTTTTTTCGCTCGTAGCCTCGGCTGCCTGAGTGATCTTAAACGATCACGAAGGTTAAGCAACACTGGGCGCGTTCAGTGCATGGATGGGTCGCCGTCTATGCCTAACGCTAGTGGCATTTTTCCGAGTGGTTCCGTGCTTCGCAAGGCACGTTAAGCTGTTGGTGCCGGCTGCCGTCGATAGATGGCAGTCGTTAAGCCAAGTCAGAGGCCTTAGGGCGGCTTGACAACTTCTGACAGTAGACGAGCCACTAGTCTACAAGCCTCCACCAATCCGGACTTGGCCCCCGTGGTGGAGTATGGCCTATACCTTCCTCAGGGAAGAGACCCGTGCCCCTCGGTGGGGACATAATGGGTTGATGATGATGATTACTTTTTTTTATATCATCTAGCTAGGGATCGACTGACATCTAAAACAAAACGTAACGATTCCCTACAAAATATTCAAAATCCGACTAGCCAGCTATGCCGGCCAGCTACTATAAAGAGGAATCGTTACAGTCCTTTCTACTCATCAATACGAACAACTTTTACTATGGGACCAACCTCAGGGACCAACTCTAAAATCCTTTAGAAAAACCGGTGTTCCATATATTTTGTTTAGTAGGCATCGAATTTTAGTATGGCACAGCTGTTTTTTCGCGATTTCGAGGCCGAGCGGATAGTAAAAGTTGTTCGTGTTGATGAGTAGAAAGTAGAAAGTCGGGCGTTACTTTACAAATCACTAAGACTCCGCTCTCCGTCCGTCCGTCTGTTACCAGGCTGTATGTCATGGACCGTGATAGTTAAACGGTTGCAATTTTCACAGATGATGTATTTCTGTTGCCGCTATAACAACAAATACTAAAAAGAGAATAAAAAAAATATTTAAGGGGGGCTCCCATACAACAAACGTGATTTTTTAGTTATGTGAACACCTCAGACACTCAAATTTCCTCACGATGTTTTCCTTCACAGTCAGCAAGTGGTATTGCTACCACAACTTCACAAATGTACATAACTTAGGAAACAAGTCATTGGTAAATGCCGGGATTCAAACTCATGACTTCCCGAATGTAAGGCCGGCGTTCTACCGCTACGCTACCACCGCTCTGTAATATAAAGGGGAATGTTTCCGTCTCGCTTGAAACAAAAACATTTTATTCTTCTATTTTGGGTCCTAATAGTTTCACTCCCTGAGGTATTTCTTAATTAATGATTCTGTGAACTGTAGCGCTCTGGAAAATGCTGAGTTATTTTTGTAATACTTTGATAACAATTACTTAAGGTACCCCAGGGAGTAACACCAGCACCACCGAGGAAAAAATCATATCATTTATAGATCGAATTTGCAAAAAGTGTCCGTACAATCTCTCAGTCATGTCAATAGTGATTTTTAGGACCCATGACAGAAACCTAGGACTAGATAGCATTAACACCAAAAACGGCCGCTTTTGGCATAAAGTTATTGTTCCCAGGACCTGGGAGGCTGGTCCCATGGACCCGTTTTTGGTCCCAGGTTCGTGATCCTAGGTTTTTTGTCGTGGGTCCTAAAAGTCATTATTAACATGATTGAGAGATTGTACGGACACTTTTTGCAAATTCGATCTGTAAAAATGAGTCGAGTCGGTTGGTTTGTTTTATTACAGTTTTTTTTTAATTCTGCCTTTTTAGTGATTTTTTTAAATTATTTGTTGGATTTATGCTGGTTTCACATAGCCTATGACACACGCGCAAACACGACGAATCGATGGAGATCTTATTCGTCAAAATCTGACTATTGGTTAGAATCGGACATATTTACGTACATACGAGTTAAACACATAACCCTCCTTTTGGGCTCCGCCGGAGTCCGGTAAAAACCGGTTTATTCATTAACCACTCGTCTGCCGCGACACAGATCTGTGTCCAACTTAGTATGGGCCACCTATACGTTGCGTTCCGCGAGGGCAAATCAGGAGTTAACAGAGAAAAAGTAGATTTTTTAACCGGTTTGTTGAATCAATGCTCACCTCCTTACAGTTAGGTGCAGGAATCGAACCTATGGACTATCTCTGTCTATAGATAAATATCCTAACTTCTGCAATGGGGGGCAATACTTTCATTTTTACATAAGGGTTCAGTCTGGGTACTTTTCTTTTATCTGAGATGTCCTTGTCTGGTTACCATATGACAAGGTATCCCTTTTGGGACCAGAAGTGGATGTTAAGTTAAGTTGTTCAATTTAATTACTCGGTAAAAATCTCTCAGTTTCTCTTTATTTCAGAGGCCCCGAGCTATACGTTTTCACAAATTCACTTCCCACTTCCGTTCTACTGCATCAGACGTGACTTAAACGCGCCCCTAGAAAGACCTAACGATCAGCGCTAAAGACGCTGATGAGGCGCTTATAGTTCATCATCATCTTCATCAGCCATTTGGCGCCCACTGTTCTGGGTCCAATTCCTTATGGGTTTCCATGCTTCCCGGTCTTGTCCGTCCGCATCCAGTGACTCCCTGCCACCGTAACCAGGTCGTCAATCTGGTGGGTGGCCAGCCCACGGTGTGTCGTCCGATCCGCGGTCGCCAGGTCAGAACTTGGTTGAACTTGAACGGTTATTGTTGCCTGGAAAAAAATCTTTGATTTATTTAATTTCTGTTAATGTAATTTTTATTTACAATAAAGAATATTCTGTCGATCTACCTAAGGAAAAATCTAAAGTGGCTCCAGGCTACGTCCACACAAATTCACTTCCCACTTCCATTTTCAGTTCCACTGCAGTTGACCTGATGTAAACGCGCCCCTAGAAAGAGCTTACGGTCAGCGCTAACATTTTCCACTTTGTTCCTTTCAGCGGTCGGAAGCAGTTAAGTAACTTACTTAGCTATTCTTTAACACAATAAAATTAACGCTCCATACTTTGGGGCGAAAGGCACTTAGTTGGAACGATGTGGCCAGTCATCTTGTACTGGCAAAGTTCACTTCTATGCAAATGGTATTGCCTGGTAAAGAGCCCGTAGCAATACATAATAATAGGGGTTAAAGTATGAAATTGCCGTTTTATTGCAATAGGTTCTTTGAATTGACATAGAATCTTCATGGTTTGAGGTTTTCGAATGAAACTTTTTTCAAATGGTTTCTATAATGTTCTTTTTTAAAAAAATGTGAAACATTTGAATATCGACTTTCAATTGTTTTTTTTATTCAATTTAGAAAAGAAAGATGGATACTGCGAAAATTCGAGTGATTTTTGAATACGAGTTCCGACGCGGAACTAACGCGGCAGAAACAGCCCGCAATATCAATGCTGCGTTTGGAGAGGGGTCTACTAATGAACGCACCGTGCGATTTTGGTTTAAACGCTTTCGTGATGGAAATTTCGACTTAAAGAACGAGCCACGAGGAAGACCGCCCACACAGGTGAATAACGATGAATTAAGAGAGATAGTGGAAGCCGACCCTAGTCAAACTACCCAGGAATTAGCGGCATGGTTTAACGTTACCTTACCCACAATATTAACTCACTTGCGTCAAATCAATAAAATAAAAAAATGGGTGCCTCATAATCACTGGAATTTTCGCAGTATCCATCTTTCTTGTCTAAATTGAATAACAAAAACAATTGAAAGTCGATATTCAAATGTTTCACATTTTTTTAAAAAAAGAACATCATAGAAACCATTTGAAAAAAGTTTCATTCGAAAACCTCAAACCATGAAGATTCTATGTAAATTCAAAGAACCTATTGCAATAAAACGGCAATTTCATACTTTAACCCTTAATATTAAGACAACTTTCTTACACCATACCTATCAGAGCCTAACTCACATGTATATACCTTAAAACAAGAAATGGCCTGTTTTATAACAGGAACATGGGGACGGGCGTAGAAGTGACGTCCTAAGGATGGATGATGTGACGTCATAACTAGACCAGGGGCGCGACCACGTAAGTCCTCAACTGTATGGAGTTGTCTGATTTAGCCTACACCGAACTGTCAAATACATACAATATTTTGACTCTTTGGAGTCGTCTAAATGCTAAGCTCGATAGAGTGAACAGTTACATAACACAAGGGCAGTCCCCTCTTTTGAAATTAAAGTAGGCTTTTGCATGATCCAGAGATCATGACAAATTCATCCACACCTGTCCTAAGTTTATATCAGTTGTGACCACGGTATACGTGAAAGAGACGATTTTTAGAGTTCCGTACCCAAAGGGTAAGGGCCCTATTATTAAGACTCCGCTGCTCAAACGTCCGTCTGTCAGCAGGCTGTGGCTCATGAACCGCGATAGCTAGACAATTGAAATTTTCACAGATGATTTACTTCTGTTGCCGCTATAACAGGAAATACTAAAAACAGAATAAAATAATAAAAAAAAGAAAATATTTTTTTTTTATATAATGTAACGGTTTGCTTTCGTTTGAACTTTACAAGCGGAATCGAAGCCCTGAGGCCTAATCACGCGCACCAAATCCTGTCGGATCCTTAACGTTTGCAAAAGCACATTGTAGCTGCCGTGGTCACGGGCAGACTTCATTGGCCTAACGAAGCGTTCTATCGCGGAAAGGGTCAAAGAGCACATTGCTGAAGTCAAAAATAGACAGGTAAACAAGTCCGCACTAGCTGAACACCTGTTCGAGGCCGGAAGGAACCACTGCATCGAGCTACATCAACCGAAAGTTCTCTCAACCAATCGACTTTACTATCGAAGGATGGTTCTGGAAACAATTGAAATAAAAAACCGGCCAAGTGCGAGTCGGTCTCGCGCACGAAGGGTTCCGTATCATTATCGATACAACATTTGAATATTTCAAGCGTCTACCTGTTGCCGTTATTAATATCGAGCAAAAAACGGCAAAAACATTACGTTTAATGTATAGGAGCCCCCCTAAAATATTTATTTTATTCTGCTTTTAGTATTTGTTGTTATAGCGGCAACAGAAACACATCATCTGTGAAAATTTCAACTGCCTAGCTATCACGGTTCATGAGATACAGCCTGGTGATAGACAGACAGCCAGACGGACAGACGGACAGACAGACAGACAGACAGACAGACAGACAGACAGACAGCTGGACAGTGAAGTCTTAGTAATAGGGTCCCGTTTGGTACCCTTCGGGAACGGAACCCTAAAAACAACACAACATAATAACATAATACTTATATTATTTTTGTTGCACTAACCCGTACTGAGGACAATTTTAAAAACCTATTTAGAGGCTAAAAATTTCACTCATGCCGGGAATTGAACCCGCGACTTTTGTTTTATGGGCGCCCCCCTTAAATATTTATTCTGTTTTTACTATTTTTTGTTATAGCGGCAACACAAATACATCATCTGTGAAAATTTCAACTGTCTAACTATCACGGTTCATGAGGTACAGACGGACGGACGAACGGACAGTCTTAGTAAAAGGGTACGGAACCCTTACCCTTTGGGTACGGAACCATAAAAAACAAGAATCTAAACAGTTTCAAGCTACCAAGCACTTGGAAACCAGTGTCAAGCAAATACAAATCTCGTGCCTTATTACCGGACCTGACCGCGGACGGAGTGAGTGTTGTGTGTCGGCCCGTTGAGAAATACTTAAGAGTGACCTGAGGGTAGACCACCTACCCTTACTACAATAATTGACTGTACTCGCCACTTCAGCCTACCCGTGACCACGGCAGTTGCAACTTTGCCCAACCGTCGGGAATTAAGGTAATTAAATTTTACTTAATAAATAATCGCGAATCGCGGAATTTAACTATGGAATCGTTCAGCATTTGGTGCGCGTAATACAGTATCATAACTGAGTAGAGCAACACATGCAGTGGTTGATGTACCGTATTATATACCTATGCTATGTTCTCACTTAAAATTCAATGATTCCTGCTAGTCAGCTAAGAGACAGACGATTCCATCAAAATGCAAATGGCATATTACGTTTCGCTTTGGCAAAATAAATCTGTCCCTGGAACTTTTAATTAGTCAACTGATGAATATTGATGGACCCGTTTCAGATTTGCAGGGGACACTCCGATTTTTTAACCCTTCTGGAACCTAAAATAATAAGAATTGTATTAATAACTCCCACACAACATATGACTTGTCCTAGTCCCAAACTAGGATACGGTAATCAGGCAAGGACATCACAAAAATAGAAATAGACACCTAGACTAAGGCCAGTAGGCCTATAATATTAGGTGTATTTATATTAATAATCTATTAGAGCCATTTGATTGTTGAGGTTCAGATGGACTTTTCTTATCATTCATACCATGTATGCTCAAAAAGTAGATGATATTATGTAGGAAGTAGGAACTCCCCGTTGATCTGTATCAGATGTTTTCCTTGTCTACTTGATTAGCAATGTTTTGTTAAATACGAGAGAATATTGTGTGTCATTTCAATTTAGAAATCAATGATGAATACATCATGAAACATTTCATCATTTTTGATAAACTTGCCATGTTGGTCCGTAACTTTTTACAGACCAAGTAAATGCGTTTGCGAAATATTAAGCTTTTAAGCGCAATTTTTTTGTTAAAGTAGGGTGTCTTCCGGCCTGCCTCTCCCAGCTAAACGGCTGTTTATAAAAACGTGAAAAATTAGTACAATCAACCGTTTCTGGTAACACTACTATAATTATCTGAACTATATACGAGCATCGCGAGTCATTGAGAGGTAACTTGAGTATATGTGTGTATAGGTAAGCGCAGCGTAGGACGACCAGCCACAAGATGGACAGATGACCTCATCCAAGTGGCAGTCATAATAAGTTACTCTATGGTGGCAGTAACACGCTGAATGCAAGCCGCTTCCAACAGGTCTTTTTGGAAATAAATGGAGGAGGCCTACGTCCAGCAGTGGACTTCTTGTGGCTGAATGATGATGATGATAGGTGTGTTCGCTCCAATACATTGTTTGATTTCGATCAGCGTATCAAATTAAGTTGATAAGTACATTTTTTTTATGTAGCCTATATATACGTCCCACTGGAGAGCACAGGCCGTCCCTCAGAGAGATAGTATGGGATTAATCACTGCGGATTGGCGCTGAGGTAGGTGAACACCTCAGACACTCAGGTTTTCTCCTTCGCAGTTAGTGAGTGGTATTGCTGCTACAACTTCACAAATGTACGTAACTTAGAAAACAAAGGATTCAAACCCACGGCCTCCCGAACGAAGCCAGCGTTCTGCCGCTCCACTACCACCACTTTATTAAGTAATATTCAACAATAAAGAATTCGTACCTCAGGTCAATACCTACTTGCATTTCTTAATAACAAATAATTATTTTCAGATATTTGGTGCAAATACGAATCAGTTTACTGAAGTAGATCCAATAGTTACACAAAGTTGATTGATAGCCAATCGCATGGATGGGAAAGTTTGTATTGGACGTTATTTCGTCGATGTTCGATTCCTCTGATGTTATTGTTGATTTTCCTGTTTCCCTGTTATAATTGTTGGCGGTTCAAAAAATGTGTGAAGCACACTTTGTGCCAAAAAAGCTACTATAACATTAAAGATTATTTAGATGACAATGACGTCTGGAATTAAAGCCAGTTCAATGCATGAGTTTTAGAACATTTATATAAATCCTGTAAATTAAGTTCTTGAAAAGACTAAGTTAGGAGGTTTTTTGTCCATTTTTTCTCCAAAATGATCTAGATTTTGAAATGGACACCTAGTTTAACTTGGATGATAATGAGAATGGGAGTGTTAGCCAGCAAGATCTCGTTTTCTGTGAAAGTGGGCATCGGAGATATGGAAAGAAAAGTGGTGACCCACCTTCGCTCTATTACCCGCTTTTGGTCGAAAACGCGATCTCAAACTGTTACCGCCTTCACCGCTTGTAGGTACTTCCAGCTTATGCTATCAATAAAATATCTAATTTATAGTTTTCAACATCAGGTAATGCCCGTCACGCTGAAAAACATTCATTTTCACTATTTCGGAGCGTGATACTCGAAAGCTTAGTAGAATTTCGAAAATATGTATAAGGCAAAAGTTGCAGGAAAATTTATTAGCTTTCATTACGTAGAAGACACTTTTTCTCTACAACGCACCGTTTTAAAGATATTAGCGAAAAACTCAAAAATGGGAACATTGACCCCCTCCCCCCAGCCCGGCGCCCCCCCTAGAGGCGGGGATTTTTAGTATGTTTACCCTTTGGGCAACTTGAACACATTTCTGAAGAAATTGCTTAGGTTACCGCTCAAGCACTCTACAACGGCTTTTGGATTATTCTTTAAACGAACTATTGAGAAATAAACAAAAAATAAATTGACCAAGTGCTAGTTGAACTCACGCACCGAGGGCACCGTATCACTGAACAATATACAGGGTTTTTTTTCTAAAATGGCCAATCCCTTTAACAAGTCCGTTTGGGTTTGTAATTTAGAACCACTTTTGTTCTACCTACTAATATTGAAAATTTTATCTTTGATTTACATTAAAAACGGTTTTTTCTACTTTGTGACGCTGATTGATAGACAAACCATATGTGTAGAATTGACACTCTTATATGTAGGAGATTGAAAGTGATGAGAGCGGTAGAGTGCGTAAAGATGAAAGATGGTCAGAGTGAAAAGATGGTCAGAGTGGAGTTTTTTTTCCCGCTGCCTTTTTCTGCACTTCAAATACGGCCCGAAGGCAGCGGCTAACATAGTCCATAGTAACACTTTGAAATTAAAATTTAGCAATCAGAATGTAAATTCTTTACGTTGAAATAAACTATTGATTTCCGATTTCTAAAAAAGCGAATTCCATTAAATTTTAAAGCCCCTAATATTTCGAAAAACAAAGTTATGAGTAGAAACTCATAGAACACAAATGGTTGCCGAACACAAACTCTGATTAGGGTATCTCAGGAATTGCGTATTTTTTAAATAACCCTGTATTCCTTAGAACTGGTGGTTTTGTTTGTTTTAACAAAACTGATGGTGCAGCTAATGTGCAACAAATTATGTCCCGCAAGCTGTAGGTATGTAAAGGTTTATGTAAGTATATTATTATTAAGTATAAGTATGTAAATGAATATTCATATTCGCACCTACTACCCGTCTCACTTTTCCTTCAGCAACTCTCCATCGTCGGTTGCCTGGAAGAAATTGCTATAAGCAATAAGGCCGCCAATTGTACTGCATGTTTGTAAATATTTCATGTTTGTGTTTTTCCTGGTATAATAAAGAATATTCTTATCTTATCTTATCCTAGACCAAAGGCTGATAATAATAGTACCTACATGCCGGTACCCTGATAACTTATAATATTGCCTTCATGAATATTTCAAATAACCGCTGAACCCCACTGAACTAATATCTGTGAAACTAAAAGCCTTTGCCTCCTTTGAGACACAACAAATAACAGGACACGCGAAGAAAACTATTTTATACGAAACCCTTAATTACGTGGCAGATCAAAGTAGTAAGGCATGTGCGTCATAAATACCTCTCATTTATGTCTCCCATAGTAACAGAAAATTCACTCGTATTGTCTATCCTTAAAGTCTGTATTCCTCCATCGATGATGCGAAATAAACAATTTAGGAATTTCGTGGAAAATCGAGACATGTGCGACGTTATGATTTTCGGTTAACGATACCCAATTTGGACTAGCAAATGTTATTTTGGGGTGTCTGCAGCATAACCTTGGCAGCTGTTTGCAACAGCCCTACAATTTAATACTTTATTCAGATACTCAAATTTACATGTGGCAATGTTGTGTGTGCATGCTTTAGACCACAACTTACGAGGGGTGTTCAAAGTATTCTCCGTATAGATATGAAAGAAAAACCTGAAATAATTTTATTTTTCTATGTAGTCCCCTGCAATTTCAGTACACTTACTAGATCGCGAAATCATCTTTATCATACCCCGCAAAAAATAATTTTTATCACATCTATTCGAAAAGACCTAGTTCGTTCCCCGGGAACAGGGACTAAAATGCGTTTTTATTCCCTGAGGGAATAAAAGTGATTAGAATTTGGAACGCGCATGTTGCTATTGTTGCTAAGTTCACAGCGCAACATTGTTCACGAACACGAACAATGTTGCACAAATTGCTGGCTGTTTAACAGAAAACCGCGCGCGAGCAAAACTGAAAAAAGGCGCCTAATGCATTCCGTCTTTTCGTTTCTCTAATTGTCATTGTTATTTTTACTAGAGTAAAAATGAGTGCGTCTTCAAGCAGTGATAACGAAATATTAACTCCGGAGTGTATCGTATCAGACGCTAACAATGTGATACAAAATAAATAACACTATTCATAATATGGTTGCGTTCACTTATTGTCTCATAGAGGGTGATAAAAAGTAGAGTGTCCACCTCTGGAGTAAAACTATTTTTAAGCTCGAGTGGTGTATTATAACAAAGAAACACTCTCGCCTTTAAAAATAGTATTTTACTCCCTCGGTAAATAATCTACTATTTCGTCCTTCTGTGAAAAATGATCATTTATGGCCGCTTTGAGCTCTTCATCGTCCGAAAATCGCTTTCCACGAAGCTCTTTTTCCAGGTTAGGGAACAAAAAATAGTCGCTAGGTGCCAGGTCTGGGCTGTACGGTGGACGATTAATTTCTTGGAAACCACACTCCTGAATAGCAACCTTGACAACGCGCTGAATGAACGGGTGCGTTGTCATGGAGCAGTAAGGTCAACATTTTCGCGTCCGCCATTTTGTTGCACTCGAAGCAAGATTGTGAAAAAACGTATTATGACAAACCGCCGAAAATAAGTTGTCACCTTGGATAATGTCATAAGAGAACCATAGACAAAAACTACCCTCATTACTAACAAAAAAGTTCACATACCGAGAATACTTTGAACGCCCTATGTAGTACTAATGCCTTATTATTACTTTTATATCGTGTAATGGTTGTGATCTGTTTTGTACACCAAATAAAATAAAATTAAATAAATAAATAAAAAGCTGCTGTTAGGTGTATCTATGGAAGAAACGCATACGGAACTGCCAAATAAACAGTAGGTACTTACCTATAATAAAAAACTGGTCAAGTGCGAGTTGGACTCGCGCGCCAAGGGTTCCGTACCTTTATCTATACAACATTTAAATGTTTGTGTCTACCTGTTGCCGTTATTAAAATCGAGCAAAAATACTGGCAAAAAAATCAAGTTTGTTGTATGGGAATAGTATATTTCATTACAAGTGTGGAAAGGCTGTTATTGCAACGAGTTCCGACAAATGTCTACCCGAGCCGAGGCGCAGCCGAAGGCGAGGGTTGACAGTCGGAACAAGTTGCAATGACGGTTCCGCACGTGTACTGAACGACTATTTTTAATACAGTTGCGAAAAAATGAAAAACTATTTGCTTTTTTCTCTTCTCTCCACGCAATAAATTCGTCGTATGTAGATATGTAGCGACTTTTTGACTTTTCCGGTAAAATGTTCTCCGAAGCATTTTGTGAAATTATACTGAGTTCCGGTGGTGTTAAATCAAAAAAACTAGGGTCGAAATTACTCATTTTGTGCAACAAACAACTAAACTCGCAAAGAAAATTTCTGAAAAATGGCGCCAACCGTAGAATATAAGCAGTTTTTTTTTCTTCTTCACCCATTCTGGTAGGCAAAGGAAACTATGCCCAATTGCCCATACAGCCAAGTCTTCAGTAGAAGTTTTTTATTGATATGAAATGAAAATGAAATTTAATGAGATGAAATTAAAAGAAACCTAACCAAACTCATTCAATCAAATAATTAAATCTGATATTGAAACAAATTAGTAGCTTCTTTTTAGAAATATACGTATTTGCATGAATCATAAAAACTTCTATGATTTTTTTTTAGTAAAAACTTCATGGTTGGTTATTCTTTTTAATAGACATTATTTTGACAGTTGGGAAAGAGAACGCACGAGTGCGGGAAAGGTAAAAAAAAAAGCACGAGTGTGTAATAGCCCACATCCCGAACGCTATACGTCCCTGCAATACGCCACTTTTTGAGCAACTGTATTAAAAATATATTTATTAAATTTTTATTTTATTCTGTTTTTAGTTTTTGTTGTTATAGCGGTAACAGAAATACATAATCTGTGAAAAGTTACTCTGTCTAACTATCACGGTTCATGAGATACAACCTGGTGACAGACAGACGGACGGACAGCCGAGTCTCAGTAATAGGGTCCCTTACCCTTTGGTTACGGAACCCTAAAAATCACTGTTTAGGGCTTGTACCGCGTCGTTATTCCGTCTCGATCGCACATTCTATCATTTCATTCTGTATTTGTGTATTTCTTCACTGTGTATTTTATTTATTTTTGCAGGTATTTAGTTTATGCTGGTTATTTATTCATGATGTAATTGGTTATTTAGGATTTTTGTAGTTTATACAGTTTAATTTTGTATGTATTTATATGTGTGGGTTGCCTTCGTTCGTGGTTGGCTCCACACGTATTGACTTGTCTTTCCTGTGGGCTAGGCCGTTAGGATGGTATAGGTGTTGAGCAAGCCTACTCTACCTGAAAAACAATGTCCCAGGCACTGCAGCGTCCGAGTGGTCCTTTTACCTATCTAGTGTTAGTGAAAGTGCTACTGGATGCTGTATAAATTATCTTATTACGTAGATGCATAGGCCGAAGCATACATGCGTGGGTCTATTTAGACCTGCTTTTTATTGCTTCTCAGACTCTCCAAGGTTTACTGGAGGAAATCTCTTACAGAGATAAGCTCGCCTTTATACATTATTTCTTAAGTAATTTCCTGGTCAATGTTTTGTGTGCAATTAAGATAGATAGATAGAGAACACTTCATCATAAGCAGCCTACATAAGTCCAACTGTAAGGCACAGGCCTTCTCTCAGAGAGAGTGTATGGGAATTAATCACCACGCGTGCCCACCGCGGATTGGCGATTTCAAGCGCTGAGGTATGTGAATAGCTTAGACACCCAGGTTTCCTCACGATGTTATCCTTCACTGTTAGCGAGTGGTATTGCTACTATAATTGCACAAATGTACGTAATTTAGAAAACAACGTCATAGGTACATACCCGCCCTGGGAATCGAACCTGGATCTCTCACGTCCGAGTCCAATTTTCTACCCACTAGGCTACCACCGCTCTTAGCTCGATAAAGAACACTTAACGTGCAATAATGTATTTACGGGCTTACCTGTCTATTGTTAGTTCTTCAAAGTTTATTTCAAATCAATCAAATCAAATCTTTTATTTGTCATTTCATCATGTTTCTAAGTGAGGAAACGCCAGTTAGCCACTTTGTGCGTCTAGCTATAAGTATAAGTCTGTACTATATCATATACATTAAGCTTTTCAATCAAAATTGCTTGAAATTTACGTTTCAAGGCCGGGGCATATTTTTGCGCCTGCCAAAAAGTTTGTAACCTCCTTGTTAATTCTAACTTATTCTTTTTTATTAAGGGCAAGGTAAAAAGTACCCGAAACCGGCGTGCGTGCACGTAACGAAGCGAAAGTGATCTGTCAGGATCGTTGCAAGTGGCAGTCCCTGGTCTCTGCTTACCCCTCTGGGATACAGGCGTGAGTTTATGTATGTATGTAGGTATGTATGTATGTATTATTTTTCTGCCATTCGTCTCTTGTTTTTTCTTCTTGTGAAAATATTTGCGCAAGCAACATGCACAACAACCAAAAACTATTAAAACAATTGTTTCTATCGAAAAGCCGTTGTATTTTTGCTGCGAGGATTTACAGAAGGAATAAATGTCCTCATGTGGCGACCGTGACAGGACGAAAGAAATATAGCGCCGTCAGTCATCGACTGACGATCGATAGACCGATCACTGGCCAGTAAAAAATGTGCAACAAAAATCAACGCAACAACAAACAATAACAAAAATATCGATAAAGAATAGTCTTTCGGTGGTAGCCTAGTGGGTAGAACGTTGGACTCGGAAGCGAGAGACCCAAGTTAGACTAACAGCGTGGGCATGTACCTATGACTTTATTTTCTACGTTATGTACATTTGTGAAGTTATACTAGCAATACCACTCGCTAACGGTGAAGGAAAACATCGTGAGGAAACCTGAGTGTCTGAGCCATTTACATACCTCAGCGCTTGAAATCGCCAATCCGCGATGGGCACGCGTGGTGATTAAGCCCATACTCTCTCCCCCTGAGAGGAGGCCTGTGCCCTACAGCAAGACCTGTATAGGCTACTTATGTACTCTTTCGGTGTACAAAAAATAATATTCTATCTATCTTAACTTTATAACTCGTTCAGTTGGTCTAACGTTAAAAAACGTTAACTTGATATCATCATCATCATCATCAGACATTTGACGCCCACTGCAGGACACAGGCCTCCCTCATGGTTTTCATAACCATGAAGGGTTTTGCCATAATCGCCACGCTTGGCAGGCGGGTTGGCGATCGCAGTATGCGGTTGGAATCTCAGTAAGACGCTGCTGCCCGTCTCCTGCTAATGTATTTCCTTTGTCGCCTTCTACGACATCCACGGAAGGAAATGGAGTAACCCTATTGTTAATCCGGCGCCACACGGCAACTTGATATCTTTTATTAAAATACCCTAAAGTGCCCTTTCACTCAAAAACCGGATCCAATTCTTTGAAATATTTGAAGCCTCTACATGTAAATCCTCGGACACTCGCTTTAGAACGCAACGGCAAAGAAGATAAAGATCCTTTGTATAGAATCTGTCATCTGACCTGTAGCCGGTATTCGCAAGCATTCGGTAAAGTTACCGACCGATAAGTAACCATTTTTCGTGGTGTGTGATTTAAAGGAGCTTCATTTATTAGAGCAAAGAGTAATTCAGGATAATTTGGGGAGGGTCTTATAACTGTATCCTATCATCCAAGATGGTAAATGTAACCTCCAAGTACAATAGAAGTTATTTTATTTGCAATACTTCAAAGACACACACGCTGTAAACTCCGTAAGCAACGGTCCAATCATGAGTGATGACAGGGCCCTATTTCATAAAACTAAAACTCATGGTTTACTAAGACAATTTGATTAATTAACTCTACAACACAGAATAACTAAGAGGAAAAAAGGAATCCTTATAAACTAGGAAATTTAGTTTTATGAAACCAAATTGCATTGCCAGCGCCAAGCCTCGTTCGCCAAATGAATAATCGAAATATTAATGATAATTATCTGCTTATAATTATTCAATAAGCATTATTTTTTATTTATTTATAAAGAGTTAATACATGTTTCTTGAAAGCAAATCATTCGCCAAACTGCCAAATCTAGAAGTTCTGGTGTCCATTATACACAATTTTTGGGCCGAGGGTTAGTTTTTTTATAACCTGCATCGTTAACGCTTATCGCTTTCAACTTATGCTTGTTGTGGTAAGAATAGCGAGCCCATCCGCTGGCTCCGCAAAACCGAGACCTTTTTCGCAAAGGTTCGGAAAGGATTGAATGGCGTCGTTAAAACGATTTTATTTAAATGCAAAACTGTTCGTCCGTCTATAGAGCCCTGGGCTAAAGGAAAGTGCTTTTAGGGTCCTTGGCCGAGCGAGTAGGGCTTTAGGCACACCTGTCGAATTATCTGGAGATCGACCTGTGCCCTTCTAGGCGGAGAGGAATTTACGCTATTATAGAAACGCGTCTGTCTGCTGTCGCAGGTTTTCGAAGACCTTTAGATCTTTATGACTGCCTCGTTGCCCTAGCGGCATTACGTTTGATTACTGTGCCGCAAGTCGTGGGTTCGATTCCCCACTGGGGGCCGCCGTACATTTGTACAAATGGCCTCAGACTGTGTGTACTTCCATGTTTGTGATGTCGTTGCCCGATAAAATAGCACAGGGTAGCCTAGTTTGGGACTAGGACAAGTGATTGTGTTGTGTGGAAATTAAGTTATTATGTAAGTTGAGTCTTGTTAATAATACTGTCGCTTCACTTGCCTCGCATATTTGCCGACGATTTATAATACGTTACAGGTTTTCGTCAGAAAACTTGGCAATGGATAGTTAATATTTGCCAAATACGCAAATACTAGTGGTATGGCTCCTCCTACCGGTAGGAAGGACATATTGGTCCTCGTGCTCCTACCAGTAGGAGAACCGAGTAGGAGCAAGTGGAAACGCCGGTGTATGATTTTTCGGTATAAAAAATAGCCTATGTGCTAATACAGACTATAATCTATCTCAGTGCAAAATTTCATCCGGATAACAAACATCCATCCATACATACAAACTTTCACGTTTATAATATTAGTAAGGATTGCGGTAGAAGTTTTTCTCTCTTTCTACTTATTTCTGTTTTCTCCTCTCTTTCTTTTATTTCACAATGAACAACCAATCAACCAACGGGCGTGTAGGGCACGGTTTCGTTACTGGCGAATTTGCTAAGGTATTTTCTGTCTTTCTTTTGTCACCATAATCAACTACGTAAAAACCAATTTTAAGCTGTTTTCATTTCCCCTTCTTACCAAAGGGACCACCTGGGTGAACCATGGGATTTTTTTTTCAACGGACCACCTTTTTTCACGTGGATCATCCACATTCACTTATGATTTTTTTTTTCCACCGTAAACCTTGATATTGAAACTCTTCAGTCTGAGGTGGACTGTCAACAATAAAAACAAATTACCTTTTTATGGTTTTATCATAGGCCTCCTCCATGGATTTCCAAAAAGACCGGTTGGAAGCGGCCTGCATCCAGCGCCTTGGAAATCCATGGAGGAGGCCTATGTCCACCAGTGGACTTCTTGTGGCTGAATGATGATGATGATGATGATGATAATGATTGTTTTATCAGAGAGGTGAACCGTTGTAAAAAAAATCCCACGGTTTACCCAGGTGCTAGGTGGTCTGAGGAGGTAGACCATGAGTAAGAAGGGTTCATTTCCAATACTTACCAATGAAAAAGAAAACTTCTATGTTATTTTTTCCAAACTCTTTCGAAGCACGATGACACGACGCGTCATATACAATCAAATTCAAATAAAAAATACTCTCTAAAAACGGAATCAATTCGTGGAATTCACATCCGCTTTTTGTAGTGCAGATTGTTCTGCAAAGAAACATGGTGGTTTCTTTGTAAAGTGTCACATAGTCATTTTATTTATTTGTGGAGGTCCTGCCTGGAAACAACTTCTAGCAAGTTGTTTTCGTTGAATTATTTCCAAGTTGTTTTCAGTTTATTATTTCTTCAGTATCGAGTTTTACTTGTCCAAAAGCATAAAGGCCGGTTTCCGAATTGAGAATTTCACTAAGTAAATACCTGAGTAACGTTCTGTCACGCGGTTTTCTGAGAAATTCAATGAGACAGCACTGCAGTTAACTATTTACTTAGCGAAATTCTCAATTGAGAAACTGGCCATTAGTACGAGAATCTCTTGAATCTGTTGAGGGTTATTCTTATACTCTTACCAATTCACAAATAAATTTAAAGAGTTAAAATTTTAAGTAGTTAAGGAGTAGTGTGGCTATATGAGATACCTACTGCATCACAGCTCCCGTATTTTTTATTAACATATAAGAACATGTTATACAAAATATATTACAATAAGATCCAATTGCTTGATTTGATTCGTTTACAATAAACATAGTCATCACGCGAGCTGATCAAAGGGTGGCCTTCTAAGCGGTGGTCTTCAATAATGTAATTTTTTTGAGCATTTCATGTTATTTTTGTGACAAACCTTGGCTTCTTCCTAACTCCGGAATACAGTTGTGAGCTTATGTACGTAGGTATGTATTTAATTTTATCATCTGTCACCTCAGAACACAAAAAGTCTGTCACCGACGTTCACAGTACTTACTGTATCGTAGACATTGGCGGGAACGGGCAGATAGGAAGGCGTTTAATGAAAATAATTTGTGCGTTCGTAATAAATTACTAATATATATAGCTACAATCCGGTATACTCACTGACTGACTGACTGACTGACAGATCATCTATAGGTTTCCTCGGAAACGGTAAGAGCTACGTGAAAATTTTGTATGAGAAAGTTGTAGGAAATGTATGATATACAGCCATCCTATGAAGCCGATTTTTGAATTTCGAACGCCTTCTCCCATACAAATGGGCTAACTCTTTTGTTTACTGGCCGATTTAGATGAAATTTGGAATAGTTGTTTGTTTCGTTATCTAATTGTGAAAAAAAATTTTGAACGTTCGAAATTCAAAATAGGGGCGAGAATATGGCCGCCCGAAAAATCGACCTCTGCGCAAAAAAGTCGGCAGCCAACTGGGCACATGCTGGAGACGTGCCCTAAACGGCATCGGGTTCTCAAAGGACCCAGGTATATGAGAAAAATCGGACATTTTGACATTTCAAGATGGCGGCCGAGATATCGACGATTGAAAATGAGAAAATTTTGTATGGAGAATTTGTACTGAAAATCGACTTTTAGTACAAAATTTTAAACAAAAATGAACAATTTCTCAAATAAACAATTTTTCGAGGCAAAAGCGGGGATGAGGATCCTCGCCGCGGCGAGGCCGAAGGCCGAGCTCCGTTCAGGCCGAGGCCGAAGGCCGAGACTATACATTTTCCGGCGAACAAGCAACAATGCAAAAGCCAGATGGGACAAACTTGCGAGGCCGAAGGCCGAGCTCCGCGAAGCGGGCACCAGGAACCCCGCCGCGGCGAGGCCGAAGGCCGAGCTCCGTTCAGGCCGAGGCCGCAGGCCGAGACTATACATTTTCGGCGAACAAGCAACAACGCAAAAGCCAGATGGGAGAAACTTGCGAGGCCGAAGGCCGAGCTCCGCGAAGCGGGCACCAGGAGCCCCGCCGCGGCGAGGCCGAAGGCCGAGCTCCGTCCAGGCCGAGGCCGAAGGCCGAGACCATACATGTTCCCACCTATCAAATCCCAACCCCTAAGTGTCTAGCGAGGCCCTAGGCCGAGCGCCGCGGAGAGCGAAGCTCGGAGCGGCTGGGGGTTGGCGCGCGAAGCGCGCAGGGGGTTCACCCCCTAGTTAAAGTAATATTATTTTCGGATGCGTTTTACATTTTACGAAAGCCGTGACAGCAAGATTTAAAAAAAGACAAAAGAAAATCGTTTTTCTTTTTTTATAAAAAGAAACTAAACTGGCCAGCATGCCGCGACTACATGTCGTACGGCCAGCACGCTGCTGCAGTCTTGAACACTTACCATTGATATTTGATCCTACTCTGCACTGGTTATATTTAGGTACATATTAAATAAACGTTTTATATTTTACAGTACGCCTATGGATTTGCCACTGGAAGCTGCTTATTATAGTAGTGCGTGATTTGAAATCGTTAGCAATATATTGGGGAATGTCCTTTTTATGAGATAACCGCCGTGAATCTAAGGCAAAAAACATAGGACTAGATAAGCATTAGCGCCTGAAACGGCCGGTTTTGGCATAAATGCTAAATAGAGGTCCGTGATCCTAGATTCTCGATCGTGGGTCCTAAAAGTCATTATTTACAATTGAGAGATTGCACTGACACTTTTTACAAACACGATCTTTAAAAAATATATAATGTGTCAGTATGATTGTCGCGTATATTTTTTTTAAACTAGCACCATATGTTCTAATCTAAACCAAAAATTTGAAGTCATGGTTAGAATGTCACTTTAAAAACGGTGAACGAATCGAAAGTCACCATGTAGGTAAATACTGGAAATTATTTAGCACAAATGCCAATTTTTAAGAGTAAATCTTCTTTCCTACTACATACAAAGCAATTTGCTGGATGCAAGCGGCTAGTTTGGTACCTACCGAGAGCTTTTTCCCGCCGCCATTTTGATTTAGTGGACACACGTAAAGCACGTTTTAGTTTTTTAGGGTTGAATTTTGGTTGGCTAGTTTAGTGCGATTTTTTCGTATACAGTGATGGGCGGGAAAAATGTTCTCGCATGACGAGAGCTTACGTAGAGGAATTGTAATAAATGAACCATTACAACCGTTTTCCAGTATCTACACGGTTCAATTAGTTCCCCTTGCTGCCTATCTCAAACCACTACCATGTAAGTAGATTTTTAAATCTACACATTCCGTAATTCTAGGGCCTACCATCAAATTACCCAAATCCCGCGAACAGACCCTAAAACCTTACCCCACATTCGGTAGGATATGAAATTAATTTGACCCCAGTAAAGGTGCATTACGTGACCATGGCTACAATAAACTAAACTGTTGGCCGAAGAACCGATAGTCGATGGGGTACAAGGGTTCTCGAGTGTAGACAACGAACTGGCCAACGCAGCGTAAGACGCCCACCAGCTCGCTGGACTGTCGGCAGCGGCTGGATGTGAATAATTGTCGAAGATGGAAAGGAGTGGTGTGCCTGGGGGAGGCCTATGTGCCTATGAGGCGTCTACTGCTAGACGAAATCAGGCTCTTCGATTGATTAAAAGTACCTGTTTTTTTTTGTTAATCGTGTTTTTTTGAAATTATATTTAGATACGATGAAAAAAAGGGAAAAAAATAATCGAACACTGAACTTGAACTGGGGTCTTCTGGGGCCCGCCCGACTTCCCACCTGAACTATTACAACTTTGTAGATCGTGGCGAAATTTACCTTTGTATTCTAATGATATTGTAGATAGCAGTTTTTCATTGCCTGAAAATACGGATAAAATCACGTTTTCTAAAAATTAAACTTAGCTTAAGGAGGCGATAAATCTAGACTTAAATTAAGCTTAAATTAAGCCTAGATTTATCGCCTCCGGAACCCCCTGCATACTAAATTTCATGAAAATCGTTGGAACGGTTTCCGAGATTCAGATTATACTATACAGGGTGGATTTTTGAGACGGGTCAGCAAGGGCAGGTACCTTAATCGTTATAGTTACAGGAAAACATTCCTAGGAGACCATTCCCAACTTTTTAAGATATTATGAACTGCATTCACAGATTTTGGAGAAAATGTACAGTCAGTCCAATCGATCCTATTTCGTGTGGCGATCAAAACACTCTATGGGACTATTTAAGGTTTGAGTACCTACTAGAAATGACAGAAAACGCCAAAAACGTTTTTCATACATTTCAGTAAGCGAGTCAAACTTCTACATTGGCCAAATTTTTTATTTTAGGTGGCTGACTGAAAAAAAAGTGAAAAGAAGTTCGAAAGTAAATTTCAAATTTCGAATTCGATTCGAATATGTTCACGTAATTCTTATGTTTGCACTGAGAAAATTCTGGACTTTCAATTGCAATTATAAACTTCTTGTAAAAATGTCTTCAAATAAGGAATTTTTGAACTTAGTTGAAGCGTATTTTGTAAATAATAGAAACAAAGAAGCAGCTTTAGTGTGGTACGGGACTAAGTATCCATTGCGACATGTACCAACAAGAAAGGTAATAACAAAACTCTTGAAGAATCTTGAAGGTTGTGTTAAAGACATGGAAAAATACGGCTATAAATGCAATCGAGAGGGGCGCATAGTTCAAGCGTTACATCCCGGTGATAATGTTCGAAGACTTACCTTTTGTCGATGGCTAAGAGGGAAAATAAGTAGAGATCATGAATTTTTAAAGTACATATTATGGTCTGACGAAACCAATTTTTCCAATAACGGTATGTACAACCGACGAAACCATCATTATTGGTCTAGAGAAAATCCACTCAGAGTTCGGGAAAGCCACAATCAGTTTCGTTTTTTTTTTTTAACTGTTGGTGTGCTCTAATGTCGATCCGTGTCGAGATGGTGGAGTACTATGAAGGCACTCTTAATTCTGCTGTATATAACGAGGTCATTTTAGAAAATCTCGAAAACCAGTTGGATGAATGGCCCCTGACGGAACTGCATAAATTGGTGCGCCATCTTGTTGAAAATTTTATTTTCAAAAAGATGGCGCACAGCCACGTAACAGACGTCATAAGCGTTTTAATTTGAACAGACAATTCAGGACATAGTGGATAGGTACACATAGCCCAACTAAGTGGCCACCTCGCAGCCCCGATCTAACGCCTTTCGATTTTTTTTCTGGGGACACCTACAAAACGAAGTCTACAAAAGGAATTATGACAGTGTTCAGAAGCTGAAACAACGAGGATTTTAAATAATATCCATCCAAGAAAATTATCGGCTGCTACTAGCTCAGTACAAAAACGAGTAAACTTATGTATTCGCGAAAACGGCGGTCATTTTGAGAAGTTTATTTCGTAGATCACCTATTTTTAAGTTTGTGTTTAAAAATACATGATGTTGTTGTGACTTACCGTAGTTTTTGTATTTAAATTTCAGTTGAACTTAAAGAACCTTTTGATCACAACAATAAATATGATTGCCAAAATAAAGAATCATTTCGAGTTTATTTTCGTTTGTCAGTACAAAACGTATGAAAAAAGTTTTTGGCGATTTCTGTCATTTCTAGTACTTAAACCTTAAATGGCTCCATATAGTCTTTTGATCCCTACACGAAATAGGATCAATTGGCATAATTTTTTTTTTTTTTGTATTTTAGCATTTTTTTGCTGACTGTACATTTTCTCCAAAATCTGTGAATGCAGTTCATAATATCTTAAAAAGTTGGTGATGGTCTCCTAGGAACGTTTTCCTGTAACTATAACGATTAAGGTACCTGCCCTCTGACCCGTCTCAAAAATCCACCCTGTGTATAGATATAAACACAAGAAAGGTGTCATGCGAGCTTATATATATATATATATATATATAATACAAGGTTTCTGGTGGTGTAAGAAGAGCCTTACCATCACAATTATTTAGAAAAGAGAGATCTCTATCAAAAACTTATTTTGTGTCAATTCCACTTACGTCTTACGTACTTACGTCACATTTGAGAAGAAGTGCAGGTGGACCTTAATGACAGTAAAAAACACGCATACTTACTCTTGAAAAATGTGGAAAACCCAAATGAAAGAAAATTAACGGACATTTGTCTCGTCGGAAATTTCGGGATTTTTCAAAATAAATGCTCTCGCTCCAAGAGTCAGCAACAAAATTTATTTTAACACTCGTGCGTGCTCGGTCCCTGTAAAGCTTGGTTTCCTGCTCACATTTTTCATCAAAGGTCACAATTCAGTTGCATTGCGCAAAACATTTATTTTAAACTAGCTGTTGCCCGCGACTTCGTTCGCGTGGTAATTTTGATGTGTATTTTTCCGGGATAAAAAATAGCCTATGTGCTAATCCAGACTATAATCTGCAAAATTTCATCCGGATCCGTTCACCGTTTTTGCGTGAAAGAGTATCAAACATCCAAACATACATACAAACTTTCGCCTTTATAATATTAGTAAGGACTATAAATTAAATTATTCATTACATTAAATTACAAAAAAAAAATCAATCACTTAATAAATGAGACATAAGATACAATAAAATTAAGATACAATAATCAATCATCTCGTGTCACAGTGTTTGTTATCGAACTCTTCGAAACGGCTATACCGATTTTTATGAAAAAAATATTCTATATTTGATAGGTCTGAGAATTGGTCGAGGACTAATTAATAGGGCAAAACAACGTTTGCCGAGGCAGCTAGTTTAAAAATAATTTAGGGCATCCTTTCAGCCATCTCGTTCACAGTATTTCAGACATTCTTCAGTTGCATTCATAATCTTATCATGAAACAGCATCATCACATCACAAATTTAGCGAGGACAACATGACCATGTTACAACTTTATGAAGCATAGGCTACCCCAGAAGTACCTTCCCAGAGTTATATTATATTGTAGTTTATTGCACACAAGACATTTAACAGGACTTTACATAAGAAATAACATGTGGGTACAAAGGTATATTTTAATATAATATACAAAATACGAATTTGGGAAGGTGCTTCTGGTGTAGCTTTTGGTCGGACCAGCTCTGCGGTTAACGAGATCAACAGATTAGGGCCGTCACGTGATGCCTGACTCAGTAGAGCCCGGGGGGTGATTCTCGGATGTTAAAACCTCCATCTACGCGTCATGTTTGGGCGACTTTTTTTTCGCTGCTTTTTCTCCACTTCACCTCGTCCCTAAGGCAGGTGATAGGCCTTTTCCCCACTATGCCATCTTTCGCGGTCTCTCGCCATACGCATCCACGTGCCATTTGACGACTTGATCACATCGTCTGGCCATCGGGCTGTCGGTCTAACCACTGCCGTCCGGTTCATGGCCTTGCTGCTCTGGTCCCCCCTGCCATATTCTCGCCTCGCCAGTATCCTGCCCAACGCCCTTCAGATCCACTGTACCCCTGGCGGTATGGTGGGTCTTTTAAACTTAGACGATACCACTGACTACTAATGATGTGATGTCGACAGTTAAAAGAAGAATAAATATTAACACGTATGAAACAGGAAGATGTTAAATTATACAGAAAAGCATTCGCATTACATACTGGAATATACAATATGTATGCTAGAGATACCCAACGCTACTTCAGACTAGGGGTCACCAATATCGTCGACCTTCGTCCGACGTCGGATAACGACATTTGGTACTCTACCTACTAGTCTGAGGCCTACCATGGCTCGCTCCATAGCTCTTTGTGCACATTTCACTCGTTAAAGTCCATGTGTCGGCCCTTTATGTGAGGATAGGTAGAACACTTGTTGAAAGTCTTGGTCTTAAGAATAAATAACCCTCAACCCACTGTATGAAAAAGTTATGTAGTCAATAAATAAGCTCCTGTTTTTAAATGAATTAAACTAGACTGAAAGCTCTTCATAGGTCAGACAGATAGGCAGACAGACCTTGTTTTGGTAGGCAACTCTTACAATTACCACTGTTAACTTTGCTTTGTCTACCTTATTATGGTAATTCGAGAATACGTCTCCAAAAGGCAAGGGCATGTGTGTATCTAAGTGTTCCTCTCACGTTGACCAACGTTGAGTCAACATACAGATTTGACTCTTACTGCCTGGGTTTAGAGTTTGGTGTGGAACTGAATTAAGGGGTGAGCTAATAATAGAATTTAGATATAACGTAGGAGTAAAATGTAACGCGCTATGAAGTTGTATGCTTCCATATGGTTTGGGAATTAGTAAGTTAATGCCTTTGCCCCAGCTAATGCTCGAAATAGACAAAACCAAAGAAACGTAAGCCTGTACCAAGGTAGAACGTGAACAAACCGTTGAACTGTAGGTAATTAATTGAAGCTGTGGGTGGGCGATGTTTATTCAAATGCATCTTGCATAGCCGTGGCAGTATTTAATATATACTACTGGCACTACTTATGCTCAAAAACAACAAACAAGTAATGAAGTAAAACTATCCTGTGATATAGAAAACAACCAACGCCATCTAGTTTCCAAAAAAAAAACTAAACTATTCCGTAAAATCAGTGGGTATGTGGTACTCTCTAGTGTCCCACTTGGATTTTAGGGTTCCATACCAATCAGATAAATCAGCCTAAATTGGTCTTCTGCTGGACGTAGATCAAAAGCAACAATCCATGAAGAAAGATACCTGGGAGACCGGCGACATGTCTACGCACCTCACGACAGTTGTTTGAACAAAGTAACAGTTCCTTGTTTGTTTTGGCAGCCTCGACGATTAAGATAGCTGAATTGGTTGCCAAACTCCGATAGGAGACGGCACATAAAGAAGAAGAGGCACATGGATCTCCCCCGTGGCACTATTGTTTAGTCCAGAGGTCATTTAAACTGCGACGGCTTCTTTGGGAAGGTATATGTTGATACCTGTACCACTAAGAAACTTGAAAATAATATATTATGTCAATTGGATATGAAGTCCATTGCAGTTTATTTTTTTTTAAATTACACTTTATTTTTTGTACTCTAAGATCTCCTTTTTTTGCCTAAAATTTTAATATTTTCTGAATCTTGCTAGAAATAACTTATTGCACGGCCGTAGCTGTTTATAGCTGTTTTACAATTTCTCTGGCTTATGGCCATTTAAAATGACGCCCGAGCAACTTGGGGGCAAAAAAATATCCAGCTTTACGTATCCTTATGAATTTTCAATTAACTATTTTCAATTCTCAAACATTTAAAACGCTAGGGTCGTTTGCGGACATTTACTTAACGATAACTGCCTGTAAGTAAGTTTTCAATATTTTTTCTGAGAGAAGTGTTACAATATTGTAACGCCAATCTAGAATAAGTTAAGTACATACTTTGTGACAATCAAACAATATTGGGTATATTTAAAATAATAGGACGACTTTTGACTCAATCAAACAAAAATATGGCAAAAATATCAGGTGGAGTGAGTCTGGGAAATAAGATCACATTAGGGATAGGAGATGATGGCCGTTGGGGCGAAGAAGCTCTGACCGAGCGGCCGCGGACCGGACGACGCAGCGTGGGCAGGCCCCTCACCAGATGGTCTGACGACCTGGTTACGGAAGCGGGGAGTCGCTGGATGCTCGCGGCACAAGACTGGGACGCTTGGAAAACCATGAGGGAGGCCTATGTCCTGCAGTGGGCGCCAAATGGCTGATGATGATGATGATGAGGGCAGGAGGGGAAGGCAGAGACCATGGTTTACCTGGTCCATATTTAGTTGCATAACGACTTAATTTACCCATAACAACTATAAGCATAACTGTTTACGCATAATTTTAACAAATCATAATGTTCTAAGGCATAGATTGAGAAAAGCATAACTACAGCATCATCGGCATACACATCAAACGACATAAAAAATACTCCTAACTAGCAAAAACAAATTGCAGGCTATAGCAGAATTGCTTTAATTATATATGTAGGCGCATGAGATGCGGGTAGATTAGAAAAACATACTAGATGGAATTTAATTGCCATTAGAATCGTAATTGTCGCATACGAGGTGTCGCATTTCCGTTGTTGTGAAGTTGTTTAATAGAATAAAGTAATAATACCACAAAGTAAACATGTCAAATCAATTGCGCATATTCACATTGAATATACGAAAACAAGCAAAAATGTGATGAGAAATACTACTGGTTGTGTGAATTACGTCGGAACGATGACTACAAACAAAACAAAGTGATGAACAAACTCATGAATTGTTATCCAAACAGGTGAAGAAACACAATCATGAACGTAACCTGTAACTGGGCCTTACAAATAAATTTAAGCTAAATGAATTTTATAAATTTAAGAGAATTTTATAAATCCAACAGGGATTACTGAATAAATAAAGTAAAATAAAATAAAATAATGCACTTCGAGAAAAGGTAAGCAAAACTGAATAATTTTAGTACGTAGGTGATCGATATACTCGTAATAGGTCGGGGAAAAGGTCTTTTCACATATAGTATGTATAAATTTTTAATAAAATCTCTTTGATTCTACGTTTTGTATCTGGCTGGTTTTAATCACATTAAAAAGGTTACATTTCAAAAAAAGAAACAAATGTAATTGTTGTTTTCAGCTATTTTTCATTTGTTTTTCTTTCTGTCAAAATGGGTAAATCTAATAAAGAAACTCGATACATTATAAAATTTTACTATCAATAACTGATGAGATTAAAGCAAGAAGTTGACAGAAAGCGGCCGGCATAACCGGCATTAGAGGGTGTGGAATAGAAAGGAGGTGGTCTTTTATCACGATAACGCTAGACCCCACACATCTTTAGCCACTCAGCAAAAATTAAGAGAGTTTGGCTGGGAGGTGTTAATGCATCCGCCATATAGCCCTGACCTTGCACCTTCAGATTTCCATCTGTTTCGCTCTCTTCAGAATTCTTTAGGCAGTGTCAAGTTAACATCAAAAGAAGACTGCCAAAACTAATTGTCGCGTTTTTTTTATCAGAAGTTCCAAAATTTCTACAGCAACGGGGTCACGTCACTACAAGATGGCTAAAGTCATTGAACAAAGTGGCATATATATACTGTAATGAAATGTAAATAAACTTTGAAAAAAAGTATTATTTATTGAGTTTAAATATTTTGAGTTTTCATAAAAAATGCGAAGAAACCTTTTCCCCAACCTAATACAATAAATATGTTCGCGGCTTCAGGGTGGCCCAAGGGCCACTCCGCCTCACCTAACTAACCTACGGTCACAACTCACAAGGCGGGATTCAACTATTCAAGTTTTGAATTTACGTATTTGGTACAATTTCGTTTCATCATTATCATCATCATTCAGCCACAAGAAGTCCGCTGCTGGACATAGGCCTCCTCCATGGATTTCCAAAAAGACCGGTTGGAAGCGGCTTTATTGTCGTGTGTCGCAATGTCGTTTATTTATTCCATTTATCATTTATAGTGATAATATCTATTATGCGACTTATATTTTTATTTCAAGTTTATAAAAGCATGCAGATATGAAAAATGAGCTTTATTTTCATACAACTTATGCCACGTGTGGTTATGGAAAATTAATATTAGGTATAATAAAAAAAATTACAAAAGACGATATGCGTCTCAACAATAGTCAAAACCAATAAGGTATAACAGACCGTTATACTTAAGACTCATTATGCCAAAGAACGATTATGCAAAAGATACATTATGAAAGAACAAATTATACGACATCCATTATGACAAAGAGAATTAGGAAGGAAAAATTATGCGCGTAAAATGTATTCCTGGTTTACCACTTGCCACGATCCTGAAAAAACTCTTTCGCTTCATCAATATTCATTACTCGTAGCATTCACGCATGGATTTCGGGTACTTTTCTTAAAATAAAAAGTAATTAAGGGGCAGCTCTGTGACAGTCTTTAATCCCTCAAAAGTCCCTCACAGAAAATTATCGAACAGAAGTATCCGGTAATTCCGAGAGCTTATCGACTTTTAAACTGTTGTTGCAAAATCACTGTTTCGATTGAATTACTGCTCAAACTGAGAACTTATAATTTATTGCCAATGAAAAAAATCATAATATTCTATCTATCTTCTATTAGAGATTCTTTTCGAAAAATGTGTCTTTCAACTATCTCAAATATGTGAATGGTTATTTTAGATAAGATAAAACATTTTATTTGCTAAAGCATGGTAAATACATTAAAGTAGCTGGTAAAGTAAATGAAAAGAACATGCATGCTCTACCAGTTAAGGTGTGTAAATATTAGACTTTGAGAATAATGTGAATAACAAATTTAGAATCTTAGAATGAATATTAAAGACAAACTATCAGTACCTATATAGAATGAATATTAAACACTAACAATCAGTACCTATATAACTGAAAGTTAGCATATTAAGTTCGTTGTATCCCAGTTGCATTAATCTATTAGGAACATTGTTTTATTTTATTTTACTCTGTTACCAAAAGTTCTAAGCCCCACCCTGAATATGAAATAAAAATGGGTCCAAAATAATTTTTATTTTTCGACATAGTTTCCATCTAGATCAATACACTTCTTTCATCTGACCTTGTTATACCGTTACTTGTTATACCGTCGAAAAAAAAGATTCCGGAAGTTCTTCAAAATAGTCATTAACTGCGACTATCACTTCTTCTCTAGTCGAATATTTAGATCCCCCAAGTTTAATTAATTTGGGAAGAGATGATAGTCAGAGGGGGCTAAGTCCGGCGAATAAGGTGGGTGGGGCAGCAACTCGTAACAAAACGTAGTGATTATATTCTCTGTGCTCGTAACCACATTCATGGATCACAGCCATAGTTTCAACCGAAGTGTGAACTCGTGCATTGTCTTGATGAAACAAAACTCTCTTACGCAACATCCCTGGCCGTGTTTCTTTTATTTCTTCGCGAAGTTTTCGTAAAAGTTTACAATAACAGCGCGAATTTATAGTTTCACCTTTAGTTAAGTAGTCCACGAAAATAAGTCCCTTCGAATCCCAAAAAACAGAAGCCATGACTTTGTTGGCTGACAAAACGCACTTGGCCTTTTCGGCGTGGGTGAGCCAGATCTTTTCCACTGTTTGGATTGCTGTTTCATTTCAGGAGTATGGTGATGAACCCAGCTTTCATCCATGGTAACAAAATGAGACATAAAATCCTCAGCATCTGCCTCAAAAAGTTACGCAAAATTGTGAATCGAACTCGTTTTTGGTCAGCTGAAAGCAATCTTGGGACCCAGCGAGCATAAACCTTATGGAACCCCAATTCTACAGTTATAATGTTTTGCACTCGGCCATAACTGATGCCTGTGATCTCAGCTATCCTACTAATGGTCAATCGTCGGTCTCCTAGGATGAGATCACAAATCTTGTTAGTGTTTTCTTTAGTGCTAGACGTTGAAGGCCTTCCGCTCTTTGGGTCATCTTCAATGGTTTCCCGACCGCGTTTAAATTCAGCTACCCACTTTTTGACAGTGGAATACGATGGAACAGATTCCCCCAATGTTGTTTCCTTATCTTCATGAATCTCTTTAGGGGAAAGACCTTTTTTATTGAGGTACTTAATCACAGCACGATGTTCAATTTTCTCCATTACGGAAAATCCCGTCAGGCTGCGTTAAACAAATAATCACAAAGAAATAATAGCTTGCGGTATCGAATTTCAACTTCACGCAATCACTCACGAAGAAACATTATAACAAATGACGGTAGATTTACAAAGATTTGATACCTCTTTCTAGGTTAGGCCGCGAACTTTTGGATTCACCAAAGGTACCCAAGTTGGTAATTAATGAGACCGTCGTCAAGGAATTCTCTTATTTATGACCCATGACCGAGAACCTAGGATCAAAATAGCATTTACACCAAAAACGGCCGTTTTAAGTGGAAATGCTACCTATCTAGTTCTATGTTTATGGCCTTAGGTTCTTTGTTGTGGGTCGTAGAATCAGAATTTGCATGATTAAGAGATTTCGACCTACTTTTCTTCAAAAACGATCTGTAAAAGAAGATATTATGATGTTTTTGGGATTCCGTACATGAAAAGGAAAAAGGGAATACTTAATGGATCACTTTGTTGTCCGTCCGTCTGTCTGTCTGTTTGTCAAGACCCTTTATCTCGGTATCGAGTTGTTTAAACCATAATACTCAAATTTACAGTCGCTGGCAGCTACTATGTGAAAAAATCAAACTTCTAAGTTAACTTTAAAAAAATATACGGCCGTGTATGCCGCAAAATAAGTATGTTTCGACACTCAAGGGAATCAAAATTTAGGGAGTGCTTTACATTGACCTAGAACTTTGAAATTAGGCAAATAATATTATCTTATACTGCAAATGCAGGGAAAAATCAGAAAACTATACATTTGTAATTAAATCATAAAAAAATTAGTCTTTGGAGTTCGGGAAAAGCTCGAAAAAAACTGCGGGATCCAATTTCTCAACTATTTATAATATATAAGTACCTGCAAATTTGTACAGAACTCTCATTGGCCATTCCAACTCGCAATTGTCATTCATTGGTGGTGCTAGAAAACCTCATGGGTTATTTTACTTAAAGTTAGTTTTAGTAGTCTGTGGCAAAGGGAAACACGTGACTAAAGATTATTAAAACTGCCTCTGAGGAGTGTTTTAAGGGAATCGTGATTTTATAATTAAGGCCGTAAAGCGTCTAACTTTGTCTAGTCGTCGTTTTGTTCTTGTTAGTCTTCAGTTATCTATTCATTTATTTAATTGCCAATCTAGTTAACCGTTTAGCCTAATTGTACAAAGGGCTTTGGTCAAATAACAAAATACTTGGAAAAAGCTTAAAGAAACGTAATTTGATTATAAAAAACCTATTTAGAGGCTAAAAATTTCACCCATGCTGGGACTTGAACCCGCGACCTCTGGCTAACCGTGCCAGCGCTATCCCAACTGAGCTAATGGACAAGTGCAAGTATCGGCGAAATTTCGAGCCTCTTTACAAACTTCTCTGTATTACGTACAGGCAGCGACATCTGGCCGAAGCAATTTACATCACATAATGAAATAATTAATAATTATTATTATTAGACTATTTACAGTTGGGGTTTCAAAGAGTAATTTAGGAGGATATTTTGTTCTTGAAATTATTTTTTTGTATTGTGTTGTATTTTTGTTTTGTCTGAGTTTTGTTTTGTTTTGTGGTATCCGCTGAAAGCCCATACTCTCTCTCTCTCTCTCTCTCTCTCTCTCTCTCTCTCTCTCTCTCTCTCTGAGAGAAGGCCTGTGCCCTGCATTGGGACGTATATAGGCCGCTTATGATGATGATAATCCGGTGAAAACCAGCGTCGTGGTCGCTATCGGCCACGCCATAAAGCTGAGCGAAGGCCATTTTGGTGCCAACTCTTGGTTTTTAAATATTCAGACGATAAGTTTTATTTTTTAAAAGGTACCAAATAAACTTTCTATTTAGCTATGTATTTATTTCATCTTTTGGTAAATTTCATAAACTTAGACATGGCTTCCAAGGCTTTTAAGATAGGCTCTCGTAAAGTTTGGAGCTTACAAGCGGCCATACAATCGGACCGAATGGAGTGCAGTGGTGGCGAAAACTGTCTCCATGGTCAGCTTACTTAGGGTGTAGCATAAGATCAGCGCAAAACCTTTTCTCTCTCTATCTATCTGAGAAAGAAGAGTTCTTTTACTCTCTCTCTTTCTGTCTCGCTCTCTCTCTGTTCCGCTGTTTCAGAGAGAAGAGTGCCTTTAATCTCTCTGTTCCGCTGTCTCAGAGAGAAGAGTGCCTGTACTCTCTCTGTCCCGCTGTCTCAGAGAGAAGAATGCCTTTACTTTCTCTGTCTCGCTGTCTCAGAGAGAAGAGAGCCTTTACTCTCTCTCTCTCTCTTTAAGAGAGAAAAGAGCCTTGACTCTCTCGTAGTAAAATTCTCAATTTATAAATCGGCGGTTAGCACAGAGAGAACTTTTATTTTCTCAGAGAGAAAGAAAATGGCAGTCTACTCTCACATTCACCAAGTGTGAGTAAATACTTAGATATCTGAGTGACTCTCTTTTTTCTAGTGAGAATAGTTTTGTAGAGACAGAATGACACTAAAATAATAAATAGTACTTACTATTGAAATTATCAATTCAGAAACCGGTTGCAAATCACCAAGTGAGCCGGCTGTGGATTTGCGATTTCACATTAAACACGTTCTCTCATGATATTTTCCTTTCCTTCACTGTTAGACGGAAAATACAGTTAGGAAAATACAGAAAACATATTAGTCCGTAATTGGCCTATGTTTGGTCTATATTAATTACCTGTCTTTTGTAACTTTGTGCTGTGGACTTTTTAAAATGAATAAAATAAAAGAAAATAAAATATACTATGTAACTTAGATATTTAAGATTTTTCATGTATGGTGTGTAATAAAGAGTATTAATCTAATCTAATACACTGTAACGCATACTGCGTTTTTAGGTACAAAAAATGCAAACCAGTCTGTCTATCTGTGCTTACATCCGTCCATCTGTCTCTCCGTCTGTCCGTCAGTCTCTATCGTAAGAACAGTAACATATACAATGTATAAAACGGAACCCTGGAGTCGCCAGTCTGACCCGCCCTTGGCCGGTTTTATGGTCACTTTAATGCCTGGGACATATTTTTAAGCGTGAAGTTGGACAACTGTATGGTAATCGATGACATTAATAAAACATTTCCAGCACCTGCGACTCTCTCAGCGAAAAATATTTATCTTTGATAAATTTAGTTCAAGTATTTATTTGACTTTAAAAAACTTTCTTTTTCTTTTTCGTGGTTAATAACTTATAAGAAGTTAAGCAAAGGTCGTTAGTAATGTTCTTGTGTAGGAGGGACGAGGGTAGTAGAAATTCATATTTCTAATCAAGATTGACGAAAAGTACAAAAAACCGGCCAAGTGCGAGTCGGACTCGCGCGCGACGGCTTCCGTACCATAGACATTAGACAAAGAACGAATTTGAGAACAGCACCATCTATAGAAACCAACAAGAAGCGTTCAACATTGACATTTAACGATATGATATCGGCGCTGTGAAGGTTACATAGATGGCCGCTAGATGGCGAGCGCTGTCTTCAGACAACGTTTGTTGTATGGGATAGATATTTATTTTTAGATATTTATTTCTTTCTGTTTTTAGTATTTTTTATTATAGCGGCAACAGAAAGATATCTTCTGTGAAAATGTCAACTGCTAGCTATCACGGTTCATAAGATACAGCGCGGTGACAGACAGACGGACACACAGACGGACAGACAGACAGATGGACAGTGAAGTCTTTGTAATAGGGTCCCATTTGGCACCCTTCGGGTACGGAACCCTAAAAAGTAGTTCTGAAGTGGTCTCGTTCACCTGCTCTGTCATACGCTGTTTCTTAATTATACTCCGGGATAAGACACCCAGAAGTAATATTTGAATACTAGCTGACCGGACAAACGTTGTTTTGCCATATTAACTATACACAAAAAAATCATAAAAATCGGTGCAGCCGTTTCGGAGGAGTTCGATAACAAACACTATGACACGAGATTTTTATATATTACACCTCATGTACAAATAAATCGAACTAAACTGCTTTAATGAAAAGATTTAACGTTTACACAATACAATTTTTAAAAACGAAACCATATAAAAAGTTATCTATTGTTTTCTTACCCTGAATTAAAAGTGCTGAACTTGGTGGTCTTTATTAATTCACTCAGTTCGGAGAATCACCACCATAAGCATATAGTTGTGTCCTCGTAGTATAACAACAAATAATAAAAACAGGCAAAGTGTGAGTCGAACTTCTGTCAAGATCCTGGAACTGAAATGAAAGAAAACATTTTTTAATACGTAATACTATTTTATAGTGGTAAGAACGCTTGGCAGGCGGGTTGGCGATCGCAGTATGCGGTTGGAATCTCAAGAAGACGCTGCTGCCCGTCTCCTGGTAATTGATTTCCTTTGTCGCCTTCTACGACATCCACGAAAGGAAATGGAGTGACGCTATTCTTAATCCGGCGTCACACGGATATTCTTAATCCGCGCCAATGGAAAATGGAAATAATGAGACCCATCCGAAAAAAAAAACCGCTCATCAATGGCCCTTTATGTAGCGTCGTTGTATACAGGAAACCACTATTAGTAACAACTGTTGCTAAAACCACAGAACTTACTTTCTCTGTTCTGTGGCTAAAACCTAAAATTGTGCATGCTGTACATTTTTTTTTTTCAAACTTAGCCAAAATATAGGATGCATCAGCGAAGGGCAAGATAAAAAGAACCAGAAACCGGCGTGCGTGCATGCAACGACAAATGCCTGTTTATGAAGTGAAAAAGGTTTGTCAGGATCGTGACAAGTGGCGAACCCTGGCCTCTGCCTAACCGCATGAAAACACTTTATTACCAGAGGTTATTATGCCGCAGTGACATCATCAAGGAGTCTTGTTCGGTCACAAAGGAGCAAGATTGATACCCGTGGCTGGAGGACAAGCGGCGAAAATTCTGCCAGAGATTGCTAGAATAGCAATATAGAGAAACTTACTAGTGACTAGAATGAATGTTTCAGTTACGCCCAGTTTTTGACTGGAGAATATCACTAATTAAATACTTAAGAACGGCTCTTTCTACGTTTCATTCTATGTAATGTTTGTTAATATAGGTCTCAAAATAAAAATCAATTAATAACCTTGATTTAATTTTAACTGTTTTTGTATCTTTAAAACTAATTCAAACTCAAAGATTTTAATCCATTATAACATAATTTATTGTGACATAATGAATATTAAGGCTGGGTTCTCTGACATAACCCCTAAATTTTTTTCTGGTACCTACAATAAAGAATTTTAATAATAATAATAATAAATCAGGTGTTTTAAAATACATTTTACTCTCTAACGCTTACGATTTAAAATCTAAAAATATATATATTACTTTTCAGTGTAGGGTGCAATGTAGGTTTCAATCTAGGGCCGTCGGTCATTATTTTTATGGTTATTTAAACTTTATAGCATCGAAAAAAATCGCGAGTCTTAATTATATCTAAATTATGTCTAGATATGGTTTTTGAGCTGTACTGAGTTTTGGATAATAAAAAATATACCAAAATGACTATCACTGAATGGTCGTCAAAAGTCTATTTCAAGGATTTGTATTTCTGTAATTTCAAAAATGTCTACTTCTTCCCTAAGTATCCGCTCGCGCAGCGCAATAAATTCCATACAGATCCGTGCGCTCCGAGAACCCAGCCTTAAAATCTTATTACTTTGATATTGAGAGTTTTGGAAAAGTAAAAAAGAAGCAGAAATGAACGAAGAGGAAACTGACAAAAAACCACATATTACCTCTTTTTAATAACTGTCCTCTAAATACTCATTGACGTTATAATATATTAAGCCTTTTCTTTTTACTTGAGGTGTTATTAGGGCAATTTTTAAACATTATTTCATTTAAATCTAGTATGTATATCTTGGGGGATTTTTTGTCATACAGGTAATACCCATACCCATACTCATTCCCATGAGTTAAGTGCTTACTTTACCTAAATTGGAAATGCACCTATTGGAAACGCAAGTAAATTTTTGTGTGTTGTTTTAAGAAGGCGACGGCTACCTACTGTTTTGAAATTACTAAGGTTACTCCTAACACGCATGATGAGGATATTCCTAACACGCTTGATACACTAAAAGCGAGTACCAAACGGTTTAATCTGCAAATAGCAAATTGTTGAGACGTACGATCTACGTACGACTGCATAGTTGGGCTGCAAGTACTACGCCATAGTAGAATGCTACGAGAAAGTTCGTAGCCTATGAATAAGCGTTTCGTAGCGCTACGCGGTGCTACGAAGTTTCCAGGCTGGGATATTTTATAAAGCAGAGACGCGGTGCTAACTAGCGCCACCACTGAAAAAATGTCATGTCTTCATTCATGCAAAAAGACTATCATAGATCTCAAAAATGGTGATAGCTATTTGGAGAACCTATAGCCTAGAACTTAATCAATGACCAAGGACTTTTTTTGAAAAAAAAGACCGTTTTTTGCAAAAGTACTTTAAAGTACTAAGGTTTTAGACATTTTCGTCGGGGTTTTTAAGTGCGCGCTTTCTCAATTAAGGCACAAGTCTTCCCTTAAAGAGAGAAAAAGAGAGGCTTCATTACCACGCTTACCACAATAAGCAATGCCAAGCGCTGAGATATCGAAATATTCGGCTTGTCTGTCCATCTTCTCTAAGTGACAGACCAGAAACAGATTGGCGATTTCAAGCGCTAATTTAGGTAACCTAAACCATTGAATTTTAAGTACTTAAAATTCAATGCCTAAACGTACACTCTGTCCGTCTGTCTTCTCTCAGCGAGAGAGTAGCGAAAGAGCGGCGAACTAATAATAATAAATAAAATAAAATAATAACCTCTGCACAATACAATCATTATTTCATTTTTGTTGCACTAACCTGGGCTGAAAACAATTTAAAAAACCTATTTAGAGGCTAAAAATTCCACTTATGCCCCGGCTAACCGTGCCAGAGGTCGCGGTTTTAAGTCTCGGCATAGGTGGATTTTTAGCCTCTAAATAGGTTTTTACAATACAATCACTTGACCTGGTCCCAAACTAGGATGGCCTGTGCTATGGTAACCGGGCAAGGACGTCACAAACATGAAAATACACTCAGACTGAGGCCATTTGTACAATTGTACGGGCCTCAGTGGGAATCGAACCCACGACCTCTGTTTTTGTAGCTAAGTGCTGCCTTAATGGCTAGACCAACGAATCAGTCAAATGCACACCAAATTGTGTCGGAATCCTTTCACGATATCAATTAGTACAGTTAGACGAATGGAATCGTTAAGAATTTGGTGATTGTAATATAGGAGCTGATGGGCAAATTCAAACGCTAACTTGTACACCTATAGCTCGCTACAGATACTCTATAAACTTAATAATACACTGCTAAGAGGCCCGGAGTCTAATTAAATACAGACAAGCCCCCAACCCTGACCTTGGCTTAACTTGGCCATTTAACCGATACACACGGTGACGGCGGCAGCTGGCGGGGAGGCTCTAAATTGCTTTTTTTATTGCCTACAGTTGTTTATTTGCTAATCTACAGTCAGTCAAGACCTATGTCTATCATGGAACGCCACATGAAGCTGATAAGATGCGGTAGCTATGGAAACATTAATTTAGTATCTTGTCAGCAGTAATCGGAACAGGTAGAGGATAAATATGTTCCAACAATTCGCGAGTAATCCGATACAGAACTAAAGCTGACTTGTACTAAATCACCCAGACGATATATGGAGTATCAAGAAGTTTCATTCGTTAGATTTTGAATTGTTAACGAATCCTTTTAAAACTCATAAAGTAGATTAGTATATTATACAGTAAATTAATTTTGCAATGCTACAATAGGTTGCAATCTATTCGCGTTTCCGTTAAAAGGGCCCCGGTAACAAAAAAAAATATCTTGTTGTTTTCTGGAGTACGTAGAGCAACTATAGGTCCTTGGTGACCTTCAAGGACTGTGGTATTTTCTCCAAGATACCAGCATTTTATAATTATCTAGAAATCTATGAATTTAATAACAAAAAGCAAGATAAAAGTACCCGAAACCGGCGTGCGTGCATGCAACGACTAATGAATGTTGAGGAAGCGAAAGTGATCTGTGAGGATCGTAGCAAGTGGCAGTCCCTGGTCTCTGCCTACCCCTCTGGGATAAAGGCGTGAGTTTATGTTATGTTTATGTGTTAATAACAAAATAAAAATTGGTACATGTAATTCAACAAATAATAAATATTGGTATTTGGGAAATATGAATATTTCAGTCCCCTGCCTTATTACATATAAGTGAAATATGCCACTACTAGAACACACACCCGGTTCAAGAAAAACATTTAATATACTTAATTGGTGTTTTTACAGCTCAGTGTTGTTTCCTCGCCAACTGTAGGCATTTATATTCCACCTATTCCAATCACTAGTCACTTAAGAGAATCAAATTAACTCTAGCAAAATGATGTGATAGTGGCCCGACACAACTAAAAATAAGTTATTGAAAATAGGTTTAGATCTTTAATGCTTTCTAAAATCCTTTTGTTTTTACTCTTACGTAATCAATCGTTCTGACGATATAGGCAGCATTATTAAGCTCAGTAATATATTTAGTATTACTGAGAAAATATTTACAAACATTCATAACTCTCACGCCTGCATTCCGGAGGGGTAGGCAGTGTCCAGGGTTTACCGTATGCCACGACTCTGACAATAAAATTGTCTTTTGATTCATCAACATTCATCAGTAGCTACGTGCACTGTACGCACATCGGTTTATGGGAAATATTTACCATTAAATTAATAAAAAAGTGAGGATAAGTGTTCTGCAAAAGTACCGTAAAATTACCACTAACTCGTTAACCACCAATGAGGTGTGTAGTGTCACAACGTTTACATTTTCGTGACTGAGTACAGTACACACATGTAAAGATTGATGTGTTGACTGGATGATACAAATGACAACAAGTATACACTTGGTAAGTGGGATTCCTTAAACATTAAAACATAAGCAGCCACTGCAGGATTGCACATTATATGCCTTCTCTCTTGAAAATTGTGAATTTCTGGATCGACGCCAGGGAACCATCTTGTTTTGTTGAGAGTTCCGTAGGCGATAAGGAAACCTTATAATTTCGCCATGTCCGTCCGTCTGTCTGTAAAATTATATAAGGGAAAAACCATAAGGAAATTTACCTTTTCCGATGGCTTCTCTTCGAAGCAAACGTAGGCCGGCTTGCTTCAAAACTATCTGACAGCACTGTCTGTCTTTTTATTTAAGAGTAAAGGCTGTGCAGTTAATAAGTACGAAAATATATTGCTCCATGACTTTTACAGAATAAATAGTGTAACTGACAACAGTGCAAATTTTCTACTTATTTCAGTTTTTATCCATTTACTCAATTATCCAATGACTTAGCGCAAGCAGCCCTTAGTGTAATCCTATTTATAAACATTTCAGCTGGGCCGCATTTCATAAAACTACAATCCTTACTCGTAGTTTGTTATGAAAGTAGGCTATTTGACAGGCTTCTGAAAACCATCTTAGATTTTTTGTTGGTATTCATTGAGTGCTCAGAAAGTGGTAATTTAAATCCGTTGGTGTATTTCTTTAAAAAAAGCAAATAAAAATTCACTTTTAAAATAAGCCGCCGAAACGCTATCTTGTGCAATATGGCGTCGCACAGAAATCTGTGATGTCACTGGCCGGCCAAGAGACCATGAACGACATGGATGACAGATGATATATTTACTGACCTATGACGTCATCATAAATTCGGCCCATTTACAATCCAGGCCGTTTTCGATAAAATGGTTACAGATACAAAATTATCAAATTCTATGCTGCTTTTTTGGATAAATGATCTGATTTTTTTAGTGAAACGCCTTCAGGAGTTTTGAAACTCGTAATTTATACGAATATGTATAATTAATACATTTTTTTCACATTGTCAAATAGCCTGTTCGATGTACATCGATGCAGCCGAATTTTCCTGTCTGTTATTCTTGAGTTAATCGACTTCTTACATCGATTGCAATATTAAGTCATGAATTGTAGTTCTTTGAAATAGGGCCTTGGGCGCCAACTTTTGTCACTAACTTTTAACGAGCAACGTAACTAAAATATGTTCATATATAAACAATTTCATAAAATAAACCAGCTTGTAATTTCTTCCACAATAATATCCTTCCAGGCTAAGTAGTGTTGCCCTATCTATGCAGTAATGTGATTTACTGAAATATGATAAAGTTAATATGCGAAAATATCAATAAGTATCTTATTGATATTTTCACCTCGACACTTTTTGCGAAAACGAATTATAAGAGAACTGCACCTGGTAACCATAGTACGTCCAGGGGCCTGTATAGAACTACAATGAATGGTGTACTATGACAATTCGATGTACATTGGAAAGTGAATCAACCCACAGATTAACAAGTAAGAAGACTGCTACGCAATGTACATCGAACTTTCGTAATAAACTATGAATTGTTTTATGTTTTAGTTTTATGAAACTCAGGCCCAGGGTAACCTAGTTTGAGACCAGGACAATTGATTGTGTTATAATTATTAGACATTTTTTTTATTGGTGATTCTAGTTAAGCCCTAAGACCTAGTTTTCTTCTAGTTCAGTGACTATTCATTCGTAGTTCTAATAGCAATTCTTAACCACTAATCGAACCCTGCTTTCAAACAGGGTACCTATTTTGTCTGTATTCAGACTAACGAAACACGCTTCATTTTTAGCGAAGCTCTTGTATGTCTCACAGGCAGAAAGAAATATCTTTTTTGCCCACTGTGTACCTCCATATGATACGGTAGGACCATCAATCACGCACCCCACTCGATCGCTGCTAACTCGCGTCGTCGTCGCTAATTAATTGCGCACTTCTGAGTCCATAATTTAGCTGATGACCCTGATTCTTTAATGACTAACAGTGGGGCGTGGAGGAACTATAAAGGTGAAACATGAGTAATAAATTTAAAACTGCGTTACGTTAAAAACACTCTTAATTAAGTTAATAGGTTTTTTTTTTTGTCAGCTTCTTACCCGCAACATATTCAGTTTGAAACGAATATCGAAAGTCTGAAAGACGTTATCCTTGTTGTGGCACATTATGAAGACGTTATGCACAATGATCAGCATTACGGAAATAACAACCGTATGATTATTTCTTGATAACGAGAACTGTTTTCTTAGTATAGTATTAACCCACCCCTAAACTCTGCCAGTGACGACTTTGCTTTACCCACAAAGTCCGTAACCTCGCAAATGTTTTCATGAAATTCTCTCGCTGCGCAATTTCATCATTATCATGCGTGATACGCGTTTTTCGTCGTCGCAGCTTCCCCTGCATAAAGTTTCATATCTCTGTTACAAAATTAGTGTTCACGCGTGAAAAACACGTTCTGCGTTATTTAACTCGCCTCGATTCCTTTTGATGCCGTATTTACATCACGCCCACTGCCACTGGAGTCAAAAGGGTAGTTTACTCGTTTCAACCAGACATAATAGTGTTTCGCGAGAGCGTAAGAAAGACAGACAATCATTATTTCTCTGACCTTACCCTTATAGTAGAGAATCAATAGACCGAATTCTCAGCGTACCAGACATGGCTCTAAATTGGCACAAATGGTAACTTGTAAAGGCTTGACCAAACTAAAGCCGATTATAGAAAACATAGGCTTCCGATTGCCTCAATAACTTGTTCCAAGTACCTATTCGTAGAAGGAAAGAGAGGTATATGGTAGACCAAATTAAAGAGAAGGTAGTATAATGCTTGACAGATAACTTGAACAAAAATCTGCGCAGTTGATGAGGATGAGTTGGGGATGCACACGTAAGCCAGCGGCCACACAAAGGGACGTGGGGCGAGGGCGCGGAAAAGATGCGAGGCGTTGCATAGAAAGATGACATGTCACTTATTTTTTTAATTAAGAGACAAAAAAAATACCTTGACAATACAAATAATGCTTTTCTAACTTACTAAATTGGTTAACTTCTAATAAGTTATTGTTAAATTCAAAAAAGACAAAATGTATGAAGTTTACTCTACCAAAATATGTCAAAATGGTCGACAGCAATGTTATATTCGGGAAAGACAAACTAGACTGTAGAAAAAACTGTGTTTCTATGTATCACAATTGATGCAAGGCTCCAATGGGGTCCTCATATAGAAAAATTAGCAAATAGGCTTAGTTACGCAACATATGCAGTAAACAGAATACGGGAACTAACTGATGTCGCAACTGCTTGGCTAGTTTATTTTAGTTACTCCCATAGTATTATGTCTTAAGGCATACTACTTTGGGGTAGGGCAGCAGAAATTGAGACCATCTTCGTCTTGCAGAAGGGAGCGATCAGACTCATATATACGCTAGGCAGCAGAGATTCGTTACGAATGCTAGTCAGTATATCTATATCACGCGAGGGGATGAACTTAAACGGGTACAAACATAAAAATTATGCAGACCGCTCGCTAAGTCTCCCCAGATGAATATGTATGAGCGACTTAAATGCATAGCGCTCCTTAGAGCGGCTCTTCGTTCTCTTTTCGACCAATTAGTCCTCTAATGCCTTTCGAAGGCCGCTAAAGCTAACGATGGAGTGCTTTCCTGAAAAACTTTATCGAATTCCTATGGAAATTTTCCGAACGCGAAGCGTATGTCCTGTTAAACTGCGGGCATCTCTAAACCAGACATTCTGGTCCTCAGTTGAAAACAAATTATTGCCTAGCCTGATGCATTTCAGTTCAATAACTATAACGGGCGGCATTTTAGTCACCTGACACACTTTGAGGGATCTTTCTACTCGTCAATACAAACCACTTTTACTATGGGGCCAAACAAATCAGAGCAAAAAATGAATCAGTTGTTTCATACATTTGGTGCAGTACTGCTTCTATCTTATGTATGAATCAGCTCATTATTTTTTGCTGTGATTTATTTGGCCCCATAGTAAAAGTGTTTATATTTATGAGTAAAAAGCCCTGTTAAAGTTTGGCAGTTGACTATAATGCAACCCGGTATGAATGTCAAGATATATAATAGAAATAATTAATGTACTTAGGGCGATTTGCGCCAAGTCTCTGGATAAGTAATTAAATTGATAAATACCTACACAGGGATAAACAATTAAATTGCTGATTGACATAGTTGTCAGGCATACAGTTTATCTACGGATAGCTCTGCAAATGTCATTGTGGGAGAGGTTTTTGTAGCTATTCACTGGATAGAGCTTATCTCTGGATAAACATATAGATAGTGCTGTCGGATAGCGATGGCACAAGCCAGCTTTAGATAGAGAAATAAGCGGATACAAATTCCATTATATCAGATTAACATTGCACAGATTATTACACAGATTTCATTGGTAACGGTAGCGAACTACCGACAGGTAAACATTTTTCGGTATATAAAATCGATTTGAGATAAATTATGCTTATTTTCACGTTTTACTGCTGTACGCCGATTGTGCGTCCGACGAAACGGCTATCAATATCAAATAACCATATCACGCAGATGGGACTTCGTAATAACTTGAGAGAAAAACAAAGCAGTTTTAGTTTTCTTTATCTAGAAGCTTTAATATTATAGACAATGCTGAGAAACTGAAGATAGTTGGGAATTCACTTCCTCGCGGCCTTAAGGGGGGCCCCCTTCAAGAAATAATTTCCATATCAGAAATCAATAATTTATTTGAACGTCAAGATTTTACATTCTGTTTGTTGAATGTCAAAGTACTATGTTAGCCGCTGCCTTCGGGCCTTACCTACGTAGTGGAGAAAAAGGCAGCGGGAAAAAAAACTCTACTCTGACCATCCTTTCTCAAATCGTCTTAAACTTGATACATCAGTGCCAACATAATTACGTAATTACAAACGTAATTGGGTTTCTGTTTAAAAATGACATGCCGCAATGGATCAGGAGCGCAATGAAACTTTCTAATAAGTACGTTTAGAGAACACAAATCCAGGTTTTCTCGTGCTTAGAATCGGAAATAAACATATCAAAAAGAAATTATAGCCTTGAGAATAGTTTCTATGGAGAGTCTTATGAGTCTATAATTTCTTTTTTATTCTGTTATTCTCAGTTATAAGAACAACCAGTCGAGCAAACCTTGATTTGTGTCTTTTAAACATTGGTAAAGTGTCATCGAGATCCGCCATGCCGTATGTGAATTAAAACCAAACTACGTTTGTATGGTAATTGCTCCCTGAGGGGCCACCTTAATGGTGAGATCAACGACGATCACAGCCTTGGCCTCCTTGGCCTCTTGGTCTTTTCTCCTATGCCTATATGACGGCCTAGTTGGTTTTCTAATTAAATAGTAGAAACGCCATTCTGGTCTCTGCTGTGCAAGTTCCTACTACTGCTGTATTAATCGAGTTTTTAAGCCAAAGGTATTGACCGCCTACTTTACGATTTCCACATATCTAAGCAGATAATATCTGTGTGGCGCCGGATTAAGAATAGCGTCACTCCATTTCCTTCCGTGGATGTCGTAGAAGGTGACTAAGGAAATCAATTACCAGGAGACGGGCAGCAGCGTCTTCCTGAGATTCCACCCGCATAACCCGCCTGCCAAGCGTGGCGATTATGGCAAAACCCCTCATGGTTATGAAAACCACGAAGGAGGCCTATGTCCTGCAGTCAAATGGCTGATGATGATGATGGAGCAGATAATAGATTAAAAAAACCGAAAAACAGAATACAATAATAATTTGGAGTTGGTGTCTAAAATGCACGTGCCTGTGATACAGCTCAGCACTGGTTCCAAATTATTATTGTACTCTAAAGCCAGTTTTAATTTTTTTATTTAAAAAAGAATATTTCACGACTTTTCGTAAAGACCCTGGGACTCCCTTGGTAATATATTTTATGAAACACATCAATTACTAAAAGATTGCTCCCGTCGAGCTTGAGTTGCTGCTGTCCATTGAAGAATTCCGTTATCCATCTCCGAAAGTCTTGATCAGATCTTCACCAAATTAAAATGGGATCAAACGGACGTTACACCATTCAACCAAAAAATGTGTCGAAATCGGTTAGGATTTGACGAAGTTATGACAGAACATAGCAAAAAAAAAAAAACAAAAATTCGCTTCGAATTGAAAACGTCCTCGTTTTTTTTAAGTCGCTTAAAAACAGCTTTCAGCAATTTCGAAGAGTCCATCCCCACCACGAGTCCTACCTAAAGATCCCACAACTCGAAAGATAAACGACCAAGCCCATCTAGATGAGTACTTAATACAGAATTATAAACAGACACACCTGCTACGTTTGCTCTTCTTCCAAGATGAGTCCCTGTGCAATCATCCTGAGCCGTTTCTGCTCCTCTTTAGCTACGCGTTCGGCCTCGCGCCTTGCCTCTTCAGCCTTCTCCTCCTTGGCCCTCTCAATTGCCATCGCGGCCAACGTCTTCTGGTCCAGCTTGAAGAAGTTCACGGGCTCCGCGAAGAACCTACAGTAACGAAATTACGTGAACATGATACGATATTAACGTCGCGTTACTTAATTATGCCGTCATGATTCTTTGTGTGAGTTTGATGGACTGAGCTGTGATGATAGTATAAATACTGAGAAATATCAGACTACCTTAATTAGTCTCTATTGCGACTGACTATTCACATCATATCATATCTAGTGTAGTTAGAAGTTGCCGATAGAATCGACTACAGATGATGTAAATTTTACGTCGTTGAGTAAATTTCGTCTCTGAGTGGTAACATTATCTATTTATTTATTTATTTACTAATACATGGAAACCCATCAGCTTTAAGACTTACTTAATAACTTCTAAATAATAACTACATATAAGCTAATTGCTTATATATCACAGATTATGTCTGCGCCATAACGTTAAGACATGCAGTAAGCAGGAACCCAAAGTGAAATGACAATGGTGCTTCGGTTAGGTTCTGCAGAAGTTTAGACGATGGTCTACTACAACATCTACTACAGGCGCCCAATCACGATGCGTCCAAATGGACTGCTAGCATTCCAAAGTCCACTCGTCAATGTAGAAAACGCCGTCCATTTTTAAAACGGCCTCCAAGAACATATTTACAATCAGCTGTAAATCCATCATGCCATTCCAAATGGAGCGTTTCAAAGGCTTATTGCGTCTGGATCGACCTTCAGTGTGAAAAGCGTGCAGAGAGAAAATATGGGCTTAATCAGCGTGCCGGGTGCGCGATTTTAAGCACTAAGGTACATGAACTTCTCGTATGCTACGAATATAAGTTCCCACATTTACTCTCACATCTCCGTCACTTCTTCACCAACACGACTTACCTCGTGTCTTTAGCATTCATATTTTCAATAAATTTCTCGTACGCAAAACCGCCGGATTGTACATCATAAGTCTTGTCCTTAGTCGCCAACTTTATCCAGTCTTTAAACTCAATCTCATCCAGCGGTTCTCCCCACGTCATCAGCTCGGTTCTGAGTAAATCCAGGTCGACAATCTTTTGCTTTTCATCGTCATGGCCTAAGGCCGCCATGGCATCTGTCACCAGAACCTCTATGTCGTCTCCCATGCCTATTTTGGCCTCGATCATTTGCAGCCATTCATGGTACTCTACCGTGTCTACGAGATCGTCTTCTAGGAACTGAAGGAATAGTTGGTCTATTTCTGAGCCTTTCGGGTTGAAACCGAGTTTTCGAAGCATGACAGGTATTGCTGCAAGGGGCACCTGCGAAATAGTAACGTATTTAACAAAGTTAAAAACCGACCGTCGTCATATCTAGTAAATCAGTGACTAAAATTTTAATTCGCTCTTACTTAAGAAGTAGAACATATACAATCCAATGCATTCCATGCCCAGACCAGATTTTATTCACCACTGGACGTAGGTCACTCCAAAGCATTCCCTAAAAGTATTCTAATCTAACTTATAGTGAAGTTTCTTGTATAGTTGAGTTGAGCCCCATTTTCGGCTATATATTAGGATTTTGTTACACCTCCTCGAAATCGTACGACTCCCTTTGAAAGACCAACTTTGTGCCTTACAATTGGCCATATTATATACCTACTAGCTGACCCTACAAACGTTGTTTTGCCATATTAATTAACCTATGTCCTATAATCAGACCTAACACAAAAAAAATCATAAAAATCGGCGAAGCCGTTCTGCCTTCTTGGGTAATATCACTAACACTGTCCATGTTGTCCTCATCAAACGCCTTGAAAATCTCCTTGAACTTGGCCAGGTCTTCAGGGCTAAAGATCTTGGGCGGAGGCGGGATTTTCTTGGGTTTGGGTGGCGGAGCGTTCTTCACGGCGCTCACTAGATCAACCTTGGGCGGGCCCTTGGCCTTCCCTTTTCCTGAGCATTGGGAATGGTATGGTAATGGTACGGTAAACGAAAGGAAGGGATTGAACCAAATTTGAATATTGTGTATAAGGGTTCCGTAGTCCGACAAGGAACCCTTATAGTTTCGCCATGTCTGTCTGTCTGTCTGTCTGTCCGTCCGCGGCCTAGCGCAAAGACCGGTAGTACCAGAAAGCTGTAATTTGGTATTTGTTATTGTGTATACATATTTATCACGCTGACAAAGTTAAGAATAAAATGTTGCAAATATTTTTTTTACTCTATTTTATTTATTTAATATACACAGCCAACAGATGTTAAGTAAGAAAAATATTACAGACACATTATAGAACTTACTGTACCTCCCCTAACATGAAAAGTGTGGGGATGATTTTTTTTCTCGTCTACCCCATCTTATAGGTAGGGCATCGTTGGATTGGTCGTTGAAAAATATTGTGGATGTAGGAAGACTATTTTTTTATTTAGTGTTCCGTTTGCGAAATATTAAACTTTAAAGTGCAAATTTTTGTCCGAGTAGTCCGAGTTTACAAGGTAGTTATTTCCGAAATATTGTATTTATTTGTGGCGCAATTTCGACTTCAATAAAACGTCGAGAGTAGGGGGCTACACTAAAGAAGATAAGTTAGAAACTCACAAACCTTTTTTGGGTGCCATTATTTAGTTATTAATATAACTATTGAACAATTAATTAAATCAGTTCATCTCCAAAATATCCATAATATTTTTTAGGATTTTTCACATTTTATCCATTATTTTCTCTGTGATTTTAACAATTTGCTAGTGGTGGTTTGATTAACACTTTGTTTTTTTAATGGCATTTTTGTTACTTATTGAAAGGAGGTTGCATCATTTAAAGTCTTAGGTAAAACCTTTTTACTCGAAGAGAACAACTATGGTACAGCCATAGATACAGCTATGCTCTGAGAGCTACACCTACACGTTCCTGTAGTAAGCTAAAACCTATAACTCCCATACCGTTTACTTTAAACGTAAGCAGAAAAACAAAGAAAGTGCTTATGAACATATTTCAAGTAAGTAACGTAGGTCCCCCGGCATTTCCATCAATTCAATAGATAATTCCTGAGTCACAACTCGAAACTTGTTCCTCTATTTCTAGGTACAGACCCCTCTTTCCCTCTGGGCTCTCTGGGCACGTGCCGAGGGCCCCGCAATCGATAGCGGCCCCCTTGATCCTGCCAGATCACCAAACGATAACTGATATTTATCGAGAAAGAACATAAAAAAATTATATAAAATATGTTCTACGTTAGATTGCTTAGGTCTAATCTAACAAAATAGTGTTCTGTCAAGGTTGTAGGGACCCATTATTGTAATGTGCCCAGGGCCTCTAATAGGTTAAAGACGGCCATGTCTATGTAGTTTATTTTTATTTTTTTATTTTGTTTAACTTGGTGTACACGGACAATAAATCGGGCAATATCAGCACTGCACGTCTAAATGACAATCCTATTTTGTGTAAAATGTCGTCGCCCACGATACAGGCCCTAGTGTGGGGACACGGCCACCACTACCTAATGTTATTTAAATATTATTGTTAGTTATGTTTTAAATTTAAACTAAGATTAATAATTATTAATCCACATCCTCTATTACCTTCCGTGGATATCGTAGAAGGTGACTAAGAAAATCCATTACCAGGAGACGGGCAGCAGCGTCTTCCTGAGATTCCAACCGCATACTGCGATTGCCAACCCGCCTGCCAAGCGTGGCGATGTGGTGGAGATTATGGCAAAACCCCTCATGGTTATGAAAACCACGAAGGAGGCCTGTGTCCTGCAGTGGGCGTCGAATGGCTGATGATGATGATGATGAATCCACATGCGTGTAACACAATTCATTTGGTAATATATAATTTTTTACTTTACTTTACTTTTATTTTAACTCTGGCTAACAACTTCATATCGACCCGATTGTTTTTTACCTCTAATACCACTCGCTAACCGTGAACGAAGCATGATAGAAAACCCGCATTTATGCAGGCTTACTGCACGTATTTACATGCAGTAATGCCTGAAATGTTTACAGGCAGCCACGTTTTATTAATTTTGGCATCAAAGCATATCTTTCGCTATTATTCAATTCAGTTCAAGAATTCTTTATTGCACACAAAAGTGTTTGTACAAAGGCGAGCGTAATACTAATAAGTATTTTCTTCCAGCTAATCTTGGCTAACCTTGGGGTTGTTTTACAATATAACTTTCGCGCGCTGTGTTAAAGTTATGGCTTTTGTTCATGTTAATTACATAATAATATGTTTTAATATATAGTTAACTTGTTGGTATACTCTAAATAAAAAAAAAAAAATTACAGCGTTTCCTTCGTACTTCATCCCCACCGTCCGGTTTACATAATAATAATAGCTTTCACACAACAAATCACTTGATCTGGTCCCAAACTAGGATACCCTGTGCTATGGTAACCAGGCAAGGACGTCACAAACATGAAAATACGCCCACACTGAGGCCATTATGTACAAAAGTACGGCGGCCCCCAGTGGGAATCGAAACCACAACTACTCGGTTACGTTACGGGTGATTTTACACCGAAAATGTAAAGGTTGATCTGCTATGAACTATGCCTATAGTCTTTATCGCTGCCACTCTGCCAAGAACTCTGGAAAGGCATTTTTAAAGTTTCACCGTCCCTCAAATAAACAAAACAATGAAAACGCTCCGCCAAATAGGTCACCTCGGGGAACAAGCAATTAAAACCAATTCCAATTCGAAATCACCGCCATTATGGCGGCGACCGAAAGCGGGAAACGACCAGCGCGAAATGTCCAATAATGACCGTTTCCGCCAACACGACTTCTACAGGGTGTCCCTCAACCAAGAAATCCTTGCCCTCAGCACGACTGTGATAGTGGGCATTGGCCAAAACATTGACAATAGTTACATAATGACACTGAAGTTAAAAGGTCAGTAAATATTAATATAATGCTACAGTCAGATTAAAAATATGACCTTCATTCGACCTTCTAACGTTCGTTTCACATGTGAATTAAATTAATTCTTTGAATAAGAAACGCCAAGATGTTGACATCTCGGTATTCTTCTGTAAAAAATACGTATAGTCCGCGTAAATCTTTTTGGCGGCTGAGTGAAGTTCGTCAATTCCTGCGCAAGGACTAAACACTAGGGACGGACGTACAACTGGTTGAGTAGGTAATATTTTTTGTAAGACTTGCCACGTATACTTTTTTTTTGTTTATGGTCAGTGTCAACCTTATTGGCTTAATTGCGGATTCACTTACTAGATTTTTAAGCTAATAATGTGCTAATTAAGTTTTAGTTCAAAAATCATAGCAACCTTTTAGCGGTGGTAGCGGGGCGGTAGAACGCCGGCTTCTCACTTGGGAGGTCTTGGGTTCTAATTCCGGTATGTACTAATGACTTTGTTTTCTAAGTTACGTACATTTGTGAAGTTGAAATAAAACTCGTTAACAGTGAAGGAAAAACATGGAGAGGAAATCTGAGTGTCTGAGTTGTTCACATACATTAGCGCTTAATATTGACAATCCGCGGTTGGCACGCGTGGTGATTAAGATTAAGATTAAGATAAAGGAGGACGTATATAGGCAGCATTATTATAGCAACCAATAAAAATACATTTCAAGATTAATTACATTAGCGTTATAATATTATGCCGACTTATTTGCTACATACGACTAACGAAGTATGTAGCAAATTTTGGTTATCTCTTTCATGCATCTAGTCGGAACTTATTAATCGATTGATTAAATCTTTTCTACTTTGCACATCACTACGCATCACACTACATCAACTAAAGACAGTAAGCAATGTGCAAACAATCTGTGACTATGTTTACGTTACCGCCAAAAAGATCTGTGTGAACTGGCTGGTTTTTCAATATGAGTAAACTTTAATTTTATTAATTTTGAATTCCAAAATTATTAATTGTCGAATCTTTATGAATATGAAATGGAATCAAATACATATGCCTTGAATGTTCGCAATTTTAGTTTTTTTGGGATTTCGGTCGAGACGTACTTTCGGTTTCGTAGTCACCGGTTCTTTTTTTCACTTTAATGTAAATTAAAGCAGCCGAAATGGAAGTAAACCGCTCACTCTCAAATTAAATTAATTTCTTGAATAAATATTAACTTAAAAACAGATATTTTTTATAAGACAATGCTCATTTTTATATATTTGTGTGTCTACCTAAGTGTAACTATAATAGTTTTATCGTCGAAATCAGACGTTTTGTGAATTTGTGTCTTTCATTCTATGGTCAGATTCTATTTTAACTCAGGCATCAAATCGGGCAAAAATAAAAATCTGCTATGGCCGAGTTAACTGTTTTTTTTTTTCATGTCTTCTTTTCGACAAAGTATTGCTCTCGATGATAGTTATAGTAGTAGACAAATTCATCACTTTATAACTATGGTAAGTCAGTCAGTGACCGAGTGGATTGATGGCCTCCCTTTCGTACTTTAACCCGCTGCATACCATACGCAAAATAAATAAATAATGGAAAGTCCGTCTACCACCATTTCAATAAGATTATTAAGAAAAAAGCTAACTGAAATAAACTATGTTTTAAATTTCTATTAAAATATACATGTATATATATTCTTTTTTTTTTGTCAGCCAAAGTTTTTTTTTTCTAATAAGCCGTATTTTTACTCGGAATGAAAAGTCTAAACACAGAATGAACGTCGAATGGCGAGGGAAATCATTAGTGAATAAGTAGATGTGTGTAAACAATATTGTTTACCGGCGCATTGTTCCGGTCACAGAACACCCGGTATAACCTGTGCCCGCTGATTCACAGAAACAAATGATTCGGAAAGTGGTTGTCTCTGTTATCCCGAGGCGAAAAATGCACGAAAACAGTTCAACTAAAGCCAGTATTACATGAGCTCTAACGACGCAGCTAGCGTATTATAGAGAGAGTTCAGAGTTAAGCGGTCATTGGTCATAACCTACGCGGACCCTTAAATTAGATTCGCACGCTATAACCTTTCATTTCAGGGGTGAAACTGAATTATCGCACCAAGGGTTAATAAATTGACACGAAATTGGTTTTTATGCGCAAGAAAGTTTAATTAGGTACCCACGCACTTTTATCGTCACCTTGCATTGCAGTTTGTGAATTCATGGAAATTTAGTTGAAGTTAAGGACTGTGGGAGTTGTTGGGAGAGAATAATTGGCAGTGCCCTCCAAAACTTTTGTTATTATGAGTACCTATTAATCACAGATATAGGTATATCACAGCCTTAATTATAAAAACACGTTTCCTCTAAATCCAATCTAAAACTCTGTTTACATAATCTGTGGCTACATCTTTTCCATGTAAAATGTCCACCACATACCTACTGTTTTAGTTGGCGTTTTTGAAGTCTTTTAAGGAATCGAGTTTTTATTAATAAGACTGCTAGAATGTACTATTATTACTGCGAGTGCATAAGCCCCATAAGTGAAACTTGATTGAAAGTGAAAAACATTAAGTAGGTACTTACCTACCTAAATAGACAGTTGGTAGTACCTAAAGGTGTACCTGTCAACTGTACTGTCAACAGCAAGTCGATCTTTAGGTAGGTACCTACATGTTTGTTGCAAAGGCACCCGAAACTTACTGCTCAGAAAGATTGCAAAGTACACCTGGAGAAGTTTTGAGGCACTGAGGCACTATGTTATATTACTTGACTAAATAAATTGCGGGATTAACTGAGAATTCTTCGAATTTTAGTTAATTCAAATTAAGAAATTTTATATCTAATTAAAAAAAATATTGTTCTTATCATTGCAAGTTCATCCCGGCTACTCGGATCTTTATTTTCACTATTATAAAATCGCTTATGGTGGAGCAGACGCGCGGTGTGACGAGTAAACATTTGTGTCTGGATGCACCTTATTGCTGCGTTCACTTGACATACCGGCAGCGTGTCCTTCAACCCCAGGAAACTAATTTAAAAAAAAACTAAACGACGCTAAATCTGACAGGTGCTGTCAAACAAATCAGAAATTTCGCGTCCACATTGTGGGTCGGGTTTTTCGTTTTTGCGACTGAACCGATAAATATTAATTTCCTTCATAAAAACGTCTTGGAGTAAAAGTAAAAAGCAACATGGTTGCGCGAGTGGCTGGTGTTTTTGATGAGAAACTGACGGAGGCCATTGCCAATTCCAAGATATTGGTGGTCGGTGCCGGCGGCATAGGTTGCGAAATACTCAAAAATCTCGTGTTAACCGGCTTCCCCAACATCGAAATTGTATGTATTTGTGTTTATTTACTATTTTTACTGGCATTTACTGTAAATAAAAGGCAAAAAATGGTTTTGCGACGATGCTGATGATGACGTATTTTGATGACGATTTGTGATTATAAAACAAATTGTGTGAGTGATACGATGCAAAGCAAATACTAATAGGTCTTTAACAGGCAAGGACATCACAAACATGGAAAGACACCCAGACTGAGGCCATCTTACAAATCAAGTACTGCAGCCCAAACATGCAACCTGTTTTAGTAGTCAAGTGTGCTATTTGCTACATCAATGAGGCAGATGTGATGGGTCCACTGTGGAAATTAGCATTAAGTCCACCTTTTGTACACTGTCTTTGTGCAATAAATAATTAATATTAATAAATGCATCGTAGCCCCGGCTGCCTGAGTGATCTTAAACGATCACGAAGGTTAAGCAACACAGGGCGCGTTCAGTGCATGGATGGGTCGCCGTCTATGCCTAACGCTAGTGGCATTTTTCCGAGTGGTTCCGTGCTTCGCAAGGCACGTTAAGCTGTTGGTTCCGGCTGCCGTTGATAGATGGCCACTAGTCTACAAGCCTCCACCAATCCGGACTTGGCCCCCGTGGTGGAGTATGGCCTATACCTTCCTCAGGGAAGAGACCCGTGCCCCTCGGTAGGGACATAATGGGTTGATGATGATGAATAAATGCATCCACTTCAGCTCGGCTACTTTGGCTCACCTCTGTCTTGCCTGTTGGACTCGTTATAGCATAATGATGCGAGTCGCGCATTCCTTCCAACCCTTCACGCCCCGGAGACCCGCCCACGGGTCTGGTGTAAACGGCGCATTTCGTTAGGCCCTGCAAACCCACTGGCGGGTCGGTCTTGCAACAGTACTTTGATTTGAATTTTGAAGGTAATAAAGACCACATTTGTATGAGCATGTTTTATTCTTTGAAATCTGTGATAAATTTCAAATATTACTCTGTGAGTAACTAACATAGCTGTGGAAAAAAAGAAGATAGTTGAAAACGTCAAACGCGTCGCTGTGTGCTCCGAAAAAAATTACAAGTTGAGTTTTTTATAATAAAATCCTCAATGATTGTGTTGTTATTGTAAATTATGTACTCTGTGGTTGTTCTATTTGCCACTTTTAACTTTTTTTCCGAGTTTTGCTCATCCTAAAGTTGTTCAACCTGAGTTTTGTTCCAAGCGATGTCCGCAGATAAAAAAAATAAAATGGGCTGAACTTACCACCTTTTCTATGCCTTAATTTGGTTCAGTGTCAGTGGCTGTTTACAGGTTGAAAATCAGTCATTTTAACATAACATAAACTCACGCCTGTATCCCAGAGGGGTAGGCAGAGACCAGGGACTGCCACTTGCTACGATCCTGATGGATCACTTTCGCTTCCTCGACATTCATTAGTCGTTGATTTTATTTCTCCACAAACCTGACATTGGCAGAATCCTTGGAGTGCGGTAAAAAAATATTTGAATTGATTGAGTATTTTTCCCAAATAACGCTGGAAATTCATGACAGTTTCAAATAGTATAACTGTTCACCAAAGTGTGCAAGAGAAAATTGCTAGGCCTGAAAGGTTAAATGTCAAAAGTCACAACTTTCCAGTACAAATTTTGACAATGAATGTATTTTGGCGCCACAGAATGCATGACTCACACTACCTATGCTGGTAAGATGATAAAACTTTCTGATGAATATGGTGATGGCAAGATGGGCCTTAGATGTTGGATGCCTTCCTTGTAATAGATAATAAATAAATTCCAATTATTTTGGTGCTTTCAGATTGACTTGGACACAATTGACGTGAGCAACCTGAACCGTCAGTTCCTGTTCCACAAGGAGCATGTGGGCAAGTCAAAGGCGCAAGTAGCAAAGGACAGTGCGTTGAGTTTCAACCCCAATGTCAACATTGTCGCTCATCATGACAGTGTTATTAGGTTTGTGGTTTTTATAATAATTTTAAATTACAAAGCTTTTTGCCTAAAGTTGTCATACCCCTACATAGGAGATTATTATATGTCCCACTGCAATGTGTAGGCCTTATATCTGAGATAGAGTATTAGCTCAATGAAGTGATGCAATTACTGTTGAGTGGGCTTCCAAATTGTATTACTCCATAGGGGGACCAAAAAACCAAAGAATAAACCATCATGTATACTTAAATAATAATAATATCTAATAACAGATATATTATAGTCTAATATTGTTGGAACGAATTAATGAAGCTAACGAAAGAAGTAGACATTTCAGCTGATATTGTGTCTTCTGTTAACTGTTGTTGTTTTGTTGTGTGATTTTATGTTTTTGTTGTCAAATATATTTTTGTTTCTTTCTTTGTTCCATCCTGATGCAAGACCTGTCTTACAAAGAACACTATATAGAATGCAAGTTTTGATTTGAGATTTCTGACAATTAAAAAATAAGTGACCCAAATGTCCCTCTTTGAGACCGCATTCCCAGAGGTGATCCCTGATAAAGGGTTGGATATGACTAAACCCTTAATCTTCCTTGAAACAACACTACCACCCGTTAAGCATCTTCCAGTGAAAACTGCTGTAATAATTTGAAACTCATAAAAATTTCCTTTTTTTTCAGCAATGATTACGGAGTCAACTACTTCAAGCAGTACAACATTGTGATGAACGCCCTTGACAACCGTGTGGCACGTAATCATGTGAACCGCATGTGCCTGGCTGCTAATGTGCCGCTAATTGAGACTGGCACTGCTGGATACGCTGGGCAGGTTAGATTGACCCTAAATAGCTGGTCACATCTGACAAAGAACCAATAACTGAGGGGCTAAAAAGGTTCTGGATTCTGAACTAAGAAATGTAACAAGGGACTCCCACCAGGCTGTTGTACCGATATGATCTGATGACAGTTGCAGGAGTAGCTGGATGAGCATGCAGAGAACAGAAAGAATTTGTGTGCATTAGGCGGAGATGATAAAAAAGAACAACATGGAAATATGTAGATGAATTATTTACGAATAATTCAGCATGAATCTATTCATCTAATGTGATTTTACTTTCCAAAATCAACAGGTGGAGCTCATCAAAAAGGGCCTGACGCAATGCTACGAGTGCCAACCCAAAGCTCCCCAGAAGACCTTTCCCGGCTGCACCATCCGGAACACTCCCTCGGAGCCCATTCACTGCATCGTCTGGGCCAAGCACCTATTCAACCAGCTGTTTGGAGAGGAGGACCCGGACCAGGATGTCAGTCCAGACACAGCAGACCCTGAGGCGGCAGGGGATGCTGGCTCCTCGGCTTTGGAGTCTGAAGGTAGATTACTACCATACATGTATCACTTACTAAGCGTCGCTTAGCCAGACACTACTATGTACAACATTAAATTGAACCACCTTGAAATAAAGTCCAAAACCATTTAGTGAATTTTTTCAATGGTCCCTAGTTTCAGCGTAGTAGAATTTAAAATTTCGTGTGCTCCGGGTCTATAAAGAGACACATTTTTTTTAATCAAAAGCCATACTATTCTGACCAATTGATAATTTTTAAATTTTTAATTCGTATTTTGGCATTTACCTGGACTTTGTTTACTAAATGACATACATTTGTGAATTTGCAGTAGCAATACCACTCACTTACAGTAAAGGAAACCATTGTCAGAAAACCTGAGTATCCGAGGTGTTCACACACCTCTATGAAACTAAGTGCAGACTTACTATCCACTACTAAAAGGGTTTTTAGGCAAAGATAAGTTGATGTTTACGGGATTTTACAAAACGATATTAGGCAGATCAACATCTGTGGGGTCAGCTGGCAGAAATAAGTTAAAATAGTAACAAAATCACCCCCTAAGGAACCGCAAGTGGCAACGTCGAGCGTAAGAGCACCAGAGCCTGGGCTGCCGAGTGCAACTACGACCCAGAGAAGCTCTTCACGAAGCTCTTCGGCGATGACATCCGCTACTTGTTGTCCATGGAGAATCTGTGGAAGAAACGCAGGTAGAATACTTACTTATTAATTTCCTAATTCCATTCCCATATTTACTACTTATATAGAGAAACTAGAGGGCAAGCCAACTTGCCAAGGGCTAGGGCCTCGCTAGACACTAATGGTTGGGACTTTCCCAAAGGAACGTGTATTGTCTCGGCTTTCGGCCTCGCTGCGGCGGGGTTCCTCGTGCCCGCTTCGCGGACCTCGGTCTTCGGCCTCGCAAGGTTGTGCCATCTGGCTTTTGCGTTGTTACTTGTACACAGGACCACGCAACGTCTCAGCCTTCGGCCTCGGCCTGAAAGGAGGTCGGTCTTCGGCCTCGCCTCGGCGGGATTCCTCATGCCCGCTTCGCGGAGGCCTTCGGCCTCGCATGTTTGTCCCATCTGGATGTTGAAACAACGAGTTTTAGTACTAAAATTTCCATAAACAAAAATCTGGTGTCAGTGTTTGTTATCGAACTGCTCCGAAACGGCTTCATTGATTTTTATGAATTACAAACAAACTGGAGGGCAAGAGAGCTAGTGGCAGACCAACACGTTTAGTTTAAGTTTTACCAGGCGGTCCACACAGCGAACGGCAGGTCAGGCAGATGGAGAGAACTTAACACCCATCCCCGCTACGATTGGCCACATATCGTTATAGCGGCCACGATCCGCAGCATTGTGAGACCGAATGCTACAAGCTACAGGGCTATTACGGCTAGAAAATGGACAAAACTCTCCACACAACTCTATATTGCCATCTATATTGCGTGAACAAGAAATAAATACTAACAGTTTTATTTATAAAAAGTGGGATTGCCCACTACAACACTCTTAGGGCCGGTTTCTTAATTGAGAATTTCACTAAGTAAATACTCAAGTAACGTTCTGTCACGCTCGTCACTGAGAAATTCGAAGAGACAGCACTACAGTTAACCATTTACTTAGCGAAATTCTTAATTCAGAAACTGGCACTTAAAGGCGCAATTAAAGTCGGCTTATGAGAGGAATTCCTCTTACAAACCAGCTTTGCCTCTGTGTTAAGAGTGTTATTGGAATCGCCTTTTTATAAACATTATTTAGTCTTTTCAAAATTTGTTTCTCAATGAACAGACACTGAATTCCTTTTGTACTCGTAATCCCCAGAACTCATGCATTAAAATGGTTTAATGCCATAAATCTTTGTTATCATGTGCAATGAAGTACAAAAATAATAATAGTGACTTATAGCCTTTTTATAAACTTTTTGTAAGTTCCTTTTCTAAAAACCTAGAACTCATAAATTAAAATGGTTTAATGCCATAAATCTTTGTTCACATATGCAATGAAGTACAAAAATAATAATAGTGACTTATCCGCAGGCCTCCAACTCCGCTGGTGTGGAACGATCTGCCCGGGAAGCACGATGCCCCGGCCGTGCACGCCGGGCTGCCCGATCAGAGGGTGTGGTCGGTGCATGAATGCGCTCAGGTGAGGCTCTCTCGTATACGTGCGCAAACGCTTCAAAGAAAGGAGTGGTTTAGTTTACCACTTTATTTATTTTTCTTAAAAACAAAACATAAACTCATGCCTGTATCCTAGAGGGGTAGGCAGAGACTGCCACTTGCCTCGATCCTAATAGATCACTTTCGCTTCGTCGTTTTATTACTCTTATGGTTTTATTGTCACCTGTCACTCTTTATTCCTGCTGTCATCAACACCACCCATCTTTTCTGCATTTTCACGATTGTACCACATTTTGGCAATACGGTCCTCTCCTCAACGCTTTAGTTCTTATTAGTGGTTCATAGTTCACGTTTCGTTCCAGCTCTCTTATCTTCCGATTCGCGATAGTTCGCGAATGACAAGGAATGAATGAGATGAAACATTGTCATTTTAATTGCATAAATTAAAATATCGCTACGATATTAATGTCTGCGGCGACAGTGAAGAAGTCCCATGAGTCAAAGAATTTTGGCTCGTAATGCAATGGATTTAAGGACCTTACTGAGGGACTTCATTTGCGGTGCGAGCTCTAATAATGATGTGTGAAGTATGAACTATTAAGGTGAAGTAGATACAATAAGATACGTAGTGAACGAATGAATGAGTGGTTTTACGAAGTAAAGTCTTTTATTTAAAGCATTCTTTCGCGAACTACACCCATTTTTTAGTCACAGAGTCTTCCCCACAATGTTACGCGCACATTTCACATCTTTACGCAATATACAGGGTTACCTTTACAATGCGAAATTCCGGAAACCCTCCTATTAGCGTTTTGCTTAAGAGGGCTTTCACATCATTTGCTCAAATTAGGAGGTTTTGGGCGACTAATTTTCGTATTTTAATACTGAATATTCAATTATGAAGTATTATATCAAGAAGCACAACCTTTAATACAGGTATTTGTCAACTTAGTTTATGAAATTATATCGTTTATTTTGTTTAATTGATAAAATACCACAGCATGTTTTGTCAAAAATACGCGCCGAGGTATCTTCAGACACGTGATTGTACTATTAGAATTTGTAAAAATCACTTGTAAAAAATACGCAGGAATGGGACATATAAATCTTATTGTATTTAATAAATCACATTTCAAATATTTTATTCACACTTGGCTAAAAAAAATCATGAAGTAGTGCGAATTTCACCCATTTTTACCTCGATATTTTACCATTTCTAAACATTATTATCAATTTAAATTTGTACCATAGGGTACTAGAACTTATCCTTAACAGGAGTGTAATAAAAAAATACACATTTTTAATAATTTGCAATGGAAAATAAATTTTTTACTTTCCTATATATTCTGCTGCAATCGTGCGCATCGATCAGTGTCGCGCGAAGCGCCCTTCGAGTAGGATCTACGTCACTTTTCTCGCCGATTGCCGGTTGCGTATTTTACCTTTGAATTTTAAATTCAATGATTCTACGAATTTAGTGAAGCGCGTGCAACCGCGACTGACTGTTTTGATACTTTTCAAGTAAGTACTTTTCGAATTTGTTTTACATTATTATTGTATACATGAATCATTGTAATTATCCTTCATGATGTTTTCAGCAATGGGACGAAAACATAATACGTACCGTTTTTTGTTAAATAAAAGAAAGCGTAAAAATACTGAGTCTTTACTGATTGCAAGACAAGCAAAGTACGTACCTATCGGCCCTAATCTACTTTAATAAGTTATGTAGTTAGTAGTGTAGTTAGTTTAGTAGAGTATCTTCTAGTACGGTCTTTTCCGATTTTAATGGTTGTGAAGTTTTATTTTTACTATATATCATTGCAGGATAAAGAAAGGACCAACTAACAACAGCGTTTCCGAAATTGATATTACGAATCCATTTCCCAAGGGAGAGGAAATATTATGTATGGTAAGATTTTCGAATACCCCTTCAAATAAAAGTAGAGGGACCATCTACCCTCTTGCTTTTAGTGACCACGGCCATTATAATTTCTTAAAGTTTTACTTTATTTACAGGAGAGAACATGTTGCTAATGATTCCAAACGAGAAAAAACTGATGGAGTACTGACCGTGACATCGGGAGAGAAATCCCAAAACTCGAATTTGATTGATGTAAGCAATTTTTTTTTATTTTGCTTACTAGTCCACTTTTTTATTTAAATTAAAGAAGCTGGTTAGTTAATATAATATTTTATTTTATAGAACAATGCAAATGAGTTTACTGAGTTGTTTGTGGTGGATACGGAATCTTCAAGTGCCATAATTGTAAGTAAAATAAATTCTAACTATAAGTAGTGGTGTTGTGATAAGGGTCGATGAAAAAGTACAAAACTATAATAGAGATTAAAAACTGTAAAAAGCCCACATTTATTCAGTAATGTCATATACGAACAAATATTTTTATTTACAAAATGTTAATTACGCAGATAAAGTGCTTATAAAAGTTATTACATTTTAAATTCTATGAGACTAAGTACCTATACATATACAGGGTGGTATTTTGTAATGCCACCTGAAGGGAAAGTACTCTTAATATTGTAGACAGAAAAAAGTACTTGTTCGATGCATACGCATCAAACACCTTAATCAGCAATTTCATTGCAGCGGTGAAGTAAAATGTCACTTTCAAGTCAGTACACGATAAACCGCCGCCGTGTATTCATGTTTAGCATTTTAGCATAATCATCAATATGGTCCTCGGGACCAATATTTGGTTTTGTCTTTACGTAAATGATAGATTTGATTATTTTATACTAAAGGTTTAGTGATAGTTCCACAAATGTAAATGATATATATTGATTGATTATCCTAAAATGCTAAACATGAATACACGGCGGCGGTTTATCGTGTACTGACTTGAAAGTGACATTTTACTTCACCGCTGCAATGAAATTGCTGATTAAGGTGTTTGATGCGTATGCATCGAACAGTACTCAAAGAAAACATTCCTGTATTTTTGAAAAGAAAGAAAACTTGTTCTATTTAGGTAGTACAGAAATAAAATATTTACTAGTAGGTAAAGTGTTTCATTTAGTTTAAATTTTTACCACCTGTAAATATGTATACATAGGTACGTAAGATGATTGAGTACGTCCTGTTTTTATCCATCCGAAATAAATCACGTCGGAGAAAAGTATCAAAAAACTTTCTTCATAGTCGAACTATACACCCGACGCGCGGCATTGTGCCCCGGCGCTCGAGGTCATGACTCATCGGCAGTGCAATGGGTGAATTTACCTAAACTTGCGGTGCGCGATTTTGTGAAACGCCTCTTAAAGTGTTTTTTTTTCTAATGTATATTTTTCATAATTACATCATTACAATTATTTTTACATCATTTAAATAAATTTGCGTTACGCGCTCTACCAATGTCGCAACCGCCGATAAGTCATTCATTACCTACGAATAAAAAACCGTAGAAATATTTCTTTCTACAAAATTCACTCTCAAGAACAGCTCCTGCCCTCTCTGTACCAATAAAATGAGCGCAAGGTGTGCTGTAGAGTAAATCACTGATTGGTTCATTGTGTGCGCCTTGCGTGACGACGTGAACGTTGATTAGGCGATAGTAAGTGACAGCGTAACTTATGATTGATTTTATACAAAAACGTCAAGCCATTGAATTCATGACGTATAAACCGTCGAAATATGTAGGTACCTCGCAAGATGGGTGTCTGTCGGTGGCAGGTGCAGAGATATTTGCCGGGTAAAACTGAACTCGCTCCGATGTGTCACTACATAGTTGACAATCCCCGCCTTCCCACAATTGAACGTGGGGTCTATTTAGCGCTAGTTAGACATTTATGTTTGTAACATCACTGATCGTTACCCTGTTTAACACATGTACAGCTTTAAGTATTATCTATTACTTTAAAGCAGAAAAAACACAAAATCAATTAAAAAGAAACAAAAGTAGTTGGTAATGACAAACTCTAATTAACATGTTTCAGAAATGATACAATTTGGTAAGAAGCAATATCTTACCACACCAGTACGAGTAAAGGAAAAAATTCGAACCCTGTCAATTTGTAGCTTTTTCACAAGCAAAATCTTTGTTAGCATTACATACTTTATACATACCCTCGGTTCCAATGTCCTACTTACACTTGTTTATTTATTTGTTTAGGGTAAACCAGGCATACGTGCCCCACCATGTTAAGAAATGGAATAAAACTTTGTATATAATCAAATAACATTTATTAGATAATCATTCCTTTACTTTGGCTTAATTTGCACAATAAAAACTAAAAACATATTCTAAATTCTAATTAAAAACAACTGAGATCAACAATTTAAAAAAAATGAAGAGGGGCACATTACACTGAAATGTCCGTTTATTGTGCCCCAGTATAGTATTTCACTTTGCAGACCGTTTTCCCTTTCCTTTGCCTTTATTCTTTGCTCCGCAGGTTTTGCATTTGAGCGCACAAGTTGTGCAGTCCTCGTGTAACCATTCAGAGCATTGTACACACTGAATCCAGTCACTTTTTGATTTTGTTTGATAATATGACTCCAGACACTTAACGCAAATATTCTCCATTTTGTCAGAACATTCTTCACTGCTCGATGGAAGGTGTATTTCTTCTTCGCTTTCCAATGAAGAAGACAGATCTTTTTTCTTATTTTTCGTACGTTTCAGCGGCGGCAAATCCTTCTTCTGCAGTTGTGACTTCTTTTTTTCTTTCAAAAGTTTACGAATTGTCAAGTGACTTTCTGATGTCAAAACTTTAACGTTTTGTTTCCTTTTGCTAACTTTTTGATGAATTATGGGCAATGGACTAACGTTGCCAGCCCAGGTCTGATGGTCTACCTATAGTCTGCTTGCACTGCCAGCCTTTAAGGATGTGTCGTCGTAAAGTTCTTGACGGTATCTCGTAGATACGACTAGCCTCATTCACTCCAATGTTTATAGTTTTCACCGCATCTACTGTCTTCTTCAAGTTTTCTTCTGTCCATTTTCTTGTGTCAGTTGGAGTAACCTTCCCCATATTCTAAAATAAAAATAAATAAGTTATAATACATCAACGTTAATTAGTATGATGAATTTTATACATGGGGCACAATACCCAACAAAAACTAGGGCACATTAGCAAATGATCAGGGTAATGTGCCCCACTTCGCCATGAAGTGTTGGGTTTGCACTAACAAAACGCACAAGCGGCGTTGAAAAGTTACATGAGGTTAGTTTAAAATAAAAACTTGAAAATAGTTGGATCTCAATAACTAGTTACCTTTACTTTATGTGTAATTACATGCAAAACAAATTCAAGTGGTGTGACATACCTTTTGATCACTTTTTCTCACGCAAAACACAATAAAACCGGCACAGGTTTGTTTACATGTCCGCCATACTTGTAGCACTGACCCGTACGGTGCAAATGAGCGCCAAATTTGAATTACTTCGGTGAATGTTGCTACTGGGGCACGTTATCGACTGGGGCACGTATGCCAGGTTTACCCTATGGGTACTTTTATTGCACTTAGGTACATAAAAAAAAATCGTACAATGTGGCGGACTTGTCTGGTTTATTTTTCCTTGGAACACGATGTGATAACAAATCGACGTGTTAGATATGACAAGCTTTTAAAGTATTAGGGGTTAAAGTATGAAATTGCCGTTTTATTGCAATAGGTTCTTTGAATTGACATAGAATCTTCATGGTTTGAGGTTTTCGAATGAAACTTTTTTCAAATGGTTTCTATGATGTTCTTTTTTTAAAAAATGTGAAACTTTTGAATATCGACTTTCAATTGTTTTTGTTATTCAATTTAGACAAGAAAGATGGATACTGCGAAAATTTGAGTGATTTTTGAATACGAGTTCCGACGCGGAACTAACGCGGCAGAAACAGCCCGCAATATCAATGCTGCGTTTGGAGAGGGGTCTACTAATGAACGCACCGTGCGATTTTGGTTTAAACGCTTTCGTGATGGAAATTTCGACTTAAAGAACGAGCCACGAGGAAGACCGCCCACACAGGTGAATAACGATGAATTAAGAGAGATAGTGGAAGCCGACCCTAGTCAAACTACCCAGGAATTAGCGGCATGGTTTAACGTTACCTTACCCACAATATTGACTCACTTGCGTCAAATCAATAAAATAAAAAAATACGAAAAATGGGTGCCTCATAATCACTCGAATTTTCGCAGTATCCATATTTCTTGTCTAAATTGAATAACAAAAACAATTGAAAGTGGATATTCAAATGTTTCACATTTTTTTAAAAAAGAACATCATAGAAACCATTTGAAAAAAGTTTCATTCGAAAACCTCAAACCATGAAGATTCTATGTCAATTCAAAGAACCTATTGCAATAAAACGGCAATTTCATACTTTAACCCCTAATATTATTTTTTTCTGGAGTGAACAACACAAATCTAATCTAATCTCTGCAGGTGCTAGCGTCATCATGCAAGGCGCTCCAGTCGGAGCTAGCGTCGCGCCCGGTCGGCGATCACCTCGTCTGGGACAAGGACGACCGCAGCGCCATGGACTTCGTGACCGCTTGCGCCAACATCCGAGCCCACGTGTTCAACATTACGCCGCTCAAGTCGCGATTCGAGATCAAATGTGAGTGACTAACCTAACAATAGATTGGCTGACGGTAGTAACCTAACCTGAGATAGGATGAACAAAGTGCAGCCAGCCGGCCACCTATAGTCTGGGACAAACACGACCGCAGCGCTATGGGCTTCGTGGCCGCCTGCGCCCACATCCGAGCCCACGCACGCCGCTCAAGTCGAGATTCGAGATCCAATGTGGCTGACAGTTTACAGATATTTTCAAAAGACCGCCTGCTACCGCTGCGCCGGACGAATGGTGGCTGGGGAAATCTAACCTAACCACATATAGACTGGTCGGAATAACCTTACCTAATCTTAGATAGACAGACCCTAGAATCCTAACAGATAGGCTAGCCGGAGAGTAACCATCTATAGCCTGGGACAAACACGACTTTGTGACCACTTGCGCCGACATCCGAGCCCACGTGTCCAACATCACGGCTTACATATACTTTCAAAAGACCGATAGCTACCACAACGCTAGATAAATTGTGGCTGGGTGAACCTAATTCAGTGGTTAGTTACGTGATAGGAGCGAAGGACAAATGATTGTGTTGTGTGGAAGTAATTAATTTGTTTGTCCAGCCATGGCCGGCAACATAATCCCGGCGATCGCGACCGCCAACGCGATCGTGGCCGGGCTCGCGGTGCTTCGCGTGCAGGGCATCTTGCGCGGTGACATCGAGTCTTGCACGAGCGTTTACCTCCGCCCCAAGGTCAACCACCGCGGTCAGCTCTTCGTGCCGGAGAAGAGTGAGTATAAATAAAATCAAATAGCTGACCGGGCAAACGTTGTTTTGCTATAATAACTAGCTTACGACCTATTCTCGGACCTACCAAATTATACACAAAAAAATTCATAAAATCTGGTGGAGCTGTTTCGGAGGGGTTCGATAACAAACACTGTGACACGAGATTTTAATTATATTGGATTAAAACAGAATGTGAACTCAATAACTCAAAGTTAATAGACAATTAATAGATTATGTGGTGAAAAGGCTAACAAAGAAAATGCACATTTATGCTTTTCAAAAAAGTATTCAACTTAAAAATTATTAACCGATGGAGCTATACTCATCCAGAGTTGTATTGCACGGTTAATTACAGATAGAGACTGAATAACTGTTTGCCGGTCACGTAATACAAATGGCAATCTTAAGATACTATTATTATTATTCATTAATTATTATTCATTGCTGATGCGTGAATATCAATTTTGTGCACTTTTTAAATTATGAAGGCTCTGATAATGAGATAAGATAATATTTATTTGTACATTCATTACAATGTTTGCCTTAAAGTCGAGTGTATAGTGGCACGATTAATATTGAATTTTTAACCCCTAAAGTAGGGATAAAACCTGTTTCTTAAGGATTATACTTTCATCGGTTAAATAAGACGTAACGAAGAATTATTTTTTAAACAGGTAACAGCAGTTAATGCATTTCTTATACTTAATTAGAGACATGGTGTTATAGCTTAGTTAAGATATTAACATTTAATAATGACTACGAATGTTAGGTGTTCACACACCTCAGCGCTTGAAATTGCCAATCCGCGGTAGGCACGCGTGGTGATTAAGCCCGTACTCTCCCGTATATATATGATACATAATAAAAAAAAAATATATGCTTCACAATAAACATAAAAGTAATCACCCATGTACTTGAAGTTGTTGGTCTTTATTTTTATAATGTAACGTTTGTAACCATTTTAGTTTCAACTTCTAGATTGGTTTGAGCGAGCGACAAATAGTTGTGCAATCCCTTTCTTTAATTAAAAGTGTTATAAGGGTGATCAGATTTCAACGTAAAAAAATTTTTGTTGAATGTCAATGTACTGTTAGCACCTGACTTCAGTTTCTAGTGGAAGAAAGGGCAGCAAAAAAACTTCGCTCTGACCATCTTTTCTCAAATCATATTGAGGTACTTTACCTACCTAATTGGTACCTACCTACCAAGATCCCATGAGTACGATCAAATCCAACTATGTTGCCTTCGGAGTCACCTCGTGAGAAGCCCTTTTAAGAGACGTGAGGCCACCATAATGTTAATACTAGAAATAAACATAAATTGTCATTTCCACGATTTACACTTGCAAAAGTTAATACATCCTTTATGGGGCACTGTATAAGGTTCTACAACAAAATTCCTCAAGATATATTAGAGTTACCTCCAACGCGGTTTAAAAAATGTGTTAAGCACATTTTGTGCAATAAGGCTATATCATCAAGGATTATTTAGAAGACAAAGTTGTTTGGCATTAAACAGTTGATTAATATTAATTACAGGACGATTGTGACTAGTGTTCAACACATTCATGACTAATATTTTAAGTTGAAAACTCTGTTAATTAAGTTAAAACGTGTTTTGAAAAGAATAAATGTGGAGTTTCTTTGTTAGCTTCTTCTCCACATAATCCATTAATTGTGAAACTAACAACTTTGACGTTCATTAAGTAAACATTCTGTTTTTATAATGATTAAAAATATTTGAATTGAATTGAATACATTGACGTCTATTTGCGCCCTGAGGTCAACTCTGTGAGCCCGCTTACAATCGAGTTTGTTCATGTCTGGAGTTAATCCTGCCAAATCCTGATTTAACCCATTAGATTATGAACTGGAAAAGAACGATTAATAGTAGATTGTACAACAAGTGCATAAAACGCACCATTTTACTCGAGACGTTTATCCATCCGAGCGAGCTTGCGAGCGAGGATAGATATAAAGTCGAGTGTAAAATGGGTTTTATGGACGAGTTGTACACTCTACTTTTCACTTCGATTGCGAGGAAATGAAACAGCAACATGTAAATATAGTAAATGCTAATTTAATTAAAATTGAAAGTTACATTAGAGCAATGAGAAATATTTAAAGTAATCGTTTTTCCTGGCATATTTAATGTTGTATTAGATTGTATTTGTGATGCGTGTGGCTGTTGCAGCGATTGCCTTGGTCTTCGACGAAGATTTTACTTTATGCTCTAGAGCATAAAAAGCGACTTTATGTCGCCTACGCACGACATAAAGACGAACTTTTAGAGCATGAGAAGTGAAAAAATTATTATATTCTTTTACATATCTCTTGCTCTGTAAGTAGTCACTTACTTCCCTGAATGCCGGGGTGTATGGATATCATTACAGCATAGGTTTCAAAACATATCATGTAATGTTAACATTACAGCATAGGTTTTGGAATTTGAAAAAAGAACTGTCATATGTACTCATACTGCACGAAGAATATTTTTTAAAAGTTAATATTTTTTTTTCTCGGTATCGATTATTTACTCGAATCGGAATCGAGACAATTTATATTAGAATTTATGAAGATTTTATTTTAAATATCGAACTATTTGTTTCACAGTCACATCGTATGTTAATTGAAATCGATTTAAAAATCAAACTGGCCAGCACGATTTGACGCGCTTGCGTGCCATAAAATCGTGAAGAGTAAAAAAGTCAGTCGACTAGCTAGGCGCGAAAGTAAATTTTTTTCGTGTTTTGGAGTTCTTTCTCAAAAGTCCTGCTTTCTTGTTTTTTTACTTACCTCACAATCGATATGTAAAGCAGAGTGTTTACCTCGGGTGTAAGCATCAATTGCATGAGTAACGCGCTCGGGCGCCAAAAACCTCGTATGCAATTGATGTCATACAGCCCTTGGTTAACAATCTACTATTATAATTTTCCTGTACCTACATGATTATATTGTTTTTGTTGCACTAACCCGTGCTGAGGACAATTTTAAAAACCTATTTAGAGGCATAAAGATTTATTAGCATTGTTTTTTTCATAAATAGGACTGTCGGTATTTATTACTGTTATTCGAAATAACTTTCTGACTTATAGAGTTTTTTCTTTTGTATGGTTTTATTTTTATTTTTCAGATAAGTAATTTGCATTTTGTTGAAATTATTATGTTTGTTCTGTCGTAAAAACTAACACATATGTGTCGTAATTGGCGCCGGAATTAGAATAACTTTACTCCATATCCTTCCTGGGATGTCGTAGGAGGCGACTAAGGAAATAAATTACCAGGAGACAGGCAGCAGCGTCTTCCTGAGATTCCAACCGCATACTGCGATCGCCAACCCGCCTGCCAAGCGTGGCGATTATGGCACAACCCCTCATGGTTATGAAAAACTACGATGGAGGCCTATGTTCTGCAGTGGGCGTCAAATGGCTGATTGGTATGGTTATGGTGTACCTAGTCCTTGCCTGTAGTGTAACAATTAATAAAAACCGGAACCAAATTAATGAAATCACCCTATCGTGTCGTAATATTATATTTTATGGTGGTGCTGTCGACAGCAAATCAACCTTTGCATTTTAGTTGCGAAGTCACCATTTATGTAACTGAGTAGGGTACACAGATGTCCGACTCGCACTTGCCCTACTTTTTTTTTGTTTCGGGACATGCTTAACTAATGATAGAGGTCCACTAATTAATACACATACCGTTAATTACCAACAGTCCTAGATCTACGATTTTTCCCAGCCAAGGCAAAAACTTGACATTGGCGCGTAGTAAAGTGGGGTATCCATTTGTAAACGATTGTAATGGGATTTGGTTGGTCTCTGTTCAGGGGTGAGAGTCTCTAAACGCATTGTTCACTAGAATCACAGTACAGTAATGGTTGTTTCATTGACACTGTTGGTAGTCTAGTACCAACTACACAAATGGTAATATAACCAGTGCAACTTAACTCGGCAACTCGCGCGATTCGATCTTTTTTGCGAGAGATGCCTATTTAATTTGCGCGGGATCTTAAAACGATCACGAAGGTTAAGCAACACAGGGCGCGTTCAGTGCATGGATGGGTCGCCGTCTATGCCTAGCGCTAGTGGCATTTTTCCGAGCGGTTCCGTGCTTCGCAAGGCACGTTAAGCTGTTGGTGCCGGCTGCCGTCGATAGATGGCAGTCGTTAAGCCAAGTCAGAGGCCTTAGGGCGGCTTGACAACTTCTGACAGTAGACGAGCCACTAGTCTGCAAGCCTCCACCAATCCGGACTTGGCCCCCGTGGTGGAGTATGGCCTATACCTTCCTCAGGGAAGAGACCCGTGCCCGGGTTATGGCTTCGTACACAAAACTGCGAATCGGCGCGATGCGAATTCGCAACGCAAAAAACTGCTACACTAATGGCTGCGATGCGATTTCGTGCGGCCAAGCATCTCCCTTCCACTTTTCGGGTGACCATTCCTTCCACGACCGTCAATATTACTGAATGTATTTGTAAACTCAGTCGTGATATGAATCGTACAAAAAACCAGCCAAGTGCAAGTCGGACTCGCGCAACATTAGATACAATGATCGAGAAAAAACGGCTAAGAATCACGTTTGTTGTCTCCCTTTTAAATATTAATTTTATTTTAATTTAATTATTTATTTTTGAAGCGAATATAGAACTAAATATTCTGTGAATATTGAAGCGTCTACCTGTTGCCGTTATTGATATCGAACAAAAAACGGCAAAAAATACGTTTCTTATATGGGAGCCCCCCTTAAATATTTTTTTTATTGTTTTTAGTATTTGTTCTTAATAGCGGCAACAGAAATACATCATCTGTGAAAATTTCAACTGCCACGGTTCTTTTTGCTATCACTTTTAGCCATCACGGTTCATGTGATACAGCCTGGTGACAGACAGACGGACAGTGAAGTCTTAGTAATAGGGTCCCGTTCGGCACCCTTCGGGTACGGAACCCTAAAAAGAAGTGCTCACTTCAAAAAGTTCGCTCAAAAAGAAACAAGGAAGATTTTGGGTTCATCCATTTATTACTATTATGAACGCTGATGCGAAACCATTCTATTCTATTGAAAAACTGTGTGTGTATTACTCTAGGGCCTTGGTTTAGGTAAAACAAAAATAAATAAAATGTTGTTTATTATTGTTACTAACATAGTTTTTAAGTCACTATTGTTACTAACACTATATGGCTCCTGCCTGAAATAAAGAATTTTTATTTTATTTTATTTATTATGTCAATACTCTTCCTCACACCGCCCATTTTTCTGCCCTCAGCTCTCACAGCGCCGAATCCGAAATGCTACGTCTGCACGCCGAAACCAGAAGTAGGTCTTGCATGCAACCTGAAGCAACTCACACTCAAAGACCTCACCGCAGTCTTCAAAGAGGGCCTCAACATGCAGGCCCCTGACGCCACCGTCGAAGGCAAAGGCCTCGTGGTTTTGTCCTCGGAACCCGGAGAAACTGACCACAACAACGATAAAACCTTAGAAGAATTAGGGTTGAACGATGGATGTGCATTAATGGTGGACGACTTCCTGCAAAACTACGAAGTGAGAGTACGTCTACAGCAGGAGGACGAAGAAAAGTCCTGGCGTCTAGTGACAGACACGGACGCACCAATGCCGGCTCCAAAAGATGATACTCCGACAAACGGCTCCAACGGGTCAGAGCCCAAACCTGGCCCGTCGAAGCCTAAGGAGGACAGTGACAGCGACATGGAGATAATAGAGGAAGATGACGATGGAGAGCCTTCAGTGAAACCCCCGAAACGTCGGCGTACTGAGATCAGTGACGAGGTGGTGGAACTGTGCTAATTTTCTGTTCTATGTCTATAGTGTGCTTTACATGAGTTTGGTTGTTAAACTGTTGCTATTAGAATGCTTGGTTTATGTTATGGTGTAATAAAATAGGGTACTAAGGGACCTTTCGCCCCCATAATTCTCACTGCCACATTAGTAATACATAAATTCAAGCCTACAATCAATGTTTAGTAGTATGAAAGTTTTGAAAAAAGATGTTTTAAAAACCGAAATTCGTTTTATACGGTCAATGAAACTAAACTTAGTTTGTCACAAAACACAGTTAATTAGTGAATGTAGTTTTCATGTTTATTATTATCGACCAACTACCATTACATCATCAACTACCAAGCTAATGTAAATTACCTTTCTCACTAGACGGAAATTAGTATTTTCTAAGAACAATGTTGTTTTTAAGCTAAGATATCAATACAACTGTAACAGTATACCTTTTGGAATTATCTCACTTAAATGAATAAAAATATTAATTTTTAAGATACATGACTTGTCTTATTGAAAAACTGTTTCTGAAGATAAAATTTTATTATTCCGATGTTTTTATCCTGTTTTTTTACAATAGGGAGAACTTGAACATTGATTCAATAAAACTTTACAACATATAAAAATTTTTAAGGAAGCACTAATAAATGCAAAATAAGTTACTTTGAAGTACTTTACTAAGACGGTTAGACAAACTTAATGTATAAAATACTGAAATGCCACTGGTTAGTAAAACTTCGTAAGATAACAGCTTTTGGTGCACTGTTCAACTGAGCGATTGAGAATCTTGAGAAATGAGCATCATTGTTATTCACAATCAACAGCACTTTAGCAGACTTAATTCTATTGTGATAGAATACATTATAAGTATACCCTGACAATTCTTATTGCTCTCGACATAAATGCGAGAATGAAACAAATAGGGTTACCTCTAATTTACAAGTACAAAAGATGAACACTGGTCACATCACCACAGGGCATGGCCTTAGACTTAATTACTACTTGTTAAGTCACAATTAACTATGATAAGGACAATCTGCATCAAATGCTTGGTTATTCTATAGGTGACATCAAAGTTGTTAGCAAAATTATTTTAACCATGATTTAGAAATACACAATGAGAAAAAATTTCACTCAAAATATTGCAAGCAATTACAAAATCAGAATGCCTGTAGTATCAAACACTGTAAAGGAAAAAACAAGATATTGGTGGTATAAACAGGTAAAAGGTAAATTAGTCATATTTTACACTAAAGGGGAAATAGCAACAAAAATAAATCAGACGCCTACCAGTAAATTAATTACTTACACAACATTATTTACCTACTACTACATGCAAAGCATAGAATATTTTAAATTTTCTGAAAGTACATGGATACAATAGATTACTAAGGCAACATCTTAATTTTTTAGTGTAATGCTTGGGCTTAAAACTTCACCTAAGATTACAAAGGATTTCTATGCCTCTTTTTGTGATGACACATTGTCCACAAGTCAGACGAAATCCAAGGTTTACTCACTATCTTATAATCTACTAATATTTTATAAAAAAAAATGTTGCATCTAGACATTGTAAAAACGAGGAATAGTGACTGTCAGCCTTGTTAAAAATGCTCAAAAAATAAAACAAAGATTTGGAATTAAATTAAATTGAACTATTTTTTAGGTAGAATTCCATACTCAATAAGGAATCTCTCCACATCGTTTGCAAAGAAGTCATTTCCCAGCTCTGTTGCAAGCTGGACAAAGTTGCCAATGATCTGTCCACCCTTGTAGACCAATAATGCAGGTACTCCATCCACTCTGAAGTGTCTACTTAAACCGGTCACATCAGCTGCTATACGGCAGAACTTCAATGTCGGGTAATCAGCGGCCAGAACATTCAGGCATCCATCCATGGTCTCACAAGCAACTGTCCTGTTATTATAAATATGAATGACAACAGTGACCTTAGCATCCTCCTTATCAATAGCATGAAGGAACTCTTCCCGACTGTCCAGAGATATAACCTTGCCAAATTTAGGCACCTTCTGCAGCTGAGTCATCAACTGCGCCATCCTCTGCTTTTGATATTGCAGTAGAAAATCTTCATCAACCAATTCTTTCAGTTCATCCTCAAGTTCTTCAGTGGCTTTTGCTTCGGCCACCTCTCGCTCAGTCTTAGTGGCCAGTGTCAGCTTCTTGGCTAGTTCGATACGCTCTAGCTCCAATTCCTTGCGGTTTTCGGCTTCTAACTGCTTAAATCTCCGCCAGTCTTCTAATACACCCTTTGGGCCCGTGTTGCTCGCAGTTCCTGACCAGTTGTTGATTGGAGCAGGTGTGGTAGGCTCCGCTGCAGCCTTCGCCGCGGCCGAGGCTGCGGCCGCTTCGTCGCCGCTCCTGTCTTCATCGTCAGACACACCCTCGTCTTCACTGCTACTGCAGTAGTTCTGCAGTTTCTCGCCGAGTATTTTGTCGTCCAACGTCGCCATCGTAATGTTATTCGTCAACTGAATTCACTTTCCCACTTATGCACCAAATAGCAGATAGTATGATTGCAGTTTCACTTAAATTATACAATGAATTCCGTGAAAAAAGGGGCCATCAATCTTCCTCAACTTTTCTAAAGCAAGAAAACAGTAAAAAACTGTCAGTTTAATTTGGTGCGTTTTTAAATCATTGTTATTTTGGGTATGTACTTCTTCAGTTCACGCTCGTCTACGTGATTTTGCAACGAATCAAAAGTATTTATGAAGCTTAGTATAGATCTGGAGACAGCTCTCCGTTAATGTAATATCTATATACTAATAATAAATCTGTAAGGGTCTGTCATGGAGTAAGTTAGTTTGTTTTCAGAGATATTGTGTTTATAGGCTCAATATATGATGCTGAAATTAATTTCACGATTTTTAGAATTTTTTTCTGTATGTGTGTATGTATGTATGTATGTTCCTCCATAACTCTTAAACCAATTATCCGAATTTGATGAAATTTGGTATAAAAACATATAGACATCTGGGACACAGGATAGGCTATTTAAATTCTAGCTCCAGTTATGATAAGACGTGGCCACCATACAAACCCAATTTATTTTTTCGAGTATCTGCATGTTTAGCTGCTTATTATGTTGAATGAGGTGATTTTATTCAGATTTTGTTTACACTATTATAATCACATACATCTAAAAGAAGAGTATGCCAAAAATCATCGCTAGAAGTAGTAAAATGACGGAGTACTGATCAAAAACTCTGATCGCATTTTCGCCTGGCGCGCGGCACGTGCGAGTTTATGATGCGGGGCGCGGGGAGCGAGTGTCTATAAATACGGACCAGAGCGGGGGCGCTCGCGTGCAGCTGCAGATGCAGCGTGCCCTCGACGCTCTCCCCGACTGGCTGAAGAAGTGGCGTTTGTCGGTCAATGTCGGGAAGACACAGGCCATGCTGACGGGCCGCCGCCACCCGCCGCTGCCGCTCCGGCTGCACGGACGGGTCATCGAGTGGCAGAACCGGGTGAAGTACCTGGGGGTCACCATCGACCGTGGACTCACGATGGCTGCGCACGTCAGCGCAGTCGTCAACCAGGTGAAGGTGGCACGCGCGAAGCTGCGTCCAGTCTTCACCTCCCGCCTCCCTCTGCGATCGAAGCTCGGGGTCTACAAGACTTACGTCAGGCCCCGCCTCACGTACGCTGCGCCGGCTTGGTTCGCGCTCGTCTCGGAGCCGAACAAGAAGTGGCTCCGAGCCCAGGAGAACCTCTCCCTGCGCACCATCGTCGGCGCGCCTCGCTACGTGAGGAATGCGACGATCGCGAGGGACCTCAAATGGGAGGAGCTGGACGCCTTCGTGGCGCGGCTGGCGACCGACATGTTCGCGCGTGCGGACCGGTCGCAGCTGCAGCATCTGCGTGGGCTGGCACCTCTGCACGCGCGACCGCCCGACGGCCGCGCCAAGCCCCTCCCCCGAGGCCTGGTCGAGTCCACGGCCAACTCCAACTGAAGAAACCACCTGCGACCCCCAGCGAAGACCACCGCCTGGAAGGCCACCCATAGACCTGTCCGTAGCTGCGGACAGCGGCAGATCCCTCGGGAAGAGGGCCCCGCCCTGACCCCGACCCTCCACTTCCCCAAAGGGAAGTGTGAGAAGACCGCTTGATGATGATGGCGCTCGCCATATAGAACGCCAAACTCGACTTGCACGGACGTGTCGCGTGTAGAGCGCGGAGCGTGGTGTTTCGTATGCATTGTTTCGAGCGAACGCTATTTTTTTTAATCTGTTTCATCGCTTTGGGTTTAGTTAGCATTTTTGTTTAGATCTACATATGTATGTTCATTTGATTATTGATTAATATACTAATATTATAAAGAAGTAAAGTTTGTGTGTTTGTATATTTGTTAAATTGTAAGGGGTAATCTCGGGATCTACTGAACCGATTTTAAAAATTCTTTCACCAATAGAAAGCCACATTATTGCTGAGTGTCATAGGTTTGGCAAACAAAAAAGCAGTGGAGGCTGTTGACCGCACGTTACAGGACATGAGAAACAATAGCAAAGTTATGGGTGGTGTCACATTCCTCTTTTCTGGTGACTTCCGTCAGACTCTTCCCGTCATCGGCAGAGGTACGCGCGCTGATGAAGTAAACGCCTGTCTCAAACGATCCCTTCTCTGGTCCAATGTAAAAAAGCTCTCACTTACCGTCAATATGAGAGCTCAACTCGGAGGGGATTCACTGACGGGAGAGTTCTCTGATCTGCTGTTGAAGATAGGTAATGGTACAATGACCGAAGTGAATGGCGAAATTCAGCTTCCACTTTCATTATGTAAAACTGTTACTTCGGTTAATGAGCTGATCGCCCAAGTTTATCCTGACATAGAAAATCTGTCTAGCAAGGAAAGCTCTTGGCTCTGCGAAAGAGTCATTCTCACCCCAAAAAATGATGAGGTAGTTGCTATTAATAACGCAATTTTAAGTATGTTCGAGGCCCCCGAAATGGTGTTCCATGCCATTAATAGGGTAGTTGATGATGGCGACGCGACTAACTACCCGATCGAGTTTCTCAACTCTTTGAATGCTCCTGGACTTCCGGCACATACGATAACGTTAAAAGTTGGTGCTCCCATAATGCTGCTGAGAAACCTAAGCGCCCCCAAGCTATGCAACGGCACCAGGCTTCTGGTGAAGTCGTTACAAAGAAACGTCATCGAGGCGACCATACTAACAGGTTGCGGCTGAGGCGAAGACGTGTTCATCCCGCGTATCCCTCTCATCCCCAACAACTACCCGTTCGAGTTCAAGCGTGTACAGTTCCCTGTGAGCGTCTGTTTCGCTATGACTATAAACAAGTCGCAGGGACAGACGCTCCGCACTGCAGGTGTAGATCTCCGCACGAGCTGCTTCTCTCACGGACAGCTGTATGTTGCTTGCTCAAGAGTGAGCAGCAGTAACGATCTTTACATCTGCACTCCCCATAACACAACACACAACATCGTTTACTAAGAAGCGTTACAATAAGATCATGACGACTGCTACCACCTTACCATATGATTAGCATCCCTTTAAATCACGCAATAAAAAATGTTATTGCACCTAATGCTTCGTAAAAATCGAAATGTACGCGAACGGAGTCGCGGGCACAGCTAGTATTATAATAAAAATACTTCACTTCCTCAAAAAATCACAGGTATGATATCTGGCGTATAACGTTTTTTCTTTGTAGGATCCGGCTTTTGTACCTATCTTCCGCCGATTGGCTGCGAAGGCAAAGCCTTTTTTCTAAAACCCGAATCACTAAATGCAACCCAAAACATAAATCCTATGGATATTCGTAAACGTAAATGAAAAGTCAAACAGAAAAAATCCAAAAGTCCGCATGGATTCGCAGAACTTGGTTTTTTCGACAAAACACTGAATTAAAAGTATTATACAAACTTATATTGCTTTGATACTATCAAAATGAGTAAGTAAATGTAATTAAATGAGAACCAGACCATTAACTACCTGAAAAAAAATACAATTAAACACACATTGGCTTGACGTCTGCGCTCCTCTTTCAGGTCAAATATTGAATAAAGTACGCGATGTAGACGCTAACAATAGTGATGCAGTGAAAGATGCACTTTCTGGCTTCTTCCAGAACCTTCCAAAGCATACCCAAACCTCTTCCAGCATATGGCTAAGAGCGTTGGAAAATGTTATCAATAGGTAAGTTTTTATTATAAATTATGCCCCTGCAGGGGTACTGCAATGTTTTTATAAATAAGATTTCTAGTTAAGTAATTATATGACAAATCAATATTGGGTCCTGTGTTAGGACCTAGGTAGTTAGTTTGTCCTGTGGTTTCTGGCTTAGACTCATAATTGGGCCATTGTACATAGCAGGGCTGTGAGATCACTCCAGCCATCTTTCCAGAAAGCCAGCAGTGCACCAATGTTACTGCTGGCCTCCCAAAGGGATCCCAGCTTTCCTACAGTGGATGTCTGTTGCACTTCCACACTCTCACAGTGAATAGTCACGTGGGTGGTGTTTCATCTTCCTTGAGGCATCCTTGGTACAGTGGGCTGTTGGTCAGTCCCAAAGTGTGGAAGTGTTTATTCAGTGGGCAGTGGCCCATTATAAGTGCCACAGCTTTGCACAGATTGCATCTCCTTAGACACAGCAGCCTGCATGTGAGGCGCTTCAACATTGTTAATAGAGCCTCTCTGGCTTGTCTAAATTTTGTTAGTGTTAGAACTTAATGACTTATTCTATGTAGAGTAGAGTAATTGTGTTTATATAAATAACACTGGAAATTGGTTGTTTGAGTACATACATAATTGAATACCACACCTAACTTAACACTAACACTATTCTAACACCAAACCAGCTTTACGTGGTAATCTATAACTATTTCATATGCCGGTGCCTTTCTTCTACAAATAAAAAAAAAAAATTTAATAATAATTATGAATAAATGAACTCTGAAATGTTCTATCAATATTCTTTTACTTTATTTGAAAATTCCATATAAACATTTTCTTCTAGAATATTATGTTAATATTACATACATTTGAAACTTTTTTTAAAAGATTTATTTACAAAAACCTGATACAAAATACCAAAATTTTAAAAGTACATTATTTTGCATAAAGCTTAGCAAAAAGGTTCATCAAACATGCAATTTTTAAGTACTACTTCTTTTCCTTTATAAAATTTTGGTAATCTACATTTGCCAAGGTCAATATATCTATTAGGTAACTATAACTGATTGAAAATAATAAATTGTTATATTTCTGTCAACTTCCCAACTAAAGAGGCCGCTTTTGCCCAACAGTGGAGCACAATCAAGGCTACATAAAAAATCTTTACTGACTTCAAAAAATGGGAGGGTTCTTCATCCATATATATTTTTTATATATGTTCAGAGATTATAATTAATTACCCCATTGTATGATTTCATTCATTCTTTGTTTTTTTAAAAGATACCACTATATCCATAGTGGTCCTACATACATTTTGACAACATCTGTTAATTGCGCCTATGAGACAATGTTTTTCTTAAATAAAATTTGTTAAAAGGTTTTGTTGTTGTTCAACACAATTAAATGATTTCAGGTTTCCTAAATACTGTATGTCTCATCGAAATACTATAGAGACATACTTGGCACACTTTCTGGACTCTAAAAGCCACCATATTGTGATAGAGGCTGCTAAATGTGGACATGCGTTGCAACAGGTACGTTAATGCGTATTAGGTATATGGGCCACTATTAGTATGTATCAAAATATTTAAACAGTTACATTTACAACTGGACCTTGTTACACAGAAATATTGCAACCCACAATAAGTAACTGAAGGTACAGTGATATCATTGAGATGTAAAAACCTAACTGCAAAATGCAGCCCCAATGCAAGTGATGTAAATTGCTTCGGCCAGATGTCGCTGCCTGTACATAATACAGAGAATTTTGTAAAGGGGCTCGAAAGTTCGCCGATGCCTGCACTTGCCCATTAGTTCAGTTAGGAGAGCTTTGAGGAATTCTGAATAAAAAGATCTTTAAGTTTGTTACTTAGTTCTTATTGACTGTGGTCCTTTTCAGTCAAAATTTTTCAGTGTAAAGTCAAACAACAAAACACGTTTTATTTTATGGATCTACTGCCATACAAATAACGTCTAGTTTTTAGGGTTCCGTTGTCGACAAGGTCTGTCTGCCTGTCGTGTTTTTTCCGTCTGTCTGTCCGAGACCTAGCTTAGCGAGGATTAGTACGAGAAAGCTGAAATTTAACATAGATATACATATTAATCACGCCGACAAAACGGTAGAGTAAAATATTTAAAATAAAATTTTCTTAATCCCCCTACGCCTAAATTGAGGATGCATTTTTTCTCGCCTACACCAGTGGCGGGTATCGTTGGATAGGTCATTTGAAAATGCTGTGGGTCTAGGAAGATCCTTTTTTGATTAAGGGTTCCGTTGGTGAAATATTAACTTTAAAGCGCAAATTTTTGTCCGAGTAGGGCGTCCCCCACCCTCCTGGATAAACGGTTGGTTGTAGAAACATGAAGAAACTCAGAGTAGGCAGTAGCATAATATAATGAACTTAAAAGGATAATTATCATTGCTAAGTAGGCTTTGCAAGTTAACGAGCAATAGGCGACCAACTTATAAAAGGAAAACTTCGTACAATAAACATAAAACATAAACAATTACATACAGGCACATACGTTGCTTCTGGCCCCACACTAGGATACCATTGAAAACTACTTTGACGAAGTTGTTAGTTCTGTAAAGCAGGTAAAACCCCCTCTTTCTACGGAACCCTACACTGCGCGTGGCCCGACACGCGCTTGGCCGGTTAATGAACAGTAAAGATTAAGTATTATACTTATATGTATTACACACGCTGAAATCTGGGTGGTTTGAAAGCCGCGCTTATGTAATTAGTAATAAAAAATACCATCTATATAGACTACTACTTTTAAATATAGACGTAAATAAAAAAAAATTCCTTATGAAATCCTCTATAAAAAAATGCGTTAACAATTAGTACCGCCTCGACGTCTATCAGAACATCCCGCGGACCGCGTCACGCACGCACCGCTCTGTCTAGCTTCTAACGGTTTTATTAGGTACATTCCAATTTGTTTCGAGATATTTTTGGAAAGTGCCTTTAAAAAAAATAAACTAGCGTATTCGATATTTATTGTTGAGGCGCTTTCATTTTGCTATGACTTTCAAGCTACTCAAAATTCATGGTGTTATTATATAATTATATTACATAGTACGAGAATTACACCCATCTCCAAGACAGACAATCTCAAGAGAAGATTGTTTTTTATGGATCGGCTACTGCTATACAAACAACGTCTAGTTTTTTTTTTTTTAATGAATAGTGAAGATCAAATTACACATTATATTTATATTACACCCGTCTCCAGGTCAGACCGTCCCAAGAGAAAACTGCAACCCCCAAGGTATGCTGGCGGGAGCATGTGGAGCTCCTTTGCAACGCTGCACATGCCCTTATAGGGGCGGTCTTCACCAATGATGTGTACAGGAATGGAGGGCATTTTTTCCAGGTATATGATTGTTTCTAAAAACATGCTGGTTTTCTTGGGTAAATGAACCCAAGGCAAACCGAACAGGTTACAAACCGAAAAATGCCACAATACTATATTATAGTAATGTCACTCCTCAAATGTAGTTTAAATGGTCTGTGGTATACTTTACCACAGACTATATAAACTGCATTTGAAAGGTATTTTAGGGGAGTTTTTGTTTTTATAAACAACACCGTAAGTTTTTGGTAAGCCTGCCCAAGTCTCATTAGTTCTATTTGATCAAAATCAATCTTTAAGGCGATCCAGTGGGCTAACTGGCTTCTTTTACAGCTGATGAAAAAAATCATATCTTTTTTTTACAGATCGTATTTGCAAAAAGTGTCTGTACGTACAATCTCTCAATCATGTTTACAGTGATTTTTAGGATCTAAAATAATGAACCTAGGATCACGCCTGGGACTTTTATCTAGGTTTTTTGCCGTAGGTTCATGGCCATGGGTCCAAAATATTACTGTTCACATGATTGAGATATTGTACAAACACTTTTTGCAAATTCGATCTGAAAAAAAAGATATTATTTTTTTCCTCGGTGGCGCTAGTGCTACGCCTTGGAGCCCCTTAACTAAGTAGTTTTACTTTTTCACATTTTGACAATTTTTTCTTAAGAACAATACTGGCTACGCCATAGACACACACACACAAAACAATAGTGCTACGCCTTGGAGCCCCTTAACTAAGTAGTTTTACTTTTTCACATTTTGACAATTTTGTCTTAAGAACAATACTGGCTACGCCATAGACACACACACACAAAACAATAGTGCTACGCCTTGGAGCCCCTTAACTAAGTAGTTTTACTTTTTCACATTTTGACAATTTTGTCTTAAGAACAATACTGGCTTCTGTCCGTTCTTTGGTTGTGTAAGTTTTTGTCTAATATTTATTGTGGTGTTTTTGGTATAGCAAATAAACTTGTTATCTATCTATATCGAACTGGTGAGACTGATTAAGATTGCGGATTGCAATTTAAAACTTTTTTAAATTTATTTTAGGACCATTTCTTCATTTTAAAATCTATAAAAACCTTTATTATTTCAAACCGGTCTTTTCAGAACCCAGACATGGAATCCATAGTGGCCAACACTCCTCTGTCCAAAGCCCTCGCTGAGATATCTGACTTGTCTGATACAACTCAAAGCAGTGACGTGGATGAGAAAAAGGCTCTGCTCTCAGTGAGGCTGCATAACGTGTTTGTCTTCATACAGGCTATGCTTGTGTAAGTATTGATTGACTGATTGATTATTTATTTATTTCGGACCATTTGTCCATATACACCGTGAATGTTGGGTGATTTGAGAGCCATAGCAAAATGTTCATGCCTTAACAATAGCTATCGAATACGCTTCGTGTGTTTTTTTAGGGCACTATTCAAAACTATCTCTACTCAAACTCGAATCTATGAGAACCATTAGTAGCCAGCCAGGGCGATGCGTGCGCCGCGTCGGGTCCGCGGGTAATTGTTCGGATAAACGGAGAGGCGGTACTAATTCGGTATTTGACACTATCAACAATAAATTATTCCGTATGCTCGATTAAATTACAAAATTAAATTACAAAATATCTCGGAAAATGTATCTCTTTTAGTCAATTACTAGTTATTACAATTTTTAAACAAATTAAACATAAAAGGAGTGCTCTGAAATGTGACGTCATAAGCCAGTATTTTCATACAAAATTCCGTTATAAAAGTAACTCATTTGATATTTTGTTAAATACCCAATTGATCGCGATCTTTTTGAAACAAGATTTCTCAACTCGGAACAACAAATTAATTTTATGTGTATACTTAAAAATAATAGTCTAAATAGATGGCATTTTTTATTACTAATTACATAACCGCGACTTTCAAACAGCCCAGATTTCAGCGTGTATATTGTCACCCTATTAAGGACTATCCACGTTACAACCGATACAAACTAAAATAAACTACAATACTAGTTTAGACCATGCGGCCAACGGATACGTTACGCATCAAACAACAGCGTTGGGGCGCCCCAGAACAAGTGTTTGTTTGTAGTGTTTTGTGGAAGTTAGTTTTTGTACTTTAGTGCAGTGACATAAGTAGGGTTGCCAGGCCCAAAAATAGAAAAGCCGGACTCGTTTCCATATTTAGCCCGTCATTTAGCCCTGTAAGCCTGACACTTCTTTTTCCACGATGTCCATTGCCCGCGCCCGCGAAATCGCTATAAAAGCCGGACTTGTATATAAACTAAATTGTAAAAGGGCTGGCAACTGGCAACCCAGTACAAGTGATTGTGTTGTGTAGAAGTTATTTATTCCTTCAGTCTTATGTCAATCAATTCATCCCGTAGTCGTCCACTGGTGGACATAGGTAGGCCTCCCCCAAGGTACGCCAGTTCCTTCTGTCCTCGGCCATCCTCATCCATCCACTGCCAGCAATCGTCGGTCCAGCGAGCTGGTGGGCGTGCTACGCTGCGTTTGCCATATTGTGGTATCCACTCGAGAACCTTTACACCCCATCGACCACAGGTTCTTCGGCATACGTGACCAGACCACTGCCACTTCAGCTTGCTAGTCTTATAGGCTACGTCGTGCACCTTAGTTCTTTGGCGGATTGTCTCATTTCTGATGTGATCCATCAAAGAGACTCCGAGCGTAGCCCGTTCCAGTCTCGAGCAGTGTTGTGTATCTACAGTGAACCGTACCCAGTGGCGAAACCGGTGCGACCGCAAGCCATACTGGACGTGATACTGCGAGCCCTGACTGTATCTAGCGGTAGCAATCAGGGGGCGGCGGATGACGTGTGCAGAGTCAAGATACAGGGGCTGAGGAGCTTGGACGCGCTGGCTGTGTGGTGAGTATACTGTGATTCAGTTTTCTCTTAGGAGACAGAGAGATGTTAGGTGATTTAAACGTGATGATTTAAGTAGCATGTATGTTCGAATATAGAAAGGAAGGAATGATGGGAGCAAGGAGGGGAGGGAAGGAGGAATGGGGAGAGGGAGAAAGAAAAATATCAAAGCATTAAAATGTGAAAATTACTTTGCTAAGTTCCGCCAAAATCCCACAAGTACCCACCATGCGGTTAGTTAATGCACCGCCCTCCTCCTACTTTTCCGCAAAGTAACGCCTGATTTCATACAATATCAAAAATATCAAAGGCTTAGAACACTGAAATGCACTCAAACGCTTTCCCAGACACAGACTATTTAAACTGCATTTGAAGAGTGTTTTAGAGGAATTGTGTTTTTATAAATAAAACTTTTTTCTCATATAGGAACCAAGTAAACTTAAATAACTTAATCTACCAGCGGGCGAAAACTATACAAGGTTTATCTCCCACTGTTGTGGGTTTTAGTATAAGCTGTCGGTTTGCACCTACAGTGCTGATTTTGAATCTACTTTCTATCTATTGTTTCCAGTCTGGGTCCGAACCTGATACCCTTCTCGCCGCTGGTCTTCCGAATGGCCATGCAGACACTGCGATGGAGCTCTGAGAATCCGAGCGAGGAATCCAGGTAAGGCAATTATCTGCTTAATAGTTACACCTAAGGATTTTACGTAAAAAAAGCCTCACTGCGGTCAGATTTCTAGAACTCATCATTGGCAAAGACCGTAGGGAAGCCAAGTACAGAGAAACAAATCTTCTCGTGTCATAAGACAGTCCACTGTCACGCCTACGGCTGCCTGTCCAACTGCCTGTTCAAAAAAACCTGGCGATCTCCAAAGTTCGTCGTTGGCAGACTTCGCAGAGAAACCACATAAAATAAAACAAAAATATTCTTTATTGTACACCAAAACACAATTACAGAAACAGCAGTACCAATAAACTGTACACTTATCTACTCCCACGTGTGACAGGACAATCCGCTGTCATGCCTACGGCAGCCTGTCCAACTGGCTGTCCAAAAAAAACCTTACTATCTCCAAAACTCGTCACTGATGAAGGCCGCAGGGAATCGTACCAAATTTCGATGTTTGTGATGCCCTTGCCTGGTTACCATAGCACAGGGTGTTCTAGTTTGGACTAAGACAAGTGGTTATTTATATTTATTTAAAACTGTAGTCTTCTCTCGTCTCTTGTGTGGACAGTGCGCTGTCACGCCTACGACAGCCTGCCCAAAAACCTTGCGATCTCCAAAACTCGCCATTAGCAGGACCCCCGGGGAAGCCATATACCAAGAAACGGTGGTCTTCTCTCATCCCTCACGTAACTAGACAGTCTGCTGTCTCAAAAAAACTTTGCAATCTTCATAACTCGTCATCGGTGGAGTCCGCAAGGAAGCGTACTAATAAACTGTAGTGTTCTCTCGTCCCTCGCGTGACTGCACAGTCCGCAGTCTCAAAAAAACCTTGCGGTCTCCATAACTCATCATCGGTGGAGTCCGCAAGGAAGCGTACTTAAGAAACGGTAGTATTTTCTCGTCCCTCGCGTGACTAGACGGTCCGCTGTTTAAAAAAATCCTTGCGATCTCCATAAATCGTCATCGGTGGAGTCCACAGGGAAGCGTACTAAGAAACTGTAGTGTTCTCTCGTGCCTCGTGTGACAGGACAGTCCGCTGTCACGCCTACGGCAGCCTGTCCAACTGGCTGTCCATACTGGGCAGTCATTCGCCGGAGGGGGGGCGGCGTGACGTGCGCGGGCGCAGCCTGCAGGACGAGTTGGCGGCCGCCATCGCGCATGACGTCACTCCTGCCAGGCACCTCGTGCAGCTTACTGTGAGTAACTACACGCTGAAATCAGGGTGGTATGAAAGCCGGGGTTATGTAGTTACCAATAAAAAATGCAATACTTTTAGGTACAGAGGTAAAATTTAAAAAACCGGCCAAGTGCAAGTCGGACTCGCGCACGAAGGGATCCGTACCATTATCTAAACAACATTTGAATATTTCAAGCGTCCACCTACTATTGAGCAAAAAACGGCAAAACAATCACGTTTGTTGTATGGGAGCCCCCCTTAAATATTTATTCTGTTTTTAGTATTTGTTATTATAGCGGCAACGGAAATACATCATCTGTGAAAATTTCAACTGTCTAACTATCACGGTTCATGAGATACAGCCTGGTGCAGTCCCTTACCCTTTGGGTACGGAACCCTAAAAACATTGAGTTGAAAAATCTGGTTTCGTAAAATTTGCGAACAATTTGTACACCTTCTCGTGAAGAAACCTGAGTGTCTGAGCTATTCACATATCTCAGCGCTTGAAATCGCCAACCCGCAGTGAGCACGCGTGGTGATTGACCCCATATTCTCTCTCTGAGAGAAGACCTGTGCCCAACAGTGGGACGTATATAGGCTGCTTATGTTATGTACCGCCTCTCCATCTATCAGAACAATGACCCGCGGACCCGCGGCGCGCGCACACGACTCACAGATTCTAGTTTCTTTGGAAAGTGCCTTATTAAAAAAATCAGTCTAGCATAGTAGATCGCTATATTCAATATGCTATGGCTTTCAAACCGCCCGAAAATCATGGTGTATAAATGGAAACGGCTAGCAAGACGATGCGAGTCGCGCGATTCAAATGTCAAAAGTAGCCTTTCGGTAGGTACATTAACTGTCAAATTTCGACATTTAAGCGCGACAAAACGAATTATTCGCACCGTCTCATAATACATAATTTAAAAAAAATGTAATAAAATGGAGAACATGTCGCAAAATTTGATTGGAGTGGCATTATTATTACATAGAAAAAAACCAAAATTAAATCTGACAAAAAGGTTTTTTTTTTCAAGGTTTCTCAGATGTCATGATTACTAAGGCCGATATTCAGAAACGATTTTGAGCGTGAGCTCAATGTGAGTCCGGGTCTTCCAACTGTCAAAATGAAAGTCTCAGGGATATTTTGTATTCACAGTTGAGTTTGAGATAACAAAAATTGAGCGCAAGCTAAGCTGAGACTGAGTAGTGGATTTCGGCGACTTAGCTAAGACTCAAGGTGGCAATGACGAAGAAAGTAGCGACACCTGTAGGCAATTCGGTGAAGTAACCTTTTTTTTATTCACAATTTGACATTTTGCATGCTCATTTTCCTTCAAAAAGTTAAATTGTGTTTTTAGAGTAATGAGAAGTCAAAATAAAGTATAACCACGCGTAAAAAGTTTCGACATTTGTTGCCATCTCATTCACTCCTGTGGATTTTTGTATGCCTTTCATGTAGCGTTAACAGACAATATAAACCGGTAAAGTCAAAAACTAGCACAGATTACACGCTCGAGTAAGTTTAGCTTGAGCTGTGGCTTAGCTGAGTTCGAGTCGAGATATTGACTGTGAATACAAAATTCTTGAGTCTTTGTTGAGATTGCTCAACCGATGCTCAGCTTAGTGCACGTTAAGTGTAGCTCAACGCTGTGTTTCTGAATATCGGCCTAAGACACCTGAAATATGCTTCCAAATATCCCTGAAAGCGCACATTAACGTATTTCTCGTTTCAGATGAGCACTCAACCGACCAAGCACCTGAGTAAGAAAGCGAAGAGAAAACTCGCCAACACAATGCTTCAGGAAAGCAATATGGCCGCCCGCATGCCCGGCGAGAAGAATAAGACCTCTATGTAAGTCAGTATAGAGTCTACTGTAGCATGGCAGACAAGTATAACTTAATACAAGTGGCCTCGTTAATAGTGATCAACACCGAGGTGGTGGGTTTCATTCTTTCATGCAGCGGACTGTGCACTGATCAAGGGTAGTGTGTTCGAATCATAGACCCATTCATATAATTATTTCTACGACGGTATTCCAGGGTTTTGTGGTCAGTACAAGGCACTTTGGTCAAGTATATAGTTTGAACGTTCTTAGTGTTCACACATGGTGTTAAAAACGACCCGAAGGCTTTGGATACTGGACATCAAGACAAATTACGTAGCTCTAAAATTTTGCTGGAATTAAATAAAATTTTTTGAGCATGAGTCATCACCATCATCATCAGCCATTTGACGCCCACTGCAGGACATAGGCTCCCTCATGGTTTTTAACCATGAAGGGTTTTGCCATAATCGCCACGCTTGGCATGCGGGTTGGCGATCGCAGTATGCGGTTAGAATCTCAGAAAGGCGCTGCTGCCCGTCTCCTGGTAATTTATTTCCTTAGTCGCCTTCTACGACATCCAAGGAAGGAAATGGAGCATGAGTAAGCATTGGTATCTCTCAGTGTTCTTATGGTAAGGAGCATAAGCTGCCTTATATGAAGCAGCCGTACGCTTGTATCATATTTTTCTTAATTTATTCTGCGTTGAAACTCGCGTTCTACCGATGCGCCACCGCTTATACCATTACACCATTTTCCAGATCTGAGCAGGCAACAGAAGATGTGGCCATAGCAGCTTTGGAATGCGCCGAGGTATTCCTTACGGTGTGCGGCATTTTCTTGAAACCAGCCATCCATAAGGTAGGCCAGTTAATCCCAGACATACTATTATTGTAGACGACTTTTTCATTATCTTCCTCCCACTATTTTCTCCTTCGTTTGACGAAAACGCTTCTGATTATCTAGCCCTTATGAATGTGACCGATTAATTGACGTAACTTATTACACAAACCCAATTTAGTAGTTTTTTTTAAGTTAATGTTTCCGATTCAGAAACAATTTCGAGGAATAGCTTTTTTTGAGTGATTAACTAAATCAAATCCTTATTTTTATATTCGACTAGATAACCCCGTGAACTTCGTATCACCGACGTCAACCGTTTTTTTTCTTCTCACCGTTTAAACCTTCCCTGGACTTACACAAATATATAAAAACAACAATTAGCCAAATCGGCCCAGCCGTTCTCGAGTTTTAGTGAGACTAACGAACGGCAATTCACTTTTATATATAAGATGAAAATTTCAAGTGGCTCGACTCTTAAAGGTCGGACAGACAGACAGCGGAGGCAGTGTAATAGGGTCCCGTTTGGCAACCTTCCGGTACGGAACCCTAAAAAAGCCCAAATGGCCGAGAAACTTGACGACGAGACAGAATACCAGACGCAACAGCAGCTTCAAACATAACGTCCTATCTCCCGCAGTTGTTGCAAGAGCTTCTCGTCCGCGAGTGCTACCGTCTCGCGGACTATCAGCCGGCGCGGGCGCTGGCGTTACTGCGAGCGCTGGAGGCGGCGCGGCGCGGCGCCCCCGCCGGCCGGCCGCCGCCCACGCAGCACTGCCTGCGGCTCTACGCCGCACTGCGAGGGGCGCCGCATCGGGAGGTAACGGCTGCATAGGCGCCACCGATGAAAAAAAATATTTTAGGAAAAAGAAGTCTTAATTATACACCACGAATTTTGGGTGGTTAGAAAGCCATATCAAAATGGGCGAGCCTTAAAAATAGGAGTCGAACCGGATAATACGTAGCGAGCTCCGATTGGTAACACAATTTACAAGCCCCGCCTTCAAAAAAAAGGAGGAAGTTATCAATTCGACGCGATTCGAATTCGGAGACGAACGTTGATTGGGCGATAGTAACTGACAGCGTAACTTACGATTGGTCGACTTCATGATGTAGAACCCGTCGAAATATCTAGGTACATCGCAAGATGGCGGTCTGATGGTGGCAGGTGCATAGATATTTTGCCGGGTAATACTGAACTCGCTCCGATTGGTAACACAATTGACAAGCCCCGCCCGCCTTCCCGCAATTGAACGTGGGGTAATTTTTTAGCGCGATTTAAACATCCATGTTTTCTATCACTGCTCTCTCTGAGAGAAGGCCTGTGCCCTTCGGTGGGATGTATAATAGGCTACATAAAAAAACTTAAATAATAGGTTGGTTCCTCCCCAGATATCGCAGCTAGCGTCACAAGCTTTGCTAGACATCCGCCTACACCTGCACTGCTCGCCGCCCCCCCTCAACTTCGCGGTCGAACCGCAGAAGGATTCGCAGCATGATGCTCAGGACAGACGCAACGAGATCTCGGAGACGAACCGGGCCGCTTTGGAGGAGTTACTAGGCGCTGACAAGTGAGTTTATCCGTTTCTTACCTGTAGCACAACCGCGTGACATCATACACACACACACACACACACACACATAAATAAACTCACGCCTTTATCCCAGAGGGGTAGGCAGAGACCAGGGACTGCCACTTGCCACGATCCTGTCAGTGACTTTCGCTTCCTCAACGTTCATTAGTCGTTGCATGCACGCACGCCGGTTTCGGGTACTTTTTTCGGGTGACTTTATCACTGTTTAGATTACATGTTAGCGTTAGCGGGTCGACGGTCGGTGGGCAGACCACCAGCCCGGTGGGCCGACGACATTGTAAAAGCGGCTGGGAAACATCAGACGAGACTGGCAAGGGACCGGATGGGTTGGCGTGTAAGAGAAGAGGCCTATGCCCAACAGTGGGCTCTGTTTGTAGGCGGATGATAGGTAGATAGATTTTTTTTCGCTTAGGTATAGTTTTCCTGAGTTGAAAGTTTTATGTTTAGTGCGGTAACTGAACATAAAAATGGAAATAAAATGGATAGTGGTTAGTTGTAAAATTGAATGGTTAGGAATACCTACTTAGTTAGATGTAAGATGCCGCACTTAAGAGGCCGCCTCACGAGGCGATTCCCATACAAACGTAGTTTGGTTTTTATTTACCAACGACATGACGGATCGCAATGAAACCCAACCCCCTTAACTGCCGTACCGAATTCGCTATACTCAGGTCCCACAGATGTCATGCACCGGTGCCTGACACGCATTGTGTTAACCTATATATTTAGAGGTTTGATCATACTTATTATTGGAAATAAACTTATCAAAAAGAAATTATACCCTTGTGGATAGTTTCTGTGAAGCCTAAATAGATACTCTAAATTTTTTTTTAGGGTTCCGTACCCGAAGGGTGCCAAACGGGACCCTATTACTAAGACTTCACTGTCCGTCTGTCTGTCTGTCACCAGCCTGTATCTCATGAACCGTGATAGCTAGGCAGTTAAAATTTTCACACATGATGTATTTCTGTTGCCGCTATAACAAGGAACACAGAACAGAATAAAATAAATATTTAAGGGGGGCTCCCATACAACAAACGTTATTTTTCTGCCGATTTTTCTCGATCTTTGTGTCTAATGTTGTATAGATAATGGTACGGAACCCTTGGTGAGCGAGTCCGACTCGCACTTGGCCGGTTTTTTATTCCGTTGTTCTCATTTGTTCACGAGCAAACCTTGACATGTGTCCTCTAAACATATTGGTAAATTGTCATTGTGATCCGGAATGTCGTTTGTGATAATTAATAAACCAAACTGAGTTTGTATGATAATTTCTCCTGGAGGTATCCCCTTGAATTCCGCCTCATAGTTGGGCAATTGTACGTAGCAAGCGCTGACATATGTGAATAAATCCGAGGCTTGGGTTGACTTGAGATAATTTCAAATGGTGTGGTTTTTATTCTCAAATGTATGTAATTTAGTAACCAAAGTCCAACCCACGACCTCACGCGTTTGAAGCATGCAATGTACTGATATTTCCACCGCCTCTTAGAGGTTAGGAGTTAAGATAGACAAGTTGGTTCTCATGTGGTTCAGCCATAAGGGAACGTACCCATACAACGTGACCCTGTGTTGCCAGCCGGGACTTGACAAAAGTCCCAAAAAAGAGACAACCTTATCAATTAAAAGGTACCATAAGTTATGATAACTTACAGAAAAATGTAAGTAATAACTTACAGAAAAATGTAGTTCGTTTGTTTATTAAACTATAATGCACAAAATTGAATAACATGTGATAAAAATTACGTGCAAAGGCGGACTTCTTTCGGTACAAATTTCTTCCAGCCACCCTAAAAATATCTGTTGTGTTATCCGATATAAGTTTTATTTTAAACTCTTTCTATAAATTGCTCACTGACTTTTCTATACACATGAAAACAAGGGCATCAGACTTTAGGTAAGTATTAATTTGTGCGGGCAACTCCCAAAAATACGTTTTTCTTGAACTACTTTATACCTACCAAAGAACAAAGCACCTCGCTTACTCACTCCTATGGCTCAGTCGATCTTTCGTTCACTAGTTGATTGTTTGTCTCTGATTAATTTTGTGCTTGGAAATTTTCAAGTAGGTACTTTTAGATCGGTGAGTGATTTTTTTCTGAAAAGAAGAGCTTGTAAAGAAGGTAATGTGCATAAAATTTGTACGTACCGTAAAAGTGTTAGTAAGTCTATCGGTGCGGTGACTTTTTACACCAAAAGGTTACGTTTTGTCTCTTTTTGGGAACTTTGGACAAGAGCCGGCTGGCAACACTACTTTTTGGTAATTTTTGGCAAGACCCGGCTGGCAACACTGGGTCACGTAGTATGGGTGTGTTCCCTAACTGCTCCATTATTACGCCCACCAAATCCTGAATGATTCCAATCAATGAAATAATAATAGACGTCAGGTAGGTTTTGATGATTAGATAGCACCTAAGTAATTTGTAACTTAGAAATCGACTGCGCCGAACCCAGAAAAGACGAATTCTAAATGAGTCAGTATAATGAAAGAGCGACGGCTTTCAGCTTTCACCGCAAGCCGGGGCAAAAGGCAAAAGGCCATTTAGACCTTGTATTGCCCCTGATGCGCTTGATAGTTTCTAATCAGTGGATATCTCTGTGAGTATGTTTACCGTGAGTGTGCCACAAAAAGTTCAACAACAAAAAAAACTTCGTTTGTTCCAGAATGAAGTCCATCGCAGAGAAATCCGAAGTAATCACCATACTAGACGAACCGTCCAGCAAAAAACCGCGTCTCAGTCAGGAAGACGACAAAATCAGTATCAGCAGCCAAAGCACCGAAGTTATCACGGAGGATTCCGATGATGAGGACGAAGATGAAGAAATTATTCCTGCACAAATAATTATTGGAGACGATCAAGCTACCGAAGAAGAGTTCGCAAAACCCTACGAGAGGGATACTACAGATTGCAGCAAAAACGAAGATGCAAAGCTGCAGGAAAGCCAAAAGCAAAGAAACATTTACGAGGCCACAACGCAACTGCCAGTAAATGTGAACATTTCGGGCGATACCATTGATGGACCCGAGAGCCCACTCTCTGTAGAAGTGGCTTACGACTATCCCAGCACTGGGAAAAGTACTGTGGCAGTACTGGAGAAGATGGAAGAAGATAATCTACCAAGTAGCACAGAGACAGATGATATACAAATAACTTGCGGACAACAAGTCAAAAGTTCACAGGATACGTCGCAGAAGAAAGTAGATGAAAATGAAGTTAAGGAGGCTGAGGCTAAAGTTAACAGCTCAAACGAAAATTTAACCAACGGGGATTGTAATGAAATGATAGAAAGCAGTGTTACAGTGAAAATATCTGAAGGGGTGAATGTTGAAGAGATGTTAGCAGACTTTGTTGATGAAGTGAATGATGATGTTATTTGTGTAGATTCTTAAGCTTAAATTTTTATTTGATGATGTTCATTTCTTCCATTTTTAATTATATCAGTGCCAAGAATATAATAAACCATTTTATGAGGCATCATATTGATTTTAATTTCCCCTTGTATCCAGTCAATATTATATCACAAGCAGTGATAGTTAAAAACCTAGATGTCTAACTAGTGCTAAAAACCCGGCCAAGTGCGAGTCGGACTCGCGCACGAAGGGTTCCGTGCCATTATCTATACAACATTTCACAAAGATCGAGACAAAATAGATTAGCTACATTGAGAACAGCGCCATCTATAGAAACCAACAAAAAGCGTTTAAAATTGACATTTAACGACATGACATCGGCGCTGTGAAGCTTACACAGATGGCGAGCACTGTCTTTAGACAACGTTTGTTGTATGGGAGCCCGCTTAAATAAAATATTCTGTTTTTATTATTTGTTGTTATAGATGAAAATTTCAACTGTCTTTAGCTATCACGATTCATGAGGTACAGCCTGGTGACAGACTACCGACAGACAGGCGGACAGTGGAGTCTCAGTCGTAGTAATAGCCCCTTACCGCTTTGAGTAAGGAACTCTCAAAAAATTTTAAATAAAAAATAAATACCGACTTCAAACCACTACAGCATTAAAAAGTTAGAAATACATTAAAAGAATACCTTTAAATTAGAAGTACGTTTACGTGTAGGTATTGTAGAAGTATAATTTGTAGTGCCCAAAAGATATGTCCCTGGTCATGAAACTCTGCACCGACTATAAATTATACTTCTACAATAGCTACCTGTATACATACCTACTTCTAATTTAAAGGTTTTTTTAAAATGATTTCTAACTTTTTAGTACTGTAGTGTTTTGAAGTCGGTATTTATTTTTTATTTAACTTTTTTCTTTTTCAATTTTTGATGGGGTAGCGGGAGAAAAATAAACAAGTCCTTTATAACCATAATTTACCCTACCTACTTAATTCGTTGCTATAAAATTTGAAGTTCCCAATTTCCATCTCCGAAAGTCTTCACACGAACTTCATCAAATTACCTTGGAACTAGTTTTACGCAATTTTATGAAACATACGGATATTACTAAAGGATGGGCCCCATTAGGCTGTATTTACAGCATTAAATGTATTGAACAGTTCCGTTCTCCATCTCTGAGTCTTCATCAGATCTTCACCAAATTAAAATGGGACAAATGGGACGTTATATTGTTATAATAGCATTATCGAAAACGTTTAAGATTTGAAGGAGTTATGCGAGAACCGAGAACACAGCACAAAAATCGCGTCGAATTTATAACTTCCTCCTTTTTTGAAGGCGGGGCTTGTAAATTTGTGTTACCAATCGGAGCTCGTTCAGTATACCTATTATCCGGCAAGACCATCTTACGAGGTACCTAGATATTTCGACGCGTAGCTACATCGAACTATGAAGTCTATAAGAATCGAATGGTTTGACGTTTTTGTATAAAACCAATCATCAGTTACGCTGTCACTTAAGTACTATTGCCCAATCAAATCAACGTTCACGTTCGTCGCGCATGGCAAGCGCATGGCGCAGAGAATGAACCAAGCACAGAGTGATTTACTCTACAGCACATCTTGCGCTAATTTCATTGGTAAAGACTAATCTAGAGGACCGGGGCCGTTTTTGAGTGTGAATTTTGTGGTAGGAAATACTTCTATGGTTTTTTATTTGTAGATCAATTCAATTCAATTCTTAATTATGGCTACCCTAAGGATTCTGCCAATATGTCGAGTTTTGGACAAGCATAAGTGAATAAAGTCACGATTCCATGACAATGAGCTGTCACATTCCTTAGAACGTCTATTAAAATAGTCTGTGGTGGACATTTTACAGGGAAAAGACGTAACAACAGATTAAATAAACTGCCTCTGAGGATCGCTAGATATTTAGCCCTCTACTGCATGAATTATGAAATAAGTGAAATAAAAAATATAAGTGTGGTTTATAGTTTTTATTGATGACAAAGAAGTAACAAAATACAAAAAAAAAAAATTACCTCTTACAGAAACTGAAAAAAAAAACCTGACCATATATGGGTCAGTATGCAGTGCGGTGACTTAGCTTCAAAAAATTTTGGGCCATATATGGGCTAACATGCATCAAGGGGAAAACAATAAACTTTTATTAAATCACATTTTGAATCATTAGTTACTTAAATAATAATAATTATATGCACTTCACGCATGAAACTGGACCAAGCAATTGCGTTTATCGTTGTAACATAAGAACACTTTGCATTTTCTGCATTTTGTGTATGTTTTTTTGGCACAAACTTGGCATTTTTGCCTCTTCTTTTGCCACTCTGGCATATGATCGACATGATCGGATCTCACCGAGGCAAGTGGCATATCTTGAGGCCTTCCACGTTTCTTTGCCTTCTTTGGTTGCGTTGGTGTGCCCGGATTAGACAATGCTGGACTGCCACGGCTTGCAAATCCCAATGGTGTTCCGTCCCTGCTGTGGTTTCCGGCTGTGTTTGATGGTCGTCCTCTTTTACGGGAAATGGCTTTGCCAGATTTACACAAATGCTCAGATACAGCTTGTTTGAATGTGAAGAGGCTCATGTATTCATTTGGGTGTATTCGCCAAAGAAGCCAAGCATTCACGATGCACATGTCCAGCATATGGAAAAAGATCCTTTTGTACCACTTTTTGGACCTTAGATGAATTCTATACAGACCCAGCATAGAATCTAGTAGGTCAACACCTCCCATATGTTGATTGTAAACTTCGATCGCCTGCGGACAGTTTATTTCTATATACTGTTTATCTTTTTTGCAGTATCTTCGTTTCTTAGTGGTTGGTTCGCTGCCCACGTAAGTTGACAGCATATTGACAGGTTTGTTATCATACCAAGTAATGGTACAAATACGGACATTATCAATTGTGGCCACTTTCTCAACAAAATATCCTCGTTTTTGTTTTTTGAGCTCTTTTTCTGTCGGCATTTCAATATTTGGGACGCGATTCAGGCGCACGGTACCCAGTGGCAAAAGTCCAATTTTCGTTAGATGTACCTGGAGATTTGGGCTGTTGAACCAATTATCGAAGAAAATCTTATGATTCACATGTCTTCGTACTGTCTCAGTTAGACGAGTAACAACATTCCCGCTAACTCCCAAATCAGGCGCATCATTTGGGTATGTATTGCTTTGATCTCCAGCGAAAATGTCAAAATCGTAACTGAAGCCTGACACTCCACTGAGCACTTGATTCTTGTATCCCCATTTATGAGGCTTTGCTGGATTATATTGTTTTAGATCATGTCGCATTTTTGTTGGGATGATCTGTTCATCAACAGCCATAAATTCTTCTTTAGGTACAAGCAATAATTGCTTTCTTATGCCTTCCAACAGTGGCCGCACTTTGAAAAGTTTGTCGTGACCTGGTTGACCTTTAGGGATAAAACGGTCATTATCATTGAAGTGCAAGTGCTGTTTTATAGCCTCAAATCTATTGCACGTCATTATTTCATAGACTTGAGCTTGCCCTATAGTTGTATTCCAGTATAAACGTGCAGCTGGTAGTTTAACTATTGACATGAAAAAAACTATGCCAATAAACTGCTCCATTTCATCTTTTGTTATATTAGCAGGTCTGTTTATGTTATCTTGAACAGATTTGTGATTGGACTGATCTATGATGGTTTGGATCAGTTCGTCAGTGAAAAGGAATTTGAAAAACTCCACTGGGTCTTCGAGATTTTGGATGTAGCCAGGTAATTCAATATTGCCTGTAAATGTATAATTATTTCTGTTGAATTTTTGTAATTTTCCCGGCACCCAATCAATTTTAGCACGTTTGGCTTGTTTCTGTTTCGTTTTGTTATTTTTGGGAGGGGGGGAGGAGCAGGAGCCACTTCCTCATCAGAGCTATCGCTGTCAGTCTCAGGGATAACAAGCGATTTTTTATGAAAGCGAAATCGACTTGGAGGAACATATTCACTGTCAGAACCGGAATCACATTCATCATCGCTTTGCGATCCATCACCCGGTATTACATTGACATGGTGAGATCTCCCATAAAAGCGAGCTGGATCCATTCTGTAAGCAAGCAAAAGCATTTTTTTTGTTATACCCGAAAAGCCCTGGATGCATAGTAAACCATATATGGTATAGCAAAAAAGCAGTTGGAAAGTCTGCGAATGCATACTAACCCATATATGGTTTACTGAGAAAAATCGTTCAAAACCGTAGGTAAGCACAAAAAAAGTTAGTTTTCCATTCACGAATGCTTAGAAGAAGGGTACACGCAACCAAAAACATTTTTTGCAGAGCACAAACTTACCTTTATCTTCCCAATAATCCTTTTTGAATAAACTGTTTTTGGACATCGATATGAACTTCACACCCGCTAACGGAAAAGTGCATGTGAAATGATTTGAGGTTAGACCATAGACTCCGGTTTTTTTTTGTGCATTAGCAAGGCCATAGACAATGAGTATACGTTGCGTTTCGTTTCTCCATACGTTTATTAATTAAGAAAATAAATGATTAAATTAGAGAACCATATATGGGCTTGTATGCGGTAAAGGGTTAGTACCTACATAGATTTTTTGGTCTGAATGTAAATAGCTTTGGTGGACACAAAGTATGGTAAACAGAGTGAATGGAAGAAAAAAGAAATCGGAACGTTGCTTCAGTGTGACCAGCACCGACAAACGTCACAACAAAAAAAAAGCAAAATGTCATTGTGACGTGTATCGTGTATAATATGGTGATAATATGTATTTTCACCGCGTTCACGGGATTCCTATCGATTAGTTTTCCAATTAATGAATTAGATTTGTACTAAATAAATGTAAAATAACTCGATCTAAACATGTCGGCTAAAAACAAATCATTCGAGGGTGCCAACAAGGGTAAAACAAGCGAGTCTTTGTGGAAAAAGGCTTTCGTAAGCAACCAGGAATGGCCTGATAAGGTTAGAAGGTTTCGTCAGTATACTAGTACATTTTAGAAAAAATATGCTAATTGTGCTGTTTAATGTTCTAGGAGGAGTTCTTGGATGTCATCTATTGGATGCGGCAGATAATGGGCATAGTTCTAGGCTTGTGTTGGGGACTGTTGCCTCTCAAAGGATTTTTCGGTTTACTCTTGTAAGTATTCCCTTTGAAACGTTATTACTTACCTTTCCAGGTAATGACTTTTAGAATAAGTGTATTCGTGAGCTTAGTTTTAGTCAGAGACAGAGATTTCCTGGAATAACCTAAAAAGTATTCTGTGCAATGCGGGACCCACTGAGTTGATATTTGAAATTAATACCTTAAACACATGAAAAGCTGAGCAATAAAAATAAAATTTCCCAGAAAAAAAATCATATTTCGTAGAGAAAAGTTCCTCCACCTAATGTCTCCTCTTGTCATCCTGTCTGACCTGCTGTAGGGCATAATAATATGCTTTCTCTTAGAGAGAAAAAATATGGGCTATATCACTATGTGAGCCCACTGCAGATTAGCAATTTGAACAACTACAACATTTACTACAACAAGCTTAGAACTTATAAAAACAGGTTTCTCACAATGTTTCCCTTCACAATTTTTTCTCATCATCGTCAGCCCACCCCAGCCCACTGCTTGGTACAGGTCTTTTCCCCCAAATGCGACCCCTTGCCACTTTGTGATCTTGCTCACCAAGCTAATATTCTAAATTGTTTCAGATTTGTAATGGTTAATGCAGGTGTAATTTACTTCTACGTCAGCAACTTCCAGAATATAGATGAAGAAGAGTATGGTGGCATGTGGGAGATCACGAAGGAGGGTTTTATGACGTCTTTTGCTGGATTTCTAGTAAGATTTTCATTGTACTGTATGCTGTCACTAACTGCAAGTTTCTGAGTTGATCATTTCAGTAATGATACAATCATTTCAGCAATTTTGGTCTTATTCTTTACTGAGAAATCTGCAGACTTCACTGTTCACCAGTAAAAGTTTAACTTAATTTTCTTACATCGCAGTGAATAACTATTTCAACCTAATCCTTATAGATAAGATTCATTCATGCCTTATAACTCTAGAGAGTTTGTTCTTGCCTATGAGAACATTTTTGGCCATGTTTTTTAGGTTTCTTTGAAGCTTAAAAGTAGTTAATTATTTTTCAGGTAACCTGGATCATTATCTACACTGGTCTACATGGATATGCAAGTTTATGAGACTTTGAGCTGGTTAATTAGTTTGTACAACATAAAGAAGATAAAAATCTAAGCTAATTTTAACTGCTAAGCTAGATACAATTAGCCTTTAGCCTTGCTAATAATTCAGTAATCCTTGGAAATCCAATATCCCTAAGGACTATGTCGTACTGGCATGAGACAGTGTATCATAGCGTCAATCAAAAATTTTAATAGCAAATTGACTTGCTTCTCCACTACATAATGCACAGACTATTGAGTTAAAACAGTGGTGTGAATTTGATGCTTTGATACGCTTTAATTGCAAGCCAGTATGAAATGACCCTTATAATTTTAATATATTTTGAATTCGTTCAGTTTTAAAAGGGACTTTCTAACCATGTTTTAAAAACATGGCACTAGTTTCGAAAAAAATGGTGCATCGTATAGAAATATTTTACTGTTCCCCAAAATTGCTTCCCTTAAGATATACTATCTATTACACTATTACGATTGAATGTTTTCTGATAGTAAATGCAAAGTTAACTCTGGGTCTTTTATGATGCTCACTCGAACATTATTATGTGTCTACTCATAACAAGCGAAGATTGTACAAAATGTGTTGTAGGTAGGCTCTTTATTTTATAAGTGTTTTAAAATTTTTTAATGACCCAATATTCAAATCATTTAATTTATGTTGAGTAATTTAAGGGTTTGTTCAGTGTGAGAAGTTATTTTTTTGCATTTCTTGGAATTATTGTTTCTAAGTAAAATATCATAATATACTATAGCATAAGTGTTATACCTTAATAATATAATTTTGTCCAAACTCTTTGTTGCCCTCAAGTCAGATGTGTGTAAATAGTTTGTAACTACAATGTAATAAGTTGAACAAATGACTGATTGAGGTTTGAAATACAAGTTTGAAAAACTATTCCACTTTCTTTCTCTATTAGTACCTACCAAATACGTATGGAATAAAGTAGCTGCCCAAAATGGTTTAGCCGTTCTTTTACCTTAAATATTTCGAGACACAATAGGTACTCATACCACTTTCGCTTGGTGCTGCAGTAGTTGATATAATTATGTTGATATGCATAGGGTAGTCAAGGTAATTCATGCTACTTGGTATGTCACTGCTAGTCAAAAGTATACTCTACTTTAGGAAGATACTTTAGATAAAAAAGTCCAAGACGAGTTTTCTAGATGTAGAGGCGGACTAAGCCCAGGACTCGGGGAGCCCGATATTAGGGCGGTCGATCGCGAAAAAAACATTAATTCGCGGGAGATTACTCAAATCATGTAAGAACGAAAAACAACCACATGATAACTTACAGACAATTCGCAGAATACTAATTATATTATAACATGTAGTTTAGTAAATAAAGCTCGGGGGCAGCGTGTACTACACGGCCAATACTACTAGTCTGCCTTTGCTTATATGACTTATTTCAAAAATAAAAAAGCAAATGTGTAAACTAAAACTTTAATCGTCTCTCCAAGTCACCAGTACATCGTCTGTCCTGTAGCGTTGCGTGACGGTCGCTTCTTCAAACGGCATCCGAGTCCCGGCGGCAAACGCCAGCGCGCCTGCGTGCGCTGGAAAAAGTAATAGTTAAAAATATACATGTCTAACTAGCGCTAAAAAAATGACCCCACGTTCAATTGTGGAATGGCGGGCGGGGATTGTCAATTGTGTTACCGTGGTGTTACCAATCGGAGCGAATTCAGTATTACCCGGCAAAATATGTAATCTTGCGAGGTACATATGTACTTCGACGGGATATAACGTCAAACTCAGAACCATAAAACTTGTAAGTAAAATAATTTTATATTTTTTCTGATTGGCACCTATTGTACTCACTTAAAAAATTTAAATAAATAAAGTCAGTAGTTTAATCTTTTTCATTGAATTTTAAGCATTCAATGCCTTTTTGTATAAAACCAATCATCAGTTAGGCTGTCACTTACCATCGCCCAATAAACGTTCACGTCGTCACGCGTGACGTGAACCAATCACACAGCGATTTACCTACTCTACAGCACATCTTGCGCTCATTTTATCGTTTTTGAGTGTGGATTTTGTAGGTTTTTTATTAGTAGGGTGGAAATAATTAAACTGCTTATTGTACAAGAAGGTAGACCATCTATTCGCTGGAAAACTAGTACATACCTAACTCCTGTAAGCACAGGCCCGAAGGCGTACGGTCTTGCAGTCTGACTTTAACATTTTATCGACAATTAATCAATGTACCATGGCCAGAGTTTTTTTTGTTATCCGTTGACCATGGCATGAAAGCCTATTCGGTATAGTCTGGGTTGAAAAAACTAACTCACTCTATGTAGCTCCATAGCTCGTATACCTACCTAATGCCTAATGGTTGTAGAAACATGAAAAAATTCAGTAGTAGTAATACAGTAGCACATAATATCATTATATTATCTAACATCATTAAGTTAAAAGGAAAACTATCACAGAAAACGACCAACTTATAAAAGGAAAACCTCGTACAAATTCCATTGAACATTGCTTTGATGAAGTTGTTAGTTGAGTACCAGCCCGACGCGCACTTGGCCGGTTTCTTAGTTAAGCTATTGTAGAACATATCTAGTAAGCTAAATATTTAGGGATTTTGATACAGAAGCGTAGGTACACAATAAAAAAAAAATAAAGTACCGATCATGACGCCGTTGTCAATGCAGAACCGCTCGTCCGTCGCGAACAGTTTGGCGCCCCGCTCCGCGCACATTACGCCCATCATCTCTTGCAGACGCTCGTTGCAGCCCACCCCGCCTACTATCAGGACCTGAGGAGATTTATTATTAAATCAAATACAAGTAATCAGCTTAGATAAGTCTTACTACAGGGTACCACAGGTCTTCTCTCGGATATAGGCAAATGCCAAATAGTTATTTATTACCCGGCTGCGGCGGAGCCCGAAAGGAGGGTTATGTGTTTGGCTCGTATGTTTGTACGTCTATCCTAAGTTACCTCATGCACTCACTAACCAATCGTCAGATTTTGACAAATAGGATCTCAGTTGATTCGCCGTAATAGCGCGGGTGACAGGCATAAGCATAAATTCGGCCAAAAATGTAAAATTCCTATTTATGTCCTCTTCGCGGTCACCAGGTGGCGCTGTTATTGCTAAATAAGATAATCGCATATGGTCTCTCGGCCTCCTATAAATTCAAATAACAATTATTTAGTCAAAATAATGTAAGTAATAAAATATTAATTTGGTGTGAAGGTAGTGAGATGAAAAGGCCCAACAGTTGGCTACTTTGTAGGCTGGATAGATGATAGAATATTCACCTCCTCGGATCCACAGTGCGCCATGGCCCTCTCGGTGATCTCAATGAGCATAGCGAAGACTGTCTCCTGCAGGGAGAAACACAGGTCCTCTGGCGTGTACTCTTTCAAGAGCTCATCTATCTTGTCCTCCATGTAAGAGAGGATCCCGGAGAAACTCACGTCCATGCCTGGGGAGAGGAGGGAGACCCGTCAAATATATTTTTTTGTGTAACTACAATTCCTAGTTTATTATGACAGTTCGATATAAATTGCGTAGCCGATAAATAAAATAAAAAAGCGATAACGATTTCACCGGGAACCGTACCACTTAAGCCATCTCGACTGCGCACATTCCGGGGAAATTAAGCAACATAAAAACACGCATAAAGACGGAATTGTGTTGAATCTTGACAAAGGAGCCTAAACTAATTGACTCGTTCCACAAAAGAATTGTTGATGCTTAGTGGAATATTCATACTCTTCGACAGCATTTGATTATGGCTAGAAGAGCCCATGGCAGATAAGAAGATAAATACGCCACGTGTTAGGTTAGGACAGTAAAACATAAATTTTTGTATGATTTATTGTCAAAAAAAAAAGTATATTTCATTAAGCTTTGGTCTACACGTAAAAAAACATAAAAATATGAAGTTGTTTTCTCAACTTAGGTCATTCATTTATCTCATTAACCCAAGAAATATCAACATCATAGAGGTTCATAGATAATAACAATATTCTTGACTTTGATAGTATGTTATTTCTTTTGACACCCAGATCAAGGTTAACTGAAACGAAAGATATAAAGTGTAGCATGTCACGAAGACCGCCCCTTCTGCATCTGTAGGTATATACCCAATGATCAAGAAGAAATTTCTTCAGTTTGGTTTTAATTCCGGCATTAAATTATTCCGGTAAGATTTTGGCATTTATTAATTTATTAGTAGCTTCTTATACTTAGTTGGAATTAAACACTCGAGCATGTATTACTGCGTGATTTTTTTATCGTTAGGAATATTATAAAGGAGTGTTTTTGTCATTACGATAAATAATGATATTAATTATTTAATATACAATGTATAGAATAGGTTTTGCAAATATTAGTGTTACCCAACATATGAATCGAAACTTCGAAACTTTTTATTAGTAGGGTTAGTGGAATACATAAATTCTACTTTGACTGGACACGGTGGGCGGTAAGTAGAGGCACAAAATGACTAACCTTTTACACAATATGGTAATTGTAGATATTTAGTTCCTTTCTTAGCTGCCTGTTCTATGTTATAGCCTGGGCTGGGCGCGTTTGATAGTTTCAACACTCTCGCAAACCTGTAATAAATTTAGGTAAGAACAGCATGTTCACATCATGTCCTACAAATGCATGGATAGTACAACGACGCTAATCACGCGTTATAAATGTCGAAAGTCGCGACTTTGCTGTACATTAATTGTCAAATTCGGACATTTTAGTGCGGGACTCGTGCCTTCGTGCTACCCGTGCTGAAGTTCAGATTCTAAACTAAGTACCTACTTTTTATTTCCTTGCAATTTGATGTAATATAATATTTAGTATGGATAAAAAAGTTTTAACTTAGCATTTTTAAATAAAGGCCATCTTTTTTTTTCTAATATAAACCTAGCATTTGCCAAAATACAAATATATACTTTAGCAAATGGCAAACCGTGGTCTCTGCCAACCCCTTCAGGATACAGGCATCACTTTATGTAAAGTTATATTACAAATACCTGGTTCTAACCACTTATTGAAAAAAAAAAAAAACTAACATCTAAAAAACAATGTCCCAGGCACTGTAGCGTCCGAGTGGTCCCTTCATCCATCTAGTGTGAGTGAAGGTGCCACCGGATGCTGTATAAATCATCTCATTACGTAGATGCAAAGGGCAACGTTTTTTTCTTATTGGAATATTTATTTTAATAACTAAAAATTTTTTGCTATTCCCTTTACTCACAAAATCTCACCTGTCGAGGCAGTTTCCCACAGCAATGTCAATGGTCTCTCCAAATATCCTGTATTTCTTCCTGGAGTAAGATATAACTTGCGTGTTTCCCCCACTAACATACAACACTGTTGGGTTCAAGGCTTTGGTTATTAGCCGGCCCATTTCGATGTCTGGATGGGACCGGTCAGGACTTTCACAGCATAAAAAAAAAGGATAATATTTCACTTTGACTTTTAAGGTTTTTCACTTAGAGGTGAATGCACTAAACTAACAAAATGCACTAACCAGACTTGATAAACATTTAAGTGCACGAAAATTATATACATAATTATATAGCTTAAAAGTAGCATATTAATAAATAACAATAATACTCTCAATAATAAATCTTATCGAATCTAACTCACCAACCCACATCGCATCAAGTGAATTTGTAATTCTAAATTTAAAAATGTTGAAAGTTCCCAATGACTGGTTCAGTAGATTAGTTCCTCGATTACTCTCATAATATGAGGTGTCAAGGAAGTCTCAAGACCAAATAAAAGTCATAACAAGCAATTTAGTCACAACGTTTAACCTCGAGATGACTAATCTTCACTGCCCAAATGTACTACTATTTAACAAATCAGTTTCTGTGATAGCAAATCAAATCAAATCAATTTTTTTATTCACAGTAGCACAGAAGCTGCGACATAACGAACGTTGCAAGTTAAACTAGGTGTCCATTTCAAAATCTAGATCATTTTGGAGAAAAAATGGACAAAAATACTCCAAACTTAGTCTTTTCAAGTTTAACAGAGTTTATAAAAGCATTGAGCTGGCTTTTATTCCAAACATCATTGTCATCTAAATAATTTTCAATGTTATAGTAGCCCTTTAAGCACAGTGTGCTTTACACATTTTTTGAACAGTGTTTCTTATTATATCCTCAGGATCTTATTGTAGAATTGAATACAATGCCCCATAAAAGATATATTAACCTGCTTTGCCAGCCTAAATTTTGGGAATGAAAGTTTATGTCTATTTGTAGTATTTACATTGTGTTGGCTACCTAGTTTTAAAGTTAATGATATTTTTCCTTACATACATAATATTTTCATAGATATACTGACTAGCAACTGTTAGGATGTTAGTTTCTTTAAGGAAATCTCTTAACGAATCTCTACTGCCTAGCTTATATATGAATCTGATAGCTCTCTTATGCAGGAGAGAGATGGTCTCAATGTCTGCTGCCCGACCCCACAATAGTATACCATAGGAAATAATACTATGGAAGTACCTAAAATAAACAAGCCTAGCATTTGCTATATCAGCTAGTTCCTGGATTCTATTAACTGCATATGCTGCAGAATTAAGCCTATTCGCCAATTTTTCTATATGAGGACCCCATTGAAGCTTTGCATCAATTGTGATAACTAGAAATACAGTTTCTTGTACAAGGTCTAGTTTATCATACCCGAATATAACATTTTTGTCAACCATTTTGACATTTAGAAGTGAACTTTATACATTTTGTCTTCTTCGAATTCAACAATAAGTTATTAGAAGTAACCCAATATAGAACCTTAGCGAGAGCATTATTTGTATCATGAAGGATTCTTGTCTCTTAATTTTAAAAGTAAGTGATGTGTCCTGCAAGTAATAATATAAGCAAACCTATTAAAAACCAACAATGAAAAGGATACGCCCAATGCAATGGTTAACGCCAAGTATGGGTTTATTCCACAGCTTGGCAACAGTTCTGGCGACTATAGCGCAGACCATTAGTGGCGCCCCCATACCTGGCCCCTTCGTGTAACATACTACGTCAATCTCTTTGGGCGATAGGCCCGATTGGTCTAGCGCCTCTTGTAGTACCTCGTGGATGTTTGCCTGATGATGCTCAGCTGTTTCTCGAGGAAGAAAACCTAGAATATGGTACGTAATTGACAAAGTTTGAGGTTATATTGCATGATATAGTGATGAAAACTACAAGAAACTTAGAATTGGAGAAAAGTCCAGGTAGATAGATAGAGAGTACATGTCTATTTAAGATTTAGATCACAGTTAACAATACAGACTCAAAATTATCTTACCTTCCCCCGGTGGGGTTATGTAGGTTCTGCGGCAGTTGGCGATTATTGCACCATCTCGGACTATGCCAACCCCAAGTTTATTGGCGCTGCCCTCGAAACCTATGGCTACCACCATTGTTTTCCTGCTAAATTAAATTAACCTTTGAAAGCTTTTCTACTGTATTTACAAACATGAAACAATCAGGTAAAACGTCATAGTGACAGCTGACGTTTTACCTACCTTCACATCACAGACTATAGAGAACTTATTATTAAAGTATACCTAGTCCAACATAGGATGATCTCTGACAGCTTGTCACTGTGACTTTACTAGGCATGGGGATAATGTCGAAATAAATTATCGATATTCTAACCAAAGTTTCTGAATGTTTCAAGCAAATCAAACAAAAGGATGTTGTAACATGTTTTTATTCTTGTTAAATCGGTTCACAGCCCAAATCACTATCATCAAAGTCTGATTCTGACTCGCTGGAGCAGTCTTGTAGATTTATAATCAGTTCCTGGGTAGATTGGTCGAATCGTACGTCACGCTCCCAATCATCTTCCATAATTTTTCTTGTTCTGTCTATGTCTTTCTTCCAATTGTCCGATGTGACACTGTCACATGCATCCTTCAGTAACTTCAGCATTTTATTTGCTGTAAAAGGCGGTGTTGTATTATGTCTGGCTGCGTAACCTGTAACAAAGAAATAAAATACATATAAAACACACCATGGCTTGTTGGAAGAGATGTCTTAATAGCTAATCGATGTTTTATTAGCTAATTGATGTTTTATGAGATATTTTTACATTCTTATCTTCCTATGCTATCAAAATGTATTTGATTATAATTTTATGTGAGTACAATAAATTACAAATATTAATCTAATTGACTTTTTTTTAAGCAAACGAGAGAAATGCGAGCGATGGTGAAAGAAACACATAAGCACGTTTACCTTTGACTTGAGCCCAGATCAGCTCTATCGGGTTGTACTGGCAGTGGTATGGAGGTAGCCGAATTACAGTATGGCCCTTTTCTTTTGCTATTTCATCCAAGATGTATGTTGGAGTACGGGGTTTGTGTATACGGACCAATCGTAGTAATTCAGTTTTCAACATCTTTTCGTTGGCCTCTATACCTTTGCTTTGCAGCCACGAAATTAAATCCAATTTCCGGTTGCTTGACGTTGGTGCTTTATCTCTTTGTACGGAGTGGTACGATGCATTGTCCATCACGATGGTATGCGGTTCTTTCAGGTTTTCCAAAAGAGTTAAAAACCACTTTTTGAATCTTTCGAAATCCATTTCTTCATGATATTCGGTGGTCTTTACTGATTTAAACGCCAGCAAACAATTCGGCACAAAGCCAGACGACGTCCCAGCATGTGTTATAATTAATCTTTGCCCTTTGCCTTCGGGCACTTTTGTAGTTGACTCAGCTGTGTCATCCGTCCAAGATCTTGAAACTGTGTGATTTGCGTTTAGCCACGTTTCGTCCAGAAAAACCACTTTGTCCCAGTTTGAGATCTCTTTAATTTTTCGGAGAAAATCAATTCTCTTGAGCGCAACATCTGTCCGCTCCATTAGTATTTTTCTTTTGTCACTTTTTTTGTAGCGGAACCCGATGCTTTTTAGTGTTTTGGCTAACGACGAGTGGCCACCTTTAAATAATTCAGCGTCTTCAAGAGATGTTTGTAGTTTTCTGAGTGTTGGTAACTCTCCACGCGTGTAGTACCCATAAATATGGTTCCGGATTGCTGCGGCATCAAAATCGTCAATTTTTGATATTGGACACGTCCTCTTCCTTTTTTTATTTGGCGTCGACAGTTTTTGCTCTTCGTTTTCCTCTGTCGTCGTTGTCGCAGATGATTGCTCACCATACTTTTCTCTGCTGACACGAATCACTGTAGCAATCCCGATTCCCAGAGCATCAGCAACTCTGTTGCACGCTTGTGTTAATGGCAACAACGGTCCGCCATTTTGACTCTCGCGTTCAAAGTATTCGCGCAAGCGAATCACAAACTCCCGGCTTTCACTATTTAAAACAGTTTTCTTTGTTCTTTTTGGCATACTGTATCCAAAAACAGAACAAACTTAACAAACAAATAACAGCAAAACTCAACAAATTAATAACAATAACGATAACCGAATGGAGACTGAATGAAAACACGTGGCGTATACAAGGCGTTGGCACTCGTACTGAACAAGATGGCAGAATGGCAGATGCAATGCAATCAAACAAGATGGCGGCATGGCGCGGTGAAGCCCACTCTACACACTCACGCGCAAAACCCGCGAAACATGCATGAATGGATGAATGGGATTTCATTATTGTTTCACGCGCGAGTGTGGAGCGCCCATGAAGCGCCACTCGTTAAAAATTCAGTTTGCTATTTTTTATCGTTGTTTTAATAGTATTTCTATTTCATTTACCTTGTTGTTTGCAATCTATTTTATTTACAAAATATCATCAATATTCTATTATATGTTTCGAGTCAAGATCGATAACTTGTCTTACGATAAGTGTAGCACGTCACTATTTGCCAATAAAGTATTTAAATTGTCTCTATACATTTTACCGTCGAAAAATACGATACTTCATAGGCGTGTTTTGACACTGACAGCTGTCAGAGATCATCCTATGTTGGACTAGGTATAGTTTGAGAAATCGCCATTCGGCTTCCTTTGAGGTGCATTTACATACAGATGATTACTTGATGCGCCGGGCATTCGTTCCTCGTAAATTGTGTGATATGTACGACTCGGTCATTGTTTAAATTCAATCACTGTATGATTACCTATGTAACAGGATCAAACAGTGTGACCTCCCAGTGATTTTTGTTGCGTGACGAATATATTGTTGAGGTTTAACAGATGTTCCAGTGATGAAAATTCCTATTTAACCAACTAACTCATGGTATTTACAGGTATTATTTCATTGTATAACGGCTGAATTAAAGATAAAACGTTTATTGCCATATAAAATTATTACATAATGTAGATTTACAGACCCCCACACTAGGCGATGCTTGTCCCGTGGGGGAAATTGAAACGTAATTTTAAATACTAAGGGGTTTGACTTTCGTTTTTGATAGCCAACCTTTATTTACTGACGGTTTTGTACACCGTGCAACGAAACCACCAAAACGTTTGGTGGTTTCGTTACACCTTGGCCGTCGCACGTAAAAGTATGAAAAAAAAACCGAACGAAGTCGAAAATCTAAATTAAGCAATGTTGTATGTAAGTTCCTTAGGTAATTGTATTGTTTATATTGCCTTTCTTAAAAGTTTACCGGATCCCTGGTAAACTTTTTAAAATAGGGAGGCAGTGACCAACTAAGTTTTCTGAGTGATAATACAATAGAGCATCTGTGGAGCAGCTTATAGTATTGTCACTCAGAAAAGAACCAAGTGACGGGTTCACTACGCCACTCCAAACGTCTCACCAAAATTACATTTCATCTATCATGTTGATGACTCATCGACAGTTTGTTTGTTCGATATTAATAAATTTATGCAATGTTTGATTTCACGGATATCGTTTGTTCGGTGCTACGTTTCACCTAAGCAGTAAGCTCCAAAGCACGCTCGTCTTGAAACAATTCATCGAAGCAACATACTCGTAGCTCAAATCATCCAACATACCTACATTTCAAAATAGGAACGACGACCATTGAATTTTAAAATTCAATGTATCGACGCACCAACACATACCTTCATACCTATGTTGTATACACAACATAATTATGTTGAGTGTAGTAATATTTAATTCTTATAAGATGTATGTAATCTTGGATATTTCCTACATTTCCCAAAGACGTAGAAGTACGCAACTGGGAGACGGCCGCACCGCCGATAAGATGGAAGAGCGGAGCCGAGTATCCATCACAGTAGCCGTCACGATATTTGCCGCGATTCTGTTCGCCAACTGCCATGTCGTTGCCGCCGGTGAGTATTTACTCTTTTTCTTCCGAAGAACTCTCACTTATTTCATAATTTTTAAACTAACCAATAAATTTTTAGCGATACTTAGGTACTCTAATTTCTTGTGACATATCGACGAGAGGTTTTTCAGGATCATGGTAGGTGGCAAACCTTGGTCTCTGCCTACACCTTCTGTATTCTGGCGTGAGTTTATTATATGTATCTATGTACATTTTCTATGCAAACAATGATGGTTAAAGTATTTTATCAGTAGGCAAGTGCAGTGCAAGAAAGTTGTTACTAATGATCCGATGACAGAGTCGGCCTTAATTACATTAGACCATTAGATGATTCACGGTACACCATGACGTGACCGGGCGGGGCCTCGTACGAGTCGCCGTGATACGGTCAAACATCTATATTACACTTTTTGTATGAAGTGAATTGTTCATGTTTATTATTATTATTAATACGTTTATTGCACATAAGTAAAAAAAATACAATGGCAATGTGGCGGACTTAATGCTATAAGCATTTTCTACCAGTCAACCACAGGAGGTGCAAGAAATTAACTGGTAGGCATACGAAGTAGATGGATAAAACGAATAACTTTAACTAAAATTACATAAGAAGACGAATACTCAACAATAAATAAGTAAATATTTATACTATAAACATATAATATATAATATAAATAAACATATAATATATATAATATACACATATAAACTGTAGCAACATAAGTAGATATAAATATGTAAGGAAGAAAGATAGTAGTGAGATTGCAATTACACAGCCGAGATCCTCCTCGCGAGGGCTCAGGGGGGCTCGGGGTAACACATGTCGAGAAAGTGTTTGCGGACAAGGACTTTGAAAGCATTCCGAGATGGGGCTTTACGAATGCTTTCAGGAAGGGCGTTCCAGAGTCGAACAGCTGTAACAGAAAATGAATTTGAGACAAAACCAGAGCGGTGAGAAGGGGTACTAAGGAGATGATTCTGAGAAGATCGGAGTGGTCTGCTATGAGTGCTAGACAAGAAATCAAATTGGGACTTTAAGTATTGGGGGGCATTAGGATGATAGAGAATTGAGTATAGACTACAGAGAATCCTAACATTTCTCCGAACGCGAATGGGGAGCCATCTTAGCCTGGCGCGAAATGCCGACACATGGTCGTATTTGCGCAAGCCAAATATGAAACGGATGAAACGGAACGGTTTGACCGTGCCGCGTCCATGCCCAGGCCGTGCACGGCGTCGCTATGTCTGTGGGTAGGTTTATTGTTTCCCAGCTTCGGCTCGGCCCGGCCCCTAGTTTATCTTTCCATGGTCATGCCTATCTATGTATAGTAAAGTCTCTTTGCAGTATGACTGCTGACAAATTAAAAAAAAAACCGGGTATGTAATGGAATTTCATACATACTTCCCACCCTTGGGTCGGAAGGATTTTCATACAAACTTCCATACCTTGGGATGAAAGGATTTGAAGGGCGGGATAAAGGCGTTTCTTCCCTCTAATTGGTATAATTAGTATGTATTTTCAGAGCAGGTGTGATAAAATAGTAGATTGTACAACAAGTGCATAAAACGCACCATTTTACTCGAGACGTTTATCCATCCGAGCGAGCTTGCGAGCGAGGATAGATATAAAGTCGAGTGTAAAATGGGTTTTATGGACGAGTTGTACACTCTACTTTTCACTTCGATTGCGAGGAAATGAAACAGCAACATGTAAAATAATTATAGTTCCCGCCAATTAACTTTTTTTTCTTTTTTTTTTCTGTAGGGACGTGACACCTGACTTAAGGTCGTTACATACTGCTCAGTTATAAAAACATTTTCTTTTTATAACTATGATAAGTTGTTGTTATGGCTTAAATACTATACTGATCTACTAAATTGAAAAATAAACAAATATAAAAAATAATAAATGAGACGAAATACAAATTATAAGTTTATTTCATGAAGTTTTATTGTGTACTTTGGCTGTTGGTATCTTTGCCTTGGTCTTAGAATACGAACGAAACGAAATAAAATAAAGAGGTTGCTGTATGAAGTTAAAGATGTTCGTGTGGCTGTTGCAGCGATTGCCTTGGTCTTCGACGAAGATTTTACTTTATGCTCTAGAGCATAAAAAGCGACTTTATGTCGCCTACGCACGACATAAAGACGAACTTTTAGAGCATGAGAAGTGAAAAGAATATTCTTATGTAGAGTGGCGTTTTCTTTATTCTACACTGAGATATGTTTGTACCACTGTACATTGTACAGTCAAATGGCACATCAACATCAAACCCGGCGACACCTATTAGTGAGACTCTTCATTAAACTGCATCATCTTCTCTCTCAGAACTTGGATCAGCTCCCAGAGACCTCTATGTTAGGCTGCTTAGCTCCACCACGATGGCCATACAGTGGGAGGATCCTGAGACACCCAATGGACAAGTAACGGTATTCACAAGAATTCGTCTTTTTATGGTTTTATGTGAAAAACAAGCTGAACTGGATATATCGGATTATAGGATCACTGTTGTCCGTCCGTCCGATCGTTGTCCTGCGATCCGGTAACCAAATTGAGAGCTGGTTTCGTCTGTATTGCGGTAGACAGACCTGGGGGCGGTACTACGTAAGTCCCCCACTGTATGGAGTTGTCTGATTTAGCCTACTCCGAACTGACAAATATACCTATACGTATTTTGACGCTTTGGAGTCGTCAAAATGGTTAACCCGATAGAGTGGACGGACAGTTACGTGATAGAAGGGCTGGGACGTGAAATAGTCTGTGCTTAAAGCGTGATAAGGAGGAGTACAACCCGGTCACATTATCTCGAGACCTCGCTGGAATGCGTACCTCCCGCCCCGTTCTCCTTTCACCTCCCCGCACTCGCCACGGCGCGTCAGTACGGTTAGCTTAGCTTATCTTATTGTTTATAATAATATCCTACTAGAGGATGCTTGTTTTGCGCATCATATCAGAGCGCCGACGCGACGTGAAGTCATCGACGCCAGGCCTCGAGATAATGTGACCGGGTTGTACATTTGGAATAAAATTTCCGCCTTGAGTATCAAAACCCCTGCTTACCCACGGTCCACCTCCTGAGACCACTTGGGTGAACCATCATGGGTATATTTTCTCCTGTTATTCTCCTGGCTGTTCCTTGGGAAATATTTTTTTTCCACCGTTCACCTTGATATCGAAACTCTTCAAAGTCTAAGGTGGACTGTCAGCAATAAACAATTAGAGCCTTTTAATGTTTTATAAGAGAGGTGAACCGTTGTAAAAAAATCCCACGGTTCACCCGGGTGGTCTCAGGAGGTGGACCGTGGGTAAGAAGGAATTAAAACGGTGCCCGTGTGACCCTATTTTTCCTACTCACTATCTCTTTGTAGTATAGACTACAGTTGACAGCACATGACCCTCTACATCGGCAAAATCACCGCATCTTGTGATTACAGTTCAGGAAATTAAAGATCGATGTACCTACTGCCGTCTCTACTGGCATTTATTCAGGCCACAATACACTATTGTGGAACATATATATTATGCATGCATAATGCACCGCTCCTCAACGATCTTTACATTCATTTTATAAATGCATTTTTCTGTAATAAACCAATTCCACTGCGATTTCATTGTTATTTAATTAATTATAATTTATTAAGTTTAAAAAAAAAGTGTACTGACGACGTGATCGCATATAAATAACTACCTATATCACACATTTTATAGCTGACAAGAACTCAAACTACAGATTTGTTGAAGGTCATTCGAATGGTGGCGTGGTGGCCGGGTCACCTATCTCCCTCTAAAATGGTTGAGACTGATGATGGCTGACACCTGCGTTGTGCTCGTGAACGGGTGCTGTTCGTGTGTCTGGCTGCAGCATTATTGTTTTTCCTACAGTATTATTTTGGCTTTTCAAGTTATTGATGGCAATCACGGAATCATATCAGAGGCTTTGATGTATTAAGTTTAAGATGATTTGAGAAAAGATGGTCCGAGTGGAATTTTATTTTCCCTCTGCCTTTTTCTCCACTACAAATACGGCCCGAAGACAAACATTCAGCAAAGAGAATGAGATTCTTTACGTTGAAATAAATTAGGTATTGATTTCTGATTTCTGTTACAGGGATACAAAATCTACTACACCACCAATCCCTCTCAGTCTCTACAATATTGGCACTCACAAATGGTAATGTTTTTGTTTACATTCTACCATCATCAGCCATTTGACGCCCACTGCAGGACATAGGCCTCCTTCGTGGTTGTCATAACCATAAGAGGTTTTGCCATAATCGCCACGCTTGGCAGGCGTGTTAGCGATCGCACTATGCGGTTGGAATCTCAGGAAGACGCTGCTGCCCGTCTCCTGGTAATTGATTTCCTTAGTCGCCTTCTACATCCACGGAAGGAAATGGATTGACGCTATTCTTAATCTGGCGCCACACGGCACACGTCTGTGCTAAGGTCTATACAATATAGATAGAAAGACATGTCCTGCGGTGCTATCACGTATTCCTTCACTGTATTGTTGAGCTTGATCTATGCGAGTTCGATGAGCAGAGGTCGGGACAGCGGAGAAAGTAAAATGTCGATGCAGCGTGATAATCTTTTACTATTCTTGTTGGTGCAGATGAAGGAACAAAAAGAGAGAGACTCCTAAATCAGTTACAATCCTATTTAAAGAGATAAGTACTGCCAACTTTACAGAATAAAATCAAGTAGATGGCGCTGATAGCGCCACGGATATCTACTCACAATACTAATTAAATTAATGAACACCTCTGGATTACTTGAAGTTATTATTTTAGTATATTTTAATGTAATTAAACAAATTGAATTATTGTTAATCAATAAACTTAATTATACAGCAATTCAAGAATGATTACTAAAAATAAATATTGATTATGTTTCCAAGTTTTTATGGAGCTACCAACTTCAGCATCAAAGTTGAAGTAGGTGGCGCTGATGGCGCGGCGGATATTGATTAACAATACCAATTAAGTTAACGAATAGTTCTGAGTTACTTCAATAAATCATTTGAGAATACATAATTCATTTAAAATAAAATCAATTGTTGCAGAACAATAAAATTAATACAGCAGTATAATTCAAGAGTAATTACGAAAATAAGTGTCTATTATGTTTTTAACTAATGTTAATTAAATTAATTGTAGTGACTTGAATCTACAAATGAAATAAACATCACATTATTTACTTATATACTTAGTGACCTAGCCTTAAATAGTCTAACACTCGGCCATCCTGATCAGAGCCGTGCCCCACGGCGTTCTTGGTTCAATGTGTCCGTCGATGATGTGCTGTAACCCGTTGACAGAGCGGCACCACCGCTGCCGTAGGGTTTCTTTTGCAGCACCGGAGCCTGTTGTTTGTCCACCTGGAAACGGAGAATTTTCGGAGAGTCACATGTAAAAGACAATATTATCCTATGTGTAAGGTTTTAGTAGTTCTTTTTATGAAAATAACATAGGAATTAGAGCATGGATCTTTCAAATTATGCACACAGCTTTGAGACGCACACAGCATGATTGTAATATATCCATACAGTTTTGACGCACACAGCAGGATGTAGGTACAGCTGCACACAGCATGATATTATTGTTATTTTGTTGTTTTATTTAGGAGCGCACACAGCATGATTGTTTTGTATCAATACAGTTTTGGTGCACACAGCATGATGTTGTATTATAGCACACAGCATTTTTGGTTCTTATTTTCCTAAATGTTAGTATAATTGTTATATATTATAAATCTGCTAAAATTTATTTATCACAAAATTGCACACAGCTTTTCTCTACTATACCGCTGTAAATAAATATATATTTTTTTTTGCAGGATTTAAAAATAACAATCGATCAAAGAATTTATATCGAAAATAAACAATTTATTTTATCTATTATGATGTAACTGATAATATTAAAGATCAATTATACTCATTACTATTTACATATTACGCAACATTTAAAGAACAAACTTATTTCAACATACTAACAAGCAAAATTATGAGACTTTTTATAACTCTATTACTGCTAAAAATTGTGATACAGTTACCTAACTTTCTAGTAAATCAATTAGATCGTCTCTATCAATTTCGTGTCCTTCACTGTCAGTTGAATCACTATCTGAAACTACGGCTTTATAAGGCCTCAAGGAATCTCCAGCTACCACTGCCCTGAAGTTTCTGTAACCACGCATTCCTTTAATTGAATTTATCGTGTAACGATCAAATGTGTGGTTGGCCTGCACAATTTTATAAGGCCCTGAGTATCTATTACCCAACTTTTTGCTTATCCCTACGGAGTGCTCTGTTACTCCACCCTTCCATAAAATCAATTGACCTACAGTGTATTTAGTACATTTTTTATGCTTTCTATCGTACTGTTTCTTCATTCGAATTCTATTTTTGTCAATGTTAGATTTAGCCAGAGTACGTCTATCTGTCAACTTTTGTCTTTGCATTTGATTGTCTGATCGTTCAGGCGATGCTGAGGGAACGGGTAAGATATTATTACGATGCGCAAACATTAAATTGAAAGGAGCTACTTTCGTGGTAGAATGTTCTGTATTATTTATCCCCAATATAATATCCGGTAGTTTGACATCCCAACTGCATTCCTCTATGACGGAAGTATTCAAACCGTCTAAGACAGTTCGATTGACTCGCTCTATCTGCCCATTGGCACGTGGTACAGCAATAGCGTTAAGTATGTGTTTAATTTGGTATTCCTTAACAAAGGCTTTAAAATAACGACTTGTGAATGACTTTCCCCTATCGGTAATTATTCTGGAAGGTCTTCCGAAAACTGAAATAATATTCCGTAGCTCTTTAACCGTTTCTGTAGAACGAACACTTTTGGCTGGTTGAGCAAATACAAATTTAGTAAAGGAATCAATTATCATTAGGATATAATTGTTTCCTCTGCGGCTTTTCGGAAAAGGTCCCAGATGGTCTACGTGCAGCGTGTGCATCGGTTCATCAATTTTTTCAATAGGATGCAATTCACCCTCCTGTCTACCATAACTTGATTTTCCATATGCACATTGTAGGCAACTTTTTACATATTTCCGAATAAATTTAGTCATATGGGGAAACCAATAAGAGGACTTTACTAGTTTTTCGACCCTTTCAAAACCTGGGTGCCCAATATGATCGTGAAATTTTTGTAATATGCTAAATTTTGCGAGTTTCGGAATGACGAACCGATTACCATGAAAAGTCTTTCTGTACAGACATCCATCTACAACCGCATAGTTATTTAGCAAATCTGGGTTATCAGTACCACCTGCAATTTGACGAACGATATTCTGGATATTATCATCCTGCAATTGAACGGTAAGCGCCCAATCAGCTTCGTTGATCAAAAAGCAGGTAGGACTATTTGGTGAGTTGTCATCAACGGGACTACGACTTAATGCGTCTGCGTGACGCATCCTATCTCCCGATCTGTATTCAATTTCTAACTCAAAGTCTTGGATGGATAGCCACCATCGTGCAATACGCGGTACAAGATCCTTTTTTGTTAGTGTTGCACGGATGGCAGCACAATCAGTAACTACTTTGACTGGTATACCGACAAGATAAATGCGAAACCGTTTTAAAGATTCTACTACCGCGAGAGTTTCCAACTCATAGCTGTGATAGAACCGTTCTTCGCGACTCGTGACTCTACTGAAGTATGCTATTGGCTTTAAGTTACCGTCCGCTTGATACTGTAAAAGAATTCCACTTAGTCCTATTTTGCTCGCGTCTGTATGTAGCTCAGTCCTAGCATTACGGTCATAGATAGCAAGCACCGGCCTCTCGGTTAAGCGCATTTTTAGGGTGTTAAAAGCATGCTCTTGCTCAGAGTCCCAGCACCACTCACGATCTTTTTTTTGTTAGTTCAGTTAAGGGGCGAGCAATTGTTGCAAAATTTTGTATGTATTTGCGAAAATATGACGCTAACCCTATAAACTGTCTGACCTCATGAACATTAGATGGCGTTTTAAATTTGGTCACAGAATCGATCTTATGTAGCCCTGGTCTAATCGTTCCCGCTGTGACCTCATGGCCAAGGTAATCAGTAGTGGTCTTAAGAAAAGTGCATTTATCAATATTTAGAAGCAAGTTGGCCTCTTTAAGGCGCTGTAGCACTCGCTCTAATAGCGCTAAGCCTTGCTCAATAGTAACTGTGGCTAGGATGATATCATCTAAGTACACAGCAACAACGCCGTCTTTAGTGACGTCACCATTCACTTGTTTTTGCTCTGAGCATTTATGAGAAACATTGCTTAACTTTCCCAGTGTTAGTTTTAGAGCTCTAGAAAAGACGGCGGGAGCATTAGCTAACCCAAACGGCATTTTTAAGAATTCATATTGCCCGGATTGGGTGACGAACGCAGTTTTTGGGATTGAATCAGGGGCCATTCGAATCTGGTAATAACCCTGCGCTAAATCAAGTGTACTGAAATAGAATTTTCCTGATAACAAATTAATGAGATCATCTATGTGAGGCAGGGGAAATCTATCTTTTACAGTTATCGAATTCAGTGCACGGTAATCTATACAAAGTCTATATTCTCCGTTTTTCTTTCGAACAAGGACTACTGGGCTGGCGTAAGCTGAACTTGACTCTCTCGCAACACCAACGTCTATAAGCTCCTGTACCTTTTGATCAACAATCTCTCTCTCTTTGTATGATAACCTATATGGCTTACAATGTACTGGTTTGTCCGTGGTAGTTTCTATGGACATCTCTATCAGATGAGTACATCCTAAGTTTCGCGTATCCGAAGTTACAGGGTTCATATATTCTTGTAACAATTCTAACAACCTACAACGTTCGTTCTCACTTAAGGTATCTGAATGTACGACAGCATTGAGATCAGGGTTATTTTTGGTTATGCCACCTATCTCAACGCTCATTACTTTACTTTCCTTGCAGATTTTGGCCCGAGTAATTATTTTCCCAGCTTGCCACACGATATTTTCATTACTTAAATTAATAACTCGAATAGTATCGGTGGTAGGAGTTAGCAAAGAACCCGGAACAAAAGTCAAACATTTGGTTACAAAAACTGGTGGGGTGATAAGGCTGACATTAGGTATTTCGCAACCGGTTTCTATTTGAACAGAGCATTCGCTTCGTGGTGGAATTACAGTTTCTGTAACTAATCTAACCGCATACTTCTGTCTAAAGTCTGTGCTACCTAGCGTGTTTTGAAGTATAACTTCATCACAAATATCATTTTTTATTAGAGTAGCGCTGTTTGCTGTTGTCACTAGACTAATTGCCTGGTGGTTAATAACAGGCTGACCTATTATGAGTTCAATGTCGTCTGTCAAATTACACACTATTTCTGCGCAACTAGCTATTGAAATACCATCGACAAGGACAGTAAAATTAACTTTGCCGAGGGAATAACTGTGACTCCCGTCAAAACCCCTCATAATAATACCTGATGATTCTTCTTTTAAATCAAGTTCCCTCGAAACACACTGCGTTATAATATTAATTTTACTGCCTGTGTCTATGTATGCGAGCACCTCACGGTTGTTAATGAGTACCACTTTTTTATAGCAATCTAATCGAATTTCTATAGTTTTAAATGAAGAATACAGCACCTTTTTAGGGATCCAGCAGGTCGCAGCTTCATGGCCGCGTTTGTTGCAGTTCGTGCAGAGAAGATGGCTCCGACAGTCCTTGCTCTCGTGGCCGGGCTTCCGGCAGATGTAGCAGAGCTGGTACGATGGCAGGACGGCACTATTGCCGCGTCGCCACGAAGATCCCCGCGAGCTGACGCCCCTCGTGGTAGCAGCTTCCACTCTCTTGTAGTTTTCAAGCGAGGATAGGTACCCATAGTACAGGTCTTCGGCTGTGTTGCATCTGAAAGCTTTAGAATTTGCTCTCAACTCGTTCGGAAGACCGCGAATTAAGCAGGATATGGTAGCTTCTTCATCTAATTTACATCGCTTGATAAGAGACAGCTTTTCATGAAAATAAGCGGTCATCGTTTCATCGTCCTTTTTCTTCCGAGAAAGCATTAGTTCAAGTAAGTCGACAAAGTCTATGGCCATGGGAAATGCTCGCTCCAATGCAATTTTCCATTCTACCCAATCTAAATTGTAATCATCTAAATTTTCATACCATTCCCGAGCTGACCCACGTAACCTCATGTGCATTATGAAAATTTTGTCTGCTTCACTCCAACTATAGATTTGTCCCAATTGATCTATCTTGTTCAACCACAATTTAACAGTCATGGATTTGGGCCCTGGAGTAAATTTTGGGATTAACTCTGCATCTAAATGAGTGGTTTTCCGTCTCTTCAATTGGTCGGTAGAAGGAAAAAAAAAATTTTCTGTTACCTCGGTGTCTTGGTCGTCGTTCTCAGCACTCCTCTTACCCAATCCTGCGATGTAAGGTCCCAACGGGGACCTGGTGGGCGTCTTAGACATCCCACTTCTGACGTGTTGAGCTTGATCTATGCGAGTTCGATGAGCAGAGGTCGGGACAGCGGAGAAAGTAAAATGTCGATGCAGCGTGATAATCTTTTACTATTCTTGTTGGTGCAGATGAAGGAACAAAAAGAGAGAGACTCCTAAATCAGTTACAATCCTATTTAAAGAGATAAGTACTGCCAACTTTACAGAATAAAATCAAGTAGATGGCGCTGATAGCGCCACGGATATCTACTCACAATACTAATTAAATTAATGAACACCTCTGGATTACTTGAAGTTATTATTTTAGTATATTTTAATGTAATTAAACAAATTGAATTATTGTTAATCAATAAACTTAATTATACAGCAATTCAAGAATGATTACTAAAAATAAATATTGATTATGTTTCCAAGTTTTTATGGAGCTACCAACTTCAGCATCAAAGTTGAAGTAGGTGGCGCTGATGGCGCGGCGGATATTGATTAACAATACCAATTAAGTTAACGAATAGTTCTGAGTTACTTCAATAAATCATTTGAGAATACATAATTCATTTAAAATAAAATCAATTGTTGCAGAACAATAAAATTAATACAGCAGTATAATTCAAGAGTAATTACGAAAATAAGTGTCTATTATGTTTTTAACTAATGTTAATTAAATTAATTGTAGTGACTTGAATCTACAAATGAAATAAACATCACATTATTTACTTATATACTTAGTGACCTAGCCTTAAATAGTCTAACAGTATCGACCAGCTCGTTTGATTTAACCTACTCCGAGCTGTCAAAAATTCATTTTAGCATCATATATTATGACGAACATAACCTATCGCCTCGAGGCTACGACGGATCTCAGTGACAATGACGGTCACATGATAGTAGCTCTGTTATCTGCGATGGTGTCCATTCATCCACCTATTGTGGGTCATTTGCAAAATTTGCAGCTTAACTCTGTCTCGTTTAATCGTGAGATCAAAATCAAATCAATCAAAATGTTTTTATTTAAAGAACACAGAAACTGCGATTGAATGAACGTTACAATTTAAACTAGGTGTTCAATTCAAAATCTATATTTTTTTTGAAGACCGATAAAGAGAGATTAAGAACACGGGGTCTGTGACGCGCTTTCCTGTAATATGCCAGTTTCCCTGTTTCCAGTTACCCCTCCGGGATACAGCGTGTATCATTTTCGTAGTATATCTGGAAATACAGACGATTGTTGATTGTCCTTTTGTTCTTTCTTTATTCGGCTTGTAGATCACACTAACCACACACATCTTTCCACAGATGGGCAACAGCCACCTGACAACGATCAGCGAATTGACCCCACACACGGTGTACACGATCAGAGTGCAGGCCTTCACCTCCGTCGGGCCGGGTCCATTGTCCGCCCCTGTGCAGGTCAAGACTCAGCAACGTGGGTCGAACGCGTTTACTTATTTATTTAGATTTGTAACTTATAGCTAATGCCAAATCGCTACAAACTTAGTAGGTATCTAGTTAATAAAATTGAACATCGCAATAAACAATATAAATAACATTGAATTAATAATTATACTAAACTACTAAAAACATCCTTCTTCAAGCATTCCCTTGCATTCTTCAATCATTCTCTTGTTTTTCTTTCTTCACATATTTTTGATAACCCAATTCTGGGTGTATTTGAGTCACCCATTCCGTAACGGACTGCTATTGATGCTTCCCACACATGCTTGTCTTATACTTATGAGTACAGTCAACAGCAGCCCAACTTTATCACCACGCACCACATTATATCTGTCTCAATATTCTTAGTTTGTAGGTTAGGTTCTCGTAGTCTTCAATGAGCAAGGTAATGAATACATAGCGCATTTAATTTCTTAATATTTTTCTGCTTTCTGAGAGACTTGGGGGTATGTGCAATGACCTTTCTAACCCCAATTCAATTCAATTCAATTCAAATATTTTTATTCATTGTAAAAACAGAATGTTTACTTAATGAACGTCAAAGTTGTTAGTTTCACAATTAATGGATTATGTGGAGAAGAAGCTAACAAAGAAACTCCACATTTATTCTTTTCAAAACACGTTTTAACTTAATTAACAGAGTTTTCAACTTAAAATATTAGTCATGAATGTGTTGAACACTAGTCACAATCGTCCTTTAAATAATATTAATCTACTGTTTAATGCCAAACATATTTGTCTTCTAAATAATCCTTGATGTTATAGTAAGCCTTTTTGCACAAAATGTGCTTAACACATTTTTTAAATCGCGTTGGAGGTAACTCTAATATATCTTGAGGAATTTTGTTGTAGAACCTTATACAGTGCCCCATAAAGGATGTGTTAACTTTTGCAAGTCTAAATAGTGGAAATGACAATTTATGTTTATTTCTAGTATTAATATTATGGTGGCCACCAACATTTTCGAAGTCTTTGATATTTTTTCTAACGTACATAATATTTTCATAAATGTATTGACATGCAACTGTTAAGATGTTTGTTTCTTTTAAGAAATCTCTTAGCGAATCCCTACTACCTAACTTGTAAATAAATCGGATGGCTCTCTTCTGCAAGATGAAGATAGTCTCAATGTCTGCTGCCCGGCCCCATAGTAGTATACCGTAGGACATAATACTATGGAAGTAACTAAAATAAACAAGCCTAGCAGTTGCAACGTCAGTGAGTTCCCTAATTCTTTTCACTGCATATGCTGCAGAGCTAAGTCTGTGTGCTAATTTTACAATATGTGGACCCCATTGTAGTTTTGCATCGATTGTGATGCCCAGAAATCAGTATCATCTACAAATTCTAGTTTTTCATGTCCAATTACTATGTTGTTCTCAACTACTCGTACGTTAGGTAAGGAAAACTTTATACATTTTGTCTTTTTAGAATTTAACAGCAGATTATTTGCTGTGAACCAATCTAGTACTTGCGAGAGAGCATTATTTGCATCGTCAAGATTATTTTCTTGTCTCCTTATTTTAAAAATAAGTGACGTGTCATCAGCAAATAACACTATCTCAGACATTTTTTGTACCATAAACGGTAAATCATTTATATAGACTAGGAAAAGGAGCGGCCCTAAAATAGATCCCTGCGGGACTCCTATTTTTACAAGTGAACCCGAGGATTTAATACGATTTACGTCTGCTTTTTGGACCCTTCCTTCTAAATACGATCTTAAAAGATCTAAACCTGCACCCTTTATGCCGTAGTGTTTTAACTTTAGGAGTAGCGTTTCGTGGTCTACATTGTATTCCCCATTGTATTCCTCAGGGGTACCATCGCAACCTTCCAACCTGATCGCAGTGGAAGCCGGTGAAACATCAGTGACGTTGTCATGGAAACGGCCAGCGGACGCCGAGAACAACATCGTATCCTACGACCTGTACTGGAATGATACTTATGCGAAGGAACATCATCACAGGTGAGTGGTCTGGTTTGGGACTAGGTCTATCATCCCCCTAGCTTTCTGTGCCTTTTAGATTATTCTTTCACTTGTTATTTTCTTTGGAATTTGGGTTGGGATCATGTCCTCTCTTTTGTTTTGTGCATTCGCGCTTCAGTTATAAGCAAGGATGTTTTAGCCAACTGTGTCGTGTCTATTGGGTAAAACGTTCTTGGTTATAAGTTATCCGGGTGTAAACCCGTGTTTCACTTGACTCGTGACAATTTTATTTTAATTTGAAAAATTAAGCCGAAATCAAATGTATTTTTTTTACTGAACGGAGTCTGACTGATATACATCAGTAATTTTATTTTATTAGACTTGTCCTTGACGGTCTCTATTCTACCTTTGCCACCGATTCCGATTTCGCTCTTCGATTCGATCTTGCGCTCATTTCATTGGTGAAGAGTAGCCGAGAGATTGTTACCGGTTTTGAGTGTGAATTTTGTTGGGAGAAATACTTCTATGGTTTTTTTATTCGTAGCGGACGGCACGTTGCGAACGACAGTGCCAACCGTCGACAGTAGTCGCCGAAATGTCAGCGTCGAATATCCACGTCACTTGCCATCGACACCGTCGACGGCTGCAGTAGTAGGGATATTCGATATACATCGATGCATCGGATTCACTCGATGTTTATAATGCGATGCATCGGATCGATCCGATTTTTTGAAAAACTGTTGATGTACTCGATGTATCGATGTATGTTTATAAAATATCGAAATAACGGTAATCAGCAATTTATTACTTTATAATCAGCAATTTATTACAAAAATAAAACCTTCATCTTTTTTTTTGTTTGGCTGTTTGGAAGAATCTAGAAATTGATATTGGCCACACTGACTACGCGAGAGAGAACTAAAAAAATCGTTTGTTTTGTCTCCGGTCTGTTGTGAACTTAACTTGGTAAAAAATGCCTCAATCTGAGTCAATCTCCGGTTTTCTCTTTTGGATGTCCTACCTGATAACATTGTCCGACCTACTAATCTTTAAACTTATCCTCTCCCAGGCAAATTCCCCTCTTGTATACATTATAGGTAAATTTCTTTCAGACAACAATATCAAACTATAGTAAAGCAATCGGACTAAAAACCGTTCTGATTGCCTCAAAATTCTGAACGAGCTTCGTTCGCTTGTGATTGGCTATAGTCTTGCAGCGTGGCCACTTTTAATAGATTTCTACTTTTTTAGTAGATTTGAGGCTTCGAAAACTAGTATTTGGTAGTTCAAAATCGTTTAGTAGATTTTAGTAGGAAAATCCAAACTAAAAAAAAGAAAATAAGAATATCTGAAATGGCGTGAAAACGTTTAAATAAGCTTCTGTTTTTGCAAAGTCTTCCAAAAGAACACTGGATATAGGACTTTAATACCGGAATTTCTAAAACTGTGGATGATTTTTATTTTTTGTGTACTATGAAAATATACAACTTTTACGGGTAGCTACAGGATTTATTTGTAATTAATTTTTCGGTGTTTTTGGGGTTTTCCGACGGTTCGACACCTTTGCAGCCATGGTAAAAGTTATGTAATTTCATCCTAATTTCTCTTAATAAACCTCATCTGAATGTTTGCATGAAATGTCGTTTTTTCTCATAGTAAAATAGATTCCTTGAACCTTGTTTAACTCACAATAGGCCTGCGGACAAGAAAAGTATTGATGAAGGTGTAGTAGAATTAATAAATTGTGGTGTGTTTATTTTATTATTACAATGTTAGGAAAAGTACTCAATTCTGAGAAAACATCGATGTTTTTAACCGATGCATCGGAAAATATCGATGCATAGCCTCGATGCATTGCATCGAATAAAAACATCGATGTTTTTTCTAAGTGGACACCCCTATGCAGTAGGCAGCACTGTCGTTCGCAACGTGACGTGTATAAGCGCCCTTACATCCCTAGACTGACAGACTGACCGACTGACCGACCGACCGACCGACCGACCGATCGACTGAGCGAATGTCTGACCGAGCGACCGATCGACGCCGACGCAGTTGTATTGTAGGTATGTACCTTGGATAGATAGTTAGAGAAGGTTACAGAACACTTTATTGCACATAAAAAAGAAATTAGGTACATTGATATTTCTTAAACTAAGAGTACAGACGTTGGCCTTACCACTATCTCTTTCACTAACCATAACATATACTTAGGTTGTACCTAGGGTACCCACGCTATAGTTAGTACAGTCCGGTAAAAAAATAATTGTGTGTGGACATAGATGCACAGATTACAAAGTAATTGCATAGATGTCTAACTGTAACGCTAAAAAATTACCCCACGTTCGTCAATTGTGTTACCAATCGGAGCGTTCAGTAGTACCTACCCGGCAAAGTACCTGCCTCCGTCAGACCGCCATCATCTTGCGATGTACCTCGACGGAATTTCGAATGAAATCATTGCTTTGACGTTTTTGTATAAAACCAATCATCAGTTACGCTGTTACTTATTATCGCCCAATCAACGTTTACGTCACGCATGGCGCACAGAATGAACCAATCACAGGGTGATTTACTCTACAGCACATCTTGCGTTCATTTCATTGGTGAAGACTACGTGAAAGGACTGGCGCCGTTTTTGAGTGTGAAATTTGTAGGGAGAAATACTTCTATGGTTTTTTATTCTTAGTTGTGGACGGAAAATGTAGTATGTAGGTACAAGTGCTTCCTTACGGATTCTGCTAATAAATGTCTGTATTACGAATAAGTAGCACGTCTGGGATCTTAATTTCACAGCGAATAGTGAAGAACAGATGATCCTTTTGACTGACATAGGTGTTACCTTACAGACGCATCCCCATAGCGGAGTCCTACACCCTAAACGTTCTATACCCAAACACGCTTTACTACATCTGGCTCGCGGCCCGTTCCCAACGCGGCCAAGGCGCGACAACACCACCCATCGCGGTCCACACTAAACAGTATGGTACGTAGCAGAGGGAGACACTCTTCCCGGATGAGCAACAGTGTGTGGGAGTGACGTCATGTGACAGTTCAGTGTGTGTGATTTTTGGCGGGAAGGGGGCTTGACATTTGTGTGAGGTGTTCAATACAGCGTTGCCGTTGCCAGAAGGTTAGGTACCTACCTACTTCACAAAAGTAGGTAGGTACCTACAAAAGTGGGACAACCACAGAGCCACAGAGGGCGGGCGGCCAAGAAGCATTCAGAAACTCGTAATCTCACTCGGCTGAACAGTTCGTCCACCAAAAGCATCTGGGCAGAGATTAGCACGTAACTTGCAGTTGCGGATAGGACAACTTCCTTCCTTTAAGGCTGTTCTTACGTGTACCAATAGCACGCTGTCTCGCTTGCACAATCCACAATTTTTTTATTGAGATACCTAATTTGATTCCAATTTTGGAAATAACTTTTTAACCTTACATTTTTAAAAACTACGTAAGATAGGAAAACAAAAATATATGTTGAAATGTCCGTAATTTGATTATGCATTAACCCTCAGTCTACAATTATCAAAACTTTACTCATATTATTACATGACTCTTTCATGCCCGCAGTGCCTGGTGAACCTCAAGACGTGAAGGTCACCGCCATCAACTCTACTTCCATCCACGTAACGTGGAAACCTCCCCAGGAGAAGAAGAAGGGCATCATCAGAGGCTACCACATACACGTGCAAGAAGTCAGGGACGAGGTTTGTATCAATAGACACCTATTTTAATGTAAATGAATAGAACGTCTACGGATCCACAGAGATGTTTTTTTTTATGTAGCCTACTTATATCTCTCAGAGAGAGAATGTAGGTATGGGCTTAACTTAATCACCACCGGGGATTGGCAATTTCAAGCGCTCAGGAGGATCTGGCTGCCTTAATGTGATCAGTAAACCTTGAAAGAGATAATTACAATTATTTAGGTAAGAGATAATAAGATTATTGTGTGTTTTTGGTATGTGTGTGGAAACTGTTTAACTAACTATCTATACTCCACTTTAATGCACACGAAACGAGTCCCCAATCAGCTCTTCCCATTTCAGGCCAAAGGACTGCTCAATGCCCCGACGCGTTTTGATGTGATGGACGATACTCTGCTGGAGCTCAATATATCGGGTCTGCAGCCCGATACTCAGTACAACGTGCAGGGGGCTGCTCTGACGAGGAAGGGAGAGGGAGAGAGGAGCCCACCCGTATCCGTGAAGACCCCAGGGGGAGTTTCCAACCGGCCTACTGTTAATTTAAAGTAAGTAAATCACACAAATTGAATAACTGAAATGCAGCCTAAGATATTAATAATCACTTCAAGCAAAACACAAATATAAATCTCCTCTTCTGTTTCAGAGTGTTGGAGCGAGACCCTATAGTATCTATTGAGCTAGAATGGGCAAAGCCCACACAAACCTACGGTGATCTCTTGGGCTACCGACTGAGATTTGGCATTAAAGACGAACCGTTAGAAGAAGAAAACATAGCTGGAACAAAAGTTAACTCCCACCGCATAAACGACTTAGAACAAGGTGTGCAATATGAATTTAGGGTAGCCGGCAAGAACCATGTTGGCGTAGGGCAGGAGACGATAAAGTACTGGGTGACTCCCGAAGGTCCGCCTAAAGGCCCACCAGCCAATGTCACGTATAAATTCCAAACTCCTGATGTTTTAAGTATTACGTGGGATCCACCAACAAGGGCAGACGGGAGTGGTCAAATAAGGAAATATAACGTACAGTTCTACAAAAGAGGTGATCCAGCATCGATGATCGAAAAGACTACCAATCAGACTAAAGCTGTATTCACTGGCTTGGAGGAGGATGCTCACTACATCTTCAGAGTTAAAGCGTATACCGATCAAGGCGCTGGACCTTATAGCAAAGATGTAACAACCCATACAGAAAGGGATATTGGCAGAGCACCAATGGGAGTCAAAGCTGTTGCTACCTCAGAATCAGGAGTAGAAGTGTGGTGGGAGCCAGTACCTTCGCGTAAGAAGGTTATTGGTTACGTTATTTTCTACACTATGACCCCAGTTGAAGACTTGGATGAATGGCAGCAGAAGACTGTTCATAAGACGCATTCAGCTTATCTTGAAAACCTAGAAAAAATCGCGGAGTATGCTATAGCTGTTGCAGCAAAAATGGCTGACAGTTTGGGAAGGTTGTCAGAAAAGGTTACAGTGAAAGTGAGACCGGAAGAAGTGCCTTTAAACCTTCGTGCTCAAGATGTGTCCACGCATGCCATGACCCTATCGTGGTCGCCACCATTACGCTTGAACCCCGTTAGCTATAAAATCTCCTACAACGCCATAAAGGAATTCGTTGACTCGCTTGGTATAACGCAAACTCAGGAGATCCCCAGAAGAGAGTTTATCGTCAAACATGACAGAACCTCGTTCTCGATAAACGACTTATCCCCGTTCACAACATACAATGTCAATGTAAGTGCGATACCGAATGACGAATCTTATAGGCCACCAACGAAAATTACGTTCACCACACAGATGGCAGCTCCAAAATCGATGGTGAAACCGGATTTCTATGGCGTTGTCGAAAATGAAGTGGTAGTAGTTCTCCCTCAGGCCTCAGAAGAATATGGCCCCATATCGCATTATTACTTAGTCGTAGTGCCCGATGATAAGGCACATAATCATAAGTTACCCGATCAATTTTTAACCGAAGACCTGCTGAAAAACAATGCACGGACCGACGATGAAAATGCCCCATACATAGCAGCTAAGTTCATGCAAAGGAACATTTTGTATTCATTCTATCTTGGCAATGACGAAATATACGAAGGTTTCCTGAACAGAAAACTTAACGCCATCAAAAGATACAGAGTCTTTGTGAGAGCAATTGTCGATACTCCTCAAAAACACCTTTACACTTCAAGTCCGTTTTCGGAGTATTTATCCCTTGGCACGCGAGGGGCATCCCCTGGCGAGGAACCTAGCAAACTGAACCCTTAAGAATAGAACGGCGATCTTAATAGAAGAGAACAGGAAAGAGGCTAGTACCATGACGTAGATAAATCAACACAATATGTGAATAAATCATCAGTAATTCAGTATACTTATTGATTAATTGCTAATATGTTATTCAATATTCCGTGTGACGCCGGATTAAGAATAGCGTCACTCCATTTCCTTCCGTGGTGGATGTCGTAGAAGACGACTAAGGAAATCAATTACCAGGAGACGGGCAGCAGCGTCTTCCTGAGATCCCAACCGCATACTGCGATCGCCAACCCGCCTGCCAAGCGTGGCGATTATGGCAAAACCCTTCATGGTTAGGAAAACCACGAGGGAGGCCTATGTCCTGCAGTGGGCGTCAAATGGCTGATGATGATGATGTTATTCCTTCGTCAATAGATTTTATCAATCATTCTTTATTAGATTGGACTACCAAAGAATTGCTGGAAGAAACATCTCACAGAGATCAGCTCGCCTCAGAACATGTATTTTCTTATGTTACATGTCCGGTATAGTGTGCAATGAAGTAAAATAATAATAACCATTTTCCGTTTTCTCCATTACAAAATCGACCCGAAGGCAGCTTACATTACATTGTACACTGACATCCAACAAATAGAATGTAAATTCTTAACATTGAAATGAATATCTGATTGACGAATCTTCAATTTTAATATTTAGTGGATGTAGTGGATAGTGCATGAAAATGTCTGCCACATTTTTAACTTTGTCTTCAATCAGTATTGAAGCAGTTCGCTTTCTAATAAAAGAGACGAAATCATCCACCCTGGCTTCAGCGAACATACCTAACACGCTGCAGTACAGACGGACGGACATGGCGAAACTATTAGGGTTCCTTTTTGACTACGGAACCAAAAAAAAACGCAGAGTTATAAAAACAGTTTATTCAATCAAAAACAATCCTAACCGAATCCTAAACGTTGGGCCTCCCTCGGTTCTTCACCCTAGTGACGCGCCGTCTCTCCATCTCGACGGCAGCTTCCCAGCACGGCTTGTGGAGAGCATCGTGACCGCGAGAAAGGCTGACCAGCCTCGCTAGGACCAGCAGTCGGTGCAGATCGTCCGCCGTCACGGGCTCCGCTTCGCTGGCCGCGCTCCGTAGGGCTATGAAGTCGTCTTGCACGAACTGGGAACGAGAAAGGACTTTTGGTGCAGACGCAGAGACGTTTTTGTAGGAATTTGTATCATTAGGTGAAATGGGCTGGGATGCGCAAAAATATAGTGGCCTCCAGTGGGAATCGAACCCACGACCTCTGTTTTGGCAGTCGTGTGTTAACCGCCGGACCAACGAAGATGGCATCCCAGGCAATATTGAATTCCTACAGATTTTTTAGGGTTCCGTACCTCAAAAGGAAAAACGGAACCCTAATAGGATCACTTTGTTGTCCGTCCGTCCGTCCGTTTGTCTGTCAAGACCCTTTATCTCGAGAATGCGTGGAGGTATCAAGTTGAAATTAAAACCATAGTCTCAAGTCTACATAACAGTCTCTAAGTTAACGTTAAAAAAAGATACGGCCGCCTAGCGCAATTCGATCTTCTTCGCGAGAGATGCCTATTTAATTTACGCGGGTTATAACCCAATGGTATACCATTAGAATGATATTGGACTGCCATTACTTTGCAGACTAGGTAACAAATAGAGGCAAATAACAGCTATTGACATGCTTACATCATTTTAATGATGTGTGTATTACACTGTAGGCCCTATTTCGTGTGCAATTATCATCATCAGCCATTTGACGTCCACCGCAGGTCTCCCTCATGGTTTTCATAACCATGAGGGGATTTGCCATAATCGCCACGCTTGGCAGGCGGGTTGGCGTCCGCAGTATGCGTTTGGAATCTCGGGAAGACGCTGCTGGCCGTCTCCTGGTAATTTATTTCCTTAGTCGCCTCCTACGACATCCACGGGAGGAAATGGAGTGACGCTATTCTTAATCCGGCGCCACACGGACGTGTGCAATAAAGTATAATAATAAGACTTTCTTACCTGCAAATCTTCGCCCATCGTGAACTTGACCAGCTTGAGACTGGTGAGGTAGGTGCGAATGAGGTTCATGATGTCCTCTTTGAGGTAGTAAGTGGCCGCCTCTACTATGGCGTCGAATATCTTCATTGAATCTTCCTCTGGTTCTAAAGGTAGATGGTAGTCGCACTGAAAAATAATGGCGGTCTTATTTGTAAAAACACGATTCCTCAAAGCACTCGATAAACGTCGATTAAAATTGTCTGTGGTGCAGATTTTAGAAGGAAAAACGTAACCACAGATGAAATAAACTGCCTCTGAGGAGATAACTCTACATGTATACCGATGTTTGTTTCTCTAAAATATCTTTATTATACGTCCCACTGTAGGGCACAGGCCTTCTCTTAGAGAGAGAATGAGGAGTGCTCTGAGGAGTGCTTTAAAGGAATTGCGTTTTTATAAATAAGACCGTAGTTATTTAGTTAGACCCAGTGATAGTTAAAAACATAGATGTCCAACTAGCGCTAAGAAATGACCCCACGTTCAATTGTGGGAAGGCTGGCGGGGCTTGTCAATTGTGTTGCCAATCGGAGCAGGTTCAGTACCACCCGGCAAAATATCTATGCACCTGCCACCGTCAGACCGCCATATTGCGAGGTACCTACAGAATGAACCAATCACAGTGTGATTTACTCTACAGCACATCTTGCACTCATTTCATTGGTACAGACTAATAGAGAGGACAGGGGCCTTTTTTGAGAGTGAATTTTGCAGGAAGAAATACTTCTATGGTTTTTTATTCCTAGGTTAGACCTAGATTACTGTACTTAGCCTTATAGTTGGGCCATTGTACGTAGCAAAACTGTGAGATTACACCAGCCAGCCTATACATTTCCAGAAACTCAGCAGAGCTCTGACGTCACTGCAGTATGGGGGCCTCCTGGATGGACTAAAAAAGACTAGCATAAGAATTTAAGCAGCCTATTTACGTCCCACTGTAGGGCACGGGCCCACGGATTCGCGATTTCAAGTGCCAAAGTATGAGAACACTTTAGACACTCGGGTTACCTCACGATGTTTTCTTTAAATTTTCCGAGCGGTATTGCTGTGATCACCAACCCGCCTGCCAAGCGTGGCGATTATGGCAACACCCTTCATGGTTAGGAAAACCATGAGGGAGGCCTATGTCCTGTAGTGGGCGTCAAATGGCTGATGATGATGATGATTGCTGTAAGGAGCTAGAAAATAAATATGTTTTAGGACATACCGGCAACAGTGACTTTCCCTCAGACAATATCAGTACATTAATATCCGAGTCGAACTCCATCTTGTAATACTTGAAGTCGTATTCCACTTTCTGCGTCTGAAAATAAAGTATACCTTTGAAGGAAACCATTGAGATTGTTTTAGATAAAATGAGTTTAAGACCGTGCAAACTGGGTCTCATACTGAGGACCAAAGATTTTAGACATCACTTTCTAAGTTCAGACTTAAACCCAATGCATAATGTCCAATGTGTAAGTTAAGACTATCGTTTGACTGTTGGTTCAACCAATACCTTATAAACAGATACTAGTATTTCTGGCCTGAGAATATTATATCTAACTCCAATGAGCTCTGTTGCGATTCAAATCTCCAAGGTATAGGTCACATCCCTTTACCTAGCGATCGATCATGTCCTATAAGATAACTAGCTGGACTATGAAGACTTCAGAGCTGTATTTGTTCTACCAAAGTACATGCAGTTTGAAATTTATATTCTTTTTGTTGCTCAAACCCGTGCTGATGACAATTTTAAAAACCTATTTAGAGGCTGCCTGTACGTAATACAGAGAAGTTCGTAAAGAGGCTCGAAATTTCGCCTGCACTTGCCCATTTAGCCCCCTAGCCTTGTTGGGAGAGCGCTAGCACGGTTAGCCAGAGGTCGCGGGTTCAAGTCACGTCGTGGGTGGAATTTTTAGCCTCTAAATAGGTTTTTAAAAAAGTTGGTTCCGTCATAATTTACTACAAGTATAATCTAGAACTAGCATAGATCTAAAAGACAGCATGCCAGTTTTGTTTCTAAACTTTGTAATTAAAAGGTACGTCGCTGGCTGAAGGTTATGTTTGAAAGCAGATTATTTTGGAACAGAGAAGTGAACAAATTTCAAACTGCATGTACTTTGGTAGAACAAATACAGCTCTACAGGCTCCAATCGCTAGGTATAGGGATATGTATAGGTCACAAACTCAGAAGAGGTTCCAGCCACACATGTAAATTTCGTTTCTATCAGCTTTGGTCCGGGTGCAAACAAGTTTTTAGGCTTTCGGACCCAGAGGGACCCTATTACTAAGACTCCGCTGTCCCTCCGTCCGTCTGTCACCAGGCTGTATCTCATGAGCGGTGATAGTTAGACAGTTAACGTTTTCACAGATGATGTATTATTTCTGTTGCCGCTGTCACGACAAATACTAAAAACAGAATAAATTAATATTTAAGGAGGGCTCCCATACAACAAACGTGATTATTTTTCCGTTTTTGCTCGATATTAATAACGGCAACAGGTAGACGCTTCAAATATTTAAATGTTGTATAGATAACGGTACGGACAATTCGTGCGCGAGCCAGACTCGCACTTGGCCGGTTTTTTTAAATTGATAGCATTTAAGTTCAGACATTGACAATACCTACTTGTTGATATTTCTTGATTAATAAGACGAATGAATTACTAAGGAAGGCTAGGACAAGCAATCAACTCGATGAATATTATAGCCAGGTATTAATTTTAACAATTTCTATCAACGGTTCGTTTAGCTAAACATAGACAAGCTCTAGCTAGAAACTCTTGGCCTTCAGAACCTTATTCTACCTGAATCAGCCTGCCCAGGGCCGCAACATTGTTGACCCCCGTGGCGTCGAGCCGGCCCTGCTGCATTTGTGTCTCGTCCAACACTAGGTGTGTGTGTTTTCCCATCTGTAACACGCCGCTGGTGAGACGGTTGCAGTCGTAGTCTTTCCTGAAAAGACAGAAGTGTAGATAATAGGAAACAAAAGCTTGTCAGCAGACAAGTGTAATGAGGTTAACAATTGAATCGTGTGATTTTAAAACGACACATGTCCTTTCATTACAACTTTGCAGGAAATAGAAAAAACTGTTTTATTCAAATACTAATATCTACAACAGCAATATTTTAGCATATTATATTGATTTCTGTATGAATAAACTACAATTTTTTTCTCTAATGTAAATCAATAGGTAGGTGTAAATAATTTAATAAAAAAAAAATGGGCAAGTGTTATTTTAAAAACACATGTGACTTGTGTTGTTTTAAAATCACACGATTCAATTGACAAACTTAGTAATGAAGAATGTTGTTAACTGACAAAATTTGTACTAATAATAATAGTGTTAAGGATACCCTAAAAAGTTGTCAAAGTTAGTATAAAAATAATAGTGAAATGGTTTTTCTCTGCAACAAATACTTTTCATAATATAACCTACCGAAAAGTAATTCTAGTTATGTCGTGCAAAAACGCTGCAAAAAAATCGGACGCAAACTAGGACGTCACAAGTTGCGAGTGGCACCTTGAATAATACAAGAAGCTTTCATTATCCATTCACACATGGCGGTGATAGCGCAGCGGTAGAACGCTGGCGACGCGTCGCATTCGGCAGATGGTGGTGTCGAACCCAGTGCATGTGCCAATGAATTTGTTTCCAAAGCTACGGGTACATTTGTGACATAGTAGCAATACCACTCGCGAAATGTGAAGGAAAACATCGTGAGGAAAGCGGAGTGTCTGAATACCTTAGCGCACGCGTGGTGATTAAGCCCATACTCTCTCTCTCTCTCTGAGAGAAGGCCTGTGCCCTACAGTAGGACCTACATAGGCCAAAAAATGTATTATATTAGTAGCCGACCTGGCAAACCTTGTTTTGCTATATTAATTGAATCGTTACTTTTGAAAATGACCAAAGTGCCATTTTATGAACTTTACAGGAAACAAAAAAAACTTCCTTTGAAAAAAACATAGGAAACACACTATATTTTTATTTTATTTATGATTGTCTATAAAATTGAGGGAGCTTTATAAAAAATACTATTTTCATATGACTTATAATAAACTTACAAAACTCAATCGAAAATATTGCGTTTGGTTGTTTTTAAACTAAATGTATGGTTTAGTTACAAAAAAGCCAATGTATTCTACTTTGGCTTTTTTCAATGTTAAGAAAATGCAAGCTTTGGCTTTTTTCAAATTAAACATTATTATAAAGTATAGAAAAATTGCTTTATTATGTCATACATATTTACTTAATCTTAGTTTACATCCTTCTAGGTAATCAATCAGTAATTTATTCAAGGTGGTTTAATGATCTCATCCCAAAAGAACTGTTTATGTTCTTCTGGTTTAAAGTTCTGTACTTTTCTTATGTCAATAATTTTTTTCTCACCAATAGGAACATTTTACCCTCATCGTATGCATTTTGTGTTGGTAATGCAGGAGCACGGGCGCCCTTACTTGAAAAAAAATCACGTATGACCAAACCATAGGCATATTTTTTTAGAAAATTTGTGCCATCAGCCTGCAAAATTTTGTCTCATGACTGTATAGTCATAATTTTATATTCGCCCTTGAAGCTTGCTTTGAATATAACACTTTCATATTCTGATGGGACATAAATTCTAAGATCTAAGGTCCATCAATATTTGCAATTAAGTGTCTTGTTCATTTTTAGTGGGAATGGCATACAATATATTCATACTGCGACATTTATCTTCCTCTGTAAATAGATCAAAACATCCTCGTTTGCATCTGAAAATACTAAACAATACTGAAGAAGAAGAATAAAAAGTTGGTATTGAATATTCGCAACTGAAAGCAAGTGGGCTTTATTCATGTGTTGTATACATAGAAGTATAGGTAGGTACGTACAGTGAACGTCACATCGGTGGATACATTTTTGGTGCAAAGTCGCCCGAAATACAACTGAGCACAGTGCACACGTGTATCCACTGATGTGACGTTGACTGTACCTATCTTCATAAAATAAATAATATTTTTACACTTACTTGCAATCGGGTCCCCGAGCTTTAGCGGGGATATTTGGGCGTGGTAGTCCTGACCTCTTTGTAATGTTCCCTTGGGCGCGAAACGTTCAGTTTCGTTTGAAAATGATCAAACGCTAAGACTTTGGTCGTTTTCAAAGTAAACTGATTTTTGCGCGGCTCATACCTAACTCAACGGGGAAATTTCACACTTTGGTGATTTTTACATGAATCCATGCGTTTAGGTGTACTAAGCGATGTGTGATAAAAAAGTCAATTTCCTAAACACGATGACTTTGGTCGTTTTCAAAATAATCGATTCAATTAGCCTACGGCCTATTCTCAGACCTACCAAATATAAAAAAAAAAAAAAAAAAAAAAAAAAAAATCGGTGAAGCCGTTTTGGAGGAGTTCGTTAACAAACACTGTGACACGAGATTTGTATATGTTAAAAGATATTCACACATGCAAGACATACTTGGGCAGCAGCGCGATAGTGTTCAGACAGTCAACGGTGAGCGGCAGGCAGTAGCTCTGAGTGACGAATTGCTTGAGAATATCGTACAGCTTCTGAGCGTACTGCGGGCACCGGTCAGTGGGAACCCGGGACAGGTTGAGGCAGAACTGGCCGAGGGTTAGCGTGTCTTGCCGGAGGTAGCTGAAAATATAAACCAACACACATAATATATATATGTCGCAGTAAAGTAGTTAAATCAGAGAGTCAATTGAATCTCTAGACAGTCAATCAAAGATCGATATTTAATCAAGTCGCTAGCATTTTGATTTAAATAAAGCAACGTCGAAAACGTTTAACTATCTGACCGAAAGCCAGCGTGTTGATTAATAATGTAAAACAAGATGGCGGTCACGACAACAGCTGATTACTTTTAGAGTCTTTCTTTTGGCAAACGTTGTGCCACGTTGGTTTGTTGAGTGAGTGGTTTTTTGTTTCAAATTGTGGTATTTGGTGAAATTGTAAACATGTTGTCGACTCCGCCATAATTATTTCATTTGTTATTGTTATTTCGGTGTGATCGTGAAGAACTGAGAGCTTGGAAATTCCGTGTTTAATAAAGGTAAAACGAACCAAACAAATGTACCAAATATCTGCAGCAGAGCAGGTTTTATTTTTTTCTAATTAAAGAAACATAAAACAAAAAAATATATATATTTATTGGCTATTGATTTTCCTAAATAATGAAATATCTTGGTCCCCTTCAAAAGCTAAATTCTTACCAAGTAAGTGGGCACGACGACGCCTAAGATGGACGTGACGTTACATAGATCCGACAAAGGCCAGTTTAGCAAGGTAAGTTCTTCAATTTCGGTTGGGTGGAACATGCCGCGCAAAGGTGGCCTTTGTCAGATCGACAAACATCCACACCACCTAAGAGGGCATTACGCCTTATGAATAAATATAAGACAAGCAATGTCTTTTTACTATCCATTTTTTTCCAATCAAATATCTTGGTCACCCTACCAAAGTTGAAATGCGTCTTGTTGCCTAGGAACATTTAGGAAACTCGTTAAACGTTTCGTTCACTCACTTGTCTGACGAAACTTTAGCGACTTGATTGAATATCGATCCCCAATTAACTGTCCAGAGACTCAATCAACTCTCCGATTCAGCCACCTTACTGCGACATATACACTATATTCCATTGAGTTTTGTCTACACAAGGTAAAAAGGTAAGGTTGTATTATAAACAAACCTGTAATAGATTGGCTAAATACTGGAAGCAATAGAGTCTATCAAGTTGTTTGCTCGTCCTGGGTACCTAATGAATTCACTTCATTAATCCAAAAAATATGCCCTATTATAAATTTATTGGTTTTCATAGTCATCATCATCATCAGCCCCTTGACGCCCACTGCAGGACTTAGGCCTCCCTCATGGTTTTCATAACCATGAGGGATTTTGCCATAATGGCCATGCTTAGCTGGCGGGTTGGCGTCGCAGTATGCGGTTGGAATCTCAGGAAGACGCTGCTGCCCGTCTCCTGGTAATTTATTTCCTTAGTCGCCTTCTACGACATCCACGGGAGGAAATGGAGTGACGCTATTCTTAATCCGGCGCCACACGGCGTCATAGTATTTAGAAAAAAAATTGTTTACACCTAGACAAAAGCCAATTGAAGTTATTTTCACGTGGGTTGAGGGCGCGGAAAAGACGCGAAGCGAACGCGATAGAGTTCGCGCTGTTCTGAGGTTCGCGCCCTCGCCCCGTCTCGCTCTTCGTCCTGTCCCTTCAAAATATATTGTATGAAAGTGAATTCGGAAGACGACGCGTCTTTTCCGCGCCCTCGCCCCACGTCCCTTCTGTGCAGCCAGGGACTTAGGCCAGCGAGACAGCATGCCAGACATAACAAGAGCTTCCCAATTCCTCTTACACGCAAGCGATGAGATGGCATATCAGATACTCGGCCGCAAGCTCATCGCCCAGCAGTAGTTCTGTTAACGCCTTCATAAGGTGTTCACGCGCAGCAGGTGCTTCTTTCAACGTTACTTCTGAAATTAAAAAAACTTTTTCAAATAAAAAGACGATGATGAAGCGACAGAGGTGTGTCAGGATTGTGACAAGTGGCACACCCTGGTCTCTGCCTAAACCTCCTAATGAATGTTGATGAAGCGAAAGCGGTCTGCCAGGATCGTGGAAAGTGGCAAACCCTGGTCTCTGCCTACCCCTCTGGGATTCGGGCGTGAGTTAATGTAATTGTAGACGACGCGTACACGGTAACGCGGTGTAAATATGTGAAATGTCTGTATGTTCATGTTAGTCTTAAGGTTTTCGTTCTTGACCGTTTTTATTAAATGTACGATTGAGGGTAATGTGGCAAAGCACATACGTTGGTCGCTCCGCCTTGTAAAATCAGTTCCACCATGGCCACCAACGAGTGACCCGCGCGCGCTGTGTGACATTACCGCCACGTTTACCTCTGTGTTTTTATCTTTTATTTAATCATCCAATCGCTGAGACCCAGTCCTCATCTGAATCCCTTACAGTACCTAATGTAGTTTAATGCAATAAGTGGACTCCTCCGTGGAAGCATAAAACATTACCGAACAATTTTTTCCCCAAATTCCTGTTATCTGGTAACCCTAACCGCAAGCCGACTCTGTCTCTATCTCTAGTTAGGTTTCAGCTCTGCAGGCCGACTCTATCCTATCAGTGACATTCTATCGCCACCGGCCGACAGTAATTTTATCAGACGCAGGCTGACCCTCGCACCCTTTAGTGACGTTCTACCGCTGCAGGCCAACTCCCTCTCTCAAACTTGTCTCTTATTTACGCAACCTATTATATGCGTCCCACTGCAGAGCACAGGCCTTTTCTCAGAGAGGAAAGTGTCTGCGTGTCTCTGCGAAAGAGACATTACGAGGAGTACCTAGACATTTTGCAAAATGAACATTCTGCGTTACGGATTTTTTTTGTGAAATAGACATTCTGAGAAGTGGTCATTTAGCGAACGGTGGGCATTTTGCCAATACGGTATTTGACACGATCAACAATAAATTATTTCATATGCTCGATTAAAACAAAAATTACAAAATATCTCGGAAAATGTACCTCTTTTAGTAAATTATTAGTTATTACAATTTTTACATAGATTAAATAAAAAGAGTGCTCTGAAATGTGACGTCATAAGCCAGTATTTTCATACAAAATTCCGTTTTAAAAGTAACTCATTTGATATTTTGTCAAATACCCAATTGGGACATTTTGCGACAGAGCGGAAGTTTTCAAACTTACCCTGGTCAAACTCGTGCACTTTCAGCAGCGGATTACAATGCTGTAGCTTCTTCACTTGCACCGCATGCAGCCTGGGTACAAGGCTCGGCGGCGGGTTGTGCGTAATCAGCTCTGCTTGTGTCTCCATCTCCAGCCCATCGGGTCCTCCCGATTGGAATTCCCCACTCAAGGCCGGGTCGACAGAGAGGAAACCGACGACCTCGATTAGGTCGTTCAGCTTGAGGTTGTGCTCTTCTGTGTATAACTGCAACCGAGAGTGTGGTTGTACTAGATTCAAAATACAATCATTGTGTCAATCATAAAATATAAATCATTGGGTTTTGCTGCATAACAGAATTATAAGCAGCATTGTACGCGATGCGTTTATTAGCAGCAGTTGATGATTTTTTAAGTGCAGACTTCTTTAGGCCCCTTTTTTCTGATTATAGAACGAAACTGAACCTTCAAGGTTGGATTGGTAACGCTGAATTAGTTGTACTCGACTCCAGTTAGTCGGTGATGCTGAATACCCGGTTGTATACCCGGCTGTCTATCCTAAATTTTGAAAATCATATAAGTTTTTTCTTCAATGTATTCTATCATACGGTCACGGAACGAGCTATGGAAAGGGCTTTGCTCGGAATTTCGCTACGAGATCGAATCAAAAATGATGAGATCCGTAGACGAACGAAATTAGTAAGTTGAAGTGGCACTGGGCGGGGCACATAGCACGCAGAACTGATGGCCGATGGGGCCGAAAAGTTCTCGAATGGAGACCACATATCGGTAAGCGCAGCGTAGGATGACCAGCCACAAGATGGACAGATGACCTCATCCAAGTGGCAGCAAGGCGCTGGATGCAAGCCACTTCCAACCGGTCTTTTTGGAAATCCATGGAGGAGGCCTATGTTCAGCAGTGGACTTCTTGTGGCTGAATGATGATGATGAAGGGCGTCCCCCCTCCTTCTCCTGGCTAAACGGTTGATTGCAGAAACGTGAAAAAAGTTGAGGGTAGTAGCACATATAAACTTAAAAGGAAATTATGACGGCTAAGTAGGCTTTACAAGTTAATGAGTAATGACCCTTCATGGTTAGAAAAACCATGAGGGAGGCCTGTGTCCTGCAGTGGGCGTTGAATGGCTGATGACGATGATGATGAGTAATGACCAACTTATAAACGGAAAACTTCCTACAAAATAACATAACAGAAACTCACGCCTGTATCCCAGAGGGGTAGGCAGAGACCAGGGACTGCCACATGCTACGATCCTGACAGATCACTTTCGCTTCCTCAACATTCTTTAGTCGTTGCATGCACGCAAGCCGGTTTCGTACAAAATCCATTGTAAAATTACGTTGATGAAGTTATTAGTTCTGTTAAGCAGATAACACCCCTCTTTCTACGGAACCCTACACTACGCCTGGCTCGACACGCATTCGGCCGGTTTTTTTTTATTTGATTTAAGCTAAGAATCTAATTATACCTTGACAAGACATGATTTGCTCGCGACATCTGGCAAGGGGAAGTTCAAGAGATGCTCGCGTGACACCACTGTCTCTGTATTATTCACAGTCTCACTTCTCTTTGGCTCCTTACTTGTCTCGGTGCTTTCGGAAACATCCATTTCTTCTGAAATTGAAATTTTAGATGTATTTTTCAACGACTGCTTGGCCTATAATTTATAGCTATGCTATGTCAGTGAAGATAGGAGTTAAATTAAGGTATGAAAAGGCCAATTTAGGTTGTTTTATACCATAATTTTTACATATAGCTCGCACTTGGTCTCTGCCTTGCTTGAAAGTCACGTCGGGCATGCTGTCTCGCTAGCACATTTTTTTTTAATATTATTGCAATAAAATGAGTAAATTTTTGATAAATGTGGTCTGAGGTTTTGATGCATAATTAAATTACGGACATTTAAAATATATTTTTGTTTTCCTATTATTTTTAATAAAGAAATTAATTATTAGGTATTATTAATTTTGGAATCAAATTTTGTCAATCAAAAACTAAGTCAAAAACCGCGATTTAATTATCCATAAAACCAACGTTCTTGATAAAACCCTCAGACCACATTCATCAAAAGTATACAATTTTTTTTAGTTATTTCCTTGCCTATAAGGTGATAAGCCGATGTTCGGTGACGGCACACCGAACATCGGTAGAAACTGCCAGATCACAGCGGTGTGTCTGGTGGCTCCTGGGACTAGTTCTAGTTCGGCTGGAGATTTCCGCACTTGCTGCCGGTTTCTCGTGCACTAACAAGCTGTTAATCTACTGTTAACAGCTGTCAGTGGTTTTGTTTTTGTATGCACTTTGGTCAAGTGACAGTTGTTAACAGTAGATTAACAGCCTGTTAGTGTACGAGAAACTGGGGGATAGCCTCATAGTTGGGTCATTGTACCTACGTAGCAAGTGCTGAGGTATGTAAATACCTCAGACACTAAGGTTTCCTCACGATGTTTTCCTTCAACGTTAGCAAGTGGTATTGCTACTATAACTTCACAAATGTACGTAACCTAGAAAACAAAGTCATTGGTACATGCCGGGATTCGTATCCACGACCTCCCGAATGAGAAGCCGGCGTTCTACCGCTCCGCTACCACCGCGTCCTGGGACTAACTGGCTGAATAACTAATACGACACAGACTCAAAGGGCACAAAACTTTCTTTCTATTTTACCACAACGAATCTTGCCATGGTTTCAATTATTTTCTTTAATAGGATGCGTCATACCTGCAGATTCCTCTTCAAACTCATTGAAGGTCCGTTTTAACTTAGTACTAGTATCCTGCAATCGTTTGGAGGAGTTTGGCTGTTGTTCAAGGTGCTTCAAATGGTTTTGCTTGTCTTCGATGGCCTGCGCCCAAGCACTGAGGCCGGGGATTGAGACAACCACAAGCGGTTGGCGTTGTGCACTTTTCAGATTTTCTGTGTAGTTTATTTTCTCGTTGGCCTGGAATTTTTAGATTGTAAATTACAATTTTCAACCATTCAAAATCGAAAAAGGAATCGGACAGGGAGACCCGTTGTGTCCCCAAAGCTATCTACGGCAATACTAGAAGAAATATTCAGAAACATAGAATGGGTCAAGTATGGACTCAACATAAATGGCAGCCAGTTACATAAACTCAGATTTGCAGACAATATTGACTTATATAAGCAGCCTATATACGTCCCACTGTAGGGCACAGGCCTTCTCTTAGGGGATATTGTCTTATTTGCAGAAGATTCACACTCCCTCCAAAATATGGTCCAACAGTTGGCAAAAGAAAGCAAAAAGGTAGGTCTGACAATTAATAATGAGAAGACAAAACTTATGACAAATGGAAACAAAGGCCAAATCACACTAGATGGAAAAGACACAGATTATAAAAATAAAATAAAAATATGTTTATTTGTAAGAAAAGATTACAATAATTATGGTGGATGGCGACTCCCACACTAAGCGCAGCCTGTAACAGGTAGAATATGCACTTCATAGTTAGCACCGGTGGACAGATAGAGACAAGTGAGTTACAAGTAAGCGTGAGCAAAAACAGTGCTACTATGGACTCTCGGGCTTCCAAGGATATTGTAACAACTGCTTATGTATGCCCACGCCCGTGTTCCGATTGTAATTTAGTAAAATTTTTTAAAATACAGAAATATATCACATAAACTTGAATGACTTAATTAGGTATAAAACAAATTAAATAGTTACTAAAAACCAGTCACTTGATTAAAACTAGTAAAATCAAGGGCAGTTCGAATATAAAAAATGTCATTTGGAAGAACATGTCTACCTGGGACAACTTATTTCACCTAAAGACTCAATGAAAAAGGAAATAGAACGCAGAGAAAATCTTGCTTGGAAAAGATACTGGTCTTTCAAAGAAATCATTAAGAATAAACATGTGGCTATTGCAGAAAAAGGTAGGTTGTACAACCGCCCTTCAGCAAACCAACAGAACACAAACTTCAAGTTTGTCAAAACTCCATGCAAAGAAGTATGTTGAATATAAGACTAAATGACAAAGAAAGGATCAGTGATATAGCAGAAATATTAACCAAGATTGCTTGCACACATACTGAGAGATAGCAAATTTTTTCGAGGTTTTTTCTACCATCCTCCTTTTCCTCTAAACCTAAATTAGGGATGCATTTTTTGATTTAGGGTTCCGTTTGCGAAATATTAAGCTTTAAAGCGCAATTTTTAGTTCAAGTAGGGCGTCCACCTGGTTGAACTTAAAAGGAAAACTAGGCTTTACGAGTTAACAAGTATTAGGCAACCAACTTCTAAAAGTAAAATTTCATACAAAATCCATTGAAAATTACTTAGTTGAAATTGTTACTTCTGTAAAACAGATAAAAAGACCCTCTTTCTGCTGAACCCTACATTGCGTGTGGCCGGTTTTAATTACTAACTACATAATTGCAGCTTTCAAACCACCCACAAATCAGCATATATGACCTGTCATTTTGTAAGGTACTATTTCTAGGGGGAATTTCATAAAACTGTGTGAAAAGAAAACTGGTTGACCAGATCAAGGCCCACATGTAGCTGTATGGCTTACGTTGGGGATTCTTAGATATTTCAAAAATAACTAAAATAAAACTTGACTTTTCAACAGCCAATCATGAGCTGGGTCCATCCCAAAACATATCACAAATGATTTATAACTTACAACTTTTACTCAAGCTCCCATTCTCTATGAATTTGAAAAATACTACTCTTAATTATAAAAACCGGCCAAGTGCGAGTCGGACTCGCGCACCGAGGGTTCCGTACAAACCTGCAATGTCAACAACATTTTTTCACGGGTTAAAGGCAATTAGATCTAAGTATTTGATATGAATTTCAACTTGATAGCTCTACGCGTTCATGAGGAAAAAAGTAATAAGTTTATATTTATTAAAAAATATATATTTTGTAATGTAACTAAAAATTTAAGGTTTTCGGAATTTTTCCTTTATGTGTGCTATAAAACGTTGCTTCATGCCAAATTTCAAGATTCTAGGTCGACTGGAAGTACCCTTTAGGTTTTGATTCCCTTGCGAGTACTTGCGAGTTTCAAAATATGCAGCTTAAATTGCTGTTTCTTTTGATTGCGTTGACATAGAAGTTAGATTTTGTTACAGCTTAAAGGTATTATAGACCTGAGTATTTGGTATGAATTTCAATTTAATACCTCTACGCGTTTATGAGGAAATGGGTAGTAAGTTTAAAATTATTAAAAAAAAATATATTATGTGATGTAACTAAAAATTTATGGTTTTCGTAATTTATCCTTTATCTATGCTATAAGACGTTGCTTCGTACCAAATTTCAAGATTCTGAGTTCACGGGAAGCACCCTGTAGGTTTTGATTCCCTTGCAAGTGTCGAAAATTTGCGGCATAAACGGCTGTATCTTTTGATTGCGTTGGCTTAGAAGTTTGATTTTTTCACAGCTTCAAGGGACAGTAGACCTGAGTAATTGATATAAATTTCAGCTTCATACCTCCACGCGTTCCTGAGAAAAAGGGTCTTGACAGACGGACGGACGGACGGACAGACGGACAACAAAGTGATCCTATAAGGGTTCCGTTTTTTCCTTTTGAGGTACGGAACCCTAAAAACACAATTCCTTAAAACATTCATTATACAATAATAGTTTGTGGTAAAGGGTAAGACATAACCACAGATTTCTTAAACTTTCTCTGAGGGATATTTTAGGGGTACTCTTTTGGTTAACTTACCAGAACATCAGCTGTGTCTTGATACTTCCCAGACTTAGTCTTGATCTCATTTGTAACAGAATTGTAGACCTCAAAGTTTTCAAAGAAGAATTCCGGGTTATGCATATCCTGCACCATTCCACGGAACCGCACAAGCGAGCCGTCCGACAAATGATGGGATGCATTAGAGTTTATTAGGGGAATCTGGAAGAAATTAAACAGCATTAGCTTTTTTTTTTTAATTGTCAATTTACAACAGCTTAGCAGTAGAAATGTAGTGATATGACAGTATCTATCCTATCAGTGTGTAGTGTAGTGTGCATTCAACCAACCCACTTCTCTACATCATTATGTTATGAGCAACTATACATAACATAAATGTAAGAAAGGTAAGATTGTCCGGCAAATAACTTGAGCAAATGACGCATTGAGCCTTTAGGACCTCATTTGTGCGCTGTGGGATGCGACTTAGAAGGCCCCGGGCCCCCGGTACAAAGAAACCGTCAAAACAATCAGTAGAGAAAGGTTAATCAAAGGTCAAAACTTTATTGAATTAAAATGTTTGCTTCGAGATAGTACTACAATAAAATAGTAACAGCAAATACCTGAGTTAAGTCCGTTAGTTCCGAGAGCTTCTCCCTATATTCGTTCTCGTTAGAAATCCACGAGTCTGGGGTCACGGCGTCGAAATCTATTAGCAAATCATGCATGATAGCAGGTACGCTAGCGTTTATTTTATTGCAGTAAATTAAAGCTACCAACAGGGTTGTTGATTTCAATATTAACGTAAAAATCGAAGATTTAGCTTAAAAATAAAAACACGCGCGTAAATATTCTGGGTCTCACTCGAGCATCATATCCACAGTGTTGCCGCTCGATAGGCCAATATAGATTGTCTATCGATTTCGATAGCCTATCGATAGTTAAAGAAAACACGTTAATATCGATTCTGTCGATACCATCGATGTCTCTTCTACTGCAATATTAGCGGTAAACAACAATACTATCGATAACATCGATATTTTTCTTCGCTGCCAAAGTGCCAACCAATGAACTATTGAAAGTATCGATAGTATTGCTTTTTAATATCGAATAGACTATAGTTCTGTGTTAGCGATAGTGATATTTATTTCAATAGTATTGCATTTAGTATGCAGGCTTAATGAGAGGTAGAAAAACTAATGTGGTACGTTTACGATGTATAAAGTATGGGCACCAAATTCATCAAATCCTTACCTTATCGATAGTCTATTCGATATTAAAGAGTAATACTATCGATAGTATCGATAGTTCACTGGTTGGCAGCGACAAAAGTATCGAAACTATCGATAGTATTGCTGTTTACCGACAGTATTGCAGTAGAAGAGTATCAATAGTATCGAAACTATAGATTGTCCTATCGATCGTGCAGATGATTTTAGCGTTCGACGATCGATTGCAAAACCATCGATTTCCGGACACTAACCACCACAACAACAAGAACGAATCATTGACATTCACAGACTATAGCTGTCTGACTGACAGACGCAGTCAGACGCTCCATGGACGGAACTTGTGAACGCAGCGCTACGATTGTCGGCATGATGCCGCGTTCACACGCTTGCCGAGTGTCCGCAAGCCATGAAAAAATTCAAGCGTGTGAATAGGACGTTTGTCTTGGCTTGTCGTCGCTTGTGAGCACTTGCCGCCGATCCAAACTGTGTCAGTATTTTGGGCACAAGTCAAAGGAAGCTTGCGGTTTGCAACGTATCCACACGTTTGTGGGGTCGTCGTTTAGTAACGATAAAAAAAAAAACCAGCAAAGTAACTGTCGGGCCACGCGCAGTGTAGGGTTCCAGAAAGAGGGGGTTTTATCTGCTTTACAGACCTATTTTGTATGAAGTTTTCCTTTTATTAGTTGGTCGCTAACTTGTACTCATTATAATAATATAGTAATATATTAAACGGGTCTAACGTGAAATGTAATTACCTACCTAACTTGTAAAGCCTACTTAGCCGTGATAGTTTTCCTTTTAAGTTTATTATATTATTATGGGCTTCTACCCTGAATTTCACGTTTATATAATCAACCGTTTAGCCAGGAGAAGTGTAGAAGGGGGGTATTTTATTCCCGTTTTGTCGGCGTGATTTATTAATATACATATATCATAATATTAGGTACATATTTGTACCTATGATTAAAGTTATAAAGTTACCGTTTAATTCGTTTTTATTTATTTATTTTAGCAATTCTAGTGACTAAGAAGGAAACGTTGGTCTAGCGGTTATCAGGTTTGAATACCTAAACCGAGGTCGTGGGTTTGATTCCCACCTGAGGCCGCTGTATTTGATTTGTGCAAAAGGCATCAGTCTGGGTGTTTTTTCATGTTTGTGATCTCCTTGCCTTATCCTCGTATTTCCATTTTACCATAGCACAGGTTATCCTAGTTTGGGACAGCCCTGGTAACGCGAGACTTTGTAATTGTGTTACCTATGTGAAAGTTATATATAAAAAAAAAGAAATGTAGCCTGGTATATCTAGTTTGTGATTGCGAACTTTTGCATTGTTTTAACTGACCTCTATGAGGTACAAATCAATGGAGGTCAGTCATTGCTTTGCTCATAGTTTATTAGGACAATTCGACGTACATTGCGTAGCAGTCTTTCTACTAGTAAATCTGTCGAATAGACTTTAAAATGCGCATCGAAGTGTCATAGTAAGTAAAATAGGGCCCCGACCTCAGAACATTGTGTTCTGTGGCCCTGACCGTCGTTGTTTTTAATAATATATTTACAATAATATAATACATGTTTCTCGAAATTCCGAAAACTGCGTGGCAGTTTGTTGCCTACCTTGCACCTAATAGATTAGGCTCATATTACTTCTGGCATCACTCTCGGTCGAATTTTTTATATTTGTAAAATAATGTTATCTACGAATAAAAAAAAACTAGTTACTTACATACAACTTTTAACATTTATGTGGTTCGACCCGGTGCTAGTTAAAAAAACTTTTTCTAAGCTCTTGCAATGTTACGATAAATAATCAAATTAATAAATCTTTGTCTTATGGAAATTTAAAAAAGCATCAAAATAAAAAATATTTTCCGTGAATAATTTGTTATATTTGGACACTTAATAAAATAAAAAAGCACATGAAATAAACATTCGATAAGTATTTCGTTTCATTCAGGTTTGGTCTTGAATTATTTTTTTACAATTTTTATTTTTGCAGCGGTTCATATTTCATGATTGAATGACCTGCTTAATTCCGGATAAATGTGTACTGATTACGAAAGTTTTAGTTCGGCAACTTGATGGAATTTTAAAGCTTCCATTTATTTTTTATGTATAGCCTTATACGTCCCACTGCAGGGCACAGGCCTTCTCTCACTGAAAGAGTAGAGCTACCATTATTTTAAGGATTTTTATCCACGCTTTGTTAACATTTAGACCAAAGCTGAACGAAATTAAATACAGATAAACTCGACGGTCCCTAAGTATAAACACAAATAAACAACACTACAGGTGAGCCTTTAAAGTTTTTTCGCACTAAAATGGTCACAACTCCGTCAATTTTAGGTGCACAATTGTGAATTTTGGGTGTTATTGTAACATTTGGGGTTCTTTTAGACACCATAAACATATTTTGTAAATATTGCCTTGTTTATTAGATATTTTAACTACGAAAATTCTATGTGGCAGTTACGGGCGGTCATGTGGGAATTTGGGAAATCTGAAATTGACTTGGGAAACATAGTAATTAATATCAAACGTATCTCCATAGTAAAACAGTATATCCATCTTATCTGTATAAAATATGTATTTTTGACTTATTATCCGCCTGCTCCCCACGTTTGGCGCATAAGCACGGAACTGGCAGATGCTTGGCTATGCTTGGGAACGAAAGTGTAGTTACAAGAAAAAAACACCTAAAATTGTCATATGAAGACTTTTTCAACATTTTTTTTTATAGATTCATTCGGGTACGGAGATTACGAAAATGGCCGAGGCGTATAATCGCTGACACTTACGCGATTGTACTTAGGGACCGTCGAACTGCTCTTACAGCTAAATACAAGCTGTGATACAAGCAAGAAGTTATTTATAGATTTAAGTGACTGGTTACAAAAGCCATCATTGGGATTACAACTTTTACTTTACAAATTAATTGTTCGATGATACTTTAATCACTTTAATGTTTCCTGTGGTGATTATTTGCCTTTCTAGTGTAAACTCTAGTCTGCAGAGAACATAGTAGGTACAGCGACCACATTTCGTAGAACCGATAACGATTACTGGTACTCGAACGAAACTGACACTCCGATAATGGTATGTCAAAATGCATGACGCTATTCATCATCCTTTAGCAATAACACCACAGTAAATCTGCCTTATGGAAGCCTTATTGTATCATCATTACAATGGCTATGTCTGTTTAATCATAAGAGTCATAACCGCCAACTTAACCTTATATAATACCAGTACACAAAATGTACCTATAAAGTAATTAAACATAGGTACTTAATACTTATTTCGCTCAATAAAGGCTGAAAGCCATGAACAAAATAAACCTATAATGCATATAATCACTCCGTTTAGAATTGTAATAAAACATACCTACTTATTTTACTTAATAAAGGATGAAAGGATGAACAAAACTAAATTGGTGTTTACTCTTATTAAGCTGCAAACTTCTATTTATACCTACTTAGAGGATGTTGGATAAAATTCTGTAGAGATTGAAACAGCCCTAGCACTGCTGATGAGAGTATTTACCATCGCAGCAATGATGGGAGGAGTATGACAATGTTTGTGTCAATTTGTGTATTATTTACCTGACACCTGGGCCGAGTTTCATACAACTACAATTCGTAGTTTCCTTCTAAGTTGTGATTGTTAATCGACATTGCAATGTACAATTGTCATAGTAAACCATCAATTGTAGTTCTATGAAACAGGCGATATAAATTTGGCAAATTAGAGGAATACCGCTGATGTTTTTAATTCATTTACGCCACAAAGGCTGGAAGCGTTTGTACGAATGAACTTGAAGCGGCAATGCAAAAACAAAATTGATAAAAACAGTGGCTTGACAATGGTTTTATGCGCTTTTGCTTTACTATAACCTGCAGAAAGATCCGGTGAAACTTAATCGTGTTATTCTACTCAGAAATACAAACAACTTTTGTTACGAAATCGACTCTGATATAGCCAATAAAATTTCGGCTGTTCCATTTCGATGACTCCTCTATCCAATGTATGAAACCACTTGTTTGTATTGAAGATTAGATTACTGGAGCTTTTTGCAACACCATTAAAACCAAGCAACAGGTATTCACTGTTGTCTGCATCTAATAAATTTAATTGTAATGTAATATGTGAATATAATATATCCATATTTATGCCCATTTTCACCAACCCGGTCCTCCTACGGACACCGTATAAAAGGTTATATTTGTATCTTCTTTGATTTATAAAAGCATCCGCTTTAAAAAAGTAGCCAACAGTTTCAATAGCGGCAATTGCATTTTATAGAAGAAACTTACAGTTTACAACCTAGAACTTACGGCCGTGTTTCGCAGCAATATTACTAGTACCGTAATTGATGGTATAATGTTGGTGAAACCGTAATAACTGTCGCTTAACCTTAAAACGAACTAAGCACGCCTTAAAATTCGATGAAATTGGGCATTACTTACATAGGCACCATCTAACCTAAGCAACTCGTGTTTGTGTTGGAATATCAATGAGTAAACACAAACACGTTACTGCTGCCATTATTACAAATTGTTAGATGGGTTTATGAGATACAAAATTAAGCTTTGTTATGTTTGTGAGGTCCAGGACCCTTAGGACCCTTCCCACCTTGAGGGCCGGGGCCCTTGGGCCCGGGGCCTTTGGGGCCCGGACCCTTATTAAAGTGGGGCTTATTCTTCCCCTCCGCGTTCTGCGGCTTATTCTCCGTATCTTTATTCGCATTTTTGGGCACGAACGGAACTTTCTTGATGAAAAACCTGAAAGCCAGCCTTTTATCTTTTAAGTAATGAGACAAGGAGTCCAACGGAAGCATGGCGCATTTGCCCAGGCGGAAGACCTCATCCGTTCTCATGGCGTCATTGAAGCAATGGTCTATGAAGACAACCTTCCTCCTGGAATCCTGTTGGCTCGTTATGTGTATCTCGTAGACGTGTTGCTGTGCCGCCTTCTTTGAGCCGATATGCTGTATGGTCCAGTAGGCCATCTTCTGCAACGTGTCCAACTTCACGCTTATTACGAACAGTAGCTTCCCCTGATTGTAGAGGTAAACAAAGCGGTCGTCTTCTGTCACGTCCACATTGTTGATGATCACATCGGCGTCGGAGTTCAGGTTGCAGTGCGGCGGGTGGCGGTCTTGGAAGTGCTGCATCATCTCTTTCAGTTGGCCTGTGGGAAAAATATCTAAGTTGGGAATTGATTTACTAAACTGTGTCTGCAGTGGACAATTTTTTTTTATTTGATCGCGTTTTTATAAGACATTTTGCGCATATCTGTACCTCTGGAACTAAATCTGCCTCTAGGACATCTGGATCGCCTAATCACTCTGTCGAAAACAATATTGCTTAAGTAGGTACATACCATTCCATGAGCACTTTCCAAAGACGGTCAACGGACAGTCCATAGTTCTGAAGATGCACTCCTTCAGATGATCGTTGACTTCAGCCGTGACCATGACGTATACGCAGCCAACCGACTTGTTGGGGCAGGGGACCTTTGCCTATGGAGCAGAATTTTCAAAGGTCAGACCAGACCGAGCATAATCATAGTTAAACAGAGGCGACGATCATGAACTTAAATTGCCAGACGGTAAGCCATAAAATTATAGTTACTCTGAGTATTTAGCAATGTCAACCTCGTATTGAGCAACATTCTCTAAAAAAAAAACCTCTTGACAATGATACAAGTCAAGGCCAATTCGCTCTTGCATCTGCATGCGTCGACTATTGAAAGTGAGCTATATATATCATCCCTACATTTCACGTCCATATTGTGACGTCGCGCATCATTTTGTTATCGCGAACTATTTGGGTAGGTGGATGCCGGCGATTAGGACCGAATTCTTATTTTTCGATGTGTGTGATTGTCCAAATGATTATCTGGACGAACTCTTCTTTATGAAAATCCTTAATTTTACTAATTCTTAATTTTCCGAATTTTTCGTATTCCTAATTATGGTTAGGATGAATTCGCATTCTTCGAAATAAGTACAGTCAAACAAAATGCACTTTTTGGATATCATCGAAATCCCAACTAATTAAATTAAAGGAAACAAAATTTAAAATGTAACATGGAAACACGAAGTTTATTATTTTAATGCAATTACCTAGTGAAACGACATAGCGATATCTTTATATATATATACGCTGCTGTACGTGTGTATGTCTTGTGTTCTGAGATGTCACTGAACTCTTCTTAAACAACTGGACCTAATTGAATGATTTTTTTGTATGCGTTTGGGTGGCGCCCTGGGTGGTTTAGATTCCTAAATCAGCCCGGCAGATGGCGCTGTAGTCAGGACAACGACTATTGGATCCACTGGTAGGTGTATGTATTATAGGTATATCACAGTAACTAAATACATATTATGTACCTAAAATATCTTCTTACTTGAAACGGCAAAATTTTCTAAACTCTCCTCAGGGGTAATATTTCCTTTTAAAAGATCATCTATGTAGCTGCAAATTTTTGCGTCTTTGATAATGAATTTAGACCGCCTCTTCCTCGGCTCAGTGAACACTTGATTGTTTTTAATTATGTAATTTTTCGTAATATTTCGCTTTTTTTTTTTCAAAAAGTGTAGGTAAAAAAAAAAGTTTGTATTTCCTGATTATCAACACTATCGCAAAGAGTTCCGCATAGGAGCGGTTACGTGAAGAAAGAGGTCGAGAAAGGCAAACTTAGCAATTCACAAAATCGCTAACTGTACTTTTTATTGAAAAAAAAAAAACAACATTCGTCCTAACCATAATTAGGAATATGAAAAATTCGGAAAATTAAGAATTAGTAAAATTAAGAATTTTCATAAAGAAGAGTTCGTCCAGACAATCATTGGGACAATTACACACATCGAAAAATAAGAATTCGGTCCTAATCGCCGGCATCGTATTTCAATAGTTTTTTAGATTACCTAAGAGGGCAGACGTTTTGCATTACCTCGTTGGCTGATTCGGCTGCGTATTGTTTAATCATTTTTATGTCATGTGCTCTAGTGTACCATAATAGTAGATTGTTCACCAAGGGCGCAAACAAAATTTTTGCGTCGAGGTTGTGAAATTGAATCCAGAGCGAACTGAGGCGAACTAAGAATCGCTGAAGGAGCGAGGGATTCAACACTACCGAGACCAAAAATGATTTGCGCCCGTGTACTCTGCTTTTCACTACCATCTGAGAGGAATGAAATAAATGATGACACTTACATAGGTACCACTCAAATGTACCTAACTTCTGACAGGAGGTTTTGAATCTTGTGTTGCCTGTTTTTTTATATATTCTGGTGTTAAGAAGACACTATCATCATCGCTTGACAACATTTTTCCGAGAAAATAAGTGAAAATAGACAAAAAAAACGCGCCAATGTTACTTATTGATTTTTTGCATAGAAAAAAAAACTTTCGTTCCAATTTCAAATATTTGACAATTAGGTACTTAAAAGTTTTGCAGCAAAGAGTTTGGTAGTTCAGTAAGTAGTTCCAAACTCGGTTTTAAAAGTTATTGCTTGGGTTGGAGCGAAATAGATATAGGACGAATCCTCAAGAGTGAGAGAAGTCCGACTTCTTAGTAAGTGAGTGCATTAGTATATAAATTCAAAATTGGATTTTGAGTAATTTTACTTAAAGGTACCTAAAGGTAAATAGATTCAAAACCTGATTTTGAGTCTATTTACTTTGATGCATCTTAGCTTGAACAACAATAGCGTGTTTTGGGTCCTAAATTCGGGCATCAAAATGCATAATTTCGAGCAGATGAAGTGAAAAGAATACTCTTATCTTATGAATGATTGGGAAAGAGGAGTAATTTTTGGAACATTTGGCTAACAGTAATTTTTTTTTATGCGCCTGGCAGTTGAGGGGTTCATATACACTTAGTGGTTGACGTCGTTTGCCTTACTTACTATCTCGTTCTATTCACTGTTATTTAACAAAGTCCTCTTCGAAAAATGTGAATTGTTATAAAAGCAGAAGTGGGATCCTCACATTGTTCACCAGTTCCTCCAGCTGCCAGTTCCGCATCTGCGTCATCTCCTGGCGGCAAATGGGACACAGAGGCGGGTGTAGGCTTCTCGTGCAGGTGTTGCACAGACTATGCCCGCTCTTGCATTGGAATATTGGCGCCGTCATGGTCTCCATGCAAACGGGACATTCCGGCACCTGCACGCCGATGGCTGATACCCTGGGTAGAATGCATTAATGTGACATGTAGGTTTCATTATTGTGTTTCAATGAGCCGTTTTCAGCACAAATTCACAAAGCACTTCATAGATGGCGCTTATAGGCGTGCACATACAAGAACAGGGACACGTCTGTCAAATTTTGCTCAGCGCAGATTAATTTTGACAGCCGCATTCCGGTTCTTTTATGGCCGCGCGTGTAAGCGCCATCTATGAATTGCTTTGTGAATTTGTGCTGAAAACGGCTCATTGTCGCAGGTTTGGTATTTACCAGACACAAACATTTTCGTTTTCGTGGTAAATACTAGGAAGCGATATATGTATTTCTAGCCAGATGGTAAATTTCCAAATTATTAGCATCAAAAAACAGACGGAGGCAGGATGGGTGGATGGATGGATGAATTTATGTAACTTTTAACGCGAAGTTTAGTAGTTTAGTGGCTTTGGTTTATTTAGGCGGTGGTTGTGAAAAAAAATGTGTTCTGAAGATTTTTATAATGGAAGATGTTACTTTTATAATTATGCGTTGGTAATACACAATATAGTTCGGTATATTCAGTCTTGGTCTGTGGGTATATTATACATAGGTAATAGTTTACAGTGTCTAAATAAAACCGCGATTTGACCTGCAGACAGTTACAAAATAATTGACAACTCTTAGGTTTGTTGTAGGTACTTTACTGGGATCCTGTTGTTCCGGAATAAGCCGGTTTTTTCTTTCGCCATGTTTGTTCAAGTCATTCTCACACGGTTGTTTTATTTTTTCAATAACAATAACCTACCAGCACCAATGTAATTCATGGGATGGACAGCACTAACTAGACTTTAACTTAGGCAACTTAATGGCTTTTTAGTATGGTTAAAGTAACAAAGAGTAGGTAAGTAAGTAGGTACCTACTTCATTAATTAATGAGGTCAAGAAACAAATGGTTTTCTTTTTCTTTGCATTAAATGAGAACCATGAGGAAGACGCAAAACAAAAGCTAATAAACAAGTTAAACCCACTTATAAAACTATGTACGAATACAGCGAGTCTATAAAAATACTAGTACAACTTACTTCTTATTCGCCTTGGCAGTTGATAAAGACATTATTTCCACTTGTTTCTAATAAATCTGTAAAAATAATAGCACAGTTTGAGATATTTATAATAGCAGTAGTTACCACAGATATTGGTCTGTGAGCAGTAGGTACCTATAATTTACAACAAAATATGCTGTAGGCACAGACGTTGCCGTTCGTCGCCGTAGATAACAAACTTCAAATACCTACAGCCCTACAGCTTCAAAGTTTTATTATTTACTAGCTGTCCCGGCGAACTTCGTAACGCCACAGAAAACGTTTGTATGGGAAATAGAAAAGGGCTGTTTTTAGGGTTTTTTAATACAGTTGCTTAAAAAGTGGCGTATTGCAGGGACGTATATCGTTCGGGATGTGGGCTATTACACACTCGTGCTTTTTTTTACCTTTCCCGCACTCGTGCGTTCTCTTTCCCAACTGTCAAAATAATGTCTATTAAAATGAATAACCAACCATGAAGTTTTTACTAAAAAAAATCATAGAAGTTTTTATGATTCATGCAAATACGTATATTTCTAAAAAGAAGCTACTAATTTGTTTCAATATCAGATTTAATTATTTGATTGAATGAGTTTGGTTAGGTTTCATTTCATTTCATCTCATTAAATTTCATTTTCATTTCATATCAATAAAAAACTTCTACTGAAGACTTGGCTGTATGGGCATAGTTTCCTTTGCCTACCAGAATGGGTGAAGAAGAAAAAAAAACTGCTTATATTCTACGGTTGGCGCCATTTTTCAGAAATTTTCTTTGCGAGTTTAGTTGTTTGTTGCACAAAATGAGTAATTTCGACCCTAGTTTTTTTGAATTAACACCACCGGAACTCAGTATAATTGCACAAAATGCTTCGGAGAACATTTTACCGGAAAAGTCAAAAAGTCGCTACATATCTACATACGACGAATTTATTGCGTGGAGAGAAGAGAAAAAAGCAAATAGTTTTTCATTTTTTCGCAACTGTATTAAAAATAGTCGTTCAGTACACGTGCGGAACCGTCATTGCAACTTGTTCCGACTGTCAACCCTCGCCTTCGGCTGCGCCTCGGCTCGGGTAGACATTTGTCGGAACTCTTTGCAATGACAGCCTTTCCACACTTGTAATGAAATATACTATTCCCGGAAATTATTCGATTTTTTCTCGCTTTTTAAACCTTCCCTAGACCTCCACGAACATTTTAAGACTAAGATAAGATAAATCCGTTCAGCTGTTCTCGAGTTTTAGTGAGACTAACGAACAGCAATTCATTTTTATATAATTATCCATTTTGAAGGACACATAAATTTTGAGAAGCCGTATCTATCTCGGTATAATTTATATTATTTGGCATTTACTTATTATTTGGATAAGAAAAAAACAATATTAAATAGGTATTTACTACATTTTAGTGCATTTTACCACCAATAGGACAGCGGAGTCTGCCATTTTGTTTTTTTTAGCAATTAGGGTTTTTGTTTTTGTAAAGTTTTATATAATTTGACTTTTCCAGTGATATCAGATAGGGAGATTTCCCTTGAATTTGAGGGCATTTTTGTCTCCGACAGTATCTTGGGGGGATAAAACCTTTAGTTAAATTTTTGGGGAGAAAAAAAAATAGGGTTTGACTGGAATTGAGACTAAGATTGGGATTTTTATAAGCAGCTCATTAAATTCGCAAAGACTATTATTTTTCTTGAGGGCTGAATCAAAAACCATTTCGAGATTAACATCTAAGTAACCATATTTTCTATATTTAAGACAAATATTAAGGAAGATGAGCGTTATTTTTGCCAAAAAACAATAACCTTCATTTGACCTTCTGATGACGTCACATTTTAAAATAAATATAACATATGGCAACACTACGTTACTTAAAAAAAAGACTTGCTGTCATAACTGTCATATGCATATCATTTCCTTGTCTGTGAAAAAAACGTCTGTGATAGCAAATGACAGAAACAAAGTGTGACAGTTTGCGCGACGTTTCGGCGTGTGCACTCGAAAAATATGACGTCACGCTTTCAAATATTTTAAATAAATAATTTATAATAATAAACTTAACAAATCGCTGAAAAAATGAAATTAGTCTCTAGAAATTACTTCTGCTTTAAGAAAAAAATATAAAATAAGATCAAAATAAAAAATATACTGCCCGAATTGAGATATGACACTTTTCTTGCCGACTGTACATACCATTTCTCCAATATCTGTCAATGCTATGCAGTTCCATGTTAAACCCGAATATACATTTATATTATGTTATGACGGTTTTTTTGCTATTTCATAACAAGAGTGGAAAAGTGGTTATATTGACGAGTAGTATAATTTTGTACTCGTAGTACCATCATATTATACCCAACCAGTGATAGACAAATATTCTTAAGGTATAGGTTAAGTATAAGCCCGTCAACCGAATTTTTAGGGTTCTACAGGTCTTTTCTGAACCACGTGCTATATTATAGTTACACACAAACTTCGTAACAACTCTAACAAGCTATATTTGATTTATTATTATTGCAGTGCAGATGGTGGTGTTAAATTTCAAGTGGTAGATAGGTAATATTATCAGCTGAGGCCCGATGTACAGTCGACAGCACATTTACCTTTACACCCGTGCACTCTAATCACTTAGGTACGTTACGGGCGACTTTTCAACAAGTTGTTATGATGTCGACTGCACACAACTAAATTTAGACTAAAAAGCAAGTGCTCTAATATTAGCAGTCTTGACACGTCACGGGGGGCACCATACTCAGGAGCAATAAAATTTATGGCCAGTTTCTGAATTGAGAATTTTGCTGAGTAAATGGTTAACTTCTAATTTCTCAGAAAAGAGCGTGACCGAACGTTACTTAAGTATTTACTTAGTGAAATTCTCAATTCAGAAACCGGCCCTTACCCCCGGTTTCTCGTACACTAACAAGCTGTTAATCGACTGTTAACAGCTGTCAGTGGTTTGTATGCACTTTGGTCAATTGACAGCTGTTAACAGTAGATTAACAGCGTGTTAGTGTACGAGAAACTGGGGGTTAGTCTCACATTGAAGTTTAGGAACGTTACTGAGCGTGAATCGAAGACGCGTGGACCGATTAAAAATTCTTTTTTTGAAAAGGTAAGGATTTGTCGTATAGTCACCAACTGATGATGGGATCCTGGAGAAATCGCGGAAACTCTTCAAATTTTATAAACAGGTAGACGCTTGTAATATTCACAGAATGTTTATTTATATATTTATTTAAAAAATAATGACAACAGGTACGGAACCCTTCGTGCGCAAGTCCGACTCGCACTTGGCCGGTTTTTATAGTTACTCGTGCATTTGCTTTCGGAAAACACAATTTGGCGGAGTCGTAGTGATATTCACTAAAGTCGTGAAATGTATATTTTTTTTAAATAAAAACCGACTTTAAAAAACTAGTACCGCACTAAAAACAGAGAAATAATTTAAACGAATATGACGTTTAAATTCGATGTAGGTATTTGTATAAATATATTTTGGAGTGGGTCCCCAAAATTTATGTGCTGTCTTGCAACTTTGCGGTACCTTGGTAGGTAGGTTCAATATTTTTGAATAAAAAACGCCAAGATATTGGAATCTCGGTATTCCGTAAAAAACTTAAATACTTACATATTAATAGGTATATCTTTTACGTTTGCACAGATTAGGAGTCGTTACTTTTGTTTATTTACTAAAATAGTTCTTGTATCGAGTCATGGTATCATTAGAAACTGTCGTAAGATCTCAGTTAATGATGTACTTCCGGTTTCGTACACTGGTTCTTTTTTTCGCTTTAAAAATTAATTAAAGCAGTCCAAATCGAAATATTCAGCCCAACTAGATACCACTACCACAATTTCTTGGTTTCACTTTCTGGGCATCACAACTGATGCAAAGCTTCAATGGCTTCCTCATATAGAACAATTGGCAAATGCTTAGTTCTGCAGCATATTTTATGCAGTTAAAAGAATCCGGGAAGTAACTGTTATCGCAACTGCTAGGCTTGTTTATTTTAGTGACTTTCACAGTATTATGTCCTACGGTAAACTACTGTGGGGTCGGGCAGCAGACATTAAGACTACCTTCGTCCTGCAGAAGAGAGCGATCAGGCTAAGCAGTAGGTATTCGTTAAGAAACTAACATCCTAAAGTTGCTAGTCAGTATATCTATGAAAATATTATGTACGTTAGGAAAAATATCAGTAACTTTAAAACTGTAGGTAGCCAACAAAATGTAAATACTAGACATAGACATAAACTTTCGTTACCAAAATTTAGGCTAGCAAAGGTTATATATAACATCAGGGGCATTGTATACTTTTCTACAATAAGATCCCTGCATGAGGACATAATAAGCTTGTCAGAAACGCGGTTCAACAGTAAAGCACACTTTGTGCCAAAAGGGCAAAATAATATTAAATAACATTTAATATTATTTAGATAACAATTATGTCTGGAATTAAAGCCAGTTCAATGCATGAGTTCCAGGTTTTATAATATTTATATAAGCTCAGGACTTTGAAAAGACTAAGTTTGGAGTTTTTTTGAACATTTTTTCTCGAAAATAATCTAGATTTTGAAACGGACACATAGTTTAACTTGTAACGTTCATTAAATCGCAGTTTCTGTGCTACTTTGAATAAAAAAAATGAATTGAATCAAACGTATGTACCAAATTTCTTGAAGAAAAATATAAAAACAGAATTTAATGTTTTTAGGACAATGTCGCGCCCGCCATTCCACAACTGAACGTGGGCGGGGTCATTTTTATGGTTCCGTACCGCAAAAGAAAAAAACGGAACCCTTATAGGATCACTTTGTTGTCCATCTGTCCGTCCATCCGTCCGTCCGTCTGTCTGTCTGTCTGTCAAGACCTTTTATCTCGGGAACGCGTAGAAATATCGACTTGAAATTAAAACCATACATATACTCAGGTCTACAGTTCCTTAGAGCTGTAAAAAAATCAAATTTCTAAGTTAACGTAAAAAAAGTTATGGCTGATTATGCCGCACAAAACGTATATTATCATCATATCATATCATATCATTTATTTATTTCGACACTCAAGGGAATCAAAATTTATAGAGTAAGTAGGTACTTTTCCGTTGACCTAGAACTATGAAATTTGTCAAGTAATGTCGTCTTATACTACAAATATAGGAAAAATCTGCAAACTATACATTTGTAATTCAATCACCAAAAAATGTATTTGAAGTTAGGGAAAAATTCGGAAAAAACTGCGAGACAAAGGTTATGGGCGTTTTTACTTAATTAAGTCAAAACGCCTATAACCTTTTTAAGGAGAAAAAAAAATATTAGGAGTACAAGCCCGAATTCGTCATCCGTTTTGAAATATACTCTTCAGAAGATACTGGATTTTAGCTTGAAATAAAATTATAAAAAATCATATCCGTTTCAGCTTGACAGATTTTAATGATTAAGATCCAGTCGGATACAATCCAGTGCAATGACTTCGAATTCGTTCACCGGTTTATAAGTGGACTCTAACCACTTATAAAGATTCTAACCATGATTAGAAATGTATGGTAAACACACAACATTCGCACATTGAGAACAGACGAAAAGCTAATGAGCTGGAAGAAGAAATGGGTAGATTACACTGGGATATCCTAGGGTTATCTGAAGTCCGTCGCGAGGGCGAAGCCACGATAGCCCTGAAATCCGGTAACCTACTCTACTACCGGGAGGGCGCGCAACAGTCCCAGGGCAGTGTCGGGTTTCTCGTCCACAAGTCCCTCGTAAACAACAATTTGGCCATCGGCAGTGTGTCGAGCAGGGTGGTGTACCAAATACTCAGAATATCTAAGAGATATTCGCTGAAGGTCATTCAGGTATATGCACCGACCTCGTCACACTCCGATGAGGAGGTAGAGGCGATGTATGAGGACATTAGTAGGGCCATACATACCTCGGAGACCTATTTTAATGTGGTTATGGGGGACTTCAATGCGAAGCTGGGCACAAGAAGCGAAGGTGAGATGAGGGTGGGGCAATTTGGTTAAGGGCAACGGAACCCTAGAGAACAGAGGTTGGCAGACTTCCTGGAGAAAGAGGCACTCTTTATGATGAACTCTTTCTTTCAGAAGCCGCCGCACAGGAAATGGACCTGGTTGAGTCCCGATGGTTCCACGAGAAATGATGTCTTTGTGATCAACATGGTGAAAACTGGAAGCTATCACCGAATAGTAAGAGGCACATTGAATATCAATGTCAAACTTGAGAGGTCTCGTCTCATGAAGTCCTCGCTCCGACCTACTCGTGCCCATATCCAAAACCCCGAGAACTTTCAACTCAAATTGTCAAATCGCTTTGAGTGCCTGGAGAGGGCCGCATCGGTGGACGAGATCAATAACAAGTTTGTAGAAGCTATTCGTTCAGTGGGCTCGAGGTTCTATAGACCGAACCGTACGAGTAGACCACAAAAACTCTCACACTATACTCTCGACCTCATGGCTAAACGTCGCGCGTTGCAACTGCAGTCCTCCGAGGATGCTGAGTCATATAGGCAGCTCAATAGACACATCTCAAAGTCTATGCGGCACGATATTCGGTCCTTTAATACCGAACGTATGAAAGAGACTATGGAGCGGAACAAGGGCTCCAAAGTGTTCGCAAAAGACATATCCATTGGGCAAAGCCAGCTGACGAAGCTGAAGAGAGAGGACGGCAGTATAGCGCCGACCAAATCAGAGGTGCTGAGGGAGATTGATACACCTCAGTCGCAAAACCTGTTAGCAGTTTGAACAAAGATCCGAGAGCTAAACTAACCCGACATTATACCGAAGATATCCCGGACATCAGCCTGTACGATATTAGAATGGCCCTGAAGCAGCTCAAGAATAACAAAGCACCAGGAGAGGACGGAATTACATCAGAGCTCTTGAAAGCGGGTGGAACACCGGTACTTAAAGTCCTTCAGAAGCTCTTCAATTCCGTCCTGCTCCAAGGAAAAACGCCAGAAGCATGGAACAGAGGCGTGGAGACGCTGTTCTTCAAGAAAGGCGATAACACTATGTTGAGGAACTAGTGACCTATCTCGCTTCTGAGCCATGTTTATAAGCTGTTTTCGAGGGTCCTCACGAATCGTTTCAAACACAGGTTTGATGACTTCCAGCCTCCCGAACAAGCCGGGTTCCGAAAGGGCTATAGTACCATAGACCACATCCACACGCTGCGGCAAATTATACAGAAGACTGAAGAGTATAGTTTGTCATTCTGCTTAGCGTTTGTAGACTATGAGAAAGCCTTCGATTCGATCGAGACATGGGCAGTGCTCGAGTCTCTCCAGCGTTGCCGTATTGACTATCGGTATATCGAGGTGCTGAAGTGCTTGTACAACAACGCCACTATGTCGGTCCGAGTACAGGAGCAGAATTCGGAGGCAATTCCATTGAGAAGAGGCGTGAGACAGGGAGATGTTATCTCTTCGAAACTGTTCACGAACGCACTGGAAGATGCTTTCAAGCTTCTGGAATGGCAGGGACGCGAAATCAATATCAATGGCGAGTACATCACTCACCTTCGATTTTCCGACGATATAGTAGTCATGGCAGAAACGATGGAAGACCTCAGCATAATGCTCGAAGACCTCAGTCGAGTTTCCCAAAGGGTGGGCCTTAAGATGAACATGGACAAAACGAAGGTGATGTTGAACGCCCGTGTTGTGCCCACCCCAATAACATTGGGGAACTCGACTCTTGAAGTTGTAGACGAATACGTCTACTTAGGACACACAGTCCAACTAGGCCGGTCCAACTTCGTGAAAGAGGTCAATCGTCGAATCCAACTCGGCTGGGCAGCATTCAGGAAACTTAAGAAAAGTCTTTTCGTCTAATATACCTGAATCGCTCAAGACAAAATTATACAACCAGTGTGTGTTACTAGTGATGACTGATGGCACTGAAACTTGGTCTCTCACTATGGGCCTCATAAGAAAGCTCAAGGTCACGCAACGAGCTATGGAAAGGGCTATGCTCGGAATTTCTCTACGAGATCGAATCAGAAATGATGAGATCCGTAGACGAACGAAAGTCGTCGACGTAGCCCAGCGGGTTAGTAAGTTGAAGTGGCAGTGTGCGGGGCACATAGCACGCAGACCTGATGGCCGATGGGGCCGAAAAGTTCTCGAATGGAGACCACATCGGCAAGCGCAGCCTAGGACGACCAGCCACAAGATGGACAGATGACCTCATCCAAGTGGCAGGAAGACGCTGGATGCAAGCCGCTTCCAACCGGTCTTTTTGGAAATCCATGGAGGAGGCCTATGTTCAGCAGTGGACTTCTTATGGCTGAATGATGATGATGATAAATAAAAATACTATTTCTATGCCAGCATGAACAAAATATGTCATGAATTGAAATAGGAAGCGACAACTCATAGAAAAAAAAAACTTTTAAGGTAAGATAAAAGATTACTCCGATCGAACAGCGAATCGGGACTAGCGCCATAGTTTTTCTTTTCCTCAAAAAAAACAGCTTTCCAGCGATATATTATTATTATTATATGTACTTTATTGTGTCAACTATGCAGCAAGTATACAAATAAATTATATTAGTCGATAATTGCCAACACTAGGAAAGATCGTGTTTAAAAGTAGGTAGGTACTACTGCCAATAACAATCATAGGTACATTGTACGCTACCGACCGGTTTACATCCCTGCCCTTGAACATGTAAAATATGTTAAATCGCCTTAAAAGCTAAAACTGCAGAAGTTATTTATTAAATACAAAAAGGTAGGTACTTGTATAGAGATAATACTATTATGAATAAGTAGTAGACAAAATACTAACTTACCGGTGAAATTGAAACTAAAGGCAATCTCGTCGAACACACTTTATCACGATAAGTCAGTTCAACTCAAGATTCAAGGATGAATAATGCACGATTGCATTGCATGCACAGCACGGCACGTAGAGGAGAGTTCACGAGAGAAATGATTGAAATAAAATGCAAGAACAAAGTGGAGCAGTGGCAAAGCATAAAATGCGTAGGAATATCACACGTTGTACTACAGAAATGAGATTGCTTTTAGCTTGTTTCTTTTCCAGTGGTTATTCCCCGGAAATGGACACACGTACGTTGTGTTGCCAGTCTGAATATTTTTTATTTCACTATGTTTCGTTCACTCAAATTCACAGATTAGAAAACCTTGATTGACTGACTACCTCTATGACGGAGTTTACACGTTCAATCTGGCGTCAGTCAATTCCATCAGTCTTGTTAGACTGACGACATACTGATTGTCTATTCAATGGATTGATGGACTGATGGACCAGACTGACGGATATTCGAATATTTTGATAATTTTCGTCAGAGACTGACGGCAGACTGATCGTCTGAATTTGTTATCAGTCTCGCATCAGTCAACGCCAGTCAACGCTAGGTCAACACTCAGGCACTTTAGGCAGCATACTATAATCTTGAGGCCGCATGGAGGAGGATTCTCTTTTTAACAACCATTATGTTTTTTCATCGCCTTAGCTATTATAATTGCAACGCAATATTTTTTAATCTATCATCATCAGCCATTTGACGCCCACTGCAAGATATAGGCCTCCTTCGTGGTTTTCATAACCATGAGGAGTTTTGCCGTAGGTAATCGCCACGCTTGATTGACACACGGGTTGGCGATCGCAGTATGCGGTTGGAATCTCAGGAAGACGCTGCTGCCCGTCTCCTGGTAATCGATTTCCTTAGTCGCCTTCTACGACATCCACAGAAGGAAATAGAGTGACGCTATTTTTAATCCGGCGACACACGGAACGCGGTGGTAGCCTAGTGGGTAGAACATTGGACTCGGAAGCATGAGACCCAGGTTCTATTCCCAGTGCGGGCATGTACCTATGACTTTGTTTTCTAAGTTATGTACATTTGTGAAGTTATAGTAGCAATACCACTCGCTAACGGTGAAGGAAAACATAGTGAGGAAACCTGAGTGTCTGAGCTATTTACATATCTCAGCGCTTGAAATCGCCAATCCGCGGTGGGCACGCGTGCAGTGATTAAGCCCATACTCTCTCTCTGAGAGAAGGCCTGTGCCCTACAGTGGGACGTATATAGGCTGCTTATTTTTAATCTATAATCACAGATAAAGATCTGCGCTTGGTGCTGTCGTATTGGTGTTTTCGTTCGGACATACCTCGCCTACAGTCAGTCAATCAGTCAGTATGCTACATCAGTCTGGCGTCCATCCGAGCTTGATCAAGATATCGGACTGAACTGACACCAGACTGAACGTGTAAGCTCCGTGATTGACAACTCAAACGTCAAATAATCGCAAATTTATGCACAGACAGACTGACAGACTAGAGGTCTAGAGGACTGTGACGTAGAATCTCTATATAGTCTGTGACTGTGACTGTGACTCTGGCTGGCAGAAATTGCCATCAGTGTTGCCAATTTGGCATATTTTATGCTAAATTTGGCATATTTTCTTTATGTTTAGCATATTTATTTGGCTTTTAGCATACAGCATAATTTTTAGCATTTTTTAACGTGAGCGATAACATGTTTCCGAACGTAACTCTACCGCCCATCACTAATATTTTTATTCGGCGACACTTTTAGGGCGAATATTATCATAACTGGGATTCCAATATTTTTGGTTTATTTTGTTTTGATTGTCTATGTTACATTGTGGACTCATTGGTTTCGTCGTTTATTCGTTCGTTACCGACTCACTTACGTCTGATATTCCGTGCGATTTACCAATTTCTTTTTCATTTTGAGTTTTATGACAAAAAAATAATTCCGCCTAAGTATAATCAACATTATAGGTCAGCTGGGAGCAAATAAAAGATTTTAAAGAGGGGTTGCAGACCATTGAAAACGAAATTGTGACAGATTTAGGAGATCAGTTGTACCTGGTCTCTTTCTTGATGATCTCTTACAAAATAGAGTTGAGCGTTTTCACTGTCAATCGATTTCTGAGCTTTGTTTTAATCAAACTCATTTGGTTTTGTATATAAGATTTGGACTCGAGAGAGTAGAAAAGTGATGTTATTCCTACGAAGTGCCAGACAGTGTTCTGCGCTGTATTGGTAGCAAGACACTTACGATAGATCTCAACCTTCAACATCAGCTGCAACTGTTGATGTTACTGATGATGACGAGGACATTGATATTTTGTTTGACTGATATCGTATTATTCCGCATAACATTAGATGGGAATAAGATTATGAAACATTTAAATGAATAAACATTTTAATTCATAAGTTGGCATTATAATTTAGCATATTTAATAGAGAGTTGGCATATTTTTGGCTTATTTTCGACGTCGATCTAGCATATTTTGTAGTTACTGAGTTGGCAACACTGATTGCCATTTCGCCCAAAATTGAATTGAATTGACTAGAGGACTGTCTTGTTTGTTATTTGTGATATCTCTTAAATTCACATAACAATTCAAATAACAATGTCCTCTGCTTTGGAGAACCTCGAGACCCAGTTGGAGATGTTCATTGAAAATGTGAGACAAATTCGCATCATTGTGAGCGACTTCCAACCTCAGGGGCAGAGTGTATTGAATCAAAAAATGTAAGCATAATATCCACCTTATATTGCGTTGATTGTAATTTCTCAATGGCTTGGTTCTAATGGCTTTAATAGGAATAGTAGCACAATGCAAGAGCTACATCAGTACCTGTAACAATTCCTTGATTTAGAGAACATTTCTCGTTTACCTTTGATTATTTATCAATTGGGCCATCCAAAAGTGCTGACTGGCGTTTTGTTTTGGTCCAGCGATGGATATTTTTGCTAGAAATTCGAAATTAAAAGCAAAATGTTGTAGGTAAGAGTGTGGTAGATATTTAAAAGGAACCTATTTTACCCAAGCAGTAAATTGTGTACCTATCTAACAAACTACTTGATTGCATGTAAAAATCAACCTTATGATTCGTGTTCACAAGTGGACCTCAGGAATAATAATGTTGCCTTTACTTATAAAAACATGATTTCTCCAAAGCACTTCTCAGAGCCATTTTATTTAATCTGTGTAAAATCGCCACCACAGACTATTTTAATCAGCATTTTCATTAATTGCGTTTTTATAAATAAAGCTGTTGCAGTATATAGTAATTAACAAGTGTATTTGATCAACTTTATTCACCAACCTAGGCAAGTGACCTTTGTAAGACCGACTTGCACCACTTTCTTAAATATAGCGGTTAACTAAAATTCTTCATACAAAAGTCAATTTAAATGGCGACTTAAGTGACATTTAAGAAGTGGTGCAAGTCAGGCTAAGTTTGTTATTATTTTAAACCAATTGATTATTAATTTTTGTTGCAGTCAATCTTTAGTGACTGGTCTCCAAGAAGTTGACAAACTGAAGTCTCAAGTTGCAGACATTCATGTGCCTACCGAGGTCTTTGAGTAAGTACTTTCTGAAAACCTATGCATAGGCTAAAAATTCCACCCATGCCGGGACATGAACCTGCGACCTCTGGCTAACCGTGCCAGCGCTCTCCCAACTGAGCTAATGGGCAAGTGCAGGCATCAGTGAAGTTTCGAGCCTCTTTACAAACTTCTCTGTATTACGTACAGACAGCGACATCTGGTTGAAGCAATTTACATCGCTTGCAGCCCCGAGTACCCTTATTCCATTCCTTATTCCTTATTGGAATGATATTGCTGTACCTGCATGATTATATTCTTTTTGTTGCACTAACCCGTGCTGAGGACAATTTTAAAAACCAATTTAGAGGCTAAAAATCCACCCATGCCGGGACTTGAATTTGGGGTGGAATTTTTAGGGTTAGTGCAACAAAAAGAATATAATTAAGTACTTTCTGAATTATTTACAACATGAACATGGCTACCTGTAACATAAACCTCAGCTTGGCACAGGGCTTTGACATTATAATTTTTATTGTAATGTGTCCAACATTTTCTCTCCCAACTAGATTAAATCTATTCTACAGAACAATAATGGTAACAACTGTGCGCAATTGTGTGTTATGAAAGTCAGTTTTCTTTTAGGAGAACAATGTGACCAAACTTATGTTATGTCAAACCACTTGTTGTAGACTGGATTTTTATTTCATTGTTCCTTCCAAGTTTTTTTTAATATTTGCATCTACTACCTGCCTCCGTTTCTACATTGGCAAAATTTCCCTCTTCAGGTTGCCTGTAAAAAAAACCCCTACTAGAAATAGGGCCACAAGTTGTACTTTTGCTCTTATTGAAATGAAATGTTGTACATTGAAGACACAATATTGATTTGTATTTATCCTTTCCAGTTACATAGACCAAGGCCGGAACCCACAGCTGTACACGAAAGACTGCATCGACAAAGCCCTGGCCAAGAATGAAGAGGTCAAAGGCAAGATTGATTCCTACAAGAGATTCAAGAGTCACCTACTCGGGGAGCTGTCTAAGACCTTTCCTAATGAGATCGCTAAGTACAAGGCTATTAGGGGCGGTGAATAGGCTTAGAGTAAATTATTTTCGAGGTAGGTGTGGACTGGAACAGTCAAAGGTTCCAGTCCACACATAGCTCGGAACCTACTGGAACAATCTAATGTGATGCAAAACTTACTTAGTTAGGAAATATTGAACTCTTATCTTAACAATACAATATGATGTAACTTCAAAGTTCTAAACTGGGCCTCGATTCTATAAGTAGATTATAAAACAATAACAGATTCCCAATCTGGTCATTTAACATTTGTTTTTATTATATTGAATCCAAGAAAATTTGATTTGCATAAAGCTGAAATGATCTTCTTTTTCTTCTTCGATTCTTTTAAATCAATGCATAAGCAGAATCTAGGCCTAGATAAGAACAGAGGCACGAAATAATTCGAGTTTGGTACATATTTCACATAGTACTGTTTCCTTTCTATGTGTTATGAAATAACGCAAAAACTCAATATTCTTATATAATCATAACTATTAAATGTTAAACTTTTGAATTTAAGTATAAAATCTTAATGTCTTAATCTTCTTCCCTTGTGGTGCCGGATTAAGGATAGCGTCACTCCATTTCCTTCCGTGGATGTCGTAGAAGGCGACTAAGGAAATAGATAACCAGGAGACGGGCAGCAGCGTCTTCCTGAGATTCCAACCGCATACTGCGATCGCCAACCCGCCTGCCAAGCGTGGCGATTATGGCAAAACCCCTCATGGTTATGAAAACCACGAAGGAGGCCTATGTCCTGCAGTGGGCGTCAAATGGCTGATGATCAAGATAAAATCTTAAAACGGTCAGCAGTCAGCGTGTATAAAAAAATTAAGAATATTAAACTTTTGCTTATTTGAAATATAGATGGGCGGTCCCCTACAATAGTTTCTCTGGCAAGAATTTAAGCGAAACTTGCAGAGAATATTCTGAATCGTGAGAACACTGCTTAGATTTCCGCTTGAGAGTATATTCTTGGGCGTGCGTCGCCCTGACGGAACTTTTTGGAGCTATGCGTTATTTTATTGGCATGTGTTTAGGATAGGACTGACTTAATTTTATAAAAGGGAGTCACTTTGTAAATTAATGAAGTGGTCTGTTACTTTCCTTGTATATTATTAAGAGTATTTTACACTACTACTTTTATTAAATATAAGGGCAATTTAAGAATACTGTGTTTTGATTGATTAATTTATTTGTATAATTTATTAGAAAATTTGTTACACTTCATACTTTTATTTAATTATTTGCGAATTAATTGCTAACATAATAGTAAAGTGGGATAGGACAAGACAGAGTAGGTAAATAATTGAGAGTGCATAGAAAAAAATGTGAGAATAATATTTTAGCAGTACAGAAAACAGACACACTTTATTTTCTAAAGTGGTTTTGCTAATTTATAAAGTACAATAATTAATTAGGACATAAAATATGAATTTTGAACAGCTTTGACTTCAGCCAAATATTTAAAATTGCATTCAATAATATAATTTAGAATGTAACCATTTCATTTCGGTCTTAAACACCTAAATTCCAAGAATCTTATCCACTGGTTTCCGAATTGATAATTTAATTGGGTAAATAAATAGGTATCTTTACATTGTTCTTTTTTTAAAAATTTAAGACTGTTTAAGTGTTAAGTTTTCAGAAATTCTCAATTCAGAAACCGGCGGTGAATTTCTTAAAAAAAAATATAATACAAATTAATTAAATTATAGTTACCTACATCATAATTTAGATAAAACATAGTCTTTGCATAAAATTGGCATAAAAAAATCCAGTTCAATAAATTAATTTCATTCTGATCAATAAAATGTACACAGAGCATGTTTGGTTCAACGAAACATTTGTGAAAGAGTTTACTGAATATATATTACTTTTCAACCATTGGTCATAGCTGTTCCTTCTGTGTTGATCGACGGAATCCCAACCTGAGAAATACCGTCTACGTTTCCTTCATTAGGCGGGACATTCTCCAGTACTTCATAGTTATCTTCCAGGTTACCTTGATTCTCTTCTACATCATCGGATTTCACGTTCGCCTCGACCGGAGGTTCTTCGTCCACCGCAGCCTGTCTCATATCCAAAGCCTCACGCAAGCCGATGTGGCACTCATTCCAGAGGCTATAGAACTCCTTTTTGACCGGCTCGACAAGCTGCGGCTTGGTGGTGATGTAAACATAGTTCCAGTTGTCCGAAGTGAGGTCGTTGCCCCAGTCTAGGGTGCCAATCATCAGGACCGCGTCGTCGATTAGGCAGAACTTGTGCTGCATTCTGTGCTCGCTGACCTTCCACTTGATTTCCGCACCTGAAAGATAGACTGGTCCGGATTAAGTTGCAGTTTCTAGCATTCGCCGTGAAACTAGTTTATACGTAGGTAAGTACGATATCACTTTATTTTCAATTGATAGAATTCTTATAGGTTTTCCTGTAATCTAGGTACATACAATGAATTATATTTCGCATTTATTTCAAAATTTTGGGCTCAGTAGTGTCGGAGATCAGAGAGGGAATGCTCAATTTTCGTCTTCTTTCATGAATAAAATCAAGGCTATTTATTTTACAATAATAACAAAAATATATTTGAGATCCTCATAACGAGCCCTTTCATATATGACACAGTAACTTTATCCCCCGAAAATGACACTTATTTAAAAAAATATTTATTTACTTTGCACATCTGTGTTTGGGTCATAGGATTACACCATACTACCAAATTTCACCTGATTTGGTCCTGTAGATTCAGAGCAAATTGGTTGTGACAGACGGACGAATGATCCTATAAGGGTTCCGTTTTTTTATACGGTGTACGGAACCCTAAAAATCTATAAAAACTGTCAGTATTAAATCAGCTGGAGTCGCGGCGTTATAGGCTGGGCTGTACCTGTGAGTAAAAATCGCTGAACGCTGCGCGTTGTAATTTGAATATAACTCGAAAAACCGTGGGATTGACGAGCTTCCTCCTCCCGTCTCTGTGACCAAGCGTGGTATTTTGAAGCCCCCCCCCTAAACCACCTATGGGTACGTTTACCTACCACAGCAAAGAAGTCACTTACCAACATCGGAGAGTTCCTTCAAGAAGAACTCTGTGGAACTATTGAATCCGGTTCCGTCTATCACTATCCGCGCCTTGATCTTTTTCCTCTTGATCAATTCCACCAGTCGCCCTTGTATGGCGGGGTTGTGAATGCTCGGCATGCAGACATTGACGCTCTCGTTCGCAGCTTCGATAAAACTTAGCAGTTTGTCGAAGTAATTGAACACATTGAATTGCAGCTTACAAAACGTCATGACTTCATTAACCTCGCTTTTACGGCTCTTGAAGTAATACGCAGCCGCAGACACAATGCATGCGAGAGCTATCGCTGCTGCTGATGACAGGATTCGCGGATTTAATCGCATTGTAACAGATTTCAAACATAAAGGGAACTTCATTTGCACCGCACCAAGACCTATCATGAAATTTTATTCTTGGAAATAAAACTCAGAGGCCATCTTGCTTTTCGAGATGGATTATGGTTGGTGCGCTTTTTTTCGAACTACCCGCTATGTTGTGCACTTTGCTGGTAGTAGGTACGCTCCATTATGCGAGAAAGTAAATAGTAGGTAAGTACTGAAACTTTCTAATTAGTGTGCGTGGAATGAAGCATTCTCTTATACATGTACGAAGTGTTGTAAATACTAAAAATATTGCAATTATCATCAAAAAAATATTCGTGTCTGGAAAAGACGCAAGGCGTTGTATAGAGTTCGCTTCCTCGCCCCGTCTTATCTGTGTGGGGCTATATCTCATCGTCACTTCGGTACAGTTTTGTATGAAAGTAAATTAAAGAACGTTCCGTCTTTTCCGCGCCCTCGTTCCATTTCCTTCCTATGTTGTGCCCCACGCCATATGGAGTTTGTCGTGCATATTTTTAAGAAGTGTCTCGGCAGCTGTGTCGCGACAAACGCGAAATCCACAGTAAAACGGTAAGCATTTATGTATTTAAATTGATTCACGAAAATAAAGTGACTGGCAACACCAAACGAATGAATGATGATTGATATAGTCTGTGGTATCGGCTTTTCTGTGTCATAAAAGACTGTTTTTTTTCTTTTCTCTAAAATCAAAGTGAGAGGAGGTGAAAAGGTGCAAGAATCTTAACTCATGAATATCGAAGTGATCAACCAACAAAAGGCATCAAGGCGAACAGGATTAAAAGCTAAGTACATGCAGGGTGTTATCCTGGTATAATTACTGATGATTAATGTAATTTGATTTGTGTCGATATAAGACCTTTGACATATTCTGTATCTTCAATTTTGACCATGGTTTGGGACAATTCATAGTGATATAAAGGATAATTCTTGAATTCATTAACTGGGGGATAAGATCGCTTTGAATTGTTCCATCCAGCGACAATAAGATTCACGACAAATGAGAATTGACCCACGTGTGACTGTTAGGGTGTACACAATCTTGAACGAACCAGTTTCTCCTAAGAACTTTCAGATTGTGAAGAAGGCAAGCTGGCTAACGTGTTCTGGGCTCCGGATTACAGAGTACATCAGAAACGCAAGTATGAGTCTAAATTTGTATGAGAGGTTGTTGGTTTACATGATGTGATGCGATGTGGTCTGGTTGTTTGGTTCAGACTATGAGCAAGGAAGTATAGAAGGATTATGACCTTGGTTAAAGGGATCCTTAGAAAGTATAGAAGGATTATGACCTTGGTTAAAGGGATCCTTAGAAAGTGTAGAGGATTATGACCTTGGTTAAAGGGATCCTCGTAGGGCCTTGCTGAGGCGATACAAGAAATAATGTGATGTGATGTGGTGAGGATTATGACCTTGGTTAAAGGGATCCTCGTAGGGCCTTGCTGAGGCGATACAAGAAATAATGTAATGTGGTGTGGTGAGGATTATGACCTTGGTTAAAGGGATCCTCGTAGGGTTTTGCTGAGGCGATACAAGAAATAATGTGATGTGGTGAGGATTATGACCTTGGTTAAAGGGATCCTCGTAGGGCCTTGCTGAGGCGATACAAGAAATAATGTGATGTGGTGAGGATTATGACCTTGGTTAAAGGGATCCTCGTAGGGCCTTGCTGAGGCGATACAAGAAATAATGTGATGTGATGTGGTCTGGTTGTTTGGTTCAGATCTTGGTTTAAGAGATTCTCAGGATGTATAAGTGGGATTATGACCTTGTGTAAAGGGATCCTCGTAGGGCCTTGCTGAGGCGATACAAGAAATGATGTGATGTGGCCTGTCTGTTTGGTTTGTCGTGACGATGACTTCAGTTGTATCAATAATACATAACTAAAGGTCTTTAATCCTGACGGTAAGATAAGCTGTCCCTTGGCCATAGTAAAGTAGCCAGTGTAATTATACAGGGAAAAGGAGGTATCAACGCTGCATGTGCTTAGAGTGCTAACAAATGCATTATACTTATTTATAACATTACAGGAGGTGGACGGAATCCGTCGTGACTAAACTATTACTCACAGTGTACCTGAGCTACAATAGCGAGCGGCGAAGCAGTCATTGAGAAAGGCAGTTAAGAGCATCCACGGTAAGTTCTCTTTATTATAATAAACTATCGCGAACGAGATGTGAAGATACCGTTATACCTAGGCAACCCTGATCATCCTCCGAACGAACTTACACGAACAGAGAACCTGAGATACCTACAAATTTACCGATTCATCTCGTTGCGACATGGTGGAAAAAGGCTGAGATCTACAAGAAAGAACTATATCTACAGACAAAGCAGCTGAACGAAGATAGATAAGATTAATGAGCGTAATTAAATGTGTAGTGTTCGTGCAATCTTCAGTCAGACAATTTAATGATTAAAAAGTAATGCATAAAGTTAACTAACGACATCTCTTATCGAATAGCAATACAATGATTGTCCGATGTGAGGTTTGCACTTTCAACATTAAAGAACTTCAACAATAAAAAATTAAACTGTTGTGTTTTGTTTAATTTATTGAACTTATACTGTTTTTATTAATGTCAATCTTACAAATTGACATGGTTATCATTGTTTAATCTGTACGAATTAGAAATTTATACATGTTAAGTTGACATGCAAAACCGAGTACCGATTGAGCATGTGAAATTTAGAAACTAGGCACATCCCTACTATAACATACATACAGACAACTCTAACAAGCCAAAAAAAAAAAAAAAAAAAAAAAAAAAGGAAATTAATATTTCGTATTAAATAAACATAACTTAATTAAAATTGATTTAAAATGAAACAAATACCAAATAGTATGCTGTTTTTTTCATGATATAATGAGAACTTGAGAAAAACAAGATTACAGTTCATAGTAAAGACAGTTTGTGTGTGAAAATTAGATGTACAAGCGAGTTTGAAGCCAGGTAACAATTTTTCTTTAATCGACACTGAATTGAGATCAAATTGAAGAACATAAGCCTGTCCTGTTCTGTAAGAACTATCGAGGCACAATTAACATTGAAATTAACCACCAATTATCACACAAAATGATAAAGGGACATGCGTGTATATAAAAACACCACTTGATTAGATAGCTTGAGCTAAATAAGGAAATTAATTACATTGATCTATACAGTAAAATTAAACTATAGCAATAATATTTCAATAGCCAAGGCACTAATTAGAGTTACACAAACATGTGACTTAAAGTAAAATTCATCTTCATTTCATCTGGTCAGAGGCGAATCAAGTAAACTAAATTAAATTATATCCATTGATATTTTACAAATTTAAAACACAAATTAACACACAAACCAGTGAATAATAACATGTTTGATACATCAATTAATTATAAATTGCATCAAAAGGAACCATTTAAGTTAAACGGGGTTCATAATTATTAGAAAAAATGTGAATTCAATGAGAAATTTTTAATCATTAAAGTTCACATTATTGATTATAATCCAAGATACATCTTGTCTAGAGGGCATTGCTTGAACATAACACTTGTACATTGACACTTTTAAGAAAAATTAGGAGTGGAACTTAAGTCTTAAAGAATTAACCACAATTCCTTGAAAAATTAAAAGCGTTGGCGTCTGGACAGGACAAATTAATACTGTTATGTTGAAATTTCTATCAGTGCTAGGTATTGTATGGGAAATATTCTTTCATTGTCAACAGCAATGGAGCAACTATTGATACGACGCTTACGATTAATAATAAATGTTATAAACAAATATGCTGAGCTCGCTCTGACCCTCAACAAAGAAAAGGAACTTAACATAACACAAATTCAGGAAGCCGAATTAGTTAAATTACAATTAGAAACTTCAATCAAACGATTCAATAGTGAGTTGAATGAATACTTTAGAAGAAGTCAAGATCCTTCACCGGATGAAATATCAGATATGAGTGAAGAAGAACTCCGAGCTCAAGAAATTCTTAATGAACTAGTTACCAAAATCAAACCCATGAATAGTATTACCGCAGAAAGAAGGAACGATACCATCCTTTCCGCAAAACTACCTAGATTTGAATTACCAAAATACGATGGAAACCCATTAGGCTGGCCAAGCTTTTAGGATTCATTTGTCTCTCATGTACACAGCAAAAATTTATCAGAAGTGGATAAACTTATGTACCTCAAAGCATCGTTGAGAAGTGTTGCATTGGAAGCAATCGACGGTTTAGAGATAAGAAATCTTAATTATTCCATCGCGATTAACAGTTTGAAGGAAAGATTTGGGAAAGAAATGCTGATTATAGACGCACATTACTCCGCTCTCTACAAAATCAAAACTGCTGAAAACAACCCAAGGGATTGTAGGCGTACATTAAATGAAATTGAAAGACACTTGAGAGTTTTGAAATCTTTAAATGAAGATATCAATCAAAACCATTTAAGATTTCTTTTAATGGAAAAATTTCCTGAAGACTTAATATATGAAGTCCGTACCCGGAGTGACAACTATAGTGTTGAAGAGATGAGAAGACATCTTGAAGTTATAATTTTGGCTAGAGAAGATGCACATCACATACAAGAAGGAACTTCAAAATTACCACAGAGTTTAAGGAAAATAGATATGTAGTTGGATGGCCATGGACTGAATACCCTCCCACTCTACCGACAAACCTGGGTCTATCGTATGGTCGCCTAAACAATCTTTTGAAAAGATTGGATAGTGAAACACTCAGATCATATGATCAAACCTTGAAAGAAAAACAAAGCAGAGGAATGATAGAGGTGGTTACTGAACCCTATGAAGAAAAGAACTATCCTGTTCATTACTTACCTCATCATTGTGTAAAAACACCTGGGAAGTCGCTCCGTATCGTATATGACGCATCCGCAAAGACTAAAGGTAACAAGAGTCTCAATGAATGCCTTCACAGGGGACCGATGATGTTGGAAGACCTTACTGGGCTAGTAATGAGGTTTAGAACACATAACGTCGGGGTAACGGCGGATGTGGAGAAAGCATTCCTTCAGATTTCATTACATGAAAGAGATAGAGAAGTGACTAGATTCTTGTGGCTGAAAGACATCAACAAAGGACCAACCAAGGATAATATACAATGTCTAAGATTTTGTCGAGTACCCTTTGGTGTTATTAGCAGTCCATTCCTACTCAATATCACGATTAAACATCACCTATCACAATCAAATTCAGATATGCTAAAAAGGATATCACAAGACATATATGTGGACAACTTAACAACTGGCGCAGAAACAGAAGAACAGGCATTCACACTATATAAGGAAGCAAAGGAAGCATTCCAGGAAATATCCATGAACCTAAGAGAATGGAGCTCCAACTCAAAAAGACTGATGAATAGTATAAACGACAAAATAGATACAGAAAAGATAAAGGTACTAGGATTAGAATGGGATACAAACTTAGATACCTTAAAGATAAAGAATAAAGAAATAACACAAGAGGTAACAATGAGAGGCATTTGAAGATAATAGCATCGGTATTCGACCCTTGCGGTTTCGCGGCACCATCAATTTTACCGGCAAAACTGCTAATGCAACAACTTTGGCAAGAAAAGAGAAAATGGGACGAAGTACTGCCGAGAGAAACAATAGAGAATTGGAATTACATAACTACGAAACTGAAAGACTTGAAATACACAGAAGTACCTAGACCATACAAAGGAATAGACATGAAAGGAAAAAAGATTTATGAGCTACATTGTTTCTCAGACAGTTCAATTCGGGCTTACGCAGCAGTAGTTTATTTAAGAATATATCAAGAACCAAACGTGGATAGCAAGGTTAGTTTTGTTATTGGAAAAACAAGGGTGGCACCCTTAAAGACACAACAAGATTTAAAAATACCCAGATTAGAACTATTGGGAGCCTTAATAGGTAACAGGTTACTACAATACTGCGAAAAACACCTAAACTTACCGATAAAGGACAAATACTTATGGATTGATAGCGAAATAGTACTAAGCTGGTTAAATACTTCAGAACCAACATCACCATTCATTAGCAGAAGAGTCAGCGAAATAAAGAAAGTAAATCACTTAGAAATAAGATACGTACCTACAGACCAGAATCCAGCAGACAAAGGAACTAGAATAGAAAATGTAGAAGAGAACAACAGGATATGGTTAAAAGGTCCAGACTTCTTAACAGGTGATCCAAAGAACTGGCCCGTGACAAAAAGTATACACAAAACGAACATCTCTAACACCCGTGTTAAAGTTGCGGCCGTGCGGGAGGATCTCCCGAAAAAGAATAATGAACACAGAAATAAACAAAGAAAATGTAAGAAGATAAATAATAAGACAGAAAAAACGTTTCCAATAAATGATAAAGTAAGTGAAATAAAACAACTACAAGAAGAATATTTTCCTGAAGAAAGCAAAGGTAAAGAAACAAATCTAAGTAGGAATCTAAAACTATTCAAAGATAACGACGGGATATTAAGATCAGAAGGAAGATTCAAATACGCTGACTGGGCATATGATAAAAGATATCCAATACTAATACCAAAGAAAAGTGAGTTTACAGAAAGACTCATAGAGAGAATTCATCAAGAAAACAAACATGTAGGAGCCAACCTCACATTAAGTCTTATAAGACAATCATACTGGATACCACAGGGCAAGGAACAAGTTAAGAAATTAATACGACAATGCAAGAGTTGCAACAAACACGAAGGAGGACCATTTAGACTGCCACCTACTCCAGCACTACCACCGGAAAGAACAAACTACAGCGCGCCGTTCACCTTTACAGGCATGGACTATTTAGGACCAGTTTTAGTTCAGACAGATAAGGGCCCACAAAAAAGATGGATATGCCTGTACACATGCATGGCTGTCAGAGCGATACATTTAGAAATTGTGCAAGACCTAACAGCGGAGGAAAGCCTTTTAGCACTACGTAGAATGATAGCCACGAGAGGAATACCTCAACTTATCACCTCTGACAATGCAACTCAGTTTCACTTGATGGCAGAGATACTAACCAAACCCTATTGCATTGAAAATAATATCCAATGGCGTTTTATAACACCACTAGCCCCATGGAAGGCTGGATTTTATGAACGACTTGTATCGCTAGTTAAGAACTGTATGAAGAGAACACTTCACAAACACTTATTAAATGACAACCAGTTACTTACCGTAGTAAAAGAAATAGAAGCGGTACTTAACACAAGACCCTTGACATCGGTAGACTCGGAACCAGAATATATATTGAAACCTGTAGATTTCTTGACACTAGGAAAATGCATCACATTAAAGAAAACATCAAATGAACCGGAAATTCACGGGACTACTAAAAAAAAGGGAACTCGTCAAGGGTTGGAAGAAAGCGTTAATAACTATCGAAGAATTTAAGGATATGTTCATAAACAGATATTTGCCAAGTCTTCGGGAGAGATACAACAATTCTTTGAAGGAACCTAGGATTAGATCTGAAAAATCTCCTGAGGTAGGACAGATAGTGCAGATCAAGAGTGACTCCAGAAATAGAGAAGAATGGAAAGTGAGTAAAATAACATCTCTCCGAGTAGACAAAGATGGATATTGTCGAACAGCAATTGTGAAGGTTGGTGACAAAGAATTCACCAGATCCTTGACACAACTATATCCGTTGGAAGTAGATGAAGAAGAAACTTCGATTCCAACAACAGTGAATAACAAACCAACTAGTTCGATACCTTCACTAGAAACAGAGACAGCAATAGCACCAAGAGTAAATGAACAGCTGGACATGGAAACACTTCCTACAGACTTAGGTGAGACAATTAGGGAAGAGAGCGAGCCAGCAAATGAAGACATAATTATGGATGAAACTACATCTCAAATTGAGACTGAAGACTTCTTAAGACCAGACGAGGCGGTAATGTCAGATAGACCCGCACCGAGAGCAGCAGCTGTGCGAGCCATGGAAAAAATACACCAGTGGACGCGCAACCTGATGTCGCTGTAATAGAATCTTTCCCTCGAGGCGGGAGTGTCGCGACAAACGCGAAATCCACAGTAAAACGGTAAGCATTTATGTATTTAAATTGATTCACGAAAATAAAGTGACTGGCAACACCAAACGAATGAATGATGATTGATATAGTCTGTGGTATCGGCTTTTCTGTGTCATAAAAGACTGTTTTTTTTCTTTTCTCTAAAATCAAAGTGAGAGGAGGTGAAAAGGTGCAAGAATCTTAACTCATGAATATCGAAGTGATCAACCAACAAAAGGCATCAAGGCGAACAGGATTAAAAGCTAAGTACATGCAGGGTGTTATCCTGGTATAATTACTGATGATTAATGTAATTTGATTTGTGTCGATATAAGACCTTTGACATATTCTGTATCTTCAATTTTGACCATGGTTTGGGACAATTCATAGTGATATAAAGGATAATTCTTGAATTCATTAACTGGGGGATAAGATCGCTTTGAATTGTTCCATCCAGCGACAATAAGATTCACGACAAATGAGAATTGACCCACGTGTGACTGTTAGGGTGTACACAATCTTGAACGAACCAGTTTCTCCTAAGAACTTTCAGATTGTGAAGAAGGCAAGCTGGCTAACGTGTTCTGGGCTCCGGATTACAGAGTACATCAGAAACGCAAGTATGAGTCTAAATTTGTATGAGAGGTTGTTGGTTTACATGATGTGATGCGATGTGGTCTGGTTGTTTGGTTCAGACTATGAGCAAGGAAGTATAGAAGGATTATGACCTTGGTTAAAGGGATCCTTAGAAAGTATAGAAGGATTATGACCTTGGTTAAAGGGATCCTTAGAAAGTGTAGAGGATTATGACCTTGGTTAAAGGGATCCTCGTAGGGCCTTGCTGAGGCGATACAAGAAATAATGTGATGTGATGTGGTGAGGATTATGACCTTGGTTAAAGGGATCCTCGTAGGGCCTTGCTGAGGCGATACAAGAAATAATGTAATGTGGTGTGGTGAGGATTATGACCTTGGTTAAAGGGATCCTCGTAGGGTTTTGCTGAGGCGATACAAGAAATAATGTGATGTGGTGAGGATTATGACCTTGGTTAAAGGGATCCTCGTAGGGCCTTGCTGAGGCGATACAAGAAATAATGTGATGTGGTGAGGATTATGACCTTGGTTAAAGGGATCCTCGTAGGGCCTTGCTGAGGCGATACAAGAAATAATGTGATGTGATGTGGTCTGGTTGTTTGGTTCAGATCTTGGTTTAAGAGATTCTCAGGATGTATAAGTGGGATTATGACCTTGTGTAAAGGGATCCTCGTAGGGCCTTGCTGAGGCGATACAAGAAATGATGTGATGTGGCCTGTCTGTTTGGTTTGTCGTGACGATGACTTCAGTTGTATCAATAATACATAACTAAAGGTCTTTAATCCTGACGGTAAGATAAGCTGTCCCTTGGCCATAGTAAAGTAGCCAGTGTAATTATACAGGGAAAAGGAGGTATCAACGCTGCATGTGCTTAGAGTGCTAACAAATGCATTATACTTATTTATAACATTACAGGAGGTGGACGGAATCCGTCGTGACTAAACTATTACTCACAGTGTACCTGAGCTACAATAGCGAGCGGCGAAGCAGTCATTGAGAAAGGCAGTTAAGAGCATCCACGGTAAGTTCTCTTTATTATAATAAACTATCGCGAACGAGATGTGAAGATACCGTTATACCTAGGCAACCCTGATCATCCTCCGAACGAACTTACACGAACAGAGAACCTGAGATACCTACAAATTTACCGATTCATCTCGTTGCGACAAGCTGTGACCGGCGACCAATACTGGAGCCGGACCTTAGTACTGAAAAAAACTGTTGTATGTTCAACGTTCAATCACATCAACCTTTACACACGTGCACTTTACTCAGTTATGTTACGGGTGACTTTGCTACGAAAATGTAAAGATTGTCCTACTAATGATAGATGTCAAATACCTAAGTTTATAAGTTCAAGTTACATGTTTTTATCTTATATTTTAATAAAACTCTGTCGGGCTTAGGGTGATCGATCTGCCCTCAATTCAACCTACTGATATCCAGATTTTTTTTGTCTACCATTCTCACCATTTGACCTACCATAACCCAGATTTGTTTCAAAAGAAGTTTGCTTTTGACTAGGTAGGTAGATAGAAGAAGTGCAATAAAAAAACATCATTAAATAAAAATCGTTAGTGAAATGGCAAAAAACAAAAAAAAACGAAACATGGCCTTTTTGTTGTTGTTGTGATCGTTTTACGTGGTTTTTCTTTACCTAAATTTTGTTTCCGGAAAGTAAAAGTGCTTCTATACGACTAATATACCCCCCCCTAAACGTAATTATAGCATCCAATAACCCAAGTTCTGGTAGTACCTACGTTTGTAAACCCAATCCTAATTTAATTTTATAAAAGCCTTGAACTTTTTAATTTTATAACATGTGTGAAAATTACAAATAGATGTAGAAAAGTTTGGTTGTTTTTGCTAAGTCCTGTTGGCTACCGATATTTGTAAACGCATAACGAAGGCGCGCGAATTATTGACAGCAGAGAGAGCTGAGCTGTCAGTTCATTTGTTTTTCTTTGGTAGGTTTCGTGAATTTCTTCTCGTTTCACGATTATTTTCTCACGATTTATCATTATTTTGTGACTGAATGTGCAGTTGGAAAACCCAGCTTATATTTAAGAGTATTGGAAGGATTAGTGGTAGCAGTTCACTATGGGTATCACAGGTTTGATCCCGTTTCTCGAGAAGGCTTCGAGGCGTGTGAATGTAGACGAATTCAGCGGTTGTACCGTGGCTATAGACTCTTATTGCTGGCTCCACAAAGGTGCCTTCGCATGTGCCGAAAGGCTTGTGCGAGGTGAAGAGACTGACGTGTAAGTTATTCATAATTTATTCACTTTTCCAACAACTTTGTTTTTTCATGTTTGGTCTCTCTGTCTGTACTTATACAGTATTATTTATAACAACACGATTGCTGAAAACACTCCAAATGCAGTTTAAATATTCTGTGGGAAAGGGAATTACTTAATCACACTATTTAAACACACACTATTCACACCTGGTAAATCGAGGGATTAGGAGATATTCAAGTTTGAAGTCAAACTCATTGCTGGACATTTTTTGCAAGAATGGATCTTGTATTGTCAACCAATATTTATCAGTAATGTTGTTTTCTTTTAGTGTACAAATTATAAATTCCAATGTGCAATATGTTTCAAACATCAGGATCTCAAACATGGTGCTGGTTTATACTTACACTCCATGAGATACAAATACAAATACAAATAGTTTATTTCATAAAACAATTTCTGGTTCACATCTCCACTTATTGTAAAACTTAGCCGAAAAGACCAACCAAAAGACATTTTTAAAATAAGTGGCGAGCTTCTGTTGCTGAACTAGGCAGAGCCTGTGTTTCAGCATACAGTGCCGCACCCCTCTGGTAGGAATGGCGCAATCAAATTAGGTTAGGCCTTTATAGTTTATCAAGTAAGTAAATATTTGAAACACATTCCGATATTACTTTTGTAAGAGAAAAATACAAAACACTTAACTAAACTAAAAAATAAAAACATGTATAGTGTGTTGGTCCTCTTTGTGTGTAATGTGTGAAAAGTGTGTGAGTGTATGTAAGAGGGTAGATAAGAATGCTGAAACTCATATGAAAGAAATGATTGATATCCATGCAAAGTTTTATTCTTACATAGTTTATTTTACTGAATGTGTAGTTTTCAGTGGCCTAATCATCCTTCATGAGCGATTCCATTCATCTAACTGTCAATATTCCATACTAATTTGACAGACGATAGGAAGCTTTCAGGATTTGGTGTGCGTAATATAGGGGCTGGTCGGATGTCTTCTATTAACACTGGCTTTTTTGTTCAATAGTACAATAGTGGTGTTTTAGTATCAGGCATTATTTTAACGATGTTATAGGGAATAAGGAGGAGGAAACCCAACCATTAACTAACACGAACTAAAAAGTCCCTTTTCTCCCAATAGTGAATATGTCGGTTAATGAGTTCTTGCAATAAGCCGACGATATATAAACTCACTCCTGTACCCCAGAAGGGTATGTAGAGACCAGGGACTTATGTTAAATTTTATTTTATTTAATATAGTCTAGTTATACGTAAGATCCATTTAAAACCCTCTTAATACCTCTTATATATTTGCAGCCATATAAAATACTGCCTCAAATATGTGACAATGCTGCTTTCTAAGAACATAAAGCCTATCATGGTGTTTGACGGGCGGCACCTCCCTGCCAAAGCCCTGACAGAAGCTAAAAGGCGAGAGTAAGTATCAAAGCTCTAGTTAATAAAAAAATTCTGTACTTATTTTGGAAACATGGCTTTTATGTGCAGAAATACAGTCTTGTACTAGTTTTTTGGCCCTAGGTTTTAGGTCTACATTATCAATCAATCAATATTTATTTGCAATCAAGTTTAACAGTTTGGTGTTTATTACAATTTAGTGCTTAGAACTTATTTGCCTTTTACAGACATTGCAAATTATAGGTAGGGTACACATAGGGAATGAGTAATTTCGGGGATGAAATGTATCCTATATCCTTGCCTGGAACTCAAACTATCTCCATACCAAATTTCATCTAAATCCGTTCAGCCGTTATTGCGTGATTGAGTGTTATTAAAACTATTTTTGATTACATATTTATTTATCATTTTTCACAGTATTTGTAACGTTTCATTAGTTCAATTAGGTTTTTATATACTCATTTATATTGTAACCAGGCAAGGACGTCACAAACATGAATATTCACCCTGGCTTACGCCATTTATACAAATGTACGGCAGCCCCCAGTGGGAATCGTACCGACGACCTCAATTTTGGTAGCCAAGCACCTTAACGGCTAGACCAAAGTGGCAATCAACATATTATGAAATATAATTATGAAACACATTTTTGCTTTACATTTGCGGTGCTATATAGCGCCTGTTAGCCCTATGAATAAGTTTGTACTGTATACAAAATTGATAGATTAATAAAATAAATTAATAAAATAAAATAATTAAAAAAATTTTTTTCAATTGTTGCATACCTCTGGAATTACCTGATTTCATAGGTGAGCCTTGAACTTGATATATTCCATACTAATAACACATTTTAATACCAATGGTGTTATTCATAACAACACAATTCCTCTAAACACTCCTAAAATGCAGGCTAAATAGTCTAAAAGGAAAGACAGCAGATTTAAGGAATTGTATTTAAAAAAAAACCATAGAAGTATTTTCTCCCTTCAAAATTCACAATTAAAAAACGGCACCAGTCTCTCGATTCGTCATTCTTTACCTATGAAATGAGCGCAAAATTTGCTGTAAAGTAAATGACTCCGTGATTGGTTCGTTCTATGCGCCATGCGTGACGACGTGAACGTTGATTGGGCGATAGTAAGTGACAGTGTAACTGATGATTGGTTGTATACAAAGATTTCAAACCATTGATGTAACCCGTCGAAATATCTATGTGCGTCGCAAGATTGCGGTCTGACGATGGCAGGTGCGTAGATATTTTGCCGGGTAACACTGAACTTGCTCCGATTGGTAACACAATTGACAAGCCCCGCCTGCCTTCCCGCAATTGAATGTGGGGTCATTTCTTAGCGCTAGTTAGAAATGTATGATTTTGACTGTAACTTGTTTATGCTATATAAATAAGACTGTAACACTATAAATTTCTTACAGGTCAAGAAACACATCAAAGAAAAGGGCAGCAGAGCTACTAAGTCTCGGACAGGTAAACGCAAACTGTTACTCCATTTGTTAATTTCTCATCTCGCTGTGAGTTCTGTGCTGTGCAACAGTAATCAATAATAGCTTACATATTTTACTAGTTAGGTCCCATGTTCACCCACTCCACCAGTATCACCAATCAATGTGACATCGTCGCTTTTTAGGGGCCAGGCTCCCCCTCGAAGATAACCCTTGATGCACCGATGGTAGCCATACCAAGTTTATCTCATTCATTAAGCTCTACCTGTCTCACTGTAATTCGCTGCCTAGTGCAGCCTTGGCCTGAGGCTAAGTTCTGTTATCTCAGATCTATACTTGAGTTACTGAAAGAATGTCGCGCATGTCAATGAGAGCATTCAAAAAATTTCTAGAATGTGAGCCTCGTTCACTTGTAGTTGGCTATAGTCTTGACTAAAACATTATATTGGTGAAATTTGACTGGATAATCATTGTATTTGGTCCATAAAGCAGAATTGAAATGGACTTCCCAGAACTTTTAATAACATTTTGTATCTATACTTAATACATTTATACTGGTACAAATAACACTCTAGTGTCACTTTTGCATTTTATTCGCAATTTTTATTGGATTTTTGTTTTGTCTTTGACATCAAACGTCTTAGGGCGACTGAATTATAACTAACTAAACCCCGGTTTATCTACTAATCTACTGCTAACAGTGTCCGTTGGCAAAATTGTATAGAAACTGTAGATTAACAGACTGTTCGAGAAAGCGGGTGTAACTGTACCCCAAGGTACAAGCCTAGCCTAACTTGAGGACTCCCAGCGAACGTAAAAACATTTTTGTAATACCCTCAATGTCTATTTATGAGCTATTTTTATTGTATAATTATTATTTATTTATTTTCCATGTTTAAACTTCTAATACATACGAATAAAAGCATAAAATAAATGCTAATGAACATTATGGCTCACAAGGGTCTATGGTCTATGTACTTTTAGTACATAACATGTTAATAAAAGATCAGTCTAACTAAAGTACCTATGCAAAGAAACTTAAAATATTAATGCTAAAAGCACTAAAATACGGTATTATTTACAATCAACTTATACTATCGTAGTAGTGACAACAGTAATGGTGGCAGAATTTTTAAAAAGCTACAATTTTTTATTCTACAATAATAATGTATTGTGTTTTTTTTTAATGTAAACAAATTTAATTCAGTGCAATTCATTTATTGCCTTAAATTACTCTGTAAATTAAAGGTCTCAAGTAATGATTATGCGTAAAAGTACATGTGTAATTTTACCGAGAGCGGCATGGCAATATTATAATAATTATATTATAATATAATAATTATATTATAATATTATAATAATTACTTTAGAGAGATAGATAGATAGATAGAGAACACTTATAAAAATTGAAATTACACAGATATTTCTTACTTTACTTACTTACTCCCATTTCCCAGACAGAAGAAGCCCGCTCGTACATGCGCCGGAGCGTGGACATAACGCACGCGATGGCGCTTGCGCTTATGCGCGAGCTGCGCGCGCGCAACGTCGACTGTGTGGTTGCACCGTACGAGGCCGACTCCCAGCTGGCGTTCCTCAACACGCGCAATCTCGCGCACCTGGTCATCACTGAGGACTCGGACCTCCTGCTGTTTGGCTGCACTAAGGTACGGACGACTTTTAATTTTACATTTTTGTTGCAAAATGACCCGTAACGTAACTATTTAGATCGCATGAGTGTAAAGGTGCTGTCTAGCATCGAGTTTGACGAGCGGAAAATAGGAGGTTTGATGAAATTCAAACCTGCAGCAAGTCCACGAGTAATAGACATGACACTTAGTTTTTACCTACGTAACTCAGGAAGTTCGTTTCGGACTCGCAGTATATAAGTTTGAATCAAACTTACTAGTCCGCCTGTGACAAAGTTCTTGCAATTTGGGTAAAAACTACAATTGTCATGCTTATCAATACATTTCATTACATAAACTCACGCCTGGATCCCGGTTAGGTAGGCAGAGACCAGGGTTGCCACTTGCCACGATCGTGACAGACCTCCTTCGCTTCATAAACATTCATTAGTCTTGCCCTTTGCTAATACATCCTCTGTTTGGTCGAAGTATGTCCGCCAGCCTTCCACCCACATTAGCTCGATATATTTCTTTCGTCAATCTTTCTTCTTTCATCCTCACCATATATCCAAACCAACGCAACATTCCTTTCTTAACAGAAACTCCCGTATTATATTTTTCAAATTATTGTGCACGTCTACAGTAGAGCAGAGTGCGATTGCGCGATTCAGTCTTGGAGTCTTCATCATCATCATTATCATCATCATAGAGACCTAAGTATTTATTATTTCCTTACCAGGTGCTGTTCAAGATGGACCTCGAAGGGCACGGCACACTGATAGAATCGGCCAAACTGCCCTTAGCCATGCGATGTCCAGTGGAGCGATACAGCCTGGAGAGGTAATATAGTTATTTATTTAAGTTCCTACAACTTATAATGATGGGAAAAATCGCTGGCAAAAGACGCGTGGGCCGGAGAAAGAAATCCTGGTTGAGAAACCTACGTGAGTGGACTGGAATCGCAATTGCTGCCGAGCTTTCCGCCTTGCAAGAGATAGAGACAAATCCGCGGAGCTGACTGCCAACCTTCGCTGGTCGGAGAGGCACCATAAGAAGAAGAAGAAGATTTAAGGCATGCATGCATGCGTCTGGCATGCTGAATCGCTCGCACAATCTAAAATTTGTTGTGATTGTAAAAAAAATTGTGTAAGTATGCTCTGAGGCTAGATAATAAAATGACGGTCATTCAAGACATATTTTTTTAGACACATTATCAAATGTACACAATTTAAAACAAAATTATAATGTGCGAGCGAGACAGCATGCCATACGTAACAGCTGCCTTAAACCTCATAGTCGTAGCTTAGAGGGAAACTCGCCTGCCCCGTAACTTGGCCGCCCAATCGACAATCAACTGGCCCGTACGAAGGATGAAGAGCGAATTTTCGAATTTCATTCATCATTCATTTATGAACTTCGATACGACATCATTACAGTTGCTCCAACCGTTTATTTAACTTTTGACAGCTCTATTTAGTGACGTTCTATGAAGTTACCGATTCGATTGTTTATGATAATCGATTTTAATTATGTTGAAGTTTTCACTGATTAATTGGATTGATATTTTATTTTGATATTTTTTATAGTTTGTCTGAGCGTGATGAACTAAAAACTACCGAACGGGTTCTCATATTATTTTGTTACTTATAAATCTTATAATATTGAAACTTAATTACCCGATTAATTTCCACTCTATCGGGCTAAGCATTTAGACGACTCCGAAGTGTCAAAATATGTATTATGTATTTGACAGTTCGGTGTTGGCTAAATCTGACCACTCCATACAGTGGAGGACTTACGTGGTCGCACCCCAGGTTCCGTTGGATGTGCGTGATGTCGGGCTGCGACTACTTGCCGTCGCTGCCCGGTATCGGGCTGGCGAAGGCGCGACAGTTCCTCACCGCCTCGCTCGACAACGACATCGCCAACGTATGTATACGAATACTCTTTATTGTACCAAGAAAATATTTACAAAAATACAGTACCACTATGTATCACAATGAACTCTAACTTATAAGGAACACTATGCCAAAAAGAAGAAGAAGAAGAAGAAGAAAACAGGCACTTTAGGCAGCATAGTGTAATTTTGAGGCAGCATGGAGGAGGATTCTCTTTTTAACAACCATTATGTTTACACCACATCCTGTTTTGGCGTTTTTTCACCGCCTTAGCTATTATAATTGCAACGCAGTTTTTTTTTATCTATCATCATCAGCCATTTGACGCCCAGTGCAGGACATAGGCCTTCCTCATGGTTTTTGTAACCATGAGGGGTTTTGCCATAATCGCCACGCTTGGCAGGCGGGTTGGCGTTCGCAGTATGCGGTTGGAATCTCAGGAAGACGCTGCTGCTCGTCTCCTGGTAATTGATTTCCTTAGTCGTCTTCTACTACGTCCACGGAAGGAAATCGAGTGACGCTATTCTTAATCCGGCTTAATTTGCCTAGTTTAGGGGATAGAAATCCGACACTGCTTCTGAATTTATGTTGTACAGTCTCTGTTTATTTTAAGTGTGTGTACTATTATACTTTTGTCACTGTGTCATTTTTTGTATTTGTGTTTTTTTGGGATTTTTGTGCAAATAAACATAAACATTATTATTATTATTATTTTAATTATTATAAACTATCTGGCTGGCCCGGTGAACTTCGTACCGCCTTAAAATGTGAATTTGTTTTTCAATTTTATTCTTAGCAGACTAAGTCAAAGATTCTTGAGTTATAAACGGTGTGACTAACCAGACTTGATGTAATTAACCAGACTTGGTTTTACACATACAACGTGTTGATTTGTAAAGTAACGCCCGACTCAGGGTACTTTCTACTCATCAACACGAACAACTTTTACTATCAGGTCGAAGACGAAATAGCAAAAAAAAAACAGCTGTGCCATACTAAAATTCGATACCTATTGAAAAAAATGTATTGATTTTATAGTTTAAGATTTTATAGTTGGTCCCATAGTAAAAGTTGTTCTTATTGGTGAGTAGAAAGTACACCGAGTCGAGCGTTACATTACAAATCAACACCTTGTATACAGCAATAATTTTGGGTAGTTTGAAAGACGTAGCAAAATGAACGTGCCTGACAATAGCTATCGAATACGCTAGTTTGTTTAAAAAAAACGCACTTTTCAAAAATATCTCGACAAACTCGAATGTATTAGAACCATTAGTAGCCATCCAGAGCGGTGCGTGCGCCTATACCCAAGCCGAGGCGCAGCCGAAGGTGAGGGTTGACAGTCGGAACAAGTTGCAATGACGGTCCGCACGTGTACTGAACAACTATTTTTAATACAGTTGCGAAAAAATTAAGCAATTTAATAAAGAAAATTTTTGGAAAATGGCGCCGCACCGTAAAAGAATATAAGCAGAGATTTTTTTTTCTTCACCCATTCTGGGTAGACAAAAGGAACTATGCCCATACAGCCAAGTCTTCAGTAGAATTTTTTTATTGATATGAAATGAAAATGAAATTTCATGAGATGAAATGGAATTAAACCTAACCTAACTCATTGAATCAAATCATTAAATCTGATATTGAAACAAATTAGTAGCTTCTTTTTAGAAATATATGCATGAATCATAAAAACTTCTATGAATTTTTTTTAGTAAAAACTTCGTGGTTGGTTTTTTCTTTTTAATAGACATTATTTTGACAGTTGGGAAAGAGAACGCACTAGTTCGGAAAAGGTAAAGAAAAAGCTCGAGTATGTAATAGCCCATATCCCGAACACTATACGTCGCTGCAATACGCCACTTTTTGAGCAACTGTATTAAAATAGTACATTGTTCACCGAGAGGAGAAAGTGACCGATTACGCTTTAAAACACCCGAGATCGGGAATCGCAGTTTCTCTCGAGTGATACATAGTGCTTTATACTACACCTGCTTGATAGTTTTATTTTACTTTCTACGAAAACTGAATCCTCAAACAACACACAAATTGGAAATGGCGCCAATGGCGTCTGCAATTTTCACATGTTCTTTTTTCAAATTGTTTATCCTGCCGCCGCAGGGTCGCACTGCCAGCCCGACACCATCCAACACACAGCTAGTAGCCAGTGTCATTTTGCGAACTTGGAGATAAAAACTCACTGTAAAAACTTTTTGGCTTTTGATATTTAGGTTACCGGCGCATAGTCTTACCCAAAATTAAAAAAGAAAAACCACGTAAGAAATGGATTTTCATACACTTTTCTCTCCCGCTCAGATGCGTTTTCTCCCCGCATATTTGTTCGATACGCAATGACGTACTTTCTACCGTAAATTTGATAAAGTATCAAGGTACTTTCCAAGCAGGTGTAGTATAAAAGTATTTTTCCATTCCAGGCCTTAAAAAAGCTGCCCTCGTTCTTCAACAAAGCGAACCTGACCGTGACGGATGAGTACAGGGAGAACTTCCTGAAAGCCGAAGCGACTTTCAAGCATCAGTACGTGTATGACACGATACAGCGACAGATGCTCCGACTGACTGAGCCCGACGATGACGGTAAGAGAGGTTCCACAGGGGACTTCGTGCGACGTTTTTTAAAGGGACATCTAACCGTGATTCAGAAACATATGGCGCTGTTTTGGAAAAAAAAGGCGCTTCTAGAATTTTTTTTTCTCACTCAAATTTACTTCTATTAAGCATAGACAACAATATTAGGACGAAAAGTAGTAAAATCGAAATAAAAAAAAAAACCGGGCAAGTGCGAGTCGGACTCGCGCACGAAGGGTTTCGTACCATTATCTATACAATATTTTAATATTTCAAGCGAACTGTTGCCGTTATTAATGTCGAGCAAAAAACGGCAAAAAAATCACGTTTGTTGTATAGGAGCCTCCCTTAAATATTTATTTTATTCTGTTTTTAGTACCTGTTGTTATAGCATCAACAGAAATTCTGTAATTAATTTAAGTGTCTAACTATCACGGTTCATGAGATACAGCCTGGTGACAGACGGACGGACCGACAGTAGTAATAGAGTCCCTTACCCTTTGGGTACGGAACCCTAAAAGCTATGGTTTCAGCGTCGGTCGGCGTCGGCAATTTAAATTTTTCTTTCTCTTGTTTACGCATAAAGGACGATAGACTCTTGAACATTTAGCATAAAAGAAAACATTTTTTGACCTTGCGGAACTTCCTACAACTTTCGAACTTACGAACCAACGGTCGAAGACCACGAATAATTACCATTATTGTTAAATAATTAATAATACTGTTTATCATAATGAAAAGAACGTTCCTTAAAAATATTGCCAACAATTTCCATATCATGCTGTAGTTATATCTGAGATTTTCGCACTTAGCCTCATAGTTGGGCCATTGTAAGTTGCACGCGCTGAGATATGTAAATACCTCAGAAACTAGGGTTTCCTCACGATGTAAAACTTCACAAATGCACGTAACTTACAAAACAAAGTCATTGGTGTATGCAGGGACTCTAACGAAATAGAGGCGTAAGGTTGCTATCGAGTCTCGCTGGCAGATTCTAAAATTTAATGATTCTATAAGAATGTGTATACTTTACCTAGATTTTGATAAAAAAATATTCCCAAAAAATTACTGCCTTACATACATTACATACATTTACATTTACATACAGGCACTTTCCACGATCCTGACAGATCACTTTCGCTTCCTCAACATTCATTAGTCGTTGCATGCACGCACGCCGGTTTCGGGTACTTTTTATCTTGCCCTTTGCTAATACATCCACTATTTGGTCGAAGTATGTCCGCCTGGGACGTCTCTTAGCGGCCCTTCCACCCACATTAGCTCAATTTGTTACTGCCTTATTAATTAATTTCAATGACTCATTTTATTTTTTAGTTCTTCCTAGGCCACATCCACAAACTAGGATACCCTGTGCTATGGTAACCAGGCAAGGATGTCACAGACACGAAAAGAAATCTAACGTCAATTGATTGCAGACACGGAGAAGGCTCTCTGCTCGAATGCCGGTGAGCTTTTGCCTCCAGATGTGGCTTTCCAGCTCGCGCTTGGCAACTTGGACCCTTTCACGATGAAGCCGGTGGATGACTGGGATCCGGATCGCAGGAGTAACCAGGTAAGTTCTTTAACTTTCATCCTGCCTGACTGGATGATGGTCCAAATAAACATTGTATTGTCTTAGTTCAGATTGTCAAGTGAATATGAATGCTCTCAGCCAAAAGGCCAAAGTCGTTGGCGCACAGGAACTAATTCCTACCCCACCTTGCGAGAGGTCCTAACTTCGATTCCGGAATGTGCCAACTACTTTATTTTCTAAGTTACGTGCATTTGTAGAAGCAATACCATTCGTCGTGAAGGAAAACATCGTGAGGAAATCTGAGTGTCTGAGCTGTTCACATATCTTGAAATCGCTTATACACGCTGGGTGTGCCCTGCAGTAATTCGTATATAGGCAGGTTAAGCAAAAAAATGTGTAATTGCAATGCCTGCGAAAAATTCTTATAATACAATGAAACCATTCAATAATGTAATTGCTGGGTTGGAGCCGTACCGTAACGGTGCCGCTATAATGTGCTACGACCTTAAAACACCACAAATTCCAGCGGAGCACCATAAAAACCGACGGCTGGAAGGACAAAGGCGTGGCGCCCCATCCCAGCATATGGAGCCCTGACTACAAGCAATACTTGACCGACGACCGGCCGTGGCAGAAAAAGCCAAGGCCGAAGGCCGAGCTGATCATAGCGCCGCCGAAAACGAGAGCGGTGAAGAAAGTGGTCAATCTAGTCAGTAGATACGTCGCGGAGACGCAGGACGAAAGGTGAGGCTGTTTGTTAACTTGTGACTGTGCTGAGGCCGAAAGCCGAGTCGAGAATAGCGCGACTGAAAACGAGGATATTGAAGAAAGTAGTCGAGCTAGTCAGTAGATCAGATACGTCCCGGAGGGTAGATACGTCCCGGAAACGCAGGATGAAAGGTCAGATTAGAACTTTTTTTTGTACATAGAAATAAAATACATAAAAGCCTTACATACTAAGTTTCATGTCTTTGCTTTTTAACTCTGAGACTGTGCCGTGGCGTACCCAGAGGCCGAAAGCCGAGCCGATCTTAGCGCCGCCGAAGACGAGAGCAGTGGAGAAAGTGGTCAACCTAGTCAGTAGATACGTCCCAGAGACACAGGACGAATGTTTTTAGATTAGATTAGAACCGATTAATGTGCACACCGGAACAAAAAATACATTTAAAGCTTTACATATTATCTTAGCTTCATATCTTTGTTTTTGCACTTTGAGACTGTGCCGAGGCCGAAAGCCGAGGCGATAGTAGCGTCGCCAAAGACGAGGGCGGTGAAAATAGTGGTCAACCTAGTCCTGGAAGAGCAGGACGAAAGGTGAGACGGTTTCTGAACTTAGAGCCAGTGGCAAAATAATATGTATTAATAATATTTTTATTTTATTTATTGGGTTTTAGGAAAACATCGACTAAAGGTAACATGATGCAAGGTACATTGTACATTATAGTACTGAGAGTCATTAAAAGGTTCAATTAAATATGCCATTAAGTGCTTACAACCTACATGTCTATATATCCAGCCCACTGTTTAGCATAGGTCTCTTCCCGTCACTCCGAACCCCAGATCGCAGTCCTTTGCCAATGTCTGCGATCTCTCGGAACGTCTAGTCCCTTGCCGACTCCCAGTCCCTTGCCAATATTAAGTCCTTTGGCAATCCCCAATACCTTGGTAACCCACAGTACCTTGCCAATCTCCAGTTAGTCCTTGCCAATCCACAGCCCTCAAGCCACATTGCCAAGATTTATTTACCTTGTATCCTTTGCTCTTTTCAGTTTAACAATAGAAAGTCTCAGCAACATGTATTGCGTGGAGCCGGCGATGAAGAAACAGAAAATGGAATCTTACACGCAAGATTCCCAGCAAGAAATCGACAGTCACGACAGAGGTATGCTCGGAGACAACTTAGAAACAGATTTGACGCAAAAGATTAAAGAAAAATCACCGACGCAAAAGATTAAAGAAAAATCACCCATATTGGAGAACAAAGAGAGGTCGTTTTTGAAGTGCGTGAAAAATGGTAATATAGCTGCGCTGAAGAGGCTCAGTAGGTTTCCGAGAACGGTTCTAGATGATAATGTTGTCGAAAGTAAATTCTTCAGTCAACCTTCGAAAGAGGAGACTATAACCGTAGAAGAATCTCCAAAGAAAAACAAGTTAGAAATAGACAGTCAATGCACAGAAATACCTGACTCACAACAAATAGAGACCAAATATTCCCTTAAAAGCGAACACATACTTAGAAATCCTTTCAAAATCACACCCGACAGAAGTAATCACACTGCGAAAACAGAAATCGATACGGAATGTACAGAACTAACCGACCTTCAAAAGTTCGCTTTCACCTCAAAGAAACACAACGAACAGTATAAAAATCCACTCAAAGTAACTCCCAAAGAACAATCGACAGAAACCGACATAGACAGTCAATGTATAGAAATACCGGACTCCCAAGAGGCACTGTCTAGTTCTCAGAAAGAGAATTCACCACGGAACAGTCCGGTGAAATGTCCAAGGTCATCAGAAAGTCCTATACTCAAGCCCAGTCCAAGAAGTAAGAACCCTTTTAGGGCCAGACCGTTGGTAGAACTGACGTCGTCGGTGGATTTAACTCTGAGCGACGTTTCTGTCGTGGAGAACACTTATCCCTTGGAGAGGCTGGTTACACCGGTCGATAGTCAGGTTAGTACCTTTTATATATATTTTTAATCGTTTATGAGACATTTTAAACGATTAAGAAAAGGTAAAGTGTGTTATTAAAAAAATGCGTCATATTGCATAGTTATGCCGTTGTTACAAATATACTATATAGCCTCAGTTTATATACTTACCTAACATAATAATAATACTCACCGGTCCTGACTTTGAAAATAGCAATAGAAATCTATTGTGATTTTCAAGGTCAGGACTTAGGACTTCTGTGTGCGTATTTAAAAAAATTACCTCGTTAGTCCTGACCTTGAAAACAATGGTTTTCAATTTTGATGCGTGCGTGTATTTTTTTTTTCAAAAATGACTCGTTGGAGTTTTCGCAAAGACCGCCATTTTTCTAAAAAAATAAAACACCATTGCATATTGGAATTGAATTGTAACACTACAATTTTGTCGACAAAAATTCAAAACACCGATTGAATTTTTTCAATTTGTTTTTCATTTCTGCTCATGTAGGATCTAGGATAATAATAATGATTAAAACTAAAGGCTGCGACATTGATAAGGCGCGTAAATAATGAAATGATTTGAACCCTGATTTAAAAAAATATACAAATGTGAGACAAAACTCATAGAACAAAAGTTGTTGTAAAACACAAACTCTAACGGTCTTATTTTTAAAAAAAGAAGATATCTTAAAACACTCCCCAGAGGCAGTTTAAATAGTCTATAGTAAAGGGAAAGACGTAACCTCAGCTATATTTAAAATAAAAATAAAAACACTTCATATTTATAGAAGAAGAAATACATTTATTTATCGCCACACAGACATTATACAAGGTATAGGAAAACGGAAAAAACGGACAAGGCAAAACACTAGACAAAAAATAAAAAATTACAACAAAGGGACACAGGCAGTGGCGGATTTACAAATTTGCCGCTAGTAGGCTATTCAATTTTTGTCGCTCCTACTGACCTTTGAAATTCAATACCTACACTACGCTAGTTTAGTTCACAATCATATTTATTCTGAAATTGCAACTTTATGATTTGTGTTCTAACGTCCGCATTACGTCAGCTTTTTTCGTCAAGTTGTGTCAGTTTCTAGATTATTTTTGCAACCCACGATTTAGTGAAGAGTATACTGTTGACCTAAAAATAGCAGCATGTAAGGTGGGGACTCCACTCCAGGACTCCAAAGTTGGAGAAAAAACCCCCCATCTGGCAACACTGTAACCGAGGTGACTTTTCATTTGTTTTTCTTTTTAAAGTAATACGGGACGGGACTTCCTCGCTTGTATCGCCGCTCTATATGTATCTCTCTCGCTCTCGAACTCAACGCGCTCGTGCGTGGCTCGTGCTGTCAATTCGTCCAGACACTTGGCGAACGGTCATGTCATACGTTCCCGCGCCGCAACCCAAAAACGACTACGCAAATACACACGTATCTAGTAGAAAATAAATATTTAAATGTTGAAACATATAAGCAGCCTATATACGTCCCACTGTAGGACACAGGCCTTCTCTCAGAGAGAGAAACATGTTACACGTTAAATATAATTTTTATAGTTTAAATGGGTAGTCCCATTTAATTGAAAAAGTGGGTAAAATTATAACGAATTACGAAATTTAAATTGTAATTAATATTGAAACTAAGTTGAAAATAAATACCTATATTTAACAGTGCGTTTAGTAATCTTTTATTTTATTATACGGATTACGGACGTAAGAGTTTTCAGTATACTGTGCATTACTAAAATATTTAAAAAAATTAATTTGTGTAAGATAAAAAAAATTGGGCCAAATTTGCCACCCTAGGCTCCAGCCTACTCAGCCTACTGGTAAATCTGCCACTGGACACAGGGGCTATGTACAAAGGGTCTATGTCCATGCGGCGGTAAAACGGTCTCCGGCTCAGTATTTGCTGCACGTTTATTACCCACAGCACTGACTTTCTGCCAGGGCCTGGCCTAGTGACTCACGGAACAAACCATCGAGACAGACAACAGTGTCACAGAAGCATAACAGTGTACAATCCTCCTAAATCGATCATTGGTAAAAATGAATTAAGTGCTTGAACTAGGTTAAAAATAACGTGTGTCCCAAACTACACTGCCTCCAAGGAGTGTTTTAGAGGAATAATGTTTTGATAAATAACACCGTAACTGTTTATTTAGTAATTGCGCATTCTAAAAACAATGTTGAAGAATGTAGCGCCATCTATCGACGTTCCGGAAGATCTCTCTGCGCCCTCAACGGAATAATTAATTTTTGACGTTAAAAGAATTCATTCGAAAATCCTAACCGATGTAGACGTTGCACATCTGATATTTTACGATTAAAATAGTACATTGTTCACCGAGAGGAGAAAGTGACCGATTACCGTCGAGGGTGTCGTTTGAAGGGCTTTAAAATAAACATAAACATAAACATTTACATACAGGCACATACATTGGTTCTGGCCCCACACTAGGATACCCTGTGTCGTGGGAACCAGAAACAACGACATCACGAACATTTAAACATCCAAGACCTGGGGATTTTTTTTTTTGTTTCCAGCCGGGATTCGAACCCGGGACCTCTCGCATGGTATGCAGATGCACTACCACTGCGCCACGAGGTCGTCTAAAAACACCCGAGATCGGGAATCGCAGTTTCTCTCTAGTGATACATAGTGCTTTATACTACACCTGCTTGATACTTTTATTTTACTTTCTACGAAAACTGAATCCTCAAACAACACACAAATTGGAAATGGCGCCAATGGCGTCTGCAATTTTCACATGTTCTTTTTTCAAATTGTTTATCCTGCCGCCGCAGGGTCGCACTGCCAGCCCGACACCATCCAACACACAGCTAGTGGCCAGTGTCATTTTACGAACTTGGAGATAAAAACTCACTGTAAAAACTTTTTGGCTTTTGATATTTAGGTTACCGGCGCATAGTCTTACCCAAAATTAAAAAAGAAAAACCACGTAAGAAATGGATTTTCATACAATTTTCTCTCCCGCTCAGATGCGTTTTCTCCCCGCATATTTGTTCGATATGCAATGACGTACTTTCTACCGTAAATTTGATAAAGTATCAAGGTACTTTCCAAGCAGGTGTAGTATAAAAAATATTTTTGCTCTCTAAAGCAATCACAACATTCATTTTCGTCGTGTACGCATTATTTACACCGAGAAACCCAGAGAACTGATAAAGGCCACACAAGAAAAAGACTAGACGTGACCTGCCTGGCGAACAAACATAGTATCTCCACTCCTCTTTCCAGACCTCATTCGGATCAGTGACCCAACCGGAGGAACCTGCCTGGCTCAACAATCAGACTTACAAGCCTAAGCCAATCTCGAGCAGCCAACCTCAACCGCTAAAGAACGGACTGAAGAAATCCACCTGCAAAGTGCCCGGCTTGAAAAGGACCGCCTCGTTGCCCAGCAACCAGCCCACGCTGCTTAGCAAATTCGGCTTCCAGAAAAGGTTTGTAGCCTCAAAGAAGGGGCTCGCTTTTTACAACCACCGCTTAAGGTTCGTCTCCCATGCTGTCTTGCTCGCACAATGTACAATTAGGTACAAACAAAGGGATACCGCCGTTTAGCCAAAGTATTTTTCGCCAAATTTTACTTCCCAATAAACTTATGGCATCAGTTTCATTTCCCAAATGAAACGTTAGCAAGTTTTCATTTCGCATTTTATTCATTTGGTCAAATTATCATTTCGCATAATTTTACTGCGTCAAGTTTTATTAAGACAAATTTGAGAAAAGTGGGTTAGGTTAGGTTAGAACTGCGACCCCCACAGACACGAACTGTTACCAGAAAAGTGAGTTAGGTTAGAACTGCGACCCCCACAGACATAAAATGAATTTTGACAAAGTATTTATTTGGTAAACAATAACTTGCCATAATAACTTTTGCTAACTGTTTATTTGCTTTAAGTTGTTTTGAGAAATGTTTTTTTTGCCAAGTGATAATTTGCGGAAAATAGTTTGGGAAGTAATACTTTGGGAAACGATTTTTGGCAATACATTAGTAAACCACAAACAAAACATATTTTACGTATACTTTTGATAAATGTTAGATAATAAAATTACGAAATACATTATTGTTTTCCTATAAATATGTCTTGAATGTCCGTTATTTTCAGACTACATTTATCAAAAGTATAGTAATTTTATTATAATAAATAAAAATGTTACAATGTTCGAGCGAGACGGCGTTACGAGGGCAACGTTAAGGGGTTCCCTCAAGCGTCAATTCCCGTACGAAAGTAGTTTTTACCAATATATTTATACACAAATCGAGGTTTGGTCGTGGAAAGTTTGTATGAAAAGGCTCTGTTATTATTTATTAATTTCTTCTCAAATTTTATTCTATTCAAAGCACGATCAAACATCGATTTGTGTCCTTAACATATTAGTAAAGTTTCATTGCGATGACAGATTGTAAATGAAAACTAAACTACGTTCAGTCATTACGAACTACTTTTACTAAGCCGAAACGGCTGAACGGATTTAAACGAAATCTGGCATATCTATAGGAATACGGACAGGTTCTACTTTGTAAAATAAACAACTCGATTCACTGAATAAATTTCACTTTAAACACTTGAAACATATCTACAATTTAACTTTTTAGCCAGACATAAATTCTTAAATCGGGCAGAGCTTCCGCCCGACCACATAGAGCTTCGGAACGAAAATCATCCGATCATCGGAATCATCAATCCGTCAATCATCAGGCGGTCTACTCACACTTCCTCAAGGGGAACTGGAGGGTTGAGGTCAGAGCGTAGCCCTCTTCCCGAGGGATCTACCGCTGTCCGCAGCTACGGACAGGTCACTGGGTGGTCTTCCAGCCGGTGGTCTTCTTCAATCTGTTGGCCGTAGACTACGCCAATCTACGAGCCCTCTTTTTAGGGTCCGTACCAGAAGGGTGCCAAACGGGACCCTATTACTAAGACTTCACTGTCCGTCTGTCCGTCTGTCTGTCTGGCTGTCTGGCTGTCTGGCTGACTGTCACCAGGTTGTATTTCATGAACCGTGATGGCTAGGCAGTTGAAGTTCTTACATATGATGTATTTCTGTTGCCGCTATAACAACAAATACAAAAAACAGAATAAAGTTAATATTTAAGGAGGGCCCCCATACAACAAACGTAATCTTTTTGCCGTTTTTTTGCTCGATATTAATAACAGCAACAGGTGGATGCTTGAAATATATTCAAATGTTGTATAGATAAAATGGTACGGAACCCCTTCGTGCGCGAGTCCGAATCGCACTTGGCCGGTTTTTTTTTGTAGTCCGTAAGCGCGCGCATGGCATTGGTTGTCCGATCCAAAACAAATCCGTTCAACTCCTGAACTGCCCTCGCGGAACGCAACGTATAGGTGGCCCATACTAAGTTGGACACAGATCTGTGTCGCGGCAGACGAGTGGTTAAGGGGACCCAGTGGGCTAACTAGCGCCACCAATGAAAAAAAAAATCGTATCTTCTTTTACAGATCGTATTCGCAAAAAGTAAAAATAACATAAACATTTTCATACAGGCACATACATTCCTTTTAGCCCCACACTAGGATACCCTGTGTCGTGGGTACCAGAAACAACGACATCGCAAACATGTAAACATCCAAGACCTGGGGGTTTTTTTTGTCCCCAGCCGGGATTCGAACCCGGGACCTCTCGCATGGTATGCAGATGCACCACCGCTGCGCCACGAGGTCGTCAATGTCTGTACAATCTCAATCATGTTAACAGTGATTTTTAGTACCCACGACAAAGAACTTAGGATCACGAACCTGAGACTAGATAGCATTTAAGCCAAAAACGGCCGTTTTTGGCTTAAATGCTATCTAGTCCTAGGTTTTTCCCTTTAAAAATCCTTAAGGGTCCTAAAAATCCCTATTACCATGATTGAGAGATTGTACAGACACTGTCTGCAAATTAGATCTCTAAAAAAAGATTTGATATTTCTTCCTCGGCGGCGCTTGTTTCCCCTGGAGCTCCTATAAGATTCTACTCGAATGGCTACTTTTAAAATAGATAAATATTCTGAATGATTACAAATAAATCTCATAAATCACCGGCTATTTTAAAATCATGTTTAATCGTAAATTAAAATAACACATTTGGCGCAAAAAAAAAAACCAGAAATCACGACACTTGTCAATAAGAATAACTTTGGAGAAAACTTCGGAATCGCGAAATGGCGATCTGTAACTTCAGAATACTCAAAAATATATAACTAAAAAAAATATCAACTGTTGATAAATTAATATCAGCAAGTGAAAACTCCGCATTGATCTGCCAGATTTCGTCTAAATCAGTTCAGCCGTATATGCGGCAGATAACGTGACAGATATGCAACTATCTAAACAAACGTTCACATTGTGTAACTAATTTAACCCCCAGTTTCTCGTACACTAGCAGGCTGTTAATCTGCTGTTAACAGCTGTCAGTGGTTTTTATTTTATGCACTTTGGTCAATTGACAGCTGTTAACAGTAGATTAACAGCGTGTTAGTGTACGAGAAACTGGGGTTAAGTGACATATTTTCGGACCAAAGTGAAAAAATACATTTTATTTTTTTGTTCCAGGCCGGTTATGAAGAAATGAGAGCTGCGGTCTTCCCTTAGATATAACAAAGACTGAAATAGTGCATTTCTAGCAACAATTTCCTTGTTGTCATGACATTTTAAAGTTGCATTTTTGTTGATCGATTATGTTGACCTTTCTTTTATAAGTAAAAGTGTTATATGTTTAAGATCCACACAGCAATATAAGACTACCACATATATGCTCTGAGGGAAAATTCGCCGCCGAAAAGACCATAGTGGTATATTTATGAGATAAGTTTTCACTCCACGTCCGCAAGAGTGAATTAGCTTGTACTTACCAACTTAGGGCGCTTATACACGGGCGGCACGTGTGCCAACTGCACTGCAGCCGTCGACACTCGCCGACGGCGGCCGTCGACACTCGCTGACGGCGTCCGTCGACGTGCTGACGCGGTTATTCGACGCCGACATGCCGACGGCTGCAATTGGCGCATGTGCCGCCCGTGTGTAAGCACCCTTAACCATAGACCTCTATGATCGTTATGCTCAATTCGCTCAGTTCAATTCGATATTATTTCTATTTTTAATACTTTACTGCACCATTGTACACTAAAACAGTCTTATTCGTAACAGGAATTTCTCTCATAAACCAGCTTTAACTCCGGTCCAAAGAGTGTTTTAGTGGGATAGACTTTTTTTTTTTTTAAATAAGACTGTTTCATTGTAGAATAGTGCAAGTAAAGTTCTGGGCGTGCATTGGTAAATTAATGTCCATAAAAAAGTCTGGCCAGTTTCGTGGGGCCCAGCGAGACACGAAATATTCGGAAATGTTCGAAACGTGCTTGATTTTCCGTTGTAAATAGTGATTTTTAGGACCCACGACTGAGAACTCAGGTTCAGGCCTCAGGGCCGAAAACATAGGACTAGAAAGCTTTCCGCTGGAAATTGCCGTTTGCAGCATAAATGCTATCTAGTCCCAAGTGCTCGATAATATATATATATATAAGCAATTAAGCAGCCTATATACGTCCCACTGTAAGGCACAGGCCTTCTCTCAGAGTATGGGCGATTCCCATACAAATGATTTTTTCCAAATTTGTTAGAATTTTATTTGCGCTAATTTATATGTTCTTGAAAAAAAACAGTTAATTGTATGAGAATCGTCCCACCTTAATCACCACGCGTGCCCACCGCGGATTGGCTCAGACACTACTTATGTTTATTACATAACTATTACATGACTTCACAAATGTACATAACTTAGAAAACAAAGTCAGGTACATACACGCACTGAGAATCGAACCTGGGTCTCTCGCTTTCGAGTCCAATGTTCTACCCACTAGGCTACCACCGCTAGTTGATAAGATAAGAATATTCTTTATTATACAGGAGTGGCCTTGAACCTGGGTTCTTGTTCGTGTGCCCTAAAAAATAGAAATACATTTCTTGCAAAAACAATCTGTAAAAGAGGATATGATAGTTTTTCTCATAAATGTAAGCAACCAACGTACCTCTGACTTAATTACGATATTATGTATTGCTGTACTTAAGTCAACTAGGTTTATACTACCGAGCTTTCTCGCACTACTGACGTCATTTGGCGTTGTGAATTGGAGTCTACAGGGTGACTCCGAAATCGTTCGATGTTTTTTTAAACGATAATTTTAGAATTATGGTTAATTACGGTTAGCCACGATGGAGAAACGAAACAAAACATGGCGCGTCAAAAAAAATTTTCTTTTCACAGTAAAGTTCCGATGATCGATCGAAAATTTATACTATAATTTATCGCAACAAATATTGAATTGGATTGAAAAAAAAAATCACTAATATGTAGGGACAAATATGTCACTATAAAAATAATGGCTCTAACAATATTTTGACAACATAATAACAACAATTTCAGTGCGAAGTAGCACAATAGTGCTACTTCGCACTGAAATTGTTGTTACGCTTCAATAATTTTTCCAAAATTTTTGAAAAAGTAATTAACAATAGACTAAAAAAATTTCTTTTCACACATAACATACTTTCTGACAGTCAATTTGGATTTCGTTCAAATATTTCCACAGAGGATGCCGTATTGGCGTTAAACAATTACTTAGTTAATAACATCGATAAAGGTAGTAAATGCATCGGAATATTTTTAGATCTGGCAAAGGCATTCGACACTGTCTCGATCCCGCTCCTTCTCTCTAAATTAGAAGCAATAGGCGTAAGGGGAGTTGCTCATAGGTTGCTTACTTCTTATCTTAGTGACAGAACCCAACTAGTATCTTTAGGAGAAGAGGGGGCTGTGAGCGATAAGGCTGTTGTGAAATTCGGAGTGCCACAGGGGAGCGTAATGGGTCCGACCCTTTTCTTAATATACGTAAATAACTTATGTAACATGGAGCTGAAAAAATGTAAAGTTGTCACTTACGCTGATGATACAGTTCTTGCATTTCATGGTGAAACGTGGGATGAGGTTAAAATGACGGCTGAAAGTGGCCTCCAACAGGTACTTAACTACCTGAAATTAAATCTACTTTCTTTAAATGTAAAAAAAACTAAATTTATAACTTTTTCTTCAACTGCAGCATCTCAACCAAAGTCAAACAACCTTGAACTCATTGCTCATAGCCACCACTGCAATGAAAATCAAGGGTGCTCATGTCCAAAATTAGATAAAGTTGCTGAGATTAAATATTTAGGTATAATAATTGACCAGTACTTAAGTTGGAAAACACAAATTAATTTATTATCCGATAGACTTAGAAAAACTATTCATATATTTTGTAAAATAAGACATATTGGCGATGTACATTTCGTATTATCAGTGTATAAGGCCCTTTGCGAATCCCTACTTCGATATTGTAATATTATATGGGGTGGCGTCCCAAAAACTACCTTGTTAACGCTTGAGAGAACTCAGCGTTTACTACTAAAAAGAGTTACACTTACAGTTACGCACGTTACGGGTCGAACTCAGTAGGCCACTAATAAATCTAAGAACATCCTTTTAAATCACCTGTTATTTTTAGGCTCACTCTGTAACTTACTTAGTAAGAAGCAAATAAATGAATAAAGTATTATTATTAATAAAATAAATACCCTGTATTGGTGAGTAGAATAATCTAAATCCTGACGGACCATTCTGTAACATTCTGTATAAAGCAGTACGCTCTCGGTTCGACAATGACGTCAATCATGCGGACAAGTTCGCCAGTGTAAATGCAGCAAATCGTACCCTTAAGGGAAAATATGTATTGAATTATTGTGATACTATTGAAAGATTGAATATATTGCATTTTTGTTTGTGTAAATATCCAGGGTTTTATTTTTTGTTTTCGCATGGGCGTCATCTGACTTATAATAGTAACTTCCACACAACACAATCACGTGACCTGGGGCGCTACTAGGTACTTACCTTCTCGTAGAGATTTTACAAAAGTGTTAGAGATTTTACAAAGGAAAAACTACCATAGGAATCCTGCTTTGTAGAACACGATTCCCTTAAAACACTGCATGTTTTGAAGGAATCGTGTTCTTATAAATAATATCGTTGGTATTTTAGAATTTAGATACAAATGGCCTCAGTCTGGGTGTATTTGCATGTTTGTGATCTACTTGCCTTGTTACCATAGCACAGGGTATCCTAGTTTGGGACCAGGACCCAGGACAAGTGATTTTGTTGTGTGGAAGTTATTTTTTATAATTATTTTACTTTATATGGACAATTTTTCTGTTACTGGGTCCTTCCAGTTACAACGTTTCTTACTTAATCTTTACCTAAAAACTATATCTCATTTATTTATTACCCTCCGGACGACTTTGTCTACTTCCTAACTTGACCACTTCCAAAGTTCTCCACTTCCTAACTTGACCACTTCCAAAAGTAGTCAATTTCCTAAATCGTCACTTCCTAACTTGACCACTTCCTAACTTGACCACTTCTTAGTTTGTCTTCATCCTAACTTAGAGTATAATAGAATAGAAATAATAAATAAATTAATCATTTCGGTAGGTTCAAGCAATTTATTTCAACTTCAAACAAACGTATCAACAGGAAATTTCGTTCAAACGGTCGAAAGCGTTCGCTAATTTAATTTCACCCGCGATTTAATGTAATATGTAAATGATGTTATCTCGCCCCTTTTGGGATCTGGCTAACACATTGTGAATAAATGAAAGAATTTAAATAGTATTTACCTACCTACTCTTATAACTTTCGGAACATTTTGAATTTTGAAATGTTTGTGATGCTACATATAAAAAAAACCATAGAATTGATTCTTCCTACAAAAAAATGATCTCATAAACGGCCCCTGCCCTCTCGATTAGTCTATACCAATGAAATGAGCGCAAGATGTGCTGTAGAGTAAAGTACTCTGTGATTGGTTTATTCTGTGCGCCATGCGTGACGAAGTGAACGTTGATTGGGCGATAGTAAGTGACAGCGTACCTTATTGGTTTTATACAAAAACGTCAAACCATTGATTTCTTGATGTATAACCCGTCGAAATATCTAGGTACCTCGCAAGATGACAGTCTTACGGTGGCAGGTGCATAGATATTTTGCCGGGTAATATTGAACTCGCAACGATTGGTAACACAATTGACAAGCCCCGTCGGCCTTCCCACGGTTGAACGTGGGGTAATTTTTTAGCGTGAGCGATGTCTAATCAAAGTTTTTAACTATCACTGTTGTGATGTCCTTGTCTGGTTACCATAGCACTGGGTATCCCAGTTTGGGAACCAGGGGGCGAGTCTCTAAAATGCATAGTTGTACAATAGAGTGATATTAGTGCGGTAATAGTCTAGTCTGTTTTTTAATTCGATGCAAAAAAGAGGCAGTGTTACCATTATAACATATATCTCTATAAAATATATCATTATAAAATATATTTCTGCTGAAATAAGCTCGCCATGTACACTTTTAAATTTTTCTGTAAATGTGTTTTATTTATGTGTGCAATAAAGTATATCGTTATACTCGGTAGATTTTTGTTTAACTGTAAAAAAGTAGACTTGTGTGACCAAAAACCTTATTGTATCAGAGCTATTAATATTTAGTTACTCATATAAGAAAAGTATTTAAAGTATTTAAAAGAATACTAACGTAACTGCCACAATTTTTACTTGGAAGTAAAATGAGATTATTGGTTTTTTACGTATTGGCAACACTTGGATGTTGATAACCTTGGGTTTGAGGTTAGACACATTCATGAAGACACCTAATTTATTTTCAAACATTCCGTTTTTTTCTTAGTTCTGCGAATGTTGTTTCCCGTGTTCTCTTGTGATTTCGACAATTTTGGTAAGTTTTTCGAGTCCACATGAGTAGATGCAACATGTGAAAGAGATTTCTATTGTACATAAAAGATCTTTTTACTTTTGTTTTGATAACTAGAGTTCTTTTATTGGCATAGATTTCATTGGAACCTTAGTTTTATGACCGTCACGGACGACGGCGTTAATATAATTATGCGTTATTTTTTCCACACAATGCAACAACAACATGCAACCCGCGTCCACATACAACTGCGGTCGGATTTAGAATAGAAGAAGACATCGCGCGATGTATTATTATTTATAGCCGTTGTCTATCACGACCTTTAAAAAATAAACTTGTATTGATGTCCACGTAGGTAAGTAGGTACCTACGTCAACAAATGTAATTAGTTGTGATGGTGTACGACGCCGGCACATGTCAAAGTGACAGTATTTTTTTTTGCATCGAATTAAAAAACATTATCGCGTTCCTACGGTGCCCGCGCAATTTAACTCGGTGCCTTGCGCGATTCGATCTTTTTCGCGAGATATGCCTATTCAATTTGTGCGGGTTATACTTACCATTGGAATGACATTGTACTTCTATTAGTAAGTAGACTACCAAATAGAGGCAAATAATAGCTATTGTCCTGCTTACATTATTTTATTACTCTAGGGCCAGGACAAGTTATTGTATTTTATGGATGTTGTTACTATTATTAATCTATAATTTTCTTCGTTGCGGTTAAGTTGCTGTTGCTGTTGTTTAACTGTTCAATGTCAATCGTAAAATGCGCTTTAGAATTAAACGTAGGATTGTAGGTACTGCTGTATTGCTACCGACTCAGGTAACCTGATTAAGATAAGATACACCACCGCAATATAAAACCGTCCCCCTAGCCGACGTGAAGCGAAGGTTTCATTCCGTAATTATGAATACCTATCAGATTATTAAAACAAAGGCTTGGACACAAACAAAAGTACTTACACGGAAGTAATGCTCCAGAACTTTTATTATTGCCTTAGATTATCCAACTTATACAGGCTTTGGTTTTCGTAGATGACGTCTGGGCTGAGTTTCATAAGAAAGAAATTTACATAGCCACAAAAGCACACAAGAAATAACAGAATCTATAAAACTACAATTCGCAGTTTATTATGACAGTTCGAGCTACATTGCGTAGCAGTCTTCCTACTTTTTAATCTGTGGTTTAATCAACTTTGCAGTGTACGTCGAGTTGTCATAGTAATCCATGACTTTTAGCTTTATGAAACAGGCCCCGGAAGCGTGCAACACATTTCACAGTATTCTTAATTTATTTGTAAACCGGGTTCGCGGCTCGCTGGACCGACGATCGGAGGTAGTTTAGCGGCTATTTATACCTATACACAACACCGATGCAACGAAATATATAGATACTAGCTGACCCGGCAAACGTTGTTCTGCCATATTAATTTTATTAGCCTACGACCTATCCTCAGATCTACCAAGTATAGGTACACAAAAAATTTATTTCATGGAAATCGGTGAAGTCGTTTCGGAGGAGTTCGCAAAACACGATGACAATCACACGAGATTTTTATATATTTTTGTATAAAAACATCATTAGGTGTTTGCACAGTCGGACAGGCCGAGAGGCCGACCGCCAACACGTAGCTGTGATTTTAGAAAGAATTGAACAGGGCATTTTTAAATCAAATTTATGTATGGGAAGCACAGACGTCGTTTGACGTCTTCATTCAATCGATTAACCCACAGATTATCAAGTAGACTGCTACACAATACGAATTGTAGTTTTATAACACTCGGCCCTGAAAGCGCTACATCTAAAGAGTCACGGTCTTGTTTATAAAGACACGATTCCTTTAAACAGTCCTCAGAGGCAGTTTAAATAATCTGTGGTTATCTTTCCTTTTATCACAGATTATTGAAAATGCCTCTGAGGAGTGATTTAGAGGATTCGTTCGTCAATTCGTGATACATTTCAGACTCCGGCTGAGTCACCGTTTTCGTTTAGCATCGGGCGTGACTGGGGTCAAGTCTCAACCTGTCATAATTAAAAAAAAACATGCGAGGTATGCTTCTGCCGTAGTTCCTCCGTTTTCCAAAAAGGTCGGCATTAATTTCTTCAGGGTCTCTCTACAGAAGACTGGCGTTGTTTATTTGCGTTAAAATAAAAGAGAGATGCCTCGATAATAAGTAAATTTATAATGAGGTTCTGTTTCAAGCCCTTTGGATTTGTTATCCTAATTAGTAGGGTGATTTATAAGAGGCTAGGTACAAGTCGGAACGAATTTAAGGCCACTTCTTAAATGTAAAACTTAAATTTGTATGAAGAATTTTAGTTAAATGCTGTTTAAGCCGCATTTAAGAAAGTGGTGCAAGTCGGCCTTAATGTTATTTTTAGAGATGGATATCTTATCGCTGCTTAGGTTCCTACTGTAGACATGAAAGCAAAATAATTTGTTTTTCGTAACATATTCCTATGGACATATTCAATATATCTATATTGAAAAATAATTTACATCTACATACATATTATACAAAAAAGAAAAAAAAAATCCCATTCACCCGATCAAAAAGTCCTATCAATAGGTCAAATGGGATTACTGACAGCTGTTAACAGTAGTGTTATGGTCTTATATACAAAAGCCGATTACTCTAAAACATCCTTCAGAGACAGTTTAAATAATCTGTGGTTACGTCTTTCCCTTTACCATCACAGACTATTTAAACAGACGCATTTAAAAAACTGGTGCAACGTTTTAAGAATGTTGACGTACGAGAAACCGGGGGTAAGCATCATAGCAAAAAATATCCTGTAACGTACCTACATATCGCCAAACTATTAAAATATCAAAATGCATTTTCATTCGCAAGAAGTATCTTGTTAGGGCTTCTGTTAGGTACGTCCGTCATGCCGCCTCGCTTTCACATTCTAACAATTTTAATGATTGTAAAAAAATTGTAGACACAGAAAGCTTTGCGAAAATAAAGTGTTCTATATGTAAATATTTTTTATTAAATCTTTTCAAAGTAGGTACTCTCCACCAGCCTTTCTGAACCAGTTTTCGAAACACATTTTCCAGTCCGCCCGCAGAAACCGCGTGTAAACCTCATGCCTGCTCGAACGCTGGCAGCGCATCTTCCGGCGACAAAAATTGTATCCGTTTGTGGTGATTTTTTATTTTCGGGCATAATAAAAAGTCACACGGTTCTGTAAGGAGGGCGACCCAGGAGTTTGACCGGCGTGCTGTCCAGGAAGTCCCTCGTTTTCAGCGCGGTGTGCGCGTTGTCGTGGTGGAGCAGTAGCCCGCGGAGCGACCAAACACAGGGCGTGTTTGGTCGCTTGTGGCTCACTACAGAGAAAACTTCTACCAAGCATTTGTACACCATTCGGCGTTGATGCATCTTTGGTACCGTAAAAGGAATTGATACCAAATAGCCAGTGAAATTGAAAAAGCTCGCGATCAAAATCTTCCCCCGTTTCACTTTGATAGGCGTAGATTCGTTTTGAAAAACCCAAACCGTCGACTGGCGCTCCATTTCTGGATCGTATTGATAAATCCCCCAAAGTTAGTCGACCACGCTTGAATTCGTTATACCATTGAACTTAAAATTCAATGGTTATACCAACAATACACGGTTGCCTTGGAAGGGCCTTGTTCCGGGTGACACTTGAAATAAACCATAGCGCGAAAATGTTCCCGGCGCAGATCCAGTTTTCAATGGGACATTATTACATTAAATAACATTACGATATCTTTAGGTTACGCGAAGAATCAAATCAGTATTCAACTGACAGCCATAGAGAAACGACGTGCTAGTAGTGACGATGAAGAACGTTCCGCCGCTGACAATAACGAATAAAAATGTTTCAAAAGAATTTTTTATTGCATTTGAGACGTACCCTTCCTTTTGGGATCCGAAGGACATAAATTATTTAAATACTATTAAAAGAAATGAAGACCTCGCCAAGTTGGTGCCGATTTATAAAAATATAAAACCAATTGTGACTTGTTTTTCCTTTGTATTTATGTTACTTTCTTTCTTGTGATGTGTTAAATTGCCCCAATAAATGACCTTATTTTTTTTAACGAAACACAATGAGGAACTAACGTCATTCTGATGATGATAATATTGATACACGCGTGTAATAGCCTCATCATCATCATCTTGTGATACTAGAATCATGATCATATTGATCAACGTAACACGCGCCAGTGATTTACGAGAAGATTTTTGAAATTTGAACGTACCTACCTATTTTACTTATAAATAATCATATTTTCAAAGTAGATTCTAACTTGCTGTCTCTCATACATAAAAACTGTTTTCGCATTACATTCTGAGTGGCCTGGTACTATGTGGTCTGAGGCTAGATAACTGCCAAATCTTGATTGTTTATTAAACGGAAAACTGCCAAATCTTGATTGTTTATTATAGTTACTACGAAAAAATATTTATAAAAAGTCGATTCCTATAAAAAGTCTTAAGAAGCCGGTTTATAACAGCAAATCCTGTCATAAACTGTCTTTAACTTCGTCTTAAGAGTGTTTAGTGGTATCGACTTTTTGTAAATAAGAGCTTTAGTTTTCTTGCAAAGTATGTTCTAAACGTGTGCCTCTATTATGTAAGTAAGTATCCACTGTATCGGTTCTCCGTCTTCACGTTTCTAAAGTGTGAAGATATGTAAGTGTTTAAAAGCTGGAATGGCATAAAAAAGTGGAGAAGTACATAATATCTAATAGGAGCTTTAAAAAAAATCATAGAACGAATTTTCCACCACTTTTAATCAATTACTATTTTACATAAATTATACAAACAATACATCATCATCATCATCATCAGCCATTTGACGTCCACTGCAGGACATAAGCCTCCTTCGTGGTTTTCATAACCATGACGAGTTTTGCCATAATCGGCGATCGCAGTATGCGGTTGGAATCTTAGGAAGACGCTGCTACCCGTCTCCTGGTAGCTGATTTACTTAGTCACCTTCTACGACATCCAAACTATACATAGGTACATTTCTAGTTCATTTTGCATCCAACTCACATTATGTAGGTCTCCAATCCTTGTAGATAATAGTACTATAATATTAGGGGTTAAAGTATGAAATTGCCGTTTTATTGCAATAGGTTCTTTGAATTGACATAGAATCTTCATGGTTTGAGGTTTTCGAATGAAACTTTTTTCAAATGGTTTCTATGATGTTCTATTTTTAAAAAATGTGAAACATTTGAATATCGACTTTCTATTGTTTTTGTTATTCAATTTAGACAAGAAAGATGGATACTGCGAAAATTCGAGTGATTATGAGGCACCCATTTTTCGTATTTTTTATTTTATTGATTTGACGCAAGTGAGTCAATATTGTGGGTAAGGTAACGTTAAACCATGCCGCTAATTCCTGGGTAGTTTGACTAGGGTCGGCTTCCACTATCTCTCTTAATTCATCGTTATTCACCTGTGTGGGTGGTCTTCCTCGTGGCTCGTTCTTTAAGTCGAAATTTCCATCACGAAAGCGTTTAAACCTAAATCGCACGGTGCGTTCATTAGTAGACCCCTCTCCAAACGCAGCATTGATATTGCGGGCTGTTTCTGCCGCGTTAGTTCCGCGTCAGAACTCGTATTCAAAAATCACTCGAATTTTCGCAGTATCCATCTTTCTTGTCTAAATTGAATAACAAAAACAATTGAAAGTCGATATTCAAATGTTTCACATTTTTTAAAAAAAGACCGTCATAGAAACCATTTGAAAAAAGTTTCATTCGAAAACCTCAAACCATGAAGATTCTATGTCAATTCAAAGAACCTATTGCAATAAAACCGCAATTTCATACTTTAACCCCAATTATATTACCAACCCGTAAGTTATGCATTTTAATGTATGCACTACTTATACCTTCATTAATGTACCAACATTTTCCTTGAGCCACTTTCGCGCAATGAATTTTCATTTCCACGCTTTGGCAACAGTCGATCGAAGTTTTCATTCAGCAACAATAAATCATAATCAAGTTGAGAACTTGTTCCCTGTTTATGAATTATTTCCCGCGCCCTGGTCCAAAACAAATTGCGCAGAAAAACGTCTCCAAGAAAAAAAAGTTTACGCCTTTGTTGCTAACGGTTAGAATGTAGTGGGGTGTATGGCGTCGTCATTCCATCGCTATATTTTTTATGTTTGTATCACAAAACAATGAGATTTAAAATTAAGGGCTTTTTGCACTTTTGAAAAATTTCCGTATCTCATTTTGCATTTTAAAGTTTTTGTACTTACTTTTTATTTTGTTTATTTTTTTGTAAATGTTCAACTTTAATAGAGGTAAATAAAACCGGCCAAGTGCGTGTCCGGCCACGCGCAGTGTAGGGTTTTATGTATTTTATGCCTATTGGCTACATGAAAAAAAAATTAACTAGCAATTCAACTAGACAGGTTGCGAAGTCCCCACAAGCGCACATTCACTGCCCACCCCCGTCCTACCGAGTCAGCGGCCGAGGGATTTAAAACTCCATCTATACTTACCAACTACTAAGCTATTTGTCCCGCAAAACTTAACTGTAACTCGGCCAAAGTATCGGCGGAAAACTTGCAGCCCATTCAGTAATCCCGCCATCAATTACTGGGCGCGGTTTCAGGTGGCTCTATAATCCAGCCGTTTTGAGAATTGCTGCTGGCTGCCCAACGGTAGGTAGAACCGATCACAGGATAATTCTGCGGTTTATTAGTAAGATCGGTTGATTAATTTCGCGGAGCCCTTTTGCGTTTCATCGTATAGCACGGTTAATTAAAGAAAGGGATTGACAATCTATTTCTCTCCTACTCGCAAAATATTGACGGCAATAATGTATGAGTGAGACGCAAAAAGTCAAGTTCCTTTCTTTTGTGGTGCTATATTCAGATAAACTAGGGTTAGAGACGAGGAGAATTTTAATTCTTCTTGCTAGAGATAAACAGCATCCATTTTGGTAAAATTGAGGTGTGTATGCTCAGTACACGGGGTCGGCCGACGCTCTTTTTGAAATTGAAAAGATTTATTTTAAACTTAAGTACATAAATAAAACATAAGACAAGTTTATAGAGAGTTAGTAAATTAAGTGTAGTTTTTCATCAGGAGAAGTTAGTTAGTGAGTGAGACCTGAGATTTCCGCATTTAGCCTCATAGTTGGGCCATTGTACGAAGCAAGCGCTAAGGTATGTAAATACCTCAGGCGAGTGGTATTGCTGCCATAACTTCACAAAATGTACGTAACTTAGAAAACAAAGTCATTGGTACGTGCCGGGATATGAACCCACGACCTCCCGAATTAGAAGACTGCGTTTTACCGCTCCGCTATCAATGCTCTAAATAAAACATAAGACAGGATAAGATAAGAATATTCTTTATTGACAAGTTTATAGAGAGTTATTAAATGAAGTGTAGTTTTTCGCAGGGTGAAATAGGATTAGACCGATTTTTATAATGAACGTAATGATGTTAAGAAAAATCAATTTGCCCAACGTTATCTTTCGTATTGTTTGTAGGAAATGACGAATTTTACTAGAAAACTACAAAAAAGTTACCTACCTAGCAAGTTTCAAACAACGATTTTGAACCCGCCGTCCTGACGTCAGAACGGGTTCAATAATTATGTAACAGTGTGCAGAGTAACCAAGCGTAAACAAAATTGGATAAGCCACTATTTTAAGTATTATTGCCTTTGAGGAGTGATGATAAAAATCTGTTTGTGTGACGTCTCTAATACTGGAATCGGTTTGTGTTCATACGGCCCGCCTGTTTCAGGCCACAGGGCTTCCTGGGTCCGCTACGTAGTTTCGATACCCTGATACAAATCGATACAAAAACACTACAACAAACAACCAACGTCTTTTGAAACAGCGCCTTTTGCGACTACATCATTCGAGTCCATAAGCTTTCGAACCTATGAGGCAGTGGAGAAAAAAATAGCAGCAACGTTTGTCGCAACAACGGCTATCAAAACTACGTAGCGGACCCGGGCTTCCTCCAGAGGGTGAGAGTTTTTGGCGCTATTTGTTAAAAGAGCGTACGGCTGGATACACACAGAAGGGACGTGGGGCGGGGGCGCAGAAAATACGCGTCGTTAATCCAATTCAATTTCATACAACATGTACTTACTGAAGGAACGGGACGAAGCTCACAAAGAAGAGACGGAGCGAGGACGCGATTTCTCTACAACGCGTCGCGTCTTTTCCGCGTCCTCGCCCCACCTTCCTTCTGTGTGGCCAGGGGCTTAAGCTGCCAAGCCTGTATTTTGGGGGTAATAATCTTTGTATTTATCAATAGGATATCTAATGAAACCCCTTAAGTAAATGCCGTCTCATTTTCCTATGCATATTATATGACATCTATCAGGGAGGGCTGCGGCAATCCGGAATTAATTTATCTCATTTGCATTCTGCTTTAGGGAATATGAAAATGTTTGCCGGAATTTTATTGGCTTTGCGAAGGGGTTTTGTTCGGAACGAATTATTTATAGCTGCCTACTGTATTCGATAACCAAGTATATCATGACATCATCATCAGTTCAATAATTGAATAACGGCAGCATATACCTGGCGGTAATTTGAGATGGGGCAGCGGAGAAAATTCTAGATATAAGTAAGTAAGTAAGTAGTAATAGAGCACAGGCCTTCTCTCAGAGTATGGGCTTATTCTCTCTCTCTCAGAGTGCCCTGTGCCCAAATAAACGCAGACACAAATGTAAAATAATTGTGGCATTATTTTACCGTCTTCCTGAAAAATTACAAGCCATGAGTTTGAGCAAAAAAGTCTTGCTTAATAATTAGCTACTTAGCACCCTCTCTCAACTTCAAAGTGGCATTTGTGGACGTCTTCGCATTCCCGAGTTAATTCTTCAAACAAGAAGGCAAATGATGTCACGGTGAACGCGAATTAATTTACTGAAAGTAAACCGACCGTATTATGCTCCCTGCCGCCGAGTTTCGTGAAACTGCAATCGTAGTTTGTTATGACAATTCGATGTACATTGAGAAGCAGAGTCTTCAAATCAATGTAAAAGTGTTTTTATTAAAAATAACACAGAAAATGTGACGTAATGAACGTTACAAGTAAACTAGGTATCCGTTTCAAAATCTAGATCATTTTGGAGAAAAAATTGTCAAAAAGCTCCAAAGAAAATCGGCTAGCCCCCAGTTTCTCGTACACTAACACGCTGTTAATCTACTGTTAACAGCTGTCAATTGACCAAAGTGCATACAAAAAAAACCACTGTCAGCTGTTAACAGTAGATTAACAGCTTGTTAGTATACGAGAAACCGGGGGTATGTGTGTGTCGGGCCGCACGCAGTGTAAAGTTCCGTAGAAAGAGGAGGTTTTATCTGCTCTACAGAACTAATAACTTTAACGTCATTTTCAATGGATTTTGCATTGAGTTAAAGTACTTTAACTCGATGGTGGTGCTATGCTATTAACTTAGTAACTTAAAACAGCCATCGTGCGACCAATTCGTAAAATGCAAACGGTAATTAATCATATTTTTAGCCCTTTCATTGAAAGCAAAAATGAGTTTTTATAGCAGTGAATTTAAGACCCTTAAGACTTTGTTTCGTAATTTTATGGCCTCATTTCTTTTTTAGGCTAAAAGAATCTCGTGCCATTACTTTGCGTTGAGCGAAAAGCCTATCCATGCGTACGCTACAGGTACCTAATCATTTTTAACAATAATAATAGTTATATTCGTTTTGTTGCACTGACCCGTGCTGAGGACAATTTTAACAAAAACCTATTTAGAGGCTAAAAATTCCACCCATGCCGGGACTTGAACCCGCGACCTCTGGCTAACCGTGCCAGCGCTCTCCCAACTGAGCTAATGGGCAAGTGCAGGCATCAGGGAAATTTCGAGCCTCTTACAAACTTCTCTGTATTACGTACAGGCAGCGACATCTGGCCCAAGCAATTTACATCACTTGCAGCCCCGATTAACCCACTTTGCAGTTAGGTTTTTACATAGGAATTGTCCTCGCATGGGGTTCAAGTCCTGGCATGGGTGGAAGTTTTAGCCTCTAAATAGGTTTTTAAAATAATTTTAGTTATTGATTGCAGGCATAGGGATCCATACACAAAGCATTATTACAAATAACTCAGAAACAGATAAAAGTAAACATAAAAATTAGATAACAAATTATGAGTAGTCTGTATCTAAAATTATCTAAAGTCAAAACATCAGAAAATTACTTGCGATTCGCGCTCATCATCTAGTCTGTTTTTTAATTCGATGCAAAAACAAAAACTGACACTTTGCGCGTATGAAGATCTTTTATTTATATAATAAAAATCTCCTTCACATATTGCATCTACTCATCTGGAACCCTCGGGTATATCGTCCTCACCATCGTCGTCGTCAGTTTAAAAATAAAACATTCTGAGCAAGGAATAAAAAACCGGCCAAGTGCGTGTCGGGCCACGCGCAATGTAGTGTTCCGTAGAAATAATTTTTTTCTGGTTTACAGAACCAACAACTTCATCGAAGTCATTTTTAATGGATTTTGTACGAAATTTTACTTTTTTAAGTTGGTTGCCTATTACTCGTTAACTCGTAAAGCCTACTTAGCCGTGATACTTTTCCTTTAAATTATGTGCTACTACCCTGAATTTTTTCACGTTTCTACAATCAACCGTTTAGCCAGGGGGAGGACACGCTACTCGGACAAAAATTTGCGCTTCGCAAACGGAACCCTAAATCGAAAAATGGTCTTCCTACACCCACAATATTTTTCAACGACCAATACAACGATACCCCATATGATGGGGTAGACGAGAAAAATAAATCACCACTTTTCATGTTAGGGGAGCTATAGTACAAAAAAAAAATCTCCAACATTTTATTGTTTAATTTTGTCGGCGTGATAAATATGTATACACACACCAAATTACAGCTTTTTAATACCACCAGCTTTTGCGCTAGGCCGCGGACGGATAGACAGATAGGTCAGACAGACAGACGGACGTGGTAAAACTATAAGGGTTCCTTGTCGGACTACGGAACCCTGAAAACGGAATGTTTGAAAATGTTTGACGTGTTGATGAATGTGTCAAACCTCAAACCCAAGGCTGTCAAAATTGTGAGTTGGTGTTTTTATGAATACTTTTCTTTTATAAGTAATTAAATATTAATGTCTTTGATGCCATAAGGTTTTTGGTCACTTGAGTACGTTTTTAGGGTAAAAAATCTAGCGTGTACAATTTTTTTGCATCAAATTGAAAACGGACTTTATGTTGCCTATTACATAATACACTAGTAATTAAATAACGGGACTGGACAACTATTTGCCTCCCGCTCATATATTGGCGTCTCTATTGTATGAATTATTTATTATTATTTAGTCCCTTTCTTAAAATAACCGTGCTACATGTAACTTTAAACACAATTTCTGCTTCAAGATATTAGATATTGTCATTTCCATGTGTAAAGCCAATCATCGGTTATTATGCATTCCCGACGTTGTCAGAAGATCAAGCTATGGATTGCTCCATATTCACACTTCAATGGATTTCACTAAGCCATGCCAGTAATACCTAGTAGGTAAGCCTTTGCATACATATAATCAGCGTAAATACGTACCTAATCCACTTGTGTTATGTTTAGAAATGGTGGTTTAGCAGAGGCACACTTCCAATGGGGAACTTGCGTCTAACAGAGTGACACAGGAGTGACACTGCGTTTATACCGTAGAAATCGTATAAAAACCTTGGAAAAATTTAAAAATAAAACCAAGGATACCTACTCCTTGATAAAACAATAAAAATATTTTTTTCCGGGGTTTTCAGGGTCACACTATACGGAAAATAAAGTTACTCTAATAACATAAAACTTATTAGATTTCGTTTTGTCATTGAATTCTGAACGTTTTCATATAAGGGTTTACATGCATAAAAACATTATTTAACGAGATAACTCAAATATTGATACACGCTTCATACATTATAGGCGTTACAGTGACGTCATAGTCTAAGGTCGATTTGTTTGGCGCGTTTCAGTACCACGTGACTATATTGACTTTTCGACTGGTTATATTTTCAAAAGTATTAGTCACAGAGAAAAAAAACACGTTTATTTATCTTTTAATGTGTACGCTCCTATTCTATTAAAACATTTTTTAGTGCAAGTTCTCCATTAACATCGAAGTTAACTCTCAGCATTTGGTGAATTCTGGGGCGACTGAGATAAGTAATACAAAAGTCTAGAAATAGAAAAATAAAATAGATAGGTAAATTAAAGACTGCTTTTATGGTCTCACATAATTTTATTTGTTCATATACATTGTATAATTTGCGAATCCACTGTGTCCTTAGACGCAGCACGGGAATTTACAAAAAATGCCTACACACGTCTAGTTTTCATTTACACCGCCATGTTGCATCCGCCTACTTTAATTGCACAAAAATAATGGAATTCATCGTTTATTTAAAGCTTATTATCTGGGTTGTCCATTGGATTGTCTTGAAGATTAGCAGCGCATGCAAATGTAATCAACAGCGGAATGGCAAGTGGGTTGCAAAACCAATTTTAATACAAAACATTTTTTGTACTTTCTACCTAAATGCAATTGATTGACACTTTAAATTAATTTTGTAAGAAATACTGACTAACTGATAATTAAATGAACCAAAACGCAATCACACATTACTTAATTATCTAATTATGACCAATCAGCACGATTTAATATATAACACAGTAGTGGAGTACATCAAATTGAAATTGGTGTGTTAAGTAGTCAAACATTGCAAAAACAAGAATTACGTAACTAGTTACGTAATTGGTAGTCTATTTTAACAATGCAAAGAGTAAAATCAGTCTTAAAAGTAGAGTACCTGAATGTTTTAATTATAAATGAAAGAAATAACAAAGTGGATGGCTAAGAAACACAAAAAGTGTCTTGATTGCAACAAACTTATTGGCTAAATCAAAGCAAATGTTGGCTAATAACAATGTGCTTTAAAATAATTCAGAATGTACAACTAGGTAGGTACTGAATATTATGTGCGTATGGATTATTTCACTTATAAAATATTATCATAATTAAATGATTATCTACAAAATTGACAACACAAAAGGCTACTATGGCTAGAGATCGTTATAAAGTAAAACAATGAACAAAATGGTCGGAATGATTCTCATTTGATAAAATGTCGCGAAACAATTATTTGTACCTACACAATAAAAATAATAAAAACCAAATAAAAATAGCTGCCCATACCACCAGCGTGTAAATGCCATTTGCTGAACACTTGATTCGTCAACGAGTATTAAAATTTTACTATAACCATTTACTTTAACAATATTTCTCATTATAACTCTACGTATGTTTTCGTATTATTGTTTGTTAGTTTTAATTCAATTATATCCTATGTGAATCGATTGGCAGTTTACGAAATTGCGACATGAGTTTCTCGTTGAAAAACTTTACGTCATTTATTTAGTTTATTTCTTCAAAGAGAGTATCCCACCGCGTTGGCGCACCTACATTTAACAAGTTGGAAAAACACGCTGAGTCATCAAATACATCCTAAGTTATTAGAAGCTCAACTTTAACTTATACGTAGATTGTTACAAGTAGTAGGTATATTGTATAAAACGAGTGAAAAACCTAAAACCTTATACGATACTAGGCAAGGGTTACTGTAAAAGGTTAAACAAGTACTACACTTAATGATAGCTTAAAACGTAGGCGATAGAGTTCATAATGCAGCGTACGCTAGGGATGTTTCCCTGCAGTTATTCGGGATCTAATCAACCATTTTCATACAAAGAACCTTTTTAAATTCATCGACTTTTTCCTCCATTCATCCGATACTAATAGTTAAATTCAACATCTCTAGATTTCTTTAGTTACAAAATGCTTTATTTTACTCGTTACCATTTTTAACATGACAATATTAAATTGATCCTTTCCAGATTTATTCACCAATCAGCATAGTAGTTATTTTCAAGAGAATGCATCGTTTTCAACGAGCCGTTTATACTTTGAAACATTAGTTACATACATACCACACCGACAAAACACATTTTCTACCTACAACAAGATATGTCATCGAATCACGATCATCTAAAAGCAAGCGGTGATTATAAAAACTTATGGCCTAGCTAAAAAACTAATCCCTAAAAGTCTGTCTGTGACGCATCGTTCTTGTATATTGTCTGTAGTTAGAACTGTATACTTAAAGAACTGCAAGGTTTAAAAACAAAAGTTTGTTTTTCAAGTTGTGGTTTTGGGTATATTGATGTTAAGCGAAACGACACTGTTACACAAAACGATTATGTACAAAATATGATCTACTCACGAAACTGACAAATTATTAATGTTTCACACGACACAGCCGATTCGTCTAAGGAAATATCGCTTAAGTATATTGCAATAATGAAACGAGTTACCGCCATTTACACTACTTAACATATTTAACACCCGATATGAAAAATAAACTTCTAATATTACAGCTGCAATAACTATTTATACATTTACAATATCAAGTATGCAGTAATATAATTGTGACGATCAGAATTGAATATCGTAATATATCGCATTTTCTCTAAGCACTGTGATGTCATTCACTAATTTTACATTATACATTAGTCCATAGCAAATCATAAATTTCCCTGGCATTTTAAATATTAGTTAATAATAATAATTACACAATCACATATTTTTAAATACTTCATTTAAGGATCATGGATAAAGTTTTACATGCATCTATTTCTCAACTGTTTTAATGGACTTTAACATTTTTGAACTGTTCTATTTTTTTAAAGACAAAAATAGCGTGAACAGCTAAAGATACTTTATCGTACATACGTAGATATTGGATAATATTATTATTATAAGAACAATAGTTATTACCCTTCCGACTCACAATCATGATTGTTCAGTGGTCTCTATTTATCGTAAATATATCATAAGTAGTGTTCCTAGGCACTCATACATGTTAGCCTCATTATAAAGATATGCTACAACGAAGTGAACAAAGGGTATCAGTCGACTTTGAAACACCTGCCAGTAGCGCCATTTTAAAAAGCAGCAGCGACATTTTTGATGTTACATTTGTCTTCTTTTTCTTTTTTTGCCATGCAGTTCAAAACGGCTCTACAATGCATAGCGGCCAGACTCTGTCGTTTACTGACCAAGGAGGTTAAGTACGGAGTTAAGCAAGCTGACAGAGTCTGGGGTTTAGACGAGTAGGTCTCAGCGTCAGTTGGCGTAGTGATCGAAGGAGCCGAGGTATTCCAGCGCCGCGCGATAGCAGAACTCGTACTGGTCCTAAAAGAATGTGTTACATTGTGATCATACTTTAGTGTGAGTTTGTCGTGAAAGTGAATAAGTGCACGGATAACAACATTACGTCATTCATAGTATTTCAGAGCTGGGCTCAAGAACTTAGAAAGTATAAAGTAAAGACACTGCCTCGTTACAGTCCCCATATTAAGGCAGGGCATATTGGGGCAGCATGGGCCATTCTGTCGTCTGTTTCATTCTATGAAACCGACTGAAGGGCTTAAACACTATATTGGGCCTTCCAGCACGGAATAAATTTAAGTCTTTGATTATGTTCCCTATTGTAGGTAACGCCAGCGGCTTACCTCGGTCTGAACCATGGCCGGGCGCTGCGTGCGTAGCGTGCGCACTGTCTGGAATACGTCCACCACGCCCTCGTACTGCATGCGTTCCAAAACCGTCGATAGAGTGATGAACACTCCCGTGCGGCCCACGCCGGCGCTGTTGAAAAAAAAAACACGTTCAAATCTATGGACATTGCACTGGAACAGAAGAGATAACCTAAGAGATATCTACACTGAACGCAAGGGAAGAGAAGGGAAGAAGCATCAATAAGGTTAAAGTAAAGATTGATAAGTGTCACATCGTGTTGTAGTTGTCCGTACCAAACTGTGTAATAAGAAGCCAGACAAAAGAAACTGCGGCTTAAGAGTGGAAGTAGGCAGGGCACTTAATTGAGCGGAAGGACGATAGGTGGACGGAGGCAACAAAGATAGTCGACAGATCAGCCAGATGGTCTGACGATATAGCCCGAATAACTGATAAGCAGTGCTTGTGATAGAAACAGGACCTCCAAAAGTAGCGTGAACATGAAGATACCTATACCCGGCAGTGGGTGTCGAAGGGATGATGATGAAGTTACACACTGAGCGTAATGGAAGTAGAATACAAAAATATGGCAGATAATTAAAACTTTTATTCTAGCTAGACCCACGTAATTTTAACAGTTGTAAGTAAGTTATTAATAAGTAATTAAATAATTAATTACGACAGTTAGTTCAAAATTAAGAAAGAAAAGATTGAATGGAAGGAAGCAGAAAGGCAAAGAAGAATGAAAAGAACACAAAAGAAGAATACAAATGAATGAAAAGTAAAATAGAGAATAGAAGAGAAGACGACTGCTAGATGAGTGTCCAATGTTGCCAATAGCAATGCAGTCCATTATTGGACTATCGGGGATTCTAGAATTTTACATTGGCAGCACTGCGAAGGATACACAGAGATTAGATACCTAATTAACGCACCAAATCCTGCCGGAATTCTGCCGTTTGCGGTAACAATTAGTATGGAATTTGAAAGTTAAACGATTATTATTAAAAGTCTTTATTGCACCAAGTAAATATTGTACAATAGGCGGCCTTAATACTAATTAGTATATTCATTTACTTCAGGCAACTAGGCCCATACAATATATATGGAGCGCGTAAGATAGAAGCAAGTAACAGAAGAACGGAAGAATATAGCAGAGCGTCACACTCACCTGCAGTGCACAGTAATAGGTCCATCTTGGCCGAACTGCTCCTTAGTCTTGTGCACCTGCCCCAAGAAGTCTATGAAGCCTTCGCCACTCTTGGGCACGCCTTGCTCCGGCCAGTCCGTGAACTGGAACTGGCGTACCGTGCGCGAGGCTCCGTCGCGTGCATCCGTCACCTTGGAGAAACGTCAGGGTAAGAAAGGCCTTCTCACCGCTCGGCTCAATAGAATACGGTAGTCGAAATATCTTGCGCTTATTCGACTGGCCTGCATAGGTCAAAAGTAGTGTTCAAATGTTCAAAGACTTTCCAATACATTAATTGTTAAATTCTGACTTGATAGCGCCATAAAACGCGTGACTCACGCGGCGAGTTTTGCTTCGCGTATGTGATTTGAATCCTGTTTAGTTGATGGCAGTAAGACGACAATCAAGAAATGTGAAAATTCCATTTGTGTTTCGAATTTTGATAGTTGACGATTATTATCACTTTAATATACGAATGAACGAGAATGCCATACTTGAATATTTGAAGTATTAGTTCAATTAGTCTACTATAAAAATACCTAGATCATGTTTGGGAGTCACGATGAAGTCAAGATGCGAAATCTTTAGCACGTTTGAGAGTCAAAAGTTGAACAAAATATGAAGTAAACTTACCTTGAATTCCCTCAAGATATACTGAGGCATATTGTATTCGGCAATGGGGTCAACCACGAAGCATTGATAGCGCACAGAGCGGTCCGAAGGCCAGTACTGGTGACATTTCTCCTAAAAAAGGTAAGATTTAACTTTAGTTTACGACAAAACGAAAAAAAAAAACCTTATTAAAGCGTCTTGAAAATCACTTGAAATTATAGTTGTATTTAAGTAATATTTTTATGATGAAAAGGTAATCACCGGTTTCAACTACCAGACGGTTGATGCTTGTCAGTTGTATTTTTGTATACCAAAGTACCAATTGAAAACTGGTAACAGTTTGTTAACGTGCGAGAAACTCAGAGAGTAATTCTAATTGGCTTAGTGTGTTCTAATTTCTTGTAATAGCTGTTAGTCTTTCTAGAAACTAAAATAAAATAAAGTAAGATATTAAAGTTTACGAAATAACTTACCCTTCCCATCTCCTTCAGTTTCGTCAGCATCACAACGATGGTCGAGTTGTGCTCCCATAGCATCCGCCAGAAGTCATCCGTTGTGTCTGGCAAGGGCCCTTGCGTAGCAATGTAGGCGGACCGATATCGGTACCCGTCGACAAACGAGGCGTTGATGTAGTCAGATCCATCTCTCGGCGACAAGCAGACCCGAGAAGATTCAAATGGCAAGATGTGCACAAGACGATTTTTGTGTTTGTTGCAAGGCAGGCTAGCTGAAACGAAACGATTGGAGTCGGCCTTCATATTAGCCAGCTTTTTGAACTCCAATTCCATTCCGGTGATGTTCTCAATCGTGTCAATGCGCATCAGCTTCTGTATGTGGGCATGAAGGTTGCGGGCTGGGACCTCCGTGTCACCGCAGACGACGGCCTCAACCAAAGCGTCGTGGATGAAGATGTACTGGTCTTCGGTCTGGACCATGTAGTTGCGTTGGGCACGTAGACATGTCACATGACCGTAGATGTCAACAGTGCGCTCATGCCTCGCTCTTTCCAGCATGGAGTCGATGACAATGAAGCAGCCAGTCCTTCCAACACCAGCAGAGCAATGTACCACTAACGGCCCAGCGTCGGGAGGGTTCAAAGCTCGAACGCGACGCAGGAATTGGAGGAAGGGAGCAGGGTGGTCCGGCACGCCGTGGTCGGGCCATGCGGTGAATTGGAGCTGCTTTATTTCACGCCTTTCGGCTCCGCCATTCCTTGTAATCTGGAACGTCCTGATGCAATACGTAGCCAATTCCTGAACTTCGGCAATGGTAACCGTCATGAGTCCATATGTTTCGCTGCCACGGCTAGGCCAGTACTGGTCGCATTTGATACGCGTGCGTTCTTCGAGTTTCGTCATCATGACAATGGTACTAGTGCGGAGTTCCCAGCACATTCTCCAGAAGTCTGTAAACGTTTCAGCAAGAGGACCTTGGGTAGCAACGTAGGCATTGTGTTTTCTATAGCCATCACAGTAGTTGGCGTTGATGTAGTCGCTTCCAAGGATACCATCCATGGGTTGGAGAATCACCCTGCTGTGATCATAGGCGATGACATTGGCGTAACGGTTTTTGGGCTTGTTGACTTCCATATTAGAATGGTCCCAAGTGAACTGCTGTCCGGGTTCTATGCTCTCGTATTCTTGAGAGAACTTCATGTTATCATTCGCTTTCAGTCTTTCGATATGCTCAGCTAGCTCTGATATGGGGATAGGCGGGTGAGAGATCATAGCGGGTGTTTGAAAGTTCAACCTCCTCATTTCGACAGGATCGGAAGGAGCGCCGTATCCAACATCAGCCTGCATTAAAGGCCTAGTAACTGCCGCTTGATCAGGAGTCTTGCATGGATGTCTTCGCTTTTTAACAATAAAAAGCAGAACTAGAAGTAGAGATAGTAGTAAAGCAGCGATGATGGGACCTATAACCCAGACCATGCCAGCCTCTTTCCTGTTCTGTTCTATTAAAATTTCCGGATCACCGTTCTTGTCTTTAGGATTCGGTCTGCTGGGTTCCTCGCCAGGAGGTGCCTCTCGCATGTCAAGGGATAAATACTCCGAAAATGGACTTGAAGTGTAAAGGTGTTTTTGAGGAGTATCAACAATTGCTCTCACAAAGACTCGGTATTTTTTGATGGGGTTAAGTTTTCTGTTCAGGAAACCTTCATACATTTCGTCATTGCCAAGATGGAAAGAATACAAAATGTTCCTTTGCATGAACTTAGCTGCTATGTATGGGGCATTTTCATCGTCGGTCCGTGCATTGTTTTTCAGCAGGTCTTCGGTTAAAAATTGATCGGGTAACTTATGATTATGTGCCTTATCATCGGGCACTACGACTAAGTAATAATGCGATATGGGGCCATATTCTTCTGAGGCCTGAGGTAGAACTACTACCACTTCATTTTCAACAACGCCATAGAAATCCGGTTTCACCATCGGTTTTGGAGCTGCCATCTGTGTGGTGACCGTAATTTTCGTTGGTGGCCTATAAGATTCGTCATTCGGTATCGCACTTACATTGACATTGTATGTTGTGAACGGGGATAAGTCGTTTATCGAGAACGAGGTTCTGTCATGTTTGACGATAAACTCTCTTCTGGGGATCTCCTGAGTTTGCGTCATACCAACCGAGTCAACGAATTCCTTTATGGCGTTGTAGGAGATTTTATAACTAACGGGGTTTAGGCGTAATGGTGGCGACCACGATAGGGTCATGGAATGCGTGGACACATCTTGAGCACGAAGGTGTAAAGGCACTTCTTCCGGTCTCACTTTTACTGTAACCTTTTCTGACAGCCTTCCCAAACTGTCAGCCATTTTAGCTGCAACAGCTATAGCATACTCCGCAAATTTTTCGAGATTTTCAAGATCAGCTGAATGCGTCATATGAACAGTCTTTTGCTGCCATTCATCCAAGTCTTCAACGGGGGTCATAGTGTAGAAAATTACGTAGCCAATAACCTTCTTACGCGAAGGTACTGGCTCCCACCACACTTCTACTCCTGATTCTGAGGTAGCAACAGCTTTAACTCCCATTGGTGCTCTGCCTATATCCCTTTCTGTATGGGTTGTTACATCTTTGCTATAAGGTCCAGCGCCTTGATCGGTATACGCTTTAACTCTGAAGATGTAGTGAGCATCTTCCTCCAAGCCAGTAAATACAGCTTTAGTCTGATTGGTAGTCTTTTCGATCATCGATGCTGGATCACCTCTTTTGTAGAACTGTACGTCATACTTCCTTATTTGACCACTCCGGTCTGCCCTTGTTGGTGGATCCCACGTAATACTTAGAACATCAGGAGTTTGGAATTTATGCGTCACATTGGCTGGTGGGCCTTTAGGTGGACCTTCGGGAGTCAACCAGTACTTTATGGTCTCCTGCCCTATGCCAATATGATTTTTTCCAGCTACTCTAAATTCATATTGCACACCTCGTTCTAAGTCGTTTATGCGGTGGGAGTGAACTTTTGTACCAACAAAGTTTTCTTCCTGTAACGGTTGGCCTTTAATACCAAATATCAGTCGGTAGCCCAAGAGATCACCGTAGGTTTGTGTGGGCTTTGCCCATTCTAGCTCAATAGATACTATAGGGTCTCGCTCCAACACTCTGAAACAAAAGAGGAGATTTATATTTGTGTATTGCTTGAAGTGATTATTAATATCTTAGGCTGCATTTCAGTTATTCAATTTGTGTGATTTACTTACTTTAAATTAACAGTAGGCCGATTAGGAACTCCGCCTGGGGTCTTCACGGATGCGGGTGGGCTCCTGTCTCCGTCTCCCTTCCGCGTCAGAGCAGCCACCTGCACGTTGTACCGAGTATCGGGCTGCAGACCCGATATGTTTAGCTCCAGCACAGTATCATCCATCACATCAAAACGCATCGGCTCATTGAGCAGTCCTTTACCCTGAAAGGGGAAGAACTGATTAGTGGAATGATTCGTTTACTTAAAATTGGGATATATTACCATCTCTTGAAAATATTAGTTTTGGAAGATAATGAATATTTTTTCGCTATTTCAGTTCTTCAACGTAGCGAGCTTTTCTTCAAATTCCTTTTTATCATAATTTACATGTCTATAAATACGTAGACTGTTTCTTCATCGATAAGGATTCCGTTGGTGTGTAAATACTATACAATATCAATTAGTTGTAAATATGTAGTAGCTTGATGCAAACCTCGTCCTTGACTTCTTGCACGTGTATGTGGTAGCCTCTGATGATACCATTCTTTTCCTTCTCCTGGGGAGGTTTCCACGTCACGTGGATGGAAGTCGAGTTGATGGCGGTGACCTTAACGTCTTGAGGCTCACCAGGCACTGTGGGCATGCAAGAGTCATGTTAGTAACTGAACCAACATTAAATGAAACTCGACCTAAATGCCCTATCAGCAACTACGGGTTACGTGCTAAAGTTTTAACTACAAATCAAAAAGCCGTTTGACTCGTTAAGCATTGGTTTCAAGTGTCGGTTTGCCCAGATGCTGCTGATAGAGGATTTCCGGTCTCCGTACGTCCACTCATTCAGCATCCCTTCAATCGGGCATTTGAATACCAACACACACTTTGTTAATAAAAGGATTGACCCCCACATCACCATAACCAAAGAAAAACCATTACCTTCCAATCCATCCAACACATCGTTTAGAACAACTAAAATTTGTCAAGCGATCACAAAGAGTTAACATTAAAAAGTAGGTTCTTTTCTAGAGTAGTCCAAAGCAGCGGTAAATTCTCTACAGCTAGGTTAATCGTGACATACTGCAAGGGATCATGCTGGCTGTGAACTTGGAGACTTCGTTAGTGAAAGAAATAGGGGTCTCATCTCACAACCTGTCTAAAGACATGCTGTTACCGCTTGCAGTCTGTTTAAAATTACTTAAGGGCTAGGAAGATAACTACGAAGCTTGAGGCACAAGCACAGAACGCACACAGATAGAAGCTCTATAGTTAGGTGTACTCACTCCTCACGGCTGTCAGGGGGTTACCCAGCGGCCCATACAAAGTCAGTGACGAGAGAAAAAAAGAGAAAAACGCATTCAAATACATTTAAGACAAATCGGTGCGACATTGCTGGGCGAACGGAACTACCGAGTGAGAGATTACGAGTTTCTGAACGCTTCTCGGCAATATTGTTGGGGGTTTTTATAAAGTTACTCCTTTAGTTTTATTTCCTCGTGTACTATTTTAAACATAGGCGGCAAGAACGGACGGGTCGAAAACTCAAATGTTGCAATGCCTTTTCTCATACTACCCTGAAAATTTCGTTGTACTTCGATGAAACTACATTTGCCATTACACCGATTTCAAAGATCTGGCTTGTAAACTAGTAGAGAGTCCGTAATAAATCCTCCTCGATAAATGCACTAAAGTTCCCAGGGCGTTAAAGAAAAGGCAGCATAACTTTTGAGCTGCGAAGCTGGCTTTTCGTAGCTCAGCTGAGAAGTCACTCACACGCACAATGCACATGTATTGATTACGGCGCCGGTCGATGTGTGTGTGTCTTCTTGGTCCAGTGTCCATGTGTGCAGCTGGGTTACCTTGTAAGGATTCCTCTGTGATGTTAGTGTGTGTCTCTTGCGTCTCTCGGGAATGAGTACTTGGATTGTTTAAAATAAAGTATAAAATACATTGAACAATGCCGGAATGTCTTAGCGTTCGTTTGTTCTCGCTCGTTCGTTGATAAGTAGCGAACGTTTTAGCCATATGTAGTTATATGTCACAATATCTAGTGTGCATGCACGACGAAGTTTTGATAGTTCAACAGAAGGAAAGTAGAAAGGCGTAGTAGAGAACGCTACAGGCAAGAGGTTGTAGCTCGAGCGAGTGAGATAGAGACAGACAGAGGATAGACAGGTAAATAGACAGAGAGAGAGAGAGTTACAGCGCAAAGTGTCAAGTGACCGAGCCGAGCATTCGGGTATACGGTGAGTGCGATTGAAGTCCTCCAACACTACTCTAAGACTGACTGGAAACTTGTAGCTCTGCGAAGTGTCTATACTGAGACAATTCTAAGAGCGTGATTCCGAGATAAGTCTTGTAACAGCATCAGAGAGCTTGGCCGCAGCTCCAGTCCCGCTAATAGTATAGTGAGAGAGTAGTGAGTAGATAAAGAGTAATTTGTATGTAGTAACATGCGCGCGTGTTGTGTTCGGGCCCGTATTGGTATTCAAATGCTTGGCGTGAATGTTTAACTCGTTCACTCCTGCTTTAGTTCATGGATCCTCTGACAGATGGTAGAGGAGGATCGATGGATGTGGAGCAACGTGAAGGAGTGTGGTAAAGCCTGGATGTGTCACACACTCGCTCTCTCACCTCGTGTTGTTGCAATAGTGGTGCTGAGTGCTTCCTAAAAGTGCAGTGTTTGCTTTACGCAATTTTTGTTTGGCGGCAGAATAAATTGCACAAAACAACGCTCCTAGCATAACATTTGGTGCCCAGTGGTGATTTCAATATTCATAAAACGTAAAAACGGTGCTGTGTGGGTAAAGAAAGCATGCATAATTGTGTCCATCTCTAAATACTCAACAATAAACTGTGCGCCAAAATCAATATTCGAAAAACGGTGCCGTTGACCATAATAAGGTGCAAATATAAACTGCATTTCAGTGAGTGCCATCATTGACGAGTCCTGAGGACGCGCCACTTTGAAATAGAAATCATTACATGTGACAGTGAGTGGAATGTCAAATATAACCGCTGATGGCGGCCATTTCGAAAATGAAAGAAAACAAAAGAATAATGTAGTTACAATATCTTATTGCAAGCATTAAAAAAACTTTACAAGTTCTGAACCTCCTTGATTAGATTCCTGCTATGTGCTCACAAAAAAAGGACAAAAGAAAAAATGCCATTAGTATTTTGGTAATGTTGAGAAAAGTTAATTTGCGAGACGACTTCATTATTTTGCTAATAAACTAATTTCCTCCTGAGCCCACCACCATTAAAACAAAGCATCAAAAGTTTCATTAGAACACATTTGTATCGCAGTGCAAATAGACGGCAAAAAACGGCAGAGTAAAAAACAATTAACCAATTTCTTCACATAATTTTCCATTTGCGCTGTGATAATAATTTCATTCACGATGTTATTTATACCAGAACCTTATCAGAAAATTTTATTAAATACAGTTTTGGTACGAATAATTATACCCAGACCCAACCAAATGCTCAGCATTGTTAATGAATTTCCAATTATCATTATAATTCAGTAGGTACAGTACATAGTGTATCAGTAGGTAAACTGTGGTACGATAACTTATTTCTGCAATATAAATTCAACGATTCCAATACTCGTAAATTGTTATATTATTTCTCTATGAATCTTCATTTCATTGCATAAATAAGCTTTGCCAAATATCAACATTATTATATTTGTTACTTTCTTGTTATATTAGAATTAATATTCAAATTGTTTTAATAGGTATTTATTATGAGTTCAATATTCTGTGGCAGCGGACTCAATTTCACGAGAAAGGAAATAATTTTATTTCATTGTTATGTTACATTTATTTATGAGATACAGGAGTACGTGATAAGATTCCCATTACCTTTAGTACCGGAAAACACAGGCTGTTCACAAAATTGAGTCCACAAGAAAAACAAAAAATAAAAACACATTGACAGATCACAATTTGACACGTACCGTCTTCGTAAGTGCGGACGGTGACAGGGTAGGACGGAGGTCCGTCACCGACGCTGGTGCCAGCGAGTACCCAGATGCGGTATTCCGTCCATCTACGCAGCTCATCGAGGACGAAAGAGGTTTGGTTAAGTTTCACGACGGTGGCCTCCGAGTCGCTTCTTCCGGACTCGACGCAAAGGAGCTTGTAGTAGGCAATTCTTCCGTTGGCTGTCTCAGCGGGTGGCGGTTGCCACGTCACTCGGATCGTCGTCGGGGACATCGCCATAGCGGTCACGTTCATCGGCGGGGCCCCTGGCACTAAACAGTCTCAATATTAAGCATCCGCTTTCCGCAATGGTTCTGGAAAAGCGATCCCGATTTTTCTGGAACTCAAGATTTGCGCGCGGCGCGTTATAGGCCCTATGTGATGCAATCACTGAATGCGATTGTGGTAAAACAATAAAATAAAAAGGTGCTCTTAAACTTAAATGGTATCGTCAAAAATTAATCAAGCATGCACATTTTGTCATATTTTCATAACCATATTGCGATTTTATCCGCTCGCCCATACGTCTATATTGGTGTATCCTTTTCATTGTCCTGTTGGGTAGAGTTCATTATTCGGTACCACGACACGAATGACATTATTATTTATTTTAATATGCGTATAAAAACAGTTGCAATAAAGTCTTTCGTGTCATGTAAAAAGAAAAAAAAAGATATCGTGTAGATTGTATCTCAATGTGCAAAAAAAAATACTGACTGGACCTACAAACGACATTAAAGCTACTACTAAGGTTTATATACACGCACTTTTATATCCATAACTTGTAAAATGTTATATATTTCTGGGTAATAATTTTCGTGCGTGCATATAACCGTTTCGACAGTATTACGGACACGAAAACACACATTATATCGTGATATACAATAGATAAAAACTTGGTGCTTGTGCTGGTTACTAGCCGCGTGCTGGCAGGTGCTCTTTATGTGAAATATTACAGTAGAATTTACCTGCGGAACCCACAATACATTGAGGCTCACTTTCTTTTTTATCGCTTTTATTCACTCAATTTACGGGGGAAGGAGCCTTAACATGATGCTGAAATGCAGAGGCAAAGTCCCTTGCTTTAGATCGTTTCGCAAGAAGACAATGTAGGGTTCGGTAGAAAGAAGGTTTTTTTCCTGCTTTACAGAACTAACAGCTTAATTAAAGTAATTTTCATTAGAATTTGTACGAAGTTTTTCTTTTATAAGTTGGTCGCCTATTACTTGTTAACTTGTAAAGCCTACTTAGCTGTGATAGTTTTCCTTGTAAGTTCATTATATGTGCTACTACCGTCAATTTTTTCACATGTCTACAATCAACCGTTTAGCCGGAGGGGGGGGCGCCCTACCCGGATAAAAAATTGCGCTATGCAAAAATTTACACTATGGTGTTAGCGAAAAAAAATTGCAACCTTAAATGTAAGGGAGCCACACTAAAAAAAATGTTTTGAAGATTTTATCCTACCATTTTCATTTGCCAAATTTTTGCTTTCTAGTACTTGTCGTCAGTCACACAGACAGACAGACGGACGGACATGGCGAAACTGTAAGGGTTCCTTGTTGACTACGGAACTCTAAAAATGATCTCTGCCTTTCTATTACCAAAAGGAAGTCTAACTTCGAACGCACCTTCAATTAAATGTCAAGGCCCCTTCCCGCCAAAAAAAACACGCTGAACTGTCACATGACGTCACTCCTACACACTCCCGCTCATCTGGGAAGAGCTGCCAAACGTATACCTGTCTCCCTCTGCTACGTACCATACTGTTTGGTGCGGACTGCGATGGGTGGTGTTGTCGCGCCTTCGCCGCGTTGGGAACGGGCCGCCAGCCAGATGTAGTAAAGCGTGTTTGGGTATAGACCGTTTAGGGTGTAGGACTCCGTTATGGGGATGCGTCTGTAAGGTAACAAACAAGTAATTTTTGGAGTCTTCATTATTCTTTTTATCGTAAAATAGTGCAAGCCGGCGAAAGTTCTTCCTCATCCTCTAGTCAACTGCACACTTGGTTGGTCTTTCTCGTTTAAGGCCTAGTAGTTGATGTCCGCAACTTCGCTTGCACTCATTTTGGGCTCTTCAGAGAAGGAATTTCAACCTACCTCGAGGTACTCAAATCTTATAATCTCAAGTCCAACGGTTCAGGCCGTACGATGTCTGTTAGTTAGTCACAGTGATGTTTTATAGGTATTGCCGACGATAAGATTAACTGAAGCTATCAGATCCTTGTCGCAAACCACTCACCTTCGATGGTGATCCTTCGCATAAGTATCATTCCAGTACAGTTCGTAGGACACGATATTGTCCCCGGCATGCGCTGGCCGTTTCCATGACAACGTCACTGATGTTTCACCAGCTTCCACTGCGATCAGGTTGGACGGTTGCGATGGTACACCTGGAGAATAAAATGGGGTTAGAAAGGTCATCGCACACATACCCCCTTGCCTCTCAGAGTGCAGAAAAAAATTAAGAAATTACACGCGGTATTTAGAAGAAGAAGAAGAAGAAAGACATTTATTATACCAACAAGGTACATCAGAGAAACAAAATAAGCAGATAAGTAACATAATATACACAACAACCGAAATAAAACTAAATACACAACAGACAAAACGAATAAATAAAACAGGACCATAGATGTACCTGTGGTGTATCTAAGGGCAGCTGATTCAGCGTTGTGCCGAGGAAATGATCCCTCAGCGCTGATTTTCAGTCAGTGCCTACGGTAACCCATAATTGTAATTATTCAAATTGATCAATCAAAACCACGAGAACCTATTTAAGACTAACAATATTAAGCCGATGATAATGCGGTGCATCCATACCGCTGTATTTTTTTTGTGATGCAACATTTTGCTAAATAGATGAGTGAGTGATTGTGTGTTAGTATCAAAGTAACTGCATGTTGTAAAATATTGCTTCACAAGCAGTAAAGTAACAGAACTTCCTTTATTGCAGGTCAGCACTCAGCTGCAATGCAAGCACATATAAAAAAAAACGAATCCTTGCAAAAGTCGTTGTATGCCGGCTGGTTGCAGCTGAACTTGAAGAAACTACCAATGGTGGAATGATGGCGATTGCAAAGTTTAACATTATATATGTACATATAACAAGCAATGCGTCTTGAAAAGCGTGATTTCTTATTTGTTAACACTAAGTCTTGTCTTGTGACTTGTTAAAACCCAGAAGTGAATAACCAAAACTATGTAAGTAAGTACATAATGAAGTCGGTTAAAAAAAAAGAAAACGACTGAAAGCAGTTGTATTGTATCAACCTCCTTTGATGGTTGCTTTATCCAAGAACACATCACAGTTACAGCATACAGCTGACCGCATTCCACTCACCTTGCTGAGTCTTGACCTGCACAGGCGCGGACAATGGACCCGGCCCGACGGAGGTGAAGGCCTGCACTCTGATCGTGTACACCGTGTGTGGGGTCAACTCGCTGATCGTGGTCAGGTGGCTGTTGTCCATCTGTGGAAAGATGTGTTTATAGTCCATTCCACGAAACGAGCTCCCAAAGAAAATCATCCATGTGCGCCCATTGGTTAATACGTGTGACCTTCAATACCCACTGCATTAAGTAAACCTACCCTATGAAGCGGACCGTCTTCACTTATTGTTTCTTTCGGTTATCTCGAGCCACGCGCATTGTTCAATGAGATGCGAGTATTTGTTTCCCTAAGAGTTTGACTGGTGGAACGGAGTATAGTTTGATGTGCAAGTTTTTTTTAAGTAGCTTATATATTAGTCCTACTGCAGGGCACATGCCTCTCAGACAGAGAGTATGGGCAACGACGATTGGCAATTTTAAGCGCTGAAGTATGTGAACACCTTACCAGGTTTCTTCACGATGGTTTTCCTTCCCATTAACGAGTGGTATTGCCACTACAACTTCACAAATGCAGGTACATAACTTAGAAAAGTACATGCCGGGATTCGAACCCACGACGAAAAGTAAAATAAAGAAATAACAAAAGGAAAGGCATACACTCGAGGCCGCTCAGTCATCTGTATTTCCATATACTTTAACAAAAAGGTAGTTAGTATATTACAGGAAAACTGGTAACATTTCAGACGGCGTCTTTTCTCTCTCTCTTCCTTTCACAATTAGACGAGACAGAGAGGTAAAGTAAAGAGCTACCCACACTAAATGGATGAAGTAAGCCCATCGCACAAGTCGGGACATATCTACAGGGCATACAGCTTAGTACAGTCGACAGCTCATCAACCATTATATTCTTCATCTTCGTCGGTCCCTCGTGACTGAAGCTCGCGATCCTGGGTCGCCGGTTTCCACAGCGAACGGTTTTCCGCCATGTGGACCGCCTGGTACGTGCTGGTACCGGCTGCCGCTTTTATGACATCCGACCACCTTGTCGGTGCCCTCCTCTGGCACGTTTCCCATCCACCTGGCCGGTGATCATCAACCTCTGCCTGGGAGAACGCATTATGTGTCCCAAGAAGCCGATGGCCTTTTCTTGGTAAAACGTAGATAAACGTTTTTTGATGGAGAGTTCTAAGATGACAGACTCGTTGGTTCTCTTTGCTGTCCAGATTTTCAAAAGCTTTCTCCAGCATCACGTCCCAAACGCATCAATTTTGCAGAGGTCTTGTCTTTGCAGGCACCATGCCACCGCACCATACACGAATATGGAAAAGACGAGGGCTCGTACTATCTTCAGATACGTGAACTCAAATCAGTTGCGTCAAGGGCGACTTTGCAACAAAAATACAAAGGTGACCTGCTGTCGACGTACAAGGCGGCGCGTGAATTAAAAAATTACCATTTGTGAGTTCCAGGATTGTAGAGATTGGGAAGGATCGGTGGTGTAGTAGATTTTGTATCCCTGTAACAGAGAAATGCATTTAAAAATATTGATTTGTGCACGAATTCTGCGAATACAATGTCACTCCAATCCAATTTTAAATTTAATGTTTTTTTTTTAGGAATTGCACTTTTAAGCCTATATACAAAGAAAATAAATATCAGAAATTACAGTTTTCTCTAATAATTATAGGTGTCTATCCAGTTTTGCTAACTTTTCATATTATGTAACAATAACAAGTGAGTTTACTTACCGTGACTTGGCCATTGGGTGTGTCAGGATCCTCCCACTGTATGACCATCGTGCTGGAGCTAAGTGGCCTAACATTGACGTTCTTCGGAGCTGATCCAGGTTCTGAGAGACAAAAAAAAAATTGCAGTTTAACGATGAGTCTCACTAGATGTAGCTGGGTTTGATACCGCTGTGCCAATTCACCGCACAGTGTACAGTGGCATCAAGACATCTAGTGTACAGGAGAGGAAGCCCCACTCTAGGGAAGAATATTATTTACTGTACATACAGAGCAGCTGAGCAGAGAGCTGCAGAAAGAAATTCGTTCAAGAATAAAAATGTAGTAAAGAAACTATGATATTGTTTTCAGAATATCAGAGTTGGCACATAGTTAAAGTTATTTGTATTAGTGATTAGAATAATCGTCTTAAGTTCTACCGGACCGTTTTGCAATACCCCGTACGTACAGTATAACGTGGTAAGTAAACTGTTTACGTAAAAATAGAACGTGGCGCGCCTTGAATTCAATTTAGTAAAACAATAATAAATAATAATATGTACTTCCACACAACACAACCACTTGTACTGGTCCCGAACTAGGATACCCTGTGCAATGGTAACCAGGCAAGCACATCACAAACATGGAAAGAAAACTAGAAAAGAAAACAATATAAAACTTCCGCCGTTCTATAATAGTAGATTGTTAACCAAGGGCTGTATGACATCAATTGCATACGAGGTTTTTGGCGCCCGAGCGCAGCGAGGGCGCTAATTAGCCCGAGTATGCAATTGATGCTTACACCCGAGGTAAACACTCTGCTTTACATATCGATTGTGAGGTAAGTAAAAAAACAAGAAAGCAGGACTTTTGAGAAAGAACTCCAAAACACAAAAAAAATTACTTTTGCGCCTAGCTAGTCGACTGACTTTTTTAATCTTCACGATTTTATGGCACGCAAGCGCTTCAAATCGTGCTGGCCAATTTGATTTTTAAATCGATTTCAATTAACCTACGATGTGACTGCGAAACAAATAGCTCGATATTTAAAATAAAATCTTCATAAATTGTAATATAAATTGTCTCGATTCCGATTCGAGTAAATAATCGATACCGAGAAAAAAAATATTAACTTTTAAAAAATATTCTTCATGCAGGTAGTATGACAGTTCTTTTTTCAAATTCCAAAACGTATGTTTTGAAACCTATGCTGTAATGATATCCATACACCCTGGCATTCAGGGAAGTAAGTGACTACTTACAGAGCAAGAGATATGTAAATATAGTATAGTGGTAGCATCATATTGGGGAGCCTTGAAAACTATAACAACACAACGTGTTTCCTTTTAATTTCCACTAACAGGCTTTTGTTTATGAGAACCAAATATTCATACTCGTATGTCCTGTATTATCGGAAGCTACAACATTTCGCGTTGTTAATAAAAAGTTTTACAATTTAGATCTCTAGGGATGACTACATGGCCAAGTTAAATTCGGCTTTCTATATCAGTTGATAAATATTAATTGTTATTGGATCCATCCAAAATATGTGTTCCCTGAAACCCACTAACAACGGTGAACGTTTGATTAGTAAGTTTACCCCAACGTGTTTACTGTACAGATTAAAAATGTACCCAATGAAAAGCTTAAATTAAGCATCCCTTAGCAGCCAAAACGATTTTTAACGCCAAATGTTTTTATTATGAGACAATTAATTTGAATTAATAAACAATTTCACAATCCCATTAAAGCCACCCAGCGGGGTATAAATTGTGGAAGCGTTTAAAAAATTCATCCCGTAAAATACACCCGAGTGGAAACACAATATCAAATTAAGGAACGCGACTAAGAACTCATCTCAATTATGTACGAAATGAAAATAAAACTGTGACAATGGTCGAGGGACACAATGGGACCCTTAATAGGATTTGTAATCGGCTCTGTACGAGGCGTCTCTGAATGAAAAATCTCTTCTCTGTTTAGAATACGGGAAAACGGCGAAACAATAAAAGTTCGGGGCCGGGTGCAATATTAAAACGCTATAATCTCACTGGGTTGGCCCCCGGTAACTTTTCCTTTATTACGAATGTAAAGAAAATATACAGTGAGAGAGGAGCCGCCAGCAATTTTCTCTAGGTTCACTTTTTATTATCGTCTCATCAAAGTTCCATTCCGTACTGTTCCGTCGTGAGATATTGTGTTCCGATCCGTGTCATTGCCTGGTGCGTAATTGGAGAGCTCTAAGTAGCGCCTCTTTGACAAGGCGAATTTAATATTCGGCTGTTTTACAGCCAGGCATTAAATGAACAAGTTGAGACAGTAAAATATGGGGCTTTTAAGAGGATTACGACTATGACTACTGAGACGTAAATATAGTTTGATGGATGGAAGGCAGACGTGGAACGGACAGATGTGTTTTTAAAGTGGCAGGCGGGTAAATCATGCAGGATAAAGACAGGGAAGTATGATGAAAGTGAACATGAAATACACACAATTATGTACAGCATGCAACAGGTGAACTTTCTTAAGAACAGTGAGCCCGACGTTAGACACCACACCAAATTACAAAACAACACATTACAAGGGTGTTGAACTTACTGGCACCTCCATACATGGAATCCACTGCAATTGAGCAAAGAAAAAACACACGTATTAGTTTAAATATAGAAAATCTGAAAATTATCAAACAATCAAGACACACGGTGCTCTGCAAACAGGGAATAGAAGGTGATGGAAAAAACAGCTAGTACTATACCTATTATAAAAAGATCAAGGGTTTGTATCACGCCTATCACTGAAGATACAAAAGGAAATAAAAAAATGGTGCATGAATGAAAATAATAAATACACGCACTACAACTAACACTCAATTAAATAAACAGTGCAAATGAAATATCCAAATGGAAAATCAAAATGACAAACTCATTCAAGCGTAACTTACATTGAAGCGGGCCACGGCGATGTTCGTACGTCGTGTAAAGGCACGCATGAAAATATTACCAAAGAAAATACCTTAAAACTCAGAAATAGAGCGTAAAAATCAAAGAATTCTAGAAAATAAGTTTCAAGCGATGGTAGTAAAGAAGTGAATCCAAGAAAGCGTAGCGTCGAACCAAACGTAGAGTAACAGAAGAAGCAATGAATGAATGCGTAGACAAATCTACATAGAATTATAATTCGAAAACAGTTGAAGTTAATGTTAAGGTAGCAATGGCTGTGGACGAAATTCCGAAAGTTCGGTTTGGGAGAAAATTCACGGATGCCAAAGTTATACATTGGCCTACGAATTGAAATTGTTGAAATTTTGTTGATTGAATACCCTTTGAACGGGTCTATGCTGAATTCGGATAACGACAGATGAAACTTGGGGACACTCGGCAGTGATAATAATTGTAAATAATATTAATTATTTTAATAGCTGTACAGGTAACAGATTACACGGAGATGAATTAATAAGGCCTTCCTGGTAATATAATTTTGTACGAAACTTGCTATGTAGCTTTTAGACATTATTAAAGCTTTTAGACATTATCAAAGAAGACTGGTGCTACATTTCGAAAAGTTTCTTGAAATCTCTCAATTTTAGGGTTCCGTACCCAAAGAGTAAGGGACGCTATTACTAAGACTCCACTGTCCGTCTGTCTGTCTGTCTGTCTCAGGAACCGTGATAGCTAGACAGTTGAAATTTTCACAGATAATGTATTTCTGTTGCCGCTATAACAACAAAAACAAAATAAAATAAATACTTAAGGGGGGCTCCCATAAAACGATTACATATCGTACGTACACGATGAAATATTCAATTGTTGTATAGAATTGTTGTACGGAACCTTCGGGAGCGAGACCGACTCGCACTTAGCCGGTTTTCAACTTAACCTAACTTGGGTCTTAGTTAGTGATGTGAACCGATTACAATTTTTAACTCCGGTATTTCCCAATTACATTTACAAAAAACTGGTTTTTTTGGTACTTCAGGTTTTTTGTTTTTATCAAAAAGTCTTATGATATTAATGAAAAGAAATGAAAATGCATTAATAAAATAAAGTAGATTGCTTGTGTGGTCACTTGTGTAATTAAATCTTAAACTCATCATTCCGATGAAAACAGGTAACATCCAACAGCCTATTCAACTTAAAAATACCGATTATTGTAGGTAAAGCGCTCCCAAAATAGCAATTGAATTGAATTGGCGTTTTTTAACGCAATCTTGCTTCCAAAATAAGTTTCATCTCAAAAATCAATGTGAATTTTCTTTTGATCACAGGCTGAAATGTATAAATTACGCTACAAAAAGTAATCGATTAGTTTTTGAGAAAACCGGTATTATCAGTTTTTCAAGAAACCGGGTTTCTACCGGTTTGCTTAGAACCGGTTGACATCACTAGTCTTAGTACACCCTATTTGCAAATAAAAGAACGAGATAATCTAATTAAATCCATGAGCTGGCGATTTGTCTACGTTTGCCCAAGAAATATATTTTATGTATAGAGTTTTCTAAAGTAAGTAAATACAACAGCCGACTTTTAAGCCTGTCCTAGTTACTAGGGCTGAACTTTAATAGAGAGCCTTGAAAGAAACTATTCGATTCCAAACTTCTTACATGATAAGATGAAAAAAAAAGTAAAATAAAAGAATACATTTTTACATACCAGTTTCACCGGTGGTGATGATGGCAGGCGCGGAAGGGGGCCCTCTACCGATGTTGTTCACCGCAATGACGTACATTTCGTACTCGGTATACGGAGACAGATTCGTCACGGAGTAGTACTGCGTGATCACTCCGGAAATCTCGCTGAAGGCCTGTTGGAGTGTAAAAAGGTCGCATTCGTATAAGTCGCATTCCGAATTGAGCTTTCCACTCTAACCGTAGACTTTCTACTCTAAAAATTCACGTACTGCAAATTTGGACCTGAGATAGGATACCCGTGCTCGCTAAAATAAGACTCCGATCTGAAGCTGCATTTCCCAGATTTTTCAAAGTAGGTACTTACTCAGTAGTTGTATTTTCCACCCCAAACTTTGACTTTCGTATCTAAACTTGGACTGGCCTCTCTAAACTTGGACGTTCAAGATAATTGAAAGGCTTACCTGGTTGGCATACTTGGGCAAAATAAGACTCCGATCTGAAGCTGCATTTCCCAGATTTTTCAAAGTACTCAGTAGTTGTATTTTCCACCCCAAACTTTGACTTTCGTATCTAAACTTGGACTGGCCTCTCTAAACTTGGACGTTCAAGATAATTGAAAGGCTTACCTGGTTGGCATACTTGGGCAAAATAAGACTCCGATCTGAAGCTGCATTTCCCAGATTTTTCAAAGTACTCAGTAGTTGTATTTTCCACCCCAAACTTTGACTTTCGTATCTAAACTTGGACTGTCCTCTCTAAACTTGGACGTTCAAGATAATTGAAAGGCTTACCTGGTTGGCATACTTGGGCAAAATAAGACTCCGATCTGAAGCTGCATTTCCCAGATTTTTCAAAGTACTCAGTAGTTGTATTTTCCACCCCAAACTTTGACTTTCGTATCTAAACTTGGACTGTCCTCTCTAAACTTGGACTGTCCTCTCTAAACTTGGACTGTCCTCTCTAAACTTGGACTGTCCTCTCTAAACTTGGACGTTCAAGATAATTGAAAGGCTTACCTGGTTGGCATACTTGGGCAAAATAAGACTCCGATCTGAAGCTGCATTTCCCAGATTTTTCAAAGTACTCAGTAGTTGTATTTTCCACCCCAAACTTTGACTTTCGTATCTAAACTTGGACTGGCCTCTCTAAACTTGGACGTTCAAGATAATTGAAAGGCTTACCTGGTTGGCATACTTGGGCAAAATAAGACTCCGATCTGAAGCTGCATTTCCCAGATTTTTCAAAGTACTCAGTAGTTGTATTTTCCACCCCAAACTTTGACTTTCGTATCTAAACTTGGACTGTCCTCTCTAAACTTGGACGTTCAAGATAATTGAAAGGCTTACCTGGTTGGCATACTTGGGCAAAATAAGACTCCGATCTGAAGCTGCATTTCCCAGATTTTTCAAAGTACTCAGTAGTTGTATTTTCCACCCCAAACTTTGACTTTCGTATCTAAACTTGGACTGTCCTCTCTAAACTTGGACTGTCCTCTCTAAACTTGGACTGTCCTCTCTAAACTTGGACTGTCCTCTCTAAACTTGGACGTTCAAGATAATTGAAAGGCTTACCTGGTTGGCATACTTGGGCTTGTATTGAATGACGTAGTACTGCGGTTCCTCTGGACCAACGTAAGTCCATCCCAAGCGCACGGTCGTGGCAGTTATCTCCGAGGCGCGCACCTCGCTCGGCGGGCCGGGTAGGGCTGTAGGTAGACGTATAGGATGAGTATATTTGGATATACGTAATAAGTAGCATAAAAGTGTCTGAAAAGTACCTACTCACGACGGTAAGATCGCAAAGTCTAAGGCCTCGTCTTCCGTTATCAAAGGCCAAGTGCGAGACTGTCACTCGTTTCTTTTTATGTCGTCTCAGGCCTTAGACGTTGCGATCTTACCGTGTGAGTTCGGAGGAGAACTACACAAATACGGTTAAAATGGCTTATAATTATGGCGATAACGATACAACTTGCTACAGTGTGGTTAGGGTTTCGTTCGAGTACAGCTTCAGGAGCAACATTATGGACACAAGAAGCTAACCTTATCAAATCAGTCCCTAGATTCTATAAGTGCATATAAGCAGCCTATATACGTCCCACTGTAGGGCACAGGCCTTCTCTCAGAGACAGAGAGAGTATGGGCTTAATCACCACGCGTGCCCACCGCGGATTGACGATTTCAAGCGCTGAGGTATGTGAATAGCTCAGACACCCATGTTTCCTTGCGATGTTTTCCTTCACCGTTAGCGAATGGTATTGCTACTATAACTTCACAAATGTACATAACTTAGAAAGAAAAGTCATAGGTACATGCCCGCACTGGGAATCGAACCTGGGTCTCCCGCTTCCGAGTCCATGTTCTACCCACTAGGGTTGAACATTGGACTTACCACCGCTTAAGTAAGTGCAACATTTTCATTTAATTGTCCGTACGTACATATGTATCAAGTCTCTGGGGTGCTACTGAAAACCAAATTTCATAGCCTTAATTATAAAAAAAATAATCTCTCGTATCATCCTCTCATGAAGACTCAAAATCGGCCGCGATGGATATCCGTTTTGAGAGCCGGACATCCAGGGCTAGTAAGAAATAACAGAAACTGATGACAATGATGATGATAAGCACCCTCTTATTTAGGCGAGAAATTGATAAGGAAATAATTTCTCAAGAAGAGAACTAACGTTGGCTAGCTTTTTCGCGCGTCAACCCCAAAACGGTTAATCTTAACTGATCTTAACAGGAAAATTAAGAATTCAAGGGGCGCCTCGTCGATAAATAAACTCCGTGAGCGAAATAAATAACCCCCCTTAATTATAAAATATTCCTCACGGTAACCTCAATGCCCTCAAAGTAAATGTAAAAGCTTTATTCGTTACTCTTGACTTAATGATAACTAGCTCTACTCGCTAAATATACGTAGGTTTCTACTTTTTTTATATATATTCGTCCCATTGCAGCGCACAGGCCTTCTCTCAGAGAGAGAGTATGGGCTTATCACGCGTGCCCACCGCGGATCGGCAATTTCAAGCGCTGAGGTATGTGAACACAACCACTCAGGTTTCCTCACGAGGTTTTCCTTCACTTCACAAATGTACGTAACTTAGAAAACAAAGCCATTGTTACATGCCATAATTCGAACCCACGTACTATCGAATGAGAAGCCGGCGTTCTACCGCTCCGCTACCACCACTTCAATAAAAAATATAATTACAATTACCCGACATAATCACTTGTCTTAGCCACAAAACAAGGTCACCTGTGCGATGGTAAGAAATTAGTAAAAAACCGGCCAAGTGCGAGTCGGACTCGCGCAAGAAGGGTTCCGTACCATTTTATATACAACATTAGACAAAGATCGAATTTAAGAACAGCGTCATCTATAGAAACCAACAAGAAGCGTGACATTTAACGACATGACATCGGCGCTGTGAAGGTTACATAGATGGCCGTTAGATGGCGAGCGCTGTCTTTAGACAACGTTTGTTGTGTGGGAGCCCCCTTAAATATTTATTTTATTCTGTTTTTAGTATTTGTTGTTATAGCGGCAACAGAAATAGATCATCTGTGAAAATTTCAACTGCCTAGCTATCACGCTTCATGAGACACAGCCTGGTGACACACATACAGATAGACAGACGTCCGTCTGACAGACAGACAGATAGACGGACAGTGAAGTCTTTGGGTACGGAACTCTAAAAATGATCAGTAGTCAGTAAGGAACACTAAGTCATTAAGTCCGCGGCATTGTACGAATTTTTTTTTAAGTGCAATACAAGTATCAAGAAATAAATAAAATAAACACTTATAGTATCGTCATGTCCATCCGTCTGTTTCTCAGTCCACGGTTTAGCTCAGATACGCTTAGTATTGGAGTCAGTTAAGCTGCAAATTCGCATAGATGCACGAGTACGTATTAATTGCGCGGATAAAAAGGTAAAATAAAATAATTGAATCGTGTGATTTTAAAACGACACATGTCCTTTCATTACAACTTTGCAGGAAATAGAAAAAACTGTTTTATTCAAATACAAATATCTACAACAGCAATATTTTAGCATATTATATTGATTTCTGTATGAATAAACTACAAATTTTTTTTCTAATGTAAATCAATAGGTAGGTGTAAATAATTTAATTAAAAAAAATGGGCAAGTGTTATTTTAAAAACACATGTGACTTGTGTTGTTTTAAAATCACACGATTCAATTGAAATATTTTTCTGGGTACCTCCCCTACATCTAAGTTAGGAATTTTTTTCTCGTCTACCCTATAGTGTTGGACATCGCTGAATTGGTTGTTCAAAAATATTGTGGGTGTAGGAATAGTACATTGTTCACCGAGAGGAGAAAGTGACCGATTACCGTCGAGGGTGTCGTTTGAAGCCCGAGCCGTAGGCGAGGGCTTTAAAACACCCGAGATCGGGAATCGCAGTTTCTCTCGAGTGATACATAGTGCTTTATACTACACCTGCTTGATAGTTTTATTTTACTTTCTACTGTGGGAACACATGTCGATTGCAAATCTCATTGACGCGGCACATTCCGTGCGCGGGTTGAGACGCGCGGGGCGCGGGCGCCGATGTATGTTCCTGCCCCCTCCTCGAGACACTCCTATCTGTGTATCATTATTGTGAACACGTAATAAAACAATATTCAATGTGAAATCGAATTTAATTCATGGGTCACCACATTATATAACCTTGGGCGTGACGAACTGAGTATGGAGTCCTCAGTTCTCACAGTGGTGACCCCGACGTGATCCAAGATTTTTACAAGAGGGTGCAAGACTCAAGGTTTTGAGGATGGCCACCGGACAAGGCCAACCAGGCGGACCACCAGGCCAACTTCCTGCAGCGGCTCCGCCCGCTCTTGGGGGTTACGCGGCCCCGCCGCAGCTGGCATCGGCCCCACCACCGTCACCGCAAGCAATGGACGTCAAGCCCGATATAATGGCGATATCGCTATCGTCAAGGTTGCCGGAGTTTTGGGTGGACCAGCCGCGAGTTTGGTTCATACGTATCGAGGCCATTCTCGCGCCGCAGAAATTGGGAGACGACGCGCGATTCGACCTCGTCGTAGCGAAGCTGCCTAAAGAGGTAATAATGCAGCTTACGGATTTTTTATCCCGCCCACCGGCTACGAATAAATTCGCCGCGCTCAAGGCCAAGCTCCTGTCCTTGTTCGAAGACACCCGAATTCGGCAAGTCGAAAAATTAATTGGTGAAATGGAGCTCGGGGAAATGAAGCCTAGCCAGCTACTGAACAAAATGAGGGACCTGGCCCGTGAAAATTTCCCCGATGAAACGCTGCGGATCCTGTGGCAAAGTCGCCTCCCTACGAGTGTACGAGGAGTGCTGGCGGTAGCTGAAACAAGCGACCTTGACAAATTGGCAATCATCGCCGACAACGTTGCTGAGGCAACACGTCACAACTACGTTTCCGAGGTCAGACAGCCGTCAAACTCTGCTAGTAAATCACTGTGCGATGCTGCGCCGGTCACTTCAAAGGAAGTCGCAGCCCTTTCAAAGCAGATAGCTAAGCTCACTGCCAGAATGGCAAACATGGAACGAGCAAGGCCACGTCGCGCGAATGAAAAGCGTCGAGAACGTAGTTTTGGGAGATCAAGGTCACGCGCCAGGAGTGCTTCACGCGAGACGCCGCGACGCACCAAGGACAATCCCGACTGGCTTTGCCCTTATCACTTCAAATTCGGCGAGAGGGCACGGAATTGCTACCAACCGTGCGCGTGGAAAGCTTCGAGTTCGGAAAACTAAGGGCGATGGTGCAATCTACGACGGAGGTTTGCACTACATCGGTTAGCCGTCGTTTATGTGTTACGGACAAGGAAAGTGGACTTAGATTTCTGGTTGATACGGGCTCGGATGTGTCGATTTTGCCGCCGAAAAATAAACTTTACAGTCACGAGTGCGCGAAATATAAACTTTACGCCGCGAATGGAAGTGAAATCAAGACGTACGGGACTAAAATGTTAGTGTTGGACCTTAAGTTACGCAGACCGTACCGTTGGGAATTCGTAGTAGCGGATGTAAAGCAGCCTATTTTAGGAGCTGATTTTTTAGCCCAACATAAGCTGCTCGTTGATCTAAGTGAACGTAGGTTGATAGACCTGACTACTTACCTCAAGGTCAAGGCGGAAATCGTAAGTACTAACCAACCTTCTATTTTTGTGGTTGCCGAGGAGCATCCCTTTCGTAAACTGTTGTCCGAGTACCCGGAAATAACTAAGCCCCCTTCGTTTAAAGAGACGGCACCGCATAATGTGCTACATTATATTGAAACTACAGGGCCACCGGTATTTGCGCGTGCTAGACCCCTTCCCCCAGATAGGTATTTAAAGGTAAAGAAGGAATTTGAAGTGATGCAAGAGTTAGGTATTTGTCGTCCTTCAAAAAGTGCGTGGGCTAGCCCGCTACATGTGGCAGCCAAAAAGAACGGCGACATTCGACCTTGTGGAGACTACCGGATGCTTAATGCTATAACTAAGCCCGATAGGTACCCCATTCCGAGATTGAATGACTTTACCTACATTCTGGCAGGGAAAAAGGTATTTACTAAATTAGATATAAACCGCGCCTACCACTGTATTAGCGTAGCACCGGAGGATATTGAGAAAACTAGCATTATCACCCCTTTTGGCTTATATGAATTTCCCCGGATGAGTTTTGGTCTCCGGAACGCAGCCCAGACCTTCCAGCGCTTCATGAGCAACTCCGTACTTCAAGGTTTGGATTTTTTATTCAATTATCTCGACGATGTCATCATTGCTAGCGACAACTGCGAGCAGCATGAACGGCATCTAGCTACAGTGTTCGAGAGATTCACGAAGTACGGTATAACCATTAATCTGGATAAGTGCTGTTTCGGACGCCCCGAGGTCGAGTTTCTAGGGTATCATGTCTCGACGGCAGGTATTAAGCCGCTCGAGGATAAGGTACATGCCATAATCGACTACCCGAAGCCGGGAACTGTGGAGGAGCTCCGCAGGTTCCTAGGAATGCTCAACTTCTACAGAAGTCACATTCCGGATGCAGCCGTCAGACAAGCCGAATTAGATAAGTATTTAGTAAATACTAAAAAGAAGGACAAAACTAAGATCGAGTGGACGGCAAAGGCAGAAGAAGCATTTGTGCAGTGTAAAGCAGGCCTTCAACAGGCCGCTACACTTGCACACCCGAAGCCCGACGCAGTCCTGGCCTTGATGTGTGACGCATCAGACATTGCCGTCGGAAGTGTCCTTCAACAAAAGGTAAACAACTCATGGGAGCCTTTAGGTTTTTTCTCAAAAAAGTTGTCAGCGGCTCAAACCAAATACAGTACGTACGACCGTGAATTGCTTGCGCTTTACTTATCAATTAGGCATTTCCGGAAGTCGTTTGAAGGTCGCCAATTGACTTTGTATACCGACCATAAGCCCCTGTGTACGGTATTCAATAAAGTAGGAGATGATAGTAAAGAAAGCCCCAGACGCGCAAGGCAACTCCTCTTTATTAGCGAATTTACCACCGACATACGTCATATTAGCGGCAAGGACAATGTGGTCGCCGACACACTGTCTAGAGTAGAAACAATAGACTGTCCGACAGTAATTGATTTCTCAGAATTAGCCGACGCACAAGCTAAGGACGAGTATGTATTACGTATGTCGCAAGCGGGACATATCAACAACGCGAGCAACGTACAATTTAAATTGATAACAATACCTACTTGCAAGAAACCTATACTCTGCGAAACGTCCACGCGGGAGGCTCGACCTTATTTGCCTGTAGAGTTCCGTAGGAAAATATTTGATAGTATTCACTCGTTGAGCCACCCCGGAGTGCGAACGACTAGAAAGATGGTTAGTAAAAAATATTTTTGGCCCGACATAAACAAGGACGTGGGCAACTGGGCTAAGTCGTGTATTCATTGTCAAAGGGCGAAGGTCAACCGACATACCGTGTCTGACCTAGGTACGTTCCCGGACGCAGCCGCCTTCGAACATATACATGTTGACATCGTAGGGCCGTTAACAACAACTTCAGATGGGTATAGGTATATCCTAACAATAATAGATAGGTTTACGCGTTGGCCAGAGGCCTTCCCAATAACCGAAATAACTGCCGACATAGTAGCTAAGACTATTTACGAGGGCTGGATTGTTCGCTATGGTTGTCCGATAAGGCTAACTAGCGATCAAGGACGCCAATTTGAAAGTAGGTTATTTGCAGAACTAATGAAGTTGTTAGGGGTTGATAAGATTAGGACTACCCCTTACAGACCGCAGTCGAACGGCATCATAGAACGGATTCATAGGTCCATCAAGGCTGCGCTCATGGCAAAATTAGGGGATGGACGCTCATGGATAGATTTACTTCCCAGCGTAATGTTTGGTTTACGCGCCGCAGGTAGGAGCGATAGTGGCATAAGCGCAGCGGAAATGACGTTCGGGCGCACGCTCAGACTGCCGGGAGCGTTTTATGAAACTTCGCGAGATAAAGATCCCGTTGATCCGTACAGTGTAGTAGAGAAAATTAGAAATCATATTTCTAGCCTTAAGCCCGCGGTTAAAAGAGATAGGCGGGATAGGTCAATTTTTGTGCACGAAAGTTTATTTACCTGTACGCATGTTTTTCTCAGGGATGACACGGTTCGCAAGTCATTAAAACCACCTTACGACGGACCTTACAAGGTCATCGAAAGGGGTGAAAAGGTATTTTTAATACAACTCCCTGGTAGGCAGTCTCGCGTATCCATTGATCGTTTAAAACCAGCGTTTTTACTTCATACGGATACAGACAATGATATTGACGACTCTACACCTAGTTCTGGTACCGAAAATAAACGTACGTCGAAGGACGTGGGAGACCAGGTACCGCCATCTGCGGCACCGTCACCCGTACCTGCACCGGTAACTCGGACAACACGCAGCGGAAGGGCTGTTAAGACACCTGTTAGGTTTTTAATTGACGATTGACAAGACGCGCTATGTCACATAGTCTCTTGTAGAAACAGTAGCGCAACTACTTGCGTGAACGGTTGGTCATTCAGGTCTATCATAAATATAAGTGTGTATTTAGGATTGTCAATATATTTTCCTTTTGACTAATGGTAATGTTTTTGTCGATTTCTAAAGGGGAACTTAAGCATTCTTGTAGACAAGAAGCAAGTCCTCCTTATTATAGTATGTTTATTTAGTAATGCTAATTATTATGTTATGTCAATTATATACAAACGATCTAACTGTAACCAGTAATATACATCTTAGCGCCGAGTTGCATTACTGTTATAGTATATACGGGTCGGCCGACCGTGATACAATATCAGTAATGATAACGAGGTCAGCTCGGACGAAATTAATATGTACTTATAGCGCTATACCTTAGGTTGCAACCTAGTTAAGTAGTACTTTAGACTAAACCTACTTTGAAATTAAGATTTATTTAGCGAGATTTCATTTTACTTTTTGTCATGTGAGCTAATTGTGTATTATTTAAGACAGCGATTGATGACGGAACGTAACCAGTTTCACTCAGCGTTCAGCAGAAACGCTGGGATATTAAATTGTAATATAGTCAAAACTCCAGTTTTAAAATTAGTATTGTGTGCACCATGGGTATGGGACAGAGCAAGGACGAGCGGTCCCAGAACAGCAACATTGCGATCGCTCAGGTCCAGTCGATCTCCGGGCAGGTCGAAACTAAACTCAACTACGTCGGCATAGGACTCATAGCAGTTGGCTTGGTCCTATTTATTTGGTTCATATATGCACTACGCGCGAAATGCAAAAGTCGCGCCAGAAGCTGGTTACGTAAGGCCGTCGAGGCGCTGCCGCCTCCCACGGCTATCCGAGTCAGCAATGTGCAGCCGCAGCAAATGCAGCCCGCACAAACTGTGTACTAGTGTAAGCAATCGTGTATGTAATTAGACTAAGTAGGTACCTACATTAAGTTTATGGTAAAGGTCCCAAATGAGAGACCAATGATATTTTTTGTGTTTCTAAAATTATTTTTTTTAAAAAGGGGAGGACTACTGTGGGAACACATGTCGATTGCAAATCTCATTGACGCGGCACATTCCGTGCGCGGGTTGAGACGCGCGGGGCGCGGGCGCCGATGTATGTTCCTGCCCCCTCCTCGAGACACTCCTATCTGTGTATCATTATTGTGAACACGTAATAAAACAATATTCAATGTGAAATCGAATTTAATTCATGGGTCACCACATTATATAACCTTGGGCGTGACGAACTGAGTATGGAGTCCTCAGTTCTCACACTACGAAAACTGAATCCTCAAACAACACACAAATTGGAAATGGCGCCAATGGCGTCTGCAATTTTCACATGTGCTTTTTTCAAATTGTTTATCCTGCCGCCGCAGGGTCGCACTGCCAGCCCGACACCTTCCAACACACAGCTAGTGGCCAGTGTCATTTTGCGAACTTGGAGATAAAAAATCACTGTAATAGTAGTTTATGCAACTGTCATATAATGAAGGGTATTAAAACACGAGTGTGAGTTTATGAAACGAGCGCAGCGAGTTTCATAATAGTAACGAGTGTTTTAATACCCGTGTTATATGCAGTTGCATACACTACTTTATCTTCACTAATGCAATTAATCAAACATCAAATTTATTAAATTAAATTCACGCGTACGGGTATAATCACAGTGGTTTTGCCGCCATAAAAATTTAACCAATGAGAGCGCAGCTTCAATAAAGCGCGACCAACCTGATTGGCCCTGCAATCTAGTTGGTCGCGTTTTATTGATGTTATAATGAGATTTTACGATATCGATGTGAATATTATAACATCATGTGAAATTGCTTAAATTGAGTTTTTTGTTGTCTGCGCTATAACAGTAGTAATTATAAGTCAAGTATTGAAAACATAAGTAGAATGTTACAACATTAGTGTAGATAAAAACTTTTTGGCTTTTGATATTTAGGTTACCGGCGCATAGTCTTTACCCAAAATTAAAAAAGAAAAACCACGTAAGAAATGGATTTTCATACACTTTTCTCTCCCGCTCAGATGCGTTTTCTCCCCGCATATTTGTTCGATATGCAATGACGTACTTTCTACCGTAAATTTGATAAAGTATCAAGGTACTTTCCAAGCAGGTGTAGTATAAACCCATTTTTTTATTTGATCCATTACGTTGATTACTTTAGTGCCTTGAGGCACTGTATGTAAATGCTTTCACATTTTGTAAATATTATAAATGAGTTATAATTAAATATATTTTTTTTACTTCTTAGTTCATTTTGAGGGTTCCGTACCTCAAAAAAGAAAAACGGAACCCTTATGGGATCACTTTGTTGTCCGCCCGTCAGTCCGTCTGTCTGTCAAAACCGTTTATCTCGGGAACTCGTGGAGGTATCGAGTTGAAATTAAAACCATAATTATACTCAAGTCTACAGTCCCTTGAAGCTGTTAAGGGAATAAAAATTTATAGGGTACTTTTCGTCGTCGTCTTTGTACGTGTCGTACTTGTACAGGGAAAAATCTGAAAAATACACATTTGTAACAAAATTGTCTTTGAAGTCCGGGAAAAGCTAGGAAAAATTGCGAGAATCGATTCCTAAACTATTTATAATATGTACTTACCTAGAAATTTCTACTAAACCCCCGGTGGGCAAGTCCGACTCGCACTTCTCCAGTTTTTTCAATAAAAAGCATGTTTTAAAAAAAATACACATTTTGTTTTGCTTTGCTTCGATGCTTAAACATATGTGTTGAATAGAATGGTTTTAAGGACAAAGCGCGAGTTTATTAAAATTATGTAAATCCTATCAATCTGAGAAGAAAACTCATTAACCAAAACTTGTTGTAAAATACTAATTGTAATTCTCAGGAATCGCGAATTTGAAAGATACTACTAAAAAAACAAATTAATGTTTTGAAACCGATAATGTCATAGAAAACAAATGAAGAAAACCTTTTCCCGCAAAACCACTAAAACGTGACCTTTTCTTACGGATAGAGAAATTGGTACCTATTATTGATTTGTCTGTGTTAACTATCCGAAACGTAAATATATTTCGAACGATCCATCAGGGATTCACCATTGAATTCTTAATTGGTCTATTACACATTTCTCCCATTTAAAATTCAGCCTCAAACAGAACAGCTAAGTAAAGTCAATTATTCTCATAATTTTGGATTCATAAAAGACTAGTGTTTTCTCGCTGCCTCGCTCGTGAAACGCCTGTATATACCAAAGTACTTAGCTAAAGCTTTGCACAAGAAACGCATTAAATTATCTTATCTTTTATCGCATTACACATCCACCAGGGCCGCGTTTCATAACTTATTATGACCATTCGATGTACATTACGCAGCTGATTAGTACATGTCGTCAGGTCTTCCTACCTGCTAATCTGTGGGTTAACCGGCTATGCAATGTACCTACACCGAATTGTCACAGTAAACCATGTTATGAATGAATGTATGAAGATTTTTATTCAGATAATTACAGAAAAATACGAAGTTGTATTTCTGCCAAACTGCATAGCAGTTTTTTGGCAGATGCTCTTGGTTTATATAACTCTTAAATTAGATAATTAGGTACAAATATTAAAAATAACTGTCGTGGAAGGTATTTGAAATTCCCTACACACTATATTTTGTGTTTGTTGTTTTTTTCCGGCGTACAATAAAGACTATTTTTATATTATCTTAATCTCCTGCACTGAAGTTCTATAAAATGGGGTCCAGCTCTCTGGATCCACGAGGTGAGGCACATCACATTGCTGGTAGCGGCTGAATGAGGACAGAAGGAAGTGGCGTGCCTGGGTAAGCCAGTGTCCAGCAGTGGACCAATATGGGCTGGTGGATTAGTAATTCTTTATTTATTTTATTTTATTTAGGACACAAACAGTCATACAGGAAAAAATAAAAAAGTATATGTGTACAAAAAAAGACCTGGGGGTCCCTTAAGAAAACAAAATTATAGCATGCAATCTTAACCAGTTTTGATTCTTAGTATTTCAAACTTAGTATTGGTTACAGTAAAATAATAGTCGATTCTTGCCGTGGAACCGAAACAGACAGACGGCTCTTCACAATAAGCGGAGATAACTTTTCGGGCGCAGATCGGGGCTTAGGAAATCAATTTGACAAATTGCCTAGAGAGACATTGATTACGATTTAGGGTTATAACTCACAATTGAAAGGGTTTCAGTACCCCCGGGAGACCAGCGGCTGTCAGGTTAATTAATGATAAATTATTGTTTTTCCTAACCCTGAGCTCTGGGTACCATGCCATTGCCGATTGCAAAACGCGCGATTCGACAGCAAAATTTTCCAAAATATTCAAGCGCTTTACTTGTTTGTGGTTGCTTGCTTTAATTATTTTTCTTTCGTTTTTTCCTTTTAATGTCTGAACATGAATGTTTTTATTCTATTTTCCACTTTTTCAACATTTTTTTGTACGATGTTGCGGTTTTTCTGCTTTATAATTCAATTCAATTCAATTCAAATATTTATAAAATTTATAAAAACAGACTGTTTACTTAATGAACGTCAAACTTGTTAGTTTCACAATTATAATAGATTTGTGGAGAAGAAGCTAATAAAGAAACTTCACATTTATTCTTTTCAAAACACGTTTTGACTTAATTAACATAGTTTTCAACTTAAAATATTAGTCATGAATATGTTGAACACTAGTCACAATCGTCCTGTAATTAATATTAAACTACTGCTTAATGCCAAACATCTTTGTCTTCTAAATAATTCTTAATGTAGTAAGCTGTTTTGTACAGAATGTGCTTAACACATTTTTTAAACCGCGTTGGAGGTAACTCTAATATATCTTGAGGAATCTTGTTGTAGAAACTTATACAGTGCCCCATAAATGATGTATTATCTTTTGCAAGTCTAAATCGTGGAAATGACAATTTGGGTTTGATTTTTAGTGTTAATATTATGATGGCCACCAACATTTTCGAAGTCTGATATTTTTCTAATGTACATAATATTTTCATATAGTGACGCTGTTTGATGGATAATTCTTAAAACCATACGTTCTAAATAGGACGGGTATTCTTCTATGTATGGCAATGATTTATGGGTGGATGTGACATTAGTGAAGCGAATAGCGAACTAAATAAAATGTTAATTTTACACAGTGATATTTCGAAATAAAAAAATTGAGATCTGAGAAAAAAAACTCATACTTAGAACAGAAATTGTTGTAAAACACAAACTCTAATTGCGATGTTTTAGGAACTGTGGATTTTAGAGGTAACCCTGCAAATGTGTACTAAAGTTAATCCAAATCCATTCAGTTTTTACTTTAAGCATGAGAGTGGTGCGAACAAAGAAACGTTAATGCGATTAATTTGTTTTATTGTTTGGAAGGGATGTGTAAATGTTTCTGTTAAGTGGATTATCTACAGGGTGACTTTGAATTCTTTCACCGTATTTTGAGGGAATGTTTTTTTCATTGTGAAAAACAGTATTATTAATGATTGACCAGTAAATAACACATTTGTAAATATTCGTGATTCCCGACCTTCGGCTCCAAACCGTGAATCCAAATTCGAAGTGGTAGGAATTACCGTAATGTTAAAAAATTGTTTCCTAATAGGTTAAATCGTCCGATATGCGTAAAAAATTAAAAAAAAATTGAGTTGGTTGGCACAGATCACGCTCAAAACTTGGATTTTTTGGATTTTTATTACTTTTCGTCCTGATATTGTTTGTCTATGCTTAAGTGAAGTAATTTTGGTTAACAATAAACATTTTTTTTCGATGCGTATTTTTTTTCGAAACTAGCACCATTTGTTTCTAAATCGTGGTTACAATGTCCCCTTAAAATACGGCGAACGAATTCAAAGTCACCCTGTAGTAGTAGGTAATTTCGCAAGACATACAAAGGTATCGAAACGTAGTTATTATCATCACTAACGCCAACCTGACGTTTCCCAACGCTGGGCAAAGGCTAGATGCAGGAAAACTTTAACTAAGAAACGGACGTTAGGCCTCACTTCAAGATTTTTCCGCAACATAGCGCGTTATTTTCCAACTCCATTAACTATTCAAACCGCCTGATTAAAGTGTTTCCTGCGAGCAACAGCATGACGAGAAATTTGATAACGTGAAAACATAGCTTGAGTGCACCAGACGGTCAAGTTTAGTTTTCCTCGATTTCATTTTATTACAATTTGGTGTAAAAATATGTAGAAGTAATACCTCTCGCTGACGGTGAAGGAATACACCGTGAGGAAACCTCTTAGGGTGAGCAAAACTTAGGAAACCTCTAAGTTTTGCTCACCCTAAGAGTCTTCTGTTGCCTTTTAATTTGATTCGTACGCCAAAGTATCAAGTGTAATGGCTCTCAGATTAATTATTCCCTCAGATCGTTTATTTGTAAAACAACTGCGGGATAATGTTGTTATTACTACGGTGGGGCCGTTTGAGGAATTTGAGTGAAACATAGCTGCTCGTCAGCCAGCAATCATACAGGGTGTTAGTACACTAGTTTATTTAACCATGTATTTTTTTGCATGAAAACCAACATTTCATCTAAAGGAACCAAGCCTGCGAAATCATCGGTTGAGGAAATTTCAAGGTTCAAAGTAGCACAAAGTAGCAAAGTAGTTGCGCATTTTACTTTCAGTTTCTCATACACTGTTAGACACTGATTAACAGATTGTTAGTGTCCGAGAAACTGGGGGTTAGTGTTGAATGGGTAGTTTTTTCAAGGTATCACGAAGGGTAGGGCAGAGTCTACAGTAGGTATGCTTTATACCATCCTTTCTACTTTTTTCGCTTTTTCGACATTCGTATTTCTTGCCTTCAAAACACGCTCGTTTGTAGAGGGGCTTTGTATTTTCCAATCCAATTAAAACCACATTTGTGCACTGCTGGACAAGTGGACATAGACCTCCCCCAAGGCACGCCATTTCTTTCTGTTCTCAGCCATTCTCATCCAGTCGCTATCAGCAAAGTGCTTCAGATCTTCGGTCCAGCAAGCCGATAGACGTCCTGCGCTGCGTTTTCCGGTTCATGGTTTACACTTGAGAACCTTATAAACCACCGGTTACCGATTCTTCGATATGACACATCCACTAGGGTATGTGTCATATCGAAGAATCGGTATGACATTACATATTATGACTTAAACATGCTAATCAATAAGGCTTACTCAATCACCTTGGTTCTTTGGCGAATTATCTCATTTCCGTTCCGTAGCACACTTAGCGACTTTAAAAATAAGAAAATAAAATGCATTTATTTCTGGTTGCAATAAACAAACAAAGACAACACATAAAGTAGAAACGAAACACATCATCATCATCATCAGTCATTTGATGCCCACTGCAGGACATAGGCCTCCCTCATGGATTTCCAAGCTTCCCGGTCTTGTGCCGCCCGCATCCAGCGACTCCCCGCCATCGTAACCAGGTCGTCAAACCATCTGGTGGGGGACCTGCCCACGCTGCGTCGTCCGGTCAGAACTTTTTCGCCCCAACAGCCATCAATTCTCCGAGCTATGTGCCACTGCTACTTCAACTGAGCAATTCCTTGAGCTATATCAGTAACTCGGGTTTTTCTGCGGATCTCCTCATTGTGTCAGTGGCCACATTTTGGCAAAGTCGTTCATGATCGGCATGTCTTCAGGCTCTGATGATCTAAGCAGTAAGGCCGCCGTGTTAATGTGTTACCTGAGCACAGTGTATCTGAACGTTTTGTATTTTATGCTAAGTAGATAGCAAAGAGACAGTTTCAGCCAAAGGAAATGCGAAGTGTGGTGTAGATGAAGTTTCGGGATCGTATACCCTGATAATGCGCACAGAAACTTTATTGGAACATGCATCGTGTTTCATATTAATGCTACGCTTAAATACTACCAGCTAGGTCTGTTTCGTGTTAGTTTCTATTGCATAGGACATAAGTGCGGGTATGGAAAAAAAAGCTCTGGCTGCAGAGTTCTATTGGACAAAAACGGAGTGTTCCGAAGCACGAAACGACTTTTCATGTGTTTTTACACGATTCGTGTCAACTGGGCATTACAGTTTATAATTACATACTTTTTACGCGGTTCACCAACTTTTTTATATTAGAACTGACTTTACTTTCCTTTCTGCAATAATGATGTCGTCGTTTATACGCTCGATAGAGCTAAATATTGCAATATCCATCAGCGTTAACTTCTTTTTAATTGCAGATAACAACTTGGGCAATTCTTTTTGAGTGTACTATTACTTGGACTGTATGTGAATTGCCGAGGCACCTAGACCAATTTGGTGGCAATTTCAGAAACAAAATGTAATTGAAGTAGGACATATTATTAATAACAACAAAAATACGTACATACATATTGAAGATAATTACTAAACATGATTACTTACATACCAATAAAATAAAGTAACTGGTGATCGTTTACTGCCTATTCTGCAGGTCTAGGAAGTGGTTAAAAACTTTCTTTTTGAAAATCTCCAGGGTTGAAGACTGACGAATGTCCAGAGGCAGACTGTTTCACAAGCGAATCGCAGTCACTGTAAAAGAACTAGAATATCCCGTCGCATTATGCTCTGGGGTGCGGAGATGAAGAATCCAGGACGACCGCATAGCGCGGGCGTCACTGTGGAGATGAACAAAGCGTTCCCTGAGATAGGAAGGGGAGCAAGTGTTATTCAACACATTGTAGAGAATGGACAAGATATGAGCATTCCAGCGGAAACGGATTTTAAGCCACTTGAACTGAAAATGGTGTTTACATTTAGATCCTCACAATGCGACTTGAGTGGTAATCTATAATGTGCTATTCTCACAGCACTTTGACGACCCCGATATTCCCCTGTCAAAGATGACCCTCTTATTTACGCCACCAAATTTTGCTCCTCACAAGGCACTGCTACTCAAGTATATACACGAAAGTTAGATAATGGCGGTCTTACCCTTGGTCTTGGGTTTACTTTTGACACATTTCGCTCCTCACAGCGCATTTCTACTCAAGTACTCACACCACACTTCAACGACGGTGGTCTTACGCCTCGGTCGTAGATTTATTTTTGACACATTTCGCTTCTCACAGCGCATTGCTACTCAAGTACTCACACTGCACTTTGACGATGGCGGTCTTCTCGATGACGCCGAGCACGCTGGCGGCTTCGCATGTGTAGTTGGCCGACTCCCGGATGTCTTGCAGCTTGAGTACGTTGAGGCCGAACGGTGGGTTGTCTTCCGGCGTCAACCATTGGTTGAGACCTACAGGACAGACAACAATGCTTGAATATTTTATTTAATTTAGCTTTGGCCTACATTTAAACGAACCGTCGATGGAAACTGTTAATTTATCCAGTTGTGTGATCATATTCATGACTTTAGTAGTACTTGAAAATCAAATTTATTTTGTTTTCATTCAGACCAAAGGCGAATGAAACGAAATAAAGTAAGTTTGTTTTTTGCATCGGAAGTGGAAGGGGAATCAGTAGGAGTTCCTAACTAAGGGTACTTGACTTTGAGTCATCATCATCATCATCGGCCTACGCTTGCCCGCTGCTGGACATAGGCTTCTCCTATTGCACGCCACTGAGCACGGTCCTCGGCTACTCTCATCCAGCTCTTACCAGCCACCTTGCGAAGATCATCGCTCCATCGAGTCTGAGGCTTTGAGTGACTTTTAATAAATATGACGAACTAATTGGTTTCTGAATTAAAATTGTGCAAGAAAATAGTAGATTGTTTACCGAGGGAGTAAAATACTATTTTTACGGCGAGAGTGTTTTTTTGTTACACCACAGTTTTAAGCTCGAGTACACCACTCGAGCTTAAAAATAGTTTTACTCTAGAGGTGGACTCTCTACTTTTTATCACCCTCTATGAGAAAATAAGTGAACGCAACCATATTATGAATAGTGTTATTTATTTTGTATCACATTGTTAGCGTCTGATACGATACACTCCGGAGTTAATATTTCGTTATCACTGCTTGAAGACGCACTCATTTTTACTCTAGTAGAAATAACAATGACAATTAGAGAAACGAAAAGACGGAATGCATTAGGCGCCTTTTTCCAGTTTTTTTTTTGCTCGCGCGCGGTTTTCTTTTAAACAGCCAGCAATTTGTGCAACATTATTCGTGTTCGTGAACAATGTTGCGCTGTGAACTTAGCAACAATAGCAACATGCACTTTCCAAATAATAATTCAAATCACTTTTATTCCCTCAGGGAATAAAAACGCGTTTTAGTCCCTGTTCCCGGGGAACGAACTAGGTCTTTTCGAATAGATGTGATAAAAATTACTTTCCATATTTATTGATTGAGAACAAGTAACTACGTTTTTTATTTTCAAACTGGTTTTCACGAGTAGGTCAGGAGTAATCAATCAGTTGACGTTGCGTTACAGCAACACAATTTTAACCTAACCTGCCTTCGACTGGACAAGATAACCTTCAATGATCTAATCCAATCCTACTTTATCGCACACGGAACATTGAACAGGACATTACATAAGAAACGCCACTCACGCCACTTCTTTCTGTCCTCGGCCATCCTCACTCAGAAAGCAGCAACAGTTTCAATAATTCCGATGATAAAAGGCCACTGAAACGTACCTTTACGCCATTTGACTGTAGGCATTGGAGATCCGAAGGCGACGCAGCGAAGGGTCAGATTCCCGCCCAGCATCACCTCAGTGTGCGGTGGCGGAGGTATCGAGAACTGCGGCGCTACTCGTCTCACTGCAAGCAAAAATGCACCTTATTAATATTAATAGGTCTGCAGTTAGGTACTTCTAAAAAAACAATTTATCACTCACAGTGAAAATGGCACAGTTACGACATAAAACGAGAATGTAGGCACACCGAAATCTATTTTTTTAAATAAATGTAATGCAAGTATTCCATATTACTTCGAATTCAGAGCACAAGGAATCCTAGTTAGCGAGGACTGACTATAAGACAGCACATCATCTATGTTGAGAACGACTATGCCACAAAAATGTAAACGCTGACCTGCTGTTGACTGTACCAAGTAAGCTGATAGTACAAATATTATTTTATTCGTGTAGGTATGTATGTAATTTATTTTAATTTAATTTACCGCCTCTAATTTACTATAATCTAATTTCGTCGAAACAAATATGCCATTGCAAAGAAAAAATAACAACAATTAACACTGGCAGTTTTTTGTTTAAGAATAAAACTCACGATCTAAACGCGACATTAAAATGAAAGCACATAAATTTAAAAGAAAAGTGACGTGTCTCAAAATTCAAGATGGCGGAGTTAGTGGGCACTCTCCAAACGAGCACCTCCAAGTAAAGAGAAGTGAAAAAATTAAACATTTCACTTGGCTCCCATTATGGTATTAAACTTGGGTGTCCGCCCTCCGTCAGTGTTTTGGCCTGGATTAAAGACTGAACTTAAACTTACGCCTATTTTTTCGGGACTTGTTGCTCAGTTTCTCAGTTCTGCCTTATGTTTTACACAACTGCATTTTATTAATTTTTTTACATCTTTTAGCCTGTACACTGTTAATTTAACTCAACCTAAGTAAATTCATTAAAATAATTAACTTAACTTGTAGCCCCAGCAAATAATGAGCTGCTTATATGTCCCGTTACTAATTGCTAAAATACCATAATAAATTTATTACTTTTTCTTTGTATGACCTTCATTCCTCTATTCTACTTATCCTCTACTTTTTTCATGGGACGTTTCGAAGTGGCAGTTTATAAAATAAAACCAATTTTAAGTGACAAAAATGTACCATTCCATCGTGTTCAATTGTGCATCTTTTTGAATCGGTAGTGGCTCAATCAAAAGTCTCTTGATACTAGGCCATAAATAATAAAAATAAAAAACTTTTACTTAAGGCTGTTCTTAGATGGAGCATGCTGTCTCGCTCGCACAATTTAATATTTTTTAACACTGTAATAATATAAGTAAACTTTAGCTAAAATGTGGTCTGAGGGTTTGATGCATACTTAAATTACAGAGAAAAGTTATTTTTAATACAGTTGCTCAAAAAGTGGCGTATTGCAGGGACGTATAGCGTTCGGGATGTGGGCTATTACACACTCGTGCGTTTTTTTACCTTTCCCGCACTCGTGCGTTCTCTTTCCCAACTGTCAAAATAATGTCTATTAAAAAGAATAACCAACCATGAAGTTTTTACTAAAAAAAATCATAGAAGTTTTTATGATTCATGCAAATACGTATATTTCTAAAAAGAAGCTACTAATTTGTTTCAATATCAGATTTAATTATTTGATTGAATGAGTTTGGTTAGGTTTCATTTAATTTATTCATCTCATTAAATTTAATTTTCATTTCATATCAATAAAAAACTTCTACTGAAGACTTGACTGTATGGGCATAGTTCCCTTTGCCTACCAGAATGGGTGAAGAAAAAAAAAACTCTGCTTATATTCTACGGTTGGCGCCATTTTTCAGAAATTTTCTTTGCAAGTTTAGTTGTTTGTTGCACAAGATGAGTAATTTCGACCCTAGTTTTTTTGAATTAACACCATCGGATCGCAGTATAATTTGCACAAAATGCTTCGGAGAACATTTTACCGGAAAAGTCAAAAAGTCGCTACATATCTACATACGACGAATACTGCATGGAGAGAAGAGAAAAAAGCAAATAGTTTTTCATTTTTTCGCAACTGTATTAAAAATAGTCGTTCAGTACACGTGCGGAACCGTCATTGCAACTTGTTCCGACTGTCAACCCTCGCCTTCGGCTGCGCCTCGGCTCGGGTAGACATTTGTCGGAACTCTTTGCAATGACAGCCTTTCCGCACTTGTAATGAAATATACTATTCCTATATAATATTATTAACTTTGGAATCAAATTTTCTCAATGAAAAACTTAATACAGGATAAGAAACATATGCCTTGAATGTTCGCAATTTTATTATCTATGAAACCCTCAGACCACCTTATCAAAAGTATACTAATTATAATACAATCAGTAAAATGATTCAATTGTGCGAGCGAGATAGCATGCTCCACGTTAGAAACCTTAAAAAAGGTTATTGTTTTAAATTATGGTGAGACGTGTGTCATTCATCGAAAAACAAAGCTGGTCGAAACTGTTTTGCTGAAAGAAAAAAAAAACGATCCACAGGGCCATAACAGTGATTCTCGGTAAGCCAAGCCGACCTGACCTTTATTTACCAGAAAAAAAAAACTATTTTGATAACTTCTGTCCGCAAAGAAGACGACGATAGCTTTTGTGAAGAATCCTTTCTTAAAAACGCACAGATAAAGACGGATAAAAGATCTGAAAGAAAAGGTTTCCGTCGTGGACCTTTAATAAAAGAGATGACAAAATATATAACAATATGTACAATGTATAAAGAGCTATCAAAGCGGTGACACGTTTGTTTGTATTCACGCACTTATACGGTCGGAAAAAGAATATTAACTCGTATTGTTATGCTCCATTCATATCTTGGTACAGTCGGGAACACATCAACCATTTATATTTTACCTCGTTTACCGTAATTATAGTGTAAATTTGAACCGTTACTAACATTTTAACATATTGATCCGAAACCTTTTTGTACCATTTAAACCGGGGGCAAGGCTAGTATGAGTATTCAATGAAAGAACTCTGAATAAGTTCGTAGCTGGCACCTAATGCGTAAAAACTGAATAAGAAATATTTTATTATGATAAACAATGATTCAAAAGTAACGGTATTTACATTATTGTAAATATTCGTCATTTCCAATGTTTGCTGCGGTGGGTGGTTGGATTCGAATTCGAAACAGTAAATCTTAATTCAAAGTGGTAGTTTTTTTCCATTACGCGTAAAGAAGAGACTAATTGAGATGGCCGTCGCCCACCATAAGAAGCTCGAAACGGAGTTTTTTCGAATTACAATGGATGTTGTTTGTTTATAATACACACTTTTTTTTAAAACTTTTGCCTTGGTTCTAGAGATCATGGTTAGAACGTCCCCTCAAAGTTTTGCTCACGAATGAAATGCCACCCTGTAATTACAAAGTCGCCCGTAACGTAACCGAGTAAAGTGTACCAGTGTACAGGTTGATATGCTTTTGGCTGTACTGTACCCGTGTGTTTTGCCTGTCTACAGCAAATAAAATGGTGTAGAGGCAGGTTTATGTCACTTTGCCTCTATATTATCGCAAAACGTTGACTATCCTCGATAACCACATAATTGGGAACTTTGTTGTTTATCTGTTGAGTACTTGTGTCATTTATTTAATAACTTAATGATGAATTCTGAATGGATGAATATGATGAATTTTAATGACATAAGTCGATCAAATAGTGGACGTATTAGCGAAGGGCAAGATGAAAGTACCCGAAACCGGTGTGCTTGCATGCATCGATTAATGAATGTTGATGAAACGAAAGATTGGCCAACCCTGGCCTCTGGCTACCCCTCCGTCACACAGGCGTCAGTTTATGTGTGTACGTTTTAGGATGACTTCGTGGCCTACTTACGGTACTCTCAGAGACCACCAGTGGTCCACAGACCAACGTTTAAGAACCACAGACGAAGCCATGACGGTACACTAAGCAAACGGATCGGAATAGGAATAAAAATGCCTTGGGAGACGCTCGCCCGGTCGTTAGAATGGTAATGCGAATGCGATATCTACTTAAAACGGGTTGACGTTACTTTTTATTTCGCCCTTTTTATTTAACTTTTAAATGGTTTTTGAATGTAGTGTTTTCAATATTTTTCCTTTGGGACTTCTTCCTTTTAACTTTGCTATTCGCGTGCCAGGATATTGTTACTTTAGTCTTTAGCGGAATTTCGGCGTTGCGCACACGATCGATAAGTGTAATGTGTAGCATAAGCATGGTCCTCTCTATGGGCAGGGCATGTGGTCAGGCGGAGCGATCGGTGGACTAAAGGACGAAACACACCAACGCGGTGGCGGTCCATACATCATCATCAACCCATTATGTCCCCACCGAGGGGCACGGGTCTCTTCCCTGAGGAAGGTACATAAGGTCCATACATCATCATCATCAACCCATTATGTCCCCACCGAGGGGCGCGGGTCTCTTCCCTGAGGAAGGTATAGGCCATACTCCACCACGGGGGCCAAGTCCGGATTGGTGGAGGCTTGTAGACTAGTGGCTCGTCTACTGTCAGAAGTTGTCAAGCCGCCCTAAGGCCTCTGACTTGGCTTAACGACTGCCATCTATCGACGGCAGCCGGCACATACATACATACGTCCATATAAATACTAATGCAGTAAATGACGTATGTATGGACCGCCACCGCCACCGCGTTGGTGTGTTACAACCTTAACGCGGTGACAGGGTGGTGGCCGAGGTTGGCGTAAGCGATCGGTAGGCAGACTAGCGACCCGATGGATCGATGACATTCCTAAAGCCGTCGCAGCAATGGACGAGTTTGGCAGCGGACCGAGAGGGTTTGCGTGACAGGGAAGAGGCATATGACAAACTATTCTTTATTTTAATAAAATACTTTGAGAGAGGGCCTTTGGCGCCTCGTCTTTGGAGAGGTGGTAGCCTAGTGGGTAGAACATTGGACTCGGAATTCAATTCCCAGTATGGGCAATGGGCATGTACCTATGACTTTGTTTTCTAAGCTATGTACATTTGTGAAGTTATAGTAGCAATACCACTCGCTAACTGTGAAGGAAAACAACGTGAGGAAACCTGAGTGTCTGAGCTATTCACATACCTCAGCGCTTAAAATCGCCAATCTGCGGCGGGCACGCGAGAGAGAGAGAGAGAGAGAGAGAGAGAGAGAGAGAGAGAGAGAGAGACAGAGAGAGAGAGAGAGAGAGAGAGAGAGAGAGAGAGAGAGAGAGAGAGAGAGAGAGAGAGAGAGAGAGAGAGAGAGAGAGAGAGAGAGAGAGAGAGAGAGAGAGAGAGAGAGAGAGAGAGAGAGAGAGAAATAATATATAGGCTAGAGCCACTTCGTCATCATCATCAGCCGTCCGACGCCCACTGCAGTAAAGGCCTCCCTCATGAGGGGTTTTTGTCATAATCGCCACGCTTAGCAAGCGAGTTGGCGATCGCAGTATGCGGTTGGAATCTCAGGAAGACGCTGCTGCCCGTCTCCTCGTAATTCATTTCGCTAGTCGCGTCACTCCATTTCCTTCCGTGGATGACATAGAGCCACTTGCTAAGTAATAAAGGGAATATTGTTTTATTTGGGATAATATTCCCAAGGATTTGATTGATTGAAGATTTTTATTCAGATAAATACAGTGAAATACAATAATAAATAAATGGTATTTTTGCCAACCTGAACCGTTGCAGGTGTTAGAAAAAGGTCTGAGGAGACCACATTAAGAGTTAGAGCGATTACAAAGTGCATTCACGAATTTCGGTTAATATGGTAGGAAAATTCTGCAAAACAAGTGCAATTCTTATTTTTTAGTTCTTCCAAGCTGTTTTTCAATTTCTTAATTCTGTAGTAATTGAACCCCAGTCGGTCTAATAGATAATTTTTACCCTAACTATGACTGAATCGAATGGCATCATTACAAAATATGTTAGAAATGGCCTTTTCTTGCTGACCGTACCATTTCTCAGAGATGCAGTTTGTGATTTCTCCAAAAGTCTGACGTGGTCTCCACAGATAATTTTCCATTAGTTACGAAGCTACAATATCACCATGAATAGGTAAGATACACAAACAGCATAAACAAATAGGCAGTGCCCACCCACTTTCTACAAACACTGACTTGAAAAGAACTGTCACATAGCCGCAATGAACAAAGACTTTGAGAGAGGTTTACGTGGGTCAAATACATGGACGTGGCCACAAAAGAGGAGTATTTAATATTGGAGTACGAGTGAGTGCCGACAAGTTGAATTGGTTTACCCTAGTACAGATTACAGGATGGAAAAGTTATATCGAGAATTTTCTCAGAATACTAAAAAATAACTACACAAAAAAAGGTTCATTCCGATATAAAAGTCGGTGTTGCTTTGTGCCACGTGTAGTTACGGGAATTCCTATACACCTTGTTAAACAAGGCCACGGCTCTGTTCTCATATATTTAACTATTACTAATAATACAACATAAAAATTGTATAAAATTACCTTCCGAAAGGCTTCATCTTTGTACTAAAACATGAAGTCCTCCTTTAACATACTCACATAGACTCACGCCTGTATCCCGGAGGGATAGGCAGACACTAGGGTTTGCCACTCTTGCGCTTCATCAAAAGTAAATTTTGTCGCGATTTCGAAATGTTTCCATTGTAAATATTGTTCATATATGAAGTCGTCCTTTTCCCAGTAACATAATCCATAAACTGTGGAGATTGCATGCACGTAAAGGTTTATGTGCTGTGCACTTACAAATGAGATGGAAAACAGTAGAGAAACGATTAAGTAGAAATATAAGGTCGTCAAAATTAAGGCCTTTCCAAAGGTTATTTAAAACAAATTTAGTTCTATATCTAGTAATAGATCACAGATTGAATTTTGGATTGTTGAAAGCCATAGCAAAATAAACGCACCTTAACAATATCTATCGAATACGCCAGTTTGTTTTTTAAGTAAAGTCACTTTCCAAAAATATCTCGTCACAAACTCGATTCTGTGAGAACTATTAGTAGCCAGCCAGAGCCGTGCTGCGGGCGTGGGTCCGCGGGTCATTGTTACTAATTTTTCAGAGAAAATTCGCGAAAAATTAGTACAGAGGCGGTACTAATTTTTCGCGAATTTTTTGAAACCAGATTTCTCAACTCGAAATGAGATTTCTCAACTCAATTTTATTTTTATTTTATTTCTATCATCATCATCATCATTCAGCCACAAGAAGTCCACTGCTGGACATAGGCCTCCTCCATGGATTTCCAAAAAGACCGGTTGGAAGCGGCCTGCATCCAGCGTCTTCCTGCCACTTGGATGAGGTCATCTGTCCATCTTGTGGCTGGTCGTCCTACGCTGCGCTTGCCGATATGTGGTCTCCATTCGAGAACTTTTCGGCCCCATCGGCCATCAGTTCTGCGTGCTATGTGCCCCGCCCACTGCCACTTCAACTTACTAATCCGCTGGGCTATGTCGACGACTTTCGTTCGTCTACGAATCTCATCATTTCTGATTCGATCTCGTAGAGAAATTCCGAGCATAGCCCTTTCCATAGCTCGTTGCGTGACCTTGAGCTTTCTTATGAGGCCCATAGTTAGAGACCACGTTTCAGTGCCATAAGTCATCACTTATGGCACTGAAACGTGCCATAAGTGTTATTTCTATGCTTAGAAGCAATAGTTTGAATATATGGCATTATTATTTACTAATTGTACAACCGCGGTTTTCAAACCAACCAGATTGAGCTTTTATATTAAAGCATCTGTTCATATATAATGGAGTCTATTAAAAAAATGTTCTGAACTGACGCACTAGTATTACTACAATTTGCACATCTAAAGTTAGATGGAGAAGTTGCACTAAAAAAATGTTTTATGGCACGTCAAAAGATAAATAAACTCTGCGACTACTACTTTTCGTAATATAACCAGTCGAAAAGTCAATATAGTCACGTGGTACTAAAACGCGCCGTACAAATCTACCTTAGACTAGGACGTCACTCCCTAACGTAACGCCTTATATGTATGAAGCATTTGTCAATATTTGAGTTATCTCGTAAGATAATGTTTTTTTTTTAAGTACACCGATAAGACCCCATAAAATGTTCAGAATTCAATGGCAAAACAAAATCTATAAGTTTTATGTTATTAAGAGTAACTATTCTTTGCATATTTTGTGTTTCCGAAAACCCCGAAAAAATATTTTTACTGTTTCATTTTTAAAATTTTCCTAGGTTTTTATCTGATTTCTATGGTATAAAAGCAATGTTACTCCAATCTAAGTTAGACGCAAGTTCCCCATTTAAGTTAGAATGCAGACAGGTATTGATGGAATACACAGAAGCGGTGCGTGGTATCTCAGCTGATAACCCCAACTTAGTTCCGACTAACTTGCCTTCCTGGTACAGAGAAATGGTTATCTTCCTACAAAATAATACACCCCTGTCACTTACGTTAGCGACCCTTCATAACTTTAATATCTGCTCATTAAAGCTGCTGTTATGTCGAGCATGCTGACCACATTTATCAAAAGTATACGCATTTTATTACCATCATAAAAAAATTTGAATGTGCGAGCGAGACAGCATATCAGGTAAAACAGCGACCTCACTATTCCATTTGACTAATTTAATAGCGCTGAAAGTTACTTGGCCATCAAGATTAAACATGAAGGTATGAAACCTTCATGTGATGACGTCACTATGAAAAAGAAAGGGAGGCGCCACCTTGGCTTGTCGTTATGGCGGGATGGACGTGGTTGTAATTGACACGTTATATTTGACACGATCAACAATAAATTATTTAATTTGGTCGATTAAAACAAAAATTACAATATATCTCGGAAAATGTATCTCTTTTAGTCAATTACTAGTTATTACAATTTTTAAATAGATTAAACATAAAAAGAGGGCTCTGAAATGTGACGTCATAAGCCAGTATTTTCATACAAAATTCCGTTTTAAAAGTAACTCATTTGATATTTTGTGAAATACCCAATTTTGTAGAGTAAATTCCACAAGTAATAACTTTGGTATCTGGTATCGGTCATTTCAATATAGGTAAATGTGAGTAGGTCAATATGTATTTTATTTCAAATAGTGACTTCTGACATTTCTTTAGTCAAACATTGGAAAAAGTATTTCAGACACTTGCTACTTTAGGACTTCAGGACTGTGAACGGGGAAATGGTTAAAAAATCTTGGGGTTGCCGCAAGGATGTTTTAGCCAACGTTCTTGGGTTGCCGTGACCGGACGGATCTCATCTACGATAATAATTTGTAATAACAAATGCAATTCATCAACCCACATTCGTATAATACAGTTTTCTTTTAAATACATAATTCCTGAAATTTGTCCCTGACGTAGCCTGTGTAAGTGCGCATGCAAAGCAATTTCCTACATTTAAGAATGTCCATTCTAGAGATTATCGAGAATATCTATGTTTTTAATCATACTAGATAATTTTCGGTCAGCGCCTAGAAAATGCAAACAATAGAAAATACGGTATTTGACACGATCAACAATAAATTATTTCATATGCTCGATTAAAACAAAAATTACAAAATATCTCGGAAAATGTATCTCTTTTAGTCAATTACTAGTTATTACAATTTTTTAATAGATTAAACATAAAAAGAGTGCTCTGAAATGTGACGTCATAAGCAAGTATTTTCATACAAAATTCTGTTTTAAAAGTAACTCATTTGATATTTTGTCAAATACCCAATTGGCCGCCTATAATCATGCCGGGCGTTAAGTAGTGAAGTGACTAGGTACTGACGCTATGATTTTTCAGATGGAGAAGCTTATGTTATTATCGTTATTATCGAAGTTATAGTAGCAATAGCACTCCCTAAGAGTGAAAGAAAACATCGTGAGGAAACCTGAGTGTCTGAGCTATTTACATACCTCAGCGCTTGAATTCGCCAATCCGCGGTGGGCACGCGTGGTGATTAAGGCCATACTCTCTTCCTGAGAGAAGGCGTGTGCCCTACAGTAGGACGTATATAGGCTGCATAATTATGTTAGACCATCTTTTCAGTCTAGTCGGCTTAATCCACAAGTAGTATGCAAAGCTCCTCACTTTCAGACAAGAAGACAAGTGACATTCTCCGAAGATAATACCGTTCTTCAGCCGTCTCTTCGTGCGCCTGTCTAAATATTATTGCGTTACATCTAGGCGGCTGCAAACTACCTGGCAACCGCCTGGCAACCCGTAGACAGCGCGACCGCAGCTCTGGTGCTTACATCGTTCCGGGGTGTCGGTGGCTGCTATATGGCTATATGGCTAAAGCATAATTAATCATAGTTGAGGAGCTTAGGATATAGGTTATTCAATCTACTATGTTAGTAGGCCTCTACAACTACCTCTAAGATGGTTTATATGAATAACCATATATTGAAACTAATTTGCTCGGATGTTATTTCAAACAAGTTCTAAAATAGAAGAACTTGACAATCGGACAGACTCTCAGCCTGTGCTGCGGGGTGTAAGACATCCTACAACGCTGATTATCAGCGAAGTCCGAATCTTACAAGATTATACAGATTTATACATAAGATAGACGATGTGACAGCTGTAGTGTTTTCTGACAGTTTTTTAGGTGTAGAACAGTTGTTGAAGAGGCATATTATCTGCGTATTCTTCAACCTACAGCTATCTTATGATGAATGTAGGTCTCTTCCAATGCCTGCCACTCGCTTATGTCTTGGGTTTTTCGCATAGAGTTACTTTGACTAGCCCCCGTACTAGGATGGTCTATGCTTATATGGCCAAAAAAAATCGTGTAAAAGTCTTGCCATACCCTGGTTTTGTTACACATACCATTGATATTACGTGTTTGAAATTTTTGCCCCCTAACTCATTTAAAAGGGGGTGCTCTTCGACTTGGAAATACCAGAATTTTGTGGAAAATTCCTCAAAAAGTACTTTTTAGAAAATGTGAACTACCTATCCAAAGTAAGTTATTTTACACAAATAACATACTAAATTTAAGTTGGTCAGCACTTTTTTTTATGTATAAACCCTTTGTTTTGTTTTACAATATGAAGTTTTCTTCCTCAAATACTCAATCGTATTGTATTCTTCAAATAATTTTATACCCCAACCCGCAGGGTCATGTCGTTTACAATACGTAAAATTCATGTACAAATTTTGCCTTGAAGGTAGTCAACATTGTCACCACAAGTATCAGCAGGTAAATGTAAGAATGAGTCCTTGATGTTTAGAACTGAGAATGGTTTAAGCAGACTTCTAATGTGGTTTCTATGGATAGAATAGTAGAACGAGGGTTCTAAACGAGAATAGCAGTCAACATCAATTATATCTTATCGATATTGGCAGCCTTGATGAGTAATAAAGCAATAAAACTGACCTGGCTATCAAGATTTAACATGAAGGAATGAAACCTTCTGCTATTTGCGTAGTTAAACATACGACAATTCGGCTATATGTCTAACATATATAGCCGAAATAACCTACTAGCCGACTGCACACCTTCACTGGCACCAGTAGCGCTCTTCATCTTTTCCCTTTCCTTAAGGTCCCTGAAGATATAATAAGATTGCCTGAAACGCGGTTACAAAAATGACAAAGGCACACTGGGCGTCAAATAGCTGATGATGATGATTTAATCATCATCATCATCATCAACCCATTATGTCCCCACCGAGAGGGCACGGGTCTCTTCCTTGAGGAAGGTATACTCCACCACGGGGGCCAAGTCCGGATTGGTGAAGGCTTGTAGACTAGTGGCGCGTCTACTGTCAGAAGTTGTCAAGCCGCCCTAACGACGTCATTGATGATGATGATGATTTAATATTTTTTCCTTAATATGCCTTTAGTTTAGTTTTGACATTTAGTAAATACTTATGTCTTGACGTATTGCATTTATTTGTGGCGTAATTACACAATAAGGTCGATAGTAGAAGGGCAGGTCGTCAGTTTATCTCGTTGGATGCATGCCTGCCTACATTTGCCTGCTTATTGGAATTTTTCACCGTCTCTGGTATTCTTACTTGGATTCAAAATAACTGATGGTGCCATGGGGACCAAGCTAACCTAGATAGTGTCGAAGAAATGTCTTTTCAGAGTTTAGGAAAAAATGGAGATGGAATCACGAAGAAATCGACGGCTGTTGAACGTGTCGTTAACGCAGAGCTAAGTAATATTGTCAATCATAATAGGTTTGTAGAAGCGCAATACTTTGCAGGACAAAGAAAAATAACAGCAGTTCCTTTAGAAGATAAAAAGAAATGATATAAAGCCCCGCAAAGTCATATTAACAATGCAGAAGCGAGGTTAGCGTTCTTATGACGTCATAATGAACACACAAACACAACGAGCCCCCTTAATTAGTACGTAAACACTACTCTTCGCTCCTAGGAACGAACATAAAAATGTTAGACAAATAATAGTGTGGCGAGCAAGGAAAGCGGTAATATTCATAAAGAATTCGGAGCAGCGATAACGTTTGTTGCCAGCTACTGCCAAGGCACTGAAGAAAAAAATACAGATGGACAAAAAGTAAATCACACTTGTCCCTGAGAATATATAATAGAAGATATGGTTTGTCGCTGGTGACTTTCTTCATACACTTGTTTTGCGGTCGTTATTCTAGCTTTACTACCGTTTAGAGAAAGCTAAGTGAAGTTCCTTAGGTTATTTACTTAATTCAATGATTATTGCGCAAAAAGTCTCATAAGAAATAAGATTCTCAAAATAAATTGCTGAAAATTTTAAACAAATATGTTGTATTACCTTAATGTAAAATTCGTTAGGAAGAAGAACTGAGATAACATCTTAAGCGTGGGCGGATATTTTATCATGATATTTTGTTTTAGAAGAGTACGGTTTTCTGTCACTTTTTTCTTAGAGAATGCATTTAGAGACCGATTATGGCTAGATGAGGTCGGAGGAAATCCTTTGTGCTACTTCTTCTGGGAACCTGTCCCGCCTTATGGCCTGCGAACACGTCGTTTGCACTGTTTACCTCAACTTGCACGACAGTGTACGGTACATTAAGATAACGTACACTCGATGGCGCGGAAAACGTGGCAGTTGCAGTTGGAAAAGCAATTCTCGAGCTCCCAAATAAGGTTGCCGGAGGAGTGAGTGTTACGTTTTATTTGTTGAAAGGTGTAGGTACATTAGGTTTGAAAAGTGGTGTTCATTTCTCAGGCTGTGCGCTGCGTTTTTCCTGCTGTTTTCAAGTGAGTTCTGAATGTCTTTGCCCTTTAATGTTTTGCTTGGGTGACAGTGTAGTTTTTAAAGTGTGACGGGTTTCTATTAGCCCAATGCTGTACTGTTAAGAGATGAGGCGCCACTAGGGTTGCCAGTCCCAAAAATAGAAAAGTAGGACTCCGTTTTAAGTCATTTAGCCTTGAAAAGATAACACAAAACACACTGCTTTTGTCACGATTTTGCGAGTCGTGCGTGTGTGACCGCGCGTTCCTCCTTCGACTAGTAAGAGCCGGAGGGGCTGGACTTGTATTTATTGGCTAGACATGAGTGGGAAAAGGAGGCCATCTCCGGCTAAAGTCGGATTTGGCAACCCTGGGCGCCACAGCGCGGTGCATCCACACCACAGAATCCCGTTTTAGATTGGATCTGATTTTTACAGTCGTCGATCGCTTTACTCACAAGTTTATTTGTGCAAAAACGTGAACCTATAAAGAGGGTCTTATATTTTAGACCTGTATTCGATGTACATTGCAAAGTCGATTAACCCACAGATTAACAAATTGGAAGACTCGGCTTCACAATAAATATCGAATTGTCATAATAAACTACGACTTGTCGTTTTATGAAACGCGACCCAACAGGCCTACCTTAATTTTTTTTTGTATGGAGACTGTAGTCTTCTTACGAAAAATTTATATCTTTACAAGGTCAGGGGTACACAAAAGGCGAGATACCGCTTGCCATGATACGCAGACCGGTCAAAACTCAGTAGCAAATAATATCTTGGCCTTTAGGCCTTTAGGCCAAGAGCCGACAAAATTTCCGAAAGTTTGCAAAGTATTATTTATGTATCAAAATAATGTGCCTAGCGCCCCTGATGGTGTGAGATCTCACGTATCTTTTCTAAAATAAAAGTGATTGACAACTAGTCGATTAGCAAACACCATTGTGTTTACTTTGAAATCCAATACAAAGTACAAGAAGTGCAGTAATGTGCGAAAACACAATAGTACATTGTTCACCGAGAGGAGAAAGTGACCGATTACCGTCGAGGGTGTCGTTTGAAGCCCGAGCCGTAGGCGAGGGCTTTAAAACACCCGAGATCGGGAATCGCAGTTTCTCTCGAGTGATACATAGTGCTTTATACTACACCTGCTTGGAAAGTACCTTGATACTTTATCATATTTACGGTAGAAAGTACGTCATTGCATATTGAACAAATATGCGGGGAGAAAACGCATCTGAGCGGGAGAGAAAAGTGTATGAAAATCCATTTCTTACGTGGTTTTTTCTTTTTTAATTTTGGGTAAGACTATGCGCCGGTAACCTAAATATCAAAAGCCAAAAAGTTTTTACAGTGAGTTTTTATCTCCAAGTTCGCAAAATGACACTGGCCACTAGCTGTGTGTTGGATGGTGTCGGGCTGGCAGTGCGACCCTGCGGCGGCAGGATAAACAATTTGAAAAAAGAACATGTGAAAATTGCAGACGCCATTGGCGCCATTTCCAATTTGTGTGTTGTTTGAGGATTCAGTTTTCATAGAAAGTAAAATAAAACTATCAAAATGATAAGTAGTGATAGTGATGATGAAGCAGGTGTACTATAAAGCACTATGTATCACTCGAGAGAAACTGCGATTCCCGATCTCGGGTGTTTTAAAGCCCTCGCCTACGGCTCGGGCTTCAAACGACACCCTCGACGGTAATCGGTCACTTTCTCCTCTCGGTGAACAATGCACTATTATACTACACCTGCTTGATAGTTTTATTTTACTTTCTACGAAAACTGAATCCTCAAACAACACACAAATTGGAAATGGCGCCAATGGCGTCTGCAATTTTCACATGTTCTTTTTTCAAATTGTTTATCCTGCCGCCGCAGGGTCGCACTGCCAGCCCGACACCATCCAACACACAGCTAGTGGCCAGTGTCATTTTGCGAACTTGGAGATAAAAACTCACTGTAATAGTACATTACTTCAGAGGGAAGAAAGTGACAGTGCCATACCGAGATTATGGCATTTGCGCCACGAGCTTGCGAGGGGCGCAAACCATTTGAGGTATGGAACTGTACTTTATCCTGAGGTATGTATAGTGCTTTTTATTACACCTACGAGGAAAATTATAGACAAATGCATAGAAATGTTTACAAAAAACACAAAGATAAATGCTAAATCAATCGAAGTTTTTGCGAAAATGCGCGGGCTTTTCCTTTTTTTATTCGCCCGTTTCTGGAGTAGGCTAAGATCATAAGGTCATGCAGCCACTTTTTCCGTGATTCCGCGCGTTTTATATACAAAAATAATTTCGTTTTTAATTTTCTGTATGCACCAAGGAGGTTGGTAACTGGTAAAAAAAAAACTGTATGTGGCCAGTAACAATTTACTTGAAATTTAATTAGTAGACAGTTAAAGTCTCTTTGCAGTATGACTGCTGACAAATTAAAAAAAAAAAAAAAACCGGGTATGTAATGGAATTTCATGCATACTTCCCACCCTAGGGTCGGAAGGATTTTCATACAAACTTCCATACCTTGGGATGAAAGGATTTGAAGGGCGGGATAAAGGCGTTTCTTCCCTCTAATTGGTATAATTAGTATGTATTTTCAGAGCAGGTGTGATAAAAAAACTTTTTGGCTTTTGATATTTAGGTTACCGGCGCATAGTCCTACCCAAAATTAAAAAAGAAAAACCACGTAAGAAATGGATTTTCATCCACTTTTCTCTCCCGCTCAGATGCGTTTTCTCCCCGCATATTTGTTCGATATGCAATGACGTACTTTCTACCGTAAATTTGATAAAGTATCAAGGTACTTTCCAAGCAGGTGTAGTATAAAGACCTTTAACCTATCGAGTTAGCAAGTATCTATGTAACTATGTTGTAATTTGGCATATGAATTAAACAGTTTATCAAACGCTCCCTAATCCCTCGAAACTCTATTTTACTGAAGTATCTCCTGGGTCTACAGGGGGACCGCTACTCTATTTAATAACTCGACTAGAGAGTTACAAAATATTCATTGTGAGTTTTAAACAATAGGACTGAGACCGAAACTTGTCTGAATGTAATCATTCATGACATCCCTAAAGTTGTCCGCTTTCGTCGGGCCTTATTGAATTAGTTCCAAGGACTTTGCGACGATTATTTTCGCCTTGCCCCAGAAGGATGCCTCGCATTTTCCCCCGGATGTTTTTATAAGTCGCCAGTTCCAGTCGACTTTTGTGTTTTGAGGCTTTTCGAATTTCGAACCCGGCTCGCGGTTTATTTATTTTATTTGCGGTCTCCGCCAAAGTCACCAGTAAGCGGTCGGAGTGTGTTTGAAAATGGTGCGGCGTTAGAAAAATAAGAAGAGATTTTTATTTTATTAAAGCCGTGTAGTGGAGACGAAGCGAAGAATTCATTTAGAAAGTTTATCAAACTATAAAGAGATGTATTACTTTGTGATACTGACAATCACGTCAATTGGTCACAAATCACATAAAGCTTTTCAGCCATATTATTACAAGGAAACGGGACGACGAGCAAGATCGATTGTTATTCTTTTCGAAGGGTCGGATAAATTACATTTTCCGGGCGGCATTCTAGGCTGTTCTGTTATTGAATCAGGTCCTCTACAGAGAATCTCGAGAAAAAAAAACGTTCAATGGTGGCTTTACGAGTGACAATAAAACTAACCTTTTTTAGTGCCTCTATAAAAGCAGGATATTTGCATCCTTTGTTTGAAATGTACGTGAATAAAATTTTCTTCGAACTGGCCGCCATGAAAACGATTTTGCATTTTTTTTTAAAGAGAACCGTTTTATTAACTTGTTGGATTGTGACCCTGAAAAGAACAATTAAAAACCATCGTTATGGTGATTTAGAATTCTACAGATTAACATTAATTAGTCGCTGCATGCACGCACGCCAGTTTAGGGGGCTTATACACGGTCGGCATGTTGCGAATGACAGTACCAACTGCTGCCGTCGACGTGTGGATATTCGACGCTGACATGTCGGCGAATGCCGTAGACGCGTCGACGCAACGTGCCGCCCGTGTATAAACGCCCTTAGGGTTCTTTTGATTCAGCCCTTCGTATCCCTAACACATTCTTTATTTAGGACGCCTGGGACGGCCCGTACCCTGGTCTCTGTCTACCTCTCCAGGATACAAGCATGAGTTTATGTAAGGATGTAAAAGTAACCGGTCAGCAGTATTTCCTATTTTTTGAAAGATAGCAGGAGATAGAGGAAACTAGCGACCACAGATGAAAACAGAGCTCAAAATGTAATAAAGCGACTGTACAGCCATTGATATCTGTGATGCTCACCAACTGATTGTAGATGAATTGTACCTATACCACGGCACGTGACCTATACATACAACATACCTTTGACGTAAAGAGAGGTGGGTTTAGAAAACTCAGTCCCGATGGAGTTTTCAGCGACGCACTCGAATTTGCCCTGGTCCTCCTCCTCACTCTTCACGATTTGCAATGTACCTGGAAAGAGACAAACATATTGTCATTAGTATACCTTGTACATCTACCGTATCTTGGCTCTGCAAGAGAGTAGAAAGTCCTATGATTATCTTTGTTGTTACAGCACATTTTATTTAATATGGGTTTTTATTTTAATCAAGGTTATACGTAGATTAAATAGCGAAAATAGTTATGTATAGCGATCTTTAGTCGGTTACATTCACATTTCGCAAGTTAGCACAAAGCTGATAGAATAGTAAACATGGTTCTATTTCCTTGAATAAAAACCAAAGGTCAAGTGGAGTTGGGTTTCATACGAGGACGAAAAATACTTTAAAGTCTTGTGTTGACAATGGCCAAACTAAAATGACTACGATCCTATCGACTATCCAAAGTTAAAAAAAAAACTTTAGTTAATTTTAAATGATTGTTACATTGGAGTACAAAAGTTCTCGAGAGGAGACCTCGGACGCCCACAAGGTCGCTGGACCGACGACCTGGCACCGTGTGGCGTCGGATTAAGAATAGCGTCACTCCATTTCCTTCTGTGGATGTCGTAGAAGGCAACTAAGGAAATTAATTACCAGGAGACGGGCAGCAGCTTCTTCCAGAAATTCCAACCGTATACTGCGATCGCCAACCCGCCTGCCAAGCGTGGTGATTGTGGCAAAAGCCCTCATGGTTATGAAAACCACGAAGGAGGCCTATGTCCTGCTGTGGGCGTCAAATGGCTGATGATGATGGCCGAAGCCGAAGAAGGAAGCGGCGTGCCTTGGTGCAGGCCTTTGTCCAGCAGTGGACGAGAACGGACTGATTATTTGATTTATGAGAAGTTGTTATTGACGTTACTCTATCACACAATGACACATTTGAAAAATCGGCCAAGTGCGAGTCGGACTTGCGCACAAAGAGTTCCGTGCCATTATCTATACAACATTAGACACAAAGATTGAGGAAAAACGGCAAAAAATAGCCCCCCTTAGCTATTTATTTTATTTTAATTTAATTGTTTACATTTGAAGCGAATATAGAACTAAAAAGCAGGTCGATGTCGTCTACACGGATAGTAAGGCATTTGACAGAATCCGGCACGATATTTTGTTAACTAAGCTCCAGCAGATCGGCATTAGTGGCGACTTACTGAGATGGTTTGCATCCTACATAGACAACAGGTCTCAAGCTGTTGTCATTAACAACTACATGTCTGGTTGGGTACCCATTCTCAGCGGAGTCCCACAAGATCTTTGCTTGGACCCTTAATGTTTGCGATTTTTGTATGCGACATCGATAGCTGCTTTCTCACGTCCAAACTTTTATGTTTCGCGGACGATATGAAAATTTTTGCGACTATTTCTTCGACTACTGACGCTCAGTGTCTACAAAAAGATCTTCAGCGCCTTGAAAATTACTGCTATGATAACCATCTAGATCTGAATCCAACTAAGTGCAATATAGTTACTTTTAGTCGCAAACGTAAACTAATCTTTTTTGACTATAGGCTAAAAGGAACAATTTTACCCCGGGTCAGCATCATTCGCGATCTCGGAGTTTATCACGATTCCAAATTGCTATTCGATACGCACATTGAAAAAATCATCAGTAAAGCGTCTCGAGCGTTAGGATTTCTTATGAGGAACTCAAAAGACTTTAAAAAAATTAAAACTTTAAAAATACTTTACTGCACATATGTACGCAGTAACTTAGAGTACGCCTCGCAAATTTGGAATCCCGTCTATAATGTATATATTTCACGCATCGAAAACATACAGAAAAAATTCATTAAATTTCTTTCCTATAGACTTAAGGAACATTACTCAGCTTCTAAATACCTAGATATGTGTAAAAAACATCACCTTCTTCCCTTGGAAGTACGTCGGCAGAATGCTGATATACTCTTTTTATTGAAAATCGCTAATGGAGACATCGATTGTCCCGATCTCTTGGCCCAATTATGTATTCGTGTACCATCTAAACACTTGCGACAAAAAACAATTTTAAATATCCCGTACGCATCTACTAATTATAGGAAGAACACCTATCTCGTTCGTGCAAGTAGGAATTTCAATATAATGTCAGATGACTATGACCTGGATTTGTTTAACACTAAACAGGCTGAGGCGAGGCGCGTGCTTAGTCAGCTGTTTTTTGACACATAGCTTGTTGAACTGGGCGGAGCGTGGACTGAATCAATCTCATTTGATCAATTGGTGCTTTCTTGTTTCCCTTTTTTCATGTAATTATATTTGTATCTAAATGGTGGTTATCACCTGTGAACTGTTTGCGCTTTATCTAATTTACTTCTAATTGTGAAGACTTCTAAGTGGCTTAGTGTGTCCTAATTTTTCTATGTATTATAACCTTGTAATAACTGTTAGTCTTCCTAGAAACTAAAATAAAATAAACGAAAAATAAATATTCTGTGAATATTTCGAGCGTCTACCTGTTGCCGTTATTGATATCGAGCAAAAACGGCCAAAAAATTACGTTTGCTGTATGGGATCCCCCTTAAATATGGGATGAGTGACTGGTGAGTGCCAGACAGACACCCACAGACACAGACGTTTGGCACCCTTCGGGTACGGAACCATAAAATTAACATTGCGTCTTTTCCGTAAAACTCGATGTTGCATGTTTTCGTGGAAATTACAATTTCCTAGTATTATAGAGTTCCACCCGAGTTACTACTATACTTGAAGAATGGCTCGTTAAAGTGGCAGTGGGCGGGGCACATAGCTCGGAGAACTGATGGGCGTCGGGGCGCAAAAGTTCTAACCTGGCGACGGCTGACCGGATGACGCAGCTTGGGCAGGCCTCCCACCAGATGGGGCAAACTGGTTATGGTGGCAGGGAGTTACTGGATGCGGGCGGCACAAGACCGAGAAGGTTGGAAAACCACGAGGCAGGCCTATGTTCTGCAGTGGGCGTTAAATGGCTGATGATGATGATGACGATGCATCATTTCAACGTTTCACCGTTATTATTATTTATTTATTTCAAAATTTTACATATCTTTACTTCTCTCTGTTACACGTAAACTATTTGCAATAGACGGAGAAAGAAATACTGTTTCGAAATAGTCTCGCGTTCCATGGCTTCTGCGACTTTTATACCGGGTGTACTTTGAAAACTACCCGGAGTAAGATAGCAGGCAGCGCATTATTCAAGGCGCGAGTAAATATACAAAGATTTATGATCTAATAACAGACCGACTCACGATAGAGGAAAGCCATTAGGCCGGTTCCCGCTGTGGCGCTGCCCACTAAATTTTCCATCGCAAAAGATTGGCCTAGTACTAAACTTCAGCTGTGAAGGAAAACACCGCGAGGGAGACCGCGGCTTAGGTGGCGTCCCAGGTCCGTGACCCTAGGTACTCGGGCGTGGGTCCTAAAAATCACTATTAACATAATTACGAGATTGGTCCGACACTTTTTGCAAAAACGAGGCGCTAGTGTTACTTCATGGCGCCACTTAACACGTCGATAGGTGTTATCATGGCCCTTATTATGAAGCAGCGATATGTTGGGAAGGCTCGTCAACGTCGCGCTAGAGCCCGACAGTTCACTCGAATCTAGCGACAAATACGGTTCTTTTTTTGAATACTTTCGAATTTTCCTGCCACTGAGTAATGAACGCTAGAAATGCATGGCTCTTTGTTAGCCCAGTGAAGTCATATCATATCTTGAGATTTGCGACCATCTCGCTACTTCCGATAAAGTCGCATTTTTCATAATAAGGGCCCCGAACAAACTTTTACACTATAGTTGCAAGGCTGCCCGTAACGTTAAATAGAGCGAGTGGATATTCAGGTTGACGCGCTATCGACTGTAATTAATTAAACGGAAACGTGGAGTGAGATGAGGCAAAATAAGAAAAAGTGGACGTCAAGCTCGGCATGATACAGTAACGGACTGCACCCCCAAATGAGGTCCCGTAAAATCCCAGATTAATATTCATCTAGTTCCCTTTCTCGCCGACACTCGAAAATGTGACAGAAAAAAAGATGGCCGCCCAAACAACGGGTGACGCCCTCTACCGAGCAGCCGCGGCACAAAGAAAATGTAATTACTGCGAAACATGGCGGGCGGAGGCGACGGGCATAGTTTTAATAAAAACAACGCAACAACCGGCTAGAACCGGCTAGAACCGCCACGCAAAAGTACAAAATATGGAGCGAGGATTCCGCAGGCGACGCGCCCGCGAGACAATTTACGACTATCAATTTATGCCTCAGACTGTGACAAATTGAAATATAACCCACTGAGCACGCTATAACAGCGGAGCACATGCTTTAAAATTAGATTTGAGTGACGTTTTATTTAGACCTCAATGGACATAGAAACAAAAAATTAAGAAATAAAAATATTTATTTAAGTCTCAACAGACGCGCAAAATCTAATTACTTTAATTATGAAGAATTTGTTAGAATTCCTTTTTCCACTGAATTTTAAACGTTTTTTTAAGGATGTAAATACATATCAATATTATTTTGCTCAAATATTGATAAATGCTCCATTCATTATAAGGCGTCGCTAGCACCTTGAGACGTCACCGGTTATCCCCGATTTGTACGGAGCGTTTTTGTACCACGTGACTATACTTTTCAACAGATTATACTATGAAAAGTATTAGACGTAGAGAAAAATCTTTATCACTGTTATTTATGTTTTAAGATGGCCTCTCCGATGAGTTATAATTTTTTTTTCAATTTCTCCACTCAGCCACTCAGTTGCTACGGTGTTAAAAAAAAAGAAGTTTTAGCACGCAAATTTATTCACGAAAGCAGACTTTACAATGTCAACAAACGAAACTAGATTTGTTGAATAAATAACGTTACAATGAGGTTTAAAAGCAATCTTGCGGCACGTTGGTCCCTTGTTGGCCGCCAAATCTTGGCACGCACCCGGCGCGAGACCAAGTGTCGACAATCAAATAAAACTATATGTCACCTACGTGGTCAGACCTCGGGGATTCCCTGACGCTTTTCAACCAACAAAGCGTGATTGTGACGAAGGTGACCGGCTTGCAGGCTGAATTTAAAACAGGGGCTTGGTGTCTAGTTAATGTGACCTGTTTACTAATTTTCCGGTGCGAATGTTGCGAGAACAAAAACGGCGCGAATGTTTTGCACTTTGTGTGCAGCGAAAGTTGCGAGCGAAAAACGCGAAGCTTTTTTGTTGCCTGCATTTCACCAGTGCTTTCGTGTTACCAAAAAGGTGTCTTCTAAACCTCAATACTGGTCGAGACGGCATCAGTTTATTTACTTCGACCAATAAACATTCACTTAAAAAATAAAAAGTTCTATTGATTCCAACAAAATAGGCAATTTTAAAAGCTTAATATTTAAAAGCCCAATATTTCGACTTATGCTGCTTTCGTTATTTTTACGGCGAAAAAGAAGAATCTGCGACTACAAAACCGGAAGTACGTCACACTGCGAAAGAAGTATGTCAACGATTGAGATGTTACAAAAAAAAAACTTACAAGCTAAGGCCTCCTACTGATGGCAATTTTGTAGTGATATTTTAACTTTTTATTATTCACATGGTAGTTTTTGAAACTACAAAAGTGTTTCAATACAATCCAATTTTTGCCCCATTTTAAAAGTCTAAGTCAATCGTATTTTATTTATTCGATAAATCATATTTCAATCGAGTAAAGAAATATTGTAGAATTATTGCAGTGTAAACGTAGTAACATTGCCAAAAGACATAGAGCAAAACAGTTCCTTTTTACTTAATAAAACTACTAAACTCTTTTTCACGTCCGAAACGAAACTTGAGAAGGTCGAATGAAAGCCATAGACTTATTGCTAAAAAAAAATAAGAAATTATGAAATATTTTTAATTAACTATTGGAGTATATTATATTTTATGACCATGCCATGACCAATTTATGCCATATAATTTGTAACATTACTATTGTCACAAGGCCCATTTTCAAAAGAACAGCGACATAAACGGAGGGTACGAAAAAAATATCTTTAGTTCAGCTGCAGAGTTGCTATCGCCGACTGTTCGATTACTGCAAATAATTCGATCTCAAACGAAAAACGAGAGATTATTGGCAAGATTTTTTTTTTTTAAATAAACCTTTAAAGCTCTGAGAATAACCAGACAGGCCACAGCCTCCCCTTTCCGCGTCGACCCGTTTCGCCACGGTCAATTGATCGTCAGGTCAGCATGTCAGGAGTCGGTACAAAGCGCCCCTCAAAGAGCTAGTACCTGAGATACCTCCCGGGGTAACCTCCCACTCCCACTTGGGGGGCGCTGGGGGGTAGTCCGATGTGTTGGGAAAGGTCGGCAGTTCTGTGTGAAAACTATTGTGAGAGCACATTTGTGAAAGAATACCGAAGGGATGTTAAAGTGATAGGATGTTTGAATTACCTCTGGTTTCCCGTACAGTCGACAGCACATCAACCTTCACATACGTGCACTCTAATCGGTTATGTTAAGGACGACTTTGCAACAAAAAATGTGAAGGTTGACCTGCTGTCGACTGTAGAAATGTGGAGCTTCTTCTCCGCATAATCTATTAATTGTGAAACTAACAGCTTTGACGTTCATTAAGTAAATATTTTGTTTTATAGTGAATAAAATTGTTGACTTTGACTTTGAAAATAACAGTCAGCTAATCTACTGTTGTCAGCGGTCAGTTGGTCGAAGTGCATACAAAAAAAACCCAATGGCAGCAGTCAACATATTGTTAGTGTACAAGAAACTGGGGGTTAGAATGTCGACATTCTCACGTGACTATTACTTAACGAAACTTAAGGAAGGATTTTGAAAATTGCCAATTTCTTAACAGCAAATCAAGCTATTCCTTTATACACCATTAATTAATGAACGTACCTTATAATAGCTATAGAATAAGCTAGTTTGTTTTTTTTAAAACGCACTTATCAAAAATATCTCGACACAAACTCGAATCTATTAAAACCATTAATAGCCATCCAGAGCGGTGCGTGCGTGCCGCGGGTCCACGGGTCATTGTTCTATTAGGAGAGGCGGTACTAATTGTTTGTGCATTTTTTTAAACAAGATTTCTCAACTCGAAGCAAGATTTCTAAACTATTTTTTTTTTCTTATTTACGTCTGTACTTAAAAGTAATAGCCTAAATAGATGCAATTTTAATGACAACCAAATTTAAGCCAGTATTACGCAATTACGTAACAGGTAATTTCACAGCAAACAAATAAAGGTGGTCCTTTAACTTTTTGCTGTGAAGTCAACCGTACTACACAGAACTGCCGACTGTACAGAGCTTTAGAATCCCGACACAATCCCGGAATCACATTCACCGATGACAAAGATTCCAGATCAATATCGACCGGAACTCGGCGATTTCCCTCGCTCATTGGGTTGCTATTCTGCAGGCAGGGCGCACCTGGTGGTCTGTGGTTTTGAGCCATTAGTCTGTGGGCCGATGTCGCCGTGACGCACACCTTTGCGGCGTTGCTGGTTAAGGTGATGACGCATTAGTGCCATAGTGCAATTTTTAGCTAATAAATTTCATTTGAACCAAAAATTTGCAAACGATCTTTTTCAAAATTTGTCAAAATTTGCGCCAGCCAAAAAGTATGCAATACCGAATGCAACTCCTTGCCAGGTAACTATTAGTTTTAATCTGCCACCCGTCTTTTATTTTTCCCTGTCAAAAAATGTTAGCGCAAGCAACGTATTATTGAATTGAGATTATCTATCGAAAAGTCTTTGTATTTCTGCACACCCTTTTACGGGGATTTACAGGAGAAAGAAATCTCTTCAGTAGTGATACGTTTGCTGACTAAAGGTGACGTTATTATAACAGTACCTATCTATTGTATATTAGGCAAACATGAAAGAATTGCTACTAAGAAAAAAGCTACTGTCATAGTGCTGTCATAGGTAATATATTTATAAAGGGCTTAAATGTACATTTGTAATTTTTATATAATCAAGGTGAAATAAGGATCTCTAAGGAGGCTTGCTACGTTCCCCCTCTACATAGTCAGGATGGTGCGTAGGTGTAGGTAAAAAAAATGCAACCTACGGTGCAATAATAACATTCATGAAAACTACACAACTTGTCTTGGGTACTAAGTGTTATGTTAACCAGACAAGGACATCACTGATCACTGAGGAATACACCCAGTCGGAGGGGATGCATAAAAACAAATTAACCCAGAAGGAATCAAACCCTCAATCACAACCTCTTTGCTGGAAATGAAACTTGTCACCGCTAGACCAGCTAGGCAGTCAAAACTAAAGAACTTCCCTCTCAGTGTGACACCACCTCTCGGGGCCAGCAGGTTGTGGCCGGGGATTTCCCGAGCCACCGATGCACAGGGACAAAAGAGGACGTTCCCTCGGATACCATTTCTGTTGCCAGTAGGTAGGTACTTCGATTTCCTGTGGGTTCTACAGGTCGTAACAAGATCTCCATGAGCAGCAAATGTTCGCCCTGCTGCAGGGCATAGGCATTCTCTCAGAAAGAGAGAGTATGGGCTTAAGGGGCCCCAAGGAGTAACACTAGCACCCACGGAGAAAAAAATCGTATTATCTCTTTTTACAGATCGAATTTGCAAAAAGTGTCTTTATAATCTCTTAATCATGTTAATAGTGATTTTTAGGATCCATGAACGTAAACCTAAGGCAATAAACCTAGAACTAGATAGAATTAGTGCCAAAATGAGCCGTTATTGGCAAAAATGCTAGCTAGTCCCAAGTTCGTAGTTCTTTGTCGTGGGTCCTAAAAATCGCTGTTAACATGATTGAGAGATTGTACTGACACTTTTTGCAAATACGATCTGTAAATGAAGATATGATTATTTTTCACTGGTGGCGCGAGCTAGCCCACTGGATCCCCTTAACGCGTGGCCACCTCGGGTTGGCGAATATATAAACGCTTAGGTATGCGAACACTTCAGACACTCAGGTTTCCTAACAATAAATTGTAATCTGCGCTTTCTCTTCTTCTAAAACTCTATCAGAGACACAAAATGCCCGGATAGATAAGTTAAACCGGCTATTGTATAATATGACCTTTGGCCATCGAGACAAAGCATTGTATTTTGATGCGAATAAATTTATTCGAAACTTCATATTGACTAGGGACACAATGCATGAGCCCTTTTCTTCAAAGCGACAGATTGACAAATTGTTGGCATTAAATATTTATGACCCCATTATTGTTAAAACAATAAAACAGGGACCAGTCGTCGATACAAACGGTACAAAAAGTTCTAATTGCAAACCTCTGTATTCTGAGGCTGTAAAAATAATAGCATAAGTAGGTTAAGCTTGACTGCTGATTTGAACTCCTTAAAAAAACTCCTCTTAGCCAACCAAAATTTACAGGGTGGTTTTTTTGGTAAATTACTAGAATTAGAGTTGTTCTTAGAACAATCCACTCTGGATGTACGTTGTGTCACTGAGCACTGGCTCCTAGAGTCCCAAATTACTTTTTCTGTAGATAATTAAGTTTCTTCAATAGAAAGTTCGCATTGCAAGGGGGATCCTTAATAATAGCAAATAGTAGCTTAAAATATAAAGAACGGAAAGATATTTGCAGACTTTCTGTTGAAAAATTTGTAGAACTATCAGGTGTTGAACTGGCTAAGCACATTGTAGTCATTTATAAGCTACGTAGTAGAGACTCATTAAGAGATTTCATTAAAGAAACTAACATCCAAGTTGCTAGCCAGTAAATATTGTGTACGTCAGGAAAAATATCAGTAACTTTACAACTGTAGGTATGACTACACATTGTAAATACTAGACATAAACATAAACTTTCGTTCCCAAGATTTAGGCTGGCACAGGTTAATACATCCTTTATGGGGCATTGTATAAGTTTCTACAATAAGATCCCTGAAGATATACCTAATAAGCTTGCCAGAAACGCGATTAAAACAAATGTGTAATGCACACTTTGTGCCAAAAGGGCTACTATAACATGAAAGATTACTTAGACGACAATGAATGATGTTTGGAATTAAAGCCAGTTCGTGCATGAGTTTTAGGTTTTAGAATAATTATGTATACTCTGTTAATTAAGGACTTTCAAAAGACTAAGTTTGGAGTTTTTTGTCCATTTTACTCGAAAATAATCTAGATTTTGAAACGGACACATAATTTAACTTGTAACGTTCATTAAGTCGCAGTTTCTGTGCTACTTTGAATAAAACATTTTTGAATTTGAATTCGAATAAACGTTAGCGAGTGATATTGCTATTAAACATTCACAAAGAAATATCTATGTGATTAACTTTTTTATGTTTTTTTTATTTCCTCGTTGGTCTAGCGTCACGTCTGATTACCATGCCGGAGGTCGTAGGTTCGATTCTCACTGAGGACCGCCGTAAATATGTACACTTGTAAATTTCTCACGCACATAGGGTCCACCCCTAGACAACAAACCTATACGTCCTCAAAACACGCCCAAAGATAACGTCACACAGAGAGTTTAACCCTTCTCACTCTTTGTCAACTACGTATTAAAAGAAACTATCGCCACGACCCCTAACCCTGTTTGAGTGGATTTTAATTTGGCCGCCAGAGACCCGAGATAACATAGCTGCACTGTGTACCAAATGAAGGTTCCGTAAAAATAAATAAACAAATCCTTTACTCCTTTGCGGAATCTAAGGCCGATGTTAGGGTCTTCCAATAATGTGGTATTATTATAGGAGACATGCCAAACAACTTTTGTGTCGCAAAATAAAAAAAATGTTTTCTTTAATTCAAGCGAAAAAGGATGTAGTTGCTGTCCTCTTACTTGGATATCCTCATAAGGTTTTCTTCAAACACAGCAGCCTCAAAAAAAAAAAAAACGAACCGTTTACTCAAGTTTACTGTGGTTTATTCAAGCGTCAATATTCAGTCCGCTAAGCGAATCTCAAATTCGTAGTAAACTTTTTGTTGCCGATAAAATAAAACTTCCTATACAAACCATAATTCATTGGCCTTTTCATAACAGGTCAGTTCTCTCTTTAATAGCTATAAACCAAAGTAATAGAATAGCTCAACACGCGAACCGCAGCCTCCGGGCAATAAACGCCCTTTATCAGTAAATCAAACAGCCTGAGGCCTCGGCCGTTAGTAAAACAAACAATGACCGTTCTAAGAGCTAGATTAAACGACCCACTATGATAAACCCGCCGTAAACCAGTTTAATGTGACCTTTGAAAACGCACTACACTACCCCTCCTAAGTATTATCTTAATGGGGAGGAAAGACGCAAGGGAGCTCAAGTAAACTGGCAAAGGTATAATGCCTAAGATCCCTACTGACATTTATGAATCGCGCTTATATTTCTTTTAATTACGGAACCTTTTGTCGTGGCAAGAAGGCGGAAGAAAAAAGTTAATTTCAAACCCCGGTCTCGGTGGGACGTCTCTTAAATAATTGACAAAGGAATGGGTCGTCCATTTTGTTTGTGGCACCCTCTCTCGGTGACAGACGAAAGCCATCGGGTGAAAAGGAAGGTAAAGGGATTATGCTACGTGAGATTGTAATTTTCTGTCACTAAGAGAGTTTTACATTATAGCCTTTTTTAATACCTAACATCACAAAGTGAGCCAGTAACTAAAGCTTTTTTCTCCGTATTTTAACAGGAAGGTTTTTCAATACGTATTACCTAACAGAATGTCAGTCAGTATCTGAGGCTCGGACTATTGCTACGAAATCGAATCCAGAATAGAGCCCCCAGTGCATTTGACGCAGAAAAAAAATGAAGTTTATTTGATCGTTGCTTTTTTTCTCGCTCTTTCTCGTCTTTATTTCGTAAAACAGAAAGATTCCACTCAATTCAGTTTCAGGTAGGTTTCTAAAATGTGAAAATGAAACCTTTTTAGGGTTCCCTAGTTGACAAGGAACCCTTATAGTTTCACCATTTTCGTCCGAACGTCCGTCCGTCTGTCTGTCTGTCTGTCTGTCGGTCCACGGCCTAGCTCGGAGACGATTAGTAAGAATGTTTTTTAGGGTTCCCTAAATTACACAAAAATTAGGGATGCAATTTCTTTTTTTCGCCTGCACCATAGTGTGTCGTTTAAAAATATTGAGGGTGTAGAAAGATATTTTTTGATTTAGGGTTCCGTTAGTGAAATATTAAGCTTTAAAACGCAATTTTTTGTCCGAGTAGGGCATCCCCCCTCTCTGTGAAATGTGAAAAAATTCAGGGTAGTAGCTCATATCTGTCCATCTTGTGGCTGGTCGTCCTACGCTGCGCTAGTAGCTCAAGTAAGTAGTAGCTATGTAGCTCATATAATGAGCCTAAAAGGAAAACTAACACAGATAAGTAGGCTTCACAAGTTAACGAGCAATAGGCGACCGACTTATAAAAGAAAAACTTCGTACAAAATCCATTGAAAATTAATTATCTTGATGAAGTTGTTAGTTCTGTAAAGCAGATAAAACCTCGTCTTTCTACGGAACCCTACTTTGCGCGTGACCCGACACGTACTTGGCCGGTTTTTTAGTATCAGATGCACACTTTCGTAAGCATAAAACTTTTTCCTTGACTATGTCATCCTGACGCACGCTCCCGATCTATGAGCCAAATAAAAAAAACAAAATACAAAATGGCATAATTCTGTGCACGTCATTGAACATGTATTTCTGAATTCAACTCGCTACTTTTGGCAGAATCCTTAGGAAAGCCATCACTAAAAAAAAAAAAAAAACTCGCTAATAAGCCCGTCAATGTCTTCTGTTGGACAAGCGCCTCTTCATGCAAGCGCCAGACGCTGCTGCCTTGCGCTGTTCTTCTCCAGGTCTTCCCTGGCTGGGGGTCGGCCTACACTTCTACGATTTATAATTTCGAATTTAGATGTACCACTCTGGTCTCCCAAAATCAATTTAAGATAAATTTACTTTCGAAAGAGAAATTTAGGCTAAGTCTTTTCCGGGACAGTGCATCGTAATCTAACTTGTCAATACAAGCCGCCTGCCTTTAGAATAAGAAATGGCCGAAGTGCATGCACATATTGACCTGTCTTATGTACCTACTAGTCTATCTTCTCACAGCAATTAACGGCTAACCGAGGACAAGTTACATCCAAATTGGTATAATCAAGGGTTACTCTACCCATTTTCGGATTAGGGTCCGACCACACTCCCGACCGCTGCGGTCAGTCGTCTTACCGACTAAACAAGGGTGCAGCCAGATTATGCGACGGAGCTAGTACCAACAAGCACCTTCTTAGGTGAAAGTTTAACAATTCGCAAACTCAGGCCGACTCGTACCACAGTCTTAAATGGGGCATAATTAGCATTTAAGTACATTTTTTAAAGCATAAGTCGATTTAAATGGCTGTTTAAGCGACATTTAAGAGGCTACCCGGTACTAACTAGCGCCACAATGAATAAAAATCACATCCTGTTTTATAACACCTTTCAACAATGTTATTACCTGTGATAGCTATTTTTAGAATCCACAGACTAGAACTAAAAATCTAAACGTGAAAATGCCGAATTCGCCTATAGTCCTAGGTTATTTAATTATTGCCTAACCGATAAGTTACTTCTATGCACAACAAATCAGCCGTATCTTACAAGTCTTACAAGGAGGCACAAAAAAAAAACAAGGAGTATAATGTTTTCATGCATGTACGTTTGTCTATTTCATTATTCCACCATAACTTCTAAGCGCTTTAGAAGTGAGAGGTGTCGTTGGAATCCTTATGTTATGGGAATCAGTTTATAGTTAGTTGAATAAATACTTGTATCTTATCTCTTTTACCAATTAAACAATCACTAAATAATGTTCAGGTCATCAATAAAAGTCTTTTGAGCGCCGCGGAGTGATTGTCAAAGATACAAAACAGAGCAGCAGAAAATTCCAAATTGATCATCATACAATTTTAAATTGAACAGCTTGCAAATTGTTGTGTTAAAAATTAATAAATTTTTGACTTTGTGTTGCTGCTTATTTATTTTTTCTGCTGACGAAAATATTATTAAGCCGACCAAAATGAATTTGATTGTTGACGATTTTTAGGGTTTTTACCCGAAGAGTGCCGAACGGGACAATATTATTAAGACTTTACTATCCGTTTGTCTGTCTGTCTGTCCGTCTGTCCGTCTGTCTTGAACCAGGCTGTATATCATGAACCGTGATAGCTACGCAGTTGAAATGTTCACAGATGACGTATTTCTGTTGCCGCTATAACAACAAATACTAAAAACAGAATAAAATAAATATTTAAGGGGGGCTCTCATACAACGAACATACACAGTTATGGTACAATAACATTATAGAGTACATTTTTGACATAGAGTTAAATACAAGGTTTACACTTAAATAACGAATGCCTGATGTTTAAACTGGGCAGGCCCTGTTGTGTAGAGCATCGTGTTCTTCCATGTTAGCATAATTTGATAAAATATTTATAAATAGCAATTTATTTTTTTCACTAAATTATGCAATAAAGTTTACCTAATAATAATAATTACGAAGTACCGAAAGGTAAATTTGATAAATTTTAGCTATTATATTATATAATTATAGGCCATAGATTAGTTGTATTTTGTAATTGTATTGGTATATTATAAAATTTGAATCATTCTGCAATTAAGTATTATGTATATTTAAATTGAATTTAAATTAGTATTATAAATTACTATAAATATATAGTATTTTTTTATAATTATATTATTCAAAGCTACACTAGCATGGATGTGAAAAGGCAGCGGCTGAATAAGGATGGCCAAGGACAGAAATAATTGGCGTGCCTTGGGAGACGCCTCCAGCAGTTGCCGGGTACGGGCTTATTGACTCATTGGTTTGTTTGTTGCTGCAGTTTTCTTAACGTTTATTTATTAAGTATAAAAAACTTTAATATCACTACAATAAACATGCGCCATTCTTTATGTTAACATATACGAAGGTTTCCACAACACGGTCTAGACCTAGCGTGGGGACCACAGTAAACTGTTTGTGTATGTAACCATTTTTATTAATAAAGAACTTTTTACTTTTTTTTACTACACATTTTTCGCCCAACTACAAATAGAAGATAATTATCCCATACAACAAACGTAATTTTTTGCGGTTTTTTCTCGATCTTTGTGTCTAATGTTGTATAGCTAATGGCACGGAACCCTTTGTGCGCGAGTTCGACTTGCACTTGACTGGTTTTTAATTTTTCTTTCGAGATATATCGGCCAACGAAAATTTTCTCCTAACAACGGGGCAACGTTATTTCCAGGATATTCCCCGGTATCGCAGCCAACTACAGCCAACACTCACTAAATCATCGCGGCGCGCTGCCACGACAGTTTATGAAGTATGCAAATAATATTATAAGCGAATTCAACATTATTATTAAAACGGGGGGGTTGTGCGCAACTTTTAACAATAAAGTCGAGACTCCACTGCGGCTCGTTGCGAAGGCAGATTGGGAAGTTGGGCGTGCAGCTTTTGGGGGGCTACTGCGCTCCTATAGGAATTAATGCGCGCTTCCTGCTGAAATAACTACATTGCACAAAATCGGTTTGCAATGCAAACATTTTCGTCGCCCATATCGTGTATTAGAAGCAATATAAAAACAAGATTTTGAAGATTGAAATGAGATTGATTTTGGCAGGAGATCCAAATTTAGATACACAGATCATAAAATGATAAAGCTTTAAAAATACAAAGTTATACGTACATATAGATTTGTAAGAGGAATTTTTTTTCCTTAACCATTTTTCCTCCGCTCCATTAGGTTTCAGTTTCTAGGTACCTAGCTTTCCATCCGATGAAACAAATACGCATTTTAACGTTTAATGCGTGCAGAAATGCATTTTTAACATCAGCGTATTATACAAGGTTGTCTGGAAGAGATCGATTTTAGCGATAAAACCGCCAGTTGTATTTTTCATGTATCTATAATCTATAATCTTTGGTATTCAATAAAGAATATTAATCTAATCTAATCTATATAAGTAGCTCATACAAGCTCGTGCAGGTCTAATTGCAGTTAGAAATTACGCAAGGGACTATTCATTGTGTTGGACGTTATGGGGTGGAGGGGGGTCCGAACAGTTCTTACTTTTTCATTGGGGTAACGAGTTAGGGATATTGACGAGTTAAAGATTTTTAAGAAATTGACGAATCGGGAAAGTGACGAATTAACGATAGTGACGAATTAGCGAAAGTGACAAGTAATGCACTAACTCGGAATAAGAGTGGCTTATTTTTTATTTTGTCTTACGTAGTGGAGAAGGCGGGTCCACAAGTGGACATTTTCTTACGTAATAAATGAACAGTAAGCTTTCTTTTGAAATTTTGTATTCAAAGCATCACGAGCTCGAAGAAATTAAGCGCTTAAAATAAATAAATAATAAACTCTGCGCGACGGCTCCGTGCCATGAGAATACTAAAAGTTACATGTTCATTGCGTGCAAATTTTTTAATATATTTTAATAAGAAAAAGAAATTGATTTCCCAGCAAAATTTTACAGATAAAGTAAGTTTATTTCAGTGTCCAGTATGCATGGCTTAAGGTCGGTCGTCAGTATTTAACACCATGTATTTTCAGATAGACGGACATTTATTTACTACCATCAGTTCAATCAATCATACTCTTCCACTGCTGGACAATGTAACTTTACCACATAATGTAACTTTATGAAGTATCCATACATACAATCTCCATTACACATACATTCATTCACACACAAACACACACCCTCACTCACACACACTTCACTACTCACTCATGACTCCAAACAAAAACTTGCATGCTTATTTGCCCTCATGTTTATTTTTTGTTTTAGATGTTGGATACATCTTTCATGTTTATTACCTAACCTAAAATTAAGTACTTAACTACTCTTGATGTATTCTGCCATGCATTCAATATTTGGCTATCGACCGTTCTTTGAAGCATTTTCCAGCGAGCTTTCCATATAAATCCGTCTATAAATTAATTGGTAAGCTGTGGTCAACTGTTATTGGCCTTACTTTTAGTAATTAGTTAATAAGTAATTATAATCAGATTACGCTGTTGTTGTTCCTAATAAAGTAAAATAAATAAATAAATACGGCTAGCTATTTCTTTCACGCTCAAAAGCAGCTGAATGAAGATGGCCGAGGATAGAAAGAACTAAAAACAAATAAATAACTTCCACACAATACACTCCCTTGTCCTGGTCCCAAACCCTGTGCTATGGTAACCAGGCTATGATTTGTGCAAATGTACGGCGTCGCCCAGTGGGAATCGAGCCCACGACCTCCGGCATGGTAGTCAGGTGTGATATCGTTAGGACAACTATCAGTTGTTACTGTGAATTTCATAGAGCTTAAAAAGCTCATGTGCATAGAGAGTAGGGCCGCAACATCGAATTGAGCTGTTTGTTCACTGGCACACCTATCTATGCGGTCACCAAACAAATGGTCCGAGTGATTCGGCGTCTATTTACGCTCCAGAATATTCTGGAAGCACTAAAGCCGGTCTCCCGGTTAACTAGTGCATACTATAGAGTGCAAGCGACCTGCTTAAATAGAAAGTCAGGTGACTACACGATGTGAGGGAATACGACGATCGGTACCTAATATTGGTACCGAGATATGAGTGCCCTAAAATTGATTAATTTTATTAAGGTAGAAGTGGCAATGTGCTGGTCACATCTACTGAAGAACTGATATTCGATGGGGTACACAGGTTCTCGAGTGGCGACCATGAACTGGCAAAGGCGGCGTAGGACGACCGCCAGCTCGCTGGACCGACGACCTGGAGCAGATTGCTGGCAACTGCTGGGCAAAGGCATCCCCCACTTCAAGCCAAAGTATTCGTTCCTAGGCCATCTCAGACCACTCGATATTTGGACTTAGATATTTGTAGGTAAATATTAACCTGAGGATGAAACTATTCAGAATTCGTCATCATCATCATCCATTTGACGCCCCCTGCGGGACATAGGCCTCCTTCATGGTTTTCCTAACCGTGAAGGGTATTGCCATAATCGCCACGCTTGGCAGGCGGGTTGGCGATCGCAGTATGCTGTTGAAATCTCAGGAAGACGCTGCTGCCCGTCTCCTGGTAATGTATTTCCTTAGTCGCCTTCTACGACATCCAGGGAAGGAAATGGAGTGACGCTATTCTTACTCCGGCATCACACGGAATTATTTTAGGGATAAACACAGATAGCGGCTGAAAAATGATAGCCGAGGACAAAAAGAAGTGGCGTACCTCAGAGGAGGCCCATGTCCAGAAGTTGACAAGTGGTTCATTCACAATAATTTGTTAACCTCGATTGTAAAGGTTTCCCTCCGATCTGGCTCATTAACACGTATATTTGCAATGAATTTTGTTCCTGAGAAGCTATCTAGTCTTCCCACCTGCTGCTCTGGCATCCTCTAAAATTAACTAGTCAAAAAAGCAAAGCCAACGGGCAAGTTATCAGTGGCCACAGAGTAAAAAGCGCACAACAAGTGACTGACCACAGTTCACGGATCCGCGAGTTGTCACTTGCACCGCTAGAGGGCGCTTTGGTCGCTGTACACTGCTTCAGACTTTTTAAATTTACGGTAGATAATTGTCAGGATCGTGGCAAGTCGCAAACCTAAAAAGCATTAGTTGTAGACAAAAAATATTAACCACATTTGTTTCTCATTTAACATTAAAACATTTTTTTGTGCAAGTTCTCCCAGTTATTGTAGCGGGAATTAAACCCGGGCTTTTTGCCGAAACATCTGCCGCGCTATTCCAACTTGGCGGTGAACGTTTGTATGTAAATGAGCGGTAATCTCCGCCTGTAGGGCCCAATAGGGCCGTGTATCTTTGCCCTTTGGCCCTTCGACGTACATGTGGCTATTGGGCCTTGGATTCGTAACCGTACAGGTGCTACCAAATTGCTATTTATCTACAGGGTGTATTTAAATATCTTTACCTTCCTGTAAAAGGTTTCTACGCGCCCTATACCCATAGTAATGGGTATAGGGCGCCATAGTAAGCACGTTCTTTGTCATGTATGGGTGATACTTTTTATTGAAATAATGCAAAATCTGAAAACAGTTTCGCCACGCTTGGCAGGCGGGTTGGCGATCGCAGTATGCGGTTGGAATCTCAGAAAGACGCTGCTGCCCGTCTCCAGGTAATTGATTTCCTTAGTCGCCTTCTACGACATCCACGGAAGGAAATGGAGTGACGCTATTCTTAATCCGGTGCCACACGGTAAGCCTACTTAACCCTCGTTTAAGAAAATCGCGGTAGACAGAAGAACCCTTAAGTAGGGATTGAATAAATTCCCACTTGGTATTAAGAAGAAGAAGAAGAAGAAGAAAGACATTTATTATACCAACAAGATACATCACAGAAACAAAACAAGCACACAAGCAACATAATATGCACAACAACAGAAAGAAAACTTAATACACAACAGACAAAATGAATAAATAAAACAGGACCATAGATGTAGCCTGTGGTGTATCTACATTGCCACAAAAGGCAGCTGACTCAGCGTTGTGCATGGATCATGGATCTCACAAATTTTTACGGTAGAAGAACTGATTTGCCTGACTTGTTTTTTTTTTTACAAGTTATGTTTTTGACGGCATAAACAGTTCTCTTCGTGTCTCAGAAGACGGGACGTGTATCTCTGGCAACAGTGCTCTTCAACGTTCAATAGAGTAGGTATGTAGATTAAGACATATGTAAGTTAGTTGCCATAGCACATAATACGAAGCCAATAATTAATTATGGGGTGTGTATACGAGTATGTACTATGTGACTGTGTACTAGTCACTTAACACGGCCTATCTCCTTCTTGTTACGATTGATTAAACATAACATTAACAGCCTATATACGTCCCACTGTAGGGCACAGGCCTTCTCACAGGGATAGAGTATGGGCTTAATCACCACGCGTGCCCACCGCGGATTGGCGATTTCAAGCGCTGATGATGATTTAAGTAGGATTTAAATCGACTTCTGGATTGGTTTTTTTGGTTAAATACCACTACCTCAGGGACGTTAAAGCTACAATAAAGTGTTCTCTATCTCGATCTGTCTATCTACATTTAAGAAGCGGTGCAACTCATCGTCGATATGCCAAAACTTCGAAAAATATAACGACCCACGAAATTGTTCAGAGCGGCTTACCAATCTAGAGAACGCCCACGGGTTATATTATAGTTAATTAGAAACTTCACATAATTTACTAGTTCCTCATCTAAGCCACAAGCTGGCGGATCCTGAATAATTTTGATTTAATTTCGCCTTGGCCCGTGCCCATTCTGACGTTCGATGAAAAATACAAGGCTAGGCTAAGGTTGCTTTGGGTGCGTCCGATCTGATCCAATTCTTCAGCGCACATTTTTCACTGCTGCATAGGTAGTGAGTGACGCGTGTCAAATGTCAAAAGTGGCGACATTAATTGTCAAGTACATTACTTCACAAATTCTAACATTTTAGCGCCACTAAACGTGTGACTCGTGCCGTCATACTACCGGGGCTGGACCTAGGTTTTCTCGCTTTGTCCTGCCCTCAGCCATCCTTTTTTAGTAGCCACAGACCATTATCCTCTACTAATAGTCACATGGATCCAAATGTGACTATTAATTGAAGTAATACTGACGGTAAAAAGTACCCGAAACCGGCGTGCGTGCATGCAACGACTAATGAATGTTGAGGAAGCGAAAGTGATCTGTCAGGATCGTAGCAAGTGACAGTCCCTGGTCTCTGCCTACCCTTCTGGGATACAGGCGTGAGTTTATGTTATGTTATACTGACGGTATCCCATTATTATGTACTCCGCTACACACTGACTACTTACCCATGGCATCCCATGGTTAAAGAGCAATGCTACCGTCATTACAGATAATACTTTGATGAACGATCGTTGTCTAAAGGAATATGGTATAAAACCATACAATGTTGTCCTCTTCGCGTCCCCTGGTTCGCAGAGACACACCTGCCTAGTAGTGAACTAGTCCTTATGTTCAGGTTTCGATCCGGACACATTCCACTAAACCAATTCGCTTTCATGATGCGAAAAGAGGATTCACCAAACTGTGCTCAATGCGGTAGCATTGAGGACGCCTATCATATCTCGGTGGAGTGTGCCATTGTGTACGAAACCCTTAAATAAAGTTTAAAAAAACGGAAGTGATGCTTCCATTATTGATTAACTGGGACGAACCTTGCAAAATATTCCCAGAGGTACTTCTAAGAAAAGTCGCGAAATGAAATATTTATCCAGTTCAAACCCTTTTTCCGTATTTTGTTTTCCCCTGGCGCCGTGGACATTAATTTGTTAGAACTCAATTCCGTTTGCTTTATCTGTGGTTGGGGTTTTATAGTTTTAGGGAACACCCTTGCTTTTTATGTGTATTCGGTCAGTTCTTAGCCCACATTGAGAATTTACGGATTTTCTAATCATACTGTATTACGGCATATCTCAGCTTCATGACTTCATGAGAGTGGGAATTGTCTTATAAATAAAAAGTTCTGTTTCAATAACTTTTTTCGGGAGCTTAGGGCAAATATTTAGACATTCCGTAATTTTTTGAGCGAAAAAGTAGGATTTGCGTCTAAGAAACCGGAAGTACATCACTGCAAAGAAAGTATGTCATTAAATTAGATTCTAAAAAACATACATATAAAAGCTCTAAGACAGACAGTTAATTTCTAGTGGCCATTACTAAAATCTTGTAAATAATTATTCATATGGTAGTTTTTAAAAATGCAAGTGCGTTTTATTAAAATTCATTTTTATTGTAAATATTCTTGCAGCATTTTGAGCCTTAGTCTTAGATTATGGAGTTCTAGTAAACAATATTAAATTATGTTTCAATTGAGTAAGAAAGTGATGTAGATTTTTTGTAGTAAAAACATGGCAACATTGCTATTTTTATACGAAACCGCAAATATTACATTTTACTCAAAGGTCTGAAACCCTTTTCCCTGTGTTGAACGAAACGTTAGAAGGCCGAAAAAACGTCATGATCTTATTTGCAAACGCATTTTTTTTAAAGAAATTAAATTAAATTAATTTATGATTGGACAGGACAGCTCCTGAACGATTCCATTAAGTCAAATTCCATACTAACTGCTATCACAAACTTCAGGGACTCCAACAGGATTTGGTGCGTATAATTAGGCCTTTGTACAGTGCAAAAACCGGCCAAGTGCGAGTCGGACTCGCGCACGAACGGTTCCGTACCATTATCTATACAACATTAGACACAAAGATCGATCGAAACAGCAAAAATCACGTTTGTTCTATGGGAGCCCCCTTTAAGTAAGTATTTATTTTATTTTAATTTAATTATTGATTTTTTAAGCTAATATATAAATAAATATTCTGTGAATATTTCAAGCGTCTACCTGTTGCCGTTATTAATATCTAGCAAAAAACAGCAAAAATATACGTTTGTTGTAGGGGAGCCTCCCTTAAATATTTATTTTATTCTGTTTTTAGTATTTGTTGTTATAGCGGCAACAGAAATACATCATCTGTGAAAATTTCAACTGCCTAGCTATCACGGTTTATGAGATACAGCCTGGTGACACACAGACAGATAGACAGACATACAGACAGATAGACAGACATACAGACAGATAGACAGACATACAGCCAGATAGACAGACATACAGCCAGACAGACAGACAGACGGACGGTGAAGTAATAGGCTCCCGTTTGGCACCCTTCGGGTACGGAACCCTAAAAACGAAGTGGTGCTCCATTATCATAGTTTTAAAAATGGGCAGCGACTTGACTTCCGCACCTCCACTAGTAAAGCATTCCATAGTCGGACTGCCTGCACGGTGAAGGGGCAGCTGTAGAAAGTGGCGTGACGGGATGGCATATTCAGGAGTAGGTATTGAGAGGAGCGAAGAGTAAGGATATGCTAAGTGTGAAGAAACTCCAAGCGCATTCTAAAGAATAATTATTCCTCTGTTTCTAGATTCGTTATTTTTCCGTTCTCTGTTCGCAGAGAGAGAGCAAAAGAGATTTTCTTAGATTGATTTAAAATCGTATGTTTCCCGTATAAGATACGGAAAAACATCAAAGATAGCCCACAGTTACATAAAAGCAAAAGATTGATGGGTACCGCCTATCTATAGGAAAGAAATAAATTTGAATGAAATACTTACAGTACCGCTATTTCCTTCGCGGTGTTAGCGCAGCGGTAGAACGCCGGCCTCGTAATCGGGAGGTCGTGGGTTCGTATCCCGGCATGTGCCAATGACTTTGTTTTCTAAGTTACGTACATTTGTGAAGTTATAACAGCAATACTACTCATTAATGAAGGAAAACATAGTGAGGAAACCTGAGTGTCTGAGGTACTCACATACCTGAACGCTTCAAATTGCCAATCCGCGGTTGGCACGCGTGGTAATTAAGCCCATCTCTCTGAGAGAGGGCCTGTGCCCTGCAGTGGGAAGTATATAGGCTCCATAAAAATACCATCATCAGCCATTTGACGCCCACTGCAGGACATAGGCCTCCCTCATGGTTTTACAAATCATGAAGGGTTTTGCCATAATCGCCACGCTTCGCAAGCGGGTTGGCGATCGCAATATGCGGTTGGAATCTCAGGAAGACGCTGCTGTCCGTGTCCTGGTAATGTATTTCCTTAGTCGCCTTCTACGACATCCACGGAAGGAAATGGAGTGACGCTATTCTTAATCCGGCGCCACACGGACAAAAAATACCATTGATTACTAAACGATGTATAAATTATCTAGTATAGAAATTAAAAGCAAATAAAGTTCAGTTCGATACCAGCCCAGCCCACCTTTTGTAAATTGGCGACAACTTCACGAAAACTCCACGATCCGAATGCTATGCCGCCAACCAACGAGAAATAATCATCTAGATGGAATACATTAAACTTAATAAGATTAAAACACGCCGCCTAAGACCCCCGGTCCCTCCTTAACTGAATTTAAATTACTTTTCCACCTCTTACCAAGTGCATAATGCCATTAAAATTGAAATAATATTTGCATAACTTGAGACGATCATACGCACCGATTAAGACTGTGTAGATTCGACAGTACATTAAGCCTTACTCGCGAACTCTAATCAGTTATTTGGGCGAATTTGTAACAAAAACGTAAAGGTTGATGAGCTATCGACTGTATACTGACCGGCAAATAACTTGAACAAAAATCCGCGCAGTCGGTGTGAGTTTACGATGGACGCGTAAGAGCATTGTTTTCATCATCATCATCAGCCCCTTGACGTCCACTGCAGGACACAGGCCTCTCTCATGGTTTTCATAACCATGAGTGGGTCTTGCCATAATTGCCACGCTTGGCAGGCGGGTTGGCGATCGCAGTATGGGGTTGGAATCTCAGGAAGACGCTGCTGCCCGTCTCCTGGTAATGTATTTCCTTAGTCGCCTTCTACGACATCCACGGTAGGAAATGGAGTGACGCTATTCTTAATCCGGCGCCACACGGAGTCAATCTTTCTTCCTTTATCCTCGTAGCAAGTGGCTGTCCCTGGTTTCTGCCTACCCCTCTTTGATACAGGCGTAAGTTTATGTATGTATGTATATTCAATGTCATGACATTAAAAGTACTCTATAAAAAAGTGTCATGATACGTCCAATATCGGAAGCTATGTCGGAAGTGTCGTTGTCACTATTCAAAAGTCGGTTACGTTGGTACTACTGCGAAAAAAGTATGGCGAGAGCCTCGGTGAGTTGGGGAGGACAGAAGTGCGAAGAGGATCACTTTTACGTTATTCCTAGTGGAGAAAACACCTCACTACAAAAGTAATAAAAATAAATAGGTATGTACTACTAATTCAAAACTCATCATTTACAAACAAAAAAAAAATCCACTTAAAGTATAGCAATAAATTTTTCATCAATCTCCTCCACATTTCGATCCCATGGGATCGAACACATGGGATCTAAGTTGCCGGAGGGACATATATTTCTAACTCGCGATCGTTTGTTGCGACTTTGTTACTTTCTCGACCAGCGCGCGTGCCCAAAATATAATACCGCGTGCCATTGGTTCGCCATCCCTGCCCTATGCTATAGTAGCCAGGCAAGGATATCGCAAACATGGAAATACACCCAGACTGAGCCTATTAGTACCAATGTACCACGGCCCCCAGTAGGAATCGACCCCACGACCGGCATGGTAATCAGACGTGATACCGCTAGGCCAAGCAGGCAAGTTGAAGACTACTTTTCTCGAAATGACAAAATATCACATCAGCTGTTCCATAATGGGATCAAAATAGTGTACGGAATAGCTCATAGTTTTTTCACGAATGCCCTAGCACTAAAGGGATATTTGAAAATTCCATCCCTAAAGGGGTAAAAAGGGATGGTAGACTTTGAATTGAATTACGAACATTTCAATAATCATTACTGATCCTTGGCACTAATATTTTAAGATGTAACAATCATACAACTAATGCTATCCATATAACCAACCTGACGGCCTAGAAACACCCGAAAAAATCTAATAAAGCCTTCCGGCGAGGATTTAGAGGTATTATCGCGGGTCCGTTATTAAATAATAGGATCATTTCGCTCGCACTCGGCTGACGTGCGTAAGATGGTCCCTGTCTCGCACGTAACGGGCAGTTTTAATAATAATTTATTGCACTACACGCCGCTTTGTTATTGAAGAATGATATGATATTTATTAGGCGGGGAATGATTTGTTTGAAGACTTTCCGGGGTCAATACAGTTAATAGGACCATAAGGGGATAGTAGTGACCTGATACCTGATAGTTTCAACGGCTGTGAACAAACAGGCACTGTCTGAACATCAGCACGGCAAATGTTGCCTTTTGCAACAACAGAGACACACCGCGACTAATGTTTGTAAAACCTTTTTTATTGTATATTCTGTCTTGTAGTCATCGATAAAGGTTTTTTTATCGATGTTTGTAGTGTTCAATGTAATTTTATTGTATTATGGTTATTGTTGGTGTGATAAATGTATTTCTTCTTCTTCAGATGGTCAGGTCACATAGTTCGCATGCCGGATAACAGAGCCCTAATTACGGGCACTAAATCCTATCGGAATCCTAACGTTTGCGATAGCATTTAGTATAGGGCTTGACAGTTAGGCGATTGGAATCGTTCACTTGGTGCGCGTAATTATATATCTTATATCTTGTTGGTATAATAAATGTCTTTCTTCTTCTTCTAATATAGAAACAGAGCGGCGAAATTAATGTCGAAAAGGGTTCCACAAAAAGACCGAGGGGCAGGCCGAAAAAGAAGTAGATTGACTGCATAGCGGAAGATCTTAAGAAGATGGGGAAGGTATCAGCATGGGAGAAAGATGCAATAGACCGAACGAAATGAAAGAAAAATGTTGAAGAGGTGTTTTTGGCGTTCCGTACCTCAAAAGGAAAAAATGGAACCATTATGTCCGTTCTTCCGTCCGTCCGTCTGTCGATGTCCGTTCGGCCGTCCGTTTGTCTGTCTGCTAAGACCTTTTAACTCGGATACGCGTGGAGGTATGGAAATGAAATTAAAACCATATGCTCAGGTTTACAGTCTCTTGCAGCTGTGAAAGCATAGAAAATCATAAGTCTAGGTTTACGCAAAAAAGAGATAAGGCCGTTAATAATATTATATGATAATAATATTTTGTAATGAAATCATAAATGAAATCAGACTTTGAAATTCGGGAAAAGCTCGGCAAAAACTGCGAGACTCGATTCCTGAACTATTTATAATATGTAAGTACCTACAAATTTGTACGCAACCCTCGGTGGGCGAGTCCGACTCGCACTTGTCAAGTTTTTATATTTATTTTCAATGGAATATTCTATCTATCTATCCCATCTCTATATTTTAAACACGAAGTCTGATTAGTTATACCATTTATAACTCCGAATAGCAGAATGACTACTAAAACATCGGAAAAAGTCACGAATAAAAAATATTGACTCTAAGGCGGTACGAAGTTTGGCGGCCCAGCGAGTTTGGAAAAAAAAAGGAAACCAGAGTGGCTAAGGTTTCGGCGCTTGCTACAACCAATGGGCCAACTATGAGTCTGACATAGATAGATAGATGGATAGAATATTCTTTATTGTACACAAAGATTACATTATTAGTAATATCCCCATAATAGGCCCCATTAGGGCTTATTTACTGCTGTCCATTGCAGAGTTCCATTCTCCATCTCTGAAAGTCTCCATCAGATCTTCACCAAATTAAAATGAGACCAATGGGTTCGAACAAAAAAAGAATTGTCGAAATCGGTTAAGATTTGACGGAGTTATGGAGGAACACATCAAAAAAAAAATATACGCGTCGAATTGATAACCTCCTCATTTTTTGAAGTTGGTTAAAAACTAGGATAAGGAAATTCACTTACCATGCATTTTATCATTGAGCAGGGCATATCTCGGGTTGGAGGCTATCTCCAGGGGCAGAGAGTTCCACAGCCACTTGATCTTGGGCGAGGGCGTTCCGGTGGCCGCGCAGGGCAGCGTGGCCGTGTGGCCAACTTCGACCACCATGGTGGTCGGGGGTGGCGTGATGGACGGGAAGCCTGGTGGGACCTTGTCGGCTGGAACAAAGAAATACGGGATCTTAGCAAGTCCAGCGACAGTCCAGTCTTAAAAACTTGATAGCCTAATTCTGCATCACTGAACGGATTAAGAATAGCGTCACTCCATTTCCTTCCGTGGATGTCGTAGAAGGTGACTAAGGAAATCAATTACCAGGAGACGGGCAGCAGCGTCTTCCTGAGATTCCAACCGCTTACTGCGATCGTCAACCCGCCTGCCAAGCGTGGCAATTATGGCAAAACCTTTCATGATTATGAAAACCACGGAGGAGGCCAAATGGCTGATGATGATGATGAACGGAAGAAAACAATTTGTTTTCACCCAGTGCGGTAGACTAGGCTGGGTTTATTTGTTTTTAGTTACTCTCTCCCTGAGGGAAGGCCTGTGTCCTACAGTGGGACGTATATAGGCTGCTTATGTGAGGTTAATTTTATATTTGGGCCTTAAATAAAAGTGAAATAGCAAATCAATTAGAAAAATATACTCGTATGCCAAAGGTCGCCCTGTAAAATGGTTCTGACTGGTGATTGGCTGACCCCTGCGTTATGCTCGTGAATGGGTGCTGTCCGTGTGTCTGGCCACAGTATTAATGTTGGCCTACTTTTCAAAGAAAAGTAACTAATGTTTTGGCATTTAAATAAGTTGATGGTGCTAATGGAATTCTTATTATGTAGGTACCAACTGATGTAAGTAAATTATGTTTGGTATGATGTAGCGGTGGTAGCCTATTATGGGTTACCGTAGGCACTGACTGAAAATCAGCGCTGAGGGATCACAACGCTGAGTCAGCTGCCTTTTGTGGCAATGTAGATACACCACAGGCTACATCTATAGTCCTGTTTTATTTATTCGTTTTGTCTGTTGTGTATTTAGTTTTCCTTCTGTGTTGTGCATATTATGTTACTTATGTGCTTATTTTGTTTCTGTGATGTATCTTGTTGGTATAATAAATGTCTTTCTTCTTCTTCTTCTTCTTCTAGTGGGTAGAACATCGGACTCGGAAGCGAGAGACCCAGGTTCGATTCCCAGTGCGGGCATGTACCTATGACTTTGTTTTCTAAGTTATGCCCATTTGTGAAGTTATAGTAGCAGTACCACTAGCTAACGGTGACATGATATGAGAAAAGATGCTTAGAATGGAGTTTTGCCGTCACGCATATTTGATCTCAGGCCACTCAGTAATCTTTCGGCATACTCCAGAAGCATTTAGGTGCCTAAGCTCTAAGTTTCCATTTTCCCGGTCCATAATCCGCCCTCAGCCCTCTAAAATTAAGCGAAAAATATCACCGAAGAAAACCTTAAAGACCGTAAAATGTATATCCCGAAATGTTAATTCGCTACCTAAATGAAATTTCGCCCACCCGCCCGAACTGAGCGAAATTTGATTAAGTTACAAGACTGACATTATTTCGCCGAGATTTGGAACTTTCCCGCCTTGTTTAAAAGCGAAAACGCGGGCCGGATTACGCGCGCAAACATTACCCTTTGGGATTTTGAAAACTTATACACAATTTAATTGTATTCAAAATTGCCGTGTTTTATTAATTTTACGTGCGATAAGCTGGATTGTCACGGTGCGCGCGCGCTCATGTGTGCGGAATCGTGCACCGTGAGAATCTAATGGCGGACCAACACGAATATCTACGCATGCACCGAGCCTTTACGCATGGCCGTGCAGCGTATCAATAATGTCAATGCACCGACTCATGGAGCATCCGACGCAACGGGATGCACGAAACCACGCTGCCGCGAACTTCCACGAGAACGAGCCTCGGTGCAGTGAGGGCACGCTTGCCGTGATTCGCAATATCGCGCACCGTGGGTATCGCTTAAGGATGACACAAAGTAGTATTTATATGAATTTGAATCAAATTGGGTAATTTTTGTACCCAGGCTCATATGAGCGGAGAGGGAGTACGGCACAACCTGCATTAGTGGAGAGGCACAGGAAGAAGAAGGACTAAACACGAATTGAACAAGCAATGATACACGCTATGAAGGGCGTAGCAACCCGGGGCTGACAATGCAGGCGGCGAAACGTTCCACGCAATTCGTTAGGCAATGTCATTGTCACAGACAACTTGTCAGCGGTAAATCGTTGACATTAATAGAAAATGGAACGCGTCTTTCGGAAAAGGCGTAACGAGTTGCCAAGATATGAAGAGTTTCATTTGTATTATGTGAATAGCCGCGGTGGGCACGCGTCGTCAGTCCAAAGGGGCACGCGTAGTTCCAATGTGCTTAATACCACACGTGTTAAATGACCCTCCTTCTATGCAGGACTATGAAGGCTGCGACATTGATAGAGCGCGTAAACCGCAAATTTAATCGAATTACTAAAACCCTGATATTTGGAATAACAAAAGTCTGAGCAAATTATCATAGGACAAAAGTTGTTGCGGAACAAAAACTCTAATTAAGCTTTAATTATAATTCCTGATGTACAATAAACAATATCTATCTATCCAAGTGTGTTCAAGGACATGCACATTTTAGAAATAACCAAACCCGGTAATAGCCGGCCTCACATTCGCGAGGACGTAGTTTTGAATCCCGGCACGCACCAATGACTTTGTTTTTTAAGTGCCGTACATTTGTGAAATTGTGAGTCGCAAATAAAAAAATAGGCTGCATAAAAGAAATTATGACCCGGTGTTATCTAAAATACTAGAGGGTTCAATAAGTAGTTCAAATGAATAGGTTACTAGGAGCAAGGTCTTCAAGGCAATTTTGGACTTGTGCGCTGGGGCGTTACCTTGATGAAACAATACAACTTTAGCGAGTTTGCCACACCACTTTTCGCGTATTCCGTCACGCAAGTTTTTGATTTGTTTTGCGTACATATTCCCCGTAATAGTGGATCCATGACTGAGGTATTCAATCATCACTACTCCTTGGCTGTCCCAAAGAAGATAACCCATGTTCTTGCCGGCGGATGGAACGGCCTTGAATTTCTTAGTGGGCGGTGATGATGGTCTCTTCCAAGTCATGGATTGTTTTTTTGTTTCAGGGTCGTAATGGTTAAGCTATGTTTCATCCATAGTTAGAAATCGAGAAAAAATCTTGTTGTAACAATTTCAAACAGCTTTGTGAAATTCTCAGCCTGGTTCGTTTTTGTTCGGACGTTAGCATTCTAGGCACCCAACGCGCTGAGACTTTTTTTCATTCCTAAATGGTCATATTATGAACACTCCCAATTGAAATCTTTAGTTCTTCAGCTATAAAACGAACAGTAGTACGACGATCCGCCAAAACAATTTTTCAACATTTTTTATAATTTCTTCAGTTACTGCAGTCGTAGGGCGTCCTGAGCGCGAGTCGTCATTAGTGGATGTTCTTCCCCTCTTAAACTCAGCACACCAATACGCATCCGTAGAATAAGGAGGAGCATAAACCCCTAACGTATCTTGCAACACTTGATTTACTTGTTCCGTAGTAAAATCTTTCAAACATAGATATTTAAATACCGCGCGAACTTCAATTTTATCCATTTATAATTACTCGTTGGTACAGAACACAAGTAAGAACCTTCAATGATTGAAAAAACTAAAGAGCATCAAACTTTTTTTATCTTAATATGTCGACAAATAAGTGGGCTATGCCTGCCAGTATTTTCTTTTTCTCTATCCAAGGAGTTTATACCCCATTCTCACTACTTATTGAATGCCCTCGTAGTATTCCACGTATTACCTAAGGAGTTGTTTCAGTTACTTCCTTCAGGGTTCTAGTAACTTTCTTTAGTTTAAGGAACCCAAATAGTTTAAGGAACGACGGGTTCGGCCAACGATGTAAGCGGTTTAACCACGTTAATAAACCGAAATAAGCAGAGTTTTCTAATAACAACATTGTTACGGAAGTTGTAAAATTTTACAACGGCGACGGTGGATATCGCCACCATCGGGGATAATAAGCTCGCAGCGATAAACCTGGAGCCAACCTACTGTGTATGATTGTACACACGATGGCAGGTCAACACCCTTATTTCGGAGATTTAACGCTAAGGATTATTTCTTATTTTGTATTTTTGACCTTATACGTGTGCCGCCCGTGTATAAGCGCCCGTGTATAAGCGTGTATAAGGTTTATGCCGACTTGCTCCATTTTCTTAAATGTGTCACGATTCTGAACAATTTTACAAAATAAGAGTTGCGTTTGGCTATTCTGACATTTTTTCAATGGGGACCTTAGATCGCAGTGACTTTGCTTTTATACCATAGAAATCACATAAAACCCTAGAAAAATTTAAAAATAAAATAATACAAATATTTTTTCGGGGTTTTCGGGGTCACAAAATATGCGAAAAATTAATTTACTCTGATAACAAACGCTTCATACATTATAGGCGTTACGTTAGGGAGTGACGTCATAGTCTAAGGTCGATTTGTATGGCGCGTTTTAGTACCACGTGACTATATTGGCTTTTCGACTGGTTATATTATAAAAAGTATTAGCCGCAGAGAAATAAAAATAAAACTCCTATTCTATTAAAACATTTTTAGTGCAAGTTCTCCGTTATTTTCCCGGTCAATATTCAATGTCATGATATCAAAAGTATTGAATAAAATAGTGTCATGAACTTTTAATCGGAATGGTCGTTGTCATTATTAAAAACATAACCGGTCGCTAGGTTGGCACCACTGAAAAAATATGACGGGGTGCATCGATGAGTCGGGGAGGGAGGACAGATAAACGGGAGGAAGACTATTTTTTGGTCGAGGAAACACCTCTCACCAAATGTGAGTGCCGTAGCATTTAAATCATAGTACTGTCTATGGATATTTTTGCTCTGAAAAAGGTGGAAAATAAACGGTTTTCATGTATGTTGGTTAGGTCCCAATAAAAAATCCCACTTTTCGATTTTTTCTGTTTGAGAGGCGTACGCCGCCATCTTGAATTGAAGGTGTCAATTTTTTTAAATAATTCCTCAAACATTTTAGAAGCTGTTTTCATCTCAATTTTCCAATCACCGCAAATTTAAATTGTCTAATTCGATGCCGTTACGATACAAACTATTTCACATCTAAAACTGAACATATTGCCCGGTGGCCGTCTGTATCTACCATACTATTTTGTTTAATATTATTTTGCGAGCTATAGATTTGACCCTGTCATGGACAGACACGTTGTGGAAGCAGTGAATGAACTTTGAAACTGATGTATGCCGGGTGAATCGAAATTCCCTGCGTCCTGAAAACTGTGCTTACTTCTTACTCCTCAATATCTGGCGGTGGTGGTAGAACGCTTACAGAGGTCGCGGGATCAAACCTTTTGTTTTCTAAATTACATGCATTTGTGAATTTGTAGTAGCAATACCACACGCCATCATCATCAACCCATTATGTCCCCACCGAGGGGCACGGGTCTCTTCCCTGAGGAAGGTATAGGCCATACTCCACCACGGGGGCCAAGTCCGGATTGGTGGAGGCTTGTAGACTAGTGGCTCGTCTACTGTCAGAAGTTTTCAAGCCGCCCTAAGGCCTCTGACTTGGCTTAACGACTGCCATTTATCGACGGCAGCCGGCACCAACAGCTTAACGTGCCTTGCGAAGCACGGAACCGCTCGGAAATATGCCACTAGCGTTAGGCATAGACGGCGACCCATCCATGCACTGAACGCGCCCTGTGTTGCTTAACCTTCGTGATCGTTTAAGATCACTCAGGCAGCCGGGGCTACGAGCGATACCACACGCCAACTGTGAAGGAAATAGTCGTAAGGAAACCTGACTAAGTAAGGTGTTCGCATACCTTAGTGCTTGAACTTGCAAAGCCGCGGTGGGCGTGATGAATTAGCCCATACTCTCTCCGAGAGAAGGCCTGTGCCCTACAGTGGCCCAGTGCCTGTCTTAGAATAAATACTTAAAAAATAACTTCCACACAGCACAATCACTTGTCTCTAACTAGGATAACCTGTGCTATGGTAACCAGGCAAGAACACCACATCATCAGCCATTTGACGCCCACTGCAGGACATAGGTCTCCTTCGTGGTTTTCATAACCATGAGGGGTTTTGCCATAATCGCCACGCTTGGCAGGCGGGTTGGCGATCGCAGTATGCTGTTGGAATCTCAGGAAGACGCTGCTGCCCGTCTCCTGGTATTTGATTTCCTTAGTCGCCTTCTACGACATCTACGGAAGGAAATAGAGGACATCATAATTCAATTCAAGAGAGTTAACAGCACAATTCACAACACAACACAATTCAAGAACATCACAAACATGGTCAATAGTCTGATGCCCACCTTAGAACGGTCAGCCATAACCATGTCATAATGAACTGCGAATTGTAGTCTTATGAGACGCGGCCCTGGTGTGTACCCCAAAATTGTCTTGGGATGGGCACCAGACAATTTTGGATGGGCATTAAGATTCAGTGCAGCAGGCCATCGCTTTTCAAGTCCCCCTCTAAAAAACAACCCTAAATAGACACATCAATAAGCGCCATCACAACTCCCGAAATGTATCTCAAAAACACGTTAGGTAATAGCAATCTCCAAATAGAATATTCTATTCAGCTCAAAGTTAGGTACTTATATGCATTTCAGCTCGCGTCACACTTTTAGCCGTACAAGAGCGCTCAGGAAATGTGAAAGAAATCACGCTATCTCACTACTGGTGGCGTAAAATTGAAAAATCTCACCTAGTGCTTGTCGAGTAATGCACGCCTCAGACAAAAATGACCCTTGAAAGTTCGCAGCGTAGGGTTAAAATGCTTTGGTTGCCTTACGCACAGGTATACGAATGCATTCCATGCTTCACAGACCGAAAGAGTCTGAAGAATTCCCTGCATAAGGTCCATAATCCTTTGGCGGGTTTTGTACTTCCATAAATTTCCCGCAAACTTGATATTAATTACTCCCAGTTCAGAGAATACCCACAAATTGTAATATATTATGTCTACGCGTAATATTAAGGCTGGCTTGTTCCTTTGAAGTATTTTTTGTGGGTGGTTAAGTCGTTGGGAGGGTCCCAAGCTTTAGAGAAGTAAGACAACTTTAGATACATTATCAGTTTCTCCGTATTGTTAGGGAGAGAAGAGTTTCAGCCTAATGACTGCCTCGTTGGTGTAGCTACCTATTCTACAGGGTGACAAAGAAATCGTTAAAAATATTTTAAGATAAGACTATGATTTAAAAATATCGAACACGTTTTAAAAAATGGAGAGACCACAAGAAAATATACTTATCTTGATCAAAAACATTTAATATCCGAAAAAAATATAAACGCAAATAACTATAAGATCTTGCAAAGCCGCGGTGGGCGTGATAATCGTTGCCGGTCAACTTAATTGTTACCAACAAGGGAATGCTATATGACGGCATAGCATTCACTAAGTTGACCCTTGTGTAAGGGTCAAACTTGTATTTGGCTCTATTGTAAAAACCTATCGTTTTTACAATAGAGCCAAACCGAAAACCATAAAAGAAACACCTTTCACATATGGGGAGCCCACTTAATTTGTATTATCTATTGCTTGTTAGGAAATTCGCTACAATCACGCATATTCTGTGAAAATTTTAACTGGCTACCTATAAGGGTTTAAGAGATAATGCCTTGCAGGTCGGACGGACGGACAGGCAGACAGACGTCGTCGCCATATTAATAGCTCTCGTTTGTCATCCTTCGGGTACGGGACCCGCAAAAGTAGCCGTAACCTTCGTGCGTGCGTACCCGTACTATGTGACATGATCAAGACCCCCTCCCCCCAGGGGGGTGTCTTGATGTTCAAAATACCACGCTTAGTTACAGGCTTAAGTCTTCGTCACGTAGTCAATATCCTCCAATATCCGCGGTTTTTCGAGCTATATTCTAATTATGGCGCACAGGTGGCAGCACTAATTGTAGTGCGCCAATTTTTTATACTATATTTATTATTTACTGCGTGAATAATAAAGGGGGAAGGGTGGGGGGGGGCTCTATCAGCAAACCTAAGTTTCTAGCCTCAGCAACCTGCTCAATCGGCACTCCTCGGATGCGAACAGGTACAGTTTGAGCTATCCGATCTGCAATTTTGCCGATTTGAGCTTCGGAACCAAGGATGAGATACTTGGATTTATTTGGATACAAAGACAGGCAATTTAATTGAAAGTGTGTACGTCTATGTATTTCAAGATTTTTTACCTAATCGTATTATTAGCTGGTAACAATATAGTGCTCTTAATTCTGCTATTAGAATCAAAATACTAATTTGACAGTTGAGTGATCGAAGTGAAGTCACATGAGTGAAGAACGATCTCAGAGATAACAGCGCTTTATAAGAACCTTAATCTTGGAGAAATTTTATCATGTTTAAATATATACAAACGACAATATTGTAAAAGAATCGGAATTCACTATGATTTTTAATTTATTTAAACATCGAGTCAAGTCAGCGAGTCGGGATAGTACACCTAATTTTATATCAGAATTCCACCTGAACGAAGTGGCGGTAGTTAGACATGATTTATACACTCTTGTGCCCCTGAGGGGTAGGCAAGTTCCATTATCGTAACAAACTTCTTTTGCTTCATAATATGAATAAAGTTACGATATAAATTGTATAAACTACAGTCATACTGTACCTTAAATGCGAAGGTCTTCGACAAATTACATCTTCATTAGTTTTCACTCAGTTACCACTACCAACGTAATAAATCTTCCCCACACTGAATCTCCCGGCGTAATCAGCTACTTGAACACATTTCACGTAATAATAACTGTCTAATTAATATACAGCCGTGCCCGGAGGAAAAACACACGGCTGCCGCCAGCCGAGTTACTTGTTAAGTTGGCAGCTGTAGTTTTGGAGCGTTTGCACGCTGCAAGTGACTGGGGCGAGTCGACTTGCAACGTAGACTTAACAAAATGCCTGGATTTATAAGAAGGCGATACTCAATTACTATCTAGTTATAATAAAGCATTGTCTAAAATGCATTCAATTAGCTTTTAGTTATAATAAAGCATTCATGTCAATACATTTATGAAAATATTATGTACGTTAGAAAAAATATCAAAGACTTCGAAAATGTTGGTGGCCACCATAATTTTAATACTAGAAATAAACATAAATTGTCATTTCCACTATTTAGACTTGCAAAAGTTAACACATCCTTTATGGGGCACTGTATAAGGTTCTACAACAAAATTCCTCAAGATATATTAGAGTTACCTCCAACGCGATTTAAAAAATGTGTTAAGCACATTCTGTGCAAAAAGGCTTACTATAACATCAAGGATTACTTAGAAGACAAAGATGTTTGGCATTAAACAGTAGATTAATATTATTTAAAGGACGATTGTGACTAGTGTTCAACACATTCATGACTAATATTTTAAGTTGAAAACTCTGTTAATTAAGTTAAAACGTGTTTTGAAAAGAATAAATGTGGAGTTTCTTTGTTAGTTTCTTCTCCACATAATCCATTAATTGTGAAACTAACAACTTTGACGTTCATTAAGTAAACATTCTGTTTTTACAATGAATAAAAATATTTGAATTGAATTGAATTGAATTGAATTCTTTAAAACGCTTAACCAATTGTACGTTTTATTTTGTAACAGTTTTCTCTATAATTGTTTTCGATCTTACTGTGCGTTGATACGTAGGGGCACAATCAAGTTCAAGCTCTGACGAGTACCTTGCGCCTTGTAAACGCAGCACTACATTCACGTTGAAACCGTGAAAGTTCTAGAATGCTCGCGGACGCCTCGACGCTTCATATTTGTATGAAAATATTAGTTGAAAGGTGAACCGAGTGTTTGACTTGCAAAAGTGCCCACGGAACTTTATTTGTTGAGGTTTCCCTGCTGCTCCCAATCGAGTTACCGCGTTTAAACTGCTATTTTTATTCTATTCTGCAGTTGTTTAAACTTACGCTTTGAAATTTTTTGACGCAAAGCATGAAGGAAAATATTGTGAGGAAGTCTTATTGCCAGATATACTCGTATTTTCTAATATCATAAATATGGACGTCTTAGTTTTAAAGGAATGAGTACTGTATTGAACTGCACGAAAATTAAGCCCATGTTCTCTCTTTGTAAGAAAAAGCCTATGGTCTGACGTAGGCAGCCGTCGAGAGGATTACTTTACCTAAAGGCAAACAACATCATCAATAAAACTTATCGCGTAAAATGTCGTCAAAAATATCATTAGCTTCCCTACTCAATATACCCTACATAATATAAGGACTACGCGGAACCAAACTCGATAATCCTAACATTCAGTCGCATAGGTCAAGCAGTCTTGGACCCATTTATCCGAAGATACTTACTGTTTTGTAGAATTTTTTAACTTAGGTCGGGGAAATGATCACTTCATTGAATTGAATTTTTTTTATTGCATTTAAACAATTCTGTACAAAGGCGAGCTATTGAGCTCACTTTTTGTACGCTATGTTAGTATTGACTAGATAGTATTTTCTCCCAGCTAACCCACATTGATGTGGAGAGTGGAAGGGGTAGTGCCAGATAAAAATAGGTGTCATTTATTACAGACGATGAATGTAGATAAGGTGAAAAAGGCGTGTCAGAATCGTGGCAAGTGACAAACCCTGGTGGTAAACTTCTGCCTACCGCTCCGGGATACAGTAAATTTGCCCTAGACCTACAAAACCATACAACACTTCTCCAGTAAGGCCAACATGGCAGGAGTTAAGGTAGACCAACCCCTCTAAATGTCATTCATTGGCACTTCTTCAAAGTAGGCCATGCTGATGTTAATTGCTGAATACATTTATTGTAAATAGCCTTAGTACCTTAGAATAAGCAATATTTTAATAGTATAAATCCTAGCGATAACTGTTTCCGATAAATACATTATTTTTTATCAATTCCTTGGTCTTCAAATCTTAATTCAGGCGTAGAAATATCTCTTGCCTTTATGATTTTTGATAGCGAATTCGTATTTCCATTGCTTTCAAATGGTGGGACCGATTTTAACGCGCCAAAACATTGAAATCGCGAAAAAACAGGCGTTCCATACATTTCAATAATGTACCCTAGTGAAAAACCCTCCAATTATCAGATAGAAATAGAGATTTAGTTACACCCTGTATAATTTAAACATGAAAAATTATTCGGTACCAGAGGGACCAATGGTAAGGGACAGTCAAGACCACCTGCAAGGCTTTCTCAGCTTAATGGGTACAAAATTAACTTACCCTGTCCCAGTCTTTGATACGGATGGCCCTTTGATTTGAAACTAAGTTACTAACCCCGAAGTTGTACTACCTCGTTAGCCTTACGTTAGTAATGTTACGGGCGCAGTGCGGACTGAGCGTAAAAATTTGGAGTTCAGGAGGCGATTAGTCGAACATTTTCATAACTAAAATTACCTTGAAAATACTGAATACGGCGTCGGATTTTAGGATTGAGAAAAAAGTATAAGACTTTAGTTATTTCACTTCATATTATTTGATTTACTGGGTTCAAGTAAGTGAATCCGGAATTGGGTATTTGACAAAAAATCAAATGAGTTACTTTTAAAACGGAATTTTGTATGAAAATACTGGCCTATGACATAAAATTTCAGTGTACTCTTTTTATGTTTAATCTATTTAAAAATAATTGTAATAACTAGTAATTGACTAAAAGAGATACATTTTCCGAGATATTTTGTAATTTTTGTTTTAATCGAGCATATGAAATAATTTATTGTTGATCGTGTCAAATACCGAATTAAGCTTATAAAGTATAAGGTTGTTCGATTGATGTATCTTGTTAGTATAATAAATGTCTTTCTTCTTCTTTTTCTTCTTCATTTAGAGCCACCGCCCACGACGACTTTTACACGCGCTTCTAACAGCATCCCGTATGTTTTGATTAAATTTTTACGGAAGCAAATAATTATGATGCCTGGTGTACACACAATAAAGAATATTCTATCTATCATAATAATATAATTAAATACCTAAATAAATAATTTATTATCATTATTTAAAGTATTTTTACGGATCCGATGCTCGCACGCGCGTGATACGCGTTTGAATCGCGTTTTAATCACCGTGGGCGATAGCTCTTATTGTTTTAGACTGAAGTAATTGTACGACGAGAGGGTTGTCAGAATTATGGTAATATCAGACATATAGACTAACGGCCTCATTTATAAAAACACGATTCCTCTAAAGCACTCATAAGAGTTAGTTTATCAATCTGTAGTTACGACATTTCCTTGTAAAATCTCCACCACAGACTATTTTAATCGGCGTTATGCCGTTATGGTTTTCAGCCTTTGCGTTATTTTAATAACACGTTGTATTTATTCAGTTGTAAAATGAAAATCCGGCCTTTCACCGCGACCAATCAGCCTTTGCCATGAATTTCCGCCGAATCAGTGCTGGCAAGTTCAATTACTTGTTCGCGAGGCACCCCTGAGCTTCCTTAATTAAAATCCTGCAAAGCCTTTTTAGTAGGCGCCTTGGTATAGTCGGCGAACAAAGTGGAATAGTCAACTATTTATTTATTTATGTTTATTTAAGGAGAAAAAAACAGAATTGACAAACTTATAGGAAAAAAAAATTTGAGTCAATATAGTAATTTTGCCAATTCCTCAGCATTTGCCACAGATAGGTAATACTTAATATAATACATAAGTAAGAGGTGCAATACAGGATTCTAGATTTAGTTCTAAGATTAAAATAAACAAACAATAAAGCAACTGTTTTAGAAAGAGATACAACATACATAAACAATCATTAATATTATACATTGGAAGAAGTAAACGCAACAAATCGGTACAGCTCATGAATTTGACAGGATTCTTGTGAACATTTGCTTGCAGCACTGCTTTGACTTATGAAACTATTTGAATTTCAAGCGATCAAGGGGATGAAGTAAGGAATGATTTGCCTGTGACTGCTTGAAGCAATTTTGGTATGTACAAGTACGTAAGACCGCTAAATAATCTTTACAAGTTAGGGTTACGTACCTCTAAAGAATAAAGCGGGCGGGGCTCTGTCGGCTTACACGGCCATTGGTCTAAAGTGAAACGTCTATAAGTAAACGTTAATTTTTAACTCAAACTGGGCAATGTGTTACGCGGAACTGGCGCCATCAGCCAGCGGCCCGAATCAAAAGGCCATCTTAATAATGGCCACTTTGCTCTACTCAACGATATATAAATGAATTGCACACATGACACGTAGTAACAGAGTTACAGCCCTCGCCGTGGCGGTAGGTTTTCGTTGCACGCGGTTTTAGCAAGTGACCCCCTACTACTGAACTGAAAGACGTTGCACGTCAAAAAATTGAACACTTATAGGATCACCATTAATTGATCGTCATCTAGAGAAATATGGACCTTAGAAGGTGGTGGAGGATGCACCAAAGTTTTAATCAATCAATCAATCAGCCTGTATACGTCGCATACTCGGTTCTCTAGTGGAAACCATGAACTGTTAAACGCCGACCAGCTGGCTGGACCGTAAATCTGCGGCAGCTGCTTGATAAGGATGGCAGAGTACAGAAAGAAGTGGCGTGCCTAGGGTAGCACCAAGGTTTAGGCTAGGTTTTTTGTCAATCTTATTTATTTATAGGGCTTTGTTCGCAGAACGGCCATTGACATGTCCGCCGCAGGTTAGGTTAGGCTAGATTAGAGGTCAATGCCCTAACTACTGCGCAAAGTTTAATCCAGACGATTGTACGTAAAATCCAACAGATTTGTATTGCCAACATTGCCTATCTTTCAGGACGTCTTTTCAATTTTCCGTCGAGAATCAATTCTCACAATTGGCGCGTAATTTGTAAACAAAATTGAAGAACTTTTATTGGTGATTAATTTACTTCGAGGTTAATTGATATTGCAGTTGTAGAGTTTCCGATTGAATTTGTGAATTTTGCGAAGCGTGAGCTTTTATTTAAGCATCACAATAAAGGGCTTTCGAAGTGAACTCTCGTTGCCATAAAAAAGGTAGCATTGTTCCTATTTTATCATCATCATTCAGCCATAAGAAGTCCACTGCTGGACATAGGGCTCCTCCATAGATTTCCAAAAAGACCGGAGCGACCAAAAGAAGCGGCGTGCATCCAGCGTCTTCCTGCCACTTGGATGAGGTAATCTGTCCATCTTGTGGTTGGTCATCCTACGCTGCGCTTGCTGATATGTGGTCTCCATTCGAGAACTTTTCGGCCCCATCGGCCATCGGCATTTGTTCGTCTGCGGATCATCATCATTTCTGATTCAATCTCGTAGAGAAATTCGGAGCATAGCCCTTTGCATAGCTCGTTGCGTGACCTTGAGCTTTCTTATGAGGCCCATAGTGAGAGACCACGTTTCAGTGCCATAAGTCATCACTGGTAACACACACTGGTTGTATAATTTTGTCTTGAGCGATTGAGGTATATTGGACGAAAAGACTTTTCTAAGTTTCCCGAATGCTGCCTAGCCGCGTTGGATTCGACGATTGACCTCTTTGAAGAAGTTGGACCGGCCTAGTTGGACTGTTTGTCCTAAGTAGACGTATTCTTCGACAACTTCGGGAGTCGAGTTCCCCACTGTTATTGGGGTGGGCACAACCTGTTCCCATTTGGCCCCAGTATATAGTAAAGTAAAATAGAACGAAAAAAAAAACTGTAGATTTGGTGCAACCAGATATCACTCCTGTTTAGTGAGCAGTTACTAACCGCGAACAAATAATAATAAAATGTACCTTGTTAGCATCTGAACCTCCAGGTACACACCATTGTACCACGATCCAAAGACAGCCTCCTTTTCGAATTCAATAAACAATCTTAGCATAAAAGAAGAGCAGGCATCCTGAAATCCTTTCAATTTACCAACAAAAAGGGATTTTGCGCGGATAAAGGCGCGGGCCACGGAATTGGCGGTGAGCATGTGGTACTGAAATATGCAGTGTAGTACTTTAAAGAAACGATAACTTTTGAGTAAAAAGGAAAGATAAAAAAAGGGGAAGAGAAATGCCATGGAGAAGCTATTCTGAACAATCGAAAACCATTGTTATTTTTAAGGCGGATGTCGTGCTATACCAGGCTATTAAATAACTGGTCTAACTCTTAAATATAATGATGATTGGTACATAATTTGAGATTGGGTGGCAAGGAAAGTTACCTGAGCCAGTGAAGGCACAAGAAAACGTTCGTAAGGGCTTGTATGACATCGGCATTTCCTTTCGTTTGCACATTCTATAATTTTTAACGATTTTAGAAACATGAGTAACCATACATGTCAAAAATCTAAGTGTTTTTATTGAAAGTAACACAGAAACTGCGACTTAAGGAGCTCCAGGGAGTAACACTAGCGCTACTGAGGAAAAAAATCGTATCTTTTTTTACATATCAAATTTGCAAAAAAAAAATTCAGTACAATCTCTCAATCATGTTAATAGTTATTTTTAGGACCCGTGGACGTGAATCTAAGGCCAAAAACCTAGGAATAGATAGTACGTATTAACGCCAGAAACGGCCGTTTTTGGCATAAATGCTATCTAGTCCCAGGTTTGTCATCCTAAGTTCTTTGTCGTGGGTCCTAAACGTCACTGTTAACATGATTGAGAGATTGTACAGAAACTTTTTACAAATACGATCTGTAAAAGAAGATATGTTTTTTCATTGGTGGCGCTAGTTAGCTCACTGGATCCCCTTAACGGAAGTTCAACGTTAAACTAGGTGTCCATTTCCAAATCTGGATCATATTGGAGAAAAAATGGACAAAAACCTCCACGTTTTTTCTTATGTGAGATAAGATAAGATAAGAGTATTCTTTATTGTACCAGGAAAAAGACAACACAAAATATTTATAAAGATACAGTTCAATTGGCGGCCTTATTGCTAATAGCAATAAGTCTATCCTGTTAAATGTTTACTGTGCAATAAGAAATGAGAATATACTTTGAGAGTATACTTTTAACTAATATGGAGAACTTAGACACTATATGACTTTTAATAAGCAGTTAACACGCTCGATTACTAAAACAGAGGTCGTGGCTTCGATTCCCACTGGAGGCCGCCGTAATTATTTGTAAAAATGGAACCAGTCTGGGTGTATTTTTGTGTTCTTGCCTGTATTTTCATGTTAGTGATGTTCTTGCATAGGGTATCCTAGTTTGGGATCAGGACAAGTGGTTTTGCTGTGTACTATAGGTTTTAGCAAATGGGCCTATGTGATTGGTGGTTTCGTGGCCCCAAGTCCAGCGCAGGCGTCGGATGTCTCGTTGTAACGGGACGCGGCTGCACAGCTTCGATACCACAAAGGCACGGCCCTGTTCCTGGAGCTCTATTCTCTAATTTTTTGCCAGCGTTGGTACACCGGGTTATATCTAAAATGCCCAATTCCTGAGACGCCCTAATTACAGTTTGTGTTTGGCAACAACTTCTGTTCTACGAGTTGTTCTCAGATTTTAATTTTTCAACATATTTGGGTTTATAATTAATCGTATTCAATTCGCGCGTTACGCACTCTACCAATGTCGCAGCCTGTGTTGTATTTTAAAATAAAACTCTGTGATTACCATAATAACGATTGTTATAATTTTACTCAAAATCTCTAACATTTTTAATTTTCCCGCTCATTCCGATTAGCTTTTGTTTCTTTAACAAACTTTTGTGTAACAAACATCCAAACATATTTACAAATTTTCACATTTATAATATTATAATATATAAGTAGGATTTGTCCTCGATACAGTAAAAAGAAAAATGACAAAAACGAACTTAAAGCTGCTTTTACGTGGGGCACGCTGTCGCGCTCGCACAATCTGTCATTTTTAGTAATTATAAAAAAAAAACATGTACTTTTGATAAAAGTGGTTAGTAAAATTAATAATAAAATTACGGACAGTTTGGTCTTTCTTTGCTCACTTTTTGACAAAGAAAAGTGGTTACCCACTTTAATTTTAGTATCAAATTTTCTCAATATTAAAAGGGTTTGAATGTGCGAGCGAGTGAAAGGCATGTTAGACGTAACAGCAGCCTCAAAGGTTCTGTCAGTACTTACTCTTTGCCCCGTAAACCCTCCAGCCGGGGATTGCTTGTTATTGCTTATCCACTTTATGATGAACGTAACTCGACGCCGACATTTTGTCGCTCCAAATTGAATTACTCGCGCAATTATTGGCGGAAAATGTCGAGAGATTCGTGACCGCGTAATGAGAGCGTATCAGCCACCGTACGCGGGCTGTGAGAGGTACCCGGTTTAATGGGTGAATGGGACAGCTGGTAATTTTTAAGCAATTTCCACATTTTCCCCATAGCAAAAGTTGTTTTGTTGTATGTCACGATTGGTTTATGAAAGGGACTTGATAACTATTTACCTCTTGCTAGCATAACACAGACGGAAATATTGTATGTACCTTTCTTTAATTGTCAGTGTCAGGTATGTGTAGGATGGATTTTTTTACATCCATTATAGCCAGTGATCGAATAATCGGATGCATATTTACCTAAAGTTGAGGTGTTGGCTGTTATGGAATGCACTTTTGTATCGAAAAAATCCCGGGATTCCGGAATCGACGAATAGTGTTTTGGTTATAGAATTAAGTCGGGTGAATACAGATACTTAATTTAAATAATATATTATTAATAATTATGTATATTTAAATTATTTCAACATCTATTTTTTTTTATCCTGTAAATGTACAATAAAGTATTATTTTATAGTAATGTTTTTTTTTAACTAACACACTACTTTTCCTGTTACACCCTACATACACACACATAAATACTTGCATCGGAGGCTAAAATAAACTTTAAACAAAGACACATATAAATAATTATGTAATACCAGTCCCGGGTTTTTTAAATTCATAATACTACACGCTAAATCTCTCCATGCTACGTATGCGATTAGTTTTGCATTCCCGAATTTTTTGAAATCCCGGGATTTATATTTAAAAAATATGTTTTAAGAAGCCGCTTCCATAATTTCTGAGCCAAAAAATAACTTTAGGTAAATATGCATCCGATTATTCGATCACTGATTATAGCGCTCTCTGTTGGTCTAATCTAATCATTTATACAGTGGGGGCACAAAAAGTCATGGTGCTATTTATTAAAACATGATTCCTCTAAAACACTCCCCTAACGCAGTTTAAATAGTCCCAGGTATAGATTTTTTCTTCCGTGTGGTGCCGGATTAAGAATAGCATCACTCCATTTCCTTCCGTGGATGTCGTAGAAGGCGACTAAGGAAATTAATTACCAGGAGACGGGCAGCAGCGTCTTCCTGAGATTCCAATCGCGTACTGCGATCACCAACCCGCCTGCCAAGCGTGGCGATTACGGTAAAACCCCTCTTGGTTATGAAAACCACGAAGGAAGCATATGTCTCGCAGTGGGCGTCAAATGGCTGATGATGAAAGTATTTTCCTTTGCCACAGACTTGTTTTTCTAAATAAGACGGTCGAAAACGTTCTAACGCGTACATCTAGACGTCCCTTTAGTTTGCGGCATTTTACTGCATTGCCCACGTAATAGATCGCGAGCGAAAGGATCTCACAGGCTATTGAGATGTCCGTCTCGCGCCAACGTATTCAAGACTTAAACGCGGCGCTCTAAAGTAGATTTTTCTACGCTAGTTCAGAACGTTAGAAACGTCGGTTCCAATACAATGTCGGCCGGCGAGACTATTTGTATTCTCGGACAAGAAGTCAAGAGTGCATTTCGCGGGACGACAGCTGGGGAGAATTCCAATAATTCATTCGAAATTCAAACTGAAAACAAATTATGATCGAGATCAAAAGAGGAGCGTCAACAAGGTTTTTTGAATTTAGAACCGGTGAACCGAAGGTGAAGGAAGACACTAACTAAAGGTTAAGAAATATCTGTGTAATTTCCTTTTTTATGTACAATAAAGTGTTCTCTATCTATTTATCTATCGAACTGTATAGTCCGCACAGATCTTTTTGGCGATAACGTGAACATAGTCACAGATCGTTTGCACATCGCTTACTGTCTTTACAGTGTATGTGTGAGTAATTGACGTAGTGTGATGCGCAGTAAATTACTATTCGTCAATTACTAAAGTAGTCACTTACTCACACATACACCGTAAAGACAGTAAGCGATGTGCAAACGATCTGTGACTATGTTCACGTAACCGCCAAAAATATTTGTGCGGACTATACATAATGTGGTTGTTTTCTTTTTAATTTGTATGACAGGTGGCCTTGGCCAACTGTCAGCTGTTAACAGTGCAAACAAAAAAAACACCGATAGTGTACAAAAAACAGAGGGAAAGAGAAATCCTGTGCCCTGCAATGGGACGTATACAGGCTGCTCATATTCAACACCACGCTAAAACTACGGCGAAAACCCTCCGTAAACTCAACTACATAAGTCCCTCTAAGCGGAATAAACCATTCGAATAAAAAGCCGGCATAAGGCTGGTGGCCGCTAATATTTCACAGGCTCAAATCCACTCGGGCGAGATTCTGCGCGGCATGTTGTCGGTAAGTCGCGACATACACGGAATCCTGGCCATTTGGCATCCTTACACCTTATGCCGCGTTTGCACGGACCAGCTAGGATAGTCCAGTTGCCTCAAGGAGCGGGGGAGTAAGTAAACATAGAACGGTAACCAGAAATCTATGTTAAACTTGTAACGTTCATTGAGTGACAGTTTCTGAAGTAAGCAATTGCGCTTTTTTCAAGAGTGAGTATAACCGGTGTTTGTGAATACAGGACTAGGCAATGAATGTTAATAAACCGAAATAAGTTTGTTGGCAAGTGCCAAATTTGCGTACTTCTTCGAGATAGAGCGTGAGTTTACGTATGTATTTATATCTCTTTGTAAGGATAGGGTAGCTCTTATATTATAAATCTCAACGTTTGAATGTTTAGATTTTAGTAATGTAAATAACGCACAATATACTGCTGAATATATTTGGAATAAATTTACCAAAAAATTGATGGCCAGATGAACAAAGTTACACTCTCTTTTGGAGATCCATGGCAGTATCTGAAGTATCTACGTGATAAAAATTTTAACCTCAATTTTAAAAGTGAACATATTATATTTAACCATAACAATTCTAATCCACACAGGCAAGTCGATTTGGCCGCCCAAACGGCGCACTGTTCACAACCGCGGTCATTCTCCAACAATGGCTGTACAAATCCCAACAATACGAAGTGCAGTCCAATTTGTACGCGAGGCGAGCGTGACGTCATAACAGTCACGTCACACCTATCAAGCTGGGAGAGATGATGGTGTGAGCTTTAAATCGAGTAAGATACCTACGTTTTCTCTGCTCCGGCCACTTTTCGGGTGCCAAGAGAAGGTTACACGAGAAGCTGAAATTTACTTTAAAATATAACACGGAATGGTGTAACACGGAAGTTTAAGTACGTATTTGTCAAGAGCACTCCTATCGCGTGCTTGCCCGTCCAAACTTTCATGTGTTTTCAAACTATTATCAAAGATAAAAATCTGTCGCTTCATTTAAAGTATTGTCTGCATTGAGAAACATTTCTAAAATTTTAATGCGGATTAACATTTTATTGGACTTGGAGTTGGGCATCTGCCCCGATTACACAAAGCACTATACCGCGTGCGAGAAAGAGCGGATTAGAGTGGGATGGCGCATATTCTAGGGTCTATGCTTAAGCTGCTGATATATCTTTCGAGAATTCGAAAATTGGTTCAAAATTATGAAATGCATGCATAGATCATGCATAGGTACTTAGAGTCTGCTTATCAGAAAATTCTGTGCAACCTGTGCCGAGAAAAATATTCGCCCGCGAGTGGAATATTACGATTTATGTCGCTCATAAAGGACCAAATTGTTCTAATCTTTGACTCTACAAAATATACTCGGCGGGCTAACTAAATTCGTGACATAATAGGTGTAAGATAGATAAAAGGTAGGTTTCATCTGAATTTGAATTTAGGGCGCTTATACACGGGCGGCACAATTGCCAACTGCAAATAGGTTACTTTATGTCAATTGCGCGAATAAAATACAAAGTGGCGAAATAATTTCGTAGTCATCCGAGATTTAAGGAGGCAAGCTGGTTTGTTATGGCTGGTAAATTACTCAGCTAGTTTACAGTTAATATTTGAATTAGCAAAACTATTAGCATCTAACAATCTTCTACTCAGTTGCTGTAGCCTTAAGTTTCAATGAATATAGCCGCAGGCGTCACATTAAAGAGTGAAAAAGACCATTTAGACGCTCCAGTACCTGGGGCATATTTTTAGATAGAGAAAGGTGGTTCAAATCCTACGATCCTCTTAGCTTAGTTGGTCTAATACACAAGTAAAGCCAATTCATGCGAGCCAACGGAGTGGTGTACTCACGATGTTTTCCTTAATGATAAAAGCTGATTTTGACTCAAATCAACTAAACTAGTTACCGTCCAGTTCAAACTAAAATCTCACCACGCTCGATAAACTAACGTGTCCCCGGTAGTACGTACGTGCACCCGAACGAACAGCACAAGCTAGAGGCGAAAAAAATTAAACAATACAAACGAAAAATGCATTTGCACCTCTCAAATTTTACTCCGCCAAACTACAACAACACGTGAAAAAAAAAAAAAACAAGCACGCCACTTGCGAAACAGAAGAAAATTCCGAGAAAAGAAAACGGGGTAAAGTAAAGCAACCTTTTCTTTTTCAAGTGTGCACTTCTTTTCATTACCCCCTCGGCAGTCCTTGGTAGCGACGATGTACAATAAGCTACAATACATATGTGATAGGCAGGATAAGAATACCGTGTTTCGGTCAGAGTTACCGTAAATAAAATAAAATAAAAAAAACCGGCCAAGTGCGAGTCGGACTCGCGTACGAAGGGTTCCGTACCATTTTACATACAACATTTGAATATTTCAAGCGTCTACTTGATCGTTATTAGTATCGAGCAAAAAGCAGCAAATAAAATCACGTTTGTTGTATGGGCCTTAACTATTTATTTTATTCTGTTTTTAATATTTTTTGCTATAGCGGTAACAGAACTACATCATCTATGACTTTCAACTGTCTACTACCACGGTTCATGAGATATAGCCTAGTGACGGACGGACGGACAGCGGAGCCTTAGTGATGGGGTCCCTTACCCTTTGGGTACGGAACCCTGAGAAGAAAGAAAAATACATTTATTTGACGACACAATACTTATTAATTATTTTTTACACAACAAAATATCACAGGTAACACAATACGAGCTGAAATGTCGGTGTATTGTATGCGGCGAGATACCTGAAGAGTGTGAAGCGAATAAAATACAACAGTGGGTAACGGTTACACTATAACACAAAAACAAACAATAACACATGAAAAAAAAAACACATTTAAGAAAACACCGATATACGAATTCGTCCAGCTTTTACAAACCTAGAAGTGAAGTTCTTGCAGATTTAACTCGCTTTTATAAGCTCTGTTAAACGAATTCACTATGTCGCCAACTCGTAACAAATCTCTATATATTATGTAGACTCTAGAGAAACGCCCTCATTTCTAGAGAAAAGTCTTTCTCGAGGCGAGCACCCTACGCGAACTGGAGTATGACCGAGGGCACAAAAATGTGGCGTGCCCAAGGGAGGCCTGTGGCTTCCAGCGGTGGACGGACATGAGCTGATGGACTGGATTGGAATGGAATACAGTGCACGCAAATCCGCAGCAGTTATAGTCAAGCGTTCACAGCACCACCACCAACAAGATTGCCTAGGCCTTGATCACTCATAATGGAAAATATTCTGCTATAATGTGCAAAGCAGCTTCTTCATAGTTTATTTTTCCCTCTTAGTAATTTGCGTGTATTCTCTGCGTTGTTTTAAATCTTATATGTGCTTTAATGTATGTGTACGCTACAATGACTGCTAACTTATAAGGAACACTATGCCCTAAGATACAGGTTTTGCCTAGTTTAGGGGATAGATATCCGACACTGCTTCTGAATTTATGTTGTACAGCCTCTGCTTATTTTAAGTGTGTGCACTTAAAATAACTTGGTATTTTTGTACAATAAAGATATTTTATTATTAAAAAAAACCCCACTACTGCCGCTTAGCTATAAGCAATAATCATAACAATATCCTGGAAACCGTTTAAAAAAAATTAGTGGTGGTAACGCGGTCGGTAGAACACTTGGCTCACATTATAGAGGTCGGGATTTCGAATCCCAACATGTACCAGTTACTTTGTTATCTAAGTAACGTTCATTAGAGAATCTATAGCCACCAATCCGCTGTGGTTAGATTTGAATTGCCCATACTCTCTCTCGCTCTCGTTTGTGCCCTAAAGTGGGATGTAGGTTTATTACGTAAGCTGCATTATTTTTTTAAAATAAAACTTTCGTAAGCACTACACATGACCGGTCTTATTTAAAAAATACGATTCCTTAAAACACTCGATAAATGCCCATTAAAATAGTCTGTAGTAGACATTTTACAAGGAAAAGACGTAACCATTAAAGGTTAGGTGCTTTAGAGGAATCGTGTTATTATAAATAAGACCGTAAGATTCCGGAATTAAGTTAATAAGCTAACGCGAAGTAACGTTAAATAGTAATGTAATATTATAGTAACGTAAAGATTCTCCGAAACCCATGCTTATGCCGCGATTGTGTAGAGCTACAATCGCGTAGCAGATACTGTGGCTGACTGTACCAAAGAGTGTGAAGCCTTAAAATTTGTGTGTGCATTTTTATGAGTGGCCATCATGAGGTGTCGATGGTGAGAAAGTGTGGACCGTGAGAGTGAGTGAGTAAGATTTTATAATATTCGCATAAGTGATGATGATTTTTAAGCAATAAAGATCCTTACTACTATTATAAATGCGAAGGTTTGTATGTATGGATGGATGTTTGTTACTCTTTCACGCAAAAACGTCTGAACGGATCCGAATGAAATTTTGCTCAGAGATAGATTACAGTTTCGATTAGCACATAGGCTATTTTTTATCCCGGAAAAATACACATCAAAATTACCACGCGAACGAAGTCGCGGGCAACAGCTAGTTAATAATAATAATAGTCCCGACCAATTTCGGTCACGGACTCCTTCAACTTCTGTGTTGGTGCGCTCGCATGACACATGTTTTTAGGGTTCCGTAGACGAAAAGGAACCCTTATAGTTTCACCATGTGTCTGTCTGTCTGTCTGTCTGTCTGTTTGTCCGTCTGTCCGTCTGTCTGTCCGTGGCCTAGCTCAGAGACGATTAGTATGAGAAAGCTGAAATTTGGCATAGACATACATCTTAATCACGCAGATAAAACGGTAGAATAAGATGCAAGCTACCAACACACTGTATTCACAGTTTGGTACTATAAAATATTAAAAAAAAGAAAAAACGCCATGTAGCATTGACTTTGTTTTGTAAGTTACGTACACATTTTGTGAAGCTGTAATAGCAATAGGTACCACTTGCTAACGGTGAAGGGAAACATCGTGAGGAAACCCTTGTGTCCGAGGTATTTACCTATGTACCTCAGCGATTGCTACGTATAATGGTCCAACTATAAGGCTAATGGCCAGTTTCTGAATTGAGAATTTCGCTAAGTAAATGGTTAACTGTTGTGCTGTCTCTTCGAATTTCTTAGAAAAGAGCGTGACAGAACATTACTAAAGTATTTACTTGGTGAAATGCTCATTTTAAAAACCGCCCCTAAGTGCGATAATCTCAGGTGTAACGAAAGTTTGTAAGATAGTTTTTCACGTATTTTTTACTCGCATAAGTATTATACATGGGGAAGATAAACTTACGCTCTTTCCGAAACTAATGTAGGTATTCTCCGCATAAATAGTTAGAAAAGCAAAAAAAATACATAGCCCCCTGAATGTCAACTTAAAAAAAAAACGATTTTCTCAGGAACTACCTACATATTAAATCTATCAAATTGAAACTGTTATCAAATAATTTTGTGTGTCAAAGTCAAAATACGCTGACAATGGACATTATTTCTAGGGTCACGGATCAAGAAAGTTTCTTCTAGGATATGGATATGAGCGATCACTAAATAGGAATATATTTTTTGTTTATTTTTAGGTGCGGTCGTTTTGGAGAAAATAATTTCTTTATTTAATTTCGCTCAGTGATACAGATCATTACACCATCACAGATTAATGCCGAGTCAGAAAGTATCATTCATTCGTATCTGTCAAAAAAGTGATTAATCTGTTGCCTTTGAAAAACCAATAGGTACTCGAATTAATCCGATGAAAACACAAGAAAGACAAGTACAAAACAAAACGTCAAACGTCAAAGCAGAATTCAGTGACAGGCCAGTGACAGTTTTTTTTTTACACGCTTCAATGTTTAGGATATACGACTATGATTCCGTTCCGTTTTGCTTATACGCCCTTTTAGAATGAGAAGGTTTCCAAAGCAAAAATCATGAATGAAAATCTCAACTGAGGTAAAAACTAAGAACGTAGGGCTATCCAATTTAGCGTCCTTTTCATATACAGCAAAGGAAAAAATCCCGAATTAAAGTCCGTTGCGGGATCGAATCCACAACCTCTGCGGTAGTAGACAAGCTCTTAACCGCTAGTGCGCCACCGGTGACAATACGACCGTTCTGTCTGCAGTCTGAAGATAGCGTTAACTGGACTCTTTCGAAAAACCTCTTTTTTCCGACATGGCTGTCGCTCCTTAGCACTTAACTTAAGAAACACATTGGAGTTAATTAGGAAAGTAGCCTAGTGTAGCTCTGCCCCCGAGGAGCTATTTAAGCTGCTGTTGTGAATTAACTCGCAACTGTTAATATTTTAGAAGTGGCGCTTTGTAGTTTGCGTGCTGCTTTTAATTCTTCTGACCAGATTTAATTTGCAATTGAAAATTGTTTGGTATTTTGGTATATGGTATGTTGTATATATCTTGTTGGTATAATAAATGTCTTTCTTCTTCTTCTTCTGTATTGTTACTGAGAATATAACTAAAAGAGGATGTACTGATTAGAATTGAGAATGGAATATTGCGTTGGTTTATATATGTGCGGAGGATGAACGAAGAAAAATTTACAAAAGAAAATATACTGTGCGATTCTGTGAGGGAGGGCCAGTGAGGGTCGTCCCAGCCGGACGTACGTCGACCAAATAGGGGATGTACTAGCGAAGAGCAAGATAAAAAATACTCGAAGCCGGTGTGCGTGCAATATGCAACGACTAATGAACGTCGACGAAGCGAAAAAGGTCGGTTAGGATTGTGGCAAGTGCTTCACATTTTTATTTATGTAGCTTATTATACGTCCCAATGTAGGGAACAGGCCTTCTCTCAGGGAGAGAGTATGGGCTTAATTAGCACGCGTGCCCACCGCGGAAAGGCTATTTTAAGCGCTGAGGTATGTGAACACCTCAGACACTCAGGTTTCCTCACGATGTTTTCCTTCACGGCTAGCGAGTGGTATTGCTACTAAAACTTCACAAATGTATGCAACTTCGAAAGTCATTGGTACGTGCCGGGATTCGAAATCACGAACTCCCGAATGTTCTACCACTGTGTTACCACCCCTGCAAAGCATATTATTTGAATTATTATTCTACAATTTTGTTTATTGTTCAAACGGCTTTTCATTTCTGAGCGTAAGTCGGTCCTTATTATACCTATTTCTCTATCTCCATAGTTTTTCTCGACCATTTTGGCCCTGCTTCGTTAATTACTTTATAAAATTTATCCATCTTCTGACGCTACCTTTCCCGTCTCTACTATTTTGTTGGCCGTGTTGTCCATCTACGAGTATAATTTTTAGTTATGAAACTTTCGCTACGATGAAAAGGATAAAATTTGTTGCTCCGTTATTTGCCTGCATTGTAGTGGGCAAACACATGCAACAACGTCGCCAGAGTCGACATTCTATTCAACGACGACGATGACGACACTGGGTAGGTACAGACTTACCGACTTTTCGGCGTGCTAGAGGTCGCAAATTTTGTGGAAAATAAAAAATACAAAAACGAAACTTTGTCTGAACACGCTCTACAAGTTTGATACTAGATATTTTTTCGATATCTTTAACGAGAAAAAAGAAAACAGTAAAAAACAATTTTCACTACCTAAAGTTATAGCTTTTCAATAAATCAATCAATATCTCAATAACAATGAACAATAGGTGAAATATGTAAAGTCCTTTTATTGTAGATCGTAGAAAAAGCAACAAAAAAGTACTTTATCAAATTTTTTGTATCTCAACGGAGAACCGAGTTATTGTAAAAAACAAACGAATTTAACCCTTTTTTCAAGATAGCGGAAAATGCACGTAGGAAATCATGGTCGGCAATTTGTAGTTAAGCTTTTCTAGGCGCCCCCCACGTAATATCCAAAATATTGCCTTCTTGGTTCAAATGAGTGGGCTATGAAGCCTATTTGGAGGCTGTATTTTCAGGGCTCCATCCTTGACCTAAATATACACGAAGAAAATGAAAGGAATCCTTATACATAAATTATTTTTCAAGAGCGTGTGCGAAGTGCGTAAAAGGAGCCTACGCAAGCAGTGGCGAGCTGGAAAAACGGTTCACGAATACCGTCGAAAAACATGCTTACGACAGGCGTAAGCACTAAGGTTACTTTTAGTTCCAAAACCCTATAAAGGGATTTGGGTAAAGAAGGCATAGCAGCTAACTAAATTTGTCTATGCCATTAATGAGCATTATACTTACTGAAAACGAATTTAAGAATACTTAACTAAAAAGGCAGAAAAAAGGGTGCCAACCTGCATACAACCTTGCGCTAATCCTTTTTAGTGCATTATTCACTACGTTTTTGACTGATTATTCAAGATGAGTCGCATGTTAGGCTTGATAAACAAATATTATTTCATTATTTTCTGTACAATACTTATTTTGTAAGACTGGGCATGGACATTGACTTAAAAATATACTATTTAAATATCCTTTATTACTAGTCACACATTTTAATGGATCTAATCGCAATTGTTAATTACTTTTTGTTGGTGGATAAAATTATTTATTTGCTTTGGTTCAACAGATGTTTTATAATTCGCTAACTAAGTTATTATGATGTACTCTAAACGGTACCCTATCCTCTTCAGTCCTGACCTTGAAAATAACAATGGTTTTCAATTGTTATTTTCAAGGTAAGGACTGAGGAGGCTATACACAAGCCAAGCCTAGTGTGAGGACCAATTCTTATCTATATTTGTAATTCCTAATCTGAGTAAATTGAATAAATACTTTCAAAATTTAATAAATACTCTCTTCCTAAATACCTCTCAAACTCAAGTTTCTTTACGTTTCTTTCTTCAGCGATATTTGCCATTACAAATTCACAAATGTGACTAACGAAATCCAAGTTGCAATGCAAAACATGCCTGATATAAATTCAAATATCTTCTGGATTCGGCTGTATTTAGCAATATTTTTCAGCGAACCATTTTCCTCGGCGCCGAGTATAATCGCGTCGAAAGAAAAGAGGACGTCGTTGAGTCCTACCGAGAGAGTCACAAACGGAATACGGCCTCAAAGAGAAATAACTTGTCAAGCGTGCGTTTGACTATGCGATTATGGGTCCGCAGAATGCTGTTATTGGACGAAGCTTTTGGATTCCGACACTTGCTTTTTTCACATCTATCGAATATATACTAGATATCTAGGTAGTAAGTAAGCTTTTAGACAATAAGAAAAAAATAGCTCATAAATTCCATATAACACGATCGATTTTCATTTGCCAGGATTATAAGTTTTTATTAACAGTTTATATATGCAAATTCATACTTTTCATATAGGTAGAGACACAGATAATGTAGCAGTTTGTCATTAAATAATTTCCTTGATTAAGCCCGTACTCTCTCTCTGAGAGAAGGCCTGTGCCCTGCAGTGGGACATAGGCTACATAATAAAAAAGAAATCATTTTATCTAACTTCCATTCGAGCAGCTTTTATGCACAGGCTTCAAATTGTATTGCTATAGTTTAGAATTGTATATATGTACACATCATCATTCAGCCACAAGAAGTCCACTGCTGAACATAGGCCTCCGCCATGGATTTCCAAAAAGACCGGTTGGAAGCGGCTTGCATCCAGCGCCTCCCTGCCACTTGGATGAGGTCATCTGTCCATCTTGTGGCTGGTCGTCCTACGCTGCGCTTGCCGATATGTGGTCTCCATTCGAGAACTTTTCGGCCCCATCGACCATCAGTTCTGCTTGCTATGTGCTCCGCCCACTGCTACTTCAACTTACTAATCCGCTGGGCTATGTCGACGACTTTCATTCGTCCACGGATCTCTTCATTTCTGATTCGATCTCGTAGAGAAATTCCGAGCATAGCCCTTTCCATAGCCCGTTGCGTGGCCTTCATCATATATCATATCAAGAATTTTCATGTATATTTAATAATTATTGTACACTTTCCTCCCTTGTTTATAATGTTCGTATCACCACATCAAGGGTTGGCTGGAATAGATTTCTGCTGAAATAAGCTCGCCATGTATACTTTTTAATTCTGTAAATGTTTTGTTTTATTCATGTAATTTTATGTGTGCAATAAAGTATAAAGTATAATGTACAAACATTTACATATATATGAAAATTCTTGACACAGGTAGAACGCTTGCCTCAAATAGGTCTTGGATTCGATACTGAATGTATCAATGGCTTTGTTGACATAATTAGGTACCTTTTGAATTTGTATCTAGTGGCAATACCACTCGCTGACTACGACGAAAAACCTCGTGAGGTGCCCCACGAATATTTTTCAGGCTTACCGGCTTCATCCACGCCCAAGGAGCCCTAAGAACCTCGGTGCCCGCTTAAAAGTAACTGAAAAGCGTCGAACAAGTTTTGATTCTTAACAAGATAACGTATTTGCTTTGGAGAATTTTCTTGTTTCTTTTTCCTTGCTCAGGCAGGTTTAATTTTATTTATCGTGTTTCCTGTTCTTCGGAGTTTAGGTGTAACTAAGAAGTTGAAATGAATTATTTTGGGTACATACAGAAGTAAGTTTTTGGTAAGGGGTTTTTATTAAGTGGCAGTGGGCGGGGCACATAGCACGCAGAACTGGTGGCCGATGGGGCCGAAAAGTTTTCGAATGGAGACCACATATCGGCAAGCGCAGTGTAGGACGACCAGCCACTAGATGGACAGAATGCCTCATCCAAGTGGCAGGAAGACGCTGGATGCTTGCCTGAAATCATCAGAAATGATGAGATCCGTAGACGAACGCAAGTCGTCGTCATAGACCAGCGGATTAGTAAGTTAAAGTGGAAGTGGGCGGGGCACATAGCACGCAGAACTGGTGGCCGATGGGGCCGAAAAGTTTTCGAATGGAGACCACATATCGGCAAGCGCAGTGTAGGACGACCAGCCACTAGATGGACAGAATGCCTCATCCAAGTGGCAGGAAGACGCTGGATGCTTGCCTGAAATCATCAGAAATGATGAGATCCGTAGACGAACGCAAGTCGTCGTCATAGACCAGCGGATTAGTAAGTTAAAGTGGAAGTGGGCGGGGCACATAGCACGCAGAACTGGTGGCCGATGGGGCCGAAAAGTTTTCGAATGGAGACCACATATCGGCAAGCGCAGTGTAGGACGACCAGCCACTAGATGGACAGAATGCCTCATCCAAGTGGCAGGAAGACGCTGGATGCTTGCCTGAAATCATCAGAAATGATGAGATCCGTAGACGAACGCAAGTCGTCGTCATAGACCAGCGGATTAGTAAGTTAAAGTGGAAGTGGGCGGGGCACATAGCACGCAGAACTGGTGGCCGATGGGGCCGAAAAGTTTTCGAATGGAGACCACATATCGGCAAGCGCAGTGTAGGACGACCAGCCACTAGATGGACAGAATGCCTCATCCAAGTGGCAGGAAGACGCTGGATGCTTGCCTGAAATCATCAGAAATGATGAGATCCGTAGACGAACGCAAGTCGTCGTCATAGACCAGCGGATTAGTAAGTTAAAGTGGCAGTGGGCGGGGCACATAGCACGCAGAACTGGTGGCCGATGGGGCCGAAAAGTTTTCGAATGGAGACCACATATCGGCAAGCGCAGTGTAGGACGACCAGCCACTAGATGGACAGAATGCCTCATCCAAGTGGCAGGAAGACGCTGGATGCTTGCCTGAAATCATCAGAAATGATGAGATCCGTAGACGAACGCAAGTCGTCGTCATAGACCAGCGGATTAGTAAGTTAAAGTGGAAGTGGGCGGGGCACATAGCACGCAGAACTGGTGGCCGATGGGGCCGAAAAGTTCTCGAATGGAGATTACATACCGGCAAGCGCAGCGTAGGACGACCAGCCACAAGATGGACAGAATGCCTCATCCAAGTGGCAGGAAGACGCTGGATGGCAAACCAACTCCTAATTTAAGCCATTGAAAATCGAACAGATCGCTATTCAGGGCCTTTCATAAAACACAGTTAATTCATAGTTTATTACGATAATTCGATGTCCATTGCGTAGCCGATTAGTAACCGATTAGTCTTGTTAATCTGTTGGTTAATCGGGTATGCAACGTACATCGAATTGTCGTAGTGAATCATGAACTGTAGTTCTATGAAATGGGGTCCTGGGTACCCGTGCTTATCAAAACTGTCACTCTCTTTTCCTCATCTCCGTCTCTCCTCGTATGTCTGAAATCCTACTAATATTATAAATGTGAAAGTTTGTGAAAATGTTTGGAGGTTTGGATGTTTGTTACTCTATCACGCAATAACTGCTGAACGCATTTACATGAAACTTGGCGTACAGATAGACAAACACCTAAATTAAGACATAGCATACTTGATATCCCGGTAATGCGTTCCCGTGGGATAATATTTATTTTAAGTTTAAAATAGATGGCGTTGTGCGAGCGAACGTTGTGTTTTAAAAATAGATGGCGTTGTGCAAGAATCGTATAAACGGGTTCTGTGGCGGTACGAAGTTCGCCGGGACAGCTAGTAATGCCTATGCAATCCAGCAGGACGTAAGTGCAAGCCGTTATAAACCATATAAACAGGTATACAGGGTTTTTTCTAAGGTGCGCAATTCCTGAAATATGTCGGTAAGAGTTTGACATAAAATTTACGATTACATTTGTTTTACCAATTGTGAAATTTTTTGGTCAATTTTGGATATAAAAAAATATATGAATTTTTGCTGTTTTTTCTTTATAGAGGCGCTGTGTGATAGATAACGCCTTATGATGATATAATTATGTAATTATTTTATGACGATTTATTTTACTTTATTGTATGTATGTATGTTATGGATGCACTCCGTAGTACAATTATGAGTTACCGAAGGCACTGAGCGAAAGTCAACGCTGAGTGATCATTTCCTCAGCACAACGCTGAGTCAGCGTGGTCCTGTTTTATTTATTTGTTTTGTCTGTTGTGTATCTAGTTATCCTTCTGTTGTCATTATGTTACTCATCTGCTTATTTTCTTTCTGTGATGTATCTTGTTCGTATAATAAATGTCTTTCTTCTTCTTTTTCTTCATCTTAGTCTAATTATATAAAGTTTACGCAACCAAATGGTACCCACAAAGGTATACATTAAGATACTTCACCATTCAAGCAAAGGGAGAGGCATGAAGCCAATCGCAAGAAATTACCTCTGGGCGGCCAAAACCGTAGCCCAAATCGGCTATCGTTACAAACAACGTTTTATCATCATAACCGCACAACATAACTCAGGCTCTACCCAAAAACAAAGTCAGTAACCAGTACAGTTGGTTCCAATTCACTTTTCCCCTGAGGTAAACAAACATTCTGACATCTGTTAATTTATACGTGAGCACATTTTAATACGATTTTGCGACGTCAGCATGCGCCATGATGACGTCACAAAAAACTTATTCAAACACTAAATAATACAGCGTATCCCTGCAATGGAAGAAATTCTTACTAACAGGTCTTACCATATTTGTGCAACGAAGCGTAAATTAAAAACAGTGAGAGATCACGTTGCAAAAAAGAGACAGAAAGAGAAAACGTTACTAGTGAGTGTGTGTGAGAGAGAAAGAGAGAGAGAGAGAGGGAGAGAGAGAAAGACAGAGAGACAGAGAGGCACAGAGAGAGAGAGAGAGAGAGAGAGAGAGAGAGCTAGAGAAATTAATGAACACTTACACTTGCCCACTCACAAAGATTGCAAATTGCCTAGAATTTTGAACAGACGCCTACTGAGTCGGCTAGATACTATCTTTGTGAGTCGACTTATTCTTTATTTACAAAATGTATGTTTACACAACTTGAACATTGAATTCGAGCAGACTGTACAAACGGGTAGCCAAGCAGGAGCGGTTGTGATAGCGCGCAAAATTACACCTCATCGCGCCGCCTACCGAGCGCAATCAAAAGTTACATTTTCAAAGCGAAGAAAATTGCTAAGATCCGCAATATTGTTTGCGCTTGGTTCAAGTTACAGATGCGCGAGGGTAAAAAACCGGATGAGGCTGTGTCAGGTTACACGGCCGTTGGTTTAACGTGAAAAGTACATTGTAAGCATAGTACCATTTTGTTTTTTTTAAGTGCACTAAAAGTGTCAATAAAAAAATAAATAAAAAAAGTACATGTGTTAATTTTTTGCTCTAACTGCGCAACGTGTTACGCGGCACTGGCGCCATCTAGCGTCATGAGTCAAGAGAATCTGAGTAATGGCTGCTTTGCTCTACTTAAAGAAATATAAACGAATTCCACAAGACACGTAGTTATAGAAATACAACCCTCGCCGAGGCGACACGTTTTCGTTGCATGCTATCTATGAGTCAGGGTTTTGCCGCTGTGATTTTATTTATTTTATTCATTTTACGAAGTCCACAGCACAAAGTTACAAAAGATAGGCAATTAATGTAGACCAAACATAGGCCAATTACGGTCTAGTATTTTTTAAACTTATCTTATTTACAAAGCACAGTTAGAAATTATACAGCCAGGCATAAACAAAATAAAAAAAAGCAAAACTAACGTAAATCTTGCAAAGTTTGAACACCTCAGAAACTAGGGTTTCCTTCACATTCAGCGAGTGGTATTGCTACTACAGATTCTTAAATGTACAAAACTTATAAAACAAAATCATTGGTACATGCCCGGGGTTCGAACTCACGATCTCCTGAATGTGAGGCAAGTGCTCTACCGACTCCGTTACTTTTGAATTTGATCTATAACTCTTTTAATAAATTTTTATTCGAGAGAATGAATAGAAGTCACCCACGAAATCGCTAGAAAGCATGCCAAATTAATGAAATAAAAACCGGCGAAGTGCGATTCGGACTTGCGCACGAAGGGTTCCGTACCATTATCTATCATAAGCAGCCTATATACGTCCCACTGTAGGGCACAGGCCTTCTCTGAGAGAGAGAGAGTTTGAAAGACATAGCAAAATGAACGTGCCTGACAATAGCTGAGAGCGGTGGTAGCCTAGTGGGTAGAACATTGGACTTGGAAGCGAGAGACCCAGGTTCGATTCTCAGTGCGGGCGTGTACGTATGACTTTGTTTTCTAAGTTATGTACATTTAAGAAGTCATAGTAGCAATAACACTCGCAAACGGTGAAGAAAAACATCGTGAGGAAACCTGAGTGTCTGAATCGCCAATCCGCGGTGGGCACGCATGCCCATACTCTCTCTCTGAGAGAACGCCATTATTTATACTACCTGTTGCCGTTGTTCATATCGAGCAGAAACGGCAAAAAACACACGTTTGCTGTATGAGAGCTCCCCTTAAATATTTATTTTATTCTGTTTTTAGTATTTGTTGTTATAGCGGCAACAGAAATACATCATCTGTGAAAATTTCAACTGTCTAACTATCACGGTTCATGAGATACAGCCGTGACAGAAGGGCGAACTGACGGACGGACGGACAGCGGAGTCTTAGTAATAGGGTCCCTTACCCTTTGGGTACAGAACCCCAAAAAGCATAGTAAATATTAAAAATGTATGCAATTAATTATTTTTATTTTCAAACGTTAGCGTACTTCCTTGCTGAGACCAGTTCGTCAGCGACGACCCTTATTAATTTTTCTCGACTGTATCCTACTTAATATTATAAATGTGAAAGTTTGTTGTACAGATAGACAACGACCCGAATTGAGACATAGCATACTTGATTTCCCGGTAATGCGTTCCCGTGGGATAATATTTATTTTAAGTTTAAAATAGACGGCGTTATGCGAGCGAAAGTTGTGTTTTAATAAAATTTTAAATAAAAAATAAAACCGACTTAAAAACACTACAGCACTACGCTTTCCGCGACTAAAAGTGGTTATACTCATAACATGATCCTCGAGCATCCGTTAAATGGGTTTAAACAAACATAATTGTGTGTGCGAAACGATAAGTTACCTTGCACCAAACAAAGCTTAAAGACTGACGCTTTCCGCGACTAAAAGTGGTTATACTGATTACAATGATCCTCGAGCATCCGTTAATATTGTCTTCACAACAGGATTTCTGCTGGAGCTAAAGTACAATTTAAATGGTTACTGTATAAATGACACTACAGAAAGACAGATTTGCCTATCATTTTTACTAAAATTATTGACATAACATAAACTCACGCCGGTATCCCAGAGGGGTAGGCAGAGACCAGGGACTGCCACTTGCTACGATCCTGACAGATCACTTTCGCTTCCTCAACATTCATTAGTCGTTGCATGCACGCACGCCGGTTTCGGGTACTTTTTATCTGGCCCTTTGCTAATACATCCCCTATTTGGTCGAATTTTGTGAATTAGTAAAAGTTTTGCTAACACCGAGTTTCCTGTACAATTTTTTTCCTAAAAATTAGGTAAAAACTGTTAATCTCCGATTAAACGTAATTTGGGTTGCTGGGAGATTCATGTAAACAACTGGGTGTTGTTTACATAAAGCTTGTCTGGGTGACCAGAAGAATAAACAAATTAGCAGTTAACAGTAAATTAGCTGATATTCCACTGATTTGCATCTAGAAACTCAACGCTTGTTAACAGATTGTTAATTGTGACAGTCTTGTTAGCTGATTCGTCGATTTAAGATTGTATCGGAAACCAGGCGAAGGCTCTTTAGTTGGACACTACAGATTTTGCTTTTAGTGATGTTACTCAAGAGTGAAGTTACTCAAGAACAGAGGCGGCTCGTCTTATAGAGCGCTGGTGCAGTGCACTCCCACAAAAATAAGTAACTAAGTACATTACTTAATAAAAAAAAAACAAAATTTTATCTGCTACCTACCACCTATAAATTTTTAAACCTATGCACACAAAGACCTACACACATTATAGTAGTTTACTAGAAATAATTAACTACGTACGAAGTTAAAATGTTTTCAAGCATAAGATTTGGTGTCAAGTTGTTACCGAGTGGAGCGCCAGCGATTGCGCTCCTATGAAACGAAATTCAGTACAATGCCTAGTACTAAATTCAATGAGTGCGAAATAGAAACATTGGAACGGCCCGGTACGTGAAACAAAAGATTTCATATGAGAAATGAGCCTAATCTGGAGCGCCGCTCATGCGCTACGTTGCCAAATGGTGCGAGGTGACAATGCGGTGCACGCACAGTGCAGCTAATTTTGAGCTGTTGCCGATCTTAGTAAACAAACAAACGCGTCCCACCAATCTAATCAAGTAATCACATCAAGTCAGTCGATCACTTTTCGCGCGAATATCTACGACAGTTTTGTGTTATTCCGCTATTTAAATTAGTTTCTGTGCGTTATTTGTGCTGAAAATGGAACTATACAATGTATGTTATATTAAAAACTGTGAAAAAACTTTAGAAAAGCGTCTTGACCTAAAATTAAAGGGGCCACCACGGCCTGAACTCGCCCTGACACAAAAATGTGCTTCAAAAACTAAAACTTTTACGCGTGTGTTTAAACCCGAACAAGTTGCCCAACTAGCAAGACTTTTCAATCTTTTTGTGAACACCCATAAAATAAAATCACGAGCCGCCTCTGCTCAAGAATACTGAAACTGGAATACTGCTGCTGCTGTTTCTGTAACATTTTTACCAGTATACAATAAAGAATATTCTTATTTGATCCTATCTTACTGGCGTATGTGACGTATGTCCAGCACTGGACAAAGATTTACTGATGATTGGCAGGAATACTGAAAATATAGAGACGAACAAGAGGGTGTGTGCTTATGAACATACAATGTATCACCGATTGGAGCCGAGTACATCCGATTCAGCGACACCGACAGACTGGGGCTGAGTATACCCGATTCAGCGTCACCGACCAAATGGAGCCGAGTATACGCGATTCAGCGTCACCGACCATCTTGAGCCGAGTATACCCGATTCAGCTTCACCGACCGACTGGAGCCGAGTATACCCGATTCAGCGTCACCGACCGACTGGAGCCGAGTATACCCGATTCAGGGTCACCTACTCGAGCGTGACGGCTCAGTTTCGTTTACTGTTTACAAAGTTTACACTCAAAGAACAAAGAACTTTCAATGATACCTTTTCGAAACTATATATTATATTTTTCCGGTTTTTTCGGTTTCAATGTCACTTGACATAATAAATGTTGTGTGTGACATCCTTTTGTTTGTATTTATTATGTGGCGTAATCCCTGGTTTCATATCGTCCTTTTAGGGAGACTCCGGGTTGTTTTATTAAATTTGATGTGCGTAATCACGGGCTTATAAGCCTTTTATTAAAAGGCTGGGTGGAAATGTTGAGTAGGGAGACCCTCTCAGTAGTCAGATGGAAAATATTCGGCGCTAAATTGTAAAGTGAAAATGTTTTATAAAGTTGTATGTTGATTTAGTTGAATGCGAAGAAGAGTCGTTAAAAAAAGGTCGGACAAAGTATGAGTGTGAGTCGCGATTAAAACACAACATGAAACCCAGCTGCATAGAGAACTTTGTATATTTTTGCATACTTACAAATTAACAATTTTCGGTTTTTTTAGGGTTCCGTACCCAAAGGGTAAAAACGGGACCCTATTACTAAGACTTCGCTGTCTGTCTGTCTGTCCGTCCGTCCGTCCGTCTGTTACCAGTCTGTATCTCAAGAACCGTGATAGCTAGAGAGTTGAAATTTTCACAGATTATGTATTTCTGTTGCCGCTGTAATAATAAATACTAAAAACAAAATAAAATAATTATTTAAGGGGGGCTCCGATACAACAAACGTGATTCTTTTGCTGTTTTTTTTTATCTTTGTGTCTAATGTTTTATAGATAATTGTACGGAACCCTTCGTGCGCGAGTCCGACTCGCACTCGGCCGGTTTTCTTTCCTTCGTCTGTGCTCTTAATTCTATTACTCTATATCAACAGTAACTACTCTATACAGGTGTCACAAAATCCCCATCTATGCCCAAAATGGGGTGTTCTGCCAGCCAATACTTAGATTAGGTTAGATTAGAACACTTTATTGTGGACACCAAAGGAAAAAAAAAACATTAAACGCCTTAAATATCTATAGTTTAGCCGTAAGCAATCGCTAAAAGCGATCTCTTCCAGACAAAGAATTTACATTCTATTTGCTGAATGTCAATTTACCGTTAACTATGTTAGCCGCTGCCTTCGGGCCGTCATTGTAGTGGAGAAAAATGCAACGGGATAAAGATAAAGATAAAGATAAGAGAAAAAAACTCCACTCCGACCATCTTTTCCCAAGTCGTCTTAAACATCAGTTACCAAAAATAAACACAGTAAAGGACAGTTTTTTTGAAAACCGAGCTATCGCCACTATTGGTTACTGGAACCAAAGTGGAAATATCTCGGTTTTGACAAAAAATGTCCCTTACTGTGTTTACTTTTGGGACACCCGCACTTGTGGCCTATATCATAAGATTCCATGATTGCCATCAATAACTTTAAATGCCAAAACACCAGTTAACTTTCTTACAAAAGTAGGGGAAGTAGGGGGTTGGGATGAGAACTAAAACATGAACTACTTACTAATTTTACTATCGGCAAAACTTCTAAATCGCGAAAAATGGTCAGCTGGTCTATACATTTCGATATTGTTTTCGTGATTTGGAAGTTTTATCTTGTTTCGACGAGCCGAACCCCCCATTTTCGTAACATTTATGGATATTTGATTACTTTCCTATTTTATTTTGTTTATTTCGAATAATCAACGGCGCTACATTCCTTTTGTGCCAACTTAGATACACCACAGGCTACATCTATGGTCCTGTTTTATTTATTCGTTTTATCTGTTGTGTATTTAGTTTTCTTTCTATTGTTATGCATATTATGTTACTTATCTGCTTGTTTTGTTTCTGTGATGTATCTTGTTGGTATAATAAATGTCTTTCTTCTTCAATTACTAGGTTTGATCATAATCAGATACAAGGCCATTTATAGATTTCTACTTATATACCGTAGAAAGAACAAGTAAGATATAATAAAAAATATTACTCTCTTAGTTACTTGGTTACATTATATTTGACTTGAGTTGTTTCTTTGATTTATATAAATGCTAATGCGAAAAATGTGTGCGTGTGGAAGTGCGTGCGTGCGTGCATGCGTGCATGGTCGCGTGCGTGCGTGCGTGCGTGCGTGCGTGTGTGTGTGTGTGTGTGTGTGTGTGTGTGTGTGATTATGTGTGTGCTTACGTGATTTTGTACTGGTGAGGGAAACTGAATGTAAGGGCTCTGCTCAGCTCTACGACTGGAGTCTTGGGATCGGGTTTCAACCACTGAGTAGCGGGTGTGAGTGAGTATGTTCGTGTGGGAGAAAATCAGAAGTTGGGATAGGAGATGTAAAAGGAGGATGGAAGGAGGGTCTACTTTGATTCCAATAGTTACACCCTGTATATAAGAAGGTTTGGCCGTAAGTACCAACTGTAAGTAATGAGGAACGGTACAGTCGTACACTTACTAGCAGGTACAGTCGGAAAGGGCGACATTACCCAGAGTGCAGGGAGCACTTATGAAGCAAGTAAGGGTATTTACGCCGCATTAAGATGTTTTCCCGAGGAAACAACACTCGCTTGAATGTAGAGAAGGTAGGAACAGGTTTTGGAGCGTTCGTAGCACATAAAAGCGATTACACAGCAAAATTCTCGAGGCCAGTCTGTTTCCGTAATTTAGGGAAGATTTTACTACAATATTTTGAGCTCCTTGAAAGAGTGTACTTGTTATAAATGTTAAACCTTGCTTAAAATTTTGTCAAGAATGCTTTTGTGAATTTCAGTTTCCAAATGATAATAATAGGTATACTTAGATAGATAGAGAGCACTTTATTGCACAATCAGAAGAAAGAATTTCAATGGTTTCTTATATTTCGGTAGTGGTATTCAATATTATACCGGTACTGCACAAAATAAAGAATGCTTGTGGTCAGAATAGTGCATTGAATATATAGCACAAAGTATGCTTTACATACTTGTAGAACGGCGTCTCTGTATTATTTTAAGCAGAAGCTATTCAGAGTTTTCATAATAATAGCTCCACAAATCCATATAAAGCTGGTGAACCGAGCTCCCCAACGGAGAAAGACGTAACGTGTCGCAAAATATGGTGAGAGCTGAAACGATGGCGCGGCACGAGTTTACAGCCGCCATTTGGACTGGATTCTACAGCATTAAGCCCCGTTTACACAGTCTCGTTTACTTGAGGAAACTTTTACTGCATGATATAGTGGTAAAACGGTAAACAGCGCAAACAGCTTCCGTAGACTAATCGTGGAAAGATCTATAATACACGCTGATTTCTGGGTGGTTCGAAAGCTGCGGTCGTGTAATTAATATTTAAAAATGGCATCTATTTAGACTATAACTCTTAAGTGTAGACGTAAATATAAAAAAATTGTTGCAAAATCTTGTTTAAAAAAACGCGCGAACAATTATTACCACCTCTCCGTCAACAATGACCCGTGGACCCGCGGTACGCACGCACCGCTCTGAATGGCTACTAATGGTTCCAGTATATTCGAGTTTGTGTCAAAATATTTTTGAAGAGTGCGTTTAAAAAAAACGAACTAGCGTATTCCACAGCTATTGTCATAAGCAGCCTATATACGTCCCACTGTAAGGTACAGGCCTTCTCTCAGGGAGATAGTATGGGCTTAATCACCACGCGTGCCTACAGCGGATTGGCGATTTCAAGCGCTGAGTTATGTCAATAGCTCAGACACCCAGGTTTACTTACGATGTTTTAATTTCACAAATGTACATAACTTAGAAAACAAACTCATAGGTACATGCGCGCATTGGGTATCGAACCTGGGTCTCGCGCTTCCGAGTCCTATGTTCTACCCACGAGGCTACCACCGCTTTCAGCCACTGTCAGCCACGTTCATTTTGCTATGTCTTTCAAACCACTCGAAATTGATGCAGAATATATTTTTTTACAGATTTGAAATACCAACCATTAGATAGATAGATAGATAGAAAACACTTTATAGCTCAACCAGGAGAAAGAATTAAAGATAGTTTCTTACATCTAAGTAGTGGTATACTATTAGCGGTCATTGGCAACCATTAGAGTGTAAAATGTATTTTAAAACACCTGTTAAATATATTATAAAAAACACCTGGGGTGCGGTCGGAGAACCCAGCCTTATGAAATGGCAACGGGGTTACGAGTTTGAAAAGGTTAGGTGCTAAATAGCAAAGTCAAGTAAAGGCTAAATGATGCTAAGCAAGTAACTTGCTCAAGTGACTAACGCAATGGCAAACGCTTCCCAGGCGAGAGGCGAGAAGATAAAGATCGTTTTCGACGCAAAATCTTTAAGGACAATTCGTGTATTTCTTTGTGGTGGCAACAAAATTGTTAGGCGATCCGTTGGCAAATATCCCACGTTTAGTCTGAACATGAGTTGAAAGAACAGGGAAAACAACTAAGTAATATCGTTGCTTCAAAACCGTAAAACGTAAATTTCGTGTGGGATTATTGGATTGATCGCGACTTCAAACGTTTTCATAAAGAAATCATAAAACGGGGGCCATTTGCTAAAACCGCATGTAACGAAAATATGTCGCCTCGGCGAGGGCTCTAACTCTGTAAATACATGTCGGGTGCAATTCATTCATATATCGTCGAGTAGAGGAAAGTAGCTATTACTCAGATTCTCTTGACTTGTGCTGCTAGATGGCGCCAGTGCCGTGTAAAACATTGTGCAGTTTGAGCTAAAAATAATGCTTACTTATAGACGTTCCATGTTAAACTAGCGGCCGTGTAACAGCCCCGCTCGCTTTTTAGGGTTGCTTACCCGAAGGGTGCCAAACTGGACCCTATTACTATGACTTCACTTTGCGTCCATCTGTGTGTCCGTCTGTCTGTCTGTCTGTCTCTCATAAACCGTGATAGCTAGGCAGTTGACATTTTCACAGATGATGTATTTCTGATGCCTCTTATAACAACAAATATACTAAAAACAGAATAAAATAAATAATCGCCATTAGCGGCCATCTATGTAACCTTCACAGCGCCTATGTCATGTCGTTAAATGTCAATGTTAACGCTTCTTGTTGGTTTCTATAGATGTAGCTTTTCTCAAATTCTATCTTTATCGAATGAATATTCAAATGTTGTACAGATAATGGTACGGAACCCTCGTGCGCGAATCCGACTCGCACTTGGCAGATTTTTATTTACATCAGGGTTGTATATATATAGTCATCCCTATGTCGGGCGTCCCTTTACAAAACTACAGCCTGTAGAAAATCAATATAACTCCCACTAGTGTTTATAAAAGCTAAAGTATGCATGTTTGTCACACACCGGATCGGATTCGGTTTTGGCATAGGACTATACAGCGCATTCAAACAAGGTCCGGTGAATGCTAAGTAATACGATATTTTTAAGTTTACCAAAATACCACAGAAACGAAGACGCAGACCAGGCTAGTCAAGAAATAAAACCGAATTAACGAACCGCCCCGTTAATTTCCGCCTGAGATGTCTTAACTTTTCGCGTACAGTCAGATAATGAGGTTCTCTCCACGGTGGCTCTTAACACGCAGGCATAAGTGTGTTTATTGTAGATAGGGATAGGTCCATTCAGCTAACTGCACTTGGCACAAGTTCGCCTGCAAACGTCTCGCGTCACCTAATCGGCTTTGGATTATGCTCCAAGTTATAATGGCAAATGGCAATCGATGATGTCGCTATGATAATGGGATTTCAGTGGGAAGTCAATGACCTGGCGTATGCATAAGACATCGACATATACTACAACTAATGGACTGAAATGAGGCAAGGTTTAGTCGTCTTACGGTAATAAATGTTCCAAAAACCTGAGAATCTTTTCGCGCAGTTAGTATTGACATTGACACTGGTAGAGAATTTAATGAAATTATGTAAAATCTGATATTTTGAAACAAGACTGCAAGGAACTGTTAGGAAAAACACATAGAACACAAGTTGTGGCCCTAAGAGAATTTGAACATAATTTTTAAATTAAACATTTTAGTGATTTGATATAAATATCCACAAGACTCCGAAGGCTCGGCCACGTGGAAAGAATGGGAGGATCGGGCTGCAAAGAGAGCATATGGAGGGTGTTTCGTTGGATGTCAGCCGGTCGGACGCCCCAAGCATCGCTGGAAATACGCGGTGGATAGAGAGCGTGAGCTCCAGGTGATTGGAGGGAGGCAGCGCAGGATATGGAAAGATGGCGCCTTTTGGTTGTGGAGGACAATATCCATTTTGGGTCCCTGAGCCAGAATGGATGAATGAATGAATGACTGATATAAATATCGATCATTGCCATTCTCGCACTCTTCGGCTGTAGTTGAAAATCAGTAAAATATCTGTTTATCTACGGTGGATGTTAATAATGCTGAGATACGGCCTTTTGGAGCTTCTGTGGCACACACACGTATGTTTGTACGTACGTTTGTACACGCTAGTTTGTAAGATAAGTCTGCACCTGTGCTTTAGCTTTTGTATGTAAATAAACTTTTATATATATGTAATGCTTTATGTGTGTGTGTCTCTAAGCATGAATAATTATATTTATTTATCTTTTACAGTCGGATAAAAGGCCTAAGACTAGTAGACAGACTCAAAACCGCTTTCGTTCATCGTTTTTCTGTAACTAATGTATTCTAAGCAACTTAGATATAGCAACACGGCCTGTAATTAGTACTTCAACTTTCAACTAACATCGTAGCTTATACGCACGTTAATTAAATGCGATGTTAACATTATCTATTGCTTGCTTAACCACGAACCACCACTTAGCTGATCTCAAATCTTACTTAAACAATTTTGCCAATGCCTCGGGCTTAGTCTTATGATAACAGTCAGTGGCTGTTTTAGTAGACAGATAGGTAGTCACATTTACTAATGAGTAATGTGAACTTTCAAAGTCAACATTAATTTAAACTTTGCTTTGATGATAAGCGATGTTAATTTAGAATTTTAACGAACTTATACGGTTTCACGCTGGAATAAATCTTCTTCTTACGGTGTCGATGACAAACTGTTTGACAAACAAACTTTGTTGGCCACGCGTACACCAGCTTCCGTGGCCTTTCGCAAGTCCTCTCGACAGACATGCAGCGAGATGCCTCACAGTAGACTGCCTCGTTGGTCTAGCGGCATCACGTCTGATTACCATGCCGGGGGTCTTGGGTTCGATCCCACTGGGAGCCGCCTTACATTTGTACAAATGGCCTCAGTCTGGGTGTATTTCCATGTCCTTGCCTGGTTACCATAGCACAAGGTATCCTAGTTTGGGACCCGGACAAGTGACTGTGTTGTGTGGACGTTATTATAGTTTGTGGGGAGGCTACGCAAAAACTACTATAAAATTCATAGCAAATTATAACAATACGATTTACATTGCGTAGCAGTCTTCCTACTTGTTAAGTTGTTGGTTGATCGAATTTGCAGTGTACATCGAATTGTCACATTAAACTATGAATTAAGTCTGAAGTCTCAGTGAATTGCACTGAGAACAGGCCCCAGGTCTCAGTGCAATTCACTGGGAGGAATCAATCGATGTTAGACTATGTTAAAGCCACGTAGGCAAGCGCTGAGCGCGTCTAAATTCAACCTAATCCTAATAGATCGCGTCCTATATCATGTAACATTGGTGGTATTGAATCCTCACGTACGCGCAACTAATATGGATAAGGCATTATGCACACGCAGTAGCTACCTCATGCGTGAGGATGGGAGGCTAGTAAGTAAGTATCGCCAAGCGTGGCGATTATCGCAAAACCCCTCATGGTTACGAAAACCACGGTGGAGGCTTATGTCCTGCAGTAGGCGTCAAATGGCTGATGGTGATGAACGTGCTTCACATAAAGTACTATATATAAGAGCAAAGCAATGTGCTACGCCCGAGAACAAGTTCCGTAGAATTGCTACGATTTTCGTAGCAACGCGGCGTAGCAACTACGACGTAGTACAAATGCATACGTCTATGCAATTTCAAAAATGCCTATAGTGTGTAGCATTATTAGTATACGTAAGAAAGGGGCTGAATAATTATTAAGTTACACGTTTAAAAGGCCCAATCACGATTATTTATTAGATAAACTATTATTATTATTTATATTTTTTAATAACTATTTGCCGAAGCCAAGCGAGAAAGAAGCCAATGGTTGTTTTTTTTCTAGATAAACTATTATTATTATTTATATTTTTTAATAACCATTTGCCGAAGCCAAGCGAGAAAGAAGCCAATGGTTGTTTTTTTTCTTAACTACACATCCCGAGTCGAGAAAGAAAAATCAAATAGTTTTGTGAAAGAAAAACATGGTACTGGTATGCCACTAGTAACATCGCCACAAATCCCCCAGTGAAGCCTGGCTTGTGGAAGGCCAAGCATGTCTTGTAGGGACTTCCTAATTACACGTGCATGAATTGTGCTAAAAAAAAAACCAAAAAGAAATGTTTACAATTTACATAAATTTATTCATTAATTAATCTAATTTTTAATTATATTCATATTCATTTGATGCACGTAATTAATTAGTATTTATAAGAATCTAATAAAGGCTTATATTATTATTAATAACATCGTCACACACTCAATATATCTCTGTTTATTTTGATAGTATTTTTTCTCAAACATGCTTGGAAATTTGAGCATTATTTCGACAACCTTCTTCGAAATAAATCGAAATTGCTGTACTGGCCAATTACACGCGAGCAGCGGCCGGAAAAAGTTCTATGAAAATTCATAACTGACTGTCGTGTTTTTCGGCCAAATAAATTACACACTAAACTCATATCTGTCGTGTTATTTAAAAATGGAACGATCTTTTACTTCGAACAATGACAACCAAGGAGATAACTTATCAGAGGTTTTATTTAAATTTCGAACTGGCTTGCGATAGAAAGCTGGATATACCTATTGAAAAAAAAGAACACTAACGCGGCAAAAATTATTGTTGTTCGTTCGTGGTTCGTCTGATTTTGAAAGTTTATTGAATTTTTAAAATAAAAAGTTCTGCCTTAGTACTACTTAGTTTTAATTTCCGCCCATTATTTGAGAAAAATCATATACAAGCCTTGGCCACAACTAGGCATTAATGGACTCACGTATGTGGGCCGAGGCTCAATGCCTCTTTTGCTGGCCGCTGCAGTAATGTACTATAGTTCCCCTGGTGTCAATCGCACAGTTATGTGGGTAGGTATGTACCTACATATTTAATTAGTTACTGGTCTCCCTATAGAATTTCTACGGACTTTTTACGTTTGCACTAAATAAAAACGGCCACGCCGAAGGCGATTTTGAATATTTTTTTCCTTTCCTTTTTAGTCTACAGCTATCGTATGCTCATATGCATATACACGTCCCACTTCAGGGCACAGGCCTTCTTTTCTAGAGAGAGTATAGGCTTAATTGCCACGCGTGCCCACCGCGGATTGGCAATTTCAAGCGCTGAGGTATGTGAACACCTGAGTCAATCAGGTTTCCTTACGATGTTTTCCTTCACGGTTAGCGAGTGTATTGCTGCTACAACTTCACAAATGTGCCTAACCTAGAAAACAAACTTATTCCTACATGCGAGGGTTCGAACCCACGACCTCCCGAATATAAGGCCGGCGATCTACCGCTGCGCTACCACCGCTCGTTTGTGAGATTATGATCATGTGATTCACTCCGCATTTTAGGACAAGATTACCTGTCCAACGATACTCGAGCCCGGGACCTCACGCTTAGAAAGCGACGGGTCTATCGTCTAGGCTACCGCCTGAACAGACTCCCTAACAAAACCCGTTCAATACCGCCCGTATATTCCAGAATACCGCAATAAAGAGGAAATCGAAGAGCAAAGCCCAAATTGAATGTCCGATGTACAGACGCTGTTAAAATCGGATGCAGCGGTAGCCGCGAGACACGGGGCCCGAGCCAAATTTGCCGCCGGGTGTGCAGGCGAAACTCGTAGGTATAGCAGAGATAAAAAATAGTAGGAGCATTGTGCATTGGTTGTGTTAGATAATTGGTGCTATGTTGGGTGCAGTGCTCTAAAAACACGGCTTGTCTATTAAGCCCACAGTTATTTAATATGGTGATATTGGCACGGAAATGGTTATTTAATATTTTTTGTAGTCTACTCTACAACCGCTTTGCAAAGTCAATCGAATGCCAAGTGAATAGGCACCCTCGCGAGAATGACAGTAACAATTTATGTAGCACGAGTTATGACATTGGAACGCAATTGATTAGCAGACTACTGTTTCAACAAAACAGGTGCTGCCAAGCTAAAATTCTATTTGTGAAGTTTTTAAGTATCAGTTCCATCGAGTTCCAATTAATATCTGGGAGTCTGTTTAATGTTCAATGGCCCTTAATAGTTTAATGGCCCTTACTATAAAGCAGCGATATGAATTTTATTTTAATAAAAACAGAGTTACATTTGATCATTCTGTCATTAGTTTGCATTGATATTGTTTACCAAGTGCTTTACCGGTCAATAATAGACATAACGATATTAAAAGTATTCAATAAAATAGTGTCATGATATCTTTAAAATCGAAAGTGTCGTTGTCATTACTAAAGTAACCAGTCTTTAAGGTGGTATCACTGCGACAAAGTATGGCGGGGTGCATGGATTAGATAAGTTGGGAAGGTGAGAAGCGTGAGCTGGATCACTTTTACTGTATTCTTGATGGAGGAAACATATCTTTACAGAAGTATGTCCGATTCTATGTTCCCTCATAACTCATTAACCATTGGTCCGATTTTGACAAATAATATCTCAACTGATTCGTCGTGTTTGCGCGAGTGTCATAGGCTATAATAAAATCAGCACTAATGAAGCAAAAATAAAAAATAAAAAACACTAAAAAGACAAAAATAAAAATAACCAACAACCCGACTGATGAGCATTAACTACTTAGCACGCGGGGCCCAAATTTAATGTGAGGTACCGCCTGCAATCAATTGATCAATCAATCAATCAATCAATCAATCAATCAAATTTTATTATTCAAAATAGCATAGAAACTGCGACTTAATGAATGTTACAAGTTAAACTAGCTCAGTAGTTACATGCTCAGCAGTCGGGTTGTTGGTTATGTTTTGTTTATTTTTTTATTGCTTTTATTGTTTTTTCTATAGTATTCATGGTGGCACCACTACATTACCCATTTGTTCTACCATTTCCAGTCTGGGTGTATTCCCATGTTTGCGATGTCCTCGCTTGGGGACCATAGCTCAAGGTATCCCAATTCGGGACCAGGATAAGTGATTGTGTTGTGTGGAAGTTATTTATTAATTTTCACGTTTATACTTCATTTTACCCGTTTTGTTGCATTAGTTTTCCTTATTTATACAGTCCTCTCCTCAACAGAGGGGTTTTGCTCATAATCACCAGGCGGGCACGCGGGTTGGTGCTCGCAGTAGAGGTTTAATCGACCACACAAAACGCTCCCTGCTCCCTACCTCCTAGGTTTTTCTAAGTCGCTTCTTACTGCCCGTCGGCCGCACGTGGCTGGGCTATTCTTGCGCTAGTATTTTAGTCTCTAATGTTAAAAGTATTAAAGGTTTATTTTAGTTTGACTCGTTACGCCCGCATGTCGCTAGCCCATTGTAACGTGGACAGACCTTGAAGTAAAAAAATAGTATTTTTAATGGCTCGCGATGCTCATACGTGGCAGGGAGGACAGATCTGTCAGCGCAACTTTTTCAATGGAAACATCCCATGTTTTAAGCTTGGTGGTTAGGGATCGTTTAGTTTGTGTTATTGTGAAATAAAACAACTGAGTTTAAAATGTTTGAAAGTTTTATCGAAGTTGAAAAGGTAAAAGGTATTTTGCTACAAAAAGACATTTGGTATCTTTGCTAAGACCAACCCCAGATTGATGCATTTCACATTGGACTAGACTGTTCGAATTCCAATAAGTTGTATAATTGATAGTTTTGGTCTGTAAACGTTTTAGATAAAATATTCACGTTTTCGAAGTGACCGCTTCTTAATGCCATTCAAGTGAGGTATTAAAATGCTGTGGTAGGTGTGTAAAAGACTATTTAGTAGTGTGCCTTCAGTGAGCTAAGAAATAATATAATCGATACAAAATACACCCGCAGGTTTCGTCAAAATGGTAAATTAAAAAAAAAGGAATAATACAATGTCAAAACAGTATTGAAAATAAATAATAATAAATAATATAACCTAACCAAATAAATCACCCCGAGCCACATCCGGCCCAAAAGTCCCCATGATACTGGCCGCATTGCCGCGTTGCACAGCGAGGGAAATCCTTTGGCTCAGATATGCCCCAGAGCGAACGTCCATTCCACGGTCCCTCAATCGGCGGCCCAGCTCCCGAATAAATGATCAGTGAGCTTGGGCAAGAACATTGACTTTTCTGAAATCTGAAACCCTAGGCACCGGACCTGATCGCGGACGTTGAGTGTTATGTGTCGGCCCGCCGGCCCGCTGCGAAAAACTAAGAGTGACTTGAGGGTAGACAACCTACCCTCACTACAATAATTGACTGTGCTCGCCACTCCAGTCTGCCCGTGACCACGGCAGCTGAAAAATTGCCGAAACGTCGGGAATTAAGGTAATAAAATTTTACCTAATAAATAATCGAGATTGGACCCGTTAAGTGAACATTGGTCTCTAAAGACGAAAAGAGCGAGGCCACAGAGTAACTCTCCTAATTTGGCACGGCCACCGCCTTATTATTCGGTGGGGACAATTCCATTTGTCGCAATTTACGCTCTCGTTATCGGGCCGGGACTGCGGCCATTTAATGCTTATTTATTGAAAAGCCTCTGTCTTCGGGGCGGTGCCGCGGGAAGGCGTTTTAAGTCAGACGACACGGTGGCCGTATGACGTGGGTGATACGCTTTTAAAATCACTACCAATGTAGCCGGAGGATAAGAAAGGGGTTTGTTAGATGTATGTTACCACAGCAGTTGTCACCTCGCCAAATAAATGTCTCGTGTGAAATAAAGTATATTATTATTAAATAAGAGTACTTTAGTCTTTCCTCGACCGTGGTATCTGTAATGTTGCCGAAATATCGGGCTCAACAAATAAATATATCGTAGTAAAAAAAACGTGGATGCGGATAGCAAGAGATCGTGAGAGATGGCATTTGGTGGAAATGCCTATACCCAGCAGTGGGCAGCGGTGGGCTGATGATCATGATGAGAAAAAAACTGTTCCTACATTTTTATTATTATAACGTAAATTTTATTGTTGGGATATCGGTATTATTATAAATTAATTTCCTTCAATAATTTTCGATATTAATTTATCACAACAAAAGCATATTATAAAATTTTACTAATAGAATAGTCAATTAAGTAAAGTGCTCTCTGTGTAGGTTTCTCAAAATTCCGGTTTAATATTGATATAGTTTAATAATGTTTATGTAATGTGATGTAATTTAACCCCATATTCTTAAACCAGTTTGATTTGAAACCGGGTTTGTTAAATTATGGACAACGATTGAAGCTAAGATATTTCATTCTCATTTCATAATACCGTCAATATCTTCTTCTAAGAATTTGGATCAAACCGATTTCCATTTTCTATTAAACAACTTTTCATTACCATTTTTTAATGTCTTTCGACAACATTTCAATAAAGTGAATCCGGACTTAAGTTAATAAATGTTTGATTTTAAGATTTCACACTAAACTTCGACTCGATGCAAATAAGAGCTGCGGATGACGAGTTCAAAATTGTAGTTTTAAACTCACTATAACACAGACAGCGTAACCAATGTAAACCAACCGAATCTAGTCGCAACTAATCCAGAGCTAATGATAGCATGATTTTTTATTAATATTAATACGTTTATATATAAGTAAAAATACAATGACAATGTGGTGGACTTAATGCTACAAGCAATACGATTTACAGCAATACGCGGTTCTCACGCTCTCGGCTATCGGAGTCGTGTCGCTTTATGTGAACCCCCGTTATCTCCGCATGGTGTCTGTAAGAATTATATCCTGGCGGGATCATTGTGTCCGAGACTGCGCCAGTTTATGTGGCCCCAGATCGTTAACTTGAGCCCGGGAAAGAGTTGCTAAAATGCCCCTCACGGGATATACCAGCTTATTTCTAGAATGCGCAATTACTGAATGACCGCAATAAGAGTAGGTGTTTTACAACGACTTTTGTTCTATGAGTATTTTTTCAGATTTATATTATTTTTATAGTAATTATAGTAGCAATAACATTCGCTACCTGTGAAGGAAAACATCATGAGGAAACCTGAGTGTCTGAGGTCTTCGAACACCTCAGCGCTTGAAATTGCCATTCCGCGGTGGGCACGCGTGGTCATTAATCCCATACTCTCTATATATTTGAAATATGTAACTCAACTATTTATTTTGAATATAAGGGTGTATATAAATTCGTATTTTACGAACTTTACCTCTGTCACTGCTTTCAACGAGCAGTCTCCGCTAAATCATTGTACTCCCTAGAGGAACGTCCAATCCATACATTATAACACATATTGTTTTATGCATTATTTGTCAAACAACGCCACTGCAAAGTAGAAAAACGGCAAAAACTCATAAAAAGAAACCGGCCAAATGCGAGTCGGACTCGCGCACGAAGTGTTCCGTATCATTATCTATACAAGATTTGAATATTTCATGCGTGTACCTGTTGCCGTTATTAATATCGAGCAAAAAACGGCAAAAAAATCACGTTTGTTCTATGGGAGCTCGGCTTAAATATTTATTTTATTCTGTTTTTAGTATTTGTTGTTATATATAGCGGCAACAGAAATACATACATATACATATACAGCCTATATACGTCCCACTGTAGGGCACGCGTGCCCACCGCGAATTGGCGATTTCAAGCGCTGAGGTATGTGAATAGCTCAGACACTCATGTTTTCCTTCACCGTTAGCGAGTGGTGTTGCTCTAAGTGGAACTCTAAAAAACAAAGGATGGTAAGAAAGTGTCTCATTGCTCGTTCATAAATGGGTTTTACAAAGTTCGTCATTACTCCCTTACAAAATATGCGCCGGGTAAAGTTATATGGAATTTCATTCCTGCCTGCCCTTCGTAGCAGGGCAGGAATGCTGTATGAAAATCCGTTCCTGCCCTGCTAGCGTTCTCTTGTTTTTTAGCGGCGAACATAAAAAAATATAAATCTCCAAAAGGTTTTATATCAAATAATTAGAAAAAAGAGGTGTAATTTTTTTTTGTACTCGATTTTCAATGAAAGGAGGCTGGCAACCTTTATCTGCTAATTAGAAAAAAAAGGTGGGAACTTTTTTTTCTGCACTACGAAAAAAAACAAGCGCGGCAATTTGTTTTGTTTCGTTAAGTTTTGTTTTTTGAGAAATTTAACAGTACGCTTTTAATTTTATTATTCAAAATTTTTTTTTTCCCCGTAGGTGTAGTATGAAGCACTATGAATCACTCAGGAGAAAGTTCTATTTCTGTTCTCGAGTTTCTTTTAAGCCCAGAGATAAAGCCTGGTGACAGACGGACGGACGGATGGACGGACGGACAGCGGAGTCTTAGTAATAGGGTCCCTTAACCTTTGGGTACGGAACCCTAAAAAAGACCAGCGCTGTAAAATACGATTAACAAAATTTTCATAGAATATACTATTATGAAAACATAAACAAAGTCTTCGCTAAAATATACATAACGTTCATAAGCAGCCTATATACGTCCCACTGTAGGGCACAGGCCTTTTGCCAGCTAAAATATGTAACCTTGAAATTCGCTGCAAATAAATAAGGAGTTCGCGGAATTCATCTGATAAATCTCCGTTTTGCCGTAACTTGGGGTTTTGATCACATTGGTGTTTATTTGAGTTACGTGGTCGCGATTTTTAGAGTATTTCAAAGGCTGCTATCAGCCTCTGATTTTTTTTGTTATTATACTGTCCGTATTATTTATTCCACTTTTTATTTAGGGATTTTCATTAACATTTTACTTTAAATGGCATAAATAGTAATTGCATCGAAACTTTCTAAACTGACATAGTTAAATTATTTCGACCATGAATTTATATATCGGAGATTATTTATCTATAACAGGCTTCAGTCCATTCAAATCATGGTATTTCACTATACGAAACGAATATATCGCTTTTTGAATTGTTAAGACAAATTAATGTTATGTTGCATTGAGATTAATGTACATATTCACTTCATGCGATAAGATAAGTTATAACAGAAGGTGAATGTAAGTTCATATCAATAAACCAAATGAATATCTATGTCAAGTGTAGTGTCCCACCCCAGGGAACAGCCCTTCTCTCAGAGAGAGAGAGAGAGAGAGAGTATGGGCTTAATTGCCACGCGTGCCCACCGCGGATTGGCAATTTCAAGCGCTGAGGTATGCGAACACCTCAGACACTCAGGTTTCCTCACGATGTTTCCCTTCACAGTTACCGAGTGGTATTGCTACTGCAACTTCAAAGTTTACGTAACTTAGAAAACTAATGGTACATGCCATCGGTAAGATTCGAGCCCACGATCGCTCGAATGTGAGGCCGGTGATCTACCGCCGCTACTCCGCTACCGAGATACAGATAATAACAAGACGCGCCTCTGCATCGTATGTCCAACCTCTATAACATCTCTTCAGCAAAAATACATACTTTAGATATTTTTAATGATACATTACTTAAATTTAAAAGAAAGCTGTTTGAATATCTATAGCTCATGTTAATTTAAATAGTTTCGTTATTATTCTATACGTGTAATATCCTTACGTATATAACAGTTTTGTTAAGATTTAGATGCATGCTGAGACATCCTATAAGTGGGTGAGCAATTACCATGTTACGTGTTTTTTTTTCTTTTTGTGAATGTGTTGTTGTATTGCCTGTTGGTTGTCCTAAATAAATAAATAAATAAATAAATAAATAAACAATAATTGACATATACCACTGACGGCTTATCGTTTAAAATAAACATGCATAAGGTGTGCGCATGGCCAGAACATGGAATAGATAAAATCATAAGCATAAGCAGCCTATATACGTCCCACTATAGGGCACATGCCTTCTCTCAGGGAGATAGTATGGGCTTAATCACCACGCGTGCCCGCCGCGAATTGGCGATTTCAAGCGCTGAGGTATATGAAAAGCTCTGACATTCAGGTATCCTCACGATGTTTTCCTTCGCCGTTAGGGAATGGTATTGCTACTATAACTTCACAAATATACATAACTTAGAAAACAAAGTCATAAGTAGGTACATGCCTGCACTGGGAATCGAACCTGGTTCTCCCGCTTCCGAGTCCAATGTTTTAGAAATGGAACAATGGAATAGATAAAAGAAAAAAATATTTATTAAAAGATACAACTTTCCTTATTGAATAATTTTATTATGGTCACATAGTTGACCCTGTGAAATAAAAATATAAGGATAGTCCGTTGGCAACTATTCTATCGTTAAATTACACTGTATCGTAAGTAGGTACCATCAAAATTTTAATTAATAAAAACATTTGGTAGCCCAGAGCTGGTTTTAACTTGTTAACAATTAAGTTACTCTGTAAACCTTAGTTAATCAACGGTAACTCTGCCAGTTAGTGCAAAAAGGGTACGAGTTTCCTGGCGCCTGGAATTATTCCCAACTTGAGTTCAATGTTTCATTAGGAACGGTCGAGTCGACATAACTGAGAGTTATGTTACGGAAGTTGCGAGAACAATATGGTTTGTGTCCTGTTGTTTGTGTGATGGGAAATGTGACTTTGCTGAATTGTTGCTTGATTTATGGAATACAGTGTCCTTACAGGTTATAATTCAGGCCAGCTAGTGCCGATCGCCTTGGCCTCTACTTTACAGGTTAAGTCTATGTAAAACATGTCTCGAAAAGATTCATTGTTAATCAATAGCGTCATTTTAAATAATGTTTTGGCTTATATGTTTAGTGATGGATTTCGAGTGCAGACTACAAACCTCCGCACCTGCGTTTCTACGGAGTATTGAAAAAACCTACTAATATTATAAACGTGAAAGTTAGATAGATGGTTGACCGCTACTCAATTACGCTAAAACGACTGAACGGATCTAAATGAAATTTGGCACAGAGATAGATTATAGTCCGAAATAGCACATAGGCTACTGTTTGTCCCGGAAAAATACACACCCAAATTGCCGCGCGAACAAAATCACGGCCAACATCTAGTTTTATATATTAAGATGTAGCTATATATATTAGTAAAGAAGAAGAAGAAGAAGAAAGACATTTATTATACCAACAAGATACATCACAGAAACAAAATAAGCACATAAGTAACATAATATGCACAACACAGAAGAAAAACTAAATACACAACAGACAAAACGAATAAGTAAAACAGGACTATAGATGTAGCCTGTGGTGTATCTACATTGCCACAAAAGGCAGCTGACTCAGCGTTGTGCTGAGGAAGTGATCCCTCAGCGCTGATTTTCAGTCAGTGCCTACGGTAACCCATAATTGTACTACGGAGTGCGTGCCGTGGTGCAGTCAAAGAATTAAGACAAATTCAATTAATAAAGTAAAAAAAATAAATAAAATATCGTCATAAAATACTTATATATATTATTAGTTTTAAATTAATATGTATGAAATATAAAGGAACACCATAATAAATTAAATTCAATAAGTAAATATAAGTGAAAGAAATATAAGTGAAGGAGAAGAGAGGGGAGGATACACATTAATATACATATATTAATGCCACCAATTAATCCCGACATTAACATAATTCGTAACTGGTCGTTAACACCAAATAATTCATAGCGTGAATAACCACGGCATAATTTTAATTCGACGATCAACTTTCGGAATGTTCTGGGTGAAATGGAGCGGCCATATTGGCCCGGAGCGTCTCTGCCATTTTATTGCCATTCCACCAATTTAAATATCCTCTCAGCTCCATGGCAATATCACATTTACGGCCTAAGACAGAAGATAGCTTTTGCTTCAAACGGATTCCGCTAAGTTTGCTAGTTTTCAACACTTTGAAATTTCTTCGTTCGCAAGTGAAAAGTTTTTCGCAAGCGTTCCTTTTACAGATTTCTGAGACGTGTGTGAATATTTCGTTCGCCAGTATTCCACTGCATTGTGTTTATTTCGAGCGGTAAGAGGGGTTGTGAACAGACGAGTCAGGTGAAAGAGAGACTGAGTGACAGTGACTTGTCTAACCTCATGTTGAAGACAGGCTTACAATGTTTTTCGCCTACGGGGCGCGTTTACATAGTACCCTGTGACCGGCTTACTGCCACTTGAACTGGCTTCTCTTAGGTCGGCTTCCGCCAACGCTATCTGGCAGCAATATCCATCTGTTTATCTATGTGTAAGCTCTATCTAGTGAATGAGTCCAGAAACGTCTTGCACCATGACATTTGCAGAGCTATCCATAGACTGTATGAGTGACAACCCTGTCTGTCAGATATTTAACCGTTTATCCCTGGATAAGTATTTATCTATTTATTTACTTATTCAGTTATTTAGTACGAGCCACCCTTAGAGACTGTAGTCCCTTTTATTCACTAGACATCTTTGAATCTGTTGAGTATTTAGTAGTCGTAGAGATAGAGGTACGCTGAGTTCCAAAACCGTCTGTCGTAAATAGCAGGACGCGGAAATAATTATGTACAAGAAATTATCCAATTTTGGTATGTAAATAGATTATGGAGTTCTTGTTTAAATAGTCTTGTTTCGTGCCGTTAAGTTTCACTACATACAATGGCCCAGCTATGAGGCTAAGTGTGGAAATGTAACTAAGAGACGGGTCAAACTAAGAACTTAATAAATGTTCAAATATTTGCGGCCGCAACAGCAAAGCCTGATTAAAAACATGCATCCTGGTCGGACTCTTCCAACAAGAAACCAAGTAAGTGAATCCGGAATTAAGTTGATAACATGCTTATCAACTACATAATTATTGAATTTTAGAAAGAAAGAAGAAAGAAAGACCTTGGGACAAATTGGCACATCAGAAGAAAGAGAAGGCATAACAAGTAACATAAATACAAAGGAAAAATAAGTCACATAAATACAAGATAGGACAAAGCAAAGTCAGAACGTAAGAGTACATCCTGTGGTGTGTCAAAGTTGCCACAAAGGGCGTCTGACTCTGCATTGTGCGAGCCCTCTGCGCTGGCTTTCAGTCAGTGCCCGCGGCAATTGACTTGTATATTACAAGGTGGTGCGAAACAAATGAAAATAAGACAATATGTACACATATATTAAAAGAATATATTATAAGAAAGTGGTTAAAGAGTGATAAGAAGATAATATTCCAAAATAAATACATTAAGTATTGAACGGGAAACGAAGCAGAGCACGAGCACCAATACGATGGACGGACACTATAAATAAAGCTACGGGAGGGACCCTACAGGTAGCTATACATCTGGCGCATGATCGGACCGAATGGAGAGAGTTAGTGACAGAAGCTGCCCCATAATCACGTCCCTCAGAAATGAGGAATCGACCAGAAAGAAGAAGAAGAAGATAGATCAATTATTCAATCAGTGGAACGGTATTACCGCATCGGTAGAATGCTGGCCTCACTTTCGAGAGGCCTGCGGGGACTTTGTTTTCTGAGTTACGTACATTTGTGAATTTGTAGCATTAATAACACACGCTAACGTGGAAGGTGAACATCGTGAGGAAACCTGAGTGTCGGAGGTGTTCACATACATCAGCGATAGAAATCGCCAATCTGCGGCGGGCACGCGTGGCGAAACTATAGAAAGTTTGTTAAAAAGAAAGTTCTTTGCAACAAAAAAAATGTAAGCCCTAATATTTCGAAAAAACATTTTTCTTAAAAAAAAAATCACAGAACTAGAACTAGATAAGTACATAAGTATATTTGTATTAAGAGCTGCTACGCAGTTTGGCGATTTTGTTTCATAACTCGCTATACTGTATCTTTTTCTGGAAAAAACTATCAAAAAAGCTTATTGTCTTAGAAAAATCTCACAGAACGAACTCTAATTATTGACGTGTTTCGGGAATTGGATATTTGAGAGATAACGCGGTAAATGTATGAGTCAAAATGTTTTCAAAACACGCATAGAAATCAAACATATAAACAGAGTTCTTCAGAAAACTGCTAAGAACTTCCTTTTTCTGCTATAATAATTATCAAAATTCTTTATTGGATAAAAACCATGTTTGATACGAAGGTATACTTAATGATAAGTGGCATTTTGTACCAGTCAACCTATCGGATTCATAAACAGATAAAGAAAGAAAACACTATTGCGCACCAAAAATTTCTAACAGGAATGTTCAAGTACACAATGGGCGTTGTCATCATGTCTTTCAGACATCGAAACGGAATTGTCATGAGCAAACTTTTGTCTTGGAACTCCCCCAATACACAGCGTTCTGAGAATTCATTTGTGATGCAGCAAAGGTGTGGACCTCCTTGCCGACACCTCGTCTATGTTTCCAGAGCACGTAACATGAATTTCTCTAAGAAAAGAGTAAAAAGTAGTCATCTAACAGCCAAGCACGTTTTAGTATAGTTTAGTCAAGGACCATTACCACGGACCGCTAATTATCAGGCGATACAGAGGTACACCTTTAGAAGTAATCTATTTTAAATAAAAACAGAACGTATAAACGATACCTCTTAGTGGTGGCTGGCCGGCACAGCCGTCTGATTAGATTTTGAATGGAAAGGGAATCGTTACGTTTTGTTCCAGTTGTCAGTTGATGACTAGCTAGGAAACACATAGGAAGTTAAATATATTTAATAATGTCTACATTTGATTTAGCAGGGCGCCACAGTACTATCAAACATATGAGGTATTTGTAGGTAACTTATTACGACAAGAGATTCTAAGACCAATTATGTATAGCTGAGGAAGAGAGGTATCTCCTGGTACAGGTATTTCATATTAAAAGTCTCAACCTCACAAATAGCATTTTGTAAAACTTTGTTTCAGAAATAAAAATTTTTCGTTTTTCACTAGACGGGACAACATAAACCACTTTTGTGACTTTAAAAGTGGCAGCCAGTCGTCTGAAACCGATTATTTCTGCAGCCTATGATGACTCCGTTCTCGGCGACGCACTCGCACTCGGTTTTCGCTTTAAAAAGGACTCACCTTCGAACACGGTGAGCGTCGCGACCGCGGTGACCGCGTCGCCGACTCCGTTCTCGGCGACGCACTCGTAGGTCGCGTCGTCGCGGTTGGCCTTGACCGGCTCTATGCGCAGGACCGCACCGTTTGCGCCGAGGCCGGCCGCCGTGCCCATGTCAGACACTTGGTAGCGCGACTGCATGCCTGTGGGGAGAACAGTTCGGTTATTTCAATATTTCGGTGATTAGGGATTTGTGAAGTTATAGTAGTAAAACCGTAGTAAAACCACTCGCTAACGGTGAAGGAAAACATCGTGAGGAACCCTGAGTGCCTGAGGTATTCACATACCTCAGCGCAAGAAATTGCCAATCCGCGGTGGGCACGCGTGGTAATTAAGCCCATACTCTCACTGAGAAGGCCTGTGCCCTGCTGTGGGACGAATATAGGCTACAAAAAAAAGGAACAACCTGGTCGCAAGTGGAATTTTCGTGTATACATTGAAAAATTATGCTATTCTCAGAATTGTGGAAATAACGAATGAAATGTACCGAGCGAATTTGGGTTGAAGGACGTCCCAGGCGGACACACTTTGACCAAATAAGGGATGACTTCCTGGACAATAATAATACTTAATTGAAACAATATCAGACAACCGACTTCCTTGCAATGATTTAGGCAAAGTGTAATAACATAGAGGTTACTCTGTCAAAACAATGCACGTCCACAAGCGTATTCTCTTAATTAATAACACAATCACCGAATAAACACATTGACGTAAGGGATCCATCAGCGCTCAAGGCTTGGACTGTCCAAAGATTAATTTATCACGTTCGCGGGCATACCTCCCGGAGTTATTAATCAAATAACCAACCATTAGTTACCGAGCTTCCTTCTTGTATGAATGGGCTTTGTTTTCACGCTGTTACGTGCGGTTTTTGAATAACAATCACCGGCAAACTATGCAAACTTATAGCTGTAGATCGCGTCGAGATGCGAATTTGATATCTATTTGGTTGGATGTTTATTATCTTTGTATAGTGAAGTTATAGATAGCTGTAAAAAATATATTGTATATCGTGGGAGGAACGCACACATTGAGATTATGAGAGGACCCGTACTTGGCTACCCCCATGGTTATTAGCATTTCAAAAGAACCCTTAGGTTCAATCAACAACTGTTTTCACTGAACTAACATTGGTTGACACAGATACTACCGCGATAGCTACAGGGTATACGTTAAAAGTTAGAAGGAAGCAACTAGGCAGCAATTGTTAGCCTATGAAAATTTCAGAGGTGTCAGGCAGCATGGACAACAGGCTAGTTGGACGGCCGTTCTGACGTCAGAATGAACAGTCGCTCTCAAATGTGACAAATCTTCTTGAATATGATGGAAGCAAGTGTCTAGTGATAGGAAGCAAATGGAAACAATTAGGTAGCAATTTTTGGTCACTATTCCAACGCTAAAATATGCCTAGTGACCAGTAATTTTATCGCACACGAATCTATTTACCTGTCCAGTCTATGAATAGAAAGAAAGAAAGACATTTTTTATACCAACAAGACACATCATACGAAAAAAATAAACAGATAAGTAACGTAACATGCACAACAACAGAAAGAAAACTAAATACACAACAGAAAAAACAAATAAATAAAACAAGACCATATATGTACCTGTGGTGTGTCTAAGTTGCCACAAAAGGCAGCTGAGTCAGCGTTGTGCTAAGGGAGTGATCCCTCAGCGCTGATTTTCAGTCAGTGCCTACGGTAACTCATAATTGTACTACGGAGTGCGTGTCGTGGTGCATTTATAAGGAATTAAAACAAATGCAATAATATACATACAATACAGTAAGAAATATCGTCTTAAATACTTACATATATTATTAGTTTTAAACTACTATGTGTGAAATATAGAGGAAGACCATAATAAACTCAATTCAATGAGTGAATATAAGTGAAGTGAAATAATAAGGAGCAGAGAGATAAAAAGATACACACCAAAGTAAATACATTACCAACATTACGCAGTGGTAGCCTGTGATATAATTGATGCAATTAAGATAGAGCCCACTGCTGGCCATAGGTCTCTGCCCTGTCAAGACAACCCTCTTAGTCCCCTGCCAATCTCGTCCATTGACTCAATTACTGTGAAATATCTATTAGTTTCCTTCGCAATTAAATTCTAATCCAGACACTATGCTAATAGGCTTAAGTTTGAAAATCCTCACCATAGAACCATAGAGTCAGGTTAGAATTTTAATTGGCATGTCGTGGGGTGGCGTATAAAACAACAATGCGTGGAAAGTCCACTGAGCATGCAGCGCTGTAGTGTTACTAAAATACAATACAGTACGATATAAGTTCCTAATATGTAACTTTTTACCTGGAAGGTTAAAAACACAGGTCTACAAAAACTATGAGTTGATCTTGGTCATAGTTCTCTTAGACACTTTTGTCATAGAGTCAATATTTGAGAAATAATTTAAAAAACAATGGCACCTCCAATTCAGTATAACATCTGTACGTACAGCACCCCCTTTGGCCAGCAGTAAACAGAAATCGCGTGCGCCGTTGGCGCCACGCCAGACCTACTGTCACGTCGGGTGAGCCCTAGCAATCCGTCAAACGAGATTATGATGCTGGCGGCACACACTCGCGAGGAGGGGTGCAAACGCCCCACTGGCAACCGCTCTACTTTCGAAGATAGCCTGACAATTATGGATATCCAGCAGCGGAGAAATGTATGGGCATATGGATATGCACTGAAGCGTATATACGCTTCATTGCACGTCACTTCTTTGGCCGTCCTCATCTGTCCAGTGGTCGTCTATTATTTCCTACTTGTAAAAAATTTACAGATTTTTTAAACTAAATCTTTCGTCAGCACAACACATTATTATTGTATTAACTTACAACATTAACATTTTTAGTTCCGAAATGACTTATGAAAAAAAAAAAAAACAAATAAGTCATTCCGGAAATGAGTTAATAAAAACGACAGACTTTGAATCATAGATTTTAAGCGAATAAATAACTCCCTGGTTAGTGTACTAGAGGCCATAACGAATGAATCTAAGGTACCTATTAACACGTTGTTCACGCCAAACTTTGACAGTTCGACTGTTTTCATTCTGGCAAATACGCGTAACATAGCTAAAATTAGGACTATGTAGGTTGATGTGCCATCGACAGTGTACAAATACCCCTGTGAATTAAATTATCAGGTGCGTTTGATGTGCACTGAACATAAATTAGATACGTACGCCGAACGGTCTAGCTTCAATTCGAACATTCTATCAAAACTATGAATACGTAAGCCTTTCCGAGCGCAATGGCTCGTTACGCTACGCTTTTGACATTTCGCTCAAAGCTAAACGAGAGTGTAGTCGAAGCACCAGAGGGCGCGTTCGTTCGTTAGTAATTATGATACGTGGATCGCTTAATTGGCATGTCTCTAATAGGTATTTGTTTCTTTATTAGATAGCTTGCGTTTACATTTGCATTACTGTTTAGACAGGAATGGCGATAATGACATGGCTACTTGACTGCCTCGTTGGTCTAGTGCCTAGCACGCTTGACTATCAAAACAGAGGACGTGGGTTCGATACCCACTAGAGGCCGCCGCACTTGATTTGTACAAATGGTCTCAGTCTGGGTTATTTTCTTGCCTGGTTACCATAGCACAGTATATCATAGTTTGGGACCGGACAAATGATTGTGTTGTGTAAAAGTTATTATTTTTAGTATTGAAAATTTCTTTACGTCTTCAATAGGTTTTGTGATAGGCCGATCACTTTACGTCGTCAACGCGATTTAGGTCAACTCAAAAATGTTCACATGTTGGGCTATTGAGCGCACTTAAACACCAATTAAGGAATATAAACTGTCGGACTGTCGTACGCACGATTCAATGCGCACAACGGCGCACTCGACGAATAAAGAGAAAGTTAATTAACACACTTTAAACTCACAACCCTCCGTAGGGTGTGATACGTTGTAGAAAAACCCCTAAGTAACTATTATGCAAGTAAAACTGGGGTTCCGTACCATGGGATATTTGGATTCGAAGGAGATGACAGAGTTATGTCACAAAGCAGTAAGACGGTTAATCTATTCTTCTTTCGGACAACTTACGGAAATTTTAAGCACATTTTTGTTTTCCTAAAGGAAAAGAAAGATATGATAAGAACATTCGTTATTGAAAACCTATTTAGAGACTAAAAATTCCACCCATGCCGGGACTTGAACCCGCGACCTCTGGCTAACCGTGCCGGCGCTCTCCCAAGTGAGCTAATGGGCAAGTTAACGGGCATTCGTTATTGTACAGCGGAAAAAAACAAACACAAAATATTTTCAAAGGTAGATAGTACCGCTGGCAGCTTATTGCCAATAGCAATTATTAATTTTATAAGCAACTTTTCTCGACCAAAAACTAAGTATATAATAACAAAAATACGTCTTAAATGTCCGTAATTACAATTAGTTACCTAAAAAAGCTTTAAACCACATTTATTTAAAATATATTTTTTTATTTTAAAATACAATAATTAAAGATATAACAGCAGCTTTAAGGTTTTTGCTCCGGAACCCTAAACATATAAATTAAATCACACGTCGTAAATTGTGCACGAACCAATACCAACATTAAACGTCAGTCACGCCCGTTTCAAGCGACTAGAATAGGCTCGAGTATTTAATTGACCCAATTCTAGTCTGTCTGCCACCGCCTTTCGATAGACTGATTGAATTTCGTATAAGCATATGTGTTTGAGGCCGAAAATTCTTCTGCGGAGTTACACGTACCAGAAGAAAAAATAATACTATTAATTTATTCCGGAGACATTTACTTGTAATTTGGTCAGATGTGTCGGACCAGGGGGCGACTCTAAAAGGCATAGCTGTTCAATAGAATCATACATACATACGTACATGAACTCACGCCTGTATCCCAGAGGTGTAGGCAGAGACCAGGGACTGCCACTTGCCACGATCCTGACAGATCACTTTCGCTTACTCAATATTCATTAGTCGTTGCATGAACGCACGCCGGTTTCAATCATAATTCGGTTAGAATCACATTAGTACAGTCATGGTTATTTCATTAACATAGTTGGTAGTCTAGTAATAAATCGCATTCCAATGGCATAATCCGTGCAACTTAACTCGGCGCCTCGCGCGATTCGATCTTCTTCGATCTACCTTAAATATCCGTTAAAATTCAGTCTTTATTATGTTTAGTGCTCGTGTTAACATTAGAAAATACTATAGGTATCTTTAGAATTGACGCGGATTTTATTATTGGAAAGACATTGTACTGCTATTGATTTTTAAACTACCAAATAGAGACAAATAAAAACTATTGTCCTGCTTATATAATTCTATTGAAAAAATTAGTGTCTATTAGACTCTGGAGTCGAAACCACGCTCTGAGGTCTAATTACGCGCACCAATCTTGTTGCTACCTGACGTTTACGATAGCAATTATTATTGGCATTGTACTATAAAAATTAGTTCTGATTTTATATTTTTTTCGAGAAATAGGTAATTTTGAGCACCTGAGCTGAATTATGTTGATTTGGGCTGTTCTAATTAATTTTTAAAGAGAAAAAAAAATCAGACTACGAAACCGGAAGTACGTCATGCGCGGCAGTACGTCATCAACTGAGATCCTACGAGCTGTCAGTTTCTAGTGATACCATGGCTCGATACAAGAATTATTTAAATAAAGAACCGCAAAAATACTCCTTATTTATGCAAATGTAAAAGATAATAATATATAAGATAAACCTATACAGGTTTGAGTGAAGGTCATTTGTATTAAATATGTACTGTGTTAAATTTCTTGACTAAAAAAGTAAAAAAAAATATTTTCTTTTACGTAATACCGAGATGTCAATATCTTGACATTTTTCATTCAGAAATATTTAAAGTACTTTCATTTACGTGTGAAACGAACGTTAGAAGGTAGAATTAGTCACACACTTATACACAAAAATACAAGAAATCTGTGAATATTATGAATTTATAATTGTAGCTTTATATTCATCGTTCAGCCACAAGAAGTCCACTGCTGGACACAGGCCTCCTCCATCGATTTTCAAAAAGACCGGTTGGAAGTGGCTTGCATCCAGTGTCTTCCTGCCACTTGGATGAGGTCATCTGTCCATCTTGTGGCTGGTCATCCTACGCTGCGTTTTATATTCACTGAGCTTTAAAATTAAGTAGCATTTGTAACTATTGTCAATATTTAGGACAATGCCCATTGGTATGGATTTTGACAGTTAAGACGGTTGAAATCGTTCAGGATTTGGTGTGCGTGATTTAGGAGCCGATTCGCAAAGCTTAATAATGGAACGAAGAATAATTGAATCCATCTTGACTTTTTAAGGGACAGGTTAAAGTACCGAAAACCGGCGTGCGCGCCAATGAATGTTGATGAAGTAAAAGAGGTCTATCATGGTCGTGGCAAGTGGCAGACCCTGATCTCTGCCTACCCCTCCGGAAAAAAGGCGTGAATTTATGTAATGTTCTCCATTTGGGTCTGCACACTAAAGCATATTCTACCAACCAATGTAACGCCATACATTAATACGAAGAAGAAAGAAGAAGCTACATTAAACGGGTCTAATCGCGATTATTTACTAGGTAAAACTTTATTGCCTTAATTCCCGATATTTTTAGTGTATAGTGTAATATAATTTTAATATATAATGCGAGTGGCTGAAAAATACTAAGAAAAAGCTAGTTTGGTACGCTCAGCCTTCTGTACGGTGCAAATTAACAACGCTCACGACGGACGGCGTAAATTTAAATCGCGACCCAAATCGAATTATGGGAAAAAGGGAACTTCATCGCTGTTGGGATTTATTAATTTGCCTAGCTCTTGAGACTGGTCGGCATGTAGATATTTTTAGCAGGCCAAGAGAACATAACCAGGTTAAGGAAGAGCATATGTAAGATTATTATTTAAAAAAAAATTCTGAACCCCGGTCTGCGTGTTTGTAACGACTAATGAATGTTGATGAAGCGATTTATTGAAGCCATTATATTAAATAACGTATATTAAAGAGTATGTTAGCTTATATTAGGTTAGCTGGTAGATAATGCTAAGTAGCATTAAGCTCTACATAGGCGAGCTTAATGCTACTTAGCAAAACTATGTGTTTAAATGCAATAAAGAATTTTAACAATAATAATAATGTAACCGGATCGTGGCAAGTGGCAAACCCTGATCTCTGCCTACCCTTCCGGGTAGGCGTGAGTTTAGGTATGTACGTCTGAACCCACCCTCCTATGTAACACCGAACAAGCCTTATTACTTTCCCATATTGTACGAAAACTTAAGACATATTTAGGATAGCTTCGTACGTTTTTAATGAGCAGCCTGTAGTAGACGGATAGATAGATAGAAATAGTTTATTTCCAATATAAAACAACAAGAAAAACTTAACAATTAAAGTCGGTCAATCATTATTGGTCGGTTATTATGGCGTGCAACAACAAAAGACTCGCCTTGCGCATGACAGATACGGATAGAAGAGACTGGGGGTGGCCTATACCTTTACGGGGGACCTAAATTCCTTAGATTTAAGATTTTCAATATTATTATTTCATTTGAACTAAAACTTTCGTGAGCACTAGACATTATTAACTTAATTCCGGATCGGATTTATTCCTGGTCGCACTTTTCCGACAAAACAGCAAGTAAGTGAATGCGGAATTAAGTGATTAGATCGGATTAGTTCCTGGTCGGACTCTTCCGACAAAAAAGCAAGTAAGTGAATCCGGAATTAAGTTGTTGGCTTAATTCCGGATTAATTACTTGATATTTTATCGGAAGAGTCCGACCAGGAATTAATCCGATCCGGAAAATCAACCAAGTTAATCCGGAATTAAGCTAATAATGTGTAGGGCTCACGGAATTACTTTAATAATTATTATTTTTGATGTAGGTTTTAAGAGATAATAAAGGCTTTTTTATTTTATCTTTATCGTGGTTTGTGCATTTAACGGGTCTAATCGCAATTGTAAATAAATGAAATTACGTTTACCTCATGAACAATCGCAATTACACTCGGTAAACGTATAACAACATATGAGCATCGTGAGTCATACAAAATAATCTAAAAGATCGACTAGGGGCCTGTTTTATGTAACTACAATTCATAGTTCACTGTGACAATTCGATGTACATTGCAGAGTCGATTAACCCACAGATTAACAAAGAATTCATAGTTAATCGAATAGTCATAATTAACTATGAATTGTAAATTAAAGTGTTATCAACCTATACAATAATTTAAACTCTGTGAATTGAGGACAAAGTATGGAGATTTTCTGTTAATTTTTTCTCTAAAATGAGTAACTTGTAACGTTCTTTAAGTCACAGTTTCTGTGTTATTTTGAACAAAAACACTTTGATTTTTATTAATTTTCATTTTATGAGCGCGGCCCTGCTGTCTACTAGAGTCACACAGTTGTTAAATATAATTATATTACGACGATTATGGCTGTTATTTGCTTTCATTTTCTAGGCAATAACAATACAATGTAATTCGAATAGTATAACCCGCGCAAGTTAAATAGGCTTCTTTCGCGAAGATGAAAGAATCGCGCGAGGCGCCTAGTTAAACTCGCCCCCTGGGCCGGGTTTCATCATCATAAAACTATAATTCCTAGTTTATTATGACAATTCGTAGTACATTACGTAGCTGTTTCCTACTTTTTAATCCGTGTGTTAATCGGCTATCCTATTTACAGAGAATTGTCATATGCTGTCAACTCTACCAATCCCTCCAGCCGAAGTCAGTGACCGCGTAAAACTACACTCGCTGCGAAAAGATTGTCAGTGCTGAGTTGACACGAGTGACGTGTGTCCCGGCGTGATAGATGACTTGCGTGCCACGCACGATTGCCGCCCTCGCCTTTATCACGGGCCGTTAGAGATGATTTCACACTTGCTGGAGAAGTTTTCCTACCCTTTCTGGGGTAGACAACTAGGACCTATTTTTATTTCGTTTTAAAAACTTAAAAATGAACAATAGACAAAGGATGGGATTAGCAGGGGACCGGCGAGGTTCGCGTGACGGTGAAGAGGCCTATGCCCAACCGTGGGCGTCTTTCATGGGATGTATAGATAGATAGATAAATAGATCTTATCTTATCTTATACATAGAAATAATGTAATGACTTAACTTATTACATTTTATTCACTATAACTCCTAAACATTCTTAACCTAGAGTCTAATACACGCTTTTATTTTGTAGTGTACTAAGCAATAGCAGTATAATGACATTCCAATAGTGTTAACCGCGCAAGTGAAATAGGCTTCTTTCGCGAAGAAGATCGAATCGCGCGAGGCGCCAAGTTATATTGGACGAGTTATACAATTAGAAAGCGATTGGTTTAGTAGACTACAAATAGAGTCAATGAAATGACCATACGGTAAAGTTCGTTTTATGGACAATATTGTTAGTCTGATAGCACTCTAATGAACAACTACCTATGCATTTGAGAGAATCCACCTCCTGGGCCGCGTTTCTGGGCCAAGTTTATAAGTAACAAAAGTGAATATTTTTTTACGTTTGCCATTCTTAGCGGCACTATTAAATACAATTATGGAAATTTTACACATTTTACGTAGGTACATACATAAAGAAAAAACTATCATAATTTTTTTTTAAAAAGAACATTGTGAGAAAAATCGTGAACCCGTGACGCCTTGTTTGTCTAATTACCTCTACAATACTATTTTTTGCAATGATATAATCATTGTGCGATGCTTTTTGAATTCCTTCACTGTGACAGCGGTGCGCTTGTGAATTGATCTACGTCTGTACAGAACATAAGCCAGGCCACGTCAGTCCACGTGTTTAATTCATGAGCTTTACTCCGGCGTTCGGACTTTAGAGTAATCCATCACAACTTTATTGTATGTAGTTTTATACTTTATTGTATTTAATGTACTTATATTAAAGTAATAGTATAAATGGAAGATATATTATTTGTTTACTTAGTAAGTACACTGTACTTAGTACAGAGTGTATAGGTATTATAGAGGTATTCGTAGGTGTTTTTACGTAAGTAGGTATATGTGTAATTAATGTAAGGACGTGTTACGTGGGCGCAGAAAAGACGCGACGCGTTGTATAGAGCTCGCGTCCTCGCCCCGACTTATCTGTGTGCTATGTCCCATCGCTTCTGTACATTTTGTTTGAGGGAGACTTGAAAGGATTTTCTGCGCCCACGTCCCACGTGTTCTTATGTTTCCCACGCCTTAAATGTTGGAATCTATTATATAAAGGTCACCCAACGTTCTATTTATGCAGCCGTCTTTCATCGGCTGTATAGATAGAAAGATATAAATAAATAAACCTCGCACCTTTCGCGTGTGAACGGCCCTTTACGAGACAAAATTACATGTGTCATTTTACGCGACTTTTACACATGGCCGTCGATATTTTCCGTTGCGTGCTGTTTGAACCTGCCACGCTGCAAATTTGTTCAAAAACACACCTTATATTTTATTTTTTACCTTCCCCCGGTGGGTTAATGTTTTTACCCGATTGCACAAGCAGAAGAGGGTATTAGATTTAACGTTTGCATGATTTACCATATACTATTGACTTTGGTTCCAAAGGGCCGGTTTCTGAATTGAGAATTTCGCTAAGTAAATAGTTAACTGTAGTGCTGTCTCATAGAATTTCTCATAAAATAGCGTGACAGTACGTTACTTAAGTAGGTTCTTACTTAGCGAAATTGTCAATTCAGAAACCGGCCCTAAGTTACGTACATTCGTGAATTTTTAGTAGCAATACCACTCGCTAACTGTGAAGGAAACATCGTGAGGAAGTCTGAGTGTCAGAGGCGTTTGTAATTGCCAATCCGCGGTAGGCGTGGTGATAAAACCCATGCTCTTTGTCTGGGAGAATTATTTCATATTTCAAACATAATTTTCAAGACAAAACATATAACAAACAGGCCTATTTACATCTATGTTAGATGATTTATGCTGCGTCTAGTAGCGACTCCTACGTAGACTGAATAGGTAAAGTGACCACTCAGACCCTGTAGTGCCTAGGACTTAGTTTTTTTAGTCAGGAATGCTTGCATCCTCTCAGCTAGTTTGATATTGTTGTAACAATGTTACTTGATTACCGCGAAGAAATACATTGTGAGAAAACTTGTAGTCCGCGCGTAAACTGTCGTTCTTGTGGATAAAACGTAAACTCTATTTTAATCACCACGCGCGACACCGCAGACACTTAGGTTTGCTCAGAATCTTTTCCTTCACAGTTAGCGAGTGGTATTATTACTACAAAGTCAGAGGCCCAGAGGCCTGTACCCTGCAGTGGGACGTATACCTATATACTGCTTATGCAGGCTTTGTAAATAGTGAGACCCTGGGTAAAGAAATTAAATACCTGTAAAATGGTCCATTTGCATAGAAAATGTAGAACGATGAAAAAAAGCTATGATTGGTTGACCCTTTTGTTGCAGCAATGGTCGTTGTTTATTTTTGCAGTCCGGTTTTTTGCATCAACAATTTGAAATGTATGCGCCGTTTTGAATTATTCACGCGTTGCCGTGGTGCCTGTTATTTTAGATCGCTGTAACGCGAAATGACACTGACAGGTGTACTCGTCCCTTTGTGTAATTGAACGACACAGGGTCTGAGCCGCCTCAATTCTACTAAGACTGACTTGCGCAGCTTTTTAATGTCTTCTCCTTCTTCTTTTGGTACCATCTCCTATCGGAGGTCAGCTGTCATTGTGGCTACTTTGTCATGAGAGACAAAATGGGTTGATATCAACGACCTGACCTTGAATAGAGACAGAAGCGTGGAAGAAATTCCCAGTTCCTAATTGAAGACGAAAGAATATTTATTCTATATGAGGCGATTCTTCAGTAGGTAAACTTACATTACCTTAATTCCCGACCTTTACTAAATTACCTTAAGTAAAATGGTAGTTCGATTGAAGCGCGCCATTGCGCGTTGGTTGGCATGTTGGTTAAAAAACAATGCATTTAGGAAACTTGAGGTCAGCGTGTTTAGCATGTTTTAGTGTGTTGCATTTATTTTGTTTGTTCGAGTGACAGTTGCAACATAACTCGTAACGACGTAATGCTAGGTCGAGCCGAGCGTTAAAATTACCGGTCATTATTAATTAGGTAGTCTATTTTTTAGTCCAATGTATCAATCAATCAAAAACTTTTTATTTATTGCTGCACAGATATCCATTGAGATCTAGATCATTATGGACATAAATAGACAAAAAACTGAGGCAATTGGACACGCGGGGATTACTTTCGTCTACACTATCTCTCTCTCTCTCTCTCTCTCTCTCTCTCTCTCTCTCTTGCTAAGGGTAAAGAAAAACATTGTGAGGAAAACTGAGTGCCTGAGGTGTTCATATAACTCAGCGCTTCAAATCACCACTTCGCGGTGGGCACGCGTAGTGGTTAAGCCCATACTCTCTTTCTCTCAGAGAAGACCTGTGCCCTACAGTGGGAAGTACATATTAACAATACCATCGATACAACACAATCATTTTTCCTGGTCCCAAAATAGGATACTCTGTGCGTTGGCAACCCGGCAAGGGTAGATAAATTCATAGAATATTCTTTATTGTACACAGAAATTACATTAACAGAAATTTTGTAAATCTAAGTACAATTCGCGGCCTTATTACTAACTTCACAAACAGAAATATGTACACCCAGACTGAGGCCATTTGTATAAATCAAATTAGGCGACCTCGAGTGGGAATTAGGCCCTCGACTACGTATAAGCCGCATTATATCCCCCCTCTCTCTTTACATCCGAGAGAAACTGCGTCAAACCGGCTCTACTTACTAATCAAGACACAGCGACATATTACCTATATATTGACAGTCGGACGGGCCGTGACAAATAGTTGTGAGCGTTGCGCCAACGCTGATCGAGCAGATGGAATAGGGAATGAGATGGCGAGGTGTGGCTCGCGGATTCAGACCATTATTCTTTTATGGTTGATGTCACACAACGGGAGGAGCACAGAAGGTTAGACTGAACGGTGAACGGTCTTCAGCTCGTGTTTGTCTTAGGTGTTGAGATCAATACGTTATATATATAAACTCAGTTAATTAAGGACTTGAAAAGACTAAGTTTGGAGTTTTATTGTCCATTTTTTCTCCAAAATGATCTAGATTTTGAAATGGACACCTAGTTTAACTGGTAACGTTTATTAAGTCGCAGTTTCTGTGCTACTTTGAATAAAAAATTTTGATTGATTGCATATGCTTACGAGACATACCTTCTTGCTAGAATCTTGTACACTCCTTACGATTCTTATTATTATTCTTATTGTTATTCTTGGGGGCCTTAGCCTCCAAAGTCCTGATCTTGAAAATAACAATGGTTTTTCGATTTACCTCCGAAACTATTTGAGGTGTTCAAATGCCAGAAATCGCCAATCCGCGGTGGGAACGCCCGTACTCTCTCTCAGAGAGAAGGCCTGTGCCCTACACAGTGGGCCGTATATAGGCTGCATTATAAGTGGAAGACCAAAATGTTTTCAATAAGTGAACGTTCTATCTTACGGCCTTTGAACAGTCTTCGGAGTCAACTTTCATACGGCTGATCGACGCCTTTACATTTTTCCTGGAGGTCGATGGATCGCTGGCGAGGAGTTATGGACGGATCATTTCAAACGTTGCGTTTTGTGCCGAGAGAAATGTTATTCCGAACTGGGCGGTCGTAAAGTTACTGAACACTGACCGATTTCAGTTATCTCCCGTTTTTTAGTGGCATTATAGGTGTGCAATGGACGATGCGAAATACGGTATGCGTGATACCGGTTTGGCTGGCGTCAGATTCATTCTTGTTTGTGTGTGAAATCGTTTTTGATGTAACAACAAAAATACGAGTATTTTGCACCTACGATTCTGCCAAAGGAAATCAGAAATTAGATTAAAAAAATATATTTTAACGTAATGAATTTACATTCTGTTTGTTGAATGTCAATGTACAATGTTATCCGCTTTCTTCAACACAAAAAAAAGAAACTACCATTTAAAAAAAAACTCAGTATCTTATCGCAGCTCATAATATTTGTCATTTATAGATCGGTTTTCCGCTACCTCGATCTCAGTATACCAATCTTCGATACCAGGTTTTATTCGAGTGGAATTCGCCAGTCTGTGGAGGCCTAAAGCCGCGATTCCGCTACGTGGTCTACAAAGGCGATCGGTTTTTTTCGGCCCATAGCCCCGGGCTTATAGCCGACATTACCGGGGCAAGATATTTGGGGGCACGCCCCAGAACGGACCCTTTACATTTCAATCGGACGTGTATTTTGTCATCGTCGATGCGGATTGAGGATCGACTGTGTCTTTTATCGCGGCCGAGATATGTGCGGCGATCTGTTTAGGTGATGTCGTTTGCAGGGGCTTTTCCTTCGCTGTGGGATTCGATAGAACATAGTTTCTTTTTGGGCGAAAACGAAGTACGGATTTGAATTGAACGAAAACTTGAGTACTGACGAATGTTGATCGAGCGAAAGAGGTTTTTTAGCCAAGTGCGAGTCGGACTCACGCACGAAGGGTTCCGTACCATTATCTATACAAAATTTTAATATTTCCAGCGTCTACCTGTTGCCGTTATTAATATCGAGCAAGAAACGGCAAAAAAATATATTTGGCCTCCCTTAAATATTTATTTTATTCTGTTTTTAGTATTTCCTATTATAGCGGCAACAGAAATACAGCATCTGTGAAAATTTCAACTGTCTAGCTATCGTGGTTCATGAGATACAGCCTGGTGATAGACAGACAGACAGACAGACAGACAAACGGACAGTGGAGTCTTAGTAATACCCTTACCCTTTGGGTACGGAACCCTCAACGTACTGATTTAAAGTTTTTAAGCAGTGACTTCAAGGTCTTCAAATACAAAATACAAATACAGAATTCTTTATCTCGTTATCCATCTACGTACGTACATCTCAAATTACGTTCTTCACTTTGACTTATTTAGAAAATAAAATACAATTCGTGTTGTACTATGACAAGTCAATGTCCATTGTAAAGTTGATTAATTAACCCACAGATTAACAAGATGACAGTTCGACGTGCATTGTAAAGTCGATTAATTAATACACAGATAAACAAGTAGTTCCGCGTGGCGCTGGATTAAGAATAGCGTCACTCCATTTCCTTCCGTGGATGTCGTAGAAGGCGACTAAGGAAATAAATTACTAGAAGACGGGCAGCAGCGTCTTCCTGAGATTCCAATCGCATGCTGCAATCGCCAACCCGCCTGCCAAGCGTGGCGATTATGGCAAAACCCCTCGTGGTTATGAAAACCACGAAGGAGGCCTATGTCCTGCAGTGGGCGTCTAATGGCTGATGATGATGATGATGAAACAAGTAGGGAGATGGTAGGTAGCTTTTAAGCAGGATTTATGTGCGTAAGCGTTACGTGACTATATGTATGTATAGGACTAAAATTGATGACGTTGCAGCCGCAACAGCTAAGCTGAAGTGGAAGTGGGCGGGCCACTTGAGCATGGCTCCAGACAGGTGGGCAAAAATCGCCACTGACTAAAATGACAGTTACAGGGCCGGAAATAATTCGCATAGACACGTTTCTGTAAATCGACCGAGCGTCTTATAACTGTGCCACTGACTAAAATGACAGTTACAGGGCCGGAAATAATTCGCATAGACACGTTTCTGTAAATCGACCGAGCGTCTTATAACTGTGCCACTGACTAAAATGACAGTTACAGGGCCGGAAATAATTCGCATAGACACGTTTCTGTAAATCGACCGAGCGTCTAATAACTGTGCCACTGACTAAAATGACAGTTACAGGGCCGGAAATAATTCGCATAGACACGTTTCTGTAAATCAACCGAGCGTCTAATAACTGTGCCACTGACTAAAATGACAGTTACAGGGCCGGAAATAATTCGCATAGATACGTTTCTGTAAATCGACCGAGCGTCTAATAACACAAAAACACTCACAAACACTCACATAGATCCCAGGCTGTGGTGCTGAATAGTTTCACATCAGCCTGGAGGAGCATACCGTCTGGAGTGCCACAGAGATCAATTTTGGGTCCCCTGCTTTTTACGATATTTCTTTGCGACATAAAACATTGTTTCCATAACTCCAATTATTTATTATTCGCTGATGATATGAAAATTTACAGAACCATTGTGAATGATTCTGATGAATCTCTTTTGCAGGATGACCTTAACCGCCTTGACATATATTGCTGCAGAAATAGACTAGACCTCAATGTGTCAAAGTGCTTCACTATATCCTTCACGAGAAAAAAATATATATTTGAGGGTAGATATCATCTTAAGGGCCAATCTTTAGCTCTTATTGATCAAATGAGAGACCTAGGTGTAATTCACGATCAAAAGCTTTTGTTCGAACAACATATTACAAATATAACCAATAAGGCCTATAAGTCCCTAGGATTTATAATGAGAGCATGCAAACCGTTTTCCAATATGAAAACACTAAAGTGCTTTACTGCGCATACGTTCGAAGCCACTTAGAGTATGCTTCCCAAATGTAGAATCCCTGCTATGAGGTCTACAATGCAATGATCGAACGTATCCAAAAGAGATTTTTCCGTCATTTAAAATACAAATTTCGACTCCCTGATCTTTCCTACAATAAAATGTGTGTCAAGTTGCACCTCTTTCCTCTAAAACTACGCAGAGAAATGTTATTTAGTTAAACCTGTTAAATTTTCGGTGGTGGGTAACGTAAGATTTTTCAAAACTGGTATTAATGAGTGGTATATAAGTGAAAACCTGTAATTAGCTTACAGTTATTACTTAGAAGTTACTAAGAAAGTTTAAAGCTGTTAGTTTTCCATGTATTCGTAAATAAATAAATAAATAAATAACAATTATAAAAACCTGTTTAGAGGCTAAAAATTCCACCCATGCCGGGACTTGAACCCGCGACCTCTGGCTAACCGTGCCAGCGCTCTCCCAACTGAGCTAATGGGCAAGTGCAGGCATCAGTGAGATTTCGAGCCTCTTTACAAACTTCTCTGTATTACGTACGTTTGTAAAGAGGCTCGAAATTTCACTGATGCCTGCACTTGCTCCTCAGCACGGGTTAGTGCAACAAAAATAAATATAATAACAATTATACCCACCTATTAATTGACAACATATAAAAAATGCAGGTAATAAACGCACATGTCGGATGTGTATGCATTTGAGCGAGTAATAGTAGTACATAGTAGGTATTATGTTGATGCACTTACACTTCAAATAACGAATGAATGTCTGTCTACCTCCCGAGCACCTATAGGACCGGCCGTCCGGCCGGGACACATAATTCATAATTATAATTCATAACTTTGTTGCGACCATGTAGTTGTTGAGATGTTACATATTTAAGGGTTGTCTCATACACGATACTCATTTAAGATACAGCAACTTTCGAGTAGCACGCAATACTAAAACTAAAATAAATTTACAATATTATTAATCTATTTAGAGGCTAAAAATTCCACCCATGCTGGGACTTGAACCCGCGACTTCCAGCGACAGCCAGAGGTCGCGGGTTCAAGTCCCGGCATGGGTGGAATTTTTAGCCTCTAAATAGGTTTTTAAAATTGTCCTCAGCACGGGTTAGTGCAACAAAAAGAATATATAGTATTATTAATTTCATATTATTATTTCACACTCCATGGGTTCCATGCGACTGATATCGCAAACTTGGCCGAACCAAGCGGAGATGGTGGAACGACCTCACGACCTTTCTACCGGGTTACCAGGAGGTGGCCACGACCAGGGAGGGGTTGAGGGCTAAAGGGGAGGCCTTAGTCCATTACATAATTGTGGCTCCTTAAGAAAGTACTAACTACGTTGTTATACATGCTGAAATCTGGTTGCTTTGAAAGCCGCGGTTATGTAATTGGCAATCAAATATGCCATCTATTTACACTATCATTTTTAAAATACAGAAGAAAAATTAAAAATATACGAGTATATATTGGGAAATTTCGCTCTACCAGAATAATAACCCGCGGTACGCACTTGTCATAGATTAGAGTTTGTGTCGAGATATTTACGGAACGTGCCTTTTTCACAAAAACAAACTAGCGTATTCGATAGCTATTGTTAAGGCACGTTCATTTTGGTTCATTAAGGCACGTTCCGTGTGGCGCCGGATTAAGAATAACGTCACTCCATTTCCTTCCGTGGGTGTCGTAGAAGGCAACTAAGGAAATACATTACCAGGAGACGGGTGGCAGCGTTTTCCTGAAATTCCAACCGCATACTGCGATCGCCAACCCGCCTCCTAAGCGTGGCGATTATGGCAAAACCCTTCATGGTTAGGAAATCCACGAGGGAAGCCTGTGTCCTGCAGTGGGCGTCAAATGACTGATCATGATGATGATGATGGTGTTCATTTTGGTATAGCTTTCAAACCACTCAAAATTCATTGTGTATGTACTTACTGTACTTTAAAACTTTAAAATTTAGTTTACTATTTAAAAAAAATATTAAAAGAGTGCAATTGATACGCCAACAAACTGCCACGCAGTTTGGCGAATATTTTATAAAATTTAAAACTCTGCGATACAAACGTAAGACAATAAATAAAATAAAAAAATTAAATACTTTTGTGTACCTATGTACTTACTTGACACACGTTTTCCGTTCTTGCGCCACTGTATATTCGGCATGGGGTCGCCGCGAGCTGCGCAGTAGAACGCGGCAATACCGTTCATCCGCACTTGCAGGTTGCGCGGCCGGATCGTGATCTCGGGGGGATCTGCGCACACACACAAAGGGACCACGTTAGTGGGGTCTGCACACCATAGATAAGCACACAAATAGATAGACCAGTCTCTTATACATTTTTGGAGTTCGAAAGCGCTTAGTAGTAAGCGCGCGGCAGCCACGAACTGGGCCCCATCACATTATAAATTTGTTTTCAATATTTAATATGGATTCAAAATCAAACGGAGTTTTCACTAAACTTAGGGTGGTAGGTACTGGGGCTCTAGTTATAGTAGAAAATACTAAAAAACAGAAAGTTTTGATTGTGACTCGAAACTACAATTTCTCGCGCTTCTTCATGAATCAGAATGTTCCCTCCTCATTTGGCTTACGACACGTAGATTAGTGAAAACTTAAGTTGATTTCGAATTAATAATATTTTAATATTCTAAACAAAATTATTTCGTCACTAACCCAAGTCGACATTGTCAATAACCGAAATCGAAATTAGTGACTGCATTGAGTATCAATTATGAAACGGCTCAAATGTTGGTCTCGATAGAAATCTGTGATCAAAGCCAACGTCGGTAATCTTGTTTGATCATCAATCCGTTTCTTACACAATTAATCAGAGTCGATCAGGATCCATGATTTTGACCACGGATTGCAATTGAGATTACTGTGTATGGGGCGCGTCTTCATTTGAATCTAGTATTAGCACTGGCTTCCACAGCGATTTACAAGTCTGCTGTTGAATATACCTAGAACAATAAAATTATCTAGAATAATGGCAATGAAACTCTTTCCAACACATCATTTTGGAACAGCTTAATGTACAATGTTCACGGTCGTTTCCCGAAAAACTCTTTTAGACAAACCCGAGGTTTGAAATTCAAATACATTCCGGTCGCAGAATCAATTTTTTTCTCTAAGCATGGGGTAACGCTGTCTATACACCTACGTAACATAAAATGTTCCCCTCAATTTCTCATATGTAAATGTGCGGTGTCCCTAGCAGGCCGAACAAAGTTACCACAATATGAATTATTTATGGAAAACGCTATTGCGTCCGAGTTTTACGAGCCATAGTAACCGCACTTTGATGTTCCGACCCAATTTTAAACTATTAATAAATTAATACTGATAGCGCCAAGAGACGATCCCTTCGGAGGAATCCTTCACACAACAACTTCTACATTATGTATAGCGGGGAACAGACGTAAATTCAATTTCTTAACTCCAAACGTCACGCGGGCGGAAGTTTTCGGAAAGTTCTGGTAGCGATATGTGAGCGAGGCCGCCCGGAATTGTTTCCCGGCGCGCTTTAAAAGCAGAAAGCGAGACTGCATTTTCATTATTCGGGTGCGAGATTAATGACATTATCTTGCGGAAAAATGCGGAGTTCGCCGCGATTACGCGGGTTTGCCGAGCGGACCGGAAGCCCGGATCATACGGGGCGGGCCGCTAAGCGAGCCGCCACGAAAATACTAAAGCCCGGACCCGTGCGGCGTCTCACATGGCTACTCGTATGTAGAAAATATTAACTAACCATTGCCGAGTTTTTGACGAATCTTCTGCACTGATTTTGTAAAACCCGCAATTTATTAGATCGTCGGCAAATACGCGATTACGAACAGGCAAGTGAAGCGCCAGCATAAAATTGTATTCCCTCGGTGTGCGATATGGCGCTTCAACCCGCACGAGCCCGCACAGTGGTGACGCGGACCCGTGCGGCCCGTTGCGTCGGATCCAACGCGAGCTGGTAACATCAAAGATATGCTGCGGGCTCTCTAGCGCGCATTGGCAGACACTATGAAAAGAGGATTGGTGCGGTGCGTGACTGGCCCTGGTGGTCCTCCTCTAGATTCCCACGGTGCGTGGAATTGCGCACTCTGGGAATCCATCTTTAAAGGGCGCGCCCCGAAAAGGCCAGTCGATTGGCCGTGCGGGAGCGTTTGATTTCTGAACTAGAAAATGAAATCCCATTTAGTTCCTCATAGGCATCGTCGCGGGTCGCTCCCTCGGGGCCGACCAGCCCAATACCCGGACGCGGCATTAATAAACGAACGAGTAACGTATTTCCGGCTGAGACTGTCACACAGGACGTTCAAATATTCATGGAAACAGACGCCGCAGCCAGATTAGAGATTGGCGGGAAAAATATATCGGCTTTGACCGCAGTGGGGCACCTGGAGCGTGAAACAATCCAAACCGCGCAAAGAGCGGTTTTGGGAACAACAGCGGAGGCTCTTCGTTATTTTTTTAGGTTTAGCCTACATACGTCCCACTGCAGGGCACATGTCTTCTCTCAGAGAGAACGCGCGCCTGTGTGTGTTTCTTCGTTTTTTTATCAGCGAAGAAATAATATGAGCTGATATTGCAATATAAAACCCATAAAAGGGGTGCCTCAAGCGCCAATTAGGTACTTGTTTGTAAAGTAAAACGAAATTACGTTTGTTAACAAACGAAGTTAGGTTTTGCTATACAAAAGACATGCCAAAGCGCAATGCAACTTTACCAATATGTAAAGGACACACATGGTTTCATCGTACTTAAAATGCTAAATAAACTAACAATAAAATGAGGCTCGTGAAAATTTTATATATATCTTTAATATATTTATTTCATAATTATAAGTATTAGCAGGTAACAGAAAGACTAATTATTGTTAATTTATTCATAATTTTAAGCATAGAAAGAGAAAGTTTGCAATGTCGAGGCGACCTCGCGACGTCTGAACGTCTTAGTTGGTAAGAGAGCGCAGGCACAGTAAGCGCGGCTTCGAATCCCGCATCGGTCCGGATTTTTCTTTGTGAGAAGTTTGTTAAATATAATGGTTTTCACACGTGGTGCAGCAGCTGTGACTTTCAAAGCGGGAAGTCCCAGGACAATACACGTGGATTTGGACAAATTATGGAGGCCATCACCGAGGTGCGGGCCACAAATAAAAATTCCATCTAAATTCCCTCCTGTGTAAAGAAACGTAAATGTCTATGCACTCTCGTGCGCAATTACAGGCTGAATTTACTTCTAAATCGCGTCTGCGCGCGGGGGACCTATTCCGTTGAACTGCGCCTGTAAAAATCGGTGTGGATTGTACAGAACTGACGACATTATTTCTGTACTTAAAATTATAACGGAATCACACTAAACTTACGAAAAACGTTCGACATAAAATACCGACGTTTTGCATTTTAATGACGTAATTAAACTTTTATAAAATGTATCCTCTGGTTATTTTTCTGTTAAGGGGTTCCATGCAGTACCTGAAAATCAGTCATGACATTATTGAGAGATTGGTCTGTCACTTTTTGAAAAAAGTAAAAATCTTAATCTGTCTCGTAAATCATAATATTTTTATGATTTTTTCCAGGCGCTAGTGCCTCTGCATGGCGCCCTTTATCGAAAATCTCGTTTAATAAGAAACTGAATTTTATTTTCTGTGTATTTAAATGTACTTAGCGAAACGAGATTCGAACATAATGCAGGCTTTTTATTTTCATGTAAAAGAAGGTACCATATGACACCAACTTCTGGTAGCAAAATTTTCTAAGAATTTTGTTTCTAAAGAAGTGCAATTTTTGAGATCATGAAAAATGAACAGAATATTTCGCCGAAGGTAACTTTTTATAACATTATCAACGAATAGCGGCGCAGTAAAAAAATCCGGTTGACGGATGTGTTTATCCCGTGACGGACGACCTGGGAAATGGTCACGTTCTATTTCACATATCGGAACGTAGGCCCGCGCGCGGGACGTGACGACGCGACGGCCGCATTCAAATAACCGGTGGCCATCTTTTTTTACCACGGACCATAGACAAGGATTGAATTGAGCAGAAGGATGCGGCTGGTACAGATCGACCTCTTTGATTTTTTTAGTTTGTAATTTTTTAGAGCCCGGGGTTCAAAGTGCCGGGGGTAGGTTGTTCCGATCCAAATAGCTCTGCGACGAAAAGAGATAGCAATAAGTATAAGTGCGTCGCGAAACGTCAGATCGCGCTATTGCGTCCGCCATTTTAGTGACGGTGTGTCGGCGTGTGAGAGTGGTAGCCGATTAGTGGCCATAAACATTACGTAAGTAAATTTTTTCGTCCTTAAACTTTTTGGTCTATTTAAATCAATTTTCTAGCTATTTGTTTGTGACTTGCTAATATCAGTTGGGCAAACTATGGTGATTATCTTTTTAACATAATTGTTAGCTTTTTATAACCTATTTCATTATAATCGGAGGTTACCTTGAAAATGGGATTTGGGGTTCAAAGTTCCTCTGGCGAGGGGCTAGTTGTTCCGCGGAACAACGTGCCCCGTAATGAAATACGTAAATAATAAAATTAAAACTTTGTTTTAGGATGAGAAACTATAAACGGAAAACCGAACGGGGTAAGGTTTCGATTGAGCTTTTGCAGCGGGCAGCTGATGCTGTTATTAAAGACGGCCGTAAGCTTAAGACAGTAGCTCGGGAGTTAGAGATATGTCATATGACATTGTTTCGCTATGTCAAATAGTTGAAAGCCGGTATAACACCAACTGTGGGTTACTTTTCTAGACAGGTATTAAACCAAGACCAGGAGAAGACATTGGCGGATTATTTGTTAAAATGTGCGTCAATTTAATTTATTTAAGACTGAATTAAAACTGTTATCACAGTATGCCATTATTAATTAGATTATTGATCTCAGTAAAGTAAATGCTATGATACTGAATAAATAAGCTAGAGCTCGAAATGTTAAAATCAGTTGATTTGGTGATCTTTGTGTTTTAATTAAAATAAACAATTTTGTATTTCTTCAATTACCTATGTTTGTCAAAGTTGATCAATGTTAAAGATGATTATTAGTCTTAAGGTCCTATTAATTAGGTTGTATTACATTATTATTAATATTTGTTACTATTTTTTATAGTTTTGTTTTCGTTAAATCCTTTAAGTTTGTTAATTTGTCAAAAACTTTTAAATTTTGTGCTATTATAAATGAAAAAACATTAAATGTTTGTACTTTTATAAATGAAACGTTCATAAATATTCAGTTACATGTGCCTTATTTATTTTATACATACGTTTCCAACTAATCTTATACTATTAATGATTGAAGTCGACAAGCGGAACCACTTACCTCAGCTGAGGAACAACCAGCCCCTTCGTGGGGCACTTGATACAGAAAAATGATCCTGAGCTAAAATATATTATTATTTCAATGAATTTGACTATATAATTTGAAACTAGGATACATTCTGCATCTATTTATATAGGAATCATAGATTATAAATCTATTTATTAAGTTCATATTGCTTCCTACTCTAAAATCGGAACTTCGAACCCCGGCCTCCCCTACTATAAACCTAAACTGAGCGCGATAGATTTTCTAACTCTTGTTGTTATTAGAACACCTGCTTAGCCACTGTTCTAGGCTTCAAACGTCGTTCTGAACAAGATTTTCGTATTTAGTTGCAGCAAAGCGAAATACTTCAATAAAAATATAATACCAACCAGAAGGAATCGTCCGCGGACGAAGCGAATAAATTGAAGGAAAATAAAGGCAAATATTGCCCGTGGAACGGTTGAGTATTCATTATTCAGCGGACCAAAAACATTCGGTTATCAGGTCTAGTATATTTTACCTCGGATAAGAACGTGATTTTATGCGGAAATATTGCAAGCTGCAAGCTTTGAAGACATTGCTCAATCTCTCTCAAACTTTTTTTTCTCAGTTTCCACAAAACAAATGAGTGGTTATAGAAGAGTAATGGTATAATGCGGACAACGTGAAAAACATTTCATCACACCTTTCCAAATCGTGAATTTCAAACTTTTGATAATTCGTAGAGGTTCAACTAATTATATTGCACAAACAGTTGCGTCATTTCAATGACAAAAAAGGTCATTTCAATGTCACTCCTTTGAACCGAATCAAATAGAGTTTGTCTTTTAATATTGTTCTGTTGTAGATATCACATATTCACAATACTGCATGATAACGTCCTTTTCCCAGTTCACAAAATTGCTAAGGGCGTGTGATGAGATCTATTTGCATGGATGTTGTTGCCTGCAGTCGGCCACTTTGCGTTCATCAATCGAAATTGTAACGGTGCGTTGCAAAATTCGTATTCAGAACTGGCATGAGGCGAACGAAGTGCGAATAGTTGCAAATAGCAGAGCCTTTCGACTAAATGAAATACTGGCCACTTTTTGTATTGCCGAAATCAGGAATTATTTGCAAGCTACACATTACCTTTTTTCGACAAGCGTTTATTTCTCGTTCAATTTCGTTTAAATAATTTGGATAAATTTGATTCTTGGCTTAGCGACTAAATACCTATTAAGAATTGGGAAGTTTTAAACAAAAAGGTATTTAGATACTTTTTGGAGTGATACTTAAAAGTCGTATTTCTAAGGACGCTAACACGGTATGCGAGAGGTGCGGATTGCGTTTTGGCACGGATTTTTCTTAATTAGGTATACTTTATATATATAGCTCAATATTAAAATAACCTAATTAATTTTCCACCTTTATTTAACAAAGTTGCGATACAAAAACACTTCGTTTGATTCCAAATACAGAACAGAACACGCAGTGCGTTTTAATTAAAAACTCAAAAAAGCCACCACAGAATAATTAATTAAAAACAATGGCTGGCACAGAAAAGAATAACTCAACATCGCCGTCGCACTCCATGAAAAAGAAAACGCGAGGAAAGAGGAAAAATAGAGGCCTGTGTAGTAGCAGAAAATTGACGCTGGTAATCCGACGAGACCGGGAGAAATTGGAATCCGCGAGATTTCCACAACAACACGACTTAGAAGCGGCTAGGACAATAAAACGCGCCTTACCTCGTACAGATAGCAATGCAATGCAGGACTTAACGTACTATAATTCTCGGAGAAAGGTGACAGATGTTGAAACTTGATGTGACAACGCCTTCATTTTCTCTCAAAGCTGGGAGTTTAACTTCATGAACTTTTTTTATTATAAGCCTCCCGTTTTTAACAAGACCGGTCGTTTTTTAAGCCCCAATTGGGTTGGGTGACAAACAACTGTTTTTGATGACAAACTATTCTATGTCCAGCATGGGTTGTACGATGGCACGAGTCACGTGTTTTGAAGCACTAAACTGTTAGAATTCGACAGTTATTGTACTGGAAAGTCGCGACTTTTGACATTTAAAACGCGCGACTAGCATCGTAGTACTACTCATGCTGTACTCGTAGCGTGGCGGCGCGACTTCGTTTTGCCACGCGTTTTAGCGTGACACAGAGCGAATGAGCGGTGGTAGCGGAGCGGTAGAATGTCAGCTTCTTATTGAAGAGGTGGTGGGTTCGAATCCTGATATAAACCAATGGCTTTGTTTTCTAAGTTACTTACATTTGTGAAGTTGTAGTAGCAATACTACACTCTAAACACGAAGGAAAATATCGCGAGGAAACCCTAGTGTCTGAGGTATTTACATACCTTAGTGCTTGCTACGTACAATGGCCCAACCTGTGGGCCCAACTATGAGGTTAAGTGCGGAAATCTCAGGTTTAACTACAACTGTAGTGCGACACAGCGGTAGCGATTACATGTCGCTCATTTTGACAGAGGCGCGCCATAAAATGTGATAGAAAAAGTTACACGTTGTTATGCTACGAGCTCTGCATAATGGTAGTTCTTCATCCCGAAGCTGTTGTTAGAAAATTATACTCCTTAATCATTTAATGTTTTGTTTCCCAATACAGTTACATAACTATCACTTTTATCTTTCTTATTTATAAGATAAAAACTGCATTATACTAAATTCTATTCGAAGTAGTTATTGACAACGGTACAAGTTGTTGTTGAGGTGGGAGAAGTAATATTTTTTCATACCGCAATCATTACGTCGCGCAAATCGATTTATGCGACGTTCCAGATTAATTTTATTGCTCGCTGATATACCTCTGTGTATGCTTTTTCCGCTGTTTTTATTGTTTTCCGCGGTTCAGTGGGATGAGGCCAGAAATATGAGGCGAATCGAATTAGGGTTGATTCTATTTTTAAAACACTGATCTTGTCGACTGTTTGGAACTTATATTAGTACCGACAGTATATCTTTCCAAAATACACTGTAATCTTCGGATTTTAACGTTTGAGATTGTCTCTGAAACAGTTCTTTTGTTTGTGAATGAGTCTTTGTTTCAACGAAAGACTGGCAATAAAGACAAATACAAATTCTTTATTTACCAAAAATGTTACAAGTGTTATACTTAACTGACGATATTAACATGTTTTTAACATTCGAGAAACATACCCTTTATCCTTGTAGCCGAACGATAATCTTCATTAGTTACGTACGCTTCGTTAATTAATGTTTCCTAAAAACGGTTAATCAGAATTCCGCGTGCATACGCCGGGAGACCTGTATCAGGACCAATTTATGACAATAATCTGGACTTGTCCGCCCAAAACTGGTTTAAACCGCCCAATAGAAGTGTATTACGGTTTAAGCGGCCGCCAGAATTATTTATTATAACGCAAAATAAGCGGCCAGCTTATGCCCAGGCTTTGCCTATCGGTGCTGATTTATTTGTTCTGCAATTATTATTTTTAAATCGGTAATTTATTATTCAGGAAATGTCCGGGAAAGCGCTCGCGTAAGGATTTATTTTAATCCCCTTTCGAACATGTAACAGGTTTATTGTCTAAAGAGTTTCAATGCCATAAAATTAATAACATTATTATTAGAAAAAAGAAGATACCGCCGCTACTCCACAACCTGTAACAAACAAGTCTCGATCATTAGCGACACATTACTCACGTGTTAAATAACGTATAAAAAGATCAGAGGTCTCGTTCAGGATCATTTTGTCGTCGACGAGTATCAGGGGCGGGGATGGCGACGGCAGTGGAGGCAGCGACGTATCTTCTGTCGCTGATTCTTCTGTCTCTTCTGTATGGACGGTTAATCTTTGGTCAGCGCGCGCGAGCGGTTGTCGTACATTTGTTTTTTTTTTTCCGAATTTGAATTTGGAGATTTGTTTTTTTTTTCGTTGTGATATGTATAGCGTTTGTTTTTAGGTCATTGGTCACTTATATTATGCTTAGTTAACTATTCGCGCCTTAGTGAAATAATGCAAAATATGAAAACCGTTCCTTCAGTTAACCACGTTAAATTTCATGATTGTATAAAAAATTATAAACATACATTAATCATTTAAAGTTATTGCTTATAGATGTGATCTCCTTATCGGTAATAGTGAATTACTACTGAACTACTAAAAACAATTATTATTATTGAAGAAACAGTCTTCAGGTTTTGCGTTATTTACATGTCGTATAACATTTAAGATTAATAATACACAAGAAAACCATTTTCAGAATAAAGATACGAAGTACACGCTTACAAATAAATTATAAGGCATACTTATTTGTTTCTTTCACATTACCCGTACTCTAGAGAAAAGTCCATGAAATTTTCCGAGCCTGCGAACTTCTAAGTAGGGCTAGGCTCTTTCCCTCTAACTTTTATTCGTGCGAGACCCATATACTTATTTTGACTTGAATAACTAACATGCCTCTGGCCTTCAGGGAAATTGGGCGAGACACGCAACTGTCATAACAAGCAACGGGTGTCCTAGAAACGCTTTATTTTTTTCTCCTTTGCCCGCAAATGGGCTGGTATAGCTGTAAAATGCTACTGGCAGGTTACCTAGAGACTTAAAAAAATAAAAAGAAAGCCACTGTGGAACAATTAAAAAAACTAATTCAAATTTCAAACTGAAACTTTCGAAGACATTAAAACTATTAAATACAGGCCTTTAAATAACGAGTCTTCTTGCTCTTCGCAATATGATCAGAGCGAGAAAGAACAATTTTTGGCTGGTTTCAAATCGTCTCTTCATCTCTTAAATGGCACATGTCAACAAAATAACAACGCATTCATAGGCGAGCTGCTGACGAGAGCACCGCTCATGATCATGATTAAGCTCTGTGAATCAGAATGAGACCTTGTCGAACTCTTCCGAAAAAATTACAGGTATCAGTATTTTTGAGTTCATATAAAATTATTGTAGTATCAATTTCAATTTAAAAATTTGCCAAAATATTTTTGGAACGTAACTTAATAATTTTTGCCGAGGGCAGTAAACTAACAGAATGCTTTCAAAAAGACGCCTGTCGCCTCAGTCTACCGAGACCACGGCACTTGCAAAAGTACCGAAACGTCGGAAAATAGTAAAATGAAAAAGTAAACGAGTAAATATCCGCTAAAATTCAGTTTATTAGGTATCGGAATTCAAAACTGTGTTAATTACGTTAAAAAGTTTTTTGAAAAGAATTTAGAATGGGGAGTGTCTTTGGTACCTTATTCTATGCATAATCCTATTAATTGTGAAAGTTACAACGTTGATTTTTAAGAAAAGTAAAAAAAAAGGACAAATTTTTATTCACTATAAAAACAAAATGTTCATTTAATGTACGTCAAAGCTGTTAGTTTCACAATTAATAGATTATGCGGAGAAGAAGCTAACAAAGAAACTCCACATTTATTCATTTATTAAGTAAAAATATTGTTTTTATTACGAATAAAAATATCTGAACTGAACTCACAAATCAATAGTTAAAGAAACATATATTTTCATCAAAGCATTTATTCGATATAGCAAACAGTACGGTTAGATCAATATTACGAATAAACAGTTCTCAATTCATACTATTACTTCTAACGGGAAAAACCAAATAAATCCGGACGCATTATTGTAACATGGACCGAGAACAAACGCAGTCGAGCTCAAGTTATCGATTCCCGTGCGATAATAAATAAATATCGGAGCACATCGACTAGAACAAGATTTATATCTTAGTCCGTGGCTCTGTGTATGTTTCCGCCATTATTCATAATATAAAAGGGGCTATCTTTTCTGTAGAAGGAAAAGATGAATAGGTAAGTAAATGTTTAATACGGATACTGGGATCGGAGTGGGGTGCTCGACTTCTGAACTCTTTCAGAACATAACGCTGGTCAATAATGTGGGCACGAAAATTCAAATCGAATCAAATTTCGAGCCCTACAGTATCACTGAAGGTTTCTAAAATTCCGATTATTATTTACAATTTGAATTTAACAAAACATTAAATTATTCCTACGACTACTTTTAACAAGAAGATATTTTTTCCATATTTTCGTATTAAAAATTTTCGATCGGTATGCCCTTAAAGACATTGAAACCCGGACGTTTTCCGAGATATAAACAAACATCTATTAATCCGACTTAACAATAAGTATTTTTTTCCATTCCGTGTGGCGCCGGATTAAGAATAGCGTCACTCCATTTCCTTCCGTGGATATCGTAGAAGGCGACTAAGGAAATACATTACCAGGAGACGGGCAGCAGCGTCTTCCTGAGATTCCAACCGCATACTGCGATCGCCAACCCGCCAGCCAAGCGTGGCGATTATTCACGGTTAAAAACCATGATGGGGGCCTATATCCTGCAGTGGGCGTCAGATGGCTGATGATGATGATGATGATTTTTTCCATATTTTCGTATTAAAAATGTTCGATCAGCAGCCCTTGAAGACATTGAAACCAGGAACTTTTGCGAGACATAAAACAAACATTTGTTAATCCGATTTGATCCAATCGGCGTATAATAAATGAATGAAAATTTTATCGTGAAACTAGCAAGCCGTATTTATGGCTCAGTGAAGAAAGGAGTGGCCTCCCCCTGTTTCTCGTATACAAAAAATCCCTTAATCTACTGTTAACAGCTGCCTGTTGGCCAAAGTGCTTACAACAATTTTTTTCTTGTGTCCGAGAAACCAACATTAAGTATAATACAAAACTAAGATGTGTACTGTGATTTGTATTGTAAACTCGGTTACTGAACTTTGATTAACCTCAAAAGTTAATTGTTTATAAGGCTCTTAGGCCCTATAAAACATGTTATGCTATGCTTGAGTAATCTACAAGAACCTATTTAGAGGCTAAAAATTCTACCCATGCCGGGACTTGAACCCGCGACCTCTGGCTAACCGTGCCATCGCTCTTCCAACTGAGCTAGTGGGCATGTGCACTGTGCAGGCATCGGCGAAATTTCGAGCCTCTTTATAGACTTCTCTGTATTACGTACAGGCAGCGATATATATATATATATATATATATATGCCAAATTTCAGCTTTCTAGTACTTATCGTCTCTGTGCTAAGCCGCAGACACACAGACAGACATACGGATGGACATGGCGAAACTATAAGGGTTCCTTGTTGACTACGGAACCCTAAAAAGTGATTCAACTGGGTGAGAACGGTGAAAAGTGGTCATGATTCAAAGTCACTTGTATTAAAAACGATCATTAATCCAAAATCCAAAGTGTATTAATTTCAAATCAAACGCTTCAGTGAAACTGAAAGAGCGAGCGACGAGCCGGCCGCCATTAGACCCGTTAAATTTATAACTATGAAATCGAAAGGAGATATCTCATTCCTAATAAACTGTTATTAAAGAAAATGATTGATAGGCTTTTTTACGCCATCGATAACTTTAATAAAATATTCGGTCGGCTACAAATTGGAGACTCAGGTTTCGTATTGATGCCCTTTAATGGTACGTTTACACGCTTGCCAAGCCTTGGCAAACTGCAAACAGTCCCAAGCCTCCACAAATCTCTTTTGGCGTTTGAAAGGCGTTTATACGCTTGTGAATGCGTCAGTCTGCAATATACATCCAAGCATGGCGGACACCGAACTTGTGACGGCTATTGCATTTGGTTTAACGTACTTTTATTTGAAATGTAAGCAAAGTGAAATAATTTTATTTATTTTAAAATATTTAATATATTTAAAATATTTTTATTTATTTTTTGTAAGTTCAAGCAAACGTGTACTCGCCGCGAGATCACAATGGCTACTAAACGCGGACCAACATGTAAATGCATCGCAAGCGCTTGCCGCAAACGCCCTTTGATCTGCGCAAAAAAACCGACACTCGACTGGATCGGAAGCAAGCAGGCACAAGCCCACGCAAGCCAAGCCAAACGCCCTTTTTACATGCTTGCGATTGTCGATCCTTGCCAAGGCTTGGCAAGCGTGTAAACGTACCATGAAACAACGCGAGGATAACAAGTTTTCATAATTACCATGTAAGTGAAATATAAGACTCCTATGTTTTATAGAAATATGTATTGGCGGTGAAATTTTGATATGAGTAAGAAAAGAAGAGAAGACTCTCGATTCCGGCTTAATTAGAATTTCCTGGGAGGTTTCAGCGAAACTTGACGAAATTAGGTGCTGAATAACGTTGGTTTCACGTTTTTATGTAAAAGTCATTATGTTATCACACGACGTACGTATACATACGTTACATTATATTACGTAAACTCACGCTTGTGTCCCGGAGGGGCAGGCAGAGACTAGGCTTTGCCATTTGCAACGATCCTGATAGACCAGTTTCGCTTCATCAACAACCGTTAGTGGCATGTACGTACACGGCACCAAGTAGTGGTCTCGGGAACCTTTGCACTTAGGCGTGGGGCAAATAGAAAGGACGTGGGCGGGGAAAAGACGCGGCGTCCTTGCAATTCACTTTCATACAAAATGTAGTACAGCCATGGGACAGCCCAAAAAGATAAAACGGGGCAAAAACGCGGACTCTATACAACGCGTCGTCTAACTTACACTAAGCAAAGATTTGTGAACTTTATTGTATAGAGAACCTAACATTAGCTTTTTTCGACTTCGGACGAATATTTCGCAAGATAATTGAGGGATAATTTTCTAAGCGATCATTAAAAATAATAGGTCAATCTTTTCTGAGAACTGAGGTTACAGTCACGGTTAAATATGTATAAGAGTGCTTTTATATACAAATGTTAATCGTGTTCTAAGTCATTACTTACTAAATTGTTCATTAGTTATTTTTCTTCGCCTTCTTTTAGTGCCTCTCCACTAATTGAGGTTCGCCGTCAGCTCTGCATGTTCCTCTCTTCTCTTTGCCAAGCGAAATACATCTTCGACACTGGCATCTCCAGTCCATTCTCTGATGTTAGGGAGCCATGATTTTCTTTTTCTCCCATTAGTTATAATAATAATAACTTCCAGACAATACAATCACTTGACCTGGTCCCACACTATGATATTATATTACCCTGTTCATTAATTAAAAAATTAAAAAATATTTTGTTCAAGGTAACACAGAAACTGTGACTTATTGAACGTTACAAGTAAAACTAGGTCCTCCGGTATACTCTGCTAATGCCATAAAATATCAGCTGTTTTATGTGAATGCCGTAGGTGGTAACTTTAGTATGGAAGAGCTGATGTTTTAACGCTTTGGATTGATGGCCCCCCTTTCGTATTTTAAACCTACTGTATACCATACGCTAAATAAATAAATAGTGTAATTGAGTCGAATACAATTAACCAGGTTACGAAGATATTTATAGTGATTTTCTCGCCCCCTGTGGACTTAAGCGTGATGTAATGTAGCCTATAACATATTATGTTACACGGGAATCTAAGCAGTAATCATGGTTAGTTTTATTCCATTCCCTTCAGTGGTTTTTGCGTGATGCGCGCACAAAGAAATAGAATGAGACAGACATATGCCAGACAGAGACAAAATTTACAGATTTATTATAGGTATAGATAGTTAAGGAATCGTGTTTCGCGTTTTTTTCCGAGCTTTTCTCCAACTTCAAAGACAATTTTTTTATGATTTAATTACAAATGTATAGTTTTCACAATTTTTTGTGTATATTTGGTAGGTCTGAGAATAGGTAGTAGGCTAATTAACATGGCAAAACAACCTTTGCCGAGTCAGCTAGTGATAAATAAGAATATTCTACTCCACCTCCCTAAGCTAATGCGATGTATAGATCAACGCGATTTCTCTTCACAGTACATTGACACCCGCCCCGAAGAAATCCGCTTGCGTCCGACAAAAAAGTAGAGAAATTGCTCAATAAATCTTTAGCAAGCATAAAACTAAGCTGTCATTCTTCAGAACCATTAAGCAACGAGCGGCGATTGCGCATCTGAATTGACGTTCTTTTCTGGACAGAATTCGGGAAATCACACTGTATTTTTATGGGGTAAAGGGCCATTATCGGGAAATGAAGTGAATAAAAAAGTGACTAATTTAAGGGATGGGTTGAACGCGATGTAATCCTATCATAAGATCTAAAGGTAGGGTCCCACGGCCCGTTAACTGTCAGGCCCCGGCAGACGTTGCCACGCCTGTGAAGGTTTGTCGCGACTCATGCCGAGCTCGACGAAACCGACGAGCGACGGCAGGCTTCGCCGAATGCAACTGTTCCCATGGCCTGTCGGCCTGTCCAGGCGCAATCTGGCCTGTGAGAAAGCGGGCCGTGGGACCCTACCTTAAGAATGATATTGCATAAAAACCAATTGCATTTTTTATGTAGCCTATATACGTCCCACTGCAGGGCACAGGCTTTCTCTCAGAAAGAGAGAGAGAGAGAGTATTAAAATATAAAAAAAAAAATGCTTAACGTGATGGTTTGCCTGAACACTTTCTTGTGTTTAGAGAACTGAATGGGTAGTATTAAAACTATAACAATTTTAATAGGTTATATTCTTTTTGTTGCACTAACCGTGCTGGCACGGTTAGCCAGAGGTCGCGGGTTCAAGTCCCGGCATTGGTGGAATTGTTAGAACGACTGTGTCTAAAGTTCAACACAGTGTGTTTCTGAACTTGAAGCTAAAAACAAAAAGGCTCCTACAGAGTTATACCGTCTTAAGGAGAAATTCGTCTTTCCATCTCTATTCTGGTATAAACGTCGACTTAGAGGAAGATGAAAGTTGTAAAATCCACCCGGAGTTATAATACTAAAAGCTACTCGCCGCTGTGGGCCGATCCATCACGGGGGGCCTCTTCGAACCGTTTTACAGCTTATAAACCGTCATGCCCTGCATCTTACATGGGGAGTTTCTCTACGATCCAGAAATAAAATAAATTTATTGTAACAAAAAGGCACATCACAAAAATCTACTAAAAAAATAAACAGATAGGTAACGTAATATGAACAACTATAAAAAGAAAACGCAATGACAATTAAGACATGTTTTTTCCGACTTATGGCGCTGATTAGCTCCAGGTAGCCCCTTAAAGATCCATCCATGTTACCACGGACTGGCGACGCTAATGACACAATTTAAATCTAAAATAATCCTTAAACACGTACCAAATTAGACACTAAAATACAAGTGAAAAAAGCCTGTTTTGGTGCTCATCGGCCGCACGTGGTCGGGTTTTTGTGCGCTAGTATCGTAGGTCCTAACCTTATGAGTAATTAAGGTTTATTTCATTCCATCATTTTTGTTGTAATGTGCGCTTGAAACTGCCAATCGCAGTGGGCACACGTAGTAATTCAGCTCATACTCTGTTTTAGAGAGAAAGCCTGTGCCCTGCAGTGGGACGTAGGTATAGAGGGTACAAAAAATAAAGCTGTAATGTGGGTACTCTTTACAGCTATCTTAGATCGGTTGAGAAGACACCAGCTGCATAGCACGAGTACTCGGCGGAGTGCATCGTAAGACATTGTGCTCTTGACACCGGCGGGTAGCTTTCAACATGTTTTATGTATGCACATAAGCGCTAAAGTGTTCTTTTATGAATCCATAAAAACGCCAGATGGTGCCCGGTGCAGAGGTATGCCCCTAGTCTGTCTAGTCGAATAACAGCACTAGTGTTTCGAAACTAAATAAAAATAGCTGATCCCACGACATATTACTTTATCATCATCATCATCATCATCATCATCATCATCATCATCATCATCAGCCATTTGACGCCCACTGCAGGACATAGGTCTTCCTCATGGTATTCATAACCATGAGGGGTTTTGCCATAATCGCCACGCTTGGCAGGCGGGTTGGCTATTGCAGCATGCGATTGGAATCTCAGGAAAACGCTGCTGCCCGCCTCCTGGTAATGTATTTCCTTAGTCGTCTTCTAAGACATCCACGGAAGGAAATTGAGTGACGCTATTCAGATTCCTTAACATGTTAAAAATAATTGTTACAATTTTTTCATCATCATCATTCAGCCACAAGAAGTCCACTGCTGGACATAGGACTCCTCCATGGATACCCAAAAAGACCGGCTGGAAGCGGCTTGCATCCAGCGTCTTCCTGCCACTTGGATGAGGAAGTACAAGGAGGAGTACAAGTCTTTGTTGACTCTTAAATAAAGTAATAAAGATAGAGAGAAAATAAAGAGTAATTTTACTGTCACAAAAAATGCATGGAAAGAAATATTTCGATCGTTGTTAATATATGGCAATGATAGAAAAAAATAACGGCTACAAATTAATACGTTTAAAAGTTTGTGATCAATGGCCATTGTCGTAGTAAAAAATAGTTCTGTGTTTACATTTTTTTTTGACAAAATAGGTAATTTTGAGAGCCTTGGCTAAATATTTACATTTGGGCTGCTTTAATTAATTTTTAAAGGAAAAAAACGAACCAGAGTCTACCAAACTAGAAGTTACGTCATTCAAGGAAGTACATGATCAACAGTCAATTTCTAGTGATACCGTGGCTCGATACAAGAACTCTTTAAATAAACAAAACTAAAAAGACTCCTAATTTGTGCAAACGTAAAAGATATGTTATACTAGCTGACCCGGCAAACTTCGTAGGTACCGCCACAGAGTCTGTTTATACGATTCTTGCACAACGCCATCTATTTTAAACTTACAATAAATATTATCTACCGGGATATCAAGTAGGTATCTTTGTCTAGTCTATCTGTATGCCAAGTTTAATATAAATCCGTTTAGCCGCTATTGAGTGATTGAGTAACAAACATCCAAACATGGGAACGTCTTCACAAACTTTCACATTTATAATATATATAATATAATGTATATATTATATACATAGTAGGATTTGTTTTTTTACGGAATACCGAGATGTTAATATCTTGGCGTTTTTCATCACACATTTATTCACAAAAATACAAGGAATCTGTTAGTATTATTAATTTATAATTCTAGCATTATATTCATTGACCTTTAAAACGAAGTATCATTTGTAACTACATATTGTCAATATTTAGGACAATGCTCACCCTCAGAACCCTAAATTTTACGTACGTAAAAAGCTTCTTCAAGTAGCCTTTTTTATTAAAAGAAATAAGTATGCCTTAAAATTTTACACAAAATAAGTTAATACAAACATTTCAAAACTAGCTTAAAAAGTAGAACTTATAAGTAACTTAAGGTAGGTAGTAATACAGAACACAGAACTTAAGGACGACGACGTAATGACATTACAAGACATTAATAAAGCTGCTCTTGTATTGAGATGAAACAGCATAATACCTCAGAAATAGTCATGATCAATTTATCAGGATCGTAGCAAGTGGCATACCCTGGTTTTTGCCTACCCCTCCGCGATACAGAATATGTGAGCGCGAGTGTGGGTGTAGTACAAACATTTTTGCGTCGTACATCTACAATTCGTGAAATAACTAAGATAATGAATGGCAATGCCTCTAAGATTAGCAAACTGAAAAGGCAGTGGGCTGGTCACATAGCTAAAAAACTGATTAGCCATGGGAAAAATGTTCTCGAATGGAGACCACGAATCGGCAAACGCAGCGTGGGACCACGAGATTGCTAGACCGACGATCTGAAGGAGATCAAGGTGAAGAAGACGAGGAGGCGGCTGGCTGAAGATGGCCGAAGAAAGTTCCTTGATGGCAGTCCGTGCCCAGCAATGGATGAATGAGGATTGGTTTCATTTCAGATCGTTGTAGAGATCGATATGGTGTCGTGTGTACTTTCAAAGTCGAGACGCAAAGAGGGGCGCTTTATTCCCGCCAATAACGACCCCGCGATGGGCCTCTGTCTCTATTGGATATTATCATACATATTGCATGAGAGGCAATAAGGTGCCAAACTTATGCCGAGCTTACACTGGAGAGTATTCTTTCGCGCGATCTAGAGACTACGCGCAATTTTTCTATTACAATGTATTTACAGATGAGTATATGGAGTGGTAGTGCATCTGCATACCATGCGAGAGGTCCTGGGTTCGAATCCCGGCTGGGGACAAAAAAAAATCCCCACGTCTTGGATGTTTACATGTTTGTGATGTCGTTGTTTCTGGTTCCCATAACACAGCGTATCCTAGTGTGGGGCCAGACGCAGTGTGCCTGTATGTAAATGTTTATGCTTCAATTGTTGTTTTCAAGGTCATAATCTAACAGGGTCAACCTTGTTTTGAATTCCTTGTGATATATTTTTCTTTTATTTCGGATGCTTGTAGACCTAGCCTTAGTTCGCAAACTTGCGGCATCAGTCAAGATCGGACGTAAGGTACGAATATGACCCGCTGAAATATTGACGACCGATTTGAGACGACGTGCGCGAGTGTTGCCAGGCTGTCGGCTGACGGGCTGAGTAATTGGGCGCGGTGTTGCTAGGCGAGAAAAACAATATGTAAATCACGTCTCTTTGATAAAAGAATTTAGGAATGGTATTTATTGGTTTATTTTACAAGTATTTGGCCGTCACAAAATATACCTTATAGGTAGCTCATTTTCCTCTAGTTTAGGCACCCCTAAACTGGCATTCAAGACAAAAATACGATTACAAATCACCATTAATCGCCAGTTTATTTCGAATTTGAGCATTTCTCTAATGAAATACCTAAATATGTTTCTCTCTCTCGTAAGTAGGTTTTACAAAACTTGGCTTATGGGTTTTTTCTTTGAAACGGGATTAAGTTCAATATTTCTTTTCAATATCTTTCTCAGTTATCTTTAGATTCTACAGAAGCAAAAACAACTACATCACGCTATTTCCTACCACATCTTGCGACACAAGAGACGGCAAAAGTGTGGAAATCCTAATCCACTAAAGAAGCGTCGAGATGATGAATGATGATAAACGGCTCGTCCTAGGAAGTTTCCTCAGCGGGAGGATATAATTAGATCGCATCCTCACATTGACACTTCTGGTCACACTTCCGGCCTTGGAGTTGGTACTAGAAGGAAGATCACCAGAGAGTTAACGGTTTACTAGACTTTCTTAGTTCGAGATGTCGGAAGAAGGTTCGGAGTTCAAAATTAAGGTGGCTTCGGGAGCAAGACTCTTTGTACTGAATTTTAATATTTGGCTGTCAATTCTCTGTATTCGATTATTCGTCAAAGTCCCGGAAATTTTACTCTAGCGCACTTTAACATCGACGCGTCTCTACCAGCGAATATTACCTACATAATAAGGACGAATAAAAACGACTTCTGCAGGTGACTATGCCTAGCGAGTAGGGATGGTTCGGGTCCCAACTATTAATTTTAAAGTTAGTAGAAGAAAATTTTATGGTCAAATGAAGCATTTTTAAAGAGGACTTCTTTAAGATAAGTTACCAACAGTAATGTTGAAATGCAAACCATTTATTTTAAAGTCTAAAATTCTTTGTTATAGATGGAAACTTCTTGGATGAAAGAAACTTCGATGGAAAGTTCATTTAAATACACCCTCCAGTAAATTTACCTATTCGTTCATTCTTTTTCAGAGAGAGTGAGACAGATTGCCACGTATCTGTAACAAGCTCACAAAGGGGACGTAAGGAAATCACGTGACTTCAGCTGAATTTTGTCTCCCCACCCCCTTCATGACACCTTTGTGACTCTAATAACATTGAGGGTAACGCTACACTAGGCAGCGATATGCGAAGCAGAGCGAGATGATATAAACTTGGTAATGTAACACTATAAGCAAAAACCCAGCGACGTGGCTCAATTACACATAGGTTTCACAGCGAATTTGAAGAGCAATCCGTGAGACAGTAAAAATGAAATGATGGTAACTTAGCTGTGAAAACGGCAATAACTCGCAATGGTAATGCTTCGCGAAAATTCGCAATGACTCTACCTGTAACTCTTGAGCAAACGAAATGAAATGAAAAAACTTTATTGTGAAACGGTTACAAAAAAAATTGTTACTGGCTCCCAAACCAGGATTCCCTGGGCTACGGGTAGCCAGGCTACTTCCAAAATACATAATAATGTTTTACAATAGTAACAAATAGCTGAATGTGCTTATACCGTAACGTAAGTTACCGTAAGTAACGACTACAGGAAACAACACAAATAGCAATACCAGCTTATTAACGTTGAAACACGAGTCCCACTGATTTTACAATATGAAAGTTGGTGTTATTTTGATTATTAGTAAAGGCATAACATAGTCACGCATTTAGTAGTGCTTTGAACTACATTACATTAAATAAACTCTTGCCCGTATCCCGGAGGGGTAGGCAGAGAGCAGAGTCTGCCACATATTGCGATCCTGGCAAACCAGTTTCGCTTCATCAACATTCATTAGTTGCTGCCTAGAGCTGTGGTAGCGGAGCTGTAGAACGTCGGCTTCTCATTCAGGAGGTCGTGGGTTCGAATCCCGGCATGTACCAATGACTTTGTTTTCTAAGTTACGTACATTTGTGAAGTTATAGTAGCAATACCACTCGCTAACCGTGAAAGAAAACATCGTGAGGACAACCCTAGCGTCAGAGGTATTTACATTCAGCACTTGCTACGTACAATGGCCCAACTATGAGGCTAAGTGCAGAAATCTCCAGTTGAACTAGAACTAGTTGTTGCCTGCGCGCACACTAGTCGCCGGTAGCCTGTAGTAGTTGAACTAGTAGTGCTAGTAGCACGTTCTCGCAGGAATTCGCTTCGATTTCAACGATAGGTAGGTGACTTGGTGTAGCTGATACCATGATTACACCAATGTTGTTCCGATCGCATATAAACGACTCAAAGTTAGCTCGCGATATTTAACAAACGCTTTAAATGTGAATCATCATAAAGATAAAGATAAGATAAAGATAAAGAACTTTATTTGTAAAACATGAGTGTGTAAAGATGTAGTGGTTAAGTTTCGTACAGCATGTTTTGCCTTATGAGGCGTACAAATATTTGATATAAAGAAATTAAAATTAAAATGTCAACCAAAGATAACTACTTAATAAGATTAAATGTCAAGCAAAGGTTAATATAAATAAGTCATTAAAATTAAAATTAAAACAATACTATGGAATAAAGAAATAATAATAATTACAAATGTCAAAAAAAAAGAAAAACTATACATTAAACACGTCAAAAAGTCTGAGAGGGTCACCGGAAATTACAAATTGTCCATATTATTAATATAAATAGCTATGTAGTAATTATTATTTTTCTGTCAGATATTCAAGCACTGTGTAATAGCATTTTTCACTTAATAACTTTTTTAGCTTTAGTTTGAACAGGCCTATTTCCAACTCTCGCAGGGCACTCGGCAGCTTATTATATATTGCAGATCCCATGCAAAATATACTTTTGGACATTAGTGCGGTATTTGCTCTACGTAAACATACTTTAGTTTCGTCCCTTTGCATTCTTTGACTGACTTGTGAAACTGGTTTAAAAATGTGCGGATTTGATTTCACAAACAGCGCTACTTCAAATATATATAAAGATGGCAGAGTTAAAATATGGTGTTCCTTGAAATATGGTTTACAGCTGTCGGTTTGTTTAAGTCGGAACATAGCGCGGATACTTCTTTTTTGGGCCTTGAATGCCGTTTCTCGGTCTGTGGAGTTGCCCCAGAATATAAGCCCATATCTCAACACGGATGCCACAAGTCCATGGTATGCAGTGATGACAGCGTCCGTGTTTGTGATTGGAGCTAGTCTATATAGTAAGTAGGCAGAAGAGCTAATTTTTTTGCACATTTCCGCAATATGTGTTTTCCAGTTCAATTGCTTGTCTACAATAAGGCCTAGAAATTTGGTTGATTCTACTTCCTTGATTTTTTTATTATCATAATTTATATCTAGTTCTGCAGAAGGTAGGCGCTGGCTAAACATCATCATCATCAGCCATTTGATGCCCACTGCAGGACATAGGCCTCCCTCATGGTGTTTTAACCATGAAAGGGTTTGCCATAATCGCTACGCTTGGCAGGCGGGTTGGCGATCGCAGTATGCGGTTGGAATCTCAGAAAGACGCTGCTGCCCATCTCCTGATAATTTATTCAAATGTGAATATTAACTTTCTTTACTCTTTATTTTAATCGCTAGTCACCCTAAATGACGCTTGACCAGATGATCAAGAAGCTTTAAGCCATTTCTGGTCGCCTCCAAACACGTAAATACATTCTTGCTAATACATTTCCACGCGCCGAAATTGTAAATGGGGCTTAATATTAGTGCAAACGTGGCTTGAACGATCTTCCGAGATCGCGTCACTTTAAGGGATAAGCAAACAACCTTATTAAGCGAGGCATCAGGTGCCAAGGATGTAACGTAACGCGCCTAAACCATATGATGCCTGACGTAAGACCGGCTCAGGCTCTTGGTAAATTATGTTCTAGGTACAGTCGTCAGCTTAACTCTTTAATAGTTGTTGTAAAGTAAGTTGGGCGACTGTAAGTTCTTATGGTATAATAAATCAATAAATCACAAAAGTTAAGTGAAGTGTAGAAATGTATCGATTTTGACTGTATAGACTTGACTTTTCAATTTTGTTCACGAGCTTTGGTTAGTCGTCATGATAATTAGAAATACAAACTTTATCCGGACACAAAAGATGTTATTACACTACTGTAATTACAGTAATACCTATAAGTATCATACCTGGGCATCGCTGAAATATTAAGGCATATTTGCCAAGAGAATAAACCACAATATAGGTACTCGAATAAACTTTTTTTGCTTTTGCAGTAGAGTAATGAAATAATATATTTAAGCTTGAAAGACTTGACCCTCGTTCAGAGCAATCTCAACCAAGTGCCAAAGTTTCCCGAACCCGCCCGAGCTTCCCCGAGCCGTCAGAATCACAGAGTGACCGCGAAACATTTTAGTATGCATCACAGACAACCGGCTAAATTGAGAGGTGCAGCGGTTTGCTTGATGATACCCGCTCCGGACGAAGTGTGAGAACGTAACAGATTGTAATGGCCCATTAGTATTCTGAAAGAGGCCGGAAAATAAACGAAGAAAAACATGGCTGTCAACGAATGAATCGAATGATCATAACAGAATGAAATCTTCTTTAGTTTTTATACGATGAATATAATTATTACAGTAACTGTAAGGCATATCAATCAGAAACTGCACTGCACCACGGCACGCACTCCGTAGTACAATTATGGGTTACCGTAGGCACTGACTGAAAATCGGCGCTGAGGGATCACTTCCTCAGCACAACGCTGAGTCAGCTGCCTTTTGTGGCAATGTAGATACACCACAGGCTACATCTATGGTCCTGTTTTATTTATTCGTTTTGTTTGTTGTGTATTTAGTTTTCTTTCTGTTGTTGTGCATATTATATTACTTATGTGCTTATTTTGTTTCTGTGATGTATCTTGTTGGTATAATAAATGTCTTTCTTCTTCTTCTTCTTCTTAAATACGGAATAGGCCGCGTTTCACAAAACTACAATACACATGTAGTTTATTATGAAAATTCGATGTACATTGCATAGCCGACTCTTCCTTCATAACCACGAATTGTAGTTCTATGGAATAGAGCCCTGATTGTCGTTGGTACCTTTACCTTTTTTATTCTACAACTTTAGGAGTGATTGCATTGTAACTAACTACGTATTTAAGCTTGGATTCAACCAAAAATTAGATTCGAGGAACAGTTGTTAGTTACGAGGTCGACCGAAAAGCGACACAGCGCTATTTTTCCATTCCACAAACAAGGAGCGCTAACAATAGAAGCCGGAACCGGGGGTCAAAAACTCGAATACACAAAACATCAAAAAGTGAGAAGCGAAGTCCCTACCAATTAATATTCAGCGAGCAGCAGCCGTTGCTAATGAAATTACCACAACAAAGCGCTAGCCGCAGCGCTGCAGCGGATCTCTGTGCAAATATAAACATTGAATATCGTCTCAATAGAGAATTGAGATGCCCAGTGATGCCGTGAACTTCGAAACAAAGAACTTCAATGGAGTCAATAAAATTTAAATTAATGCTGGCTATAAATAAAAAGAATCTCAAAGAGCTCCAATAAGAAAAAAAAAAAAATTACATTTTTATGAGATTCGCTAATAGCTGGCCGTCGAGAAACAGCGCATCGCCTTTTATTTTATGCCTTTAAATAAAAAGTACTTTTCTCAAACAAGCTTGGAAAAAGCATTATTTTGACAATCTTCCTTGGAGATAAAACAAAATTGCTTTACTGGCCAAATACATGCGAGTAGCGGCCGGCAAAAGTTGTATGAAAATCCATATCTGGCGTGTATAAATAAATAATAAATTACATAGATACCTAATAAACTTATATCTGTCATGTAATTTCAAAATGGAAAGATCTTTTACTCCGAAACATGGCAACCAAGGAGTTACCTTAAAGGTTTTATTTAAATTTCGAAATGGCTTGCAAATAGAAAGTTGCTTATGAAAAAAAAAACAAATGAACGCTTTAATGCGGAAAAAAATATTGTTGTTCGGCGTCGTTTGTCGTTGATTTTGAAAAGTATTTTCAAATAAAATAAATTGTATTTTCAAATAAAAATTTGTGCCAAATTGGTATTACTTAATTTTTATTTCCACGTATTATTTGAAAAATATCTATACAAGCCTTGGCCACAACTAGGCATTGATGGACTTACGTATGTTATGTATGCCTCGGCTTCGCCTCGGCCCACATTTACACTTTCCTCCATCAATGCCTCTTTTGCTGGCCGCTGCAGTAATGTACTATTCCAGGAGTTATTTTACTATTACTCTTTATCTTCTTTTTTATGGCACAATAAGTTTCAAAACGGCCGACGACGAATAAAGCGAAAACGATAGGGATCAATGCCTAAGAGAGTTTAAGTCAATTGGCGGGATACATCCGAAAGGCCGTCCAATTTGGCAAATGTACGGGCTCGTCCAATTGAATGGGAAATTATATGCCAATCACCCCAAGAGCTACGTTTTACTCTAAGCTTTCCAAAGGTCTCTAAATTGGACTGGTATTTGCCCGCCTTAGAATCTAAGGAAAATAAACACTACGTTGATCAAAGACTAATTTATTAAGATTATTCAAATAGGTTCCTAAAAGTGTTTGTTTTCATTCGTAAGTATAAAAAGAATATTTCTCCAATTTGAACATGTCATTTATGTTATGTTGATATGATGACGAGACGAACAAAAACCAGTCTTTAAAACAAAACTACTAATACCTACCTATCATAAGCAGCCTATATACGTTCCACTTTAGGGCACATGCCTTCTCACAGTGAGAGAGAGTACGGGCTTAATCACCACGAGTGCCCACCGCGGGTTGGCGATTTCAAGCGCTGAGGTATGCGAATAGCTCAGACACCCAGGTTTCTTCACGATGTTTTCCTTCACGCGAAGGGGTATATCAGTTGAAAATCACAACTTCTGAAGATATACGTAGACTGATAGTAGTATTTGTGTTATATGTATGTTATTGTATGTTATGGTATGTTAACCTAGATAGGTTGAATTTCGCAGATCAAACTTAAAGCTCCAACATAAGAGTACGCAGACTTTTAAGTTGGATAAAAGTAAATTAAAAGGTAGCTATCGACAACTGACACTTTGAATATAAATGGCCCAATTGAGTCGATTCAATCTCCGGCCAAATGATTTCTAGTCGAGACTTTTTAGGTTTCCGTACTGAAAGGGTAACTACTGAAATTGTAAAACTGACCCTGACACCGGGTTATAAAAATAGCAGCTAGAACTATATCATTAAAAAATAATACTGTAATGTGTTTAAACAAAATTAATAAGATCACTGAATCTTCTTAACAAATGTACGACTAAGAAATTAGAAGTCATCGATACATTCCGGGTTTTGCCCATGTTGGGTACAAATAAAAATTTTCATTTTTCATTTCATTTTCATTTGAACCTAGACCCCCAAAATAGTGAAGCAACTACTGGGGTACTACCAAACTACTGATCACTCAAATGTTGGGAGTGTAATTCAATTAATTTACCAATGAACAACGTCTAAATCGACCTTTAGATGCTACCTATCAATTTATTAAAAGCGTATTTTCTTTATTTAAATCCTCTATTTAAAAGCAGAATTCCATTACAATTTCCTTTCGGTTACTTGAAAATTTCCGCACTTTGCAGCTTTTTAATGAGGAAGAGTATTTCGTTCGTATAGTACCTAATTTGTTATGTAAATAAGGTTCCCTACGTGAAATCGAAACTTGTTTGCTCTAAACTTTTTACTTTGAAACAGCTTATTTTTTATGTCTTATATTTTGTATGTAATCCACGAAAGAGTCTCATATCAAAGAGATTCGTAGACTGTTCTATAGCAATTACAATGCCGAAGCCAGAAAACAAATCGTCTTTACCTCAATCACATACAATCACATACCCATGAATATTTTCTTCCTTACACTACGTGCAAGGAGAGTAATCTCACTTTCTGTATCCTAATTAAATGGTACTTTATGGGTCCATTCCGGGAGGATTGGACTCTTGACCTATACGTTTCCCTCACTACAACCATATTGGCTCTTATTGTTCTTTAAATAGAGACCAAATTACCGTTGCAAACGGTACTATTGAGTCCGAAATTGAAGGAAAGATATCATCTATACCCGTTTGAAATGGATGCAATGAAGTTCTTTTAGAGGCCCGAGGAAAAACCCGGAGACTTTTGATGCTGCATTCGTTTGTTCTGGGCTGTTTTTAGGACATAGGGCGTATTTCCTGAAAGAATTGACTTTTACCCCTCCAGCTGCAAAACCATAAAAAATATCACTTCTCCCAAATCATTACATTATCATTGAAGGACCACGCAAATACCCTCATTTGAATTAGATATGATAACCGTTTCTAAAACCAACTTTTTTTATGTAGACTGTATGTAGGGCTTAATTACCTGAGGTATGTGAACACCTCAGCCACTAAGGTTTTCTCACGATGTTTCCCTTAACAGTTAACGAATGGTGCTGCAACTATAACTTCACAAATGTACTTAACTTACCCCCAGTTTCTCGTAAACTATCACGCTGTTAATCTACTGTCAACAGCTGTCAATTGACCATACAAAAAATAAAAAAAAAACCACTGACAGCTGTTAACAGTAGATTAACAGCTTGTTAGTGTACGAGAAACCGGGGGTTTGAAAAGAAAGTTATTGATACAAGCCGGGATTCAAAATTTCCAGTGTCAAGGCCTTGACACGTAGGTGGGTGCTGCAACTCAGAGGTTAAGAGCACATAGACTAGACTAATATGTACATACGCATGATTCAACAAATCATGTACGTATGATATGTACCCCTGTCTATTCAGGAATCCGATGTAAAACAGCCACCGACTCATAAATAAACTACAGCCCGACAGAAAGGGTACTTCGGCCGCGGTCGGGCCGTTGTTTCTATTTCCGTCAAAGTGGAATTGACAAAATACACTGAAAGTGCATTACAAAGGTAACCTGGATAATGTAGCCAGCGTCACTTTTTCTCTGATTCTCAAACTTAGGCGTAGGTGATAAGAGCTAAGATAGGGTACCAACCGGCACAGAGAACGTAGTGCAAGTCAGTTATACATATACTCGTAAATACGTAATTTGTAGAATGGAAGACCAGGCCCCGATTTAGTTTCCGCTTCATTTCCTAAGGAGTTGAACTCTATATTCAGACTCATCATCATTCGACGCCCACTGCAGGACACAGGCCTCCCTTGCGGATTCCATAAACATGAGGAGTTTTGCCACAGTCGTCACGCTTGGCAGGCGGGTTGGCGATCGCAGTATGCGGTTGGAATCTCAGGAAAACGCTGCTGCCCGTCTCCTGGTAATTGATTTCCTTAGTCGCCTTCTACGATATCCCCAGAAGGAAATGGAGTGACGCTATTCTTAATCCCGCGCCACACGGTGAATATTCAGGTATATATTCACGGTATGTATTCAAACTGCGTTACTCAAAACTATCTTCAAGCTATTTTTCTACAACTTTCACAGTTTACGGTTTGTTATGTTATGAAAGTAGGTACAGAACACACATTAGATAGACAGCTAGATAGAGTATATTCATGAAAACTCGCTGCCGAGAAATTGTTTATTCAATTTATTTGCTCCCGAGTGCACACACTATCGGATACGAAAATGGGTTCACAAAAAGAATAAACAGTGGATTGTACGTGACAAATATGTCCTAGTGGCGCGCACTCCAGTTTCGGGGGTCAAGTCTCGTGGTTCCGGATTCGGGTTCGAATTTGAAAGCTAATAGGGTTAGCTCTTTTGTTAGTAGTAGGTATTCCCCGATTCCCCAGCACATTCCGTGGTGGTGGTCCAAAAACGGGATTTTGGTCCATCGAATCCTAAAAAAAAAAAAAAAAAAAAAAAAAAAAAACGAAACACCCCACTTAGAGCGATTGGGCAGGGTCCCAGAACGCTCCGCCCACTCCTTCCTGTACATATGTACTTCACTTTAATTACAATAGCGACGTCTAATCACATAGTCATAAAAGGTTCGACCCTTTCCTTTGTTCGCGAGTGGCCTTTTGTTCCGGCTCGTACTACCTGTCTACCTGCTCCCATGCGAAGAAAACGTAGCGATGCCTAATCACCTCCTCATAAAAGGTTCGATCCGTCCCTTTGTTCGCGAGTAGTCTTTTGTTTTGGGCTATACTACCTGTTACCTGGCGTTCCCAACGTGGGGTTTATCATATGACTAGGGGGTCCTTTCTGATAAATTTCGATCCAGTGGGATCTTGTGTGTATCATCTGGGATTTGATTCACACCTTGTATGATTTTATGCCTTTTCAGTTCGCTTATATACATTTTTTTTTTGCTAAATCGTAACTTTCAGAATTTTCATAAATCTAACCTAACCTAACCTATATTTTTGCACTATACCTAATATATATATTTTTTTTTTTGCTAAATCGTAACTTTCAGAATTTTCATAAATCTAACCTAACCTAACCTATATTTTTGCACTATAGACCTAATATATGCTATACAGTGAACGGTTGTAATGAAGATAAGAAGTTTGTAAAATGTTACATTCTTTGGCTACGCTCTTAGATGTCGGTTTTACATCAATTATTTACTGAATGTCTGTTGCTTTTTATGAAATCGTTATCTCTTGATATTTCATACCGATTGTTGAATAAAAATACTGGTTTAAACTTGTAGCTGTGCGATACACATAAAAAGGAGCTGAAGAAAGCGTTTATGATAGGTGATATTCTATAGATAGGTACACAATGAATGTTTTATTGTTTCCTTGCATCAAACGAACCGTTGCCTTTTGTGTAATTTTTTCACACCTATTCACTTATCCTGCTAAGATGCTGGTTTAAACCTGTTCGGCAAGCAAATAGCTTCTTTAAAATGCTTACTTGTTCCAACTTGTAGAATTGCATCAGGTATAAAACAGCGTCAAGACAACTCCGCTTCATATCGTCTCAAATAATTCATCAGACAAGATCTCCGTCAAACCGAGTCGCGAAGTGTGAAGTGAAAAGTTCAGTGTTTGGTTGTGTAGCCGTGTTTCGTTGCTGAAATGGATGTAAGTATGTAGTTTTAATTTGAAAACTTGTTTTATGTTTTTGATTTATTGTTTATAGTATACGTTTTAGCCATTTCTGTGTCTACCGTGTAACTCTAGTTCGAAGCACTGTTTGAATATATTTTTTGTATTGTTATAGCTTACAGAAGAAAACACATTTAAACACTATTATTATCCTGAGAAATACGACGACCCAAGCGATGAAGAAGGGACGGTTGGGCTCAAAGTAAAGAAAGCACTCGCCAACAAGAGAAACAACAGCATACATGGATTCTTCGAAAAACGCAAGAAAAAGAAAATTGACAACAAAAGGTCATCGAGTGTGAGCCAAGCCACCGCGGAGGGTGTTGCTTTCATTAAATCCAACCAAGACGACGGGGCTTACGCATCACATCTCATCAAAATTGAAGTGTATGACATGATGAAGATCAAAAACATTCCCCCGACAGAACACTGGAAACATGCAGAAGTGCGTGTTAAATATTACGCACACTCCGAAGTAGATGACCACGTCCAAAAAGCGAGGGACGTTATCTACGACATCACAAAGCAGCTGGCGGCAAAAAGTGATAGTGTTAATTTCGTTCTAGACAATGAAAAAGAAGATCAATAGTGCAGTTTTAGGAAACCAATTAATTTATTTATTGTTTTTTTAAAAGGTTGCTTGCTTAACTGTTGTCTATCCTTTTGTTTGTATAACCTCTTTGTAACTTGTTCCTAAACATTATCATTGATTAAGCTCCTTTTTATTCTAAAGTGTCAGTTGGCGACTAAAAGCGATTGTGTTCATTTCTTTCTAGACAATGAAAAAGTACATTAAGTGTAGTGAAACCAATTCATTCCTTTTATTGTTTAACTTCTTTGTAACGTGTGCCGAAACATTATCATTGTTTAAATCATTGTTTCTTTGGTAGGTGAAGAAACAATTATAAACCTTAGCTTTGAATAAATTTTTAATAAAAACTATCATCATGTTTCTATTTATTTGTATTCTGTACCATTATTACCCTTATACCTTAAAATAAAACAGGAAAAATATTTTTCTAAAAGTATTTATTTCATAAAAAATGAGTTTTAAACATATTTCTTACAATTAAATCATTACAAAGAGAACTCTCGGAAAACAAACTTTGAAAATCACACATAGTTTTTCCTTGTTTCTTAAAATACAGATAAACTAAACAATATTCTCCACAAACCGAGGTAAATGGGTTTTGAAATTGTTTGTGGTTGTAAAACCATCTCCTAGCATTTCTATTTAAAAATCGCTTTTGATAATTAGTAGGTTTACGACCAAATGAATCGAAGTATTCACCTATGCCATTAACATCGATGTGTATAGCTACCCAGTGAGAGCCAGGCTTTGAATCGGGATCCAAATTACTTATAATATAAGCAGGTTGATTTACCCAAATAGGCAATCGGTTTGCAGCAAATACATTTGATTTAAAACTAGAACTTATTTTGTTCATACATAACTGTATTTCATTTGTATCCATGATAAATAGAGATAAAAGTTTGATAATGATGCTGTTAACAATGTTTAATAGCGAATGATATATCTTAATAATTTACACAGTATTTATGTATTTGTTAACTGTTATAATCCACTGTTACGTCGCGATTTTTGTTTATTTCAATAACATTATCAAATTCAGCATAAACAATACAGTTCACAGTCAGATTGAGAGCCGTATCAAAGCGAACTTCTAAACGAACACTACCATGTCTAACAAGATTCCAGTGTGAAGTTGAACTAGCAGATAAATCTGGAGTCAAATCAAAACACAGCAAACAATATCCATCACCATAGTTTGTTCTACTTATTGCGTTTCCTTCATTGTGAAAATGAATACCAGTTCCAGAAAATAAAGTGTGATATGTTGATGCTATTATACCAGAACTAAATGATGGTTGTAACGTTCTTGAAGGAATTTCATGACCATCTACATACAAACTGAATGTATTCATATTGAAGTGTTGAAAATTGAAAGGATTTATTGCTAAATTACCATTAAACCCCGAATTTAACACAAAACCAACAATACATCTTTTAGGAACTTGTCCGAGGAATATATTGTCTAATGTTTTACCTTGGACACCTGCAGGTATCGTAAGAACCTTAACTTCCGCTCTTGTTATGGGATATTTCGCAGTTGTTGTTTCTAATACTTTTTGGTGAGCTAATAAAACGCTAGGGTTGATTCTAGCTCTTCTTATAATGAGACTGGCATCCATTATTTTTACTTTAAATTTCTTCTCTTGGTGACAAATAAGATTAAATGATTCTTTCGAGCGTACTAACTTAACACGCATTTCTACACCATTGATTAAAAATTTTTCTTGGTTAAACATATCACCATGCAAGTGACCAATCATTTCAACTTCTTTACTCTCTTTAACAAATTCCATTCTTGTGTGAAAACCTTTGTTCGACGCGGCAATGGAATCCATATGTTTTGCAGTGTCTTCATACCACAATCCGCATGTTAGATGAGATTCTTTGGCAGCTGGACCATAGTTGAGAAGATTTTCCAAATAAGCACGGTACGCATATGTATTGTTTGGTGGTGATATGAGTTTTTGATTTAAATAAACATCAAGCTGGTTGAAAAGGGAATGTAACCAATTATTAACAGGGGCAACTTGCACATCCGCTTTTAAATTTGTGTCATCCTGATTTAAAATTTTTGCTTTGATATGCAGTAACGTATGTGAGAGGTCAATATAGTCATCACCGGATCCCGCGATTTGAAATTCGATGGGGCCGTCATCATTTAAAGATGAAATTGGTTTATAATGAACCCACTGTCCGCTTTCAATACTAGTTTGAGTTGATGGAAGGGCAAATATATCTAACTCAGATTTTGCGCACTCACAGGAATGATTATGTAAGAATGACATTATTTACTTTGAAAATATATCTTCAATACACTTTTTGTTTTTTCTACCTCCTCTCCGCTGTGATGCTTTCAAAGGAATGAGTGGTTGTCGTCTTTTAGTTGTCATTTTATAGCCCGATCCTGACATTAGGGATGTAATTTTTTCATCTGCTTTTCTTTTTAAGTTAGAACTTGCTTCCTTAAATCGAGACTTAATCGAACTCTCCATAGGACGTGAATTCACCATATCAGATAGTAGACCGATCCCTGCATCTAATGTTTCTTTACCCACAGCTCTAAAACCACCAGTTAACAAAGGAATCACAGACCTAAATAGACCACCTAAAAAACTTCCAATTCCGTGTCCTCGTTGAAATGGAACACCTTTATACACAATTCCTACACCAGAGCCAGCTTGATGTGTATAATAATGTTCATATGGACAGGAGACAGATGACCGTTTATTATTCATTTTATTCGCTGAAAATGTAGCTTCACGCAGGAAGATCCAAATTGAAATGGAACTCTTGCCCCCGTAGTCGTTCTTATATCTATTTCAATTGTGTCGAACTCTCTACGTAAAACAGGTACATAGTGGGCAGGTGAGAAGACATGCATTTTGTAGGCTCCATATACGAACGTTGTTGGATCTAATGGAATTATTCTTAGCAATGATGTTACAACATCTCCCACAACTTGTGGTTCAATGATGTCAGAATACACAAATATTTGTGATGGTAAACCTAAATACAAATTTGCAGGGTTTTTCCCAATTGAAGTTTGTTTTAAATTTGATCTTGGTTTGAAACCCAATTGCAAACTGAGTATCGGTGTTGTGATGATTGAGATTATGTCATCAGTTGCAGTTACAACCACAGTTTTTGATATTTTATCATATCTTAGTTTAACTTTTGTTTTCATCTGTGGGTTTTCATTAAATGCTTCAAGGAAATGGTCAATACTATCATACGTCGTAGCGGGTATGTGAGTTTTTATATCCACGATTTTATCTAACTTTTCATTGGGATCTCTTACTTTCTTTTTTATATAAATAATATTTTCATGGTCTTGAACGTTGTACATGGAGCAAGGATATTGAAATTCTACTATTCCAACAACCCATTCTCCTTCTAATTTTACAGTCTTAGGTAATTTTGTTAAGAAATGGGCTGTTGTATTATCAGTATAATAAGACGTTGAGCTATTACTTAACAAAGTAATATAAAAATTTTCGTTACTCATATTTTTTCCAAGCTTGATGCAGGTATCCAAGAATTAAATTTATTCGGATAACCTTGCCACTTCACTAACACTTCCTTTCTGCCAGAAAGACGTCGCGAGCGTATTATTTTATCAATTTTATACTTGATGGAGGGGTTGTAAATTACTTTTTGTAACTCTTTAGAATAAAAGGTGCCCATGATTGATTCACCCTCCAAGTCCTTTAAAGTGTAAACAAGACGAGGAGATCTTTTAATTATTGAATCAATTACAAAGATTTCATCGCTCCAATTAGTTTCATAACCTTTTTGAAAAATGTGTTTGTATTTAGTTATTCTAACATGGTCACCTACGTTCAGTATTGCGGTTTCTAATGAAACCTGTTTATCTTTTTTTCTATCATATAAGTTACACCAAACAGTCATGATATTACTAAAGTTAACATCTATTGGTCGCATCTTGATACTAGAATGATAACTATTGTTATAAGAGTGAAGGAGTTCTTGTAATATATTATTGTATTTGTAAGTATTTTTATGTGTAAAGTAACGCCACATTTTCATTTTAAGAGTTCTTTGAAATCTTTCAACTATACTTGCTTTAATGTCAGGATTATTAGTGGTATAATAATTAATGTTTTTGCTCTTAAAGTAGTCTCTTACCACCTTTGAAACAAATTCTGTTCCTTTGTCGGATTGAATATGTCGAGGGGTAGCTTTGGCTTCTGTAAATATGCTTTCGAAACATTCTTTAACTGTTTCTGAATCTTTCTTTTTCATGGCTCTTGCAAAAGCATATTTACTAAACACGTCAATAACACAAAGAATATATTTGTAACCATCATTATATTCACTATAAGTTCGCATATCACTTAGATCAGCTTGCCAGAGTTCATTAAAATTAGACAAGATGTATCTATTTCTCGTAAATCGCCTATGAACAGGTTTATGTAGAGTGTACGTTTCCTGAGACTGCAACCATTTCTTAACTTCCTCTTTGTCCATTTTATTCTTCATTTCTTTCGCTAACTTATTTATACTACTATATCCGGCTGGATCGGATACATCGTAGTAAATCCTGTTGATTTCTAATAGGGGGTCCATTTTTCCCAATCTAATTTCTTTTTGGTCGATTCACGTGTTCTAGTAGCAATAGGTGTGGATGCTTCTTTTACTCTAAATGATGAATCCCTTGTATTTATAGACGAATTCGGTGTGCAAAGCTCGTCTATTTCTCTCTCGCTACGAGCTCTCTTTATGAATTCTAAGTTAGTAGGGTTACCTATACAGGATGTAGGTACTTTATTTTTTTTTAAAACCAAGGCAAACTGTTCCCATCCTTTTGGTTTTGTGCGCTTAAGAGGTCTAATCACGTCGTTTACTAGATCTACAATATTAGTATTTGGGATGGTACGATTGTTTAATACAACTTCCCCTCCTGTCTTCCACCAAATATTTTCTTTATGAAGTATAATATTGTCCATTAAAGTTTGGGTTTTTTGCTTGTAAGATTTCGGTACTCCCTCTATGATATAAGAGGGAGTTAACTCTAAAGGATAATATTGATTCGATCTATCAGGTAGTGGTGTCGCAGCAATATCATCATGTTCCATCGCCGAGTTTGCAACTGAGCCTCTATTTACATTTTCTTCGTTGTTTAGCTGTAACTCTACATTTTTGCTATCGTTGTTAGAATGATCATTTCTATCCATAACTATGGGTATTTTAAAAGGTTTTCGATCTACTTCAGCAAAATGTAAAAATCGCTGTAGTGCTTGAGAGTACAATGCCCATTTTTCACGATCATCCATTTTGCTTTTTAGTATTTTTTGCATCTCTCCATCTAGACGAGATGATGAGTTTTCAGAAAGATTATCGTTGTGTTTGAGTCTTTCAATGAAATCTTGTTCTACTAGTAGCATTTTTTTCATATTCTCCATTTCTATTATGTTAAAGAGTTTATTAAAGCACTTAAAACTGCGCCTAATATAACAGGTAGAAATGCGCCACCCTTTTGAATAATAATTGTTTTTCTAAGTTTGTTTTTTCCTTTTGAAACTAATTTTCGTAATACGTTCTTATGTTTATTTAATTTAGATTTCTCTTTTTTTTCTAATGGAATTTTCCCTTTTAAAACATTATAAATACACTCACAAATAATATTTATTTCGTCGTCGTCACAAGCTTTAAGCAAAGCCGTGCGATATTTTGGTTTAAGTACTTGCAGCGCTTCAAGTAAATGTTTATATGTGCTCACACTCGAATGCATCATTTAGAACTGACCAAAACTTGTTGATTACTGTTATATTTAAATCCCTTTTTAGGAATGTATACTATGCAGTATTTGTCGGATGGAAATATTTTAGTTTTGAACCGACATAAGTCATCCGTATTTTGTTTCAGATCAATCATGAGGTATCCATGGGCGTCTTTAGTGGAGTCTTTGTAGGCTTCATCTACAAATTTTGAATTTTCAGGGTAAACTTGTCGCGACAAGTGGCGTATCTGAGTTTTATCCCTGGGATTTTTGAAGTAAATAATGTAACTCGTGTTAAGCGAGATGTCACGTTGACCTTTTCCTTGATGAAATATATTTTGTGTAATATAAAACACGCTTAAGTTTCTATGGTGACTACCTTTCGTGAAAATGTCAACGATTCGCCCATCGGACTCTCTCATTAAATCATCGATTATAAGAAGTTTAGGTTGTTTGCCATCAAACATGCTGATATCAGATATGCCTTGACTATAATTTACATTTTCCAGGTTGTACAAAGGTTGCATTTCATCATAACACCATATCACTTCCGAAAAAGTTACATTGCACAGAACTTTACAATCATTTAAAAAGTTTGTGACAAAATTTGATTTTCCACAACCACTTGGACCAGCAACAATGGCTGTGAAAGGGTGGCAAAAGTGAATCATTGTTATTATGTTGTGCTAAGAAACACGTGTTGAATTCGAAAGTTCTAAATAACAAATGATGGATGCCAAAGTTCAATCATGGTTATATAGATACGATTATATAGGTTTAATTTTTCAACAAAAAATAAAATAAAATAAATTTAATTTTGATATTTTTTTATATTACAATATACCATCGTCACAAAAAAAAAAAAAAACATGAGTAAGAAAAACATTACCTACACATAGTCTTATAGCTAGTGCATGCATACATATATTACAAAAAAAAAAAAAAAAAAAAACTTTACAGAACAGTTATTATGTATATACAATGAAACGCAAATTGAAACATAATTATACATCATGACATCACATACAGTACAGAAAGTAATATTAACATTGAATGTTCTCTATTCTATAGTGACCCCAAGCAAGCGTGTCAGTAGAATTTGCTAATAAAGATCGTTTCGTATCGCTGTGTGATAAGGATATTTTGTTTATTTTTTGTGTAAATAAGACATGTTTTATAGATCTAAATCGCAACATTTCAGACAGCAAATTGGTTTTTTCGAACAAACAAGCTTTATAATCGTTCATGTTTAATTTTTTAGTTACACATTTATTTACTCCTTTTGCTTTAGCCATGGTTTCGTTTTGTACATCCATTGCATACATTTTCGAACGAAGACCAATAAATTCTTTGAAAATTTTACCATTATTTTCGTCTTTAAAGAAACCTAATCGCTTTTTATTGACTAATGGCAAACCGTAATGATTATCAGAAGGATAATCAGAGGTATCGAAGTATGATTCCAAATCTGATTTAATATCAGCGTAAAAGTTATTTGTGAATATTTGATAAACCAAACTATCCGTGTCTGTATACAGTAATTTTAAGCTATCTGGATATTTAATTTTCATGAAATCATAATGAAATTCATACATCAAAGTCTTTGATAAATCTAGTATACAAAATCCCAAGTAAATAGGTTTGTTGTATAAAACTTTTGTTTTCTTCAGTTGTACTGCAACTAAATTTTCTGAAAATATAGATAGACTGTGGAACTCTGGTTTTGCTATTAACGATTCAACGCCTTGAGTTTTTCCATGATTTTTCCAGTGGTTGAGTAATTTAACATTTACTCTCTTATTTACATTTTCCATAGTCTTGCCAAATACAGAATTATTCATTAACTTAAAAAAGTCTTTTTCAAACTCTGAACTTGCCAAAGAACGCTTATGTGTATTTAAATCAATATAAGGCTTTAACCACGCTTTTTGTTCAAACTGTAAGATTCTATGAATTTTAAGTAAACGTAACCCTGATCGTAAACATTGTTTCAGGTTTCGATAATGGATAACGTAATTTGTCTTGTTATTTAGATTAGGAATCAGCTTTTTGTCTTTGGTATCACCTAGACACACATTTTCTGGACAGAAGGGTAAGTCTGAATGGAAATCGTGTAAGTTATGTGGATATTCCAAATCAACTTCTAAAATGTACCCATTTTCAGCGTCGTCGGGGACATTGAAATTTGTATTAACATCCACCCACTCAAATTTACCAGTGGGTAGACATTGTGACATTGCCCAGCCGTATAGATTATTTGCATCTAGGTACATGAGAAATGATGATGGTAAAGTACGATCATATTCAGACATAAATATATTATTAGCTTTTGCATATCTATTACTACATTGAGAAATACCCCCTCTTATATTATTTGTAATAAAAGCAACTTTCTCAATATCCGTTAGGAGTTCTAAATTAATTTTAGTAGACATTAACATGGCGTCCCAGCTAAGTCCAGGTGCTGTGTAATAATGAGCAGGATCCAACCCATAAGTTTCCATACAAACATTTCTAAAGTTTTCAAATACATCAGCTAATAACAAAACGTCAGTTTTTAAATAAAGGTTTGAAAAATCCCCCATGTTTTGACACTTAAAGTGATTCCATACGTCACAAGCGTGTTGATAATCAGTTAGTGAAATATTTTCATCATTTAATGAGCTGTAAAAATCACTGTGATCGGGAAGGCTAGTTAATTTTAAGGAATCTAATGATGTCATATGTTCATAAGGATATACGCCTTTCCGTAATAAACGTTTGAAGTCTTGTTCACTGGGGAAATTTAAATGAAGCTCTCGGAACTGTTCGGTTAATAAATTTTTGGTTAATTTATCAAGACTACTACTCATAAATTTCAACGAATCAAGAAATCGTAACTTGATGACACGGTTATTTATATATAATTGCTTCGAAAACGATATATATTTCTCTTTGTTTTGTGGAATAATTTCTATATTACCATCTTCAAATCCAAGTCCGTGTACGATAAAATGAGCATCATAGCTACTTAAATTGTGTAAAAACACAGGTACAAAATCAGGGGTACGATACTTCTCGGTGCAAGATGGATGAGCTACTCCTTCAAAAGCACCGGTATGATTGTTATGAGATATCGTTGATTCACCATTTAAATTGTTTTCACAAATATAGCAAGAGTTAGTTCGAATAATGGTTACTTTATCTTCTTCTGACAAAGGTAAAGGACATTTTACAAATGTGTTCTTCTTGCTAATGCTCTCTAAATCTCTTTTAATAAATTTCATAAATGATTCGGCACAATTTTCACCTGTATATGTTCTATATACAGATAAACTGTTATCATATGAACATTTAATGTAATATCCAAAACTATACACCTCATGTTCCTGAATGTTAGTGGTTGAGGATTTACTCGGATCGTTGATACAAGTTTCAATGGGTTTTAAAAATGCTTCGAAATCAGCATATATAACAAATGGAACCCTCAATTTCCGATCATAATTTTCGAATGATATTCGATTAGATGGAGCTAATTCATTAAACCAGTTCCTTTTAGTTTCGTTTTCGGAGGGCAATTTCGTACACACATGGAAACAATCATTTTCTTGATGCTTCTGCAAATTTTCATGTGAATTAAAATAAATTAAACATCCATCACAAATGTAGATGGCATGCTCTGACGTCGTCATTTGTTTTGACACTAGTCGCGAAAGGTTTTTGATAAAGCAGTAATGCCCATTAGTACCTTGATTTATATACAACAAGTTTAAATGGGTAGCTTTCCTACTTTTCGTTAAGTGTAATGGCCCAACTACTTTATTTTGCTTACTTACCGAATCATATTCTAATCCAAAGACATTAATACTTAGATCATTCATTTTCTCAAATTTATGAATGTCATTTATTTTTATTGGGAATGAAAGATTATCAAATTTCAATTTATTCCTATGAGATAAATATGATGTAACCCTATTAGCGTTGTAAGTAGGTTTATGCAATCCTGATAATACAGCCCAACGAAAACATTCATGGTCATTGTTTTTTACGTTTATAATCGCATTTTTGTGTTTTATATCTAATGGTAAGTCTATGTAAGATGAACCTCGTAATGGATTAAATTTATTTACGTTCATGTCTAAATGATTTATTTTGACAAGACTCCATCCACTGTCTTTTTTTTCAAAATTGGTTACTTTATTTACAATTTCATTCGCAATTAATGAAAATATATCATCCTTTGCATCTCCATTGCAAACAACATAATTAAGAGTTTGAAAGTCAAAAGTAGTATTTAGTTGTTTAGTTTGTTGTGTAAAGTCCGCAGTAAGAATGAAATTTACTTTTACAACAAAGTGTTGTTCAATGGATCGTTCTAATAATTTAAATACTTTGTTTTTGGTATTTTGTAAAAATATTTCTGGTGTTTCTAAAGGTTGGTTAGCAATGGAATCCGATGAAATTCTGTAAGTGAGTATCCTATTCCCGAACGCGCTTTCAATTAATTGAACATTAGTAAATTCTTGGTCTGAACTTAAAACATTGCTTTTGTGGATTTTGCTTTTTAAGTGGTTTGAATAATATTTTTTCGATACTGACACGTGACACACGGAACATTCAATTTTATCATTACTTTCTGTACTCACATTTTGATTTGCAACCGACGCTGTTGATGTTGATGCGACTGCGTAGCTAGTTGAAGTTGAAGGGTTCTCTTGTAGTTTGGTTTTCTTAGCTGGAGACTCCTCAGTAGATGCAGACGACGCCATCCTCTTCAATGCACCTCTTCCTCCTCCTCTTCCTCCTTGTCCAGCTTGTGAAGATCTGTAGAAAAAAAAAAAAAACATTAACATTACAAATTGTAACAATTGATTACATAAACTTAAAAACTATAATATTAAATACTAACTTGTTTCCCTTTTACAATGTAAACAATATGCTTGCATTGCCAATACTCCATCTATTTCATCGGATGCTACGGACTTATCTCTCTTTACGTTAAATCCATGTCCATGACATGGTGTAAAGTATGGTATAATCTCCGAATCCTCTAACAATGTTTCCGGTAAAACTTTTCTGATAAACCACAACCGAATTGATCGATGAAATTTTGTTAGAATTATAGTTTTATCTAAACTTGCAATTTCGTTAAGAGATAAGTCCAAATTGAAATACATTTTATCGAAATTCTTAAAATGCAAACTTGAGACATCGGTCACAAATGATTGAAGTGAGCAAGACACACGTCTTAAATACCCGAAGATCCAACCCCCCGCCTATTGCTACTGACATCAAACTGGTTGTTACATGTTTCAACAACTAATAATAACACAAAAAACTAAGGGACCAACCTCACTTATGGCTATTGACATAAAACTAGTCTTAACAAGTTTTAAAAAATTACTTACGTTTTATCATAATCCTGCTCGATTTTTTCACACAGCTCGTACAACTCTTGATCTTCAACAATTTGGTCGAGTTCTTGATCGAAGAAATCACAGCTTAGTGTATCCATGGTAGTGAATCGCTAAGAAATGTGTGATTTTAAAGAGCAGCTTGGAGCTTATATATACTCTAAAATTTACCTGCGTTAAATATCTTATTTTTAAGTTTGAAACAATGTGGTCTTTATTTGCAAAAAATAACAAAACTCTTTAGAATGTAAAAGTGTTTAAACAATGATAATGTTTCGGCACACGTTACAAAGAAGTTAAACAATAAAAGGAATGAATTGGTTTCACTACACTTAATGTACTTTTTCATTGTCTAGAAAGAAATGAACACAATCGCTTTTAGCCGCCAACTGACACTTTAGAATACAAAGGAGCTTAATCAATGATAATGTTTAGGAACAAGTTACAAAGAGGTTATACAAACAAAAGGATAGACAACAGTTAAGCAAGCAACCTTTTAAAAAAACAATAAATAAATTAATTGGTTTCCTAAAACTGCACTATTGATCTTCTTTTTCATTGTCTAGAACGAAATTAACACTATCACTTTTTGCCGCCAGCTGCTTTGTGATGTCGTAGATAACGTCCCTCGCTTTTTGGACGTGGTCATCTACTTCGGAGTGTGCGTAATATTTAACACGCACTTCTGCATGTTTCCAGTGTTCTGTCGGGGGAATGTTTTTGATCTTCATCATGTCATACACTTCAATTTTGATGAGATGTGATGCGTAAGCCCCGTCGTCTTGGTTGGATTTAATGAAAGCAACACCCTCCGCGGTGGCTTGGCTCACACTCGATGACCTTTTGTTGTCAATTTTCTTTTTCTTGCGTTTTTCGAAGAATCCATGTATGCTGTTGTTTCTCTTGTTGGCGAGTGCTTTCTTTACTTTGAGCCCAACCGTCCCTTCTTCATCGCTTGGGTCGTCGTATTTCTCAGGATAATAATAGTGTTTAAATGTGTTTTCTTCTGTAAGCTATAACAATACAAAAAATATATTCAAACAGTGCTTCGAACTAGAGTTACACGGTAGACACAGAAATGGCTAAAACGTATACTATAAACAATAAATCAAAAACATAAAACAAGTTTTCAAATTAAAACTACATACTTACATCCATTTCAGCAACGAAACACGGCTACACAACCAAACACTGAACTTTTCACTTCACACTTCGCGACTCGGTTTGACGGAGATCTTGTCTGATGAATTATTTGAGACGATATGAAGCGGAGTTGTCTTGACGCTGTTTTATACCTGATGCAATTCTACAAGTTGGAACAAGTAAGCATTTTAAAGAAGCTATTTGCTTGCCGAACAGGTTTAAACCAGCATCTTAGCAGGATAAGTGAATAGGTGTGAAAAAATTACACAAAAGGCAACGGTTCGTTTGATGCAAGGAAACAATAAAACATTCATTGTGTACCTATCTATAGAATATCACCTATCATAAACGCTTTCTTCAGCTCCTTTTTATGTGTATCGCACAGCTACAAGTTTAAACCAGTATTTTTATTCAACAATCGGTATGAAATATCAAGAGATAACGATTTCATAAAAAGCAACAGACATTCAGTAAATAATTGATGTAAAACCGACATCTAAGAGCGTAGCCAAAGAATGTAACATTTTACAAACTTCTTATCTTCATTACAACCGTTCACTGTATAGCATATATTAGGTCTATAGTGCAAAAATATAGGTTAGGTTAGGTTAGATTTATGAAAATTCTGAAAGTTACGATTTAGCAAAAAAAAAAATATATATATTAGGTATAGTGCAAAAATATAGGTTAGGTTAGGTTAGATTTATGAAAATTCTGAAAGTTACGATTTAGCAAAAAAAAAATGTATATAAGCGAACTGAAAAGGCATAAAATCATACAAGGTGTGAATCAAATCCCAGATGATACACACAAGATCCCACTGGATCGAAATTTATCAGAAAGGACCCCCTAGTCATATGATAAACCCCACGTTGGGAACGCCAGGTAACAGGTAGTATAGCCCAAAACAAAAGACTACTCGCGAACAAAGGGACGGATCGAACCTTTTATGAGGAGGTGATTAGGCATCGCTACGTTTTCTTCGCATGGGAGCAGGTAGACAGGTAGTACGAGCCGGAACAAAAGGCCACTCGCGAACAAAGGAAAGGGTCGAACCTTTTATGACTATGTGATTAGACGTCGCTATTGTAATTAAAGTGAAGTACATATGTACAGGAAGGAGTGGGCGGAGCGTTCTGGGACCCTGCCCAATCGCTCTAAGTGGGGTGTTTCGTTTTTTTTTTTTTTTTTTTTTTTTTTTTTTTTTTTAGGATTCGATGGACCAAAATCCCGTTTTTGGACCACCACCACGGAATGTGCTGGGGAATCGGGGAATACCTACTACTTTTGTTACCGCATTGAGTAGCGTAACATGGTCTTGTAACAAAGCAAACTCACGCCTGGTTTGCCAGTACAGTACCCGACTAGTGCAACGACTAATGAATGTTGATGAAGCAAAGGAGGCCTGTCAGAATCGCGGTCTTGTAATTTATTAATTTTATACTAGTTGTTGCCCGCGACTTCGTTCGCGTGGTAATTTTGATGTGTATTTTTCCGGGATAAAAAGTAGCCTAGGTGCTAATCCAGACTATAATCTATCTGTGTGCAAAATTTCATCCGGATCCGTACAGCCGTTTTTGCGTGAAAGAGTAACAAACATCCATCCATACATACAAACTTTCGCGTTTATAATATTATATATATAATATAGTAAGGATTATTATACTAATACCGACGTGTTACTTGTGTAATGGAATACCGACAGCTTTAAGATTTACTTAATGGGCCTAATTATGCGCACCGAATCCTGCATGAGCGATTCCATCCATCTAACTGTCAAATAAAAATTGCATACTAATTTGACAGTTAGACGATTGGAATCGCTCATGCAGGATGTGGTGCGCGTAATATAGGAGATTTCGGAATAATGACTGCAAGCGGATAGGTAAACTATAGGTTTTCGCGTATATACCACAAATGAACACAAATGGAATGGCCGGTAACGGACGTCCAAACAGACATAATTGGACCAAATAGGGGATGTGTTAGCAAAGGGCTAGATAAAAAGTACCTACCCGAAGACTAATAAATGTTGAGGAAGCGAAAGTGATCTGTTAAGATCGTGGCAAGTGGCAGTCCCTGGTCTCTGCCTACCCCTCTGGGATACAGACGTGAGTTTATGGATGTGTATGTATGCAACACAAATAAGACAGATGAGGTTTTAACTTTTCTTACTTTACCCACTGACGAAAATTTAACAGGGTTAATTATATAACCATGTTAATTCTTATTCTAAGGATTTAAACATAAAACAATTATTAAGAACAGCACATAAGCTGAAAGAGAAGGACAGAACGAGGGAGAGTAAAAAATATATAATTTACTCAATATCCTCCACATAATATTAGCTCGAACAGTCGACAAATAACACAAGAAGATTAGGAAGAAGTAGTAGGAAGTAGGAGGCACATTTGCATGATTAAACAGGAAAGGTTAATCAAATTTTGATTAACCTCCCTCAAGGCTTTCTATTCATATTTCAACAGAGATCAATCAATCGTATTTATTCTAATTTCCACGGCGATGGAACTAATTCCCTTAATGACTAGAACGACTTGTGACCTTAGTAAAACAGGGAATAATAAATAGCAACGTTATTGTTAGGGCGTGTGCCCACTGCGTTGGCGAGCAATCTTCTTCTTTGTCTTTTTTTCATTCCCATTATTTGGATTCGGCTCTTCTAGTTTTCTTGCGCCTAAATTTTCTTCCAGATTCGTTTATTTCTTATTTTTATGGAGTTGTAATTTCGCTCAATTGGGCTCGCTCCAAGTCCTTTACTACCACGGACCACCAGGTCCGTCCGTGTGGCCGTCTTAAGCCTTTGCTGATGGTTTAGCCTTTGCTGATGTTTGGTACATATCTGTAGACAGAGCATCAGACAATATCTGCCATAACCAGAATCTCCCATAACCAGAATCTGTCCTTAACCGAACGAAGGTTCAAAATTGCGTTAGCAAACAATAGCTCTAGAAATTGCTAAACGATGCGCAGAGTTCTGTCAAACGTTTTTCTCAATAATACTTACTTTCCGTGGTCATTTTAGTTGCACACATTGTATTTATGATTTTGTTCTTTATAATAAATGCAGTCGACAGTGCATCGACACGGGAGTACTGTTCTCTGCGCAATTGTAGGAGACCTTTGCTATAAATTAAAAAGTAGATCAACAAGCAGTTGCAGTTGTAAAATAAATGGTTTTTTTCTTTTAGTTGTTGCTGCAATTTTTGTTCTTACATACATACACTCACGCCTATATCCCACGATCCTGACAGATCACTTTTGCTTCCTCAACATTCATTAGTCGTTGCATGCACGCACGCCGGTTTCCGGTTTTTGTTCTTATGACTTGTCAATTCCCATCAATTAAGTTTTTTTTCGTCCTCACGTTTATTGCATTTTTTGGTGTACTAAAATGGTCAAAGCAAACTTATGCTCGCGATTCTCTACCGATTCACGATCGTAGTGAGTGCCAGCTTTAACCACAAAATTACTGCCCCCCTCAGACATAAAAAGCGAAACGTCTTTATTAAGTTTCAAAACAATTAGGGAAGGCAAGAAGCAGTAATTTTGGCTTTGCGAGTGAAAAACGGGATCTCAAGACTGCTATTTTCGAATGCCACGATTTTCAAGGTGCGACAAGCGTTTGTAAGAAAACATGTTTTTGTGCAAGTCGTATGTTCCAAGCAATATTCAATTTGAACATGTCTACTAAATAGATATGTATGCCGAAAACTTTGGTTTGGGGAAGGGAAACCTCTGGTACTATATGCACAGTAGTAGGACAGTTGTGCAATTATATTTTTGGGAGTCTACTGCAAGCTACATCCGGCTACATTGGAAGCCCAGCTACAACTAAAGATTTAAAAAATTGCTACAAAACAAGCAAGTTGTTGATGGCAATCAAAGAATTCTATTATGTTGATAGCAACTAATCTAGATAGATAAATAGAGAACATTTTATTGCAAACCCTGAAAAAGGTTGTTTAATATAGTTTGAAAAAAGTTAGTAGAGCATTAGAGCAGTGTTGAGTTTTTTTCGCTGCTTTTTTCTCAATGGCATGTGCATGTGAATTCTTTAAGTTGAAGAATTTTTTGATTTCCCCTTTCTGTTTTGCAATAACGCTAATCGCTCCGCTCATCGAACCGCTCGTTCTCTGGCACCCCAAGAGGGCGTGTAATAGCGGTGAAAGCAATTTAAATTAGGTCATAAAACACGTCAAGGGATTGTCAACGAAGGGTGGGGAGAGCGACGAACCGGGCTAAAGTGCCATCATTGGGGAGTTTTCAATTTCGAAACAAAAATTTGTGATGACGAATTCCTCAGGAGGAATAGTACGGATAAAATATGACTGCCTCGTTGGTCTAGCGCTATCATGTCTAATTACTATGCCGGAGGTCGTGGATTCGATTTCCACTGGGGGCCACCAAATACAGATTGATTGATGCATAAGAATAAGCATTATTACCAAAGAAGTAACAGTTTGTCAACATAGAATCATACTAGACTAAAATAATTAGTTGGACTCCGTTGCAGAACTAGGTTTCAGAAAACAGCACCTTCCCCCCAGAAAACGATGCAGTAATAGTTATACGTTTAACGGGTCTAATCGCGATGTTTGTTAGGAAAACTTAATTAACTTACATCACGACGTTACGGTAACGTAGGAAAAGATAAACTTTGGACTTGGAATGAACTTGTCATTTACGTTAATCAAAAGTGGTTGTTTTTGTAAATCAATCTATTATCTAGAGGCGATCGTACTTGATTTGTACAATGTCCTTGCCTGGTTACCATAGCGCAGGGTATCCTAGTTTCGACCAGGACAAGTGATTGTACTGTGTGGAAGTCATTATTATTATTATTAGCTTTTTTGGATGGCAACAGGACAGAGTTAAGTATATGTTTACAATAGGGGACTTTTAGAGATTGTATTGAGGTTCAATGACTTCATCATAACTGACCTTTGCGTCCGTTACGGACGATTTAAGCAGTGCCTAAGAGTTTGACTCTTTTTCGAATGACTAAAAAGTCCAATTCGAGAGCGGCTAGCCCTACTTCATGTAGGGCATATAAAAGAAACCTGCGGAGTCGGGTCGGTACGGATTTGGTGCCTCCTGGCTCTCTTGTCCGCCAGTGCCGAGCACCACACTTCATCGCAGGTCTTGCGGCCCTCCCGAACTTTCTCTCTCCAGGCGTCTCTGTCCACAGCAAGTGTATACCAACTGTCGTGATCGATCCCAAAAGCCGTCACATCACGCTTGACGCAGTTTTTAAAGTGTGCGTGTGCTACCTCACCAAGCACGACAGCTCTCGGCAGACGAGTACAGTCAATGCGCTGCACATGCCCCAGCCAACGCAAGCGACGCTTCTTGAGTAAGGCTGTGAGATTGGACAGTTGTGATAGCTCTAGGTCTGTCTCGTTTATGACTCTTCAATGAGTGATGTAATTAGACACAAAGAAGGCTACCAAAGAAAGTTTAAATTCGAATTGACTGCTGAGTCCGGCTACAGTTACACCTCTGGAACTCGCGTAAACCCGCAACGGTTTAAATGTCAACCTCTCAGCCTAAATTCGCCGATGCGGAAACTTTTTCCCAGCGGACAGTGTAACGGCTAATTAAAGGCCCTCGAATAATCGCCGGCGCAACTCTTAAGCCACCTTTACTGGCCTGTTTAGCGTTTTAGGGCCGATATCTTTGCGCTCGACGAGAGAAACCGTGTAGCTATTAGGTCCTCTTTTGTTGAAAAGAATGCCTGTTTTGTTGTCACGACTGCCGTCCTGATAGAACGGTTGGGTAGTGAGTACACTCGACAGCAGGTAAACTTTTACATTTTAGTTGCAAATTCTCCCTTAAGTAAATGATTAGAGTGAATGTATGTAAAGGTTGATCTGCTGTCGACTGTACGTGAGTTAAGGATAATCATTCGGTCAGTTCAATCCACTAAGGGGCTCCATGAGGTTTGCTAGCACAACCAATGAAAAAAAAAATGTGTACAGGGTGAATTTGAATTCGTTCACCGCATTTTGAGGGAATGTTCTTTTCATTGTGAAAAACAGTATTATTAATGATTTATCAGTAATGGTATAACATGTTTGTGAGAATTCGTGATTTCCGACCTTTGGCTCCAAACTGTGAATTCACACTCGAAGTGGCAGGAAGTATGGTATCGTTGAAAAATGTTTTCTGATATCTGATTCCGTGGCGGGACGAAGTTCTCCAGGACAGATAGTAAAAAATAAACCCGAAAATTATTTGCTTTTTTTGTCGCCCACTTTGAGAAAGACAGGTCTACACGCTTCTACTAGTAGTACTTTTAATTTTTCTTCTTAGACAGCGACTTGAGAACAAAGCATTTGCGGGAGGAGATAAAAAAACTACTAAATATAGAACACAAGAAAACGTCTAAGAGCGGAGAATCAAGCTGATTAAATTTCATTGATTGGCCACGACTCTACCTCTACAACTAAAACAAGAAACAAATACAGTGAAATGTGAGCACTAGCGCGCAAATTAGCGGCGATTTCCCTTTTTAATGAAGTTTTTGTATTATACATACATACATATACATTTAGATACAGGCACATACATTGCTTTTGGTCCCACACTAGGATACCCTGTGCTATGGTAACCAGACAAGGACATCACAAACATGGAAATACACCCAGACTGAGGCCATGAATACTGTAATGATTCCTCTTTATATTAGCTGGCTGGCATAGCCGTCTAGTCAGATTTTGTATATTTTGAAGGGTATTGTTACAATTTGTTTGAGCTGTCAGGCTAGCTAGGCTAGGTAATTGATGAAAAAGAGATAATAAAAAGTAATATTTGCCCTAGATCCGGGTTTTAATAAATATAGAGCGTTACAGTACAAATGCACAGCGGCTCCCAGCGGGAATCTTATCCACCGCTAGACCATTGGACCAACGATACCCCTAGACCAACGAGGCAGTCAACAAGATAGCAGGTAAGAAGAAGTCAACAAGTTAAACCGATTTAACTACACGTCCCATTGTAGGGCACAGGCCTTCTCTCAGGCAATTTCAAGCGCTGAGATATGTGAACACCTCAGACGGTCAGGTTTTCTCACGATGTTTTCCTTTACATATCGCACCTTCGGTAGTACAAGGGCACAACTTACAAAAAATGGTAAAATGAGTTAAGTATGCAGAAATGCCTTGAAAACACTCCTCTATCTGGTAGAATAAAGACTCCCACCAGATTCAGTTAAAAAGTCGCTTTTACCGGAGGTGCGATATGTAGATCCTTTGATGTTTAACCATTTTGTGTGACAAATTGACAGTTTGACAGGCACGCAAACCCGCAAGCTGTTTAACCGCGTCTCTATGCTTAATTATGCAATACGAGTAAACATACAAATGTTTAGCAATATGGGTAATCAAATATACATGGTCGATGTTTTCAGTCCCCGGTGTATGTTGCCGCGACAGACGTTTTTATCCTCCTATCAAATGGCCTCAATCTGGGTGTATGTTTATGAAGTCCTCCTTTACGAGTGTTGCCCATTTCATTTACCATTGGATTGACATTATATTGCTATTGCTAAACTACAAAATAGTGCCAACATGGACGATCATAGTCTAGACTCTCTTAATCTCAGTAAAAAAATTCTATTGAAAATCTGTTTCTTAGACTCTAGGCCATGGTGTCGCGTTCCTTTCGCGACATTAAACAACCCGTGCTTGAAGAAATTGAAATGCTTCTCCTAATTCGGTTTTCGCTGTGGTGCGGCTGGATTTAACTACTACAATAAATTCTGGGGTCGCGCGGGGAATCTGGTCTTCCAGCTTGCTTGAAACTGGTTCTGTACCTGCCTATTTGAGCAAATATGTGTTACTCTTACATACTTCCACCAAACAGGGGATGTATTAGCAAAGGGCAAGATAAAAAGTACCCGAAGCCGGCGTGCGTGCATGCAACGACTAATTAATGTTGATGAGGCGAAAGAGATCTGTCGGATTCGTGGCAAATGGCAGACCCTGGTCTCTGTATACCCCTCCGGGAAACAGGCGTGAGTTTATGTTGTGTTAATAGTAACACATTTGATTACTGTGCCAGAGCCAACGACGCTTTATTTATTTAAAATATGTACCTAGTGATAGGCGTGTTCATTGGATGTGTGAATTCAACGCAATCTGACCTCAGAAGTAGAAAAATCGGTGATCTCATAGTTAGTAGAATATGCTCATAGTTTAAAAATATTAATATTAAAACTCGACCTATAGGGCACCGTTGAATAAAACTAGAATTCGTAGTTTATTATTAAAATTCGTTGTACATTGCCTAGCCGAGTCTTCCTACTTGTTAATCTGTGGATTTTGTTTTTAAACAGGCCCCAGAAAGGGAAGCGAAACTATTTTATTTTATTTACGCGAAATCTCGCCACCCTTGAACAAAATCGTTGTCAGTTTCTACTTTAGTGGACCCGAGATTGCAGCAACTTTTTTCCCCTCATACGAGTACCTTACACCCTTGCCATACATTGTAATGTAGCAGCAGGTATGCGTTTTGGAATTTGAGACGGGCTCCCTGGTTAAGCTGAAATAATAATAATTTCCAAACAAGACAATCACTTGCCTGGTCCCAAGCCAGGATACCCTGTGCTATGGTAACCACGCAAGGACATCACAAACATGGAAATACACCCAGACTGAGGCTATTTGTACAAATGTACGGCGGCCCCCAGTGGGAATCGAACCCACGACTTCCGGCATGGTAATCAGACGTGATACCGCTAGACCATCGAGGCAAACAACCCCTATAAGTTGTTTAACGTGTCAATATTTCAGTACTTCCTGATTTCTCTTCTCGCCGAGGTTTCATAAAAAATGAGATAATATTAAAACTAGACTTGTGTAAAGAGAAGCAACTCAACTTTCTATTTTATTTACGCGAAATCTCGACAGCCGAGCGAAATCGCGGCTCCCGAACAGTTTGCTAGTGATGTACTTAAATATGTGTAATCTCGATTGCCGTACTTCTTTATAATACCTAATATGAGATTTTCCGAGCGGTTCCGTGCTTCGCAAGGCACGTTAAGCTGTTGGTGCGTTAAGCCAAGTCAGAGGCCTTAGGGCGGCTTGACAACTTCTGACAGTAGACGAGCCACTAGTCTACAAGCCTCCACCAATCCGGACTTGGCCCCCGTGGTGGAGTATGGCCTATACCTTCCTCAGGGAAGAGACCCGTGCCTCTCGGTGGGGACATAATAGGTTGATGATGATGATGATGAATATGGGATTGGATTTTTGTGAATTTGTAGTGGCAATACCATTGGCTAAAGGAAAACTTTGTGAGGAAACCTTGAGTGTCTGAGGTGTTCACATACCTCAGCGCTTGAAATTGACAATCTGCAGTGGGGTACGCGTGGTAGGTAATTAAGCCCATTCTCTCTCTATGAGAGAACGCCTGTGCCCTGCATATAGGCTACATCATGTATATATGGATTATTTACGTATTTGCTGCTATTTACAAAGAGTTATCTGCTCTGTGCCCATCGATAAATTATATTCGTAATGGTAGATTGATTGGTATGAAGGGCCTTGATTTGGGTATTTATCATGTTTGTAAAGTCGTAGCGTGGTGACCACAGCGCTGGGCTTATGTTTGAACTTAGTTTTATTTTCATTGTACTATATTGGTGTAAAATAAGTAACAAAAACCGACCAAGTGCGAGTTGGACTCACGCATGAAGGTTTCCGTATTATAAAACAATTGAATATTTCAAGCGTCTCCCTGTTGTCGTTATTAATATTGGGCAAAATTGTTGTATGTTAGCCCCCCTTAAATATTTATTTTATTCTGTTTTTATAGCGGTAAGGGTTCCGTACCATTATCTATACAACATTAGACACAAAGATAAAAAAACAGCCAAAAAATCACGTTTGTTGTATGGGAGCCCCCCTTAAATAATTATTTTATTTTGTCTTTAGTATTTGTTGTTATAGCGGCAACAGAAATACATCATCTGTGAAAAATTCAACTGTCTAGTTATCACGGTTCATGAGACACAGCCTTCCCTTTGGGTACGGAACCCTTAAAAACAATAACTTATAGGTAGCATAATAGTTTATATCTAGTCTGTTACCCAAGCATACACACGCAAGTTCAGAATATGTGGAGATTTTTTTACAACGTAACATTAGTAACAAACAAAATTTCTGGCACACGTAGACTACTCCTATAATAATAGATATCCACGTACGGAACACAAGTACTCATAGTAATAATGCTATTTGCCGTACATTACCGCATTTGCCGTACATTACCGCATTTGCCGTCAACAACCACACCACTAGCCCAGATACTTCTTTCATCCGTCCATTTGGTGAATTAGTTTGCCTTTAATTCGTCAAAGCACCCTTCAACAATGACTGTTACGGTTCAAAGAATCTGCGGGAGGAAATATTTAATATATAAAGGAAAATATATATACATCATACTAGTAGGTGACGTATTAACTGTTTCTAAATTTTGTAAAGCCGCAAATTAATAAAATTGAGCAGCCGAACATTCCAAATTTTTCAGTCTAATAGAAATCAGAAATCAATCATTTATTTCAACGTAAAGAATTTACATTCTGTTTGCTGAATGTCAATGTACTATGTTAGCCGCTGCCTTCGGGCCGTATTTGTAGTGGAGAAAAAGGCAGCGGGAAAAAAAAACTCCACTCTGATGGCTGGTTTACATTTGCTATTTTTTTATACTTTTTTAGCACGCTTTTTTAGACCATACTAAAAAAGCATGCATTTAGCAAATGTAAATACGCTTTCCTTTTTAGCAGGCAAAAAAATCTGACTGATGGTCCGATTTTTTATCCATGATTTGTGCTTTAAAAAAAAAAGCAACAAAAATGGCGTCGCAAGTAAAATGGACACGCGATTTAACAATTAAACTAATAAACGAATATGAAAAACATGAGTGCCTGTGGGATTCCTACAGTGAAAGCTACAAAAACAAAATTCTAAGAGACAATGCGTATGCAGAAATTGAAAAAACTTTAATCTGTTAAGTATCCTGCTTTTCAGGCGTTCAGCCAATAACTGTGATATTATTTCAACAGCTTGCAAAATTATTAGAGATTCCATATTTTCGACTTGAAATGCGAGTGCTTTCTTCGCATTTTCTATCTTTTATGATGAAAAAAGAATAGCAAATGTAAATCGGCGTCTCTTTTTAGCACTCTTTTATTTAGCATGCTTAAAAATCAATGCTTAAATAGCACGGAAATTTAGCAAATGTAAACCAGCCTTGACCATCTTTTCTCAAATCATCTTAAACTTATACATCAAAGATGATATGATTCCGTGATAGCCACCAATAACTTTAAAAGCCAAAATAACACTTCTTACAAAAGTATTAGTAATATTTTTTTACATTAAAATTAAATGAAATTTATTCCAATTTGAAATTGAAATTTAGTTTATTTATTTATTCTGATGGCCAAAATACGTTTTGGCTGATTGAATGGCTTATTTGCCAAGTTTTGTGGCTGATCAAAAATTTACAATATAAAAAGTAAAAACAATGAAGTATGCACGCGAAAATAAATGTTTAAAGACTAAACGTAAAGTTCTGGTGATGTCTTGGAAAGTGTCAATCGCTACAAATTTCTAGGAGTTATGGCCAACGATAAAGACGATGACAGTGTCGAGATTAAATGCAGGATATAACAAGCTCGAAACGCATTTTGGAAAATGGAAAAGGTCCTCTGCAATCGAAACCTGACCATTGAAACACGCGCTAGAGATTCTCCGTACGGAGCAGAGGCCCGGGCACTTACTCAGAGTGTGTCTAAACGTATAGAAGCGTTTGAGATGTGGGTGTACCGCCGGATGCTTAAAAATTCTTGGGTTAAAAAGGTCCGCAACACTACGGTTCTGCATAGAATGAAGAAGAAGACAGGGGTACTTAACAACACCAAGAAACGGAAGCTAGAGTATTTCGGACGTATAATGCGTAACACCAAGTACAGTCTCCTTCAACTTATCGTACAAGGGAAGATTCCAGGAAGAAGGAGACCTGGGAGACCATAGATATCATGGCTACACAACTTACGACAGTGGCTTCAACAGATTACCAATTCCTTTTTTTATTGGCAGCCCCGAAAAGCAAGATAGGAGCCGGTAAATAAAGAAGAAGAAGAAGATACGTAAGGTTATACAGTTTTTCAGCAATCGTTTTAAACCTATCTCTACAATAATATGTCATCAACATTATTCACATAAAAACAACATAACCAAGTAGTTAAACATCAAACTCATAAATCGTTATGAAAAATAGTGTTACAGGTAAACGGAAACAAAAGACCTGCTACGAGAGGGTGGGTCCCCCTATAACTCCGTTCAAAACTACTTCTTTAAACTCTACTCATTCTATGTTCTTTGCGAGGTATTAAGACGGTTTATGTGCGGGTATTGGTGGGTGTACAAGTTATCCTGGGCCATTAATTCACACGGTGCTCGGTGCCCCGATTCCGGGCGATGATAAGGGAAGAAATAAAGCAAGCGTGGCACATAAATTGACCACCAAATTGTTTGTGGTTTCGAGAATCGGCCACCTTCTTTTGTTGGAGATTTGGTGACTGCCATTTGTAGATTGCGAGTATCGGAGGGTCGTTTGGTTTGTGTTTTCGAGATTTACGTTTTGGTTTTTGATTCGCTTGTTGAAACATTGTGGCCAGTGGTTTTGTATTGAGTTCATTGTCAATTTCGAAGCAATTATTAACAAAAGCTTTCCTTCCAGGACTGTGGCGTTCGCGAGTGGAACAAACTGCCTGACTCTACCATTAGTGCTGATTGAGTGAATTGTTTCCAAAATACACTGGAAAATCAAACAAAAACAATAAAGTGCAATGATAAAATATGCACGCATCAGCTTTAGGCCTGCCCCACACTAAAGCGATCGCGGTAGAGAAAATGAAAATGTAAGTTTTTATAATAAAAAGGTTACAAGCAGAATCGTTTGTACTGTGGTCACCACGCTAAATTCCACCCGTGCCGGGACTTGAACCCGCGGTTCAAGTCCGGGCATGGATGGAATTTTTAGCCTCTAAACAGATTTTTAAAAATTGTCCTCAGCACGGGTTAGTGCAACAAAACGAATATAAACTTGTGTTGTTGTTTCATTTTTTGTGTTTACAGTACTGAGTGGCAAATGTTTATAATAATGCTTTAGGATTTTTTTTCAGTTGTTACTATTGCAAACGTGCAAGCGGTTAGAGGTTCATCGGGAACGTGGCAAGTGGCAAACCTTGGCCTCTACCTACCACATCTTTGTATCTATTAACCCCAAAACATTTTAATGCAGTCTTTTGAAAAAAAAATGTATCTGAAACATAGACTTTTACATAATTGTAATTGAACACTAATAACGGTATCAGAAACAGAAAATTCGTCACAAATTATAGGCTGACGTCTAAATTACAAGATTTCCTGGTAATATTAATACCGAAAGACACGTTTAAACGTATTAATTACCTTTAATAACTACAGGAAACGTGAGTGCTGGAAGTAGCATTGTTATGCTAGCCAAAGGTAGCACTATTATCGAGGCACAATATCATTTAGGGCATGCAATATAAGGGCGATTATAGAACGAAAAGTGATCCTGTGAAGCGATTAGAGATCGAATATCCACGATAGAAACATAATTTCTCTATTACGTTTCGGTTTTCATAATCACAGTTGTAACCATAACTCAATGATCATTAAAACTGGTTTGGTGCACTGAGCGTTTATTAAACCTTTAGAGCAGCGTTACCTAAGATTTTAACGCTATGGTACACTAACACAGATCTCCATCTAAGCTCCAAGCTTCAAAAGCTACCGCAACTGCCCCACTACATTAAACAAAATTAATAATAATTATATTCTTTTTTTGCACTAATCCGTGCTGAGGAAAATTTTAAAAACCTATTTTGAGGCAAAAAATTCCACCCATTCCGGGACTTGAACCAGCGACATCTGGCAGAAGTAATTTAGGTCACTTGCAGGCCCGACTTACTTCTACCAGATGTCACCGCTTGTACGTAACACAGAGAAGTTTGTAAAGAGGTTAGAAATTTCGCCGATGCCTGCACTTGCCCTTTAGCTCAGTTGGGAGAGCGCTGGCGCGGTTAGCCAGAGGTCGCGGGTTCAAGTCCCGGCATGGGTGGAATTTTTAGCCTCTAAATAGGTTTTTCAAATTAATAACAGTAAAGAAATAAATTCTTTTTAAATCAAACAAGTGTGATCAGCGGAACCCTAGCGGACTTTTCTGTGAAATTCTTGGGTTGCGGTGCTCACTTTAAGAATCGCTGCTTTAGAGAATAAACTTTAAACATAATCCTGTAGTTTTCGCGTTTAATAATAATATGTACCCACAACCCAATCTCTTGTCCTGGTCCCAAACTAGGATACTGTGCTATGGCAACCAGGCAAGGACACCACAAATATGAAAATTCATCCAGACGGAGGCCATTATTGTACAAAACAAATGCGGTGGCCGGCGCCCATCGGGAATCGAACCCACGACCTCTTTACCTCTAAGACATGTAAGCCTTTTAATGCATTTTGTTTTCTGGCGTGTACAATAATGTGTTCTAATCTAATCTAATCTAAACCTACAAACAAAAGATCCCTGACTGGACGCACATGTTTGACAAAGGGAACTCCGATAGGAGGCGACAACGCGGGCTCGTTTATGGCCATTACGGCTATCATTGCTTGATGATTATTTGCACAACATTGCTTCGTTGTAAGCGCTTAGAAGCAAAAGTAACCATAGATAGATAGATACAGAACACTTTATTGCACAACCAGGTAAAAGATGTAATATCTTTCAAATAGTTTCTTATATCTAACTAGTGGTATACAATTGGCGGTCTTATCGCTTAGAGCGATCTTTTCCAGACAACCTTTGGACGGAGTGGATTGCAGGAAGAATATGGCCGGTAGATGGATGTACATAAATAAGAGAAGCGTGGCTCGGTTGACTTATTCAACAATTCGTGGTCTCAATTTAGGGCAATGGTGTATTGTTTACTGAGTTCTAATTGCGGGTCTTCCCGAGATTCCAACCAAGAGAGATTATGGCAAAACCCCTCATGGTTATGAAAACCACGAAGGAGGCCTATGTCCTGCAGGGGCGTCAAATGGCTGATGATGGTGATGAATAAATTTTAGAGCTCTCTCACTCAGAGAGATGTAAAATGTAGTGTGTAATGAATGTAGTGTGTAGACTCTACACTGTAGAGCGTCTAAAATAGAGCGTCAACACTCTATGAGCAAGCGCACTGTAAAGCGCTTAAACTCATAAGGTGTTGAGCGAAACGCGCCCAAATGTTGGCAGCGCACGCGAGCCGTGCCTTCTTATATAGATGGCTTTTGTTTTTAGGGGAGAATCGCCTATTAACATTTTTTTTGTCATAGAAGCTTGTGTGGCCGATAATAACTGTCACTCTGTACACTGAATTCTGACTTAATCTCCGAGAGCACGATTTCTGGAATTAATGCGCTGCGCGAGCGAATAGTTGGAGATAAAGATATTTATGTGTTAAACATGAGTTTAAAAAGGTGGTACTGTGTGAAATAGTGTAGAAACTGCATGTTTTGCCCTTGTGGGCATACAAATATTTAATATTTTTTGGAGGTAACGTTAATTACTATAATTTCGAAGATCGAAGTCACAATAATTTCGATATATTTTTTAGTATACAAAACTCATAGGTCAGGTAAAACCATATTAAGTTATAATTTAGACTCATGTTCGCAATTTAAAGTTTAAAAATAATGACCGATGGCCCTAGATAAGAAACTGAAAATTATTATATTGTATCTTTTAGATTCTGAATACTAATTTGTGATACAACAGTTCATAATAATATTACTTTGAATAGCTTAACTCATGCCCGCAAACCCTAATAACATCATTCTAAAGTGTCTACAATCCCAACGAGGAGTTAAACAAATGCCTTGAAAACAATAAATTTCCTCAAAAAAGTACATAGTAGGAAATTAGCGCCATAAAGCGAATCGCACGTAACGTAACTTGCAAATGTTCGTTCCGAAATTAGTTTTAGCGGTATTAATGCATAAGGTGGGAGACGGCGAGCTTTGGACCGCATCCAAAATGGCGGCGACGTCATAAGAGTAGTAATACAAAAGATCAGATTAAATTTCAATTTCCTTTTTTAATTGTTTTGTCTCAATTTATCTATGACAAAAATATCATCTTCGAAGAATAAAAAAAGTTGGCCTTATCCGTGTTTTTTTTTCCACAGAAGGAAACAACGTACGATTGGTAATAAAAGTGAAATATACATTATAAGAAGCATTAAAACTTTCCAATGCTGGCAGTCGATACGTACAATAGCCAGAAAGGAATACATGTAAAAATTTACAAATAAAAAACAAAAACAAAGCAGACATTCCAAATTCAAAACCACAAACATTGTGGTTTAGAATTTACTTTTTTAATACAGTTGCTCAAAAAGTGGCGAATTGCAGGGACGTTTAGCGTTCGGGATGTGGGCTATTACATACTCGAGCTTTTTCTTTACCTTTTCTGAACTCGTGCATTCTCGTTCCCAACTGTCAAAATAATGTCTATTAAAAAGAAAAAACCAACCCCGAAGTATTTATTAAAATAGTATATTTCATTACAAGTGTGGAAAGGCTGTCATTGCAAAGAGTTCCGACAAATGTCTACCCGAGCCGAGGCGCAGCCGAAGGCGAGTGTTGACAGTCGGAACAAGTTGCAATGACGGTTCCGCACGTGTACTGAACGACTATTTTTAATACAGTTGCGAAAAAATGAAAAACTATTTGCTTTTTTCTCTTCTCTCCACGCAATAAATTCGTCGTATGTAAATATGTAGCGACTTTTTGACTTTTCCGGTAAAATGTTCTCCGAAGCATTTTGTGCAATTATACTGAGTTCCGGTGGTGTTAATTCAAAAAAACTAGGGTCGAAATTACTCATTTTGTGCAACAAACAACTAAACTCGCAAAGAAAATTTCTGAAAAATGGCGCCAACCGTAGAATATAAGCAGTTTTTTTTTTCTTCACCCATTCTGGTAGGCAAAGGAAACTATGCCCATACAGCCAAGTCTTCAGTAGAAGTTTTTTATTGATATGAAATGAAAATGAAATTTAATGAGATGAAATGAAATGAAACCTAACCAAACTCATTCAATCAAATAATTAAATCTGATATTGAAACAAATTAGTAGGTTCTTTTTAGAAATATACGTATTTGCATGAATCATAAAAACTTCTATGATTTTTTTTAGTAAAAACTTCATGGTTGGTTATTCTTTTTAATAGACATTATTTTGACAGTTGGGAAAGAGAACGCACGAGTGCGGGAAAGGTAAAAAAAAAGCACGAGTGTGTAATAGCCCACATCCCGAACGCTATACGTCCCTGCAATACGCCACTTTTTGAGCAACTGTATTAAAAAAATACATAGAAGTTTTTATGATTCATGCAAATATTTCTAAAAACAAGCTACTAATTTATTTCAATATCAGATTTAATGATTTGATTCAATGAGTTAGGTTAGGTTTCAATTCATTTCATCTCATTAAATTTCATTTTCATTTCATATCAATAAAAAAAATGTACTGATGACTTGGCTGTATGGGCATAATTCCCTTTGCCTACCCAGAATGGGTGAAGAAAAAAAAATCTCTGCTTGTATTCTTTTACGGTTGGCGCCATTTTCCAAAAATTTTCTTTATTAAATTGCTTCATTTTTTCGCAACTGTATTAAAAATAGTTGTTTTGTTCAGTTCGGCTGCGCTTCGGCTCGGGTAGACAATTGTCGGAACTCTTTGCAATGACAGGCTTTCCGCACTCGTGATGAAATATACTATTTTGCACTATAACATTTCCAGTCAGTAATACCTCTCCTTGTAATGAAACAATATAATAAGAATGAACCTTTTACATGCTTCTATTTTCGGACGACAATGTGCAATAATGGGCATTGTCGGACAAAACATTTAATTGAAGAGCTTCCGGGCGGTCTGTCCCACCCGTCTGTCTAACTAATACAGTAGTAGTTACACCCTGTATACTGTAGCTTCATTAATTCTGTTTATTTACAGGCAAACAGAGTAAATGCAGACGAGTACAATAACCGAGTATTTGCCGAAGAAAGCAATGTAAAGCCGTCTATGTTGCCAGGTAAATACATAATATTTATATGTACCTGGCAACATCTGTAGTTATACTGCCTCGCTGGTACAGCGGTATCACGTCTGATTACCATGCCGGTCGTGGGTTCGACTCCCACTGGGGGGCACCGTACATTTGTACAAATAGCCTCAGTCTGGGTGTCTTTCAACGTTTATGATGTCCTTGCCTGGTTACCATAGCACAGGGTATCCTAGTTTGGTACGGATAACTGATTGTGTTGTGTGAAAGTAATTAGTTATAAAGTTATTTATGTACGGCATATTTGTGCCCTTACTATTCGTGGAATGATTGTTTCCGAGACTTTTTGCTCAAAGGTTTGCATGTATCACTGACTTATAATTAAATACCTAGATAAGAAATTCTCTATATTCAGACATTTTTTCAATCAATCACGCATCTAGTAAGCAACTAAATGATTGTCGGTAAAATTTGTTCAAAAAGAAGTCACACGCAAATTTTATGCTAGAACCGATTAAATTTGACACTAGACTACACAAGATATTTACCACCAGTTTCTCGTACAATAACAATGTAAGTTAATCTACTGTTAACAGCTGTAGGTTAATCTTTTGTTAACAGCTGTAGGTTAATCTTATGTTAACCAGCTATAAGTTTTTTTTGTATTCACTTTGGCTACCTGACAGTTGTTAAAAGATAAACAAATTGTTTATTTTGTCGCCGTGTGGCGCCGGATTAAGAATGGTGTCACTACATTTCCTCCCGTGGATGTCGTAGAAGGCGACTAAGGAAATACGTTACCAGGAGACGGGCAGCAGCGTCTTCCTGAGATTCCAACCGCATACTGCGATATCGCCAACCCGCCTGCCAAGCGTGGCGATTATGGCAAAGCCCTTCATGGTTAGGAAAACCATGAGGGAGGCCTGTGTCCTGCAGTGGGCGTCGAGTGGCTGATGATGATGATGAAACAAATTGTTAGTGTAAGAGAATAGAGTTTTATACACAAAAGTTTGATATTGCTACAAATGTACGTAGCTTACCCCCTGTTTCTCGTATACTATTAATCTACTAAGCAGGCGGAACCATCTAGGCTGCTCGCATTGATGAATTTGGGTCCCGCCTCTTAGTAGTTAATACCCAGCAGTCGGGTTGTAGGTTATTTTATATTTCAGTTTTCAATTTTTTTCTTTTTAGTGACTTTTTAAATTTTGATGTTGATTTTTATAGCCTATGACACTCCCGCAAACGACGTCACGACGAATCGATTGAGATCTCACGAGTCAAAATCTGATCCATAGTTAAGGAGTTTGAGGGAACACAGAATCGGACATACTTACACACATACATACCTACGAGCCAAACACATTACCCTCCTTTTGGGCTCCGCCGCAGTCACAACTGTTAAAAGTAGATTAACAGACTATTAGTACGAGAAACCGGGGGTTAACCGCTCATCTGCCCCCTCGATTGTAATCAGTATTGAGTTGTTAACATCCTAAAAGTCTGTATAAATGTTCGCGTTACCCGCTACACTTATTTCCCAGTCCCAATTAATATTACGGAGCAACTTTCACGTGTTGTAATTATCATCTTAATTGCTAGGTGGTAAGGCCTAATTCCGATCGCCGCGGGGGCGGGTGAATTTGTTGGAAGTTGGAGCGCCCACCCCCTTATCTCGACTACAAGATTACTCTGCGAAACGGAAAATTAGTTAGCTTTCTAGCAAGACTTCCTCTGCGGGGACTTATTTAAATACCTATCCAGTTATATTTGTACCATTATTACAGATATTGTACTAGGCATAATACGTGTTGGTTGTTTACAAAGTGATTGGTAAACTTGTTGATTTGGCAACGAGCATTTTGTTTGTTGAAGGGGGTTTTAGAATTCTTCTTTAAATTTTGTTGTCTAGTTGGAACAGATTATATCCGCCATTTTTATTTATGTTTATATTAAATGCCTCGTTGGACTGGCCGTTAAGACGGTTACTACCAAGATAGAGGTCGTGGGTTCGATTCCCACTGGGGGACGCCGTACATTTGTACAAATGGCCTCAGTCTGGGTGTATTCCCATGTTTGTCATGTCCTTGTCATGTTACCATGGCACAGGGTATCCTAGTTTGGGACCAGGACAAGTGATTGTGTCGTGTGGAAGATATTATTATTATTCCTAGAATGATACGCGAGGCAATAGAGATCCGCCGGCATCCAAATTTCGATAGAGATCGTGGTTGGAACATAGCTACAGCATGGGAACCAGTGCTTAAGTGCATGAAATCCCCTTGCTAGATGTGTTACTGTAAATTTAATTTTAATTTTAATGAGTTTATATAAAATTATTGTAGTGTCAATTTCAATTTAAAAATTTGCCAAAATATTTTTGGAACGTAACTTAATAACTTTTGAGGGTAGTAAATTAACAGTTAATGCTTTCAAAAAGACGCCTGTCACCTCAGTCTACCGAGACCACGGCACTTGCAAAAGTACCGAAACGTCGGAAAATTGAAAAATTGAAAAGTAAACGAGCAAATATCCATTAAAATTCAGTTTTATTATGTCTAGTGCTCGTGATAACCGCAGAAAATACTATTATTATTATTAATTTTCCTTTTTTTACGTGTCTTTAACTTTATTTGCAGCAAAATACCACTTCGAAGTGTAATAATAAAAATGTAAATGAAACGTGATGGTGAAAGAAAAGATAGAGCGTCGCATTTGAAATAGTTCCAAATTCAAAATTTTAACTGCGGAGCGCTCCATTTACCGCGGTCCGGAGCGCCAGAAGTTTTGCAAACTGTTTGCTTTCCCAAACCGATGTCATTTTGTACTCGCAGAGTATTACATTCCATTTACAATTTACTATTCAAAGGCTCAAGCCAACGTCAAGCCAGTGAAAGCCGTTGAAGTCATCGCGTAGATTGCTTTGACCCGATTTCGTTATCTGAAGAAAACGAGAAGGATTAGGTAAATGGGTGGCATTTTCTCTATTTAAATTCACTTGCCTCACGACTTGGCATTGGTAATTGAAATGAGATTCCAACTTGTCTTAAGCGTCGGTTAATGTGCTTCCCATGTTTCAGGGACTGGTGGTTGTGCCGGGGAGTGGCTTACAATCGACAGGTCCGGGTTCGATCCCAATCATGTTACTGAACCCTTTTGTGTATTTTAGTAGCGGCTGCTAGATACTTGTTATTTGCTAACAAGGATCGTGAAGAAATTATGAAAATAGATGGTGAGCACCTTATTACAAGTGATATAGTATATCTGAGTAATGGTATACAATTGGCGGTCTTATCACATAGAGCGATCTCTTCCAGACAACTTCTGGATGAAGTCGAATAGATGGAGTAAAATATGGCATCATCAGCCCTCATCTCATCGTCAGCCCAACACTACCCACCGTTGAGTACAGATGATTTTGATATCTAATATGTCTGTAATTTTATTTTCTGTTGCCGCATACGTTGATCACATACGTTGTCAAAGTATTTACAATTTTTTTATCAAAGCTTGTCAGAATAAAGCTAGCGTTGAAATTACGCAAACCCATGTAGAAACATCCAATTCGTGCTAGATATGAAAACAGACAAGGGGCATAAAACTATTCCACTAACTATTGAGTGGTGGGTTTTTGCATAACAACCCGAGCGCTGATCACAGTTCTTATGTCAAGAGAGAAAGATCAGTTTTCCTTTGGCGGGGACGCACCTGGAACGTGGTCTAGGCTTCCCGATGAACTTATGACCCACACTTTCTGTCCCCATATTTCTATGATAATTCTGCCTATTAGGTCTACCTCAACCGGCTTCGGCAAATTACGGAAAACTAGCCCCTACCTTTATAGGTATCAGGTTCATTTCGGCTTGAAAGTGGTCTAGGTAAATTTTACTTTATTCGCGAGAGGAATGTTTTATTGGTGCAATCAATTTGGGCTTCAGTTACAATCATGGCGTATTGAAATTTTAATGTTCGTCATTACATTATCTTTATTATGCTAGGATAAAATTGCTATCGTTTTTGCATAAGTATTGTCTTTAATAATAGGTTTACTACGCGGTAGGGCTGGCAGTTATTTCAATGGTTTTCAATAAATGTAAAATAGTTTAAGGTTTTTAAGTTATCCTGATATGGTTTTGACGCTCTGCCAACAAATTGCGATGGCCCGCCATGTTCGCATGTACAAGGGAGTTTTGTTATATCCCAAACTTATTCATACAGTCATATACAAGTCGACCAGCGATGGTAGCCTAGTGGGTAGAACATTGGACTCGGACGCGGGAGACCCAGGTTCGATTCAAAGTGCGGGCATGTACCTATGATTTTGTTTTCTAAGTTATGTATACATTTGTGATGTTATAGTAACAATACCACTCGCTAAAGGTGAAGGAAAACATCGTAAGGAAACCTGGGTGTCTGATCTATTCACATAGCTCAGCGCTTGAAATCGCCAATCCGCGGTGGGCACGCGTGGTAATGAAGCCCATACTCTCTCTCTGAGAGAAGGCCTGTGCCCTACAGTGGGACGTATATAGGCTGCTTATGACAGTCATATAGCCGCGTCCAACAGGGTCCACAACTGTTAACACTGTTTCATTAAAGACCTTATTTACATTATGGTGCAATAATAGTAGTTTATGCAACTGTCATATAATGAAGGGTATTAAAACACGAGTGTGAGTTTATGAAACGAGCGCAGCGAGTTTCATAATAGTAACGAGTGTTTTAATACCCGTGTTATATGCAGTTGCATACACTACTTTATCTTCACTAATGCAATTAAAAATTAAATTCACGCGTACGTGTATAATCACAGTGATTTTGCCGCCATTAAAATTTAACCAATGAGAGCGCAGCTGCGCGCTTCAATAAAACGCGACCAACCTGATTGGCCCTGCAATCAAATTGGTCGCCTTTTATTGATGTTATAATGAGATTTTACGATATCGATGTGAATATTATACCATCATGTGAAATTGCTTAAATTGAGTGTTTTGTTGTCTGCGCTATAACAGTAGTAATTATAAGTCAAGTATTGAAAACATAAGTAGAATGTTACAACATTAGTGTAGACAAATATTTTTATTTGAATAATTAGCACGTAAATAGGTAAGTCCGTAAATGCAAAAATGCGCGCTTATCTCTTTTCCTTCGTTATAACAAAATACATTTAATAAAAAAGTATAATAATCTTTATTTTGGACATTCTATTCATAAAATTGAAAACGTAGACATTTCATTTATCAAGGTGCTCTATTTTACACAACAAAAAATAAATGATCAAATGTATTATATTAATAAATAAATAATAATTCGAATTAATTATTATTCACAAATTTTTAAATGCCGATTTAAATGGCGCATTAAGTGGCATTTAAGAAGTGGTGCAAGCCGACCTTAGTCTATAGATCTCTCCTAATCTCATGTTCTCATGCCAATATCATGTTGTGTTTTGCATGTATGCAAAAAGTAAAAAGTACCTGGGCAACCTTGCAAATTAAACATTGGCTAGATAATTACCCCACTTTACAATGTTTTCTTTAATAAACAAACACACACACAATCCTGGTGCCCTTTATCTTCATTAGTCGGCAGCTAATCTGGACAGGGTTGGCGTTTACCTGAGTGTACAGTCGACTACAAATGTTATACGTAATTTCACAAATAAGCGAACAATAATCAGAAATAAGATAACTCGCTGAACTACGGCGATTGACACATAGCATATTATACTAATCTTATTAAGATTAGAAAGTCCATGTGGAAGTGGGCTAGTCACATGTGCCGAAAAACGGATCAGATACAAAGGTTCCCGCGATTCGTTGCGTTGTTAGTTTTCAGTTCAATATACATTTTTAGTTACAGATAATTTCTCACAATGTTGGTATGATATTGTTTTATTTGTTAGTGTTGAAATTATGATTTTGGTAGCAAACTTTTATCGAAGACTGTACTAACAACTACAGAGCAAAGTATAGGGTCAAAGGTAGAATTTATTACGCATATCATAAGAGCGAAAATTGAATGAATTATTTGTGTTGTAAAATCGTAGACTTTACCTTACCGCACAGAGGTCAGACTGACAAGAATAGTAAATTAGGGTTGAGATTCCATTGTTTACTTTTCTGTTAGAATATTAAATTGTTTTAAAAACTTATAAAATTAAATTATTATGTTAAATTGTTACCTTTCAAACTTACCTAATGTATATTTTTTCTTTTAAAATGCCTTTTAAAAGGCTTGGATGGTATGGATAAGAGAACTTCCTAATAGCAATTTTGAATTATTCTGAACTTAGATCACTGACTTAACATCCACACGTCACAATCACTTTCAAAAGTCCTAAACTAGGATAGCCTGGGACATGATAACCAGACAAGATCATCACAATCATGGAAAAACACCCAGACTGAGACCACTTGAACAAATAAAAGTACCTACGTCGGCCCTAGCAAGAATCGAACCAACGACCTTTGGCAGAGAAGTTTCGCCGCTAGACTAACGAGGCAGCATAAAACCTACTGATAAAGTTCTGCATCATCAGCAGTATTGTTTCAGCCGGTTCTAGACCAGAGTAATCATTGCTTTGTCCTAAAAATACTTAGAAATGCTAGTTTGGTTCTTAGAAAGATTATTATTGAATGTACAAGCGTACGATCATACAGGAGGACTAATAAAGGTTAAAAACCTACAGCAATTCCAAAGCAATTTTAACTACCATCAGCTTTTAATAATTTGCGGAAGACTCGCTTCATTGACGCTTTACTAGTAAAAACGTAACAGGTGACACTTGCAATGTTGGCAAATGAAGGAGATTAGAATAGTATATGAAAACGGTTAATTCCCTACAGTGGAAATTCAGTTTAAAGTATCAGAAACCGGCGTGCGTGCATGCAACGACCTATGAATGTTGATGAAGCGAAAGAGATTTGTCGGGATCGTGGCAAGTGGCAGACCCTGGGATACAGGCGTGAGTTTAGGTTATGTTGCTGTTGCGAAATTTCAACAACGCAAAAAAAAAACATCAAAATAACCTAACAAACATTTGGCCATTACACCGGTCTGTTTGTACATCCCTATTAGGACTATTAAGTTAATCACCCGCCCTCGAGCCCTGAGGGACGGCCCTTCACTCGTTAGGTAGGGCTGAGAACCTTTTGGTGATATGTTACTTACAGACATGTAACCTGCGGGACGCTGTTTACTATTCGATTTGCGTGCTCTTAATGAGAGATAGAAATAATTATTTAGTCCCTATACGTCTAGATAGCCGTGGTAACAGGTAAAACACTTGCTTGACATTAAAGAGGTTAATAACTGTGGATTCCAACCCCAATGACTATTTTCTCAGGAGATATGTTAGAGTTACCACCGTCGCGGTTTAAAAAATGTGTTAAGCATGTTCTGTGTAAAAAAGCCTATTCTTACATCAAGGATTATTTGGAAGACATAGATGTCCGGTATTCAAATAATGTCAAAGGGGACGATTGTGTCTAGAGAGTGTAACTTTAAGTTGAATACTCTGTTACGAGTATTTAAGTTAAAACCTGTTTAGAAAACTATAAATGTGAAAATTGAATTGGAGTTTTTAAGTTACGTACGTTGCTAACGGTGAAGAAAAAACCTTGAAAGGAAAACTGAGTGCTTAAGGTTTGCTCACAGCTTAGCACTTGAAATCGTTTATCCGCGGTGGGTAAGCGATTTCAAGTGCTGACCTGTGAGCAAATCCGCGGTGGGTAGAGCGGTGGTCGCGGAGGCGGTAGAACGCTGGCTTCTCATTCGGGAGGTCGTGGGTCCGAATCCGGGCATGTACTAATGACTTTGTTTACGTACATTTGTGAAGTTGTAGTAGCAATACCAATCGCTAACGGCGAAGCAAAGACATCGTGAGGAAACCCTAGTGTCTGAGGTATTGCATACCTTAGTGCTTGCTACGGCCCAAATATGAAGGTAAATGCGGAATCTCAGGTCTAAATAGAACTAGAACACATTCGCGGTGGGCCCGCGTGGAGATTAAGCCTATTTTATTTCGATTAGAGAAGGCCTGTACCCTACAGTGGGACGTTAGATCACTCTGAGAGAAATAATATGAATGTCTCTCCGGTAGAAACTACTAAAGAAACTCAATTGGGTTAAAACAATTACATGGGCTTTATTTTATTATTCAGTTTATTTTCTTGGAAGTGACAAGAAGCGTCAATTTTAACAGTTCTGACACTATCAACGAAAACGTCACAGTACGTAAAATGCTCTGAAAGGAGATCGTCTTAAAATAGAAAGATGCTAACACATGACAAGAAAAAAAGGCATAACAAGTAACATAAACATCTACATAAGCTGATTGTAATTTTCTCAGAAGTGAAAATTAAGGAATGTTTTGCGTGGAGGCGGTTAAGTTAGCGAAAGGGCGCGGGAAAATTAAACGAAAAACGAAACCTACAATAAAAATAGGATGACACTCGTAGTATTTTTATATTCGAAGCCCAAGTGAACGAAGTCGCAGGCACAGCTAGTTCCTACTTCATTAAAATTCGCTCTCGACCCAGGGTCTATTAATTAGTTGGTCCATGGAATTAATCGTGTAATCCAATACGGAATCATCGGGCGCCGGGTAACGGATTCCGCACGCCGTTTTCCGGGTGGGACAGAAAAGGATTTTGCGTTATTATGATCAGATTAATTTTAATTTGAATCGGTTGGGAACCGACCGGGTGTCTGTCTGCCAAACTATTATAGAGTTTAAGGCGCATATTACACTAGTCTAGATGTCACAGGTTCATACTTTCAGTTTCTATTTTTTCTGCCATGAAACGCTTCTAATGCTTGTTCGCATTTGTGAGTGCTTCAGAGCATTTACGCTCTGAAGAATAAAGTACGAAATAACGTGGGAATTATAAGGAATTACAAAGTATAAAGATCAGAGAGCGGTGGTAGCTTTGTGGGTAGAGAGCCGTGGTAGCCTAGTGGGTAGAACATTGGACTCGGAAGCGGGAGACCCAGGTTCGATTCCCAGTGCGGGCATGTACCTATGACTTTGTTTTCTAAGTTATGTACATTCGTGAAGTTATAGGGAGCAATTCTATTCGTTAACCGTGAAGGAAAACATCGTGAAGAAGCCTGAGTGTCTGATCTATTTACATACCTCAGCGCTTGGAATCGCCAATCTGCGATGAGCACGCGTGGTGATTAAGCCCATACTCTCTCCCTGAGAAGACTTGTACCCTGCAGTGGGAAGTATACAGGCTGCTTATGTCATAAAGTATAAAATAACGCGAAGTGTAACCTATCGATGATTAATCAAAGAGACAGTTATTTGATTTTAAAAAAACCGAAATCAAGAAAAACACTCACAAAAAAGTTTTTTGTATGAAACCAACCTTCAAAAGTTTATAAGAAACCAAGTAACTAAAGTAACTACTTTTAAATAAAATGATAGTCATCGAAATCGGTTGATGTGGTAAAGAATTTTTGTCTGCACGTCGTGCAGATGTCTTTCCAAATTAGAGTTCGATGATTTTCTCACGATATTTTGACCAAATTTATATGGGATCACCCTTGGGGGATCAAAGAATAAAAAAAAATCAGATTTAATTAAATCGGACAACGGGGTACATAATTATCAATGAACATACAAAAAAAAACGGACAAAAATACTTCCTACTTTTTTAACTGCCTGAATGTGTAACTAAGTCATTAATTTGGATCAATAATACCTTGATGAAGAATTACCGATTAATTTAATGTTTGGAGCCGCTTCTTCGCAACCAAATTATAACAAACTGTCATCATCTACCAAAAACCTGCTGCGCAGTTGGGCAAAAATATTTTTTTTTTTATTTTGTTTATATTTCAATAAGAAAACCTTCAAACAAAGACTACAGAGAGACCGGTCTATCAAAATTTGAAATCTAAACTGTACTTCTTAATAGAAACTCTACTCTACAAAGGCCAGTTATCGAGCGCTAAGTTAAGTCTATGAATGAACTTGCATAGTAAGCATTCCTTTTGTGTGACAGCTAAGCGAAGCGTACGTTATCTTGAAGTCAATCGTGGCAGAGACCTGCTACACTACTCTCCACTTTAGTATGCTCTTTGCATACAAGCACATGGTAGTACGTCCCTCACTACTCTCGCCGGTATACGCATCCATCACACTTCCAATCAGCGGATTTACATAGAGAGATTCACGGAATGAGACAGGTATAACGTTCAGGGCGTGTAGTAAATGTCAGTGACTCTTTGTCGTCGCATCACTCTGTATCGAACTCCCAAGAGCGACGTTCAATATTCAAGAAACGAGCAACAAAGTCCCTGGCTAAAGTTATTACACACCTTATGCACAAAGGAGGAGGTTTCTTTTTTGTTTCCCGGGAAACTTGCTGACAGACGTTAGAGTTTGAATTGTTAAAGAACATTCTCGAAGGAGCCCGCGTTCGATATTCGAATCTCCGCGCGTTGAAAGCGTCTACTCAAGAACTCCGATCCCATCCGCTTTAACTCTTTGCTATAAATAGTACTTATAAGAAAAAGTGAGAGAGTAGCAGCCTTGAATAAAAGCATAGCTGTGACAAGAGCGACACAGAAAAGGAGAGCTCTACCAAAATAACTTTTGCTGTACAATAAATGCTGTCTACTTTAAATATACGCATACTCTTTTCGTGTTTCTTTAAACCAGCTTAGACTTGAGTCTCGTCTTAAGCTGGACAAGTCGATTAAGGAAGTTTTATATTTTCGGACAAGAACAGTTAAGAAACAAACAAGCCAATATATTCTGGACACGTCTTGGAAACTTTCGGGTCGCTTTAACTTTAAGAGCCGTTAGCTGTTTGTCAAATAATACAGCACTGTTCGGTCGCGGGAAACGATAAATAATACAGTACGTTATGCTTCGGTCACACCCAGCGACTAATCGCTGCAAGTGTCTACTCGCCGCAAGCATTCGCTGGGTGTGACAAGCTATTCGCTGCGACTAGATTCACTCGCCGCGACTAGAATTGAGCATGGTCAATTTGACTCGCTGCGACTGCGCACTGACAGTCGAAATTCTTGTGTAGAACTCGTCGTGTGTGGCAGGTAGCGAATTGTCGCTGCGGCCAATATTCGCGGCGAGTGCAATTCCCCATGGGAGCCGTCGTACCCGATTCGTACAGGTGGCCTCAGACTGGGTGTGTTAATGTGTTTGTGGTATCTGCATCATCATTCAGCCACAAGAAGTCCACTGCTGGACATAGGCCTCCCCCATGGATTTCCAAAAAGACCGGTTGGAAGCGGCTAGCATCCAGCGTCTTCCTGCCACTTGGATGTGGTCATCTGTCCATCTTTTCTTGTGGTGTCCTTGTCTGGTTACTATAACACAATCAATCACTTGTTCTAATCCCAATCTAGGATGCCCACCCATTAGAACAAGTGATTGATTGTGTTGTGTGGAAGTTATTATTATTACTTTTTAGGGTTCCGTACCAAAAGGGTGCCAAACGGGACCCTATTACTAAGACTTCACTGTCCGTCTGTCTGTCTGTCTGTCACCAAGCTATATCTCATGAACCGTAATAGCTAGGCGATTGAAATTTTCGCAGATGATGTATTTCTGTTGCCGCTATAACAACAAATATTAAAAATAGAATAGAATACATATTTAAGGGGGGCCCCCATACAACAAACGTATTTTTTTTTGCCGTATTTTGCTCGATATTAATAACGGCAACAGGTAGACTCTTGAAAAATTTACAGAATATTTAGTTCTATATTCGCTTCAAAAATAAACAATTAAATTAAAATACGGCGGTGGTAGCCTAGTGGGTAGAACCTCGGACTCGGAAGTGGGAGACCCAGGTTTGATCCCCGGTGCGGGCATGTACCTATGACTTGGTTTTCTAAGTTATGTACATTTGTGAAGTTATAGTAGCAATACCACTCGCTAACGGTGAAGGAAAACATCGTGAGGAAACCTGAGTGTCTGAGCTATTCACATACCTCAGCGCTTTAAATCGCCAATCCGCGGTGGGCACGCGTGGTGATTAAGCCCATACTCTCTCCCTGAGAGAAGACCTGTGCCCTACAGTGGGACGTATATAGGCTGCTTATGTAAATTAAAATAAAATAAAAATTTTACAACCAACGTGATTTTTGCCGTTTTTCCCGATCTTTGTGTCTAATGTTGTATAAATAATGGTACGGAAACCTTTGTGCGCGAGTTGTTTTATCAATACTAACAACTTTTATTATGAAGCTGTAAAGAATATTCCCGTCTATATTGTGTAAGCGAGACGGGAATAGTCATTCGGCACCTTTCTTAAATTCATCGTACTATAAAGACTGTCAGTGTAACATCCGTTCTTGTTTTATACAGGTAACATCCGTTCAATAATGAAAGTGCGTTCCGACAATATAAATATTGACAGTAAACACTTTTCAATGCATTATCAGCGCTGCTGTGTGCATGTGTTGGGCAAACAGAATTATCTTAATGGATCGCTTTTCAATTGCAACACAAACCTTATCGGTTAAAATTAAAACTGTTTCGGCACAAACACGCGGGTGGGGGCGATAACCCGTCCCAGGTTTAGCTCGTTCAATAGAATAGGGCGAGTCATGAAACGAGTCTATCGACAATGATGATCAGGATTTATTAAAATGATTTTGCAGAATGCAGAAAGAATTAGCAGTATGAAACTAAAATTTGTGATTCGGAATAAATAATTATAGTATTTTTTATGACTCGCGATGCTCATACATAGTTATATGCACGATTATATTGTAGGTAAACTACTCTCTCCCTGAGAGAAGGCCTGTGCCCTACAGTGGGACGTATATAGGCTGCTTACATTATATTACGTAAACGAACGTCGGGAATTAAGCTTATCTAATGCCTCATCATCATCATCATCAGCCATTTGACGCCCACTGCAGGACATAGGTCCTCCTTTGTAGTTTTCATGACCATGAAGGGTTTTGCTATAATCGCCACGCTTGGCAGGCGGGTTGGCGATCGCAGTATGCGGTTGGAATCTCAGGAAGACCCTGCTGCCCGTCTCCCGGTAATTAATTTCCTAATTAAATGTAAAACAAAATAATACATTTTTTTGTTTTATTTAATATTTAATAATACTGCAAGAACGAAAACCAAAGATACAAAAGAACACAAGGTATAAAATCATGTAAGATTAATTATTAATGATAATTTTGCTATGAAATAGCCACATATACACAGAATATTCTTTATTGTATGTATACCAGGAATATATAGGCGTAAATAAACTTTTTAACTGTGGCAGGCGACTGCCTTGCCTCGTTTTAGGATCAAAAATGCGAGGGCGTGGGACGAGATTTAAATGGAACGAGTGACAAAAGCTAATGCACTGCACAGTCGCATTAAATTTGTGATTAATTATTCAGATTCAGGTAATGGACGAGCGGATATTACAGGGTTAGGCCACTGTTAAACCATAGGTTTGATGAGCAGGTTATTAATAACAGTGTCATGTTAGCTGGAATTAGCAGCTCAAAAAGTAGACACAGATAAACATAATTGTTTATAGTACACCAGAAATGATAGTACCGTTGAATATTATTATCGTTATTACCGTTAAAGATTGTTATCACAAATAATTTATGAAAAAAAAAAAAAAAACGTTAGCACTATTATTACGGTGCTCACTTAAAGTATCGAAGAAAGGAAAAAAAGATATGTAACAACAAGACAGTAGAAGACACCTTACATATTACGTACTGACGAACTCATCATCATCATCATCATTCAGCCACAAGAAGTCCACTGCTGGACATAGGCCTCCTCCATGGATTTCCAAAAAGACCGGTTGGAAGCGACTTGCATCCAGCGTCTTCCTGCCACTTGGATGAGTTCATCTGTCCATCTTGTGGCTGGTCGTCCTACGCTGCGCTTGCCGATATGTGGTCTCCATTCGAGAACTTTTCGGCCCCATCGGCCATCAGTTCTGCGTGCTATGTCCCCCGCCCACTGCCACTTCAACTTACTAATCCGCTGGGTTATGTCGACGACTTTCGTTCGTCTACGGATCTTATCATTTCTGAATCGATCTCGTAGAGAAATTCCGACCAAAGTTATTTCCATAGTTCGTTGCGTGACCTTGAGGCTTCTTATGAGACCCATGTTTCAGTCCCATAAGCCATAACTGGTAACACACACTGGTTGTATAATTTTGTCTTGAGCGATTGAGGTATATTAGACGAAAAGGCTTTTCTAAGTTGGATTCGAAGATTGACCTCTTTCACCAATTGGACCGGCCAAGTTGGACTGTTTGTCCTAAGTAGACGTATTTGTCTACAACTTCGAGAGTCGAGTTCCCCAATGTTATTGGGGTGGGCACAACACGGGCGTTCGACATGACCTTCGTTTTATCCATGTTCATTTTAAGGCCCACACGTTGGGAAACTCGACTGAGGTCTTCGAGAATTATGCCGAGGTCTTCCATCGTTTCTGCCATGATTACTATATCGTCGGCAAATCGAAGGTGCGTGATGTACTCGCCATTGATATTAATGCCGCGTCCCTGCCATTCCAGAAACTTGACCACCAACTAAATCAACTAAACTACTAATGAAAAACTACCTAATCTTAATCGATCCCATTTTGTTAACCCGTGCAAACCTATTACTGGCTATTGAATATTATTAATAACTAGATGACCCCGTGAACTTCGTATCACCGACGTCAACCGTTTTTTTTTCTTCTCACCGTTTAAACCTTCCCTGGACTTCCACAAATATATAAAAACAACAATTAGCCAAATGGGCCCAGCCGTTCTCGAGTTTTAGTGAGACTAACGAACAGCAATTCATTTTTATATATAAGATTTAATTTTAAGCTTCCATTCTTTTTTAAGCTTGTTGGTTCCCCAAATAAACATAAAATAAATAAAAATTAAATACCACCCTGTCAGGTTTGTTGACTTAATCCACAAGAAAATAGAATAAAACCCAAAACCGGCCAGACTTTTGTCGGACGGTAAGATAATTTTTAAGAATTTATCCTACTTTTTGTCGGTGTGATTAATATGTATATCTATGTCAAATTTCAACTTTTTAATATTTGTTTTCACTGTGCTAATCCAGGGATAGACAGACAGACGGACGGACATGGCGAAACTATAACGGTTCCTTGTTGACTAAGGAACCCAAAACTATGCTTATATTGATTAAGTCGCAGAACAAACTTGTGCAAACCTATCGCTTTTACCAAAGTGACCAAGATTGCTTAGAACGAAATAATACCAATGTGGCGCGAAATACACAATAAATCTGGAGGACATATTTCGTGGAAGCAACAGTAGTTTATTTATTCAGTGTTCATCATAAATCAGTTCGACATGAGTTCGCGGCACGCACCCGAGGGTGTTATAATTTTTTTTTTTCTCATAGTAAAATTTGTTCGTATTGACGACTAGAACCACCCATTTTCTGATGTATGTGAATTTAGCTACACCCTGTATACTAACTCCCGCGACTCCCGCATTAAATTGGGTTTTACTGCACTGCTAATTAAGTTTCAAGACAAATTTATAGACTAGTAGGTAGTACAAAAAATAATTACTACCTCTATGACAGGAGCAGAAACAACTTCCACACAACATAATCACTTGTCCAGGTTCCCTATGCTAAGGTCACCAGGGAAAGACATCACAAATACACCCAGACGGATGCCATTTGTACACATCAAGCCCGGCGGCCTCGTAAGTGTGACGACTTTTTCTCAATAATCTACGTGGGATAATTTTAAGAAGGAAAAACGGAAACAAAACAACGACTTCTGTTGCATTTATCTTACGCCACGAGTGTATGTGAAGGGATACGCCACCGGGTGCGTTTCATAAAGAGAAAACTAAACTAAAAGAAAAAACAACCGAACTTTTTCTCTTTTTCAAACCAGCTCAAGTGGCCCCTTTCCACCAAGGATCAAAAAGCACTCGGGTCTCCGTTTAAGACGGCCAAGTCGCTCTCGAGTTATTTTTGTATTATAAAAGTGTTTTAGGGTGCAAAGTTACATACATAAAGATAGACGACTGCGGAATACAAACAAGTGTCAACGTTCTCGAGGACATGTGATTCTTTTATTCATCTTATTAAATTCAGTAGACATTCGTGTTATAACCACATAGCTAAAGCGTCGGAGGGTCAATGGATAGCGCCGTTGTTTTATACGGGTGAGGTACCGTATTCAAATCTCTGCATTTAAGAATGTATTATTTTCCAAGATTTGTCGTGTTCACATAGGTCAGCGCTTGAAATCGCCAATCCGCAGTGGGCACGCATGGTGATAAAGACTACACTCTCTGTTTCTGAAAAAAGCCTGTGCCCAGCAGTGTTGCAGTATGTCTACGGTTGCAGCATATAGCATTGAGCTGCGTTCAGAATTTTTTGTTGGAATTGTTTTAAAAAGTCAAAAGGGCTTCTTTTGGAAATCCTACTAAAACTACTTTAAGAAAGTTTCATAAACTAAAAGAAAAAAACAACCGAACTTTTTCTCTTTTTCAAACCAGCTCCTACTTTACTAAAACTACTTTTTAGTAAAAAAAAGCTGACAAATAAAGCTACTAAAAGCGCATTAAAATAGGCATCACAAATAACCTTATTTAAAAATAAATGCCTCGTACTGACACTCGCTTATCAACGACAAAATCCGAGGCAAAGATCAAAACTCAACATTTTTTACTGTTCGACACCAATAAGTAGCTAATCTCGAGCTAATAACAGTCGTTTTATTAAACTCCAGCTAAAAAACTTTCCAGCGGCATCGAGTCTTAATGCCAAGTTACTTTCCCGGCCAGCACACGCAGCAGCGTATTTTTCATGCCGCAAACTTTAACACAGGACTTATGTAGAGCCACCAGCCATGTTATTTGGTGAGCCCAGGGTCCATATAACTAGGCTCAAAGGTTAGATCAACAAACTGTGCCTCGAGAGCACTATTAGAGCTGACCTCTGGATGTTTACTTAGCAGTATTGATTCCTAGGTCGTGTTCGTTGGTTGCGCGGGGTCTAAGCGTTTGTTATCATTACTTAGTCGAAGTTTTTTGCTGCTACGGAGGAGTCGTGGACTGTTATTGGTTTAATACTTTGACCGTCCACCGTTAATTTGTTCCGGGCTTAGCTTTAGTTATTGGGGGAGATTCAATCCGACTTTTTCGAATGGATCCGGTGAAAAGTCGGCATTTAGCCGATACATTATTTTCAGGTATTTAAAGACAGTATTTATTGTGAAAGTTATCTGGCTTTTGGGCAACGAAATATGAAGACTAACGACTGAAATTCCTTCTTCTACTTCTAAATAAGCATTTGAGAAGAAAAGTTAGTTTTTTCACGAAGAGGAAGTAATACAATTGGTTTATGTCCTTCCTTCTCTTTTGTCCCAGGTTTGATTCCCAGTGCGTGCATGTACCTATGACTTTGTTTATTTTCAAAGTTACGTACATCTGCGAATTTGCAGTAGCAATACCACACGCGAACGGTGAAGGAAAACATCGTGAGGAAACTTGCGGCTTGGTTGGCTCCGCACGTATTGACTTGTCTTTCCTGTGGGCTAGGCTGACTAAGCTTTCAGGATGGTATAGGTGCTGGGCAAGCCTTACTCCAACTAAACAAAATGTCCCAGGCACTGCAGCGTCCGAGTGCTCTCTTCACCCATCTAGTGTAAGTGAAGGTGCCACTGAACGCTGTATGAATCATCTCATTACGTAAATGCAAAGGCCAAAGTATATTTTTTTCCGTTGCCGAAAACTCGATCAATCAATACTTTATTCATTTATTTGCTCCTTACTAAGTAAGATACAGTGAGCGTAAAAATAACAGGTGATATAAAAGGATGTTCTTTGATTTTAAAAAATAGTGGCCTACTGCGTTCGACCCGTAACGTGCGTGTAACCCTGGTTAAGTATAAAAATAATAAAATAAAAATAAAAATATCTTTATTTGACGTAAGAATAAACAATTACATATTGTACTTACATTCTAAAGGTTGTAAACTTACAATAGGTACCCAACCAAACTCGTAAGTGTAACCCTGGTCTCCTCGCTAGGTTACCCTGTGTGGAGGAAACCAGTGAGAAGTTATTAGATATTTGTGCCTGTTATAAATATGCTTTATAACATCATCTGGGAAAATTTCCACTGCCGAGCTATCACGGTTCATGAGATGTAGCCTGGTGACAGACAGACATACAGACAGACAGGCGGACAGACAGACAGACGGACAGTGAAGTGATAGTAATAGGGTCCCGTTTGGCACCCTTCGGGGACGGAACCCTAAAATTTGGAGAGCCTGGGGCAGGCCTATGTGTCATATGATGAAGGTTGAAGGAATGCGAGTGGTGCACGGGCAGGGAGACGAGATGTCAAGTCATAAGGCCTCTGTGTAGTACCAGTAGAGTCTGATCTTTTATTAGAGATACATGTGTCTTTATACAATACTGTATTTGACATGATCACCAATAAATTATTTCATATGCTCGATTAAAACAAAAATTACAAAATATCTCGGAAAATGTATCTAATTTAGTCAATTACTAGGTAATACAATTTTTAAATAGATTAAACATATAAAGAGTGCTCTGAAATGTGACGTCATAAGACAGATACACCACAGGCTACATCTATAGTCCTGTTTTATTTATTCGTTTTGTCTGTTGTGTATTTAGTTTTCCTTCTGTGTTGTGCATATTATGTTACTTATGTGCTTATTTTGTTTCTGTGATGTATCTTGTTGGTATAATAAATGTCTTTCTTCTTCTTCTTCTTCTTCATAAGCCAGTATTTTCATACAAAATTCCGTTTTAAAAGTAACTCATTTGATATTTTGTCAAATACCCAATTCGGTTAGGTGCTTACTCAGCGTTATGCGCTTACGTTGTAAAAAGCTTATCACTACTCATTTACTTATGCTACCATACTACATATGTCTACTTATCCAGTAGCAGACGATGGCTGGTCGATTAGTCGATGCTAAGCCAGAATATCGCGAACAGAATCAGGCAAGACTCAAACTCGCTCAAATCATTTTCAATCACAGCAAAAATTTTGCCAATGCCATAGGAATAGTTTGAAAAATGTGGATCTGAAGGTAGTTGGAATTTTATTAGCGCTACAAAATTCCTCTTTCATTCAATCACGTCAAATTGAAGGATCCTTCCGAGATAGCCATCGATAAAGACAACGATTTACCTCCCGAGAGAGGATCGACGTATAGTTCCGAGCGGCTTACATATGATTTGATAGGATGACTGGAAAGAACGCTTTTCAATTGTAAAAGTAGGTACAAAATCTTGGGAACCTTTTGTTTAATTTTAATACTTTATATATATATATATATATATATATATATATATATATATATATATATATATATATATATATATATATATATATGTGTTTTTTTTTCCGTTATCGACTTGTCAACCTTCTACTTCATTACTTCTAATAGCTGAATAAAACCTAAGGTTGACAAGTCGATAACGAAAAAAAAAAACCACAAAAACTAAAGAGAAACAATAGTTCACTAATTTTAACACTAGGTGGCGCTGACAATATTCTTTATCGTAGTACGGTTGTGTCCATAATGCCGTGAATATGCTTTTTTTCAAATGCTATTGAAGATATTGAATTCAATATTTGGTATTCCATGGTTTTGGACATGACATGGAATTTTTATTTATAGTCAACCTCCAACAATCGAACCTCCTCCTTTTTTGTGAAGTCAGTTAAAAATTCATGTCATAAATAATCCATTGGTTTAAATAAAAAAATTATTGAATTTTCACAAAAAATAAATACAATTTATATATCCGGAAGGATTCTCAATAAAGCATGGAGCGCCGGCCCTTTGCCGGCTTGACGCTGCCTGTGCAGGAAGGTTGGAAGGCGCGTGGTGATACATACGAGACGAACACATACCCTCCTTTTAGGCTCCGCCGCAGTCGGATAAAAGCGTGCGACGCTTATGACGCCTAGTGTATATCAAAAATCAATTTCGGTCAACGAGAAGATGTTCGGCTGTCATTATTGGGGTCAGTGCAGCCTTGAAATTCGATATCCCAAAACACCTATGACCCCACAACGTGAACGCTTTATAAGCGCCTACATCTAAGCACAACACAATAATAAATGGCAGCCAATAGGCAGGCTGAGGCCAGATCCAAGAAACTTTAATTAAAACAGGGGAACCGTTAAAATATACCCGCTGAAATAAACTCGGCCCCGACTCGAGATTCAAAATAATAACATAAATAAACTGCCACTTGCAGAATCCTGAAAAACCTCTTTCGTTTTATCAATAATAATTAGACGCTGCATGTACGCATACTGGCCTTTTGAAATAATGAAGTGCTTATTATCATTTATTTATCAATAATCAAGTTTCCCCAAACGTCTAGCACGGAAAAGAGAAAGGAATACTTCGTGAGGAAACCTGAGTGACTGAAGTGTTTAGGAGCATCAGCGTTGAAATAGCCGTGAACATTCTAGACTCGACAGTTATTCTCGCGGCGACGGAGTAGGCCCTGCAACTTTGCAGCTATACCTTCTGATGAAAACTAATGGATGAATATTGTACCGCGAATTAAACTTTGGTTCAAAATTTAAAACCTTCGGTGTGGAATTATGGCGGATTAATCTCGCCGGAGCGGACATCGGCGGGTCCAGGCTCCGGGTTTATTTTAGTGTAGTAGCTAGCAATCTTCTTTGAGAGCTGCTGCAGGTATGACGTATATCTCGTTAGACAAACATATTCTTTATTCTCTTATTAGTTGTATAGATAGAGGCAATTGCACACACATGAAACAAGAGTTTCTTGTACAAGAGCAGCTAACAATTTTCAAGTTTTTCAAGTCTGAAAATCTGATCTAGTTTTTGAGTTTTTGGTTGTTTTGGAGAATGAGTTACTTACTTTTGGAGAATGAGTTACTTACTTATTAAGGTGGGCTCGCGTGAATATAAGCCCGTAGTATCTCTCAGAGAGAAGGCCTGTGCCGCCTGCAGGTGGGACAAGGCCTGCAGGGGTGCAGTCACCTGCAGGCCTTGTCCCACAAAATACGTAGATACTCTCTTAAAGACTGCGTAGGCTATTTAACTGTCAATGTATTGACAATAGTTACAAATGACACGGCATTTTAAGTGTCTAAGCTCAGTAAATATAATGCTATAATCATAAACTAGATTTCTTGTAATTTATTAGCTTAATTCCGGATTCACTTACTTGATTTTTTGTCCGTTTAAAGGTTTCTTGTATTTTTGTGAATAAGTGTGTGACTTTCATTCGACCTTCCAACGTTCGCTTCACACGTGTTTTGTATAAAAAAAACACCAAGATGTTGAAATCTCGGTAAAAAAATGAAAAAGAAACATAACTATGTCTACGATTGCATAGATTAGGACTCTCAGTTTTGTTTGTTTTGATGACGTAATTCCGGGCATGACGTACAGCCGGTTGCGTAAACTTAAATAATTTTCTTTTCGCCTTATAAATTCGTGAAAGCAGCCCAAAATCGAAATATTTAAACCAATTTTCTCGAAAAAAATGTAAAAAAACCTCTAAAGAATATCCTTCTCTTTTTTTTTATTTCTAGGAAAATGCTCATTACGGAAGAAGCCTCTATATTACACTCCAGAAGTACACCAGTCCGTCGAAACTATCTCACTTAATCTTGCCAATTCCAGAGAGGAGAAGAGGCTAAGTCCAAGCAAAAAGGGAACTTATAAAACATTTAAGACGCACTTCTGGCTCGGCGGAGGGAGGAAGCGAATGGGAAATATTTGGCGCTTACCCTCTCCATTGTTTGCCGAGCCCAGGCCTCAGAACACGGAACAATTCATGGCCCTGGTTTTTAGGCCCGTCCAGGCAAAATAAAAATTAATGCTGCCAGTGTCATGGGTGCCTTTGGGTCGGATATGTCTCGGGGCGGTTTCTTTAATTGACTATACTGTATGGTGTGTGTTTTTTTTTCCTTTACACTTATTTTATTTTTTTATATTTGCTTCGACATTGTGGACGAAACTCTTGTGAATTCTTACGTATATTCTGAATAAATTACATATCAAATATAAAAAAACTGTTAATAATAGAGGAGAAGGTGTAAATATGGCACCCTACTTTGTTTTTCAGGTTTATCTAAAAAAATATAAAACCTAGATAGACTTATCTGGTACCAAATTGTTAGGAATTTATCTACCTATAGGCGTCGTAGCATGAAATAAACGAAACTTCTATAAATTTATAAGAAAAAAACGTGTATTAAAAAAAGACACAATTGTCAACTTGAGATTCTAGGAGGTAATTATGGCCCCCCGGGGGCCATATTAAATGTATGAAAATAATAAAACCAGTCAGCGACAAAAATCGCTTATACGCTTATACGAAATTGTCATGTTAGGATTTTTTTTATTTAAGGTTTTCAATACCCGCCTTTACCTTTTGAAACTAAGCCAAGTCAGTGCTTTTGTTGTATTCCCAAACTTTGTGTCGCGGCGCGGAAAATTTGATATATTCGTGGCGCCGCGTCAAGTAACATATTTGAATCGCGGATTCGCGGGCGGGTGTGTTACGGAGGCACGGAACCAGTTTAGCAAGAGATCCGGATCTCTTCAGGCTGCAACAAAATCCCCACAAACATACGTAAATATACGAATAAAGATACGACAGTTTTTATAATGGAAAAAGGCCCAAACACGGAATCAATATTATCGGTCCTATACTAAAGTTACCACTAGGCTTTTGTTAAGTTACGATTTCGGACTTTTGTTCATAGTAAAAGGTGTTTGCAGTGACGAGTAGAACTGCTCTATTTGGATGTACCTGTTTAGGGGTTTTATTACACCCTGTATAAGCTACTATCGAGGTATGCCGACAGATGAAATAGGCTCCCATATTTACCTATTCTACAATCATAAAATTGGGTCGTCAATTGGGTTGGGTCAATTTAGGTCGTGGATTCGATTCCCACTGGTTACCGTACCTACTGTTAACAGCTAACAGTTGGCCGAAGTGCATACAAAAAAAAACCACTGACAACTGTTTACAGTCGATTAACAGATCGATCCCGTGTCTAAAACATTCTCCTCGTTTACATACAGAAACTCGGTGTAAACAGTTCTACAAATATCTTACGCATGGAAGAGAATAGAGTTCGAATAGACGTTAGCTCGGTACCGCATGAATATTGGCGGAAATGATCGAGCATTATTTGCCGTATATTGAGCGATACTACACGCCTTTCGAGGTGTTTTATAGCCCATGAGCGGGAAAAGAAATCGACGCCTGAAAAAATGGGCTCTTGAATATTACATCGCCTATTCAGGTTAGCCACTGGTTTAGTTGCGAGTATTTTTAATGGACTTCAAAAAGAAAAGGAGTTTTGTTGTGCGATTTCTATAATAAATTTTAATTTCGAAAGGACTCAGAGAATGTCCAATAAAAATGGGGTCAAGATCTGTTTGAGGGCTCCATGACAAAATCAGCAATCTCTTACAAAGCCATCCTCACGGCACTATGGACACAACTATATCGCGATAAAGAATACGGTCAGCGCTATCTAGCGTTTAAATCCGCGAACTAGATTATCTTTTTAGTGCGTATTTTGAAGGCAGTATGTTGTCCCTATCGTTTTGATCTTACTGTAAGAATCTGTGTCTTGTGCATGATTATGTTACGTGTATATATGCGAATGTGCGTGATTATCTTATGTGATGCTAGCTGAGACTGTAAATCATCGTTGATTACCTGAACGTTAACGTTGAAGTTGGCTTAGCAATGGTGCCATAGAGAGAGTTGAAAAATTGCACCGTTCACTCCCGGCTCCATCATTGGATCAGCTCAGTCATACCAAATTACTGTATTATCATCTAAATCATAAACGCTTGCAAAGTGAAGTAGGATTACATTGAATTCCTAGGTTCCCTACATATTTAAGAAGAAGAAGAAGAAAGACTTTTATTGGGACAAATTAACACATCGCAAGATTTTGCGAATTCAACATTTTAGGAATTCAACATTTTAAGAATTCAACATAGTGAGCCGAAAGGGAAAAAAAGGCATAACAAGTAACATAAACAATTACAAAGGAAAAACAAGTCACATAGTTTACGACTTTGACTTAATTTGTTAGTCACATGATATTAGCACAACTGAAAGAGTGTCAAAATCCTAGTCATGGGTACAAATCACAGGATCGAGCCCAAACCTTCTGGGGTAAGATACTAACTCGACAACAAATAACTTATAAACAGTCTCGAAGCAACAAAATTGGTCCGATGTCCCCAAATACACCACTGTTTATTATTATGTTCAACTACGGTCTCTTGATTTTGTTTTGGAAACAAATTGGCTTAGTAACCTAATAGAGCCGTCAGAAATTGGGTTACCGCTGCTGTGGTGTCGCATGTTGTGTGCTGATCGAATTAGCCGGGACTCATTGACAAAAATACCCTTATAATCCGAGTTATTAGAGCGAATATTCTTTGATGTTAAGACGAAGTCACAAGTGCAAGCAGAGGAATATTTGCTTGTGGCAACGTCTTCTGGAAAACCTTACGACAGAGGCATTGCTAGAAAATAATGTCAGGTGATCATCATCACTATATCCCTCATCACAGGTGATTCATGAGTGATGCTGAAAATCAGTGTTGTGGATTATTTATAACCTGCGATAAATGCTGAGCTAGAGGGAGCTCATAAATTCTAATCAGTTTAACGAGGTACATTTGCCATTTTATTAATTTGCTTAACAATTTTATTTTGGGGAAAACATGCAGGATCTACACTATTTCAAATTATACCACCTTTTCAAGCTCACGTTTTAACAAATAAATATTATTAAACATAAACATAAAAACATGAAAATTCTGGCCCCACACTAGCATACCCTGTGTCGTAGGAACTAGACACAACGACATCACAAACATGTAAACATCCAAGACCTGGGGTTTATTTTTGTCCCCAGCCGGGATTCGAACCCGACACCTCTCGCATGGTATGCAGATGCACTACTACTACGCCACAAGGTCGTCAATATCTTTATCTATAATTGTCATTTGTTACCCGAACCCGGCGTGCATGGGTGCAACGACTAATGAATGTTAATGGAGCGAAAGAGGTCTGTCCGGATGGTGACAAGTTTCAAGCCCTGATCTCCGCCTACCCTGCCAGGATGCAGGCGTGAGTTTATGTAGTGTTACTCAAAGAAGGTAAGAGAACAGTAACGGTAACAAAATGTGTAAAAGAGTACAAATTCACTGATTCAATTCATAAGTAAAAACAACGTGTCAACGCTCACTACTTCCTTACGGTCGCAGACAATATCTTGCATCTTTAATCCTGTTCACAATACATACCGGCTCCTTCTCTCGCTCTGAATTATTTAATTGCAATTCATAAATCAACTTTTTCCCTGTTTTATTTCAACCACAGCTGCAAGTGTGGCGCCCGAGAACAAACAGAACAGAAGTCAATCCAGAAGAACAAAAATATTGTAGGGTTTTACGAGTACATGGCGTATGGTTTTTTTAACCCGCCTGCCAAGCGTGGCGATTATGGCAAAACCCCTTATGGCCATGAAAACCACGAAGGAGGCCTATGTCCTGCAGTGGGCGTCAAATGGCTGATGATGATGGTTTTATTGGCTTATGATTTTTATGGTTTATGGGGGTTTCTGTTTTTTTTGGTTTTAGGTGTTAAATGGCCTCAGTCTGGGTGTATGTCCTTAGCTGGTTACCATAGCACAGGGTATCCTAGTTTGGGACCAGGACAAGTGCTTGTGTTCTGTGGAAGTTATTATATCACAGGAAGGCAAATAAATTAGTTGTGCTGGAGCGTCGAAATTACACACAGACGCAATGAATGCTCTTTCGAAGCGATTGTTTATCCCTGCGAGATATAAAACCAACTCGTAATAAACCAACCGGAAATATGAAAACAAGTTGCCTAAACAGGGTTCCCATAATTCTCAAACGTACTTAGGTAGCTAAGAAAATAAAGTCATTAGTACATGCCAGGATTCGAACCCACGTCCTCTCGAGTGGGCCAGCGATCTACCTTAGCGCTTCACAACTTGATCGGACTCCAATCAATTTTCAATCAATAAAAAAAATGTCATGTGTTCTGGTGCTTACTATAGAATAGTCATTTTAGTTGGGGAAAACGTTTCCATAGGGACATATATTGGTAGAGGCAACTCAGAGGTCATCATCATCAACATCAGCCTTTTGATGCCCACTGCAGGACATAGGCCTCCTTCGTGGTTTCATGACCATGAGGGGTTTTGCCATAATCGCCACGCTTGGCAGGCGGGTTGGCGATCGCAGTATACGGTTGGAATCTGAGGAAGACGCTGTTGCCCGTCTCCTGGTAATTGATTTCCGTAGTCGCCTTAGCCGTCAATGGAGTGACGCTATTCTTAATCCGGCGCCACACGGACGAACTCAGAGATGCAGCTCTGTTACTATTACTTCGTGGTACTGCTGCTTTGCTTTTCATTACCTTCACTCGGTGATAAAGGAATAGCTGTAAATATACAACAGTGTAACAGAGCTGAATGCAAATGCACAATGTTAAAAATAAAACTCAGCGCGATTACTGTGCTTATACTTAGCTAAAATTGCTATAAGTGTGAAGGTTAAGAGAGCTTTGACAGACAGAAAGGTTATCTCTTCTTAGGAAATACATTAAATAAATAATTTCCTAAGGAACGGAACGAAGCGGTGGTAGCCTGGTGGATAGAACATTGAACTCGGATGCGAAAGACCCAGGTTCGATTCCCAGTGCGGCCATGTAACTATGGCGTTGTTTTCTAAGTTATGTACATTTGTGAAGTTATAGGAGCAATACCACTCGCTAACGGTGAAGCAAAACATCGTGAGGAAACCTGAGCGTCTGAGCTATTCACATACCTCAGCGCTTGAAATCACCGATCCACGGTGGACACGCGTGGTGATTAAGCCCATACTCTCTCCCTGAGAGAAGGCTTGTGCCCTACAGTGGGACGCATATATGCTGCTTATGTTATGTAGTCCCGATTGTGTCCTACTGCTAGGTAAAGACTTCCCCTTTAGCTCTCCACTCCTCCCTGTTCCTGGCAACTCCCTGCCAACCCGGTGGGAAAGTCGTGAGGTCGTCCCACAATCTCCGCTTGGGTCGGCCACGTTTGCGATATCCGTCGCGTGGAACCCAGTCAGTGACGATGTCTGGGCCCATGCGGCTTACGTGACCCGCCCAATTCCACTTCAGCTTAGCTCTTTAGGAAAAAGTGAAAAAAAAGACCGAGAGAGGCAGACAGAAAGAAACTCAAAACTATTGTTAACTCTACCCTAAGAAACCTTACATTGTAATCAAAAGAATGACAAGAGATTCAGAAGTCCATGATTCAGAGCACTTATTAATTAAAGAAACTGTAAAATGTACCTCAATCTATAAGTTTTAATCTTATTTTTATTCAAATAAAGCTGGCTTGCGCCAACGCTATCCAACAGCATTATCTGTCTCTTTGTCCATGGGTAAGTTCTATCCAGTGAATAAGTCCAAAAACTTCTTGCGCCACGACATTTGCAGAGCTACGCAACTTAGTATACTATACTATAGAACTATAGATATAGAACTATGGGTATACTATAGATATACCCGCATAATAATATGACGATGGACTAGTCATTATTATTTTTAGTAAGTTTATTGTATGTGTTTATTGTTGTATATATATATATATATATATATATATATATATATATACTGTTGTATATATATTTTCTGTTTTTTTAACTTTATTTTTCTTGTATTTAAGTAATTTATGTACTTATAGTATGTATCGTGCATCGCCCAGGCCACACTATCCACAAACCCAAGGTTGACTGGAAGAAAATGCTATTTAGCATTAATTACGCCTTGGTACGAAAATTATTTTCTATGCAATAAAGAATTTAATAATAATAATAATCATAGAACTTACCCACGGATAAACAGATAGATAATGCTGTCGGATAGAGTTGGCTATAAATAAATTGTATGACTGAAAACCCTATTTACACGTTTACCCATGGATAAGTAATCCATTTACTTAGTTCTCCAGTGACTTGGCGCAAGTCACCATTAGTCGAGTAAAGTCGCTATGTGAGAAATGCAAAGACGATCGCGCACACTGGCACACTGTATAAAAGAAGTCATGACTCAGTCGTAAGTACCGCTCGGAGGAATGAACCACCCGGATGTAAGGACGAGTTATGAATTCAGAGCGGAGTGTGAAAAATAGCCGTACTCTCCTATTCTGCGGCTGTGGCTGGGCCGAATGGAGTGCGGCGGCGGGGAAATAGGGCATTGAATTAACCATTTTATGTTTCGACAGGTTCAAAATAAGAGCGCAATCTTGGACCTTAGATCGCTAGTTAGGCGCGGTCGTGCACAAGTGGGGAAGTTGGGTCAAATTTGACATAGAAAAAAACCCTTTTAAAAACATTAAAAAATAAATCTATCAAAATTATTTTCGAGGGTCTACTGGTCTCAAAAAATGCGAAAAATCAAGTTAGTCAAATAATACTTGAAGGATTTTGTTTATTCATTGAATTATAAACGATTTAATAAGAGTATACATTACATCCTATCTATCATTATAAAGCGTTACGAGTAACTTGTGACGTCATAGCACGTTTTGTATGGCGCGTTTTTTTACCACGCGACTAAAATTACTTTTCGACAGTGAGTCACAAAAAGTGACAAGTGGAAAATCTCTGCGGGATACCAGAGTGTACGAAATGTTTTTGCATACGAATGTTTGCTTTGTTTTCTAAATCATTTATTCGTTCAATTTGATGTAGCAAAACCACTCAATAACAGTTAAGGTAAACATCGCGAGGAAACCTGAATACCTGGTGTTGCATACCCCAGCGTTGGAAATCGCCAATCTGCGGTGGACACGTGGATACTCTCTCTCTCTCTCTCTCCGAGAAAAGGCCTATGCCAATATTATTATTACTCGCTTCAGAATCAGGACACTGATAGCGCGCCGAGCAAATATTGAAATCTAAAATATTTTCACGGGACGATATTTTCGAGTTTCGAGAAAGTTCTTCGCCGTATATTTTAGTTCAGTGTGTATTTTAGAGTCTTGGATAAGGTTTACTGTGCTGGCTGTATAACCAAAATCAGGTCTCTGGAGAATTTTTATAGATTCTATTTGAATTTGAACTAGAAGCGCTAACCTCAATTTCATTTAATTTTAAATTAAAATACATATATTTATTTATTTTATTACGGTAAACAAACAATTGTACAATAAGTGGTAACAGTAGCTTAAGTAACAAAGAAGTATTTATATTACCACCAACCTCACAAATAAAGCGGTTAAACGTAAAATAAACACAGAACAAACGGTTTAGATAAAAAACATCAAGTAAGAAGTCCAATTTAAAAGTACTAAGTGTGCCCGCGACTGCGTTCGCGTGGTAGTAGTCAAGTCAGAAATCAATAATATATTTCAAAGCTAAGAATTTACATTCTGTTTGCTGAAAGTCAATGTACTGTGTTACTATGTTAGCCGCTGCCTTCGGACATAACTTTACTTAGAAAACAAAGTCATAGATTCATGCTCGCAATGGGAATCGAACCTGGGTCTCTCGCTTCCGAGTTCAATATTCTACCCAATAGGCTACCACGGTTACTATTTATTAGTATAGATATAGTTAGATTTTTGTTAGAGGTTTAAAATGGCAGGCTCGGGTCACGCCTACACTTGCTATATAGTTCGATTCGACAAAACTGATATGAACAGGTCTGCCATTTTAAAGCTAGATTCCCCACCATATACCTGAAACAGGTGTTTTAACTCTCTTATGGTTAACATAAAAATTTTGAAAAAACAAAATTACTTTTCACTGTATTATTACGGACCGTCGGTCATTATTTAAATGATCTTTTTAAACTTTACTGCATCACAAAAATTTGTTTGAATCTATTTAAAAATGAAACAGATTCTAAATCAAATCAAATGAAATAAACTAAAAATAAATCTATTTAAGCTATTAATATTCTCCTGTTAACATGCTCTTCGCTGTCTTGTCGAAGTGCAGGTGTAACATAAGTAAAGAAAAATACAAAACTGATCTATTTATGCCCATAAATAGATGATGATGACCATGATCATCATGATGATGCCTCCTCGCCGTTTGTCCTGCTTCCTGGTGTTCGCTCTAAGGTGGCTGGAACATCCGAACTTAGTTTTAAACGATCGGTCGCATTCAGCGCAGTAGAGCTGTCCGCTTTCATGCCTTCCTATGCCCAGCAGTGGGCTCTGTTCATGCACCTATACTTATAAGGTATGCCGTCTGCCAACCAATCGCTTGCCCAACCTCGGCCACCACAAAATTGATAAGCAACAGAAAATCCACGGGCAAGAAGTTATCGCAATGAGTCCGACTTTTATGCAAGACGAACCTATAAACGTTAAAAATTTTTACGTTTCGGTGCCTAAACGCCCTCCCGTAATGTATTCCGGAAAGTTATTTTATGAACCACCAGTAAAAATATGACTGTCAGCTCGTAAAATGCGTAAATTTTGAGCGGGGCGCTCGGACTGACTGATACATCGGGATTGGAAGTAATTCAAATGTATGGAGGCATTCGACCAACAAATATGGGTTGCGCAACACGCTGTGCTTTGAAAACCTTTGCAGTAGTTAGACCTGCCCCTGTATTACGCGTACCAAATCCTATTGGAATCAAGTCTTTGGTACATGTTGGGGTTCGAACCTACGACCTTTAGAATACACTAAATTCAATAAATTTATTGTAAAATCATAGTTTCTAAAACTTAATATGTATAGTTATGGAAGAGTGGGATCTCCTGGCACAGGTGTTATACACTGAAAAGGAGGTCTCAGCCTTGTAAAACATGTTTGTAGAAATTTTGCTTTAGAAATAAATATTTTTCATTATTTTTTTTTTTCATTCACCACACTCCACATCCACACTCCTACGCACCTTTTTTTTAAGAATAAGAAAAATTATTTCCAGAAACTTTACAGTGATACAATCTAAATTACTTTGCGGAAGGTGCTTTACTATCGACTGCCCTCAATTTATAAACGACGAAAAGCGAAAGCCAATTCTTGTTTACTAAAGAAATTTCTATTGGAACATAATATTTTTGTTAGATTCCCGAAAGCTGTACAACAATAAATCATAATAATAACTTCCACACAACACGATCACTTGTCCTGGTCCTAAACTAGGATACCCTGTGCTGCGCTAAACAGGCAATGACGTCACAAACATGGAAATACACCCAGACTGAGGCCATTTGTACAAATCAAGGTCGCCGACCTCCAGTGGGAATCAAAACCGCTATACCAACCGGGCAGCCAATATCTGTATCTCTTTTAATGTCCGTTTCTTTGAAAGAGCTAGCAGAAAGTATCCGAAAGGACCTTAATATAATTTTATTATACCATCAATGTCTCTCTTAACGCAACTAAAACAATAATGCAATTTAATAGTGCTCTTTAGAAAACTTCCTTTGTGAAAGCAACTCTCAAGAGAGTACCCTTCCATTTCCTAAAATTGGCCGAGTGTGTCAACACCAATTTATCCTGATCCCTGATTCCCTCGCGCCTAATACACTTAGCGAGGAGCGAGGGGGGATTCGGAGGACATCTAGGTGTCATTTTAGAGTGGATACGTATCACGGAATAGGATAGATGTGGAAGCACATTTATTAGATTCTGCGCTTTTTCTTTACCTTCTGGCTGAAAGGTTATGTATTGTCTTTTGAGGACAATCCTGTTTGACTCTCTCTGCATTTCCCTCCGAAATTGGATACGGGGAAGCTGATAATGGGGAATTTGATAAGCTTCCCTCCCTTTTGTCTTCTATTCAAATTGTATTCGATACGACGCGGCGGCCATTTTGATTCAGTAATCCAGACCGGCTGCACTCAGCTAACGAGCCTGTCCGGAAATAAATTTCAAAAATAGAACAATCTGGTACTTTTCAAATATGCCAGTCATCGTTATGTGGACCTAACATTGCTATGAATTTATTTCAGGTCAGGATTCAGCAGAAGAGAAAAAACTAATAAAACTTGTCGCGCGTATGTAGCAAAATGGCCGGATTATTTTCGCACGTTGTATTTCGAACGGAGCCGAACGGGCTCGTTCCAATTTTCAATCGAGCCAGTAAACAGTGTTCCGATTCAAGTGTGCAATACCCGATACGCAAACACGATTAATTAAATAATACACTCTGCGCGTTCATAGGAGTGCTTATAAAAGTGTGCAGGATTCATTTTTTGTTTAATTTTTTATGCTCGGACAGCAGAATTTTCCACTTCTGAATTGCATAAGGGCAGTAATTATACTGTAAACAAATGAAATAACGTACAACGAAAAAGGCCGAAGGTTTGAATCTGTATTTTGTGTCGCTTGTTTTTATCGATCTCGCTTGTCCGTTTACATTGTTTACACATTTTTATGTAAAACTTATGATTTCCACACAACACAATCAGTAGTTCTGGTCCCAAAATAGGAATCCTGTGCTATGGTAATCAGACAAGAACATCACAAATATGGAAATACACCTAGACTGAGGCTATTCGTACCAATCAAGTACAGCGATCTCCAGCGGGAATTGAACCCACGACTTCCGTTTTGGCAGTTTAGCGTGATACCGCTAGATTAGATTAGATTAGAACTCTTTATTATAAGTACCAAAAAACAAAATACCAACGGGTCACTCAATATATTGGCATACCCAAGAGTGGATAGCTGCATTATTCAATGCTCTCAATTGCTTCATCTTTTCTTAGTCTGTCTATTCATTTTTTTTGTTTCTGTATGTATTTTTGTATATTTTCTTTATTTGTGTAACTTTTCTGTGGGTCTTGACTTGAGCTGAATTAGTGTCTACAGTAGGTTTCATACTTTGTTGCCCTAGTTTTTGGGAGGCCTGGTATCCTAAGATACAGATCTCTGATCTAGTGGTGCCATATTGTGTCACTTCTATTGTACCTAATTTGTGGATGGAGAAATAAAGGTTATTTATATTTTATTGTATTATTAAGCAAACTGCAACAGCAATAACAACATGTAGTGGTTTTTTGAATGAGGTTTAGGCAATAGCAGATGCCAATGGCCTTAACATTTAAAATAAATAATTATGGTATTATAACACATCAAACAACCAATAGACATGCTTTTGTAGGCAATAAAGTAAAAAATAAAATTCAGTGGCTAAACCAAAGCTTGACGGCATTCATCGAACGAGGCAGATGAGGAAAAGCGTGTTTTTTTACTACAATTTATTGTTAGATGTGATATCATGATAAAACTGAAGTCAACAACTTATTGACCAGACCAATTCCTTGGTATCTAATCTAAATATATTTACTTAATATTTAAGTAACAAGGCTGTCGTATTCTTCGGTTAAAGAAGATTACTTGTCGCCAACAACGGAGTGTACCTAAGTTCTCTTGTACCTGTCACGAGGCCGTTTAGCCAAACCGCGCCAGTATTGGCCTGTCGCAAACTGCAAAGTGCTCGACCGCCACGCCACCGCATATCATGAGGCTAATTGCCGATTAACCAAAGCTATTAGTAAACACAGCCGTTGAATAATGCGGAGAAGTAATCTATATTTGCTAAGTCTATCACTGGGCTTGCATTATGGTTTTCCTAAGTGTTTTACTACTTTTGTAAGAATAGTTCAAAAGTTCAAAAAGTCAGTGATCAGTGCTGTTTCTGACATTCTATGATTTTAGCTTTCTTGGTAAGTATTGTTCGGTTGGTTGTCCTTGTTCCTTTGCTTTGTATTTTTGTATCTGTAGTTTTGGTCGTCTCGAAGCTATAATATTAATAAAAGCTTGACCAAATGTTTTTTTAATAAAACTTCATCGTTTTTTATTTCGTTCAAATCAGAATTATGTGACATGCATGTTTTTACAATAAAATGTTGCCAAGCAACTAGAAAAAGGTCCATGAACTTATAAAGTAACTACTGGAAACAAAAAGGCTCTATATCCTCAATTCCTGATGCACAGTAGTCGTGCACAGTAGTGATGACTAGGTAATCTTCTTTAACCTGTAAAATTGTTGGTTTCATCTAATGTTGGGTTTCAGTTGCCACTTGAACATTCAATGTCAGCATCTGTGCTTATTCTGCTTAAGTAAACTGTAGAAAACGCTGCTGGTTGTACAATTATATAGTGTTTATGTCATTCCTAAGTTACATTAATGTTTTGTACAACTGTTTGTTTTCTCTAATAAATAAAAATAAAATAGTAACTAATGTTATAGGATTGCATGTTGTTGATTGCACTCATGGGACATTGTTAGGTAGGTACCCGTAACAACTTATGTATTAGATTTAAGATGATTTGAGTTAAGACAGTTAGAGGTTTTTTTGCTGTCTTTTTCTCCACTACAACTCGACACTAAGGCATTCGATGTATACCTTTGCATTTGACAAACATAATTTAAATTCTGAAACTTCGAAATAAATTTCTGATTTCTGAACATATTTTAAATAGATAAATAAATAGACCAGCTAGTGCCGATTGGCTTAGGCTCTTAGGCTATGGATATTTTCTAGGTGCCCGCAGGCCGCCAAAAATTCAAACACCTTTACAAACATACGCATTTAAAATATTGTTAGCGGCACGAATGGGACAGTCAGGAAGTTATAAAACAGGCCATAAGTCACTGTACGGTTGTATTATAGATGTATACTGTTACTCTAGAAAACTTTTTCAGTTAACCGTACCTCAAGCCTGCTGGCACGCAATAGCGTATTTAGAGAATCAATTTTATTACACAGTAAACTGTTGTAAAAAGTACCTCGTTCCATTCAACGACCTATAAGAAATAAACCTTGCGTATGAACCCTACTACATCGTGCCTAAGGTGGACTTTTGCTTGAAGAAACGAGGGGTAGTTCATAGCTCGTGAACGATTCCGCGGTTTGCTCTTACGGATAAACGTGAGCGTTTGTAACAATTGTTATTTTGAATTTGTAGAGCCTTTTAAGGGGCACTTTAGAAGAGAGTTCTCTAAATAAATGTTTAGTTCAAAACCCGAGGAAGTGAGAAATAAAATCCGTAGCGGATATGTGCTACGGATACGTAGCACCGACGTGGCCACGCCTGCTACAGCGTACGTGCTACGAGTAAGCGTAGCAGGTGAGCTACGCGATGTTGGTTCGATAGATGTTCGTAGCAATGTAAACGAAACATATTTTATGGATCGGCGAGCGACTGAGATCGTCCATCTACGTCATCTGGTGCAAACTCTAAAGGAACTCACAAACCAAAGCGGTCGCAGTCGCGTTAGCGGTGACGGTCATTTACTGCAGTAGTATTTGTATTTGTGTGGAAGCGATTAATTTATTGAACGCTACAGAAATGATCGCAGCGTTCGCGTTCAGAACCCGTTGGTTTGAATACGTCCATACAATTACTACTGCAGTAAATTATGCCAAATACTACTGCAGTAAATAACCGCCACCGCCACCGCCACCGAGACCGCGACCGATTTGGTTTGCGAGTTCCTTTAGGAGTGTGAGTGTGTCCTCGATGAGAATCGAATCCGCGACTTCTTTTGTTAGACACGTGACTTACTATTGTTGCTGTTATCACAAAGCTGGGATAAACAATAACTCCCAGTGCACGAATAAAACGTTTCAAAAATGTTCCTTTGGGGCAACCAACAAAGGCGCACCTTCGCCATATATTCGAAACAGTAGTTTTTACGACAAGACATAAAAATATTGGCCTCACCCTCGTAAAACGTAAAAATTCGACCGAAACTGAGTCATTCTGTCGCTCGAGCGGTTTTCTTATGCCTATCCTACTTCCGACTAATATTATTAATGTCAAAGTATCAGTTCAGTTGTTTGGACATTCACCAACTAGTACACGGCAGTAAGCGAGGTGGTAGCGACGCGCATCGGTAGAACACTCGTCTCACGATCGATATGTCCTTGGTTCGATACCAGTATGCACAGGTAACTTGGTCTGCTTAGATGCGTACATTCACACACACACGAACGCACGCACGCACACACAAACCCACACACACACACACACACACGCACACACACACACACACACACACACACACACACACACACACATACGTAGGAGCCAAACTATTAAACTATTTTCGGCCCCGCCGCAGTTGGCTAATAAATATGTAAATGTGCAAATAATGTTAGAGAGAACAAGGTAGACGACAGCAAAGTTCTTCTTAATCCTAAACGAGATTGTATTTATTAGGTAAGTACGTATCAACACGTCGAAGTTATAAAACTGTCTCCCACATTCACAAACTTCCCCACGTTAATGGATTAAGCCCCACACGTGCGCGGAAGTTACAAGAACAAACCTCCACGAGTAGATTCTCTTGTAAACAATGAATGATATGTAATGAATCACTCTGGACGCTGCGGCCCCAAGGAACGGTGGCAAAGAACAGTAAGGGAACTGAAAATACGTTAAACATACTAAGGTCCGTATTTATAAGACGGTCTTACGCAGTTGCGACTGAGATGTTTGGTTTACAACAGGACCCTTATTATGAAGCAGCGATAAGTTCGGAAGGGTCGTCAACGTCGCGCTTGAGCCCGACAATTCACTCGAATCTAGCGACAAATACGGTTTTTTTTTAATAGTTTCGAAATTTCCTGCCACTGAGTAATGAACGCTAGAAATGCATGGCTCTTTGTAAGCCCAATGTCGTCACATCATATCTTGAGATACGCACTAGCGACCATCTCGCTACTACCGATAATGTCGCAGTTTTCATAATAAGGGCCCATTTACAGCGTAATGATGTGCCGTTCCCGGGAATTTTGGCGATATTTCCAATGTTTCCTTCATTCCCGGTGAATGATATTTAAACGTCAAGAATCTAGATGGTAATCGGTGCTCGGGATTAAAGGCAGTTTTTACATTCATGATGGCTAGAATTATTGCCTCTGGAGGCCGGCGAACTTGATTTGTACAAATGGCCTCAGTGTAGGTGTATGTTCTTCCATGTTTGTGATGTCCTTTACTGGTTACCATAGCACTTCATTTATAAGCTAGGCACTAGGGATTGGTTAAGAGATTTCATTAAAGAAAGTAACATCCTGACAGTTGCTAGTCAGTATATGTATGAGAATATTATGTACGTCAGAAAGAAATTCAGTAACTTTAAAAATGTGGGTAGGCAACACAATGTGTTGTCCTTTAATCTAGAAATAAACATAAACTTTCGTTCCCAAGATTAGGTTGGCAAAGGTTAATACCGCATTTACGGGGCATTGTATACATTTCTACAATAAGATCTCTGAAGATAATATATTAAGCTTGTCAGGAACGCGGTTCAAAAAATCTGTAGAGTACACTTTGTACCAAAAGGGCTAATATAGCATTAAAGATTACTTAGGTGACAAAGATTTCTGGAATTAAAGTTAGTTCTAGGTTTTAAAATAATATATAAACTCTGTTAATTAAGGGACATATTTGGAAAGACTAAGTTTGGAGTTTTTTTTATCTTTTTTTCTCCAAAATTATGTACCTAGACTTTAAAATGGACACCTAGTTTATCTTGTAACGTTCATTAAGTCTCAGTGTATGTGCTGCTTTGAATAATAAATTGTTGAATTTGAGTGGAGAATACGTGTGGAGCCGGATTAAGAATAGCGTCACTCCATTTCCCCCCGTGGATGTCGTAGAAGGCGACTAAGGAAATAAATTACCAGGAGATGGGTAGCAGCGTCTTCCTGTGATTCCAATCACATACTGCGATCGCCAACCCGCCTGCCAAGCTCGGCGATTATGGCAAAACCCCTCATGGTTTTCATAAGGCTATGTCCTGCAGTGGGCGTCAAATGGCTGATGATGATGATGTACCAGTTTGAGGCTAGTACAAGTGATTGTGCTGTGTGCAAGTTAATATAATTATTATATTTCGGTGTAGAACCCTTTATATTGTATTGACTTTAACTTTAGGTTGTAAATGCAATGAAATAATGAAAAGTACATAATGATGGGGAAGTCGAGGGAGAGAACGCACGATGATATACATCAAACGACGGGAACCCTATTTAGCTTGAATAATTCATTATAATTTGTAACTCTTTAGCTGATTGTCAGATGCAAAGAAGAGAATCGCTCGTAGCCCCGGCTGCCTGAGTGATCTTAAACGATCACGAAGGTTAAGCAACACAGGGCGCGTTCAGTGCATGGATGGGTCGCCGTCTATGCCTAACGCTAGTGGCATTTTTCCGAGCGGTTCCGTGCTTCGCAAGGCACGTTAAGCTGTTGGTGCCGGCTGCCGTCGATAGATGGCAGTCGTTAAGCCAAGTCAGAGGCCTTAGGGCGGCTTGACAACTTCTGACAGTTGACGAGCCACTAGTCTACAAGCCACCACCAATCCGGACTTGGCCCCCGTGGTGGAGTATGGCCTATACCTTCCTCAGGGAAGAGACCCGTGCCCCTCGGTGGGGACATAATGGGTTGATGATGATGAAAGAAGAGATAGCTGCTGCTCTATTTTTTATTAGACAAACTGAACAGAAAATATTGTACTGTGATATGGATGGGCTGATACAACTTTTATTACACAACAACGTTGGATTGCAAAGCATTTTAAACCTCATCTTTTTTAATTTAGAGCTCTCACAATCTACAAATATGCAAACTTACCATGTGAATATTTGTAGATCGGGATTTTGAATGTTACAGTAATCTTCACCACATTTTTCGTTTTCGTTCTGTTATTGTTCATATTATGTCACTTATCCGTTCATTATGTTTCTGTGTCTTGTTGTTATCATCATCATCATCAGCCATTTGATTTTCCTAACCGTGAGGGGTTTTGCCATAATCGCTACGCTTGGCAGACGGGTTGGCGATTGCAGTACGCGGTTGGAATCTCAGGAAGACGCTGCTGCCCGTCTCCTGGTAATTGATTTCCTTAGTCGCCTTCTACGACATCTACGGAAGGAAATGGAGTGACGCTTCTTAATCCGGCGCCACACGGGCTGTTGTTATACATACATACATAAACTCATGCCTGTATCCCAGAGGGGTAGGCAAACTGCCACTTGCCACGATCCTGACAGATCGCTTTCGCTTCCTCAAATTCATTTGTCCTTGCGTGCACGCACGCCGGTTTCGGGTACTTTTTGTTGTTATAATAAATTTCTTTTCTTTCTTTCTTTACATTACTGCCCCTCTACACTCGACGTTATTGTGATTCAAACTGTAACACAATTAGGAACAATGTTAGTAACAACGACTTCGGAAACATTTTGGTCATAAGAAATAGCATTATAGTTATCAAAACCCTAGAGTGCATCGATAACTAAAGGCACATTTTGGCTTAATTATGAAATAAACGCACTCAATTGTAACACAAGATAGCCAAATTGGCGAATGATTACTCGCATTGTATGGACGACACTTTGTGAGTTGCAAGCCGATAAAGACAAAAAAGCGCGTTCTAATAAACTATAGTTAGCTAACTTTAACACTAGGTGGCGCTGACGCTATTCTTTATCGCGGTATGGTTGTGTCCATAATGCCATGAAGGTGTCTTTGCAAATTAAAGAGTTTTTCATGGATCTCGTCAACCGATCTTGACCAAATTTATACAGGACAATCCTTTAAAAAAAGAAACAATGAAATAAAGCAAATTATATTACATAGACGAACTGAAAACCTCCACCTTTTATGAAAGTCGGTTAAAACGTATTATTTTTCTTATTGGCAACTCGGTACATAAATGCCACTGTACACGAAGGAAAGATTAGTACAATACTTTGCTCAGCAGTTCATCCCTGGAGGCACGGCGAGGAATACTCACCGTACTTTTTCATTTGTTGCACAGCCATAAAATCCGTTTATTCTCCTGTGTGTTTAAATTTTATCTGCCAAGGAAAATGTTGTTTTTTTTCCGGCGAGGACAACTTGTGTCGCGCGAAGGTGGAAATAAAAATTGTTCCCGGTAACGCAACTCCCCTCTTGCTTTTAGGTACCCGTCTTAGGACGCTTGTTTATTTAAATATAAAAACGAGTGGTCGTAAAATGACAATAACAAAATTAAAGGGCATAAGAGAATGTGAAAAGTGCTTGGTTTTTATGTCATTTTTGCGTTCGCGTCCGGAAGACAAAGAAGTTTCCGCGCAAAAAGCGAGTGAATTTAAAATCTTCGGGATAAAAGGCCGGCCCTAAGCACTTGTACGTGTGTGTAACTAGCAAAATTACCATGTTGTAAGCCCTTTGTAGTACGGATGTCACCATAACTCACTCGGACGGGCGTCGGGAAAACTGCTTCCTTTTTTCCCGGTTTTTCTTTTTTTCTGAGCCACAAAACTGCTATTTTTTATCGCTGCTTCGGCGCCACTTAATCACTGGCCATACAAGTGTTTGTTTAGCCGCTAACTGCATTGTGGCGGTTTTCAAACGGAACAGCGACAAAAGAAAAATAACTTTTTAATATCTGTTCTGAATTTGAACTTCTTTTCGGCCTATTCGTCTTGCCTGTTCAATATGACATAATATTATGCATCTGTTTATCTGTCACATTCCATCATTGCAGTTCCCACCCATGTGTACCCTTTTCCGAAGTTTGACAAAACTTTTTTTCGTGTAAGTTTGCGAAATAAAAGTGCTTTGACTATGCAAGGGAAACATACAGTGGGACTCTTTATGTGTCTCCATGAATAATGCATAAAATAAACCTACACCGGGAGGTTTTGGCTGTAACTGAATATTTCTGTTTGAGCGCTCTTTATCACAGCACTGGTGGCTTATTTGATGTCACCAAAAGGGCTTCTAGTGCCCTTGGCGAACGTACATACATACATAAACTCACGTACATACATAAACTCACGCCTGTGTCCCACAGGGGTAGGCGGAGACCAGGGACTGCCACTTGCCACGATCCTGGCAGATCACTTTCGCTTCCTCAACATTCATTAGGCGTTGCAAGCACGCACGCCGGTTTCGGGTACTTCTTCTTTTTTCTTGACGGACAATTTAAAATAAATAGTTTATGTCAAAAAATTGCCACTAAAACCCAAGATTTGCATATTACGTTTTTCTTAAGTATACTTAAACTCATGCTTGTGTCACAGAGGGGTAGATAGAGACCAGTGCCCACTTGCCAAGACCTTGATAAACCTCTTTGGCTTCATGAATTAATTGGTCGCATCATCGGTTAATGTTTATCTTATTCTTAGCTAATGCATTCCTAATTATCTAACCACCCACATAACTGCCCCTTTCCTACCCTTGACTGCCTCTTTATTTTATTTTATTTTTATTTATTTAACAGAAATCCACAGCAATACAATTACAGTAAACAATAGTCCAGCAGCTAACACGCCTGCCTGCCAAAACAAAGGTCGTCGGTAAGATTCCACTGGAGGCCGAACTTGATTTGCACAAATGGTCTCAGTCTGGGTGTATTTCCAGCTGTTTGTAATGTCCTTGCCTCGTTACCATAGCACAGGGTATTGGGGATCAGGCCAAGTGATTATGTTGTGTGGAAGTTATTCATCATAAGCAGCCTATATACGTCCCGCTGCAGCGCACAGGCCTTCTCGTAGAGAGAGAGTACGGACTTTATCACCACGCGTGCCCACTGCGAAGTGGCGATTTCAAGCGCTGGAATTTATTATTTTATTATTATTTTCGCCGATACTATAATACTTATACCGCACTTGGTTATTGCCACAGAACAAAGTGGTTATTGCTGTTTTGATGTTGTAACGTATAGTTGACTCTACGAGCGCAATACACTGAATTTTATTTCAAAATAACAGAGCCTAAAAGGCACTCAGCGACGTCAATTTAAGGGCAATTTCCACCCTTAAATACGTGGTAAGAAAAACGAGTGAGTGCCGAGCATGTGTTTAGACCCAATTAAAAATTCGGCTTGATAATGGCGTATGCGCGTAAGCAACATTTTTTATGTAAATAAAAAGGGCCTGCGTAAATTGAAAGTGTAAATTACACGGCGGGAGATTTCGTAATCGACAACTGGCGAAATTACTGTGACGAATAACCCCAAAATTGTACCCGAAATGAAATGGAGCACGCTATATCATATTTAGAGTACGCATGGGGCGTTGTTTGTTTTTTCAACGTAGAACATACTCAGTAATTAGCCAACCAAATAGGGGATGTATTAGCAAAGAGCAAGAAAAAACCGACAGTACCCGAAAATGGCGTGCGTGTACGCAACGACTAATGAATGTTGATGGAGCGAAAGAGGTCCGTCAGGATCGCGATCGTGGCAAGTGGCCAACCCTGGTTTCTGCCTACCCCTCCGGGATACAGGCGTGAATCTATGTCATCATCATCATCAGCCATTTAACGTCCACTGCAGGACGTAGGCCTCCCTCATGGTTTTCCAAGCTTTCCGGTCCAGTGCCGCCCACATCCAGCGACTCCCCGCCACCGTAACCAGGTCGTCAATTCATCTGGTGGGTGGCCTGCCCACGCTGAATTTATGTAATGCAATGTCATTAGTCGTTTCACTGCTGAGCGCAATACTTTGACATTACATTAACTCACGCCTGTATCCCAGAGCGGTAGGCAAAGATCAGGGTTTGCTACTTGCCACGACAATACTTCGACAGTGCCAGAATTATTTCTAATAAAAAAACCGGACAAGTGCGAGTCGGGCAAGCCCACCGAGGGTTCTGTACAAAATTTGTAGGTACTTTCATATTATAAATAGGTAGTTCAGAAATTGAGTCTCGCAGTTTTTTCCCAGCTTTTCTCGAACTTCAAACAATATTTTTTTATGATTTAATTAAACATAGTTTTCAGATTTTTCCCTGTACTTGTAGTATAAGACGATATTACTTGCCAAATTTCATAGTTCTATAAATACCCTATAAATGTTGATTTCCTTGAGAGTCGAAATATACGTTTTTTGCATAAACAGCCGTATCTTTTTTTACGTAAACTTAGAAATTTGATTTTTTCACAGCTTCAAGGGACTGTATTATACCTGAGTTCCCGAGATAAGGGTCTTGACAGACAGACGGACGGACGGACAACAAAATGAACCTAGAAGGGTTCCTTTTGAGGTACGGAACCCTAAAGAGAAGAGGAAAAGAGTGCTAGTATTGTCATGATAACAGTTGATAGATTTGAGTTAATAATAACAAAAACTTCATACATCACAATCACATGTCCTAGTCCCCAACTAGGATATCCTGTGCAATGGTAATCAGGCAAGGATATCACAAACTTGAAAATATACCCAGACTGGAAATATACGGCCCTCAGTGCGAATTGAACCCACGGCCTGGTAATCAGACGTGATACCGCTAGACCAACTAGGCAGTCAAGATGACAGATATTAGGTCTATTTTTATGGTCTAGGATTATATGGGCTAAAGGATAGCTCAGGATTACTCAGGACTAATACTATATGGGCATTGCACGAAGTAAATTATATTGCCAATCTAGGCTAAACACATCTATACTAAGATTATCATCAGTCTTATAAAACTGCACCGTGACAAACCGTCGGACAACGCACAGCCTAAACTGGTTGGTCTAGCATGTCTACCAACTTTGGTCACTAGAACCACCGCGCATATTTGTACAGGAAAAACGTTTTCCCTGCGACGAGTTTAAAACTTTTCCGGCAAGAGTAGTGTTTGAGAGGCTTTTACAAAGTTTTTGCTCCGTTCCCGATCGAACGCTTACACGAGCTGGGAGATCATCAAAAGTCCGTAAGGTAGCACACGTCCTCAATTTCGGTAGCCATTTTGTTTACGGAGACGGGGTTTTGCGACGCGGTAGTAAAGGAAACATAACATAAACTCACGCCTGTATCCCAGAGGGGTAGGCAGAGACCAGGGACTGCCACTTGCTACGATCCTGATAGATCACTTTCACTTCCTCAACATTCATTAGTCGTTGTATGCACGCACGCCGGTTTCGGGTACTTTTTATCTTGCCCTTTGTTAATACATCCCCTATTTGGTCGAAGTATGTCCGTCTGGGTCGTCCCTTACCGGCCCAGAAAAAGAAAACTGGAGCAAATTGTTAATACTTTTCGGTTGCAGTGTATGGATCGGTATATTTTATTTAGATTTTTGAATAAGGTTTGAACAAAAGATAGTCATTAATATCGTTGCGCCGTTCCTTAAAACACTCTATAAACGCCAAATAAAATAGTCTGTGGTAGAGATTTTACAAGGAAAAGACTTAAACAGCCTCTGAGGAGTGTATTGGAGGAATCATATTTTAATGAATGGGACCGTTATTATTTAGTGTTATTTTATATTTCTTTTAGGTTTTTGTGTAAGTAAAGTATCAGCTTGTGGAGGAATTTGTGTTTAACAACAATTATTGCACAATGAGTTTTTTCTTAGGTTTATAGTTTTCGAAATACCAGAGTTTACATGAGTTGAAGATGGGCGGGACATCTAGCTAGACGAGAAGACGGATGGTGGACGAAGGCAGCCACAGAGTGGTGGCCGACAACTGGCCGTCGTTTGGTGGGCAGGCCGCCTACCCGATGGGTTGATGACATTAAGGAGGCAGGAGGGCAATGGACAAGATTAGCAGGGTACCGGTGAGCTTGGCGTGACGGTAAAAGGCCTATTCCCAACAGTGGGCATCTTTTATGGGCTGTACCGATAGATATGAGTTGGTTAAATTCGCGCTTTACCCACTCCACCAATGTCATGCTCCCGGTAAATCACCATCCAACATACAAGAATGCCCATTCCATTTAGCACGTACGGTTTCAATCATTGTCTATCAGACAGTGCCACTAAAAAGAAGTAAAATTACACCGGTCTATCAATCAAACAATCAGCCCGTAGGTAGGTCGTCTTAGTAGCTCCTGAATATGTCCAGAAGACCTAGGCGCCTTCCCCCAAGTCACACCACTTCCTTCCAACCTTCCTTAGTACCTTAAATTACATAAAATATTGAAACAAAGAAAAAAACTAAAGTCGTAAACTAAGTCGTAAATAACTCACTTTAATTGACGTGTTCCAGAATGACGTATTATTGAGGCAACCCTGTGAATGAAAAAATGGTCCTAATCCTACCGAAAGAGAAGCGGAATTTAAATAAAAATAAAATAACGCAAAAGCACAAAGGGTTAACAACATTCCAGGAACGATGTCGCATTAAAAATCTCCGCATTCCCGCGAGGACCGGAATGGGGTTCGGGCGACTAACATCAACTGTATCGACTCTGTCTATACGTTAGACCATTCGGTTTTATAGGCCCTCGTAAAGGGCAAACTCTGCTGTGCCCACAAAAAAATCAACTTCGGGAAACTCGCCCGTAACCCCGTTCGGTTGCGATTTTGCGAACCACTATGGGAAAAGGGACTAGTAGGTTAACTTGCAGAAAATCAGGAATCAAAATATTTATTTCAACGTAAAAAATACATTCGGTGAGTTGAACAACGTAAAATATAAGTGACGTGTTTGAGCTTGATAAAAAAGAGCGTCGTTATCGGGATCGTGGCAAGTGGCAAATACTGACCTCTGCCTGCCCCTCCGGGATACAGGTGTAAGAAACTGTGTCCGCGACTCCGCGAATCGGTATTCTATGAAAAAAACAAAGATGTCAACATCTTGGCGTTTTTTATTTTAAAATATTAAATCTCCCTTCATTCACGTGCGAATCTAAGGTTAAAAGTCGTATGGAAGTCATACTAAGTGTATGAAATTTCACAAAAATGCAAGACATCTATGAATATTGTTAATTTATGATTGTAGCATCTGATTTACTGACATTATTATACCTTAATTAAAAAAAAAATACTGTTTATTTAAAACATAAAAGAAATATAAGAAGTTAACTTGTGCTGTGGGTTTTGTATTAAAATAAAATAAAAAAATAAAAAATATTATTAATCTAGCTCTTGAAACTTAATCTTAAATGCCGTACCACTTGTAACTATTGTTAATATTTAGGGCAATGCCCATTTTCTAAGCGCACGAACAAGCTGCTTCACTATTTTTACACTGACGTTTCACTTGGGTCTTCGTACCGCCGAGCCACAGCGCCCCAAAACCCGTTTCAAATAGGGTTGTCAGATTCGCGCAACCCCGGGACCGAAAACAAAACCCAATGAAATTTTGAGCAAATAATTTTCTTAAAAAAAATAATCGGTTTAATTTTTTATCCCGGAATTTACGCGAGACAATCACATTCATTTACATCTCCTCAAAGAGCCACTCCATCACTTTTATTTTAACTCCATTATTTTATCAATATTTTTGGCCGCTGCCAACGAGTTCATCAAACGCTTTTTGATTTAATATATTAAATCGTTCGAAGGCGAAGAAAGCTTAACTTTTAAAGAGGCTAAAAACAATCAGCAAAATTTTTGAAAATTCCTGAATCCCGGACATTTCGGGACAATTCCGGTAGGTCCCGGCCATTGGCAACCCTAGTTGCGATGCTGAACAAACCGGGCAACTGCGCCGGGCGTGTTTGCCGTCCTCTGATGGATCGGAGCATTCGATTAGCGCCCGAGGGCTTTCCGGTTTGTTTTTTTTGGCATTGTTGTCTAAAACGTGGGTTCTATATTCGTGTCGAAAGCATCACTCTCTCTGCTTTAAGTTATTTTTTACGACAGGCTGGCTTCTCTATATGAGAGAATGTATGTGTCCTGCAGTGGGACGTATATAAGCTACATTAAAAAAGACTGGTACTGTCACTGAAGTTATCTATTTTCCTATTCTATATTTAACTACTGCGTGCGTCAGGAAGAATCGGTGAAACTCTATTCGTCAACACAAACAAGTTTCAATATCGGACCAACTTCGAAGTATCTATCTATCTATCAAATACCGAAATAATACCAAAGTTACGTTTCTTTGGACCCTTCTGAAACGCCCTGTCCTAAACGAATATGCGTAGCAAACTCTTGTCTTTTCCGACCGCTCCGGAATAGGTACCTATGTGCATTTTACTTCAGTAAATAAACGGTACAAAAAATTTTTAATAAAAACTAAACAACTAAGCATTAACTACTAAGCACCCGGGACCCAAATTCAACAATGAACTCATTGCGAGGTACCTAGGTCGGTTTCGCCTGCTTAGTAATCAACGCTCAAAAGTCGGGTTGTTGGTTATTTTTATTATTGAAGAAATAACAAATCCTATTATTAATACTTTTATTATTAATAATGTAATTCGTACTCTCGTAGTAATATTAACATGAATAGTTGGAACACCAATAAAATTGTTTATACGTGAATGACAACATCGCCAGCGATATTAGCTGAACATGTGTGTAAATGATATCAAGTGGCCGCAAATGCTGTTATCTCCGAAGCCGCTTTCCAGGTGAAATAAACCGTTTTGCACGTGTAACAAGGTTCAAGCTCAAGCGTCAGTCTACTGAAGGCAATTGCAGCTAATCAAATAAGTCCCTAAACATGCCTTGGCTGCCTAGATTCCGGGTCTGCCGATAACCAAATGTTCGCGTGCCGATGCCACGATTTTGTAAAGATCAGAAAGTCAGCTTGAGTAGATAATTCGACGTTTGATGAGAGTAATCGCGACTGAATTTGGTAATTAAGTAATTGTATGCAGACATTTAACATTAATTTTTTTTTTATGTAAAACTAAATCAAAGAAAGAAAGAAATTAAATTTATTAAAAAACGCACATCAGAACAAAATAAATAGATAAGTTACATAATGTGAACAACAACAGAAATCGTTACTTAAGTAATATTTAAAAACTGCACTAATCCAGAAATTATTTAGAAATAACCGACTGAAAAAATGCCACAAGATACACAGAGGGTCAATGAGCTGAGCTAGCGGGACGTCTTATTCGATTTTTATTTCATTTTAGTCGTAAAGTAACATAAACACGTAACTCCCCTTTGCCGCCTCCAAGTATGCCGCGTTTTGCTCTACTGTTATTGCGAAATTTTGTGAATGTATGAGAATTCAATTAAGTACTCGTACATACTTTTGTAATCCGCGTAAAATAACACACAGATAAAAAGTCTAAGCCGAGAACAAATTAACTTTTTTTTATTTTAGAGATATGAATATGAAAAGAGAACATGCAACAAATTTAGATAAAAAGTACCCGAAACCGGCGTGCGTGCATGCAACGACTAATAAATGTTGAAGAAGCGAAAGTGATCTGTCAGGACCGTGGCAAGTGGCAGTTTCTGGTCTCTGCCTACCTCTCTGGGATACAGGCGTGAGTTTATGTATGTATGTATGCAACAAATTTGAGTAACGCCATGACCATAATTATTTGGACATATTTGAAACGGTTTTTAGGAACATCTTCAGGCATTTTACTATTTATTTAGACTGTTACTATCTGACGGGCTATTAATATTAAATTCATGCCATTAAATACGAGCTTGACAAAAGGCTTAAATATCTCACCTGCTACATTAAATTTGACGATATTGGATTTTAAACACGTGTTGAAATTAAGATACTTCTGTTGACGGTACCTTTTGTGTTAATGGCCCTGTTCCACTGTATGTATCCCATACATTTCGTGCCATTACCTAGCGCGGAAAATTACAGAAATCGCCCACCGTACCGGGCGCGCTGCATAAAATAAAAAGCCTTAACTGCACTAAAGTGCCCTTAACCGGCCTTTATAGAGCATAAGCCTTAATGCCCAATAACGGGATCATGTCGGAGCGTGGCCCTAAATGGAAGGTGCACGGCCTTTGTGATACTCAAGGCTATTTATTGGTTTTGTAGATAGCTTTGTTGTTGTTTAACTCTTCATGAGCGCAAGTAGTTACTAGGTGTTTGTGGAACAAGATAGGTTTATAAACTAGAATAAGGGGTTATTTCCAAAAACGCAATTCCTGCCAACCCTAATCAAAGTTTGTGTTTGGCATCAACTAAGATAGTTGTAAGAAATTAAATAAATAAACTTTCCTTCAGAATGTTTTTTTTAGATTCTTTTGATTCGGTACGCAAACGAAGCTACGCAGCTAATGGTTGGGATAATAGTTCCTGCTGTCTACGACACAACAGGGCATTCACACTTTGGGCATTCACGGCCAACGTATGGTAGCAGCTGCGGCGCCCCGCCATTTTACTTTTTCCTTTGATCAGCAAGCGAGCAGAGGTGCAACTCGATATTATTTTCAATTTATCGTTTATTTCTAATTAAAACATTGTATACAGTCCACTCTCACTCTCTTTATTCACCAACCGGCCTATCTACCTGCTTCATCACCTTGAAATAGAGTTCAGAACCAGTAAAAAATGCATAAATCCCCATGCCTTATTAATACGACCCATCTTCTTTGTCGTTTATCTTCTGCCTGCGATATTTCCAACTTTAAAACGCATACCTAATAGAAGCACATTTTCAGAGCGTCGCATAAAAGTTTAGGGGCATAACAAGAGCCGTGATGTTAATAATCGTAACATTATAACACCCATTTCGCCGTGCGAGCTCTCAGCGAGATTGTACAAGAATACGAGCATACGAGTCTACGAGATTTCACCGGTACTGAGGCACTTGTAGATTAGGCGCATAGGAAAAGCTGTTAAAGGTGCTAGCACACTATATGAATAAAAATAAAACACGCAAACATACACACACACACACACACACACACACACACACACACACACACACACACACGCACGCACGCACGTACGCACGCACGCATACACTACACAAGTATAAATCATGTCAGAAATCTTACTTATAGTTAATTTCTGAAATTTATATCTTTAAATAAAATAGACAATTAAATTAAGCTCACACTTAAAACAAAATCTCTATTTTGCGTAGGTTTAGATGTTCAACCTTTACAAGTTATGGAAGAGCGGGTTTCCCTGGCACAGGTACTTTATACTTAAAAGGGAATCCCAGCAAAAGTGTATGTTAGCAATGGAATTGGTTGGATGAATAAATATTTTTGTATTTTTGTATTTTTGTACACTGATTCCGCTTAAGTGCAAAATCTGTAAAAAAAATATGTTGTATGTCTGTTCTAAAATGGTTGCGACCTGCGTTATGCTCGTAAACGGGTGCTAATCGGCACTCGTGGAATCTTATTATGTTAGCAGCAAATGATGTTAATATTATAATGTTATTATGAATAGAGAAAATATGGTCATAGTGGAGGTTATTCGCTGCCTTTTTTTTCCAATACCAAATCGACCCAAAAGCAGCTTACAGTACATATTGACATTAAACACACAGAATGTAAAATTAAATCTTTATGTTGAAATAAATTTATGACTTTGCGGATGCAAAAGACCGTGAGAGACGGCATTTGGGGAAAATTGCCAATAAATACTGGTAATGATAGGAGGCTGATTATAATAATATTTTGTGAGGCTATGGTCGAGGTTAGCAGGCGACAGGTTGGAGTAAACGGGAAGAGGACAAATATACTTCTTCAGGTAGAAGACACATATACAATGATAATAGAATAGATGAAAATAATTAAGAATCTAACAAACCTATTCTCCAGGGATATAGCCGTGAGTCAATCAATCAATCAATCAATCCGCCCGTAATTGTTCACTGCTGGACATAGAACTCCCCCAAGGCACTCCACTTCTTTCTGTCGTCGGCCATCCTAATCCAGCCACTGCCATAGCCGAGTATAGTTTCATAGCCGTGAGTAGCACAATTTAAAAATCGATTCGATGCAACGGACTTCAGCAGCTTTCAACTTGAATATCTGTGGACGACAAAGCCGAGTGTGTAAGCAACTTAAGCTGTTAAGACGCAGCCCGCACGGCCGGAGATTTAGAATATGAAGAGAAAAATGCATTTGAGGAAATGTGTTTTAGAGAAGATACAAGATTCTAAGGTAGAGCCTCTACTCGAGATGTCAAACTAAGTATCATTCTTCCCTGTTAGCTTTTGGATAGACTGAAGTAGCACGCCAAATCGCATCGAATTCGTACCGTGACGCAGTTTTATAGTCAATCGCGGGCGAATTTTTACGACTCTACTCAGCAAGACTAGGGAGCGCCAAGCTTTGAAATCATGTCGTAGCCAATTACTGTATGAACGCGCCAATTTCTTTTCTTTGCCGATTCAAGGCTCACGCATAAAATAAAAGTTGAACTGGCAGTGGGCTGGACACATCTGCCGAAGAACCGAAAGATGATGGAGTACAAAGGTTCTCGCGAGAGTGGGACGCCCACCAGCTCGCTGGACCTGACGATCTCAGAAGACTGCTGGCGGCAGCTGGATGAGTACGGCCGAGGACAGACAAGTGTCGTACTTGGGGTAAGCCTATATACAGCAGTAGACTTCTACTTCTCGAGGAGCGAAAATACGCCGCAAGTGACTGACGATGCATGAGGAGAGTAGGCCCCTATTCTCGGCTAGGAGCAAAACGGATAAGAAAGCCTTAACCATGAGCAGGCTTTAATGTCGAGGTGAATTGGAGGAGAGTCACTGGGGATTCGAGACATGATGGGATTGTGGATCTATTTGCCTTGCAATATGAAAATTAGCTGCGCTCAAAGAGAGGAGATTTTTGCCAAGGCAAGTGGGAGCTGGAAATAGATGGGAATGGGGATTGAACTGGCATTGGACTTGTGCTTAAATTTGCTTTCGACGGAGTGAGAGTATAATTTGTAGTCGGTGCCCAGTTTCATGACCAGCACATATATTTTGATATTTTGGGCACCGACTCCAAATTATACTTCTACAATACCTACATGTATACATACTTCTAATCATTTAAATTATTTGTAACTTTTTAGTGCTGTAGTGTTTCGAAGTCAGTTTTTTTTTTTTTATTTTTTTTTTATCAGGTAGCTTTTAGTCAACCCATTTTTTACTATTTGTTCAGTTTATTTCAGTGGCCCCACTATTCCTCTCTTTTATGTTAGTGAAATCGGCTTTTTATAAATAGTATTATATATAAATATATATATGTAGCTAGTATATATATATATATATATATATATATATATATATATATATATATATATATATATATATGTATAAATACATAAATATATAATGAAAATCGTTGGAGCCGTTTCCGCGATTCATTGAGTTTAGTATGCAGGGCGTTTCGTGGGCGATAAATCGCTCTAGCTAGGTTAAATTTTTAGAAAACGTCAATGGAAAACTGCAAAAATAACATTAGAATACGAAGGTAAATTTCGCCACCATCTACTAGGTTGTAATAGCTCAGGTGGGAATCCGGCGGTCCCGAAATCAGAAGACGCCGGTTGGAGCCCGTCTCCAGTCCGATTGTTATTTTCGTTTTTTCCCCTTTTTTTCATCGTATCTACGTATAATTTCCAAGAAACACGATTGACACAAAAAAAAACAAAAAAAAAAACGAGCAAATCATCCAGGTCATCCAGGTACTATACTTAAATGGTCGTATTTTTTTTATTTAAGTATATCTTATATAAAAGAAAGTGCTTATGTGCAATCATCTATAACACCAGTGCTATGAAAAGCTATGTTTATTGTAACCGAGACTCCCAGATCTCCCACAGTCAAAGTAAGTAATTGGTTTTGTGGGGCCTGATTGTAACAAGAGTGTAATTCTATGTTAATAAATACAATACAAAAAATACACCGACAGGGTTGGCTGAAGCGTATCGGCCTCTTAAGTCAGGCATCAATTATTTAGGGCTAACGCAAAACTTTCAGATAAGAAAAACAACCATGCCCAGTCGCGAGTACCCGCCACCGGAAACATTTCCTAAGTCAACAAAACGTAAGCAAACTTGCGCCTAACTACCTATATAATACAGCCCATAATGAGCCCGGGAGCCATTTTGTATTCGCCAACATTTGAATAGCCAACCGTGCCGAATTCATACGCAGAATTTGAAGGGAATGATATTCATTTCCATAATATACATACGGTAATAGGGCAGGCGCCTCTATTCAGCCCCTCACGGAAAGCAACTGCATTTTCTGTATTTTCTAATGAAAATTTCCGTGTGGCGCCGGATTAAGAATAGCGTCACTCCATTTCCTTCCGTGGATGACGTAGAAGGCGACTAAGGAAATCCATTACCAGGAGACGGGCAGCGGCATTTTCCTGAGATTCCAACCGCATACTGCGATCGCCAACCCGCCTGCCAAGCGTGGCGATTATGGCAAAACCTCTCATGGTTAGGAAAGCCATGAGGGAGGCCTGTGTTCTGCAGTGGGCGCCAGATGGCTGATGATGATGATGAGGCAAAAACAGAAACCATATTTCCATGTTTGTGCTATCATCCAAGTGGCAGGAAGAAGCTGGATGCAAGCCGGTTGCAACCGGTCTTTTTGTAAATCTGTGGAGGAGGCCTATGTCCAACAGTGGACTTCTTGTGGCTGAATGACGATGATGATGATGATAAAGAATTATATCTTGTTTACTATTTATTTTTTATATTACATACGAGTACACACAAAAGCTCACGCCTGTGCCGCCGGAGTGATAGGCAAATACCAAGCTTTGACACTTGGTTCTTTACTTTTAAAGACAAAACTCACGCCTGTATTCGGGAGCGGTAGGCAGAGATTACATATTTCCCATATAAACTAACGCTTTATCTCAGAAAGGTGAACAGAGAGTAAATGATACCGAACTTCCCTGAATCGCCCACTAGACCCCCGGACTGCCCCAACAAAGAAAGCAGAAAATACGTAGCTTTTCTAACCTACACGTATGGCGGCACTCGTTGGGAGAGGAAAAAAATGCCTATTTTTCTCTATTGCTGGAGGGTTTGTTAACTTTAATTTGAGACTCGAGGGAAGTGGGCAACATAAGTTTTCCACGCACATGGGTCTGCCGAAATAACGCGTAACAAACCGATCTGCGTGCAGATAAACCACAATAACATCGCAGATGTTAAAGGCCTAATGTCATTTGGAGACTGCATAGGATCTTGCGAAAGTGCAAAGCGTTAGTAACTTACGCTAGAATTCAAGTGCTCTACTTGCAAAGAGTAAAATGGTGTTGTTTCTAAAAAAATAAAACCGGTCAAGTGCGAGTCGGACTCGCGCACGAAGGGTTCCGTACCATTATCTATACAACATTACACACAAAGATAAAAAACAGCCAAAAAATCACGTTTGTTGTATGGGAGCCCCCTTAAATAATTATTTTATTTTGTCTTTAGTATTTGTTGTTATAGCGGCAACAGAAATACATAATCTGTGAAAATTTCAACTGTATAGCTATAACGGTTCTTGACATACAGCCTGGTGACAGACAGACGGACGGACGGACGGACGGACAGACAGACAGTGAAGTCTTAGTAATAGGGTTCCGTTGTTACCCTTTGGGTACGGAACCCTAAAAAACTAATAGAATACATTTTAATTAAGAAGAAGAAGAAGAAAGACATTTATTATACCAGCAAGATACATCACAGAAACAAAATAAGCACATAAGTAACATAATATGCACAACAACAGAAAGAAAACTAAATACACAACAGACAAAACGAATAAATAAAACAGGACCAAAGATGTAGCCTGTGGTGTATTAAAAAGGAATTAAAAGAATCTGAATGAAAAGTACATGCAACATATGAATGTTGATAGAGACAAGCGAATTCTGCCGCAGTCCCACCGCAGCGCACAGACCTTATCTCACCTCGGATTGGCATTTTCAAGCGCTGAGGTACGTGAACACCTCAGACACTCAGGTTTCCACACAATGTTTTCCTTTACAGTTAGCCAGTGGTATTGTTACTATAACTTTACAAATGTAGGTAACTTAGAAAACAAAGTGAGTGGTACATGCCAAAATTCCAACCCACGACCTCCCGAATGGGAAGCCGGCGTTCTAGCGCTCTGCTACTACCCCAATCTCTAATTTATTTTCAAATAATTTATTCGCAATTCCGATTACGATCAAACCTCTATTTCTGTCTCCTCAATATATTAGAAAAGTTTCATTGCGATTCAGATGTCGATCGAGAATAAAATCCAAAGTGCGTTTTTTATGGGAATCGCCTGATGTGACGCCCTCTTAATTGACCGTGTTAGTCTTTATTTGTACTGTGGTGTTGGCGTCTTTGAGCTTAATAGACGGAGACGTTGTAGTAATATATATTGATAAAAAACACATAAATAAAAAACTGAGATAATAAAAAATTACGTACCTACGTATGTATGTATGTAAGTGTGTCCGATTCTATGTTCCGACGTAACTCCTTAACCAATTGTCAGATTTTGACAAACATATTATCCTCCTTTTGGGCTCCGCCTCAGTCGGGTAATAAGGTCTCAAGAAAATGGAGCGGAGATTTATCCCCGCTAGCCATTAGGCGTCGACAGAACTTTTAATCGGCAAAGTCGCTAAGTCGAATACTTTTGAGCGAAGCCTTGGAGTCAGCGACTCTCAAACTCGTGGCCGCTGCTGGTAAACGATGGAACTTGAGAAGTTTCAAAAAGTTTACGTGTACGGACCTCGGCAAAACACTTATTTTGTTTGTTGTAAATACAACTTTGTTTTAGTGTTCCTATTAAAGACTACCAATAAATTTGTGTAGGAATAATAAGTTAACAGTTTTACTGCGTTACGTTCAAAATAGTGCGTCAGTCAGATGAAAATTTTCAAAATGACTGTTTTACGAAATACTGATTTAAAGTTTTATAAATGTGATACAAGAATATCAACATTATATTAAATCTTTTAACCAAATCTTCCATCTTTCGTCGTGCCCTGCATACCCTAACACCTGTACTCAGGAGGACCTAACGATTGCAAGTGATAACGCAGTCAGCGTCGCAATTTCGGTACAACTGTTTCACAAGGACTTATTTAAACCGGCTGTAATAAAATGGTGCACGGTTTGAGAGCCACTGAGACCCACTAAGAGCTAGGAAACAGATTTGCGTTTACCGCAAGCAGCTTAAAAAGTGTCTCCACTTGAATAAAGTTAAGGAAAAATAAACGCCAGCTTAAAATAAACGTCACACGGCATCACAAATCACACTAAAGCCGGGTTTTGACGGTTTTAGTACGCTCGGACCGTGTGCGTATTGATTGAAGAGTCCAACATAAATAACTTATAGTATAAAAAGCAAAGCTAATGAAGCAAAGCAAAATTTTTAGTCACTCCGGGCCATATCTGATGCAAATATCCCCATAAAACTGGCCGCATTAGCACGTTGAACCACCAGGGAGATCCGTTGCATTCAAACACTTTACAAACACTTAATTAAAAATATTATTAGTTCAAGAGCGAGACGAATGATTGACCTAGGACAGAAATAGCATGTGTGCTATTGATGGCACGTGACAAAATATTATGGGCACGCGCAAAGATCAAGAAAATAACAAAATTCTCGTGCTTTTTTTTTGTTAGTAAATGATAATATTTGAGTTGATATTAAGTATTTAGTTTCCCATTAATCCGTATGTCGAAATTATTTAATGACACGTCTATGGCTTCATCAAAAACTTTTTTTGGCATGTTGATACATAAAGGTTCGCCACCTAGGACCATCAAATTACTAGATATAGTACGTTACTGCAGCGGCCAGCCAAAGAGGCATTGACGGACGGCTTCGCCTCGGCCCACATACGTGGGGTCATCAATGCCTAGTTGTGGCCAAGGCTTGCATGATTTTTCTCAAATAATGCGCGGAAATTAAAACTTGTTTTTCGTTTATTGATTAGTTGATTATTTATCAACTGTTTGAGTATGTAATCATTACATTTGAGTTTACCGAACCGTGTGTCAAATAAACCGACGTGCAAGGTCTGTCAGGATTGTGGCAAACACTGGTCTCTGCCTACCCCTCGGATACATGCGTGAACTTATGTGGTAATTGTTGCTATTACGTCATATGACTATAAAAAGTGATATATTAAAACGCGATTATTTATTAGGTAAGTTTTGATTACCTTCCCTTCCTGACGTTTCGGCAACGTTGCAGCTGCCGTGGTCACGAGTAGACTAAAGTGGCGAGTACAGTCAATTATTGTAGTGAGGGTAGGCGGTCTACCCTCAAGTCAAAGCAGTCCAATGCTAAGCAAATACAAATCTCGCGCCTTATGACCGGAGCTGTCCGCGGACGTAGTGAGTGTTGTGTGTCGATCCGCTGCGAAAAACTAAGAGTGACTTGAAGGTAGAGCACCTACCCTCACCACAATAATTAACCGAACTCGCCACTTCAGTTTACGCGTGACCACGGCAGCTGCAACGTTGCCGCAACATCGGGAATCGCAGGTAATTAAATTTTACCTAATAAATAATCGCGGTAAGACCCGTTTTAATATATTACTATGTATAAGCATCGCGAGTTATTTAAAAAATACTACTACTATAAAAAGTCCTAAAAAAGAAGCAAAGAAAGAAATATCAAAGATAATCTCAGTCAATTACACGAGAGGTCGCCTCCCCAAAAGAAGATCGTGAAAGATTAATTTGCAATTTAAAATCTTGTCTTCGGGAAACTTCGGGATGTTTATTGGCAGTCTGCTCTCTGCGTATTAAAGTGGGTTGAATTTGGACTGCGGGATTTGCTTGTTCAAATTTGGCGGACCATAGACCATGTTTAACAAATATGACGCGTTTCGTGCGACTCTCACGTGAACCAAATCGAAAGCACAGTCATCAGTTCTACAAATTATTTTCGAGATGTTTGATCACAAACGGAAATCGGAATTAAATAAATAAAAATTTCCACACGACACAATCACTAGTCCTGATTCCAAACTGGGATACTTTATTTTATTTATTTTATTTTATTTTATTTTATTAAGAATATCAACAGCGAAAACAAATAATTTGATCACAATAATAAAGAAACAGTTCACAAGGCCAATAACAGACATCCACAAATAGGCAGTTCATAATTACTAGAAATATACCACGATAGCGCTCAGCAATATAACAATACATGCATTTTTTTAATTATTAAAATAAATATATCTTATTACCAGGGCACGGGCAGCAGCGTTGACCTATGACACGAGACCACCAAGCACTGCGATCTCCAATCCGCCTGCCAAGCGTGGAGATTACGGCCAAACCTCCCATACAGGGAAAGACCCATATCCTGCAGTGGACTGCTATGGGTTGATGATGATGATGATGATCTTATTACAATTTAAAACTAATCGAGATTCAAGATTTGCCCATTATGTGTGTGTGTGTGTGTGTGTGTGTGTTTTCTTCTCTTCTTCTTGTCCATTTTATTTTCCGCAATTCTGTTTAATTTTATCGCACTTAAATTTGGCCGAGGTGTACGTTGTTTTAGTCAAAGCACCATCCCTATATCCTTAACAGTTTTGTCAGGCAGTTGACCATGTCCATAAACGGCTGAGTGGATTTCCATCAAACTTGGCTGAGAACAATCTCGATCAACCTAGCTTCAATTAAAAAAAAACCGCATCGAAATCACTCGATCCGTTTAGGCGCAACGACGGAACGTAAAGACACATAGACATAGGCTTCAAACTTATAACACCCCTCTTTTCGTTGCGTCGGGGGTTGAAAAAGAGATAAGTTAAGACTGCTAGGAGAGTAGTTCTTGAATCAATCTTAACGAAGGGAAGGAGGTTTGCCAAGATCGATGCACCAGGACCGAGTGTCATAAAACCACAATTCATACTTTATTACGACAATTCGAGGTGTATTTCGTAGCAGCGTCTACAAGTTAATCTGTGGGTTAAACGACTTTGCAATGTACATCAAATTTTCATAATAAAACACGAATTGTAGTTCTATGAAACAGGCTCCTCGCAGTGCCCGGTCTAGGCCTACCCTTCCGGGATACAGGCGTGAGTTTATGTGTGTATTTAGGTACATACGAGTATGGGGTGTGTGCATGATTTTTTTATTACGATATCAGATTTTGCTGAAAACTCGTTTAAGTACGATTCAATTAGCTATAACAGCATCGTTACGTGAACAACTTCGCTTCACAACCCGCGTTGTATGAGCCAAACATAATTTAGCCAGTGGCCCACATTCGTACCGACACTTGTGGCTTCCTGACCCCCGGAAGTTTACGGCGAGTGTGCCAAATGTGGCCCCTGATGGATTAAATTGGGCTCGTCTAAAGAGAGTTTGGTGCCAAGTGGTTTGTGTGCTTTAGTAAAAGGAAAGAGTAATTACTTTATATTCTTTTTGTTGCACTAACCCGTGCTGAGGACATCGATGCTTGCACTTGCCCATTAGCTCAGTTGGGAGAGCGCAGGCACGGTGAGCTAGAGGTCGCGGGCTCAAGTCCCGGCATGGGTGGAATTTTTAGCCTCTAAATAGGTTTTTAGTAGTTACTTTGCTTTTGCTGATAGTTAAGAAGTAGGCGAGGTTGAATTCAATTAGACAAAAGTATTCAGCAATACCACTCAGTGAAGGAAAACATCGTGAGGAAACCTGGGTGTCTGAGCTATTCACATACCTCAGCGCTTGAAATCGCCAATCCGCGGTGGGCACGCGTGGTGATTAAGCCCATTCTCTCTCTCTGAGAGAAGGCCTGTGCCCTATAGTGGGACGTATATAGGCTGCTTATGAATTCACGTTTTTTTGTGTACGGTATTAATTACAAAGTAGCGCAGATCGATGACACCAATGTATCTAAAGAACTTTATCTAAGCAATATTTATAGCCTATTTGCAATGCTCCAGGACATAAACGGTACAAGAAGGTTTTATTTCCATAAAAGCAAGAGAAAAAAAAAAGAAATTTGCAAATGTCCTCATATATTGTAACAGTAGCTATAACAATGTGTGCCAAAAATATGAAAACATTTTTGAAATTAATTTGACATTCCAATTTCGTGCATAGATTAGAAAAAGTTAAAATAAAAGGATTAGAAATAATATATCGACCTCGAGTAACCACGTAAAATTTATATATTACACAAACTTACGCCTGTGTCCCGGATGGGTACAGAGACCAGAGTTTGCCAATTAACACGATCCTGACAGTCCGATAATAAAAATTAGTATCCAAATCCTCAGGTTCGAATCCTGGCATGTAATCATACCAATAGCTTTGAAGTTGTAGCAGCAATACCACTTGCTAATAGTTAAAGAAAACTTCGTAAGGAAACCCTAGTGTCTGAGGTATTTACACACCTTAGCGCTTGCTACGTACAATGGCCCAACTATGAGGCTAAGTGCGGAAATCTCAGGTCTACCTGTCCTCAGTGAACATATGATTCATCATCATAGGTCTCCTTCGTGGTTTTCGTAACCATGAGTTTGCCATAATCGCCACGCTTGGCAGACGGGTTGGCGATCGCAGTATGCGGTTGGAATCTCAGGAAGACGCTGCTGCCCGTCTCCTGGTAATTGATTTCCTTAGTCGCCTTAACGCATTAATATTATTAAACAATCCCAATGAACAGAAATAGCTCGATTTTACCTCATCGAAGACGCTAATAGACGATAATAGCGACAACACAAAACATACCTAGGGCTATATGCCACCCCTGACGTAAGAGGTTAATCTAATAACATCCCATAAAGGCCCCCCTCACTATGAGAGTAAGAAGGCAACAGGAAAGAAGGCAGGTGCAAGCACGCAACTTTAATTATGGAATATCTGGCCCCACCCATCGGCCGTTTAGGTAAGGGTCCGTGTTCACTGGGGCAAATAGAGGGGACCAAATACACGTGTTGATTTGTAAATTTTAAACCGATCGACGGGCAATGGCGAACTTGCACTATGTTTCAATGAGAGACTATGTTAAAAGATAAACAAACAAGGCAATTTTTTTCTGTAGGACTAATACTTTTCATAATATTACCTGTTGAAAAATCAATATAGTCACGTGGTACAAAAACGCACCATACAAATCGGGCTCAAATTATGATGTCACAACTTGCACGTAACGCCTTATAATGTATGAAACATTTATCATAACTTGAGTTATCTCATAAAATAATATTTTGTGCATCTACACTCTTATAAGAAAACGTTTAGAATACAATGAAAAAATTAATCTTATAAGCTTTTTGTTATTAGAGTCACTTTATTTTTCGCATTTTTTGTGATCAGCAAAACACCAAAAAAAATTTCTTTACGGTTGTATTTTTGAATTTTTCCTAAGTCTTTAGTATCCACTATGTTATAAAAGCAATATCACTCTGAACTAAGTAAGGCGCAAGTTCCCCATTGTACTCACCACACTGAAGCACTTTTACATACTTTCCACTTAACGGGTCTGACTGGGATCGTTTATTTGGTATACTTAATTACCTTAATTCCCGACGTTTAATAAACAACTTTGGATTTACAAGTTTTCCTATTTTTGTTATTAGTGGGGCATCGAGCGAATGAAGTTGTCATAGAATTAAGCTGCTACAATTAACTAGCTGAAGTTGCCATTTTAAGACCCTTTTCTTTTAGGTAAATGAGAAAATCTTGAATTTGACGGTCTGCGATATTTCTACTGTGTATGATTTTTACGAGTTTAGTAAGTTTTTTTTTTGTTACTATTATGCCTATTACTAACTTAACTCCGTACACACTTACTGTGTCTCTTAGACTGCTGGGCTCCGCAACTCTGCGCAACACTAACTGTAACTGTAAGTACAGTTTGTCGATATATACAGGTGATCTATATCAGTATCAGTATCAGCCCTGTCTGTATCAGCCCTAAGACCTCATCAGTCCGTGTTTGTCCAGCGAGGGCCGACGCATCGGCCAGTGTGCGTACGGCTTAACGTATCGCGCCTGTTCTCTGCCTCTATTGTGTTTTTAGGGGACGGGAAAGGACGAGCTTGTTGGTAGGAGACGTGAGTTGTCTACTTATTTATTCAGCCATACACTGAGATTATAACTGAACACACGGGGAGAAAAATACTCGCACATTGGTCTCAGTGGTGAGCAGTCGACAAAGTATTAAATTAGTCTACTTTTTTTTCTGAATGAGAAGAAAACTTATGAGACAAGTTTTTAAGATACATTACTCTGAATTGACGTGGCTTTACCAAGAGTAGGCAGGCGCCCGTCTTGATGAAACGCGAATGATCGATTGTTATCTGTTCTCGAAAGACTTGCTATTTGCTCGCCTGGGATGTACAGTCAACGATTCAAGTTTTCGTAACAAAGACGCCCTTAAAGGAACAGAGTACAGAGCAAGCACGTAATGTTTGACGTGCTGTCGACTGTACGTGAAGAGGTGGAGCGAGTCGAATGCGAAATGGGCAATCATATTTTTCATTTGTTTCTTCGTATGTCATATTTGAAATGATTTAGAATGCAGCAAGGACTTTGCAATGTTCGGCTTCGAAACGTCATCAAGTAGTTTCATACGACGTTGTTATAATATTCTGCCGTCCACTAGCTAAACTGCCGTTATCGACCATACAGTCAATTTTGACTTTTTGGTGATATCTTAATCAGAAAAAAAGTCTCCATCGATCCCTCCAATCAAATTTTTCCTAGCTTTTATACTTCCCGAGATAAAAATCTTAAAAATGCCGTGATGTTAATTTAATTATTAAATAATAATTGTGTTTAACAAAGCCAAAAATATAGTTTTGTTAAGCTGATTTTATCGTTACTAATTAAAGGTAAAGTTATTCTAAAGTGCTCAAAAAGATCTATCTCTTGATACCTCAAGTATAGTCAAATGCATCGTTATCAAGTGGCATATATTTTTATTATTTCCCTGTTATTTTGCGCTTTACTCGAAAGTAGATTTTTGGAGATAACGACGTTTTAGCCTGTGGGCGGCTGTATTGGGCTCCGACACCAAAGGAAACCGCTGCTGCTCCTTTCAATCGATTAAATCCAATGGATTTAATGTATTGAGAGGAAAAGAGCAAGGAGTTGGGAACATGAGAAAGAGACCAAAGTAAAACTGGAACGTGTTAACCGCTGTGGTGGAGGAATACAGTATTTCAATCTGTCTGGCTGCTTGAACCCTAGCAATTCCTGAGCAGAGAGTACATGGAGCTGGATAGGTAAGGAAGTAAGGACTCACCGGCAAACCGCTGAAGTTGATGCTGGGGTGCACCCACAACCTTCACCACACTCCAATATCAGTTCTATGGCACGAGGGACGTCCAGGATAAGTGTCCAGTATGATAAACTGTATTTCCACGGGTTAGTTAATTTATTTCGCGAGCCGGCTTGGGGTTCGGGAAAAGGTAGTTTTCTTATTAGTTTCTTGTCAACACAGAGCACTAGTCGGCGGCGCTGGCGTCGCGCGGATTGTCTATGTCCGGTTGGCGGCAAATTTGAATAATTGTGAGGGGAAGGAAAAGGATGCCCATACATAAACCCCCCACCTGGAATTCACTAGGATTCCACAAAACATGAAACAAAGCTATAGTTTACAGTTGAAGTGCTCGGAATCTAAGACCAACATGCTAACTGACTATAGTTAACTTAAACAAGAATTCTCAGTTGAGAATGTACCTCATACGGAACTAGAGATTAACTTACAAGGTTAATAAAATTATAAACTAAGTTTAGCTTTAAGTGACATCTAGCCTTACATTGGTAAGGGACAAATTTTGACCACGGGTCTGCGGAAGACACGCCCGTTAGCTGTTTGGACATCAACAACTCTGACGACACTGTCCTGTCCTGGAAACAGTGAAGTTATTTTTCCTAACCTCCATGACAGTGTTGGCAGGTTAGGCTCTACTACCAAAACCAGGTCATTAACTTTCAAGTTCAATTTGGGATTCACCCACTTATGCCTCTGTTGCAGTGTGTGGAGATAGTCACGCTGCCATATGCGCCAAAAAGACTGGATGAGTCTTTGCAACATTTGCCACCGCGAACGAGGGCTCATAGATAAGTCCTCTAAAGGAGGTTCAAGTAGGCCCACTAGCGGACCGCCTACAAGAAAATGACCAGGCGTTAATGCGTCTACTTCGTTAGGATCCGAAGAAAGTGCACAAAGAGGTCTAGAGTTTAATATAGCTTCCGCCTTTGTAAGAATTGTTATCATTTCTTCCAGTGTTAGAACCTGAGAGCCGATTACGCGTTTTAAGTGATACTTAGTGGATTTTATCCCACTTTCAAAGATGCCACCAAAGTGAGGGGCACTTGGTGGGTTAAACTGCCATTTTATATGACGCACAGCTAAACCTTCGGTTATTTCGCGGCGATTAGCATAAAATGTTTCTCGCATTTCATCCAAGCGACGCTTGGCACCAACGAAATTGGTACCACAATCAGAAACGATCGTCTCGCAGTGGCCTCGCCTAGAGATAAATCGATCTAGGGCGGCTAAGAACGCTTCGGTGCTGAGTTCAGTCACCATTTCTAGATGAACTGCCTTAGTTTTTAAGCATACGAAAAGGCATAACCATGCCTTGTAAGTACGTGCATTTCGACGTTTACTCTCCTTTAGTGTAAACGGGCCTCCAAAATCGATACCAGTGGACTGGAAACATTTCCCTGGTAGAAGTCGGGAGGGTGGAAGATCACCCATAATCGGTTGGCATGGAACCGGTTTGGCCTTAAAACATACAATGCATTTGGAAAGTCGTGACCGGATTAACAATCTAACTCCGAGGATCCAGAACTGTCTTTGGATAAGGGACTGCAGGGTGCGAGGCCCACAGTGGAGAAATTGGATATGTAAGCTGTCAACAATGAGTTGAGATAATTTGGAATGCTTGGGAAGCAGCAATGGATGCAATGTGCATTGCGATAATCCTGCGTGACGAATGCGACCTCCCACTCGTAAAAGACCAGCATTGTCAATAAACGGTGACAGCTTTTGGATCGATTTCACACAGGGTACTCCGTCTCGAATATGATTAAGCTCCTGAGTGAAAGATTTGTTTTGAACTTCTCGAACTAGGACGTTGAGCGCGTTATCTAGTTCACACCTTGATAGAGAGGAATGGCCACAAAATTGACCTTTTACGCGCGCATTTTTGATAAATCGCATTACCCATGCTAAGACTCTCTGAAGCTTAGTGAGAGAAGAGTATTTCGAGATCAAATCTATGACGAATTCTTCAGGAGGGGCAGTGACGAGACTTTGTGATGTAAGAGGTTTCAATTCAGGAAGTTCCTGATGTGGCATCAAACTTCTCTGAGAAGGCCAGACTGAAGGATGACTGGTGAGCCAAGATGGCCCTGTCCACCACAGTGAGTGAGACATAAGTTCAGCACATGAAGTGCCTCGACTACAACAGTCAGCTGCATTCTCATGCGTGGAAACATGAAACCACGACTCAGCGCTAATTAAATCAGTAATTTGTACCACTCGATTGGCCACAAACATCTTGAGGAGATGTGGTGGTGTATTGATCCATGACAGAACCGTACTACTGTCTGTAAATGCGGTAGCCGAAGTGATAGCTAGCTCGGTCCTTAGTAAGTCGTAAGCGTGTCGCAACACGCGAGCTAGGAGAACAGCTGCACAGAGCTCGAGTCTGTTGACTGTCATGATTTTCAAAGGAGCAACTTTAGATTTTCCCATTATGAGGCTAATGGTATTACCATGCTGAGTGACTACGACGAGATAGACACAGCATCCATAGCCCTTGGAGCTACCGTCACAGAATCCTACAAGATGCGCTTGGATAGGATTTGGAGGTAAGACCGCTCGAGGTAACTTGACATTTTGTATGTCTGAGAAATTGGCAACAAGTAGATGCCATTGCTTAGCCAAATCTCTAGGGATCGGCTCATCCCACGCTAATTTTAGACGCCACATTTCCTGCAAAAGCAATTTAGCAGAAAATATAAGTGGACTGATCCAACCGAGTGGATCGAAAATTCTTGCCACGATGGAAAGAACTGACCTTTTAGTAAATTCGACCTTGAAATCGTCGTTGAATGAAAAGGTAAAACAATCCCTGACGGGGTCCCATCTAATACCCAGTATCTTTAGAGTGAGCTCGTCGGCTTGCTCGAATTGCTTAGGCGACTGACAATAATCGACAGGGATGTCGGCCAACAACTCAGGATTGTTAGTGCTCCACTTGCGGAGATCAAACTTACCAAGACTGAGTAGGGCAATGAGCTCCTGTTTGAGCAATTTTGCTTCTTCAAGCGTAGGTGCGCCAGTAAGGACGTCATCCATAAACGTTTGTTCTCGCAGCGCACGGGCTGCGCTGGGAAATTCCGATTCATGGTCGCTCGCCAACTGCCGCAGCGTTCGTATGGCGAGGTAAGGTGAACTCGTCACACCGTAAGTGACAGTTTGAAGTTCGTACTCCTTGAGCGGAGCGGCGGGAGATTCTCTCCATAGAATGTGTTGGTACTGCTTGTCTTCAGGCCTTATAAGCATTTGCCTAAACATCTTGCAAATGTCCGCTGTGAAAACGACCGTGTGTAAGCGAAATTTTGTGACCAAATCAATCACATCGATTTGAAGTTTCGGCCCCGCGTGAACAACATCATTTAGTGATTTATTATTTGTTGTGCGACAACTTGCGTCGAACACAACCCGTAGACGGGTAGAAATACTCTCCGGTCTGACGACGCAGTGATGCGGTATGATGTATGTGGCTGCAGTAGACGAAGAGTCAATAGGTTGCATGTGTCCTAGCTCTTCGTACTGGCGCATAAGATCAACGTACTCCGCCTTCATCTCTGGCTCACGGGCAAGGCGTTTTTCCAGATTAATAAAGCGGTTTAATGATTGGTGATAAGAATCGCCCAGATCAGTATGAGGATCTTTCAACATGATCGGCACGACGTAGCGACCATCGGGTTTGCGGTAAGTACCATTAATGTATATTTGTTCACAGATCTCGTCTTCTGGAGCAGTGACGCGAGCAGCAGGCGGCTCTTCAGCTTCCCAAAAGCGTTGGACGATTTCATCGAGCGAACACGTCGAAGTTAGAAGTGAAGTCACTTCCTCAGCCGAAACGAGAAGTTCGGCTGCATTAACTTGACCCATAATAACCCAACCGAAAACGCTAGCCAGCGCGCATGGTAAGTTGGCACCAGGGGCAAAACGCGGTCCGGTGTAAATGCGATCGAAGCATTCCACGCCAAGAAGAATATCGACTCGACCGGGTTTGTCGAAGCTATTATCAGCCAGTTCCAAATGGCTGAAATACTCGCGAACGCGCAGCGGAAGTCGCGATTTAGGCATTTGGGAAGTTATTTGTGGTATGACCACCAGAGGTAAGTCGAACTGTGGCTCATCATTATTACATGGCGTAACAGTACAAAAGGTGAGCCCTTTAATAGGTACGGAGCCTTCACCGAGGCCGGTAACAGACATGTTGCACTTACGCACAGGCAAACCGAGTCGGTGTGCGCAAGCGTTGGTTATGAATGAATCCATAGAACAGCTGTCGATAAGCGCGCGCGCAATTATCGTCGCGCCCTTTTTATTATGAACGCGAACCATCGCGGAACCAAGTATCTTGGTTGACCGAAGGGCGTCAGTATTCTCGCTTGAACGCGCGGTAGCAGTAGCACATGACAAGCTTGCATTCGCGCCCTGAGACTGGCTATCACAGCTGGGTTGAGCAGACGCGCCCGCGCTCTGAGCGTCGGAAGACAAATTACCCGCGCTTGAAACCCGCTTGTTACTATTGTTGTCAGTATGTAACAAAGTGTTATGTCTCAAGCCGCAAATCATACAACTTGTTTTTGAACCACAATTTGAACTGAAATGTCCGCCACGTAAGCAGTTTGAACAAAGGTTCAAACCCTTGATGAGGTTATACCTGGATGTCGTGTCTAGGTTTTGTAATTTAAAGCATTTATAAATAGAGTGCGGTAAGTCACAACACGGACACAGGTTCGTTTGTTTTTTATCAGTGCGAGTAGAGGCAACAAACGACGCCTTCGAATTTTGTGGACTGTAATTGGGTTTTGCCCGTTGAGCCTTATTGCCTTGACTCACGGTTGAGATTTGATTAACAGGCTTACTGACTTCTAAAACCTGTACATAGTCCTGTAAAAACGTTAACAATCCGTTAAAGTTAGGTATCTTAGATTTATTTTGCATCTCGAAACGTTGCCTAGTATCACCATCAAGCTTTTGAGAAGCGATGTAGAACAGTAAGAACTCGCTCAGCTGTTCGACATTTAGCGCGCGAAGCGCATTTACACTTTCGTACAAAGTGTTTGCAAGCGAATTCAAACTACCGAGAGAAGGTTTGTTGTTAAGAGTAGGTAGGTTAAAAACCTTGTCTAAGTACGCGGTGGCAAGTACACGCTGGTTGTCGTACCTATCTAACAACAGTTGATAAACAACGGGGTAGTTCGCTTCCGTCAATGGTAACCCTTTCGCAATAGTCAGTGCAAAACCTGACAAGGTGGAAGTCAAATAATGGAATTTTTCTATATTAGAAAGTGACGCGTTATTGTGAATTAAAGGCAAGTAGCTGTCTTTAAAAGTTTGCCAGTTTTCAACTGTGCCATCGAATGTTGGTATTTGCAACTTGGGCAAACGAACTTGAACTGTACGCTCTGAGCCGGACGGTTGAATTTTCTGTGACGTCGACGGCGGCGGCGGCGGCGACTTGGTACTCTCAGATTCCAACCACTGCTGAACCTTTATTACTTCGTAGTACAAGACATCGAACGAATCTAAAACTTTATCATCGACATCTTTTTCGCGGGCCTCTTCCAAGCATCTCAGATTTAATGTGTTACATATTTCGTAGAAATCAGCCTTAATTTGTTCCAAGTTTTTAAGCCTAGCCTGAAAGTTGGCCTTAGCGGACTTGTCTTTATGCACGTTCTTCGAAAAGTCATACAGAATTTGTAAGGCACGGAAATGGCGGTCTCGTTGTGAGATAAGCAACTTTAATTCTGCCTCTGCCTTAGATGCTGCTACTGCCATGATGGTAGGTATTTAAGTAATTTGAACCTTATGGCAAACAATCTCTGATTACTTACTGAACGGAAATTAAATTTGGAACAGACTATTTTTAACGGAATAATAATTTGGGACACACTATGACATACGATGTGCTTAGGTAAAATAGTGCGTGCGCGAATGGTCACTACCTAGTAGAATGGTGGCTAGCACGCTATTTTATTCCTCACTAACTTGAACTAGAAATACCTACCTACTAACTGAATTGTTATAGGTTTAATATGATTCCGAGCACAATACAATTACTTTGTTTCATACAAGTTCAAGCAGACAGAGCGATATTTTTATCAGTTTTGTTCGTAAAAAGTAGGTATGATACAAAACAATGGCGCGGTTGTCGATGCAAGAAAAGTAACGTAATTGTTCGAAATACTTGATAATTACTTGAAATAAGTTAGGGAATAACACGTAAGTATTAAAACTTAGACGTTATTCACGAAACAACTAGCAAATAGAACGTAAATATTGAAGTTTAGACGTTATTTGCGTAGACAATGTCGAGTGATTTGGATTCCTTCTGGAACAAATCCGTCTCGAATTGGACCACTTATGGAACGTGTTAACCGCTGTGGTGGAGGAATACAGTATTTCAATCTGTCTGGCTGCTTGAACCCTAGCAATTCCTGAGCAGAGAGTACATGGAGCTGGATAGGTAAGGAAGTAAGGACTCACCGGCAAACCGCTGAAGTTGATGCTGGGGTGCACCCACAACCTTCACCACACTCCAATATCAGTTCTATGGCACGAGGGACGTCCAGGATAAGTGTCCAGTATGATAAACTGTATTTCCACGGGTTAGTTAATTTATTTCGCGAGCCGGCTTGGGGTTCGGGAAAAGGTAGTTTTCTTATTAGTTTCTTGTCAACACAGAGCACTAGTCGGCGGCGCTGGCGTCGCGCGGATTGTCTATGTCCGGTTGGCGGCAAATTTGAATAATTGTGAGGGGAAGGAAAAGGATGCCCATACAAAAACAGTGGACTTTACTAACGATCCGCATAGGTTTCACCCTGTGCATGTTACACTGCAGGGCACAGGCCTTCTCTCAGAGAGAGAGAGAGAGAGAGAGAGAGAGAGAGAGAGAGAGAGAGAGAGAGAGAGAGTATGGGCGTAATTACCACGCGTGCCCACCGAGCATTGGCGATTTCAAAAACCTCAGGTTGCCTCACAGTGTTTTTCTTCACCGTTAGCGAGTGGTAATGCCAGTCAAAAATTCATTTTGAAACTTACAAAACGAAGTCATCGGTACATATCGTGATTCGAAACTAGGACCTCATGTCTATCCACTGACGGTAAAATGTTTGTTAAATGGAATCGATTGAGCACCTTTCGAGAAGGTTCCGCACAATTTTACCGACACCTCTATCGCCTCCACCAAAGTATAACTATTTACATAACATTTTACGACAACTATAACGTAACATAGATACCGTAGCTAAAGCCATGATCGCTTCAGGCTTTAGCTACATTTTTGGTCACTGCAAAAGGTGATTCTGTGCGATAAAGCCTATAAAAATGAACACACGGAATGTTGCCGATGTACCTAGATATAATAGAATATATCTCATTCATAGTTATGTAAAATCCTACTTTAATATTATAAATGTGAAAGTTTGTGAAGATGTTTGGATGTTTGTTACTCAATCACGCAATAACGGCTGAACGGATTTACATAAAACTTGGCGTACAGATTGACAAAGATCTAATTTGAAACATAGCATACTTGATATCCCGGTAATGCGTTCCCGTGGGATAATATTTATTTTAAGTTTAAAATATATGGCGCTGTGCGAGCGAACGTTTGTTTTAAAAATAAGTGGCGTTGTGCAAGAATCGTTTCTGTGGCCGTACGAATTTTGCCGCGACAGCTGGTTGGAATATAATTTCCAACCTAAATTTATATGGTGAATATTTAAATTTATATCCATTATTGGCTGCATGTACAAGTTATTAAGGCTGTTCTTACGTGAAACATGCTATCTCGCTCGCAGAATTTTACATTTTTAATTATTGCAATGAAATGAGTAAGCTTTTTCATCAAATGTATACTCATTTTATTACAATCACTAAAAAATTTTGAATTCTGCGAGCGAGACAGCATGCTTCACGTAAAAACCACCTTAAGTACACGTGGTTTACTGTAATTGTATTGTGAGGATTTCTGTTGAAATAAATTATTTAAAAGAGGTTACTATTTAGTAAGATTTTAGACTATAGCGTGTCACTTAAACAATGCAGCAATTTACGACGTAATAAAAGCGCTTAATCAGCAACATCTGACTCTGGAGTGCACTCATAACATGGCTTATAGGCTACAAAATATTATACGCACGAATTTATGCATTTAGAAGGTTAGTATGAAATTCCAAACACTACGCAACAATTAACAACGAAGCGCTGCACGATATTCAAAGGAAGCAACTTTAGGATTGGTTTAATTTGTAGCAAGGCCTATATATATATATTAAAATCTTCGTATTTCTGCATGGAGATGTGGTTTTTTAATCGAAAAAAATACTTTTTATACCGGCACGGGGGTTCTTGGGGTACTTGCGATGGCAAATACAATGGATTTGAAGGATTGGATTTGGAGCGCTTTAATTCTGTTAGGACATTACAGTAAAAGATAAAAAAATATACGCTACATTCATGTGGATTAATATTTATTAATCTTAGGTAAAATAGTAGTAGTACAATGACAGATTCACGGTCTGGTCACGTGACAGGTATTTTCATTCCATTGACGCCTTGAAGGCTTACTACGTGTGCGCACGTAGACATGATGCGGCAGTGAAATTAAATGGACGCGTTTTTAATGCATTAACAGAATCTACGCCCTGGGGGTTCAATTTGAACTCCGTTTACATTTTTTCTTCCGTATGATGTTTGTCTTATATGCACTTAATTTCAGTTTTTGACAATTCAAATAGTCTACGTAAATAAACCTCTCATATCAAGCGCTTCACCCCTAGTAAAGGTGCTAACAAACGCATTCGGGTGGTTTTAAAGCCGGTATATAGGCGGTTGCTTGGCTCACGTACCCACACGCATAGAATTATAAGGCGTAGAACCGTAATCGGAGCTTTCAAACTGAGGCAACAAAATGGTAGCCAAAATGGTAGCCAAATTGGCATGCTTAGCGTCGCTGGTTGTCAGTGTGGCACTATTAATGCGAAAGTATGCGTGTCTGCGAACGTCACTTACTACGATCCGCTTAGGCACACGCTTATTAAGTTAATGTGTGCGTGTCGCCTCGCTATTGAGCGGAATTTTGTTCGAGAAACTCTGTCTTTGCGTGGTACGTCTATGCCCACACGCTTTTACGGGTCGCTAACAATACTCGCAAGACTGTTACTCTGGTTATTCTTGCATTCATTTATAGCTGACGAGGCGGCGGCTAAACAAAGCAGTTGCGAATGGTTTACTGTTCCAACGGGCCCTGCGGCGGTTGTGGTGTAAGATACGAGTTAGATACGTGACGCAACTGATCAAAATACCGGCTATTTTCTGTCTCGATTAAAATGTTATTACTTTTTTGACAACAAAAAAAAAAACGGAATATTTTCAACATTGATTGTCTGAAGTGTTCACATACGGCAGCCCTTTCAATTTGCCTATCTACGGCGGGAACGCGTGGTAATTAAGCCCTCTCTCTCTCTCTCTCTCTTCTCTCTCTCTCTCTCTCTCTCTCTCTCTCTCTCTCTCTCTCTCTCTCTCTGAGAGAAGCCCTTAAAAAAACAAGATTACGTGTGAACAAATCCGTCCTCAAGAAAGCTACTTCATTCCCAATCAACATTTACTCTGTGTCCTACAATACTCACAATGACGTTTTGTGTCGTACGAGTATAAGATGGTCGTGTAAGAGTATTGATAACATTTACCGGATGCGAAAGTGGACCCAATTGTCCGACTAAACAGTCGTACAATGCTGACATAAAGGTTGTAACTTGACAATGCATTTAAAATAAAATAAAATACTGATAAACGCAAAAATCTGGGGAGGGGGGCACTAAAAAAAAATTCAGTCTGTACATAGGTTAAAAATCGCTCAGCGTGCTGTGGAACGGGCTATGCTCGGGGTCTCTTTAATGAACCTCCTCAGAAATGACACAATCCGCCAAAGATCCAAGGTGACTGATATTGATAGCCTATAGGATTAGCAACCTGTAGTGGCAGTGGGCTGGTCACATTATACGCCGAGAACCGATGGTCGATGGGGTGCAAAAATTCTTGAGTGGATACCACGAACTGGCAACGCCCACCGGCTCGCTGGACCGACGATCTGAGGCAGATCGGTGGCAGTGGCTGGATGAGGATGGCTTAGGTTAGAGGGAAGTGGCATGCCTTGAGGGAGGCCTACGTCTAGCAGTGGACGAATACGGGCTGATTGATTGAATGATTGATTGACATGGGTACTTTATAAAAAAAACATCCAAGTAGTAACAGCAGTCTCTGCAGAAGGACGGATACGAAGTATCTAAGTGGACTTTGATAGGGTACAAAGAAGCTCTAGCAAAGGCTTAGGAACGCGTGTCGCATCTCGATAAAGGCTTATCTTTAGCATTGGACGAATGTCAATGGACTGAACTGGATGCTTTTGTTGTCAATATGTGAGAGATTATGCAGCACGGGTAGTACGATGGCCCGAGTCACGCGTTTTGTGGCGTTAAAGTGTCAGAATTTTACAATTAATGTACTGGAAAGTTGCGATTTTTGACATTTTAAGTCGTACTACTCCTGCTGGTGTACTTAGACTCGGGTAACTCGGGAGCGAGATGTGGAGTTTCTTTGTTAGCTTCTTCTCCGCATAATCTACTAATTGTGAAACTAACAGCTTTGACGTTCATTAAGTAAACATTTTGTTTTTATAGTGAATAAAATTTATGACTTTCACTTTCATATGTTGTATATCAGACCTTAATTGTGTTTGTGTTATGTCCTAGAGATATAAATAAAAAAAATCTACACAACACAATCACTCATCCTAGTCCTTAACTAGGATACCCTGCGCTATAGTAACCAGGCAAATATACCACAAACATGGAAATAGTTACATACTTAGATAGACTGATAGAATATTCTTTATTGTATGTACACCAGGAATCGCTCGTAGCCCCGGCTGCCTGAGTGATCTTAAACGATCACGAAGGTTAAGCAACACAGGGCGCGTTCAGTGCATGGATGGGTCGCCGTCTATGCCTAACGCTAGTGGCATTTTTCCGAGCGGTTCCGTGCTTCGCAAGGCACGTTAAGCTGTTGGTGCCGGCTGCCGTCGATAGATGGCAGTCGTTAAGCCAAGTCAGAGGCCTTAGGGCGGCTTGACAACTTCTGACAGTAGACGAGCCACTAGTCTACAAGCCTCCACCAATCCGGACTTGGCCCCCGTGGTGGAGTATGGCCTATACCTTCCTCAGGGAAGAGACCCGTGCCCCTCGGTGGGGACATAATGGGTTGATGATGATACACCAGGAATACACCCAGACCTAGGCCATTTTTACTAACATATCAACCCAATCTCGCTCACTCACCAAGTCACACACTCTGTATGGACAAGGCATTTCGCTCCTGCTCCTCTATCTAGCTCCCTCGCACTCCCTAAGAATGAGCAAGACGGAAGATGCGGAATCGCAGATTCGTGGAGGCGGCCTCATGCTTTGTTCATTAAGGAATTATCGCTGCATAAAATAAAACCGGCCAATTGCGAGTCGGACTCGCACACGAAGGGTTCTGTGCCATTATCTAATACATTAGACACAAAGATCGAGAAAAATTTGTTGGTATATAAGGCAAACTATAGATTAGATTATACTCTTTTGCTTTCAAAGTCGGTCATAAGCGCGTTGAATTTATATCCGTTACGTCTTATAACTTATATGTCGCTGAATCCGACAAACTGAAATAGACTCAAATTATGACATACAGACGGTGGTACATCGTAACTGCTTTAGCTGTCGCGCATATGCTTCTTTATTGACGATAAAAAAGAAGCCTCCCTGCCAATATATAGAAATATAATGTCTGCGTGTGAATTTGTTATGCAAAAGGTTAAAGGAGTTGAGTAAAGGCAGGACAGAGGAAAATGTTAAACAGTTTCACACAAAACCAAGTGGGAGCTGAATATCAATGCCGCAGGAAACAAATATGAGAGAAACACAGGCGTATTTAAGTATGTTTGACTACGGAAATAGTAGGTCATTAAGTAATAAAATACCTACTTAATGATCTACCCTCACTTATATTCAAACTTGTCACAATAAGTTCGTATTTGCGCAGTGAACAATTCGCAGAAGATACCAATATTATTACTTAAGTAATTTACACAAAAAATTACAATCACGTCCTTCCCACCAACGCCAAGATGGCGCCTCCCTTTCTTTTTTATAATGACTTAATCACGTGAAGGTTTCAAACCCTTTATGACCAATCTTGATGGTTGAATGTACGCACTTTTAAAGGCTTAATTAAATTTCACCTTCTCCTAAGATACAGGCTTTTTCGCCTAGTTTAGGAGATAGGATGCAATGACAAGACTATTGTACAATAGATTAGCACCGAACGATTGTTGTCATTTTTAATGTACTTTTTGGTTTAAAATAAACAAATTATAAAAATAAAATAAAAAATGTTAAGTTATTATGAATATTACAGACTAGTGTGTAGGTATTAAAGTGCCACTGACAATATTATCACAAAGTAAGGCCAAAATTTTACTCTTTAACACTTTATTGGAAAATCAGACTGTCTCTTAGGCCTAGCAGTAACGTGCTTGACTACCAAATCAGAGTCGCGGATTCGATTTGAGACCACTTGATTTATAACAAATGGGTGTACTCAGTCTGGGTGTATCTCCAAGGTTGTGATGTCCTTCCCTGGTTACTGTAGCACAGCGAAACCTAATTTTGGCCCAGGACAAGTCAATGTGTTGCGTGCAGATCATTAATCTATTATTTTGTTTGTGCACCTTCGTGTTTACTTTGTGTTTCTGTGACATTTTAAATAAATGTCTTCTTCTTATCTAACAATGAATAAATGAAATGACCAAATATTTTTATTCCTTATCGAATTTGTCCATGTAACCAAAATCAATGCTACCCTGTCTAAGTTCATCTCTGTTGTCTACGTCAAGATAATTCCGGACAGAAACTCACTCAAAAGCCAACCCAACCATCCCTTCCTGTGTGAAGCCACGAGCAAAACCTAGTTGGAGGTAAATCCCTCTGATAAAGGGATATATTTTGTTTCATTTAGCTTTTTGGCGCCTTACTTACATACCGAAAGAAAATTTGCGTTGTTACCGACATTCTATGGTGCAAAGTCCCGTGGAACCACTTGAAACGCATGCAGAAGTTCCTACCGTTCTCCGCTAAGGTTACGTTGGTCAACGCCTTGCTTCTCCCAGTCATTGACTATGCAGATGTGTGTTATCCCGACCTCACTGAGGAACTACTTGACAAATTAGATCGACTTCTCAATGTCTGTATTCGTTACATTTTTGGCCTCCGTAAATATGACCATGTTTCCCAGTTTCGCACTCAGCTTAATTGGCTAAATATCCGCTCCCGCAGGAATGCCCACATTGTGACACTTCTTTATGGGATCTTACATAACCCCTCCTTTCCCCAGTATCTCCGCGAACGTTTCGCCCCTCGTGGCGTGCATGGTCGCCTTCAGCGTCCATGCAAAGACCTGCTTCTAGACATCCCCGTGCATGGTACGGTAGGGTATTCGAATTCTTTCATTATAACAGCGGTGCGCTTGTGGAACGCGCTACCCCTGTGCATACGCCAGGCCCCGTCAGTCGACGTGTTTAAAAGTAGAATCCATCAGCACTACTTCGAACTTCAGAGTAATAATCCTATTATATAAGTAATTTTTTATGTCGTTGTGTTTATTGTGTTATAGTGTGTATTTTGTATGTATCTTGTTATAATAACTATGTAATTTTATTGTAATATAGTTTATATAATTATTATTATTTATTCATTTTTTATCTTTGTTCTTGCAATAAATCTTTCTTGGCACTACCCCTTGCACTATCCACATAACCCAAGTTTAGCTGGAAGAAAACACTTACTAGTATTAAGCTCGCCTTTGTACAAACACCCCTTGTGCAATAAAGTATTTTTGAAATTGAAATTTTTGAAATATTGCAATAAATAGGTTTTAGTATCATATTATATTTTACGTACTACTGTGCGTATGTGTATTTCAAACATACTGACATTATGTTAGTAATGAAACACGTACTTTATGTAATAAATCACTCCCATATTTATTTTTTTTGGCACTCTCCACATCAACATGGATTAGCCGGAAGAAAATTCTTTATTGCACCAAAACAAATTGTACAAAGGCGAGCTTAAAACTAGATAGTAAGAGATTCTTTATTGCGTAAAAATTATCTGTGCCTGTATTTTATCCAAATAAATAAATAAAATTAAAGAATGTTTATTGCATATCATCATCATCATCAGCCATTTGACGCCCACTGCAGGACATAGGCCTCCCTCATGGTTTTACAAACCATGAAGGGTTTTGCCATAATCGCCACGCTTGGCATGCAGGTTGGCGATCGCAGTATGCGGTTGGAATCTCAGGAAGACGCTGCTGCCCGTCTCCTGGTAATGTATTTCCTTAGTCGCCTTCTACGACATCCACGGAAGGAAATGGAGTGACGCTATTCTTAATCCGGCGCCAAACGGACTTTATTGCATAAATAATAAAGAATTTTTCATTCATTCATAATACCCACGCGACATCTGAATGTCGCCTAATGTTCTTTACTAAGAGGCTCGATTCTCCTGCTTGCAAGTGTACGTAAACAAAAATATTATTATGTCGATTCGATGTCATGTTACAGAAAAGTCGCAAATGTGTGGGTAAGTAACGTATAAATGATGCCTATTACGCGCATTAGTCTATGCTGAAAACGTACAAAAGAAAAGTAATACTGAGATAATGGGCCCCGGGCTTTCTGATCGACTTAAATATGAACCGTATAATGTACAGGGTAGATATTAGGAGACAAAGTAAATCCTCCTGTTTCGTCTCCCTAAAATATAAAAAGTATTATGTAACACACACAAATGTTTTGTACGCTTTGCTTCTTTGTTTAGACTGAGTCTTTGACAAAAACAGCCTAGCTCTAAAGTCACCTTTGACCCAAAACTTTTTGAGTGCCTGGCTGGAAAACAAAGTGAGACAAAATATTCCTCTTTGTTTTAACTCATTGATGATTATTGGTTAGTTCAGAAACCGGTTGAAAAAGTTCCAGAATACTTTCTTTTATTTTGTCGCAGTCGAAATAAAAATCCTCTTTGTTTAAACTCATTGATGATTATTGGTTAGAAACCGGTTGAAAACGTTCCAGAATCGAATTCGGTTACGGAATTTTACTGATTACGTCATAAAGTCCATGCTCAAACGGACTGGCATTTGACTGCCTCGTTGGTCTAGTGCAGGGTTTCTCAAAGTGGGGTACGCGAACCCCTAGAGGTGCGCTATTCGACAGTTCGCGAGCGACAAGATTAACGTAATGGCTTCACCCAGTTTGGCTTCCGACCGGATCGAGGCACATGCGAAGCTATATTCTCTGTGCGTCAACTGCAAGAAAAGAGCAGAGAACAGGGTCGTCAGCTGTACCTTTGCTTTGTTGACCTAGAGAAGGCTTTCGACAGCGTGCCTCGGGAAGCTCTATGGTTGGTGCTAGGTAAGCTTGGGTGCACGGGAAAGTTTGTGAGACTGCTTAGACTCCTGCATGACGACATGCAATGCTGCGTTGCCGTAGACGGTGATCAGACAGAATTCTTCCCCGTTACCTGTGGGGTGAAGCAAGGTTGCGTTTTAGCACCTACTCTGTTCGCCTTATACTTTGCGGTGATAGTTAGAGAAGTCTTACAAACTGTTTCTCAAGGAGTTCGCATCCGCTTCCGCACAGACGGCAGCCTTTTCAACTTGGCTAGACTTAAGGCTCGCACTAAAGTCTCACACGTACTGATCACCGAGATCGTGTATGCTGACGACCTGTGCTTCGTAGCAGAATCCCCAGACGGCTTGCAACAGCTAATGTCCGCATTCCACCAAGCCTGCAGTAAGTTCGGCCTGAAGATCAATGTCAACGTAATGTAATATTAATGTCATGTAATGCTATATTTTCATACGGACTTTTCTTAAAAATCTTCTGAACTATATTTATAGTTTAGATAAATCTATTAGGGGTTCGCTGTCATCTAGAAACTTTAACAGGTCTACGTGGAGTCATATGTTTGAGAAATCCTGGTCTAGTGGTACCTCGTTTGATTGCCATGACCGAAATACATCATCTGTGAAAATTTCAACTGCCTAGCTATCACGGTTCATGAGATACAACCTGGTGATAGACAGACAGATAGACGGACAGACAAACAGACGGACAATGAAGTCTTAGTAATAGGGTCCCTTTTACGGTCCCCTTCGGGTACGGAACCCTAAGAAGGCACAGTGGTTAATTAGTCTTTTTAGTACGGCGATGATTTTTTCATTGACCGACTAGCCGTTAACCGGCAGCGGTCGCGGACTCAATTCCCACACGGGGCCGCCGTACATTTGTGCAAACGGAGGATCTGGGTGTTTTATCCAAATATTTATGATGACCTTGCCTGGTTACCATATCACAGGATATCCTATTTTGGGACCAGGGTATTGTTTGGATGTTACTATTATGATTATCAGAGCTTTATAATGTACAATCATAGATTAAAGAGCAGACAAATAGGTAGGTACAATGTATAACTGTTGTCTCTGTGATCATCTTATCTTATCTTATAATATCCGTTAAAAAATATCCTCGTCACCGGTATTCATGAAAAATACGATCGGAGCCCGTGGCCTAATACAAAATATGGCGTGCGTGGGTCTTCATTATTAGGTTAGCCGTCCCGTCTCGTGGCCCGTAATTTCACAGGACGCCCGGAGATAACTGGGTGTGAGTAACAGAGTTACAGCCGCGCTAGCAAACAGGGGGCGAATCTCAAAAATAACCGGCCAAGTGCGTGTCGGACTTGCGCACGAAGGGTTCCGTACCATTATCTATACAACATAAGGCAAAGCGCCATCTATAGAAACCAACAAGAAGCGTTTAACATTGAACTCTAACGACCTGACATGGCGCTATGAAGGTCACATAGATGGCCGCTAGATGGTGAGCGCTGTCTTTAGACTACGTTCGTTGTATGGGAGCTCACCTAAAATATTTATTTTATTCTGTTTTTAGTATTTGCTGTTATAGCGGCAACCGAAATACATCATCTGTGAAAATTTCAACTGCCTAGCTATCACGGTTTTTGAGATACAGCCTGGTGGCAGACAGACAGACAGACGGACAGACAGACAGACGGACAGACAGACAGACGGACAGACAAACAGACGGACGATGAAGTCTTAGGGGTACGGAACCCTAAAAATGCACAGTGGTTAAATAGTCTTTTTAGTACGGCAATGATTTTTTCATTGACCTACTAGCCATTAAGGCGCTTAACTACCAAGACAGAGGTCGCGGGTTCTATTTCCACTGGGGGCCGCAGTACATTTGTACAAATGGCCTCAGTCCGGGTGTATTTCCATGTTTTTGATGTCCTTGCGGGCAGCAACGTCTTCCTGAGATTCCAACCGCATACTGCGATCGCCAACCCGCCTGCCAAGCGATTATGGCAAAACCCTTCATGGTTATGAAAACCACGAAGGAGGCCTATGTCCTACAGTGGGCGTTAAATTCCTGATGATGACGTCCTTGCCTGGTTACCATAGCATACCTGGGTATGCTAATTTGGGACCAGGTCAAGTGATTGTGTTGTGTCGAATTCATCTATTATTATTTATTTGTTTGACTCCAAAGTCAGTCTAGTAACCAGTCGCGTTCCGATAGCATACTCGTAAGCCGCGTATCTTAACACGGCGCCTATTTAATCTGCGCGGGTTATATCATTGGAATGATATTGTACTGTCATTGCTTAGGAGACTACCAAATTCAAATTACTACTATTGTTATGCCTAAATTCCGAGGCTCCAACCATTGCAAAAGTGTACTAAATTATATTATTCTTATCATAACCAAATTTTGCGACTTTTGAATGAAGTTAGTTTTTATTTTATTTTATTTATTTATTAGGCTCTACGACGACAAAACGGTAGAACAAAATGTGAAAAAAAAAAAATTACGAGGTATGTAAAATTATTTTTAAGTGCCTACACCTAAATTTTAATAAGCGACCAACTTATAAAAGGAAAACTTCGTACAAAATCCATTGAAAATTACTTGGATGAAGTTGGTACTTCAGTAAAGCAGATAAAAAACCCCTCTGTCTACGGAAGCCTACACTGCGCGTGGCCCGACACGCACTTGACCGGTTTCAGTATTGTAAGATATGTAAAATTAATAGAACAAAATACACCAATCATGAAATTATCACAATTTTTTCATTAAACATAGGACAAGTCATTCAATGCCCTTAATTGTATTTCCCCGCAGCAATGTGGGTATAATTTCTTCGTCGATTTCTTCCGCTTTGTGTTAGTTTTATTTAAGTGGGCAAGGTTGTATCGATCCGACCTCTATTACTTTAATACGGAACGTGATAAGGCGCTGTGGCTCGGCGTGGCGCTCGTAGGACTCGCCCAGGGTGGGGTCAGTAGCGTGGAGCGATAAGCGAGAGCGGTTCATTCGGAAACGGAACAGATCATTGAAAAACATAAATTAAAAACCGGCCAAGTGAGTGTCGGGCCACGCGCAATGTAGGCTTCCGTAGAAAGAGGGTTTTTTCTGCTTTACAGAACTAACAATTGAACTAGTCATTTTCAATGGATTTTGTATGAAATAGTGGATCGCAGAGCACAGACCAGTGTCTGTCACTTGCCACGATCCTGGCAGATCTCTTTCGCTTTATCAAACATTATTTTGTTGTTGCATGCACGCATGCCGGTTTCAGTTTTCGGTTTGATAGTTTAATGTACAGGAAAGTCGCGACTAAAATTTAGGCGTGTTAAAACTTGTGTCGTCACGTTACCTTTGTGGGTCCACTGCAACATCTTGTATTGTATTGTTATAATTGTTAAGTACCTGGTTTTTTTTTGTTAAACGTGTTTTTGAAATTATCTTTTGATAAGCTGAAAAAAGGGAAAGAAATAATCGGGCGGGAGTCATCTGGTCTGGACCCGAACCGGAGTCTTTTAGTTTCGAGACCACCCGATTTCTCACCTAAGCTATCACAGCCTTGTAGATGGTGGCGAAATTTACCCGTGTATTCTAATGATATTGTAGCAGTTTATTGCTGCCTAAAAACACGGATAAAACGACGTTTCCTAAAGATGAAATATATATCTTGTCTGTTCGCTCAATTGGGCTCGCTCCAAGTCCTTTGCTACCATTGACCACCAGGGTCGCTAAGGTCACTATACTTAGCAGAGGACATTTAAATTAGTCTAGAAATTGACAAGGAATCGTGGAAAAGCTTTTGCTAGCTGATGTAGTGTAGCCTAAGCTTTATTTACTCGTGACTTGCCGTCCTAATTTACGGATTATTGAAGGTTATGCTGACGTGTTATACGCTCGAGGTGACTCATCTTTCGGGATTTAACACTTTTTCACTATCATATCTTTTGACGGGTATCTATTCTCGTTTATCGGGATAACGTCTTTAATATAATAGGGCCGAGATTTTTTTACACCCTATGTTGAGTCTGAAATAACGATATCTCCCATTTAAGTAATGTAAGGTCTAGCAGCTAGTGATGTGAACCGATTATAGTTTTTAGATCCGGTATTTTCCAATCAGTTTAAAAAAAAACGTTTTCTTAGGTTTTTTATGAAAATTAGTGGAAATGCATTGATACAATAAAGTAGATTATGTCACTTGTGTAATTAAATTTATAATTTTGATGAAAACAGGTAACATAAAACTTCAACCTAAAAATACCGATTATTGTCAGTACAGCGATCCTAATATAGCAATTGAATTGAATTGGCTTTTCTTGCCCAAAACGCTTAATTGCTTCGAAAATAAGTTTATTCTTAAAAATCTATGTAAATTTTATCTTGGTCACCGGCCGCAATCTATAAACTACACCACAAAAAGTAATCGATTCGTTTTTTAAATAACCGGTTATTAACGGTTAAAAAACTGTAAGGCACAGGCCTGTAATGCTCGTAGTGCCGTCCACACACACGATTCGTGTTGCATTACTACTTAGATTACATTACACGTTACACGCATCTGGACCCAGCTTTACGTGGCCGGCCCTGTGTCAAGAAAACAGCTTATGTTGTTCTATTTAACGACTACGCATTCAGTCTACTCAAGACTCGTCTCGTAGCGTTCTTGCCCAAAACCCAACGCAAACATGGCGAGCAGCGCGTGAATGTTTAACAGTAATCCGTCCCGAGATTGACAGTTCATTCTTCCTCTTATAAATTGATCCGTCAAGGAAGGGGCCGCAATCCGGGCGGTCGCCCATCTATCAGCCTGCGGACCTTCGGACCCAAGACCCTAGGGTTGTCGCGACAAAGATACCGACCTCCCGTTTCTCGTAGTCTAACAATGTGTTAATCAACTGTTAACAGCTGCCAATTGGCCAAAGTGCATACAAACAAAGCAAGTCACAGTTGTTAACAGAAGAGAAAGCTTTGGCAGAAGAAACGCGATTCTGCAGCTAATTTGCAATGATTTGCAACAGAATCGCGTTTCTCTTCCCACTCTCATCGTTGGCGAGAGTTACGTCACCATACATAATCAGTGAAATTTTAGAAGTATCCACTAAAACTACGTATCATCTTATATTCTTTTTGTTGCACTAATCCGTGCTGAGGACAATTTTAAAAACCTATTTACAGGCTAAAAATTCCACCCATGCCGGGACTTGAACCCGCAAACGCTTGAACCTAACTGCAAAGTGCGGAGCTGCAAGTGATGTAAATTACTTCTGCAAGATGTCGCTGCGTGTACGTAATACAGAGAAAGTTTGTAAAGAGGTTCGAAATTTCGCCGATGCCTGCACTTGGCCATTAGCTCAGTTGGGAGAGCGCTGGCATGGTTAGCCAGAGGTCGCGGGTTCAAGTCCCGGTACGGGTGGAAATTTTTGCCTCTAAATAGGTTTTTAATACTTATCAACTTCATAGGCCAAATTTAAAACCAAGTAAACGAAAATTAAAATGTATCTAAAATGTCCATAATTTATTTATCTACTGATGCCTCAGACGACACGTGCCAAACGTATGGAAGTACTTTGTTAAATTTTTATTTTATTAATTTAACAAATATAATCCTTATTTTACAATCAATAGAGATTTTGGAATGCGCAAGCCAGCAGCAGCCTTAAACGTAGAAGAAAAAAACAAAGAAAGGTTTATTTCTTTTTATAATACGGTTGCCAGCCCTGGCCGGTAATGATTAATGAGACAGATCGCCCCGGCCGCCGGTCGCCGGATTTTTCGGCCTATCTCCCCTTTTCCCCCTGGCGCGATTGGATTCAATGTTGTCATATTTACAGGATAGGGACTACATTTGCATGGAGGTAAGTGAAAGGAGTCCAGACGCTTTGACAGAATTTCGGGTCAATTTGCGAAATTATACTGGCCAGTCTTGCTGAAAAGTGTATTTGCTAGTTAAGTGACGCAACATTGGAAATTATTGCCTTTTAAGACGAAAATTATATAATTATGGACATGGCAACATTGCTACTACTAGAAGGAACAAAACTGGACAAAATATCCCAAAATATGCTAGCCTGAATGGGTCAAATAACTTTGCCTGTCTCAAGTGGTGGGTAAACAATACAAGCTACTTTCCCTATTATGTTAAAACCTTAAGAGTCTGTCGTCCAATACTCACGGTAACAATCTAGGTAAATATTTATTTCACTAATAAATGAAATTAAAATAATGCATATTTTCCAACTGAGGCCTAAAGTTTTGTAATCATGATTAAAACGCCACATTAAAATGTAGTTTACAACTCCGACGTCACGTATGGTGACATTAAACAAAGTTAATAAAAAAGTAGATTAAATTACTACTTTTTAATTTCTCTTAAGCACTTTCCTCTACAACGAAAAATGTTACCTACTACTTGATAGCGACTAAGATTTAACTCATTTCGTAAATAATGTATTCGGTTCAGTGCGTGCTTTCATTATAACCCTTATCAGTTGGTTGTTGAGGCGAGTCTCAACAAGGTTCTAGTACCCAATCGTTAGTATCAACCACTACAATCAAATAAGGACCTATTGAAGCGCGCTTGGCCACGCCCCTCAAGAAATACCAAAACCCACTTTGCAGTTAGGTTTTAAAATATAAAAACCTAACTGCAAAGTGGGTTACTCGGGGCTGCAAGTGACGTAATTCACTTCGGCCAGAGGTCGCTACCTGTACGTAATACAGAGAAGTTTGTAAAGAGGCTCGAAATTTCAACGATGCTTGCACTTGCCCATTAGCTCAGTTGGGAGAGCGCTGGCACGGTGAGCCAGAGGTCGCGGGTTCAAGTCCCGGCATGGATGGAATTTTTAGCCTCTAAATAGGTTTTTTTAAATTGTCCTCAGCACGGGTTAGTGCAACAAAAAGAATATATAAACACTACATATGTTTACGCCATGATGCGTGAAACAATTAAAATGGAACGCAGCCGAAGTTGGCCGCCCCGCGCCCCCCGCCCTCCGCGCCCCGCCGCCCTCTCTGCTCCTGCGCGTCGAAATTAAAATGGGACTAATGGGATGTTATATTATATCTATTCGAAAAAAAAATATTGTCGAAATCGGTTAAGATTTGACGGAGTTGTGCAAGAACATAGCCAAAAAAAATAACAAAACGGCCAAGTGCGAGTCGGGCTCGCGCACAAAGGGTTCCGTACCATTATCTATACAACATTAGACAATGATCTAATTTAAGAACAGCGCCATCTATAGAAACCAACAAGAAGCTTTTAACATTGACATTTAACGACATTACATCGGCGCTGTGAAGGTTACTTAGATGGCCGCTAGATGGCGAGCGCTGTCTTTAGACAACGTTTGTTGTATAGGAGCCCCCCTTAAATATTTATTATATTCTGTTGATAGTATTTGTTGTTACAGCGGTAACAGAAATACATCATCTGTGAAAATTTCAACTGCCTAGGTACCACGGTTCATGAGATACAGCCTGGTGACAGACAAACAGATAGACAGACGGACAGTGAAGTCTTAGTAATAGGGCGGGACCCTATTTGGCTGTTCCCCAGTGCTGGATACTATGATACTATGACTAGACTAGTTTAAGGGTGCCCTCATAAACAAGATATTTTTTATTTATTTTTTGTTCAATTAATTAGAATTAAGTAATACCTGAATACTGTGAAACTTAATTGTAACGTGCTAGATTGTAAATTAAACCAATAAGTGATCTTAGCACAGTGTTTTTCATTATAAAAACCACCAACGTCGACAGCAATCGTCGAAACACTACAATATCCACTAAAGAGACCGACGTCTACATACTAACTATTGGACTGACCACAATCCAGAACCAACATCGTGAATTCACACTACCATTAGCAACTCTTAGTATTAGTGAACATTTTAGCAGACTTGCTGTCCACTGCTGCGAAGAGAGGCGTGATAAAACACGCCGCGTAAAAACGTAGCCATGTAGAGCGAAGGTAGGGTGGGGTCGATGATTAGGTGGCGCGGGGAGGGTGGGAATTAAATGCAAATTAGGAAATATTATTAGTGGCCGTGGATAGAAAGAAAAAGGAAAACAAGAGGGCAGGACAGAAAAGCGTGATTAATAATGCCTCCCGGTATTCTCGGGCCTGTGTTTATTTTGTTACAAAGCGGCGCGCGCGCGAACCTGCCGTTCTCTTCCTTGTTCTGACGCAATCCATCGAAGCTCAAAGTAATTGAGCTCTTCTCATGATCATACGTAAATTCACATCTGTAGCCCGCAGAGGCGGGCAAGGGGTAGGTAGGTAGTTGTTCAATAGAGTTATATTGGTACGGTAATGTTTGTTTCATTGATATTTTTCCTACTTTTGTAAGGAAAGTAGCTAATGTTTTGGTATTTAAAATTATTGATGGCAAACGTGGAATCGTTATCATGTAAGTAGCAACTATTAGGTTTAAGACGATGTGAGAAAAGATGGTCAGAGTGGAGTTTCTATTCGCTGCCTTTTTCTCCGCTGCAAATCGACCTGAAGTCAGCGTCTAACATTGTACATTGACATTCCACAAACAGAATGTTGTTCTTTACGTTGAAATCAATTTTCCATTTCTGATTTCTGACATTATTGGTAGTCTAGTTACCAATCGCATTCCAATGGTATAACCCGTGCAATTTAACTCGACGCCTCGCGCGATTCGATCTTCTTCGCGAAGGTGTCTTTAATTTGCTCGGGTTATACCATTGGAATGACATTGTACTACTTTAGCTTACTAGACTGCTAAGATGATTTGAGAAAAGATGGTCAGAGTGGAGTTTTTTTTCCCGCTGCCTTTTTCTACACTACAAATACGGCCCGAAGGCAGCGGCTAACATAGTAACATAGTACATTGACATTCAGCAAACAGAATGTAAATTCTTTACGTTGAAATAAATTATTGATTTCTGATTTCTGAATAGAGGCAAATAGCAGCCATTGTCGTGCTTTTATCATTCTATCGAAATCTATGTTTCTGGGGCCTGACTTTTTTTCTTGTCAATCCGACGATAAAGCTGGTTTTTCATAATCTTAGTGCGCTCGCACCAAGTGAATTAAAATTACTGCTCGGACGCAAAATTTACAATAGATTTACGAAGGATAGAGGTAGTGTCAAATAAGTTTATCGTCGAACCATAACAGTACTACAATAAAAAGAAAAGAAAAAATAACTTATTACACACTGCGATTAAGGGTCAACTACTTTTAACCTGTTTGATTATGACCTTGAAAAGAACAATTAAAAACCATTGTTATGGTGGCCTAATCGGGTCATTTAGAATTCTACAGATTAATACGATTCTCTGATGTCATTTAGCTGCAGCAATGTCATATTTAGAGCTTTCGAAAATGATCTTCAGTCAGAACCAGTAGTCTAGTTCTGACTGCAGAGTACAACATACATATAATATGATGTTTGTAAGCGTAATAAAAAGGTTTTCTTCGTCTTAAGTGACACTTCACAAATACGGTAAATACGAAATACTATCCAGTCAGAACTAGGGAAGTACGAATGTGTCTATAAAGTGTCACTTACGACGAAGAAAATCTTTGTAGTACGCGTATAAAGTGTCCTATGTGCGTTGGCCTCTGCAGTCAGAACTAGGCTGCTGGGAATTGTATGTGAAGTGTCACTTACGACGAAGAAAACATTTGTGGCGCGCGTAGAAACTGTCAAATGTGCGTTGTTTACGCTCCCGCTTGTTATATTTACACGGAGCGGCAAAGGCGCGTCATGTTATCGCTTACGATCAACCGTTTGCTCCCCGAGATGTTACGTTTGTATAGCCTGGGAATATGGATATTTATCGCTTCGCCCTTTTGTGATATTAATACGACGGCTCATTTAGCGTAAGAGCTGCGAGAGGTGAAAATGATAGGCAACAAGGGCCCTCATTATTTTCAAATCGTTTTGATGTTTATGCCATTGAAAGAAGCATCATAACGCTATGTTCGGTTTTCAAAATAAGATAGGTACTACTTTAAAGTCTTGGTTCCTGGCTTGAGAATTGGTAGTGGTGAGAAGTGGTCCTTAACTCTTCTAATTTGTTTCTTTGTCAAATACAGAGAAAGCCTGTGCCTATAGCAGTACGTGTATTGTAAAGGCTGCATTATTTATTATGATTTTAATTATTACGATATCATCCCGTTTGGCGCTGGATGCCATGACGTAGGCATTATGACTAGCTCAGCAAAACAAGCTACTCTATATCTAATAAGTCAACTATGACCATACTAAATTTTAAATCCTTGTTTGCAAAACCTTGGGATTAACCCAGTAATACTGAAAGTTATTGTATGTAGTATTACTGAGTTAACCACTCGTCTGCCGCGATACAGCTCTGCGTCCAAGTTAGAATGGGCCACCCAAGATTTTGGCAAAGGAGAGAAGCCAAATTTTACGTTTTTATGGCATAAAAAAGCTGTAGAATAACAAAACTATATACAAAAAATCTGATATTTAAATTTCACAGACTAAGAGATAAGTAAAGATTTCCCGCGTATCCCTTTCGTTTCCTTCATATTTATTAGTGATTCAAAACACCCCGTCCACCGTAAACTTCTCAATCATAGCCAGCCTTTCCGAGATTACAAGACAATGACAAAGTTTGCTGTGGGTCAGTCCCAATTCAAGACAATCATCGCTAAGATATACATCAATCATGGCTTCGACTCACAGTTTACGACCATGAAATAATAGATTTAAAGCCCTTCAGTGGACGTTGACTGATCCATTTGTACGTAAACCCACCATCAGAAACTACACTCGGATAACTCTTATTTACAGCGACTGAAGTGCGGGAATCGAATGAAACTGTACGTGTGCGTAACCAACGGAGGCACCGACACCTGACAATACGTTTTGTCTTAAAATAAGGTTGAAATTCGTTCGAAAATTACGTTTGCTTTCTTGCAAAGGCTATGACTTCGGAGGATGACAACTTTTTTTGGGGATCAAAGGGATTTGTCTTGAAGGCTGGCACGCTTGTGTGAAATGGGTCCAGGGTTAGATGGGAACAAGACGGAATTTGGCAATACCACTAGTTAACGAGTTAATACTATTTTTGGACTTTTTTTGTCCATTTTTTCTCCAAAATGATCTAGATTTTGAAATATACACCTAGTTTTACTTGTAACGTTAAATAAGTCAGTTTCCGTGTAATTTTAAATGAAAAACATGCGAAGGAAAACATCGTGTGGGCGCTTGTGGGCACGCGTGACAATTTAGCCCATAATCTCTGTGAGAGAAGGCCTGTGTCCAGCAGTGGGGCAGGAAAAATACTACAAAAACTCGAATGTTTACGATTCTATAATGTTCGTACAGCTGTATATTTGGAAGCTACAAGCTCCATCGATCGAGGTGGCTTCGGATGTCGTCACGTTTCTGTGTTCCGTTTTCTCGGAGTTAAATAAAAACGCTTGAACAGTAAAGTTTTAGTTGATACCACAAGGTTCTTTAGGGAACTCAGGGGAGAGAGAGAAACAACAACTTACTTTCAGTTTTTCGCTCTGTAAACTTGCGAATAAACAAATTTTGGGATTCGCTAATAATTATTTTAGTCCCGAAATCGGCGTGCGTGCATGCAGCGACTATACTCCGCTCCACAAGTCGAACTCCTAGGGAACCAAATACTCGCATCCCATTCGTCAATGCGCGCGGCTAGAGATAAGCGAAACAATAAGCGAATACGGTCCGCTATTGAAGGTCACGCGCATTAACCGATGGGCGCACATCGACGATTTTCTTTGGGAGCTCGATTCGTGGAATGGAGTAAGCGAATGAGGTTTGTTAGGATCGTGGCAGTGGCAAACCCTGGTCTTCGGGAGCCAGGCGGGAGTTTATGTATGTGCTGTCGTGTTTAATAAAAAAAAACAAAATGTTTTATTCATCATCATCATTCAGCCACAAGAAGTCCACTGCTGGACATAGGCCTCCTCCATGGATTTCCAAAAAGACCGGTTGGAAGCGTTTTCATTCAAAGCAACACAAAAACTGTGACTCAATGAACGTTGCAAGTTAAACTTGGTATTCATTTCAAAATCTAGATCATTTTGGAGAAAAATGGGGCGCAAATAAACTTTGTATTTTCAAATTTAGTCCTCAATTAACAGAATTTACAAATGGTTATACACCCAGAACTCATGCATTGAAACCCCATTTTGAGGGTTATTTTGTCGTGATCGGCACCATCCTTTGCGACGTAGATCAAGTTTAAAGTTAAAGCGAACTCAGTCTGCTGTGAAAGTTTACCCAACGCCGCATATAACCTATGGCTGTGGTGACCTCTAATAGTTAATGTTCGCTGCCTGTAGTTTCCTGGAATATGTCTTGTCTAGATTGGCGATTCCTCAAATGGGAAACCAATGATTGGGAGCCGCTGTAAATTTGTACAAAAAATATAAAAAAATCATAATTTTCTTTCTCTTCATTATTTTTCGGCACCTACTAACTGGAGTCACCTTTTAAGCACACAATGCCTGTAGTAGGTGACTCCACTCGTCCCTAGCATTAATCTGGTTCAGTTTGAGATGATAATACAAACGGCCTCAGTCTGGGTGTATTTCCATGTTTGTGATGTCCTTGCCTGGTTACCATAGCTCAGGGTATCCTAATTTGGCACCAGCACAAATGATTGTGTTGCGTAGAAGTTATTTATTTGTTTAATGTTTCCGTGGACAAGTCATTCGGGATCCGCGAATCACAATTCGGTATTTGACACGATCAACAATAAATTATTTCATATGCTCGATTAAAACAAAAATTACAAAATATCTCGCAAAATGTATCTCTTTTAGTCAATTACTAGTTATTACAATTTTTAAATAGATTAAACATAAAAAGAGTGCTCTGAAATGTGACGTCATAAGCCAGTATTTTCATACAAAATTCCGTTTTTAAAACATTTGATATTTTGTCAAATACCCAATTGTCATTAGGTACGTTGGATTATTTTCCCTGTTACTTCACTCCTCAGCCACAAATGTTATTTTGAATTATTTGCTAAGACTATTTGAAGTGAAATCAAATCTTACAATTCTTATTTTGATATGGGGTTCCGTAAAATAAAAAGGATGGTAAGTGTTCCATAGCCTTAAATGTACGGAAACCGCTGGTCTAGATTACCCGAGCAGTCTCCGTCATAACTATTCTTATTAGAGTTTGCAAAAAGACGAATTATTATTTGTAATTATTGCAGGCATTACGACATTTGAACTTTAACTAATGATATAACTATGGATAAAAGTCTGCAGGATTGAGAACTACCAGAGTGGATTTTTAGTAAACACAGTATGAAATTGTTCTTGAAAAATTACAGCTAAATTAGAGGTGACACGTATTTAACCTATAACACCTGTTATAACCTATAATACCTGTTATAAAATATCCATAATTTTACTCTTATCCGTGTGGCGCTGGATTAAGAATTGTGTCACTCCATTTGCTTCCGTGGATATCGTAGAAGGCGACTAAGGAAATCAATTACCAGGAGACGCACGCTGCTGCGTCTTCCTAAGACTCCAACCGTATACTGCAATCGCCAACCCGCCTGACAAGCGTGGCGATTACGGCAAAACCCCTCATGGTTATGAAAACCACGAAGGAGGCCTATGTCCTGCAGTGGGCGTCAAATGGTTGATAATGATGATACTCTTATTTTACGACATACCATTCATTCATCCATAATATTGCCAGTCTGTTCCCGTTATTTATGACGTTCATACTATATAATGCTTAGCGTTATCCGTAGCGAGACGTTATGCCCAATGAACAGCGTTACGAATTAACATCCTGTGAAATATATTAACAGGTATAAAGAATGGTTGTCTTGAAGAAAATAAATTTTAGTAATAATGCCGCAAATTATGTAATACCTTGTGTATATACGATAAAGAATATTCTATCCATCTATCTAAGAACAACTATTTTCACATCTAATAGTGAGAATCTACCTAGTATCACCATTTGTCTAGTATACCTAACTCTACCCGAATGTTGCGTTAAAGAAGAAAGTTTGAAGACACAAATATATCGAGCGAATGTGGGTGGAAGAGCCAGTAGGGAACGTCCCAGGCGGACGTACTTCGACCAAATAGGGGATGCATTAGCAAAGGTACCCGAAACCGGCGTGCGTGCAACAAGTAATGAATGTCGAGGAAGCAATTGTGATCTGTCAGGATCGTAGCAAGGGGCAGTCCCTGGTCTCTGCCTGCCCCTCTGGGATACAGAAGTGAGTTTATGTATGTATGTACCTCCACCTCTAGACTAAACCAACATTGCAAGATAGAAAACCCTACCTTACAACCCTAGAAGGTACTAAAAAAAGTACAAAATACACAAAAGAACAAGGTAGAATAAGCACAAAATTTACATAGATTTTTATTTTTAACATTAATTTATGATTTTAATGAGCGTACGAAATCCAAAAGAAAATTGGGACTTCAATCGCACGATCCAGCATTTCGTCGTTCATATTGCAAAATGTCACATGTCAAAAATATAAGGTTTCTTCTTTTTTCATCGAAATTATATAAAAAATTGATTCTGTCACACGTGCAAGACATCGTAATCCTGGGTCTGATTAGCACTGTCTTTTTATCATCATCATCATTCAGCCACAAGAAGTCCACTGCTGGACATAGGCCTCCTCCATGGATTTCCAAAAAGACCGGTTGGAAGCGGCCTGAATCCAGCGCCTTCCTGCCACTTGGATGAGGTCATCTGTCCATCTTGTGGCTGGTCTTCCTACGCTGCGCTTGCCGATATGTGGTCTCCATTCGAGAACTTTTCGGCCCCATCGGCCATCAGTTCTGCGTGCTATGTGCTCCGCCCACTGCCACTTCAACTTACTAATCCGCTGGGGTATGTCGACGACTTTCGTTCGTCTACGGATCTCATCATTTCTGATTCGATCTCGTAGAGAAATTCTAAGCATAGCCCTTTCCACAGCTCGTTGCGTGACCTTGAGCCTTCTTATGAGGCCCATAGTGAGAGACCACGTTTCAGTGCCATCAGTCATCACTGGTAACACACACTGGTTGTATAATTTTGTCTTGAGCGATTGAGGTATATTAGACGAAAATACTTTTCTAAGTTTCCCGAATGCTGCCCAGCCGAGTTGGATTCGACGATTGACCTCTTTCACGACTGTCTTTTTGATTTCTTCTAATTTATTAATTTTCATACTATTTCGATGAAAAAACAAAATCGAATTTTTTTCACATCAGTATTTTTGAGTTTATATAAAATTATTGTAGTGTCAATTTCAATTTAAAAATGTGCCAAAATATTTTTGGAACGTAGCTTTATAATTTTTGCCGAGGGTAGTAAACTAACAGGTTAACCACTCGTCTGCCGCGACACAGATCTGTGTCCAGCTTAGTATGGGCCACCTATACGTTGTGTTCCGCGAGGGCAGTTCAGGAGTTAATGCTTTCAAAAAGACGACTTTTTTAGACCCCAGTCTAACGAGAGCACGGCACTTGCAAAAGTGGAAAATGGAAAATTAAATGAGTAAATATCCGTTAAAATTCAGTTTTATTATGTCTAGTGCTCGTATGAACCTCAGAAAATACTATGCGACATTTTGCAATATGAACGACGATTTTGATTTCAGTCATATTTTTTAAGTTACTGACCCCGCAATCCCAACTTTACAGTTCATTCTCTCTCGCCACGCCATCAGAATTTGCATTAAGCAAAATATAGGGCACCGCACCTCAGATTCAAACCCGCCGTCCGTATACAAACAATGTAATTACACACATTGTGCTCGCGAGTTATTGCCACCGTTGCGCCACCGTTGCTCCAGCGTTGCGCTACCGGTGCGGCTCAAGTGGCGTGTCGTTGGGCCCGCTTTGTTAGGGCGTAACGACGTATGTTTTGTAGACGGATATCTCTGAGTGTCGTGACAAAAGCGTCGGCGGTATTTTGTGTGTGGATTTTAATGAGGACATGCACAAGATATAAGCATCGACACATTCGTCTTCCTGGGGGATAATTTTGGTCACTGCGTACCCCTCCGCGATATAGGCGTGAGCGTGTGTAAGACCTTATTCAGACTAAAATGTTAAGAAAATTTGTGCAAATAATTTTTGGTGAGCAATACATTAATAGTGTTAAGAGCTCTAAGTACACTAGTAGTCTGTCTTTTTATTTGATAAATGTGAAAGGAACGAACACAAGAGAACGATACTTAAACATTTACTTACTGAGATGCTCAAATCGAAAACCGAGGGTAAGTTGTCCAGTAGTTCAAACTCTCGGAGCTATTGCTATAAAAACTCACCGTATATATTGACCGCCATAACCGAGGCGCCCTTAATAAAGGTCGCACGATATCTGCAAGTTAATAAAAGGGCGATGGTCGAGGGTCCCAACCCTGAGCTAGTGCACCAGAAGAACCGTTTTGTGCAATACTCATATAAAGTACCTACAACTGGACGCCAGTTCTACTCGTTCCCTGAGAGTTTCGAACTTGAAAATAACTGAATCCGCAATCATTCTAACCCCAAAGATAAGTTTGTAACAGAAAAAACAGTTTAAAAAAAACGGGATCATAACACTTTCTATGTATGTAGGTATGTATTTGTGGCGAACACATGTCAACTCTGCGCGCGCACTATAAACTCCAACATTCCTGCATCGCGCAAGCAAAATATTTCACATGACATACCATAAATATAACGTCCGACGAACATCAGTCGGACCAGCCGTCCCCAGGCAAACGATCTGCCTGGCGGGAAATTTCCCTTTATAGTGGAAGAGCACGATCACACGCTCTTCCCTATATATTTATTTATTAATGCCCATATAGTGTTAGTAACAATGGTCACTTATGCTATGTTAGTAAAAATATTAATATGCATACATTAAAGTTAAATTTAAATTAAATTTACATCAAATTATATTTACATTAATTAGCCCCAGCCAGCACAGCACTACCTTTGTCGGCGTTACGCGCATCGACGCTGTATGGGGCTGTTTATCCTGTCTGCCAATACCCCCAGGACTTTACTACAGTCTCACCCGATTATAAGCGAAATCGGGGTCTAGAATGTTATGTCCTTGCTTTGTCTTAAACAAACTCACGTGTGATATGTTTCCTCCACCAAGAATACGTACAGTAAAAAGTCATCCAGCTCACGCTTCTCACCCACACAACTAATCGATACACCCGGCCATTCTTTGTGGCAGTGACGCGACCTAAGGACCGGGTACTTTTAATAATAGTGACAACGTCACTTCCGATTGTGACGATCATAATGACTTCCGAGTACCTATTTATTGAATACTTTTAATACCATGACAATGAATATTAACCGATAAAGCAATTTAGAAACAGTATCAATGCTACAAATAGTCAAAGGAAAATGTGTTTTTATTTAAATAACTCGAAATCATAACATTTTTTTTTGCATCACGAACGAATTCACCAAACATTTGGTACAAATTGGCGAAATATATAATAAAACCGGACAAGTGCGAGTCAGACTCGGCCACCAAGAGTTCCGTACAAATTGTTAGGTACTTACATGATATAAATAGTTCAGGAATCGAGTCTCGCAATTTTACCGGAGCTTTTCCCGAACTTTAACGGCAATTTTTCTATAATAAATCATTACAAAATGTATAAGACAATATTCTAGGTCAACGGAAAGTTCCCTACAAATTTTGATTCCCGTGAGTGTCGAAATATACGTTTTTTGCGGTATAAACGGCTGTATCTTTTTTTTACGTTAACTTAGAATTTGATTTTTTCACAGCTTCAAGGGACTGTAGGCTGTATACGGTTTAAATTCAACTCGATACCTCCACGCGTTCCCGATATAAAGGGTCAGAGAGACAGACGGACGGACGGACGGCAACAAAGTGATAGGTTATTACATTTATAGCCTTATAGGAATAAGGGTTCCGTTTTTTCCTTTTAAGGTACGTAACACTAAAAATGGGTACAAGCCTGCCGTCTGGTTGTTTGGTTGACTGAAGTGATCGCAGGCTTGGAAACAGGACGGGGGGAAATAAATGTCCAAGACGTCCTTGTATGCTTCCAATCTATAGTTTGCTTCCAAGGGTTGAAACACTTTATAATACGGAAATAGGTAGGACTACTTTCTTGTTTTTTCGAGCCGCGTGTACTGTAATCCTCTGACCAGAGATGAGTATCGACTTTGTTATTGACATACGACTTGTATGTAACTTCAAGCCCTGTAAATCGCACAGTAAATTAAAATATAAAAATAAATAAAATATAAAAGAGTGTCTGAGGTGCTCACATACCTCAGCGCTTGGAATTGCCAATACGCGGCAGGCACGCGCGGCAATTTAGCCCACACCTATTCTCTCTATGAGAGAAGGCCTGTGCCCTGCAGTGGGATATACGAGTATAAAGGCTACAGGAAAAAAATATAATGGCGATATCTTATAGTAAACCTTCTTGCTCGCACACACGTATGATGTTAATTCTGTGACAGGGATGGGAGATACTGAAATGTAATAACCTATTTTACTCCACGACTGCACTTCATAGTCGTGACCAACAACACCGCAAAAGACGACGTATAAAGCCAGGCAGATAACTTGAACAAATAACCGCGCAGTCGTTACGAGTTTGCGATGGACACAAAATGTCATTTTTGACAACATACAATAACAAAATCACGCCTGTCTCACAGAGGGGTAGGCTGAGACCAGGGCCTGCCACTCACCACGATTCTGACAGATCTCTTTTGCTTCATCATTATTTGCTTTTTAATTACTTTTTCTTTTTTTCACTTATTTGTTAATGCGACTAAACTTGAATAGTTCTAAGTCGCATCCAGCGTCCCCACCAATGAAGACATTTAGTTAAGTTATTTGTCGAGCTTTATACACGCGGATCATAACTGATAAAATACGCGTGTATAAACGGATGAACATTTGTAGAAACGGATGAACATTTTATATAGCAAAAAGAAAGTGTCTCACATTAGCTATCGAATACGTTAGTTTGTTTTTTTAAAGAACGCATTCTCAAAAATATCTCGACACTTAACTAGAACCTATTAGAACCATTAGAACCAAGCGGTGTGTGCGCGCCGCGGGCCCGTGGGTAGTAGTAATTGTTCGCGAATTTTTTAAGCATGATTTCTCAACTCGAAACAAGATTTCTCAACATTTTTTCTATTTACGTCTATAATTAAAAGTAATTATTTTTTTACTAATGACGTAAGCGCGGCTTTCAAACCACCCAGATTTAAGCCAGTATATAACTGTCGTGGCCATATCGTAGATTTGCCACTTCATGAAATACTCGGGCATTTCATGAAATGTTTCACTGTCTATTGGCAACATCGTTATGTGGCTTGAGCAGATCGATGATAACAAATCGTTTCTCGATATGAGTAACTAAACGCGCGTCTACTTCATGAAATAGTAAAGATTATTTGATCATATCGTAAAATAGTAACATTAATTACTGGTACAGGCGCTGCAGGCGGCCGCTGACGACAAATGATGTTTCTCGCAGTAAAAAGTGAATAATTCGTTATTAAATTAGAAAGAATGTGATAACAAAAGAGATGAAAATGAAAATGTTCTCGAGTACTATGCAAGTCACGCAAAACCGAGCAAAATGAAAAAAAAAACCGTGGAGTTTGGATCGCATATTTTAAGATTCCTAAAAATGTTTCCTAAGGTTCCTATTTTGTTTAAATAATGTATGTCGGACTTAAAGGACAATAAACAAGTTTTTATTGGACACCCTATTTATACGATTCGGCCAGACGTGGATGACTAAATCGTGACGATTTAATTACCTGGTCAAATTAAGTTGCCCACATCATGAAATGCGGCCATTTCATGAAATTCTCGAGCATTTCACAAAGTGAGTAAATCTACGATATAGCCACGATATATACATAAATAAAGACTCATTTTCCCTTAAAGAACCCCCTTAATAAACCTCCGTCAGTCGGATTATGTAAGAGAAAACACCCCCATAATAATAATAGCGCCGGAATCCCAAGGCATCCGGGATCAGGGGGCGCTATTTTCAATATGATAAAAATCTCCTTCCTCTTGAAGAATTTTTCGTATCAAATTATGGCCTCAGAGTGTTGCTAAAGCACGCACTTTGAGTTTCGTCCGCTTGGCACAGACCCGGAGCTAGGGCATCGAGACCCCTGGGGTATTTTATAGACCCAGAGGGAATGGCGCTTTACTTGGCTATTCGTATTCGCGTTTTTGCCGGCGATTTATAACACATTGCTGGTTTTATAAAATAAGCACTAAAGATTCGTCGGAAAATTCGGCAATGGACGGTCAATATTAGACAAACACGATATTTAGCTAATTGGCTTATTGGCCTCAAATTTATGATTGTTTCTATGAAGTTCAAAAGCTATTTAGTACTAATAAGGAAACTATGATCAGTTAATGGTAGTAATGGGTTAGAGCATTAAGTCCTCTGAATCGTACACTTAGTTTATGTGCAATAAAAGTATGTACATACTAATAGATAAATAAATAAATAATGTAAACATGGTGTCACAATAAATATATTTAAAATAAAATTATGTGACTAGTGGTCATCCATAAATTAAGTCACACTAATTTGGTAATTTTTGACCCCCCGCCCTCTTCAGTGTGACGTCACATATTTTGCAACTTTATTACATTATTAAACTTATGCAGCAGTTCCGAAATTACTTTTATTTCTATTTACATTTTATTTAAAACTATCAAGGTCATGTCAAACATTTGAAAAAGTTAACAAAACAATAAATTATTCATTATATTATATAATTATACTCATTTAAAAACAGACTTGATAAAAATTTTACAAGTGCACGGAAGTGACATACACGCATCGGCTTAAAGCTGCTCGTGTATTAATGAATAATAATAATAATTTTTTGAAATATGACGTCACGAAATTGGGAGGAGGCCTACTTCCCACCCCTTGTCACACAATGTCACAGTTTGTCGAGCCCCTTCCCCGTACTCAACGTGTGACGTACTTTATGGATGGCCCCTTAGAGTGAGAGAAAAAACAATTTATCATTTCTTAAATATTTTTTCATAATACCGCATATCCGCAGTACAAAATACCGTTAACATTTCTTTCAACAAAATTGATCCAAACCCTACCTCCGGCCCTGCGAAGCAGTTCGGCCGGAGAAGCATGGATAATCTCGACCGTATCTCATGATGATACATTGTGTCTATTAGGGCAACATTGCAGCCGCTTTACAATCTTAAGAACTTGCCCTGATGGTTAACTTTTTACGCGTCCGGCCTTAAAACACCGGCAGGGAGACTTAAGTCAGCTTGGCTTTTGGGCCATAATTTATTTATGTTCGAGTTCTTTTCGGCGTACCCTAATGAAGAGGAATAACGCCCTGAAAAAGGTTTAGGTTTTACCGCACTAACAGACTTGGCTAGGAAAAGGTTTTATCCTTAATGATATGTAAGGCCTGTAATTTGTTTTCTGGTGTGTACAATAAAGAGTTCTAATCTAATCAACACTACAATTGCTATCGCATTTGGCAACTACAAACGATTTTGTACATATTTAAATGGATTATCGTGTAGTGAAGTTCAATACTTAGAGCAACTCGTCACGTAGAGGACGGCGAATAGCCTAAGTCATGTTACTAAAAATCGTTTATTTTACCCAACTACCTACACACATGATTGTAATTTAACAGCTTTGTACAAGTGCTTGTGACAATAAAAAGTTATGATTATAATCATAACATGATTAATCTAAATACGGTATTTGACACGATCAACAATAAATTATTTCATATGCTCGATTAAAACAAAAATGACAAAATATCTCGGTGAATGTATCTCTTTTAGTCAATTACTAGTTATTACAATTTTTAAATACATTGAACATAAAAAGAGTGCTCTGAAATGTGACGTCATAAGCAAGTATTTTCATACAAAATTCCGTTTTAAAAGTGCCTCATTTGATATTTTGTCAAATACCTATTTGTAACGTAGGGCTTAACACCACAATCTACATCTATGTTTGTTATATTTTTGTTTTTTGTTTTGTTTGTTGTGTACGTTTTCTCCCTGTTATTACAGCGGTGGTAGACTCGTAAGCGAGATACCCGGGTTCGATTCCCAGTGCGGGCATTTTGCTATGACTTTGTTTTCTAAGTTATTTACATTTGTGAAGTTATAGTAGCAATACCACTAGCCAACCGTGAAGGAAAACATCGTGAGGAAACCTGAGTGTCTGAGCTATTCATATACCTCAGCGCTTGAAATCGCGAATCCGCGGTGGGCACGCGTGGTGATTAAGCCCATACTCTCTCCCTGAGAAAAGGCCTGTGCCCTACAGTGGGACGTATAAAGGCTGCTATAATAATTTTCATGTTATGTTACTTAGACCGCATTTTTCAATAGCCAGATAAAACTTAACCAGAGAATAAAACTGATGTCGTCACTGTCTAGTCGTATGATTTAGATCGAGATAGCATGCAATTTCTTCTCCAGTTAAGTTTTATCTGACTATTGAAATATTGGCCCCTATCTGTTTTTTAGGGTTCCGTACCTCAAAAGGAAAAAACGGAACCCTTATAGGATCACTTTGTTGTCCGTCTGTCCGTCCGTCCGTCCGTCTGTCAAGACCCTTTTTCTCAGGAACGCGTGAAGGTATGAAGCTGAAATTTATATCAATTACTCAGGTCTACTGTCCCTTGAAGCTGTGAAAAAATCAAACTTCTAAGCCAACGCAATCAAAAGATACAGCCGTTTATGCCGCAAATTTTCGACACTTGCAAGGGAATCAAAACCTACAGGGTGCTTCCCGTGAACTCAGAATCTTGAAATTTGGTACAAAGCAACGTCTTATAGCATAGATAAAGGAAAAATTACGATAACCATAAATTTTTTGTTACATCACATAATATATATTTTTTTAATAATTTTAAACTTACTACCCATTTCCTCATAAACGCGTAGAGGTATTAAATTGAAATTCATACCAAATACTCAGGTCTATAATACCTTTAAGCTGTAACAAAATCTAACTTCTATGTCAACGCAATCAAAAGAAACAGCAATTTAAGCTGCATATTTTGAAACTCGCAAGTACTCGCAAGGGAATCAAAACCTAAAGGGTACTTCCAGTCGACCTAGAATCTTGAAATTTGGCATGAAGCAACGTTTTATAGCACACATAAAGGAAAAATTCCGAAAACCTTAAATTTTTAGTTACATTACAAAATATATACTTTTTAATAAATATAAACTTATTACTTTTTTCCTCATGTTTTGCAATAAAAATACCATAGTTATGACTCGATTGTCGTAATGAACGAACTTTGTAAACCTTGCAGGTTTGTACGGAACCCTCGGTGCGCGAGTCCGACTCGCACTTGGCCGGTTTTTTCTGTGACGTGTCTCTTCGTTATAATAAATGACTTTCTTTCGTTTTCTTTCTCTTGTGTAGTAACTGCTTTTACTGATAAATTACCAATAGTACCAAAAAAAGCTATTAAATTGCTTTATCACCGTATTGTGCAGCTACACATATTACTACGACGCATACTTGGGGCGGGCGTCTTCGTGAGATTCCAACCGCATACTGCGATCGCCAACCCGCCTGCCAAGCGTGGCGACTATGGCACAACCCCTCATGGTTATGAAAACCATGAAGGAGGCCTATGTCCTGCAGTGGGCGTCAAATGGCTGATGATGATGATGATACTTGTCTGTCTCATCGATCTGTCTCTAAGAGTATAATATTTATGCATTTATCTATTTAAGTGTTTCTTTTTTCTCCTTCATGTAGGTATAATATTTATGTATGTTTATCATAACTACGTATGTAATGGTTTATGTAGGTATATTGTTATTTATATAAGTATGTATTTTATTATTCATAATAGCACCGACCTACCCGTCTCTCTTTCCTTCAGAATTTTTCCTTCATACGGTTGTCTGGAAGAAATTGCTATTATCAATAAGGCCGCCAATTGTACTGTATCTTTATAAATATTTTATGTTGTGTTTTTCCTGGTACAATAAAGAATATTCTTATCTTATCTTACTTGGGGCACAGGCATGCTCATAAGATCACACAACTCCTCAATTTTTGTTCTCTAACAAGTGTTCTCTATCTATCTATACACTTTGTTGTCATAACTGTTCTAAAACAATAAACTCATACATGGTGTTGACTTTTCAAATTCGACCTTTGGAAATTGATGAACCAGCCTCTTACATAAGCTATATTTTATGGGAGGCCGAAGCACTCTTTATGGTGGAAATTATACAGCTTGACTACAATATTATGGGTAATAATAAAGGGTTTTACCCCGAAACGTCGTTTGTTAGGTACAAGGTTTTAGCCGTGGTCTAAAAAGCAAAATGCTAACAAAAAAATTAGTCTAGGTTACAAACAAACAAACAAACAAACAAAATGTTTAATGAGCTGAACAAAAAGTAACAACATAAAGTAGGTAACTCTGAGCCCCAAACTAAATTAAATTGTATCTTGGGGCACAGTGGTCCATAGCATCTGCAACGTCCTAATTCCCCTAAAAAAACCCATTAGCCGCAAGCAGATCCCGCCGCCTCACCTGCCACATACGACAACACCAGAAGTGGAATAACGATAATATATGCGTTATTATGTATTTTAGGGTTCCGTACCCAAAGGGTAACGGACTCTATTACTAAGACTCCGCTGTCCGTTCGTCCGTCTCTCACCAGACTGTATCTCATGAACTGTGATAGTTAGACAATTGAAATCTTCACAGATGATGTATTGCTGTTGCCGGTATAACAACAAATACTGTTTTTAGTATTTAATAAAATAAATATTTAAGGGGGGCTCCCATACAAAAAACGTGATTTTTTTGCCGTTTTTGATAACGGCAACAGGTAGAACCCTTCGTGCGCGAGTCCGCTTCGCACTCAGCCGGTTTTTTTCGATAATTGTTTTCGTTCCCTTTTTGCACAGTTAGAAAGAGATGCATTGTATTAAACTATAAAATACTACCGAGCTAATGTACTCCAACATTCTAACTCCTGTAATGAATCCCATTAGTAGCAAACACAGCTCGCCCCATCTCCTGCCATAGACAAGAACCCAAAACATCAGAAGTGGGATAAGTATGGTTAAGGCGTCATTACATTAAGCAGCCTATATACGTCCCACTGTAGGGCACAGGCCTTCTCTCCAGGAGAAAGTATGAGCTTAATCACCACACGTGCCCACCGCGGATTGGCGATTTCAAGCGCTGAGGTATGTGAATAGCTCAGTCACTCAGGTTTCCTCACGATGTTTTCCTTCACCGTTAGCGAGTGGTATTGCTACTATTGTGAAGTTTCAAAAATGTACATAAATTAAAAACCAAAGTCATAGGTACATGCCCGCACTGGGGATCGAACCTGGGTCTCTCGCTTCCGAGTCCGATATTCTACCCACTAGGCTACCACCGCTAGGTGTCATTGCGTGTATGTTAATCGGATTCATAGTTTTTGAGCACTGGCAGTGAAGATGCATCGTTTTAAACAACAAAAGACTATCGCTGGCTAATGCATGCTACTCTTACGTCCTAATTCGCCTAATAAAACCCCGCGGTAGCAACGCTCGCTACTTCTCCTGCCCCAGCCCGCATAATTACGCAACGTTACGACCGCGGCAGGGCACTAAAGTACTCTGTTTTCGAGGAGTCGTAAAGAGCAGGAGCGACTTCACAACAGGTGCTTCTGGTCGGTTTTAGCGGACTGCGCTTTGATGGGGAGAATGGACGAATTCTCTTCGGAGAAAAGTCGTGGTTTCTATTCTTAGCGTAGAAGAAAACTCACATTTATTGTTTCTCTACTGAACATAGGCCTCCTCCATGGATTTCCAAAAAGACCGGTTGGAAGCGGCTTGCATCCAGCGTCGTCCTGCCATTTAGATGAGGTCAGCTGTCCATCTTGTGGTTGGTCGTCCTTCCCTGCGCTTGCCGATATGTGGTCTCCATTCGAGAACTTTTCTCTAATCAGATCTCTGATTAATACTCAATTTTAACATCGTCTTCGCTCATTACCAAGCGATCAAGAGGTCAATGGCAAAACTGTCAGTAAAAAAGTCTTATTATTTTTGAAAAGATGACGGCTGTAAACTGTCAATTTAAAAATGCACGTGGCGATAAACAAATATCCCTGCAGTGATAGGCAGCCTCATCCACGCCATTATGTACTTATAGAACAACATTTGAGTGATCCGTTTTAAATACAGCTGAATCATAAACGATAAAAAGTGACACTATTAAGTGACAATAGGAGAAGAGAGTGCACTATGTACAAATAGTTTCTACAAGTGCATACGATGGTATTCTACAGCATAACGTCACTAAGCTTGGGATTTAACTAATGCTGAAGTTCATTATGGTTTGACTAAATCCTCTTCAATTTTAATCAAACTATCCCAAGATGTAACTACACGTTACATCAGCATACAATCATACAGATTATGAACAATAATGTACTACAATAATTCCAGTGCTTTACCCCTATAATGTATTTTGAATACTTTCACAGAACTAACAAAGCAAAGACAGTAAAAGAACTTCATTCATTTCTCATGCTCAGAAAACGTACATTATTCTAACATGGTAATGACGTAACAGTATAGGTCGCTTATCGATACTATAACTAGGGATGTGAACCTAGAATACTGTAGAAAAATGTTCAGGCTCACAGATATTCAAGATTATGGACACAGGAGGCAAGCAAAATGCGTGTTTTTATAGAATAAATATACACATTTTTTTATGTAACCGATACAAGTCCCACTGCACGGCAAATGCCCTCTCTCGGAGAGAGAGTATGGGCTTGATTACCACGCGTGCCCACCGCGGATAGGCAATTTCAAGCGCTGAGGTATGTGAACACCTCAGACAATCAGCTTTCCTCACGATGATCAATAAATATGTGTATTTAATATACATAAAAAGTTAGAATCCCCATTAACCTCCTCAGTTCTGACCTTTAAAATAACAATGGTTTTCAATTGTTATTTTCAAGGCCAGGACTGAGGAGGTTAAAGCACGAGACTGCAGGTGCACCGTACGCGCTTAACTTCTCGCAAGCTAAGCTAACATTTCGGAAAAGAATTGTCACTGGGTTCACTTCATTTGTATAATATGTGAACTCGACATACGCGTTGGAAAATCACGGTAAAATAGCATCATGAGAGAAAAAGCAGAATTATTGACAAAATTTACATATTCATCATAGCACAAGGTATCCTAGTTTGGGACCAGGTGATTGTATTGTGCGGAAGTTATTATTATTATTACAATGTGGTGGTAGCGCAGCGGTAGAACGCCGGCCTTTTATTCGGAAGGTCGGGGGTTCAAAACCCGACACGTACAAATTACTTTGTTTTCTAACTTATGTACATTGTGAAGTTGCAGTAGCAATCATAGGCAGCCTATATACGTCCCACTGTAGGACACAGGCCTTCTCTCAGGGAAAGAGTATGGGGCTTAATCACCGCGCGTGCCCACCGCGGATTGGCGATTTCAAGCGCTGAGTTATGCGAATAGCTCAGACACTCAGGTTTCCTCACGATGTTTTCCTTCACTTCGAGCGAGTGGTATTACTACTATACCTTCACAAATGTACATAACTTAGAAAACAAAGTCATAGAGGTACATGCCCGCACTGGGAATCGCTTCCGAGTCCAATGTTCTACCCACTAGACTACCACGGCATAGGTAGTAGCAATACCACTCGCTAAATGTGAAGGAAAACATAATGAAGAAACCTGAATGTCTGAGGTGTTCAGGTGTTCTGCTTTGGACACACGTGGTAATTAAGCCCATACTCTCTCTGAGAGAAGGCTTGTGCCCTGCAGTGAGATGTATATAGGCTGCATTATTATAATATTCAAGAGTTACGCTCTTGTTTTCGTCGTGCAGATGGCAAAGGACCGTTCGAGATGGCACTGGGCGGGAAAGATCTATTCCCAGCAGTGGGCAGCGGTGAGTTGACGATGGGACTCTTGTCGGTGCAACATCTTCCACGTAGTCCTGTCACAGGCCACCTGACTATAATCGTGCGGAATAAAGTCGCACCAAATCATGAGCGATTCCAATTATCTAACTGTCATATTCCATACTAATTTTACCATACCAAAGTATTTGTTAGTGACGCGCGAAATAATCGCGGTTAGACCCGTTTAATTCAATTCAATTCAATTCAAATATTTTTATTCATTGTAAAAACAGAATGTTTACTTAATGAACGTCAAAGTTGCTAGTTTCACAATTAATGGATTATGTGGAGAAGAAACTAACAAAGAAACTCCACATTTATTCTTTTCAAAACACGTTTTAACTTAATTAACAGAGTTTTCAACTTAAAATATTAGTCATGAATGTGTTGAACACTAGTCACAATCGTCCTTTAAATAATATTAATCTACTGTTTAATGCCAAACATCTTTGTCTTCTAAATAATCCTTGATGTTATAGTAAGCCTTTTTGCACAGAATGTGCTTAACACATTTTTTAAATCGCGTTGGAGGTAACTCTAATATATCTTGAGGAATTTTGTTGTAGAACCTTATACAGTGCCCCATAAAGGATGTGTTAACTTTTGCAAGTCTAAATAGTGGAAATGACAATTTATGTTTATTTCTAGTATTAACATTATGGTGGCCACCAACATTTTCGAAGTCTTTGATATTTTTTCTAACGTACATAATATTTTCATAAATGTATTGACATGCAACTGTTAAGATGTTGGTTTCTTTGAAGAAATCTCTTAGCGAATCCCTACTACCTAACTTGTAAATAAATCGGATGGCTCTCTTCTGCAAGATGAAGATAGTCTCAATGTCTGCTGCCCGGCCCCATAGTAGTATACCGTAGGACATAATACTATGGAAGTAACTAAAATAAACAAGCCTAGCAGTTGCAACGTCAGTGAGTTCCCTAATTCTTTTCACTGCATATGCTGCAGAGCTAAGTCTGTGTGCTAATTTTACAATATGTGGACCCCATTGTAGTTTTGCATCGATTGTGATGCCCAGAAATACAGTATCATCTACAAATTCTAATTTTTCATGTCCAATTACTATGTTGTTCTCAACTACTCGTACGTTAGGTAAGGAAAACTTTATACATTTTGTCTTTTTAGAATTTAGCAGCAGATTATTTGCTGTGAACCAATCTAGTACTTGCGAGAGAGCATTATTTGCATCGTCAAGATTATTTTCTTGTCTCCTTATTTTAAAAATAAGTGACGTGTCATCAGCAAATAACACTATCTCAGACATTTTTTGTACCATAAACGGTAAATCATTTATATAGACTAGGAAAAGGAGCGGCCCTAAGATAGATCCCTGCGGGACTCCTATTTTTACAAGTGAACCCGAGGATTTAATACGATTTACGTCTGCTTTTTGGACCCTTCCTTCTAAATACGATCTTAAAAGATCTAAACCTGCACCCTTTATTCCGTAGTGTTTTAACTTTAGGAGTAGCGTTTCGTGGTCTACACAATCAAATGCTTTTGATAAATCACAAAATATGCCTACTGCATCCTTGCGATCCTCCCACGCGCTGAAAATATGTTTAAGTAACATAACTCCGGCGTCTGTTGTATTCCGCCCTTTAGTAAAACCAAATTGCTGGCTATGAAAGAGTTGGTAATTATTGAAATGCGTAAGTAATTGATCTAAGATGATCTTCTCAAATATTTTACTTAATACTGGTAGTACTGAGACGGGCCTAAAATTGGTTGGATCGTGTTTATCACCGCTTTTAAATAAGGGTACTAGTCTACTACATTTCATGAGGTCCGGAAATACTCCCTCATCTACACATTTATTGAAAATTTTTGCTAACGGTAAAGCTAGGACATGGATCACTGAACTAACAATTTTTACCGACATACCCCACAAGTCCTCGGTTTTTTTAAGATTCAATAATTTAAATTTTTTAAGAACGTTATGGGGCTCAATGTAATTAAATGAGAAATCGTGTTCGCACGAGGAGACATGGTCTTTTAGTAATGTTGTTGCACGATCAGGTGACGAGTCTAACGGAGCTGTAGTCACGATTGGAACATTAGTGAAGAACTGTTCAAATGCTGCAGCGATATCTTCATTTGTCGTTATTATTTTGTCGTCAATCTTAAGCGAAATATCTCGGTCTCCTAATTTTGTTTTACCCGTTTCTCTATTTATTATTGTCCAAATTGTTTTAATTTTATTCGGTGACTGTAAGATTTTATTCTTTATATGATCGCATTTAGCCTTATGGCAGACGGCCTTAAATAACTTGGAATATTTTTTGACGTGCTGTATGAATTTGGTGTCATATGTATAAGTCTTTTTGTCATACAGTTCATAAAGTGTGTCTCTACTTTTCCGGATACCCGAGGTTGCCCATTCACTAAATCCTACTTTATTCTCATTATTTGTTAGCTGCCGCAATTTAAAAACTTTTTCAAAACTACCCGACACGACTTTGAAAAAGTCTACATAATGAGCATTAGCATTTTGGTAATTTTCTTGAGTTTTTATGCTACTTTCAAGGTCTACTTTAAATGACTCTAATTTTTTACTTGTTACGGGCCGGCAGAGGATAACCTGTTCTGCGTTTTTTCTATCTATTTCAAAATGAACAATTTGACCACTGTGGTCTGACTTCAAACAATTTACTGTAGAATTATCTGAAAAGTCGCAATCGCAGTAAACATTATCTATGCAGGTGGCAGTAGTTTCGGTTATTCTAGAAGGCTCCAAGAAAATATTTACTAAATTAAACGACTTGAAAATTATTGTCAATTTGGTATTTAAAGCCGAGTCTACCAATAAGTCGATATTGAAGTCACCACAGACTATGACTTTCTTATTACTGCTAGAGGCTACCTTCAAAACATCCTCTAATATGGATTCAAATGAACTGTAATCGCTGGTAGGGGGCCTGTATATGGCTACTACAATGTGTCTAGACAGTTCAACACATGATATTTCAATTACTTTTTCAACAGAAAGTCTGCAAATGTCTTTCCGTTCTTTAAATTTCAAACAATTTTTTGCTAGTATCAAGGATCCCCCGTGCCTTGCAGACTTTCTATTGAAGCAACTGGCTATTTGATAGTTATTCACAGATAAATTCATTTGTGTTTCTGGTAGCCAGTGCTCTGTGACGCAAAGTATATCCACTCTATATTGTTCTAAGAACAACTCTAGTTCTAATAACTTTCCAGAAAAGCCACCCTGTATATTCTGATTAGCTAAAATTAATTTATTTAAGGGGGGCTTTTCTTTTGTCTGCGCTGACAGTTTAAATCAGCGGTCAAGGGTAACCTACTTATGCTAGGTTTTTTTATAACCTCAGAGTAAAGAGGTTTACTAGTAGAACTTATTCTACAGTTTGTATTGTTAACTGGTCCCTGTTTTATTGTCTTAACAATAATAGGGTCATAAATATTGAATGCCAACAATTTGGCAATCTGTCGCTTTGAAGACAAGGGCACGTGCATTGTGTCCCTAGTCAGTATAAAGTTTTGAATAAATTTATTCGTATCAAAATATGATACTTTGTCTCGATGGCCAAAGGTCATATTATATAATAGCCGGTTTAGCTTATCTATCCGGGCATTTTGTGTCTCTGATAGAGTTTTAGAATAAGGAAAAGCGCAGATTATAATTTTCCTTGCTTGAAGAGCAGCTATAGAATCATAATAATTTGTCAGTTCATCTCTCTTAATTCCTGCACTGTCCCCTATTAATAACACAACAGTAGTATTGTTATTATACTCCTTACGCAGCATGCAGTTCACTATCTGCATGTAAGATGCATAGGGCATACATATATTCTCTACATGTTGCTTCAAATTGTTTTGCACTCTACTGCCTAAGCCTACACCTATTTTATCTGAGTAGATAACTGTTTTGTGCTGGGTGTCATTGTCAGGAACTTTGCAGCTGGTAGGTTGAGACTGCGGCTGTCCATCTAGTATGGCATCAGGGGTCGGTGTGGTGCTGCTCCGCTCTGGTGCAGTTACTGCTGCAGGCAGACTGCCTGGCTCCGCCCCATGCCAGCACGCAGGATCCAGCTGTACAGTAGCTGGTTGGTCAGCGATGCCCAGGGACGGTATCAGGCATGAGTGCCCACTTGCCTCGATGTTTCGTGTCTCCATGGAGGTTGGCTGTAGAGAGGCCTCATCTCCAGATACGTTGCACACTGGTGACAGAGACGGCAGCAACAGTCCTTCTTCGGAGTTGTCCAAGTTAGACTCCACACGTTCCAGATTACTCTTGCTAAGCGCAATCAAACCATTCATCATCGGGATGCAGTCATCATATTGTGTTTGTAGAGCCGAATACTTGTATGTGATATCAATTAATTGTAACTGTAGGTCTTCAACTTGAGATTGTAGTTCCGCTGTAGCAAGCTCGTGGTCAACTTTGCTAGTGACAAGTTCTTTCTGACAATCAGCCACTTGGGTTGCTAGTTGGATTTTTTGATAGTGGATGGGCAAGTTATTAAGGCTTTTACGGCCTTTCTTAACAAGTTTTTGCACCTTCTTTATGTATCTGTTGGTTTTTATGTATTTCTTTATTTTATTTGCACTACTCATAGTCACATGACTTTTATTGTCTGAATGGCAGGACTTCTCGCTGGTTGAGGTGATGTCTATTGTCAGTATGCCGGCGTCGCTCATTACCTCTTTATAGAGAGCCATGGTGTTAGCTTGTTCTTGTTTTTCTTCCCGGTCACTGATTAGTTGAAGCTCATGATGAGCCTCTCCGAGCTGATGTTCTAGCGAGCGGATCCGTTGTAGGGCCAAGTCGTGAGTGTTGTGGCACTTGTAAAACGAGTCGACTTGTCGTTGTAGCTCATCACGTTGACCAGTGAGATCTTGGCACTTGATATCTAACTCATTCAGTTCTTCTTTGAGTGCCAAAGTCTTCTTGTTTTGCTTCTGGATCTCCTCCTCACTCTCCTCCCGTTCTTGTAGAAGTGTGTTGCAAAGTTCTTTGCTCGCTTTAAGCTCCATCAGGGTGGCCTTCAGCCTCAGCTCCATATCTCGTGCACTCGACTTGCCCCTGGTCATCATTTTACTGCAAAAGACCGGGAATCGGTGTTAGTTGCCCTCACGTGCGTAGACCTTGTGAAGTAAAAGGTAGGAATTTTAAATAATTACATCTCTATCACGCTCGCGATGTGCAGGGCACCTGTCCGGCGGTACAATTAGGCGCCTTATGTGGCGGAGAAATGGAACAAGTCTGACTCGTACCTGGCTGTTTTTTTTTCGTAAGAGTTGTGAGTTAAAATAATATGTAATTTATTTAAACATCATAAGGAAAACACAATGTAGTTCCTTCTTTTTCACAGAATCAAATTGACTTCCCAACACGGAGCCCTTAAAATTGACACACAGAGCTCTCTCATAGCCCTTTCTCCCGTCTAAAACGACACGAGAGCAAAGGCTTTCAACGCTTAGGTATTTACGGTAAAGCGAAACTCTTTAGCGGCCGAGATAAGACTGAAACGCCTTTCATGGCAGGTTCCATTAACTTTGGTAAAGCAAAGGCGGGGACTAAACTATGCACGTATCGTGTTTACATCTCTTTTCAACGTTCGCTGCCCACGACTCACACTAGTTAACATACTGCCAGCGATAAAAGAGGGGAAAAGAAAAGAAAAAAAAGATGCCATCAAAGAGGTCGGCCGTTTTGCTCCGACACTTGAGCTGTCATTCTCTGGCTGGTTTCCGGCGTTCGAAATTTAAAAAAGTTTCTTTTTCCTTTATGTTATGACGAGTTTTCTAAAATATAATGGTTTATTCATGTACTAGCCTTTTGTAGTGAATAAACATTGAGAGGATAAACAGGTAGGTACATAGGTAGGCATTGTTCAGGATTGGAAATAAAGCAATGCTAGGTTTTTTGTTTTAGTTTTTTCGATAAATTTTTCAATGGACTACAAAAGGTACCAGCCTGTATCAGCCTTTCTTTAAGTAGATATGTACCTGATTGTTTTTTCTTCAACATAGCAAAGGGTAATAAAAACCTTGTCTGTAGTGCAATCCCGTCGGTTTTAAATTTTCTAGTGATTGCAGCTTTAGACTCCGTGTTTGCTTGCGCCTTTCACAAAGACCAGCTATCTCGTGCACCGGAGTTAATTTTTGCGGGTTTAGTATGGAATTATGATGCGCCGGAGATGAGGCAGGTTCTAGTTACATTTTTAATCGAAAAATTTACGAGCTGCTCTGTTACACAAAATAATGGTGTGCTGAAGAAAACTGTTCTCAGAAAAGAGCACGTGTGATGCTTACATGCTATAAAGGCAGCAGCTTTTCGAGGAAAACGACAGAAAACGATTTCCAATAACTTTTTCAACCCTCATTTCAGTTGCAGATTGCAGAATAACTCGCGGACAAAAGATAAAACAAAACACGATCGACTGGGCCGTCCATCGCCATTGTTACGGCGGAGATTCTCAATTTTCAATTTTAAGCCGCACGTATTTGGGCTTGTTTTCGAAGAATGAGCCAATTATTTCCGCTAATAAAATGTGGAGAGCCCCCGACAGTCTATCACACTACGTTGCGATAATAGAGGGCCGACTCCAATGTTTGTATGTAATGGTTTTGTTTCTAGAATTGAGCAGTAGAGGACGAGTAAAGATCATAATCACTTTCAATGAGGAACGAGGATGAACTGAGGCGGTAATTATTAAGTTAATTCGGGAATCACCTACTTGAATTTTTGACGGAAGAGTTAAGCCGAGTCGAGTCATGTGCTGTGTAGTGCTCACGCCAGTTTTAGTTAAAAAAATAAGGCGATAACATTAACGTATATATAGTAGGGCGATAGTCGTGGTAGCATAGTGGGTAGAACATTGGTGGTAGCCTAGTGGGTAGAACATTGGACTCGGAAGCGAGAAACCCAGGTTCGATACCCAATGCGGGCATGTACCTATGACTTTGTTTTCTAAGTTAAGTGCAATTGTGAAGTTATAGTAGCAATACCACTCGCAAAACGTGAAGGAAAATATCGTGAGGAAACCCGCCTGTCTGAGCTATTCACATACCTCAGCGCTTGAAATCGCCAATCCGCGGTGGGCACGCGTGGTGATTAAGCCAATACTCTCCCTCTGAGAGAAGGCCTGTGCCCTACAGTGGGACGTATACATGCTGCTTATTATTGAAAAAGTACTTTCTAAGCTAAACTGAATAGCTACTAGATAAAATCTAGCTGCTTCTATTATTATCATATTATGCTTTCTAGATAACAATAGAATTATTCACTTATCTGTTTTTTTTTTCTGTGATTGTTATAATAAATGAGTTTATTTCTTTCTTTTTCTTTCTATTTTGTGTTCGATTTTGATTCTTCAATAAATAAATTAAAATAAGATAATAATCCTATCACTTGGAAAGTTGCAGTCCTAGTAATAAAGTCCAAGGTTTTCGCGCCGAATATTATCTCCCTAAAAAAAACAAAAATGCGACACACAATCCAATTTGAACAATACAATCCATTGGATTGGGCGTAAACTCTGCCGTAACGCCTTATTACATTCATCAACACTTGAGTTATTATAAAATAATATCTTTTTATGTATCTACGTCCTTATTAGTAAATGTTTATAAAGAATTCAATAGAAAAACTCACTAGTTTTTATTCACTTTTAGCGTAATTTGGCTTACCGTATTTTCGAGAACTATAAAATTCCTAAAAATACTCTCATGTTTTTTCTCATTTTTATATGAGTTTTTCTTTTCAAGAATTGAGAAAGGAATGTTGCGTTGGTTTGGACACGTGGAGAGGATGAAGGAAGAAAGATTGACGAAACAAATATGTCGAGCGAATGTGGATGGAAGGAAGAGTAAGGGACGTGCCAGGCGGACATACTTCAACCAAATAGGGGACGTACTGGTAAAGGGCAAGATAAAAAGTACCCAAAACCGGCGTGCGTGCATGCAACGACTATTGAATGTTGAGGAAGCGAAAGTGATCTGTCAGGATCGTGGCAAGTTGCAGTCCCTGGTATCTGCCTACCCCTCTGAGGTACAGGCGTGTTTGTATGTGTTTATTTATCATTCATGGGATAGGTATAATAATATAAAATGGCACTCCAATCTAATTGAGGCATGTTACCAAATCATTCAAGATTGGACCCTGAATACAAAGTGTTCTCTATCTATTTATCTTTATTTTATTTTATTTTATTTTATTTTATCTAAATACATATTTTGTTCTTCTGCTTTAGTTCCTCCAGTCCATCGGCTATAATAACCTATCGGGACGGCAGAATCCATTGTCGTTGAAGAGGCCAAATGGAAACTTAATGAGTCGGAAGCTAAACTGTTTGGATGACGCGAGACAAAAGATTCCGCGAACAGCGCTTTGGTACTTTCCTTCGCGAGATTGGTTAAGACAAAGGCGGTAGATGGAACTTTATTTTGCTCGAAAGGAAGTTTCACACACAGATGCTGTTGAATTGAAATTAGATACACGGATAGAGATTTATCACTTTATTAGATTGACCGTTTGAATTGTTTTACCAAAGAGCTTTGTTTGAATTGAGAAAGGAATGTGCGTTGGTTTGGACTTATGGAAAGGATGAAGGAAAAAAGTGTGACGAAAGAAATATATCGAGCTAATGTGGGCCAAAAGGTCAGTAACAGTCGTCTCAGGCGGGCATATGTCGAGCAAATGGGGATGTATTCGAGAAGGGCAAGATAAAAAAGACCCGAAACCGGCGAGCGTGGATTGTCAGGTTCGTGGCAAGTAGCAAATCCTTATTTTCGTAGTCTTAAGAACTAGTAAACTTTGCAATGGCTGCCAAAATCTACAATAAAATCCCAGAAGATAAAAAATATTCATAAAAGACATTACATATTTGCAAGGCTAAGCTTACCGAGTATTTAGTAGAAAAGAACTTTTATCCAATTCCGGAGTATTATAATGATAACATAAGTTACATAAATCAAATGAGGTTATACAAATAGGATGAATAAGTAATATGAATAATAATATGAATAAACGTAAGTAATTTTAAAATTCAGATGATAAAATTTAAATTACAGACAAATTGTATAAAGATTTATAAATAAGTAGTTTTATGTATTGGTACAGACGCATGACAATTAGACATAAAAAATTGTAGTGCCCTTACAGAGTGTCATGTAGAGCATCAATTATTTTGTAAGTATATTATTACCACCTGTATTATTACCATGACATGCAATGAATAAATGGTTATGTTTATTTTGGATATTTCTGAGTTGGTATTATAACCATTCAACTTAAAGGGAGCATCAGTAATTAGTTTCACTCGACATTTCTTAAACACGCAGTTAAGATGCCGGTAAAGTACTTTAGTCCTATCGTAATATTTGTACCGACCGACAGTACAAAGTCACATGGACCATAAACTGCGATAAGTACCTATGATGCTATAAATGGCAATGCAGCGATCAGCATTCTACGGAGAGCTTACAATAAAATCCCGCTTTAAAATACAAAAGCAAACGGCAAGGCGTGAAAATAAAAGGCACCACACATCTTTAATCTTCCCGCGTCTTCATATAACAATAGAGCCTTCTAAGCTTCTGCAGAGCGATATTGAACCCTATTCGCAGGGCCATACCGCCATACCGGCCAGTCAGAAACTTCCCAGGCTATTCCCAATGGACTCAGCACAATTGGTGCAGCTATGTTATCAATAAACTCATTAAAAGTAGGTAAGTACCTACTTTTAGTACTATTTTCTAAAGTAAATAATAGTTAAAAAAAAAATTAACTCGCTTTTGTTACTAAGGCACAAAAAAGCAGAAAATAATTAACCCGAAATGTTCAGTAGTGTCCAGGCCAAAACGCGTGCTGGGCTTGTATAAATTAATTAAAGACAATGCAAAAAAAATTATACTAATTTATACTGCGAAATTGAATTAAGACATTTTAAGCTATTTTGAAAATAATATTGTAAGAATATTGTACATCAAACAAATCGCATACCTACTTGAATATTTCAATTACTTTTACACAGCCGCCGCTTTACAGATCTTCAATAATGCCTAGATAGACATCGTACCTAAATTGTGTATGAGCATCATCATCAGCGATTTGACGCCCACTGCAGGACATAGGCCTCCTTCGTGGTTTGCATAACCATGAGGGGTTTTGCCATAACGTACGAGTACATAACAAATGTATGAGCATCATCATCATCATCATCAACCCATTATGTCCCCACCGAGGGGCACGGGTCTCTTCCCTGAGGAAGGTATAGGCCATACTCCACCACGGGGGCCAAATCCGGATTGGTGGAGGCTTGTAGACTAGTGGCTCGTCTACTGTCAGAAGTTGTCAAGCCGCCCTAAGGCCTCTGACTTGGCTTAACGACTGCCATCTATCGACGGCAGCCGGCACCAACAGCTTAACGTGCCTTGCGAAGCACGGAACCACGAAGTCGCTCGTAGCCCCGGCTGCCTGAGTGATCTTAAACGATCACGAAGGTTAAGCAACACAGGGCGCGTTCAGTGCATGGATGGGTCGCCGTCTATGCCTAACGCTAGTGGCATTTTTCCGAGCGGTATGAGCATCGCGAGTCATTAAAACACTACTTAAAAAAAAATGAATTGAGTCAGTCGGGAGCGAACCTCAGAAACTTCCCATTACGAATAATATCGAGAAGAAATCTCTTATCCGTACCCGTCGATTATAAATGTGGGGATTAATATCCCAGGGAGCGAGCCTAAGGCGAACCGCCAGCCCGGGATATAAGGCTCTCATGGTTACACCCTATATTCTGAGACCCTATATGTAGCAAGGGTTGCCAGATCAGCAAATATCTGGACTTTAGGCTGTTGCCTGAATAAATAAATATTTGACGTGGCGTGCGCATCGATTTCGACTGAGCTGGAAATACGGACCAGATCGCAATCATAATAACTTTCACACAACACATTCACTTGTCCTGGTCCTAAACTAGAATACCCTATTCTATGGTAACCAGGAAATACACTCCGACTAAGGCCATTTCTATAAATGTATGGTGGCCCACAGGGAATCAAACCCACTACGTCTGACTAGACCCGCAAAATTCTGGGTAATATAAGCTGCTATGTTACTATACTATTTTTGGCGACACCTTTCACACTTGTATTAAGAACATCTTACGCCATGGTTCTCTGCCAAAAACTAAGATTTAAACGAAAATTAAAACACGTCTAACATGTCATAAAATATATATATGTTTTAAATATATTCCTACCTAGTGAGTTGAATTATGGGATCTCTTACAGACTTAGAAAACAAAGTCACTGGTAAATGCCGAAGTCGAACCCAGGATCTCCCAAATAAGAGGCAAGTTCTACCAATGCGCTGCCTCCGCTGTTGAGGTTGGCAACCCTAAGTTTAATACCTAAGTTTCCTTTTTGTTTTCGTTCAAAGTGGGAGGATTAATACAGAACATCTAAGTACGTGTTCACGAGGCGAGGAAGAGGTGGTTCGGTGTTTTGGTGAGATGGAGTTGGAAACACTGACTGAGTATAGTTTGAAGCGTCTAAAATGTTTAAAATCACATTGTTTTTATGCAAAATAACACAGACACTGAGATTTAACTAATGTTACAAGTAAAACTAGGTGTCCTTTCCTAAATCTAGATCATTTTGAAGAAAAAGTGGACAAAAATACTGTAAACGGGAAGGGGGCAGACAAGTATGTGTGCCATTATGTGAACAAAATTAAACATTTTCTATTCCAAAAGTATCCTATATCTTATGTAATTTAAGAAGACGAGAATATGTAGGTAGGCGCTACCTACTCTCGTCTTGTTTCAGTCCTGTCTATCCTAAGGTAATCTGTTGGAGATCACTTTCATATATAAGACCACTAAGAACTAAATGTTAAGCACCTTATCTCTGTAAGGAGTTACCCCCAAAACTTGCGTGCGAGCATCCCAGCGACTAATAAATGTTGAGGAAGCGATGGAGGTTTATCAGGAACGTGGCAAGTGACAAACTCTGGGCCCTGTTTCATATAACTTAACTCGACAGAAATTTTTAGTAAACAATTCACGGTCATAGTAAATAATGCGTTTAAAAAAGAACTTACAAATTTCGCGTAATGTGTTTCATAAAACAGTAGTTTTGACTGGCAGTCACGTGAAGTTCTATGAAATGTTACAATTCACGCTTAAAATGCCGCACAATGTGTTTGATAAAACAATTGCATTGATCGGCAGTAAACTGACAATTGTTAAGAAAAATGTCACGATTTATCGTTTATAAAACGACAGTAAATGTAAAATTAGCACGATTAGTAGAAATTCAATGTAAACATTGACGCGCGCGAGTGCCTGTCACACAGCGTATCGATATTTCACTGACACAAAGAAAATAATGCGTTTTAAATTAATTATTTTTTTGCGTTTCAATAATATCTACATTTCTGCTTTTTAATTTTATCACTTTACGTGATAAAATTAAAAAGCAGAATTGATTTGCTTTACGTTTTGACAAGAAAATAAAAGACATTATTTACTTAAAATGTAGCTAATTTAAAAAATAAAACAAACGATGGCCACCACCATTCCCGCGCTTCTCTCGCTCTCTTTTTCTTTTGGTGAACCATGCCATAGTTTTACTTATTGTCAATAGATGGCGCTAGGAGTACAACATATAACTCAATACTCGATAGATTTATTGCGATTTTGTTGAGGAATCTTGTGACAGTAGACTCAAGTTATGTCTTAGTGAAACGTATAGCCGGGTCTCATGCTCGTGTTTATCATGAAACATTACACAAAACAATCGGTTTTGTGTAATGTTTTTTAGCAGGAGACACGCCTGTAAACAAACAAAGAAGTATATTTGTGAATGCATTTTGAAGTAATTGTAGTGACAAGTCGTACGAGATGTGAATTACATACAATTGTGAGTATAATTATAGGAAACACAGGTAAGGCGAAAATGAGTGACAATTGTAAGTTTATTACGAATTGTAGCTTTATGAAACAAGGCCCTGGTCTCTGCCTACCTGTTCCAGTACGTACGTGTAAATAAAGTGTTATCTATCAATCAAGAATTCACCGTTGTATAATGGAACAAAAAAAAGGACCACTATTTCCTGAAACAGTTATTCGGAACTATTGTGCATGTATTATTTCATAACTCTAACACAGTCAAATAAATTCCAACTTTCCGTCTCACCAATTCCTATTTACCTCTTCTCTCGGCAGAATGGAGATGGGAAAAATCCCCTCCATCTTTCCGTCATGTCAATTGGAATAGAAACTAAGCATCGGGAGTGGAACGTAGTCGGCAATGTATCGCCTCGGGCACTCGAACGCTGCTTGGATGAAACAGCTATTTCACTTGGAATAATTTTGAGTCAAATGGGAATATTAATTGACAACAACTGGCCAGTGCGATTCAGCGTTGAGGCGTCTGCAAAGTTATAACAAGAGTTTGGGCTACTATATTTAACTCAGCGTCCACTACAGGCATTTATAAGCAGCATATATAAGTCCCAATGTAGGGCACAGGCCTTCTCTCCCTAGAGAGTATGGGCTTAATCACCACGCGTGCCCACCGCGGGTTGGCGATTTCAAGCGCTGAGGTATGTGAATAGCTCAGACACTAAGGTTTCCTCACGATGTTTTTCCTTCACCGTTAGCGTTACAGACATTTCTTTAGCGTTTATTCCCGAATCCCGTACAAATAGTGACATATTCGTACATCTTCTCTTAAAGAAGTAAAAATTAAAAAGTGACATTTTAGTATTATTCATGTCATGACTCGCGATACTTACACGCGGTTTCTCTAATGATTAGCCGCGTTTGAACCCATCCCACTAGACCCATTCGCTTAGGTCTAACATAACATAAACTCATGCTTATATCCCGTAAGGGTAGGCAGAGACCAGGGTCTGCCACTTACCACGATCCTGACAGACCTCTTTCTATTATACTAGCTTAAGAAAATCGGTGGTAGCGGAGTAGTAGAACGCCGGCTTCTCTTTCGGGAGGACGTGGGTTCAATTCCTGGCATGGACCTATGACTTTGTTTTCTAAGTGACGTACATTGTGAAGTTATAGTAGCAATACCACTCGCTAACGGTGTAGGAAAACATCGTAATGAAACCCTACTGTCTGAGGTATTTACATTCATTAGCGCTTGCTGTACGTAGAATGGCTCAACTATAGGGCTAAGTGCGGAAATCTCAGGTCTAACTAGAACTATACTAGCTTAGTTAGTTTATTCTTTTTGTTGCACTAACCCATGCCGGGACTTGAACCCGCGACCTCTGGTTAACCGTGCCAGCGCTCTCCAAACTGAGCTAATGGGTAAGTGCAGGCATCGGCGAAATGTCGAGCCTCTTTACAAACTGTCTCTGTATTACGTACAGGCAGCGACATCTGACCGAAGCAATTTCACATCACTTAGTTATCATCATCTATAATCGTCTATAATTTATTTAATTAATTAATTAATTTTAATTTTAATTAATTTATAATCTATAATTTTTGCCAGAAGCGCAGTAGCAACATAGATTCTGGGATATTTGCTACTTGACACTCATATTCATGTGAATTTAGAAACAAAATTAGCATAGTGTGAGAAGATTAAAACTTATTTTTATTTCATTCACTAGCTGCCCCGCCGAACTTCGTACCGCCTAACGAATAATAAAGTTCCGTTCTCGAGATGCCATAAAAAAACAGTTCATTACAAAATGTATGAGGAAAATTATCTTTTATAGTATTTACTTTTCTCGTGATTTTTTTATTGTTTTAATAGTTTCTCTGTCATTCGAGGCCGAGACAAATCTAACGAATCAAAGATTTTAAAAATCGGTTCCACCGTTCTTGAGTCATGGATGGTATAACTAACACGAACTAACTAAACCCGGCTAGTCATTATCGAGCTGTAACCGTAACATGCGTGATACAGTACGAGATTGTAGCGTTTGTTGCAGGCTCGCGAACCACGTACACACTATGTTTTCGGTAACAGTAACGGTTACAGTTACGTGCAACGTTACGGGTTCACAAATGAGTACGTTCTAAACGTCGGCTCGCTGCAAACCGCACGCGTACCGCTCGCAGCAGGTTAGCGAACCACGTACACACTATGTTTTTTGGTTACAGTGCATACAATGGTTACGGTTACGGCTCGCTAATGAGTACCCGGCCTAACACGACACGCGGGTAAACATTGTACGTCGACATTCAACAAACAGAATGTTCTTTACGTTTGAATAAGTTCCAGATTTCTGATATCTTTGTTTTATTACGTCACTAGATACACTATCTGTTCGCTACAGCCTCCACCCATCTCCCGACATTCGGAGCTTATGAATATGAATGAGCTATAATTTGGCGCGGGTTGTTTCAGATAACAGTTATTGTTATTTTGAAAAGCAATTCACTTCGTATCACTAGAAAGTGGAGTCGCAAAATAAATAAGAATAGAAGCACAGTGGGTTACATCATCAGCCACTCGACGCCCATTGCAGGACATAGGCCTCCTTCGTGGTTTTTTGTAACCATGAGGGGTTTTGCCATAATCGCCACGCTTGGCAGGCGGGTTGGCGATCGCAGTATGCGGTTGGAATCTCAGGAAGACGCTGCTGCCCGTCTCCTGGTCGATCTCCTTAGTCGACTTCTACGACATCCACGGAAGGAAATGGAGTGACACTATTCTTAATCCGGCGGCACACGGAACAGTGGGTTTATCCGGGGCGAAAGGAAAAAATACCATGCAAAAACCCTTCTAATAGAATATTTATTAACTTAACTCCAGAATCACAAACTTGATTTTTCGTCGGAAGTGTAAGACCAGGGCCGAGGTTCGTAAGGCTACCATCCATAGTTTATTATGGCAATTCGAGGTAAATTGCGTAGCGAAGGCTTTTTGTTAAATGTTTGGGTCTCTTTCGACTTTGCAATGTACATCGAATTGACATAGTAAACCATGCATTGTAGCTTTATGAAACAGGCCCCAGTTTTCCCTCTTATTCGAAGAACTTAATCATGGCGGGTAGAGACGGAGCTCGGAATTAAGTTAATAATGAGAAATGCTTACGAAAGTATTAGTTAAAAAATACTAAAAACAATATTTACTATTTTATTGTGAAAGAATTAGGGTTCCCGCAAAGATTACTCTTGTTATTTGAGTTCCGAATATTTCGGCATTACGTTAATGAATCCAACTAAGGTATAGGTACATTTACGAAAGCTTTCAAAGGCTGCAAATAAATTTCTTGCCACGATTTAGGGCAAAACATAGTATCACTACAGCCCAGATCACTACATTATTTCCATTCGATAGCACGTCAACCTTTACATCCATGCACTCTACACAGTTACGTTCGATTTTGCAACTAAAATGTAAAGATTGATCTGCTGATGACTGTACCTGTTTAATCAATAGGTACAGATATAAATAAACCAGAGGTTATTGCAAATTATAATAATAACTTCCACACAACACAATCTTGCCTTGGTCCCAAACTGGGATACCCTGTGCTATGGTAACCAGGCAAGGACATCACAAACATGGAAATATACCCAGACTGAGGCCATTTTTACAAATGAAGTATTTCGGCAGTCAAGCGTGCATTATTTTAATAATGATTTTTTTTAGGGTTTCGTACCTCAAAAGGAAAAACCCTTATAGGATCACTTTGTTGCCGTCCGTCAGTCTGACTGTCAAAACCCTTTGTCTCGGGAACGCGTGGAGGTATGTGGAGAGGTACAGTCAATTGAAGCTGTAAAAAAAAGAAACTTGTAAGTTTACGTAAAAAAAAGTTACGGCTGTTTATGCAGCAAAAAACGTATACTCCGACCCTCTCAAGGGAATCAAAATTTATAGAGTACTTTCTGTTGACCTAGAACTATGAAATTTGGCAAGTAAGTAAGTCTTATACTACAAGTATAGTGCCGTCTTATGCTAGAAGTATGGGGAAAAAATCTCAAAACTATAAACATTTGTATTGAAATCATAAAAAAAATCTCGATTCCTAAACAATTTATAATATGTAAGCACCAAAACCAAACCAAACAGACAAATTTGTACGGAACCCTCAGTGGGCGACTCCGACTCGCATTGATCCGGTCTTTTTTTAATTAGGACAGGTAGACACTCGACGCGTCTGATGGTAAACGAAGACGGAGTTTAAGATATTACGTATAAACTTGCCTATTAAATTCACACTTTTTCAAAGTTCATGTCATGCGTGAACATTCCCCCCCTCGCTCATGTGTCACAACCATGTAATTGAGATAAAAGCAAAATGGTCGTTCTGTAGATCGAGTTTATTCAATGTTAATGTACTGTGAACGACAGTTAGCTCGATTACATTACAATCTGGGAACGAATATGTTGGGTATTCATGTTTCTATAGAAACATTCCCTAGTAATATATTACTAGGGAATGTTTTGTTAATAATAGGGGTTAAAGTATGAAATTGCCGTTTTATTGCAATAGATTCTTTGAATTGACATAGAATCTTCATGGTTTGAGGTTTTCGAATGAAACTTTTTTCAAATGGTTTCTATGATGTTATTTTTTTTTAAATGTGAAACATTTGAATATCGACTTTCAATTGTTTTTGTTATTCAATTTAGACAAGAAAGATGGATACTGCGAAAATTCGAGTGATTTTTGAATACGAGTTCCGACGCGGAACTAACGCGGCAGAAACAGCCCGCAATATCATTGCTGCGTTTGGAGAGGGGTCTACTAATGAACGCACCGTGCGATTTTGGTTTAAACGCTTTCGTGATGGAAATTTTGACTTAAAGAACGAGCCACGAGGAAGACCGCCCACACAGGTGAATAACGATGAATTAAGAGAGATAGTGGAAGCCGACCCTAGTCAAACTACCCAGGAATTAGCGGCATGGTTTAACGTTACCTTACCCACAATATTGACTCACTTGCGTCAAATCAATAAAATAAAAAAATACGAAAAATGGGTGCCTCATAATCACTCGAATTTTCGCAGTATCCATCTTTCTTGTCTAAATTGAATAACAAAAACAATTGAAAGTCGATATTCAAATGTTTCACATTTTTTAAAAAAAGAACATCATAGAAACCATTTGAAAAAAGTTTCATTCGAAAACCTCAAACCATGAAGATTCTATGTCAATTCAAAGAACCTATTGCAATAAAACGGCAATTTCATACTTTAACCCCTAATACAAGCATAATAGTTAATTAAAATATACTTTGATACCCATGGCGTTGTTAGCTTCGCTAGATGCTTGTTATAACACACACACACACACACACTTGTTATAAGCCTATAATTTATGTAAGTACGTATAGTTATGTATAGTATTCGAGTACGATTTAAGTAAGCTTATTATTATTATTACGTATATGTATGTCTATTAATATTCATATTTGCACCGACTAGCCGTGTCTATTTCTTCTTCGGTAAATTCTCCGATATGAGGTTGCCTAGAAGAAATTGCTAATAGCAATTGTATCTTTTCTTTTGTCATTGCTGTTTCTGTAACATTTTTTCCGGTATACAATAAAGAATATTCTTATCTTATCTTATCTTATCCAGTATAGAAGAAGAAGAAGAAGAAGAAAGACATTTATTATACCAACAAGATACATCACAGAAACAAAATAAGCAGATAAGTGACATAATATGCACAACAACAGAAAGAAAACTAAATACACAACAGACAAAACGAATAAATAAAACAGGACCATAGATGTAGCCTGTGGTGTATCTAAGTTGCCACAAAAGGCAGCTGACTCAGCGTTGTGCTGAGGAAGTGATCCCTCAGCGCCGCTGTATAGATGAAAGGACATTGCAATATAACGAATATGTGCTCTCAAAAAGAAAACGATCGATAGGTACTACGCAAATATTTCATTGCGAGCGTTTGTGCAACTCGGCTGCCCAAAAATAAACATAGTAAGAGATATTTTTTCTCAAAGCAGAGATATTTCTACTATTGGTTACTGGAGCCAACTAGTAACCAATAGTGGAAATATCTCGGTTTTGAAGAAAAATATCCCTTACTGTGTTTATTTTTGGGACAGCCGAATTGGCCATGTCATAGAACTATTTTGCCTCTGCATTCAAAGTACCAAAAGGTATATAACAAAAAACTGTAATAAAGAATAACTGAAAACCCGACTATGTTCGAATATGTAAGACTAAGAATCAGATAATGATGAATCGTCCTGCTGTTATGGTAGGCGACTCTGTGATAAAGGTAGTTGACGAATACATCTTATTTTGGACCTACTCTCTCCTTTGGATTTAACTCTCAGGAGAAGGAGATTGCCAGACGAATTCAGCTAGGAAGGGCTGCCTTCAAGAAGCTGGACGATGTCTTCAGAGCGAAAGTTCCACCAAGACAGAGGCTTTCAACCAATGCATACAACCCATCTCACCTACGCTGCTGAAACATGGACCCTCAAGAAAGCCAATATGGAGAGAATCCAAGGCGCGCAAAAGGCTTTGGAGCGGGTCATGCCAGGCATCTCACTTATTGATCGAGTGCGAAACATCGATATTCGGCATAAAACCAAAGTCGACGATGTAGGCAAGTTGGTTAGACTGGAAGACGGTCGGTGGATAAAGGTACCCACTGAGTAGTGGGTTTCCTCACTATGTTTTCATTAACCGGCTTGGTTGGCTCCGCACGTATTGACTTGGCTTTCCTGTGAGCTAGGCCGACTAAGCTGTCAGGAAGGTATAGGTGCTGGGCAAGCGATCTCAAAAACAATGGAGCCATCTAAAAAACAATGTCCCAGGCACTGCAGCGTCCGAGTGGTCCCTTCACCTATCTAGTGTGAGTGAAGGTGCCACTGGATGCTGCATAAGTAATTTCAGTGCGTAGATGCAAAAGCCAAGGTTTTTGAGTGGTGGCCAAGAACGGATCGACCTGGTCTACCAGTCCACCAGCTCGGTAGGCCGACGACCTTGTGAAAGCGGCTGGGAAACATCAGACGAGACTGGCAAGGGACCGGATGGGTTGGCGTGAAAGAGAAGACGCCTATGCCCAACAGTGGGCTCTGTTTATGGGCTGATTAGATACATAGATAGGTAGATAGAAAAACCCGACTGCTAGATACAATGAGTCATAATGTTGAATTTTGGTCCGACTGCTGGTAGTTAATGATTAGCAGTGGTGTATTTTGTTATTTTTTAAGTTTTAAATCGTTTTCATTTTATCAATAGCCGCTTCTATTCGCTGCGTCATCTAGTGTCTATTAGCAAGATTATTATAAGCAGCCTATATAAGTCCCACTGTAGGGCACAGCCTTTTCTCAGGGAGAGAGTATGGGCTTAATCACCACGCGTGCCCACCGCGGATTGGCGATTTCAAGCGCTGAGGTATGTGAATAGCTCAGACACGATGTTTTCCTTCACCGTTAGCGAGTGGTATTGCTACTATAACTTCACAAATGTACATAACTTAGAAAACCAAGTCATAGGTACATGCCCGCACTGGGAATCGAACCTGGGTCTCCCGCTTCCGAGTCCAATGTTCTACCCACTAGGCTACCACTGCGGCAAGAAAAAAAAAACAATTATAACGCCATCTAATGTTGTTGTGACTATAAGGGGAACAATTAAATTATAAAATTTCTTAAAATTTAAGTTTTATAAAATTATTGTATTTTGACAGATTTCTGCATACCAATGAGGAATTTATTGAGATCTCATTCGTCAAAATCTGCTGATTGATTAAGAGTTATGACGGACGGAACATAGAACCCGTCATAAACGCACAACGCAGAGTCAGCTGCCTTTTGTGGCAATGTAGATACACCACAGGCTACATCTATGGTCCTGTTTTATTTATTCGTTTTGTCCGTTGTGTATTTAGTTTTCTTTCTGTTGTTGTGCATATTGTTGTGCATTATGTTACTTATGTGCTCATTTTGTTTCTGTGATGTATCTTGTTGGTATAATAAATGTCTTTCTTCTTCTTCTTCATATTTACATACATACATACATACATACATATACGAGCTAAACAAATCACTTCTTCATTTTCGGTTCTGCCGCATTCGGGTAAAATGAATTTAATCTATGTCCTCAAAGCATGTGTTTGCAATGTCTCATTGACGACGCGTACCACCAAGCCACAAAAATTATGGAACAAATATTGCCGTCTAATCCGCGGAGTGTTTTCCATTAGGTTCTAGTGTTTATTTTGTGCGAGATACCGTATAAACAAAAATAAACGAAGGTTCCTAGAAAAGCCCCTTCTTCCCACAACAGTTAAGAAATCCTTGTCAAATAAAATATAAGCAAATAAAATATAAGCAAACAAGTAGCGTCTTCGTCAAACGTAATGGGCATATTTGTATCTGCAGGGTGACTTTGAATTCGATCGAAACTTTTCAAGACATGGACAAGGACATTCTGACCATGTATGGCGCCACAATTTTTTTTTTGTAATTTCATTAGGTACTTAAGGGGCTTCAGGGAGGAACACTGGCGTCATCGAGAAAAAAAAATCATGTTTTTTCACAGATCGAGGCCTTTGCCCGGCACAAACCTTTACAGAAATCTATTTTCACTGCACTTGAGGAGTTTTAAGAGAATGTTTTTTTAGGGTTCTGTACCTCAAAAGGAAAAACGGAACCCTTATAGGATCACTTTGTGGTCCGTCCGTCTGTCTGTGAACACCCTTTATCTCGAGAACACGTGGAGGTATCCAGTTGAAATTAAGTTAAACCATATACTTAGGTCTACAGTCCCTTCAAGCCGTGAAAAAATGAAACTTCTAAGTTAAGGTAAAAAACGTTATACTTTCAAGGGAATCAATTTATAGGGTACTTTCTGTTGACCCAGTACTATGAAATTTGGCAAGAAAGTAAGTCTTATACTAACAGTACAGGAAAAAATCTGAAAAATATACATTTGTAATTATAACATTAAAAAAATTGTCTTTGAAGATCGGCAAAAGCTCGGTACCTACAAATTTATACGGAACCCTCGGTGGGCGAGTCCGATTCGCACTTTTCCGTTTTTTTTAACACGGTTAGGCTATGGAACGCACTGCCACAGAACATATGCGCTAGTCCTACTATTGGTACCCTCAAGAAGCGGTTGAAAGAGTATTATCTATCCCTGTAATAACATTGAGCTATATTTATACGTATTATTTATGTATATCAAAGTAGGTATGTATTTTTTATTGTGATATCTAGTTTATCTTTTTCTTTTTTTTAATTTGTGTAAATAGATTGTTATTTAGGCCTTTTGTAGTTTATGTAGTTTATTTTTTGTATACCATTATATAGCCGTTTTTTAAATGTCTTGTGTGCAATAAAGTATAATACAATACATAATACACTGTTAGTGTTCTAACTGTGGTAGATAGCTAAGTAAGGGGCGGAACAGTGAATTAAATACGGACGTTGCGTATACTTCAGCTATGAGCGCTGCGTATTACCAATTCCGCTCTCGTGCCAGCATTGAGTGAAACAAATCGCACTTTCACCCGACGCCGGGCACTGAGCGCCGTGTAAAGCTTCGGTCACACACAGCGACAATTCGCAGCCTGCCTGTCACACACAGCGAGTTCTACACGAGAATTTCGACTGTCAGTGCGCATCCGCAGCGAGTAAAATTGAACCTGCTCAATTCTAGTCGCGGCGACTTCAACTCGCGGCGAGTGAATCTATTCGCAGCGAATAGCCAGTCACACACAGCGAATACTCGCGGCAAGTAGACATTCGCAGCGACTATACGCTGTGTGTAACCGAAGCTTAACACAAACCGGAGTAGATAATCTAAATGCTAATCCATTTACGTCAAGACGGCGCGGTGGGTAGCTGCAACCGGGTAGGCGGAGAAAGCTGGGCTCTTGCCCAGTTAGTTTTCAGCGCTCCTAAAGTTAGCAAGGTATCACATGCAAACCTTTTCCAAAGTTTTTTTTTTTTTTTTTGTTAAATGTCTGTCTCACTTTATTTCTTTGCGCGCGCATTACTCAAAAGATTTTCGTGTAATATATACCTAGGCTTCATAACATCACTGTTCTTACGTGAAGCATGCTGTCTCGCTCGCACAGTTTAACATTTTTAATTATTGCAATAAAATTAGTAAACTTTTGATGAATGTGTTTGATGCATAATTAAATGCTGGCTGGCTGGAAGAAATTTCTCTTGAAATAAGTCCACCCTTGCTCATAGTCTAAGACAATCGTGTTTTAAAAAGTGCTACATTTAGTATTTTGTGCAACAAGGTGTAACAAATAACGGTCATGTTAAATATATTTTTGTTTTTCTATACGTTGTTTTTAAAACAGAAAAGTTATGTGCAAAATTATAAATTTTGGAATCAAATTTTCGCAATCAAAATTTTAATACAGGATAACAACTTAGCACAGGATAGCACTACAGATTGTTTACACGAGTCACACGTTTTCGTGTATGATATCCGTTCCGAAATGGACGTCAATACAAATTGCGATAAGGTGAATGGATCAATTTGGAACCATATTTATTTGTGATGTGACAATGACATATGTAAGTTTCGTTTTATGATCTAAAAATTACATCCAAGTGAAATAATCAAAAATAATGTGACGATCCGTTACTTGCAGTAACTTACTAAGTTCTGCGCCATCTACGCAGCGACTAGGGAATAATAAAAAAAAAAAAAAAAAAAAAAAATCCCTCATTGTTATGTTGGCTATGTTAACTTTTTATTTCTGACTTTAAAAAAAGTTTACGTCGAATGAGGCGGCACCTACCTCCATGTGCGATACCTTTGAAGACCTTTGCCCAATCTTTACAGGAAACAAACAAAACTGCGTGTGCGAGATGGCGAGCGATCACAAAGATTTTTATAGAATCATCGTCTTTTTCATAAAAAGCACAAAACCCTCTTTAAATGCACACCAAATCCTGTAAAATTCCTTCCTTTTCACTGTTAGAGAATGACGATGTCGCGCCGGGCGCAATCAACATCAGCCATTTGACGCCCACTGCACGACATAGACCTCCTTCGTGGTTTTCATAACCATGAGGGGTTTTGCCATAATCGCCGCGCTTGGCAGGCGGGTTGGCGATCGCAGTGTGCGGCAAGTATGCGGTTGGAATCTCAGGAAGACGCTGATGCCCGTCTCCTGGTAATTGATTTCCTTAGTCGCCTTCAACATCCACGGAAAGAAATGGAGTGACGCTATTCTTAATCCGGCGCCATACGGTGCCGGGCGCAATATCGCGTCGAAACTATGTTTGATTGTGCGTACAAATTCGTACGAAGTTTTTATATTACTATGTTTGGGTGGCTTAGTCCAATCTAATCTATCGTTCTAGTGCGAATATTTATGTTGGCCACAAGCCTCTCTAAAGCACGCCACATGTTTCTGTTCGTCGGCCATCCTCATCCAGCAGCTACCAGCAATTTGCCTTAGAACGTCGGTCCAGTGAATTGATGCTCCAACACCTATGCTGCGTTTGACAATATTTATTATTATTTTGTTTCTGTGATGTATCTTGTTGGTATAATAAATGTCTTTCTTCTTCTTCTTCTTCTTCTTCTTCTTCATTTAGCAAACAGATTTAAATGACAAATCACTGTATTACATTGAGTATTCTATTCCACCTGGAATGAGTTTGAGCGAGCGACAAGCTGCGCCGATGGAAGACGGCGCCCGGTGAGGTAGAATAGTGAATTTAATACAACCGCGAAAATGTTTCAAGGGGCAAAATTTAGAACGGAGATAGACCATGACCTTTATTAAGGGTTAAGGTCCCTAATCCAACGCAAACGAAGTCGCTGGTACAGCTCGTAAATAATAAAAAAGACAATTAACTTGACCACCCATAAGGTGCATTAGAGGTTTTTTCATCGCTAAGTAGACAGTGTTATATCTAAAAAGTTGCCGTTGAAATGTGTTTTAGAAGATTCCGCCATTCAAGTGTTTTAATGTTTTCATTTCAATTTAATTTTACTTAATTGAATACAACTGACATTTTAGTACCTTTCGCTTCCAATACGTTGTTCTACGATATTTTGTCTCGCCTATTACGTCATAGTCTCGGTAGGACCCTAAAATGTAATTGTTTATACTTCTTTTGGCAAAAGCGATGCTAAAACAATTTATGTTGGCTCATGTCTTGCAGCGTGATCTGGTGACCTCTAGTTTCATACAATTACAAAGAAAACCAAAAAAGGCTACGGTTAGATCACCGAGCGCCATTGGAGTGCCAGTGAATGTAAGGCTGTCATTCAAGAATAGTCGTAAACCTCGTTCAAGAAATATAGTATCATGATAGTATCAGACGTCTTTAAATTAAATCCATCAGCGTTGAAGACAAACGCGTCAAAGAACTATGTAAATTTATAGACATTTTCATAGAAATTCTTTTCTACATTGGTCCATAGCGTCCATTTATATATATCGTAAAAACAAAATTTAAGTTCATTGCGAAGTCCGAGCTAATGAAAATATTCCTCTATTTTTGTAATGACTTCTTATTTTGAAAAGACAGCGGGTTTTCCTTAATATTCTAAAATGGCGCCCTTTTACGACTTTGTGCCTTGTGAAAGGGCACGGATATTGTAATGACTTCTTATTTTGAAAAGACAGCGGGTTTTCCTCAAAATTCTAAAATGGCGCCCTTTTGATGACTTTGTGCCTTGTGAAAGGGTACGGATATTGTAATGACTTCTTATTTTGAAAAGACAGCGTGTTTTCCTTATCATTCTAAAATGGCTCCCTTTTGACGACCTTGTGCCTTGTAAAAGGGCACGGATATATTTTTGATTCATTGATTAGATCCTGTAAATTGTGAAATAAATAGGACTCGCGGAAGCGGCCTCTTGTTTATTTCGGCTAACATCGGTTGCCTTCGGTCCTCATGTCGGCGTGGGCCTCACAGAAGGGACTTAGGGAGCTCTTTTGCGACTGCTAACGACCTGGGAGCATCTTGTGGGACCTTGTGCTAGAGTTATCGATAGCACGGTAAAAACGGTTAAAAATCTTGCCGCGAACAGCCCCGGGCTTGAGTGGTCGCATAAGAGCTGCACACCGCTCTATGCACCTGCAAGGGTTGGCTTTTTCCTTGAGGGTCCATAAGGCATCTCCTTAGGACTTAAGCGGTTACCAAAGTGTTACAATTGTTATAATAGCTGAACCATACATTTTGAGAGAGTTACCAAAGTGTTACAATTGTTATAATAGCTGAACCATACATTTTGAGAGAGGGAGGGAAGAATGAGGAGATCCGCAGAAGAACCCGAGTTACTAATATAGCTCGAAGAATTGCTTAGTTGAAGTGGCAGTGGGCGGGGCATGTAGGGAACTGATGGCCGTTTGGGCGAAAAGTTCTGACCTGGCGACCGCGGACCGGTCGACGCAGAGTGGGCAGGCCCCCCAGCAGATGGTCTGACGACAATGGTTACGGTGGCGGGGAGTCGCTGGATGCGGGCGGCATAAGACCGGGAAGTTTGGAAAACCATGAAGGAGGCCTATGTCCTGCAGTGGGCGTCAAATGGCTGATAATGACGATGATGAAAGGGTTACATAGCGCGCTATGCAGCTGCAAGAGTTAGCTTTTTCCTTAAGGGTTCATAAAACATCTCCTTTGAGCCTTAGCGGTGACAAAAGGGTTACATAGCACGCTATGCAGCTGCAAGACTGAGTTTACTGTTGTGTGCTAGTTGGGTAGTGCCATTTTACTACGTAAACCAAAATAACGCTATAAAAACGTTTGCCGCAGCGTTGTGCCACGGGAGCTTTAGTTGAAGGATGTAGGAGGTACAGAAATGTAACAATTTGCCATTAATACTTTTTAACAGTTTAGAATCGTACGCGACATATTTTATTCAAGTATCTGTTATTGAAACTAAATTCATAGGATTAGGACGTTGGAAAATACAAGTCTAGCAGACGAATTTTAACTGACCTATTTATTAAAAGAAAATGTGGGCAGTGTAAAAGAAATATCGTTACTTAGCACCGTTCGTTACATCGCCGCAATATGTCATCGATCGAGCTTCCAATCTAAACCACGGCTGGCAATATGACAAGTCCTCTCGGCTCTTTATTCCCCAGTGCATATTAAAATGCAAATCAAAACTCTATCGCGCTTGATTCTCGTCTTTTTTTCCTGTACACCCATAATAGAGATCAAGTCACGTTGGTAGTATATTTTTTACGGTGGTTGCCCATAAAACTTTGTCGAATGAAACAGACGGGGACAGCGATTCTCAGCACTATTTATCTACAGACAAAGTCGTGTTCCGAATGTCGGCTGAGTTCATTACTTTCTGATCTGTTTCTCTGTTTTCTTTGTGGAGTATAAAACAGTAAGGGGTTTATAAAACTTAAGGGGTACTCGTCGAGAACTCGAAAGATTTAGACCGATACGGAATAAAAACATATCGTTGACTACATGCTCCCAAAACACTTTATGAATATGACTTAACAGTATCAAATGAACATGTGAATTTTCCTTTTAAACTCACGTAAGTACTCGTTGGAGTAAAATACCGCAAAGCCAAGACAAGACTAGCAAATACCCTTAACACAAGAAGGATATTTCGGCATGTAATCGCCTAATATCCATCCACGCATCGACCCAAAGCAATAAAAAATCAGTTAAATATAACGAGATGCCCAAAGAAGGGTTCCGTATAGCCGGAAAATTCCTCTTAATAAAAAGTGCTTGTATCCTAGTATAATTTGGGCCAGAATTCGGCCCATTATTTGCGGTAGTAAGTTCGACGGATTGTCTTTATGGGCCACGCAGCGGTGGCTTACACCCTTATGCAAATGAATCGCCGCCGCCTGTCGGTAATGTTGCTATTATAACAATTTAAGAAGTAAAACAACAATGAGTGTAATCCCGGCCTTTTTGTGTTCTCTCTTTCAGCGTCTGGCCGGAAGTGTAGTCGGTCTGAGATTAAAAAAAGAACTAATTATTATGTACTACGTTGCAATTTTTGAATGTGGAAGACTTCTCTCTTCTTTTCTTTTTTCGCTGAGGCTTGCTGTTGGAATTGTGATCTTTCTACTATATGGTAGGTATGGTAGGCACTTTTTATCTAATAACCTCTAAAAGTACTTTATAACCAGCTATCGTTGTATACAAAAACAATATTTTCTTCTACCCTTGCGATAGGAGTAGAGGCCATTGACAACGCTCTTTTCCCAAATAATCCACAAATTAATTACATACTCTTTCAGAAAAAAAAACAAGGGCACGTGAGGAAACAATTTCATCGTCTCATTACATGGCAGAGACCGCATGAAAATAACTGCCATTTTCTTGTTTAAATAAACCAGAGAACGGGAACATAATTATGCGGGAGGCAAAGTAATGTAAAGCCGGGATGTATGTTAGGTGCGATTTTGGTCGAGAATTTCGTCTAAAGTAAGGACGGTCTCGCACCGGGCGGAACCGAAGCGAGCAAATTAAAATCAAATTTAATGCAACTACAACCCTCTGGAAATGTTGGAGCATACATTTACGGAGTGTTAATTAAAATACGGTCTGGTGAAGATGACAGACTAGTGGTCTTAAGTTTTATTAAAACCACTGGTCTGTCGTGTTTTCGAAAACGAAATGATTTGAAATTTAGTGGCGTGAATATCAAAAAATATTTTTGAAACAACTACGTAGCAGAGCTACCTACTGCTGCAAAGGTGGGCTGATGATGATGATTGTATTCTCGAGTCGTACAAAAATAAGTCATCGAAAAATGACTAACTTAATCCCGGATATATGCTTGATTGCGTGACAAGCATCCAAATTAACATATTAAATATTTGCTTTCGCCGACGGGTAGTAAAATAATAAAATATATTAGAACTAGAATTTTCATAAGCACTAGAAAACCTAGTCGGACTCTTCCGATAAAATTTACAACGTACAAATTTAGTTTCGTATGAAATTATAAGCATGAATTTTTTTTTGCAATAAAGACTACTTCACTCTCACAAGATAGTGAAGCCGGATAACAGATTATGATTTCCGCTTGCTTTGTTCCGTCGCTTCGTTCACTCAGTGTGACCAGGCCTTAAATTCCACATGGTGGCGCTGTGTATGCTAATGTCTGAATATGAGTGGCGTATAATAGAACCGCTACTTTTCATCTGCCTAATGCTCGGTGTTTTAGGTAGAATAAAAGTTTCGTTTTTAATTCGCACGTTTGTATATTCTTTGAGGTATGGCGTTTGTTTGTTTGTATTTTCTTGAGGTTAAATACAATATGCGTGACGGTAAAGGCAACCGGTATTGAATATGAGGACCCTCTTTCCATCCATGTTTTTTTTTTCTAAATCTTACTTCATCTACACTACATATAAATCAACAGTTGATAAATTATTAAAAAGCGTAGGCATATTGATTAATTATTAATTCTTTGACATTAACGAATTTTCGTTAAGAATCAAAGGCAGCGAAAATTCTTAAATTAAATTATTTTTCCCAATGAATCAAGGAAAATTGTAAGCTCCACTTACGTGACTCAATATGTTTTGCAATCATTTTTGGATAGTATGATTCCAGTAAGAACCGTGCAAGTGTTGAAAAACTTAATAAATCTTAATGAAAAACTCGATATTTTGGTAGTTTTTTACATCATTACCTAACTTAAAAAAAACGCGTTAATCTAAGGGTAACCCCTTAGATTAATGCGTTTTTTTAAGGTATGCTTCTCGCCAGTATACTAGTGTATCTATATTATTTTTATTAAAATTATTGAATTAAGGAAATCAATGTGAATTAGTTGTTTGAAGTTGCGCGCAGTTAGCTTTATTACGCCCTTACAGTAATTTATCGAACATTAAAATTAATCAAACAAGAGTCAACACCTGTTGCAGTAAAAATTATAAAGTCAGCACTAAACTTGAATGCCGAGCAATAGGTTTGGTCAGCCAAAGATTTGTCAAGCGATCACGTAATTCACAGGCTAACCAATCAAAGACAAGGTAGTTCATGTCAAGCGAGAATACAAAGTTGTTTTATGTTGTGAAGACCGTTAACTTATATTTGACCACAATTTTTGTGATTGTTATCAATGAGCTCTTTGAAGTGTAGAAAAAGAAATACACGACGTTTGTTACGTTTTCTACGAAAATGTACACTTCACCATAGCGTGTAATTGCTATAATTTACTTCCTGTCGCTATACTACATAGGGTGGTCTGGAAGTCACGGTGGTAGCCTGATACATTAAAAATAATAAACAATTTCCTTAACTTACCAAACCCAAATGTGTGTAGTTTGTTTTAAGTGGTTTTGTATTAGCCACATGCATGTTAGTTTTCAAGGGGCTCACTTAATGTCATTACGTCATCGGATCATTAGTTACAATTTTCTCGTACTACACTTAAGCTACACTTACTAATAAAAAACTATAACTCCCATATGTTTGTATAGAAAATGTGTCGGCACAAAATCAATACCAACGTAATATCGTGACGTAAGAAGGTGCGTGTTCACTATGATTATTCGGACACCACCTTCTCACCCAATCAAAGACCAAAATCAACACAATTATAGACTTAGTTGTATTAACACCGCGACGCCAATAATACGCGTGATTTGTCACATTTTATGCAATTTGACCTACACACTAATTAGAGTTTCATGGATAGTTTCAAGTAGCAAACAAGTGAGAGTTATTAGTTCGGAAAAAAAGGGTAAAGACTCACCGGCTGCGTCGACGTGACAGTTGGCGAACAGGATCGCGGCAAACATCAGAGCGGCGGCGGTGGGGGACACGTGGCGCCGCTCTCGCATCTTACCGGCGCCGGGCCGCGCCTGTCCCTGGGTAGAAGCAAGAGAGGATGACGTCGCGCGACCACGCGGCCACCGTCCCAGGCATCACCGCGCGACGCGCGACGCCGCGCGACCAAACATCGCACGTGTGCGCGCACCTTAACGACGCTGGCCTTACTTACGCTTAACTTAACTACTTTTACTCTAGCAATTTTTAGTAACACACATCACAACCGATTTTCCCTTTGGTAAAATTAGGCTTTAGGTAATAATTGAATTATTTTATCACAAAAATACGACAACCGCTTCGATGATTATTTTTTTTTAGGCTTATTTTTAGGCAGAGTTTTAATGACACAGTAGAGATGAACAATTAGTTTGGTATAGTAAAATTGATTAAAATATTTTATTTACAACACTAGAAAACAACGACTTAAGTTTTCTTTTTATTTTGCTAGGATTTTTCTTTTAATTTTTGGTATAGTCAATTGCTATGCGCAAACACATGTTCGGAAGCACAGTATAGAAGCCGCGGCGACGGAGTTTCAACCATATTCCATTGTGTTATGGCACGTTCTTGTACTCTCAACTTAACTCTTTCACTGCGACATTACCACTCGTCCTTTTATATTCACTACACGTTTGAGGGTTCACAATCAAACACATTTTTTGAGTTTTGTATCCTGATTCAGTGTATACGGCCTGATGTACCTGAAAACAGACATTCGGTTGGAATCTGCCGCTTTTTGGCATTAACAGTGAACCGGAATTTCATGCTGCCTTTTATAAAAAATATTGAATGACAATTATTTAAACCCAATGGTTATTACAATTATTATTAAAATAAGATATGGTTTTTGTCAAAAAAGGTTCGAGGTTCAAATAAATTTATTTAAATATCGAACCTTTTTTAATTTCATTTTGGTTTTAGAAAGTTATGAGTATAAATCGCCAGCAACAAAAACAATCTGGAAACTAACATGGCAGTCGCTCCAGCTCTATTGAGTATTAACTCAGGTATTTATTGATCTACATTTTGCTCAGGCTAATGTAGGCTTTTTGACGGGGCGATAAGGTCAGCAATAAAATTCTGTACACGTTACATGCCAATCAGTGACATTTTATTCATAACTTTGGACGGAATTGGAATACACATCGCAATTGTTACATGCAAAATTACTTTTCATTTCGACATTTTTCTCCGTTTGTGCGTAGGATGGTTCTATTGTTCAGAGTGCATTAGAATTTCAATTCGGATTTTGACTCAGTATATACTTTTGATATATCGAGAGTATGTGGGTGGAAGAGCCGGTAAACAACGTGTAGGTGTACTAGGCGGTTGAAGTAGGTCTAGGCGGTCTACTTCAACTAAATAGCGAATATATTACCGCAGAAGAAGAGCAAGATAAAAAGTATCCGAAACCGGCGTGCGACATGTAATGGCTAAGTTATGTTGATGATGCAAAAGTTTATGTTGTTGTTGTAAGTACTTATTTTCATACAGTTAACAAATTAATCGTAGTGACTAATCCAGTTGTAGCCTATTTGTTGTCTTGTTATATTATGTTAACTGTGACTTGAACAAATACTTAACACATTCACAGTTCAGTGGACCCAGTGTGGCGTCACGTCTGACTTTTCTCTCAAGACCGTGTTTCTATCAAGCTTCTATTTTGGACTTACCAATGATATACTTTTGTGTGCGGACTGTGACCGTGTTAATAACATGAGAATATTCTTTATTCTTAAAAGTCTTACTGTCCCGTGAGATTTCTCAAAAAATAACAGTATGACTGACAGTTACTTAAGCAATTACTTAGAGAAATTGTCAATTCCAAAATCAGCTAGAATCGCTACAAGCCCTGTTCGTCATGTGAAGATAATACAAAATGTAATAACTTCTCAAATCTTCGGACCCTGTCTATTCACAGCTACGGGGGCATACTCTGAACAAATGTTCATACTTGACTGGTTTTAGACCAAAAATCTCTAAGGGAGAAGGTTATTATTATTATTTAAATTTTTCATTGCACAAAACACATGTTTGGTACAAAGGCGTACTTAATGCTAAGTAGCATTTTCCACCAACTTTGGTTAGCTTTAGATAGTCAACATACTAAAAGTAGATGGAGAGGGAGGGCAATACTTATATAAAAAGTTGAAAAACATTTACACAAACATAGCTAAGGTTCAAGGTTCAACAAGGTTCTACACGTAACAGGACTAACAACTAACATATTTACAACTTATGCAGCCAGTGTATGTTAGTTTTTACACATTGGTCGGGCGATAACACGTTGGAATACAATTTCAGTGGTCGTGGATTCGATTTCCACCGGGGGCTGTCTACTTTAATTTATACAAATAGTTTGTGGTTTTTCATGTTTGTAATAGATTTTGTGTGGTACCTATATCACAGGGTGGGGTGGGTAGGTACTAGGTTGGGACCAAAACAAGTGATTGTGATGCCTGGATCTTACGTTATGTTGAAGTGTTATTGAAATTATATCGCAAACACCAAGAAAGTTTCAAGCCTTCACCTCAGTACAAATGATTCTGTTTATTTGTTTTATTATTAAAAAAATACTTTTACACTTTATTGCACACGTTAAGGCAATAAAGCACAAAATTTATAAAATAAAGCCCTCTGGCATTAAGCTGAGCGGAGACCTTTTTGGTACATTGTGTGTTATTTTTTTAGGATTCCGTACCCAAAGGGTAAGGGGCCCTATTACTAAGACTCCGCTGTCCGTCCGTCCATCCGTCTGTCCAGGCTGTATCCCATGAACCGTTATAGTTAGACAGTTGAAATTTTCACAGATGATGTATTTCTGTTGCCACTATAACAACAAAATACTAACAACAACAAGCCGTTTATTGGTCGATATTAATAACGGCAACAGGTGCACGCTTCAAATATTCAAATGTTGTGTAGATAATGGTACGGAACTTTTCGTGCGCGAGGCCGGTTTTTTCTTTTTTATTATGTTTTATAATGTGAAGCGTTTTTTTGTGTTAATTTTAAGACTTGTAATGTAAAATGTTCTTTTACCACATAAGCATGATTCTATTCTATTCTAAAATAAAAATAAAAGTGTACATAGCGTGCTTATGTTAGCAGAAATCTCTTTTACTTTACTATTGTCCGTGTCTTCACTAATAATCTAGGATGTTCGCCAAGATCCGCACCATCAAAAGATCCTACGACTGACAGCCGTCCAGTCCAGTCCGTAGCGTGCCGCAGTAGGGGCCGCCCAGCAGCAGTTTGCACAACTTATAACTCCAATATCATCCGGGCAGGTGCGACCGGTGCCCGGATGAGGCCATTTGCATACGGGCCGCGGCGAATCGCTTTATATAAGCCGCCGCACGGGATATTAGGGGTCTCTGTCTTTGTCCGTCTGTCTGCGCGGCCATTCAATTGTTTTTGAGAGCCGTCGTTGCAAAGGTGGACCCCCACGGTGCGCGATATTGCGCGCCGCCACGCAGTGTCATCAACCCTGACTATACTAGGGTTATTTGCCCCTATATATATATATATATATATATATACATTTATATATAACCCTATAGTTGGGACCCAACCCGACAAATGTGTATAGTAAAGAATATTCTTATTTATTCAAGTAAATATGTATATTTTATGGAATAATAATTAACCATCTCCTAAGTAATAAATTAATAATATGGATCTCATATAAATAATATAAAAAATGTCTTATTTATTATTTCATTTTATTTTTACATTTGGAGGTCTTACAGCTTACAGTAGTAAAATACGGTAAGTAAAATAATTATCTTATCTTATTTATGACAATTCAATGTACATTGCGTGGCCGAGTCTTGCCTTGGTTAATCGACTTCGACTCGTCATAGTAAACCATGAATTGTACCTACTTCTATGAAATAGGGCCTAATTGTAGAACAGTTATTTTTTTGTTCTCAAACATTCATATCAAGATAGACACAAATCCTCGTGCTAGGGACGTCACAGAGTTGCAAATCAGATTGTTAGTAAGTTAATTAAGATGGAGCTGTGATTAAACGCGGCGTCTACAATGATCGATGGTTATTGCCAACTCCGGGCAACTTAGACGATTGTCAACTTTATTGCCAGTGTGATAAATGTCTAATTACGACTGGGAGTTAGTTGGTGGCGAAGAATTGCAGCAAATTCTGACAGATAATTTAAAATTATTCAAATTAATTTTACACAAGTTGTTTTGATGTGTTCGTTAATCATTTGAAAACGCCGATGTCGATGTTTTGCTTCACCGTTAGCGAGTGGTGTACGTAACTTAGAAAACAAAGTCACAGGTACATGCCGGGATTCGAACCCACGACCTCCCGAATGAGAAGCCGGCGTTCTATCGCTCCGCTAGTACCACTTTTTTTAAAATACATACTCCAATATAAAGCTAAATAATTAGGATTAGGATTTGATATTTCTTGAATTAATGAGATGAATGAATGATCTAGGACAGGGATGGCGAACCTTTATTATTTTTTATATTTTTTTTCATAATAAATCCATATAATAGTATTAGTAATAGAAAGACCTAGAGAACTAAACCTACTTTATACTTTATTGCACACATAAAATTACATGAATAAAACAAAACATTTACAGAATTAAAAAGTGTACATGGCAAACAATATTCCTCTAAAACCAATCTAAAACTCTCTTTAATATCTAAAACTCTAAATCTTTATTCAATCTGTGGCTCCATCTTTTCCTTGCAAAATCTCCACCACAGACTATTTTACTAGGCGTTTTAGAAGTGTTTTAAGGAATCGAGTTTTTATAAATAAGACCGTTGGTGTTTATTGATAAACGTGCCATTTTTTATAAAGAGGTGTTTTATGAGTGCCATCAAACCATTTCGACTTAGAGATGGCACTCAAGATTCCTCACAATGTCTTCCTTCAAAGCTAGCGAGTAATATTGCTACTGCAACTTCACAAATGTACGAGACTTAGATAAAAAGTCATTAGCAAATGCCGGGCACCGAATTTAACCCACAATCTGCTGAATGTGAGGCCAGCGTTCCAATGCAACAAATAGGTATATACTAGTAACTCAAAACACATCATTTACAAACAAATAAAAATGCACTTCAAATATAGTAATGAATGTTTCAGTTATTTATATTTCCTTAACAAATCAAGCCCTATTTCTAACTCGCGATCATTTGTCGCGACTGTTACTTTCTCGATCAGTGCACGTGCCCAATAGTAGATTGTTCACCAAGGGCGCAAACAAAATTTTTGCGTCGAGGTTGTGAAATTGAATCCAGAGCGTACTGAGGCGCTGAAGGAGCAAGGGATCCAACACTACCGAGACCAAAAATGATTTGCGCCCGTGCAGAACACTCTGCTTTTCACTACCATCTGAGAGGAATGAAATAAAAGATAACACTTACATACCACTCAAATGTAACTTCTGACAGGAGGTTTTGAATTGCTTGTGTGGCCTGGCCGTGTTTTGGGCCCTAAATTTGGGCATCAAAATGCATCATTTCGAGCAGATGGAGTGAAAAATATTTTGTAGCGTGCCATTGTTTCGCCATCCCTGGCCGAGAAGGACCAAACTACTTGATAGAAAAGCAAACATTCTTGCTTTCCATATTCTAGCATCCATATAACTATTTTGATTACGATTATATTCTTTTCGTTGCACTAACACGTGCTGAGGCCAATTTTAAAAACCAATTTAGAGGCTACAAATTCCACCCATCCCGGGATTTGAACCCGCGACCACTGGCTAACCGTGCCAGCGCTCTCCCAACTGAGCTAATGGGCAAGTGCAGGCATCGGTGAAATTTCGAGCCTCTTTACAAACTTCTCTGTATTACGTTCAGGCAGCGATATCTGGCCAAAGCAATTTATATCACTTGCAGCCCCGAGTAACCTACTTTGCACTTAGGTTTTGACATTGGAATGATATCGCAGTACCTACATGATTACATTCTTTTTGTTGCACTAACCCGTGCTGAGGACAATTTAAAAAACGAATATTTTGCGTATTTGACTGCCTCGTTGTTCTAGCAGCATCGTCTGATTACCATGCCGGAGGTCGTGTGTTCAATTTCTACTGGGAGCCGCTGTACATTTGCACAAATGGCCCCGGTCTGAGTGTATTTCCATGTCTCAATCATGATTTTTCGAACCCACGACAAAGAACCTAGGATCATGAACCTGGGACTAGAAAGCGTTTTTTTTTTTAATTAGAACAGGTTGTCACTTGACCCCAGTCACGGCTGATAGTAAACGAAGACGGAGCCTAAGATGTTAGGTGTTTACCTGTCAACGCCAAAAACGGCAGTTTTTGTTTTTGGCGTTAATGCTATCTATTCCTAGGTTTTTTGCCTTAGGTTCACGGCCATGGTTCCGAAAAATGACTGTTAACATAATTGAGAGATCGGACACACACTTTTGGCAAGTACGTCTGTAAAAGAAGAGATCATCATCAGCCATTTTTACGCCCACTGCAGGACACATGCCTCCCTCACGGTTTTTCCTAACCATGAAGGGTTTTGCCATAATCGCCACGCTTGGCAGGCGGGTTGGCGATCGCTGTATGCGGTTGCAATCTCAGGAAGACGCTGCTGCCCGTCTCCTGGTAATTGATTTCCTTAGTCGCCTTCTACGACATCCACGGAATGAAATGGAGTGACGCTATTCTTAATCCGGCGCCACACAGATGTCGTTCTTCTCAGATATATATATATATATATATATATATATATATATATATATATATATCGCTAGTTAGCCCACTGGATCCCCTTAAGCACCGGGGGCGCATTACGGGAACACAATGATATGAAATTGCCAGGTACGGTAATAAATCGAAATTTCGTTGCGAACATAATGTTTCAATAACAACATTACGTCAAGCGTACAGACGACATCAGAAAGCCTGTAATTTTTGCGTAAAGTATAGTTTTTTTTTTACTTTATTATTTTATAGGAAGAATTTCCATTTTATAACGTATTCTATCGTTTGACTTAATTGGAACTTTCAACTGGTATAGCAGAGGCTACATATTCTGTTGATTTTCGTATGTTAACTTTATTGGAACTTTCAATTGGCATAGCAGAGGCTACATCTTCTGTGGTTTTTCGTATGTTAACTTTATGGAACTTTCAATTGGCATAGCAGAGGCTACATCTTCTGTTGTTTTTCGTATGTTAACTTTATTGGAACTTTCAATTGGCATAGCAGAGGCTACATCTTTTGTTGTTTTTCGTATGTTAACTTTATTGGAACTTTCAATTGGTATAGCAGAGGCTACATCTTCTGTTGTTTTTCGTATGTTAACATTATTGGAACTTTCAATTGGCATAGCAGAGGCTACATCTTTTGTTGTTTTTCGTATGTTAACTTTATGTGAACTTTCAATTGGCATAGCAGAGGCGACGTCTTTTGATGATTATCGTATGTGGGTAACATGCTGCTTCATTTTTAGTTTGTTTTTGTCATGACTCGTTTTTTTGTAATAAATTCTTTCTTTTTTTGTTTTTATTTCTACGTGAAGGTTGGTGTATCGTCGACTGTACTCATTCATCCACGCTGTGGGACATAATGAGCTTGGTTGAAATTCGTTTTATATTAATTTTTCACTGCACAGGTTTTTGGGCTGTTACGGTGTGTGTACATTTTATGTAAAATTTGAGTGCGAAATACTGGGTGTAACGAAATCTCCAAAAATGGGGAGTTCTGCTCTTCAATGGGAGAAACTTTTACTAAAAGAAAAATGGTATGTACGGAACTTGGGGGCTACACGGTGCTAACTAGCACAATGGAAAAAAAATCGGCCAAGTGCGAGTCGGACTCGCGCACGAAGAATTCCATACAAAATTCGAATATTTCAAGCGTCTACCTGTTGCCAATATTAATGTTGAGCAAAAAACGGCTAACAAATCACCTTTGTTGTATGGGTATAAGATTAGATACAAAGATCGGAAAAACGGTAGAAATGGAAGCCCCCTTAAATATTTATTTCATTTTAATTTAATTATTCATTTTTAAAGTGAGTACAACTAAATATTCTATAAATATTTCAAACCTAAACCTGTTGCCGTTATTAATGTCGAGCAAAAAAGGGCAAAAAGATGACGTTTGTTATATGTGAGCCCCAGTTTAATATTTTTTTCTGTTTTTAGTATTTATTGTTATAGCGGCAACAGAAATAAATCATTTGCGAAAATTTCATCTGTCAAGCTACACAGATACAGACAGTGGAGTCTTAGTAATAGGGTCCCTTAACCTTTGGGTACGGAACCCTAAAAACCATATCTTCTTTTTACCCGACTGCGGCGAAGCCCAAAAAGAGGGTAATGTGTTTGGCTCGTATGTATGTAAGTATGTCGGATTCAATGTTCTCTCATAACTTCTTAATCAATGGTCAGATTTGTACAAGTATGATCTCAATCGATTCGTCGTATTTGCACGAGTGTCATAGGCATATATGAAATCAACATAAATCGAACAAAAAAATTAAAAAAAAACACAAACAAAAACTGAAATAAAAAATAAGCAACAACCCGACCGCTGAGCTGAACTACTATGCAGGCGGGACCCACATTCAACAGAGTACTTAGGTTGGTCCCGCCTGCTTAGCAAGTTCAGCAGTCGGGTTGTTGGTTATTTTTTATTTCAGTTTTTTTTTCGTAATACGTTTTTTTCAAAAAGTGAACATCATAAATCCTCAATAATGATGATAGCTATTTTTAGATTTTTTCAATTGGTGACGCTGGTTGGCCGTTTAGAACCAGGGGTCTAAATATGCGCACCGAATCCTCAGTGATTCCAATCGTCTAATTGTCAAATTCCGTACTAATTTGACAGTTAGACGATTGGAATCTTTCAGAATTTGGTGCTATACAGGAGCAAGTCAACCTTCAATCTTTTTTTGAAGTGAAACAAAAAGGAGTGTTATATTTTCAGGGTTCCTGTATGTGTGTTTGTACGTTTCTTTTTTCCATCAAACTCCTTAAAACTCGAAGAGATTTAGAAGCGTATTGTTGAAATCCTCAAAGTTATAATCACATTCCGTGTAATACTGGCAGTAATATTTCTATTTATTTATTTATTCTTAATAAAACAAGAAAAACCACAGTTTCATAAGTTTGCCAAACTGCGGACTTTGTTTTTGTAAAAAAAGAGGTTATAAGCGAAAGAAGTTTGTCAGGATCGTGGCAAGTGACAAACCCTGATATATACCTATCGCCTTGGGATACAGGCGTGAGTTTATACTATAATAATATAACATACCAAAAAATCACTGATTACGCCGCAAAGAATAACCGCTTCTGTAAACGTACGTCGGGAATAATCCGGGCTTAAGGCCTAGACTTACCGTGTCGGTTGTGAATACACGAGAATTAAGCCGAGCTTGGTTACGAAATAACAAACAAAGCAAAGATTAAAAAGATAATAAAAAAATCGTAAATGGATCCGTTGACTTTTCAGTTTTCTACAATATACGGGGTCATTTTTAAAATGCGCAATCCCTCATTTGGGTTTGTCTTTACAACTAATTTACCTCCAAAACTTTTGAATTTTTTTTTTATTTTTCAGGTTTTTTAAGGAACCCTTACAGTTTTTGTCTGTCTGTCCGCAGCTTAGCACAGAGACGTCAAGTACTAGAAAGCTGAAGCTTGGCACAGATGAACATATTAATTAATCACGCCAACAAAATGACAAATCGTTGAATTGGTCGTTCAAAAATATTTTGGTTGTAGGGAAACCATTTTTCAATTTAGGGATACATTGGCGAAATATTCCCTCCGCCCTCTCGGTTAATCAACTATTGATTGTAAAAACGTGAAAAAAAATCAGGCATTAAATTACCAAGGTAGTCGACAAACTTATAAAAGGATCACTTTGTAAAAATTCAACTGAAAATTACTTTCATGAAGTTGTTAGTTGTGTAAAACAGGAAGTCAATATAAGTCAAATAAAATTTGAATATCAAACAAAAATGCATCCATTTAGTTTCGTATATTTCGAAAACCAACTACAGAACCCTCCAATGCGCGCGGCCCGACACGCACTTTGTTCATGTACCTACTCGAGGTATCAGAATGATGCGTACGTATCCACAAACATATTCAAAGGGAGCGCTTGCAATCCGCTCTATTTCGTTACACTGGCATGCAAAAACCTCGCAGATGAATTCTAAAATGCCTGTTTGCCATTAGACGGCCACCAAAAATTAACGAACTTTATATACCAGCCAGAAAGGTTATTTTTGGATCAAAATGACAATGACCGTAAAACGAGACTAACCTTTAAGCCAAGCTATATAAGAGCTACGTTTGAATGTGCAGGCTCAGATCTCGCGGACCTTATCTGCCAACCTAAATAAGCCCAGGTAATTGTATGTTAAATAATAATGAGCTAATGGTATGTCATTGACGGCGGTCGTTACGAAAGTGGTTATTTCATACCAAAATTAATACTCTAAATATCTTACACAGCGATATCGTTACCTTTAATGTATCAACCTTCATAGGTACTTATAATGCTAATAGTCAGGTTCGTGTTTGAATATTAATATAAAAGTTATAGAGCACTAGCTGACCCGGCAAACGTTTTTCCATATTAATTAGCCCACGACCCATTCTCAGACCTACCAAATATACACAAAAAAAAACATAAAAGTCGGTGAAGCCGTTTCGGAGAAGTTCGATAACAAGCACTGTGACACGAGATTTTTATATACTAGATTATGGCCTAGAAATACTGGATAGAAAATGTCGCTGGATAGGCCTCACACTACGCCGAAAAAGGGATGCCTAGCTTGTTTATACTAACCCTACACCCTAGTAGAGACCAGGGATCTACCCCCAACCGTACAATCCAGTTTTTCCCCACCCCTCCGTGATACAGGCGAGAGTTTCTGTATTTGTGAACCAGCCCCACCGTGAGTATCCACGTTTCGGCACCGTATGTCATGACGGGTAGGACGCACTGATTGAAAACTTCCATCTTGAGACTCTGTGGGAAACGAGGTGATCCGACGGAGGACCAAAGTCACCGACATAGCCCACCGAATTAGCATGCTGAAGTGGCAGTGGGCCGGCCGTATCATCCGAAGAACCGACAACCGATGGGGTAGACGAGTTCTTGAGTGGATACCGCGGATCGGTAAACGTGGTGTAGAATATCCTCAGACTCTATGGAGCGATGATCTCCGCAGGGCGGCTGGCAAGAGCTGGCTGAGAGTAGCCGAGGACCGTGCTCAGTGGCGTGCATTAGGAGAGGCCAATGTCCAGCAGTGGACAAGCATATGCTGATGATGATGATGATGTTTCTGTATGCATGTATGTTTGTTTAAGTTTCATGAAACGCGGCCCTGAGTATTCATCGGAGCTTTCTGCAACGCGCTGGAGCCGACCAATCAAAAAGGCAGGGATTACGCAATATTTTTCGATGCGTGAAAACCGTTATATTTCAGCGCACTCCGAGTGGCAACAGTGTTTTAGCGGCGGACTGCGGACGTTTGCAGTTTCCTTCGCTGCAATCGGCTACTTCCCAATAAGGTAATGCATGGGAATAGCTGGGTTTCAGAGAACATTTAATTTTTTGTTCGAGTATTGGCAGAGACCAGGGTAGGCAGTGCCTACCTCTCCGGTATACAAGGGTATGTGTATATAATGTAATGTAAAATACACATTTTATTCTTTTAAAGTAAAATGATAAAAAATTGACAAAGGAATGTTGCCTTGGTTTGGACATGTGGAGAGGATGAAGGAAGAAAGATTGTCGAGCGAATGTGGGTGGAAGGGCCGGTAAGGGACGACCCGACACCGGCGTGTGTGCATGTAACGACTTATTAATGTCGAGGAAGCGAAAGTGATCTGTCAGGATCGTGGCAAGTGGCAGTCCCTGGTCTCTGCCTACCCCTCTGGGATACAGGCGTGAGATTGTGTTTGTATGTATGTAATTAAAAATAGTGTATATTTATGTATATATTCGGTCTGAGGTGGCCGGGGTGCTACAACGTAGCTTCTCCGTTGTATGGAAATGTTGAAAAATATTGTAAGTTTAGAAAGATATTTTTTTGATTTAGGGTTCCGTTTGCAAAATATTAAGCTTTAAAGCGCAATTTTTTCTCCGAGTATGGCGTCCAGATCTATTGGCTAAACGGTTGATGGTAGAAACGTTAAAAAAAATCAGGGTAGTAGCACATATAATGAACTTAAAAGGAAAACTATCACGGCTAAGTATCTAGGCTTTACTAGTCAACGACTAGGCAACCAACTTATAAAACTAACATTTCGTGCAAAATTCCTTGAAAATGATTTCGAAGAAGTTGTTAGTTCTGTAAAGCAGACAAAAAAACTCTCTTTCTACGGAACCCTATATTGCGCGTGGTACGACAGGCACTTGCCGATTTTTTTAAATTATTTGTTAATTTAACTAAAGTAAAGCACGAAGAAGTACGAAGGTCCGCTGCATCGACACACAGAATACATCCACTGTACCCTAAGCCTTTGTTTTTTCTCACTATAAGCTTCACATTTCTTCTGCTTTTGTCCTATATCTGCCTTATTTTCTGTATTTATTTTCCCGCATAATTATGTGTGTTTATGTGGCGTTAAATGAATGTTTTTCTTCTTCTTCTTCAAGAATTCTGAGTCACATCCCGCGTCCCCCGCCAATCAGATCTGACATACGTCCATGCGGAATCAAAGTCATTTCTTCAATTTTCAAGTATTTGTCGGGCATTATACAATTGGTATAATTATATCAATTTTCCTCTTTTCCCGAAATCGTTCTCAATCGAATCTTATGCAACAAACCGACTTCTGCTGACACTGAAAGCGTATAGTTTTCCCGAAATCGTTCCTATTCTTATCTCATGTGAGGACAGTCGCGGGCCTATTAGAACAAAGCCGCAATGTTAAAACATAGCCGTTCTAAAATTGGGACTATGTTCGTTACTGGCTACAGCCATTTCATAAAATATTTATGAACAGATAAAAGGAAAAAATGGTCACCGAGGAAACCCCCGCTGACCAGCAATTGTGCAGTCCGTGGTCCACGCCATGATTTGATGACGCGGCTTTGACGCGGCAGCGGCGAGCTCAGTTGATTTACAAACGCCGTTTTGGGCCTCCCCCTCTCCTACAAACAATGGCCGTTGGAAGGGCTATAGTTTCGTACTTAATATGCAGTAAATTGCTACCCCTAATATCTAGGGATATGTGCGTAAGGGCTTGTTACGAAATGTAGTAGTGCGTCGGTCATTTCAAAGTGAACACACCCGTAGCTGTAAAGCGAAACTATGTAAACTGACCGAAAAACGGAAACTTTTCGATATTCAGTTTTATGTTTTCCCTGTACTTGTAGTATAAGACGATATTACTTGCCAAATTTCACAGTTCTAGGTTCACGGAAAGTACCCTGTAAATTTTGATTCCCTTGAGTGTTGAAATATACGTTTTTTGCGGCATAAACGGAAGTATCTTTTTTTACGATGACTTAGAAGTTGGTTTTTTTCACAGCTTCAAAGGACTGTAGACCTGAGTATATGGTTTTCATTTCAACTCGATACCTCCACGCATTCCCGAGATAAAAGGTACTGACAGACAGACTGACGGACGGACGGAGAACAAAGTAATCCTACAAGGGTTCCGATTTTACTTTTGAGGTACGGAACCCTACAAACAATGAAAAGTAAAAGCATTGTCTAGCGTGTTTTTCATCAATTAATTGAATTTGTCTTATTTTTCAGCCAGAACGTAACGTAAAATTGGCAATATACCTTTTATTTCACACACTTGGATTTATGTAGAGTTTTGTATGAAAGCTCCATTAGTCACTTTATTATTTGAAATACATTTCCCATAGAAAACTAATTAGATATTTAAACCTCCACTGAAATAATTGTACAAGAATCGAGAACCCTACCACGATTATACATTTATTTTTTGATCTCTATATTAACGTTCATTGCGGCCAAGTGGAATACCAGCAATTCTAATATTTTCGTAAAGATATTTCAAGATAATTTACCTTCAAAGTCTTCATTAATGGGTCAATTAAGGTAAACTATTAAATGATATTAGTCACTATGAAATGAGTAAACCAAATAACAGTAGTTATTATAATGAAATAATGTCCTTTAAACGTGGATATGCTACCTTTAACTATACACTATAAATGAACTCCGATGAAAGTAAACCATTGAAAACCAGCACCGAGGGCTTACACCCTTAGCACAATGCTGAGTCAGATGCCCTTTGTGGCAACTTTGACACACCACAAGATGCACTCTGACGCTCTGACTCTACCTTGTCTTATGTCGTATTCATGTGACATGTTTTTTTCTTTGTATTTATGAGACTCATTATGCTTTTCCTTCTTGTGATGTGTTAATTTGTAGCATTTTCTAATGTTAACACGGGCGAAACTGAATTTTTACGGATATTTACTCGTTTATTTTTTCATTATACAATTTTCCGACTTTTGCAAGTACCGTGGTCTCGGTAGACTGAGGTGACAGACGTCTTTTTGAAAGCATTAACTGTTAGTTTACTACCCTCAGCAAAAATTACAAAAAAACATTAAGTTTAAATTGGCAAAACAATGATTTTATACAAACTCAAAAATATTGATAATATTGAAATAAACGAGTAAATATCCGTGCAAATTCAGTTTTTATTGTGTTAATTTGTCTCAATAAACGTTTTTCTTTCTTTTAGCAAGTTTGAAACTTATCGCCTCACAGTACAGCTTAATTTTGTTCTGTCATCAGGATTATAGGTAATAACATAATCAGTTGTATCGACCTGGCCATTGGGAAGAGCCGGCTAGCGTTTATCGCGACCGCCAGAATTTTACAATTGACAGTAAAATTTTAAGAGGACCCATTAGATTTAATTGGTGTCGATTTACTCCGGGACACATTGACAATTTGAGGGCCTTTGTAATTTTCCAGGCTGAAATGTATAATTTGGTGCCGCGTATTTCTTTAACCTTCCTGATGTCTCATGTGGCAATTATCTACCTAAAGTAACCCACATTACCTCGAAGTACTAATTAAAGAGTAATCCTCTAAGAGGAAATACAGGGCTATTTCTAATCTATATTATCAGATGGTTTTAAGTATTATATATCAAACAGCACTACTACAAAGCAACAACACAGCATAAAAAAATCTAAAAAACTGAACATAAAATATTACAAGTCGTGCAATTAAAGTAGTTGCAAATAACAAATTATAATTCACACAATATGTATTTATGGAATTGCTCATTTAAGTAATAATCCTGTAGTATTAATTATAATAATAATTTCCACATAACACAATCACTTGCCGTTTTCCCAAAACATTATACTCTGTGCTATGGCAATCAGGTCACAAACGTGGAACTAGGCCCAGATTGAGACCATTTATACTAATTTACGGCGGCCCCCAGTGGGAATCGAACCCACGACCTCCGGCATGGTAATCAGACACGATACTTCGAGACCAACGCGGCAGCCGAATATTTTATTGTAAAGCAATTAATGTTAAACCAACTGTGTTTTTTGCTGAGTAATATCAATCTTGGGTCTCTCCGATGAAAGAAAACGTGCAGCTCTATAGGATCCAGCTGCATCAGTCTCCTTGGGAGGCGGCTCATTCTTGGGAATAATTTCTATTTAGCGCTACACCGCTGGATGAAGCGGATATTGAATCCAGCGCGGGCCGTTTGTTATTTTTGCGCTGACATGTTTTTATTTATCGAAAACCGTTTAAGCGGAGGCCGCTCGAGGAAATTAATGCATCGGCTCTGTCGCAGCGCTGTTTAATTTAATATTGCGCTTAAGGTGATTTGTTTCATTGTAATGTGCCTATTATTTAAAACACTGGACGTTTATTGTGACTTTGAAAGTAGTTGTGAATAATGCATAATTATTAGAGATGGGCCGACTGTGACTTTGGCCGACTGGCCGACAGGCCGACCAGTCGGCTACAAATTAGCCGACATGTCGGCCGGGCCGACATTGTTTTCGGGGGAGTTCGGGTGACCTCGGCAACGCTCGTGATCACGTCGCGACATGATTTTTTGTTTATATATAATGTTTTAGTAGATAAGATCTTTCAGATTCCTAATCGAGACTTATAAATAAGACTGATTAAATTCGTTATGATTAAGCCTGAGAGCATAGAGGCCAGCTTAGATCTAGGGTTTGACTGTTGATTACTTTTATACGTATATAATTTTATGACTGATCTGATCTCGTAAGAAGAGTATCTTAGAAGTGGAATATCTTTAATATGGTACAAACTAATAAACGATTACATAACAGTTAAAATAAATACGTATTTCAGTTACCCTATCCGTCGGCAGTTTTGGCCGACTGTTCGCCGACCAGTCGCCGACTGCAAATATGGCCGACTAGTCGGCTTAACCGACTGGTCGGCGAACAGTCGGTGCATCCCTAATAATTATGTGTAATTTTATTTTTTTTTATTTTTGAGCTGCTTACATTGTTTCACACGGGAATTTAATTGTTCAACATTAAGATGATATTGGAGAAATTCTAACAACGTACATTGGGATTGTAAAACTGAGACTTGATTGATAAAGATAGTAATTAAATTACATTTATAATAAAAATTGTAAGTAAATAAATAGTATATAATATGACCTCATCCAAGTGGCAGGAAGGCGCTGGATGCAGGCCGCTTCCAACCGGTCTTTTTGGAAATCCATGGAGGAGGCCTATGTCCAGCAGTGGACCTCTTGTGGCTGAATGATGATGATGATGATGAAATAGTACCTACTTGGATCAACCGTCTAACAATATACAAAGCTTCGACGTAGAAAGGTAAATATCAGAAACAATCATTGTATAGACCTAAGCCCTCGAATAAAACCTCTTCGCTGCCAAGTACTAGCCAAATCCCGGGTAAATACTGTGAAGTCCGTCAACGTATTTTAGCGAAATATATCACTAGAAGGGTCTGAAGCGACGCCCCTTGAGCACAAAATAAGATATAAATATGCAGCAGAAGCGTAAAGGTACTCCACTTTGAGCACCCACCTAAATAGCACCTGCACGAATAGCACCTGGCGTAGTCCACATGCAGCAACTATCAATAGGTGCTGAATGTGGACTAGGCCAGGTGCTATTTATGCAGGTGCTATTAAGGCGAGTTGCTAGCGCGTTAGGTGAATCATCAGATATCAGACCAGAACATGACAAATCACTTGGTGGCGTGTCTTTGTCTGGGAGTTGTTACTTGCCGCAGCGGAGCTACGTTACGTTACATACGGGTAACACTACGTTACGTACGCTACGTATGAGTTACGTTACGTTGCGTACGAGTAACGCTACGTTACGTACAAGTAACGCTACGTATGCCTAGCGTAACTGGTGTGTTATGTTTGACACATTCACAAAGTTTCATCCCATTCCGGCATACAGTTACATAATTTGTAGTTTGACAATTTCTATACTTTTATACTCTATACTAAAATTATAAAGAGGAAAAGTTTGTAAGTTTGTATGTAGAAATATATTCGAACTCGACGTCCACCACCAAAACTTCTGCAATCCTTACTCTGTGCTTTAGTAGAGTTTCATTAACCCTCTATATTTCCATCTTGAATGACCTCTGGCCTCGAAACTCGATCCCTAAAGGTCTGGGGCGGAAAATATGAGCGGTCAATGTATTTTCCTGCAAATGGGTCCAACTTTTTTATTGAAACGAAAACGTTGGCTGAAGGCAGGATGGATGGGTTGGTAAAATAACATTCAAGATTAGCATTTTAAATCTACGATAAATGACTAATCTAGTGCCTTATTCTATCATTTGAGCTCAAGTAAAAAAAAACAAAAACCGAATTCAAAATACAAATTAAACAGATATAAAGTCTTAAAAACCTATTTAGAGGCTAAAAATTCCACCCATGCCTGAACTGAGCTAATCAGTTGGGAGAGCGCTGACACGGTGAGCCAGAGGTCGCGGGTTCAAGTCCCGGCATGGGTGGAATTTTTAGCCTCTAAATAGGTTTTTAAAATTGTCCTCAGCACGGGTTAGTGCAACAAAAAGAATATGTATATATAGATATAAAGTCTGTTTTTTTTAATTCGATGCAAAAAAGAGACAGTGTTACCAACTTAAAATATATCGTTATACTCGCTAGATTTTCTCTTGTGATCAAAAACCTTATTGCATCAAAGAATTCATATTTAGTTACCGATAAAAAAAAAGTGTTTGAAAAAACTGAAATAAAAAAATAACCAACAACCCGACTGCTGAGCATTACTAACCGGGCGGGACCAACTTAAGGAGTTACGTTGCTGAATTTGGGTCCCGTCTGCTTCGTAGTTAATGCTCAGTAGTCGGGTTGTTGGTTATTTTTTATTTCCGTTTTTATTTTTGTCTTTTTACGATTTTTATTGCTGATTTATATATAGCCTATGACACCCGCGTACTGATGTTTTACAGACATTACACGTGATTGGCGTAGTTAAATAAAATTGAGATCTGAGTATAATAAATTAAATATAACAGCGCCATCTAGTGACTCATGATTGTACTACAATATTACTTAATAGCGAATTTAGCTTTTTGTTACTTTTCTGTCTCATTCAAGCTGATGTAATATAGCCTATGACACTCGCGCAGGGATGACGAATCGACCTTATTTGTCAAATCTGACCATTGGTTAAGGAGTTATGAAGGAACATAGAATCGACATACATACATACATACCAGCTAAACACATTACCCTCCTTTTGGGCTCCGCCACAGTCGGGTAAAAAACACTGACGTAGCTGACACAATTTTTCTTAGGAAGTAAAATTGAATTATCAGTTTTTAGGGTTCCGTACCTCAAAAGGAAAAAACGGAACCCTTATAGGATCACTTTGTTGTCCGTCCGTCCGTCCGTCTGTCAAGACCCTTTTTCTCAGGAACGCGTGGAGGTATGAAGCTAAAATTTATATCAATTACTCAGGTCTACTGTCCCTTGAAGCTGTGAAAAAATCAAACTTCTAAGCCAACGCAATCAAAAGATACAGCCGTTTATGCCGCAAATTTTCGACACTTGCAAGGGAATCAAAACCTACAGGGTGCTTCCCGTGAACTCAGAATCTTGAAATTTGGTACGAAGCAACGTCTTATAGTATAGATAAAGGAAAAATTACGAAAACCATAAATTTTTAGTTACATCACATAATATATATTTTTTTATAATTTTAAACTTACTACCCATTTCCTCATAAACGCGTAGAGGTATTAAATTGAAATTCATACCAAATACTCAGGTCTATAATACCTTTAAGCTGTAACAAAATCTAACTTCTATGTCAACGCAATCAAAAGAAACAGCAATTTAAGCTGCATATTTTGAAACTCGCAAGTACTCGCAAGGGAATCAAAACCTAAAGGGTACTTCTAGTCGACCTAGAATCTTGAAATTTGGCATGAAGCAACGTTTTATAGCACACATAAAGGAAAAATTCCGAAAACCTTAAATTTTTAGTTACATTACAAAATATATATTTTTTAATAAATATAAACTTATTACTTTTTTCCTCATGAACGCGTAGAGCTATCAAGTTGAAATTCATATCAAATACTTAGATCTAATTGCCTTTAACCCGTGAAAAAATGTTGTTGACATTGCAGGTTTGTACGGAACCCTCGGTGCGCGAGTCCGACTCGCACTTGTTTACGTAGGTATTGGCAAAACTTGGATGTTGATAACCTTGGGTTTGAGGTTTGACACATTCATGAAGACGTAATTTATCTTCAAACACTCCGTTTTCTCTTGGTCACGCGAATGTTGTTTTCCGTGTTCTCTTGTGATTTCGACAATTTTGGCTAGTTTTTCGAGTAGATGCAACATGTGAAAGAGATTTCTATTATATAAATAAAACATCTATTTACTTTTGTTTTGATATCACACACGAATGCGCTCGGATTAAGTATAGAACAAGACATTTATTATTATTTATAACCGTCGTCTGTCACGATTCAAATTCGAGATTCAAGATTCAAATTGCCTGTATGTAAATTAGTAACAAGATAAAGTTCCTATAGAAACAGAGCGAGGGGATCCGCCAAGTTTAATCCCTTTCTTTAACTGGCCGCGTGACGTACTGTGTACCCGGAACCTAACTTATCCATCCCTACTCAAGACGTTTGCCGATGTAAATCTAAAGCAAACCAACCAAGTTTTCTGAATAGAGGCCGCGGTGTTCATCTCCCGGCACAATGATGAATTAAGTCACTGGGTCCCGATGGCTTTGTCATTGTAATTGGGTTACGATTGCCGTATTCATATGCAAACGTCTACGGCTTGTGTATAAACAGCTGCTGGGCGCGGCAATACGGCGTTAAGGCCCGGTTCTTCGACCGCACATTTCTATTGGACTTATTGCGCTACGCGAGCGAATAGCTAGGAGAAAGGTAGGCATTTAGAAATGCACATCTAATCAATACAATTTTGTCTAAACTTCAGTGAAAATAATAATTTTATTATATTTTTTAATATCCAGAACTCTAACAGTTGTCTATTATAAGTATAGCTAAAATAAAACTATATTGTTTAGTTAAAATTTAGACACGAGCGTTTTTTTTATACAATAAAGTTTCAAAAATCATAAAAAAGCGACCGACGGCCATAGATAGAACACTGAAATATATATAGATTTTAAGTACTAACCATAACAGATTGTATTTTAAAACACCTGTTTTTGGGGTACAGTCGAAAATCCCAGCCTTAAGGTGCTATGTTTTGTGCAGATTTTACATTTTTCGTATAGTTAGTTCTAAACAGGTTTCAGTAGAACGCGATTGGGTAATATTTTCTCGACAGAAATTAATTCAAACGTGGGGCATTCTTGTTTGTTTATCACGTGCTACGCCGTACTTTTAAGTAGTTTCAAGAGAAATGCAAATTACGTATTGCGAAAAAAAGAAAAACTTAATAACAGCCTCCTTTTTTTGTCTCCGCAAAAGCTAAATGTGGCAGATTTGTTTCTTATGTTTTAGGTCACATTTTTTATGAAGACCTCATGATGCAAGCAAGCGTGTTTCTCGTGGCAAGTGGCAGCCCTGGTCTCTCCCTACTACTCTGGGATACAGGCGTGAGTTTATGTTTATGTTTGACCACACGATGTTCTGACGAAATCAGAGCTACTTGAGGGTCGACTACAATAGCCGTAGACCGATCGCGATGGAAGGCTTATGAAGTATCATCCGTCTAACAGTCGACAGACAAATACTGAAACAGTGAACCAACAAATGCAGGGTGTAAAGCCCTGTCTTTAACGTGGATCTTGCATAAAATTTCATCAATTCTTTTAGCTAAAGCCCACTTGCACCACTCTTAGGTGGGGTATACACAGAAAGGACGTGGGGCGAGGGCGCGGAAAAGACACGACACGCTGTATAGAGTGACAGATAACAGGGCAAGGACTTTAGTCTGTGACTCTACACAAACCGCGCCCTCGCCCCACGTCCTTCCTGTGTGGAGGCCACACAGAAAGGACGTGGGGCGAGGGCGCGGAAAAGACACGACGCGTTGTATACAGTCACATACCACAGAGCACGGACTATCTTTCTGTGTGGCCAACCCTCAATTAACCACTTAAGTAAAATTTATTCAAGCCAGATTCAAGAAAAAGGTGCGAGTCAACCTCAATACCTATTCAGTTTCTGTTTCCAGAGGCGAATTGCGAACATCCGCAGCCACTAGCTTTAAACACCTTACCACTCCGCCTTAAGTCAACGTGGTAGACGTGTCCTGTAATTTAAAGCAGCATACTATTACGTTCTCTCTCTCGTAACCTATGAGAGAGATCTCATAACCTACTGACAGACTACTGTGACTGCAGAGCTGTATGAAACTTTGCCAGGCATTCGATTTGGCTACGGAAAATAGAATAGAGTAGAAAATATTTATTTCAAAGACTGAACACACATAAATATTAAAAGTACTTAAGGTGCTTGCAAGAAAACTATATTTCTCGAATTAAACATTATTACTTGCTTGTGTGGGTGTGACGATGTGTGTCATGGCTTTAAAAAAACCGGCCAAGTTTCCGTAAAAAGAGGGGGTATTATCTGCTTTACATAACTAGCAACTTCATCAACATGGATAGATAGAATATTCAATATTCATTGTTTAATCCTCATATGTAATTCCTGGTGTACATACAACACCAGGAACTACATATGAGAATTAAACAATAATACAGTCCAGTACAATTGACGGCCTAGTTGCTAAAAGTAATTTCTTCCAGACAACCATTGCCTACATAATTGTAAATGTATTGTGTACGAAGTTTTCCTTTGGTCACCTATTACTCGTCAACTTGTAAAGCCTAATTGTATTCTTTTTGTTGCACTAACCCGTGCTAAGGTTAAATAGGTTTTTAAAACTGTAAAGCCTACTTTGCATCCCTAATTTAGGTGTAGGGGGTTACCAAAAAAAATATCGTTTAAGATTTTATTGTACCGTTTCGTCGGCGTGATTAATATGCACGTATATGCCAAATTTCAGCTTTCTCGTAGTAATCGTCTCTGAGCTAGGTAGCAGACATACAGATGGACTTTTGACAAATATGGTCTGAGACACAGCTACATAACGATGCCTCTCCCATTCTCGAAGAGAAAACTTACCTGTAGTGGGACATATTAATGTAATACTAATGTGTACACGCCCTTAGGGAAGTTATTGGCAGGTTTACAGTTATTTCAGTTCCATTTTCCTACCCTAGACAATTGTAAACAGGAGGATCTCATTCGCAAACAACTGTTTGGTTAGCTCATACGAGGAAGGCGACCTCACTTTGCCAGTATATTACGTAATACCTAGGTGGGTGAGTGCAAATTCGAGTGCTTATATTTATATTTGATTTTTGACTGCGCCCCGGTTTGAAGACGCAGGCGAGGTTGGCTGTTTGTGGTGCTTAGGAATAGCAATGCTTTTAGGCGGTATAGAAGCGATCATTTGGTAGGTAAAGATGCAAAAACGCTATGGGCCTTCAAGTTTCAAATTCAAAATGTTTACTTAACAAACGTCGAAGTTGTTAGTTTCAGAATTGTGTTAGTTAGCGACGGTGGCATAATCAAAACAGAGCCATAATATAGACAAAATCTTGGAGCTATCAATCCAATTACACGCATCCTGTTCCCTTATATACAATCTGACTAGTCTTCATGGAACTGATTATTTCGAATCTGAATAAGAGCGTTTTCGAAAAACATCAAACGTGAAGATTGACCTGAAGAATGATGGATTGTATACGGACAGACATCGACCAATTCAAAGTACCCGAAATCAGCGAGCACGTTTTGACACGATCTTTAGGAATTTGGCACAGATCACAGGCGTGAGTTTATGCTTGTGTGTGTAATTTAAATACGCCTCACAGGCTACAACACAGAAAAACAAACTCCTGTTTCTACATTTATTTAAATATCAAAACGGCACATTGGAAACACAATAGTCCGAAACATTTTGGTGAGCGCACAGCGCCTCATTACGACATCGGCGAGCAATGAATAAGCAACAATTAAATCACAGCGTACAGTTTGCGTTAAATAAAGTTTACACGTTCTGAACACAGGAGAGAACATACAGAGGGGATCTACCGCAATTGAGTCACTGCATCCCGCCATACAAACCGTCTCTATTTCCTTTAGCAACTTTAGCAATAAGGCGGTCTGTTCGTCCTGTTACGATTTCTGATGAAGAATGTATGACTCTGTCTTCTGAGTTTCGTGCATTTGTGATTTTTTAGTAGCAATACCCCTCGCTAAAAGTGATGGAAAACACCGTGAGAAAACCTGAGTGCCTAAGGTGTTCACATATCTCAGCGCTTGAAATTGCCAATTCACGGTAAGCACGCCTGGTAATTAATCCCATACTCTCTGTCTGAGAGAAGGCCTGTGCCCTGCAGTAGAACGTAAAAATCACCCCTAATTTAGGTGTATGGGAGTTAACATAATTTTTTTTAATGATTTTATTCTAACACTGTCGGCAATAATAATTATGTAAGTATATTTATGCCAAATTTCATCTTTTCAGTACTAATCTTCTTTGAGCTAAGCAGCGGACAGACAGACAGACGGACGGACCTGGAGAAAATTTAAGGGTTCCTTGTTGACTAAGGACCCCTAAAAATGATAGGTTAATTGAGATTTCCAAATTTTCCTCACAGTAAAAGATAAAAAGTAACCGAAACCGGCGTGCGTGCACGCAGCGACAAATGAATGTTGGTAAAGTGAAATACTATGTTAGTCAGGATCGTGGCAATTAGCAAACCCTGGACTCTGCCTACCCTTGCGGGATACAGGCGTGAGTTTACGTATGTATGTAGAACATAAAAAGTACCTAAAACCGTCGTGCGTGCCTGCAACGTGTCTCAAGGGAGCAAAATGATATATTTACGGCGAGGGCGGCATATTGAATCCTGAGTGAAGCGAAAGATTCTACAATAGAATCCCGAGCGTAGCGAGGAATTCTAAAGTAGAATCTTGAGCGTAGCGAGGGATTCAAGTGTTTACGCCCAAGACGGAAATAATTTTGCTACCGAGTGACACATACTGCTTTTCACACCTGCTATAAGGAAAATTTAAATCAAACACAATTAAGATATCGAAAGAAGTGTGGAAGACAATTATGATCGATTGCAACATAATAAAAATCGAATTGGAATTACATTTTGTGAAAATCTGCACACGGATCATGCTGAGGACAATAAAAAAAAACTAGAATATCAGGGAAGAAAAGTACAACTTTGATCCCTCATTTGAGGGAATCAAGGTATCTTTTCTGAATAGCAGGTGTGAAAAAGAATGTTAATGCGAAGCGAAAAAGGTCTGTCAGGAACGTGACATGTGGCAAACCCCTCCGGGACACAGTCATGCCAAGTAGAACACCCCGACTTCCGATAAATATAGGGATGTCATTACACAATTTCACAGTAGCAGCGCCGAGCTGCGATATCGCACATACGCCCGAGGGAGCCAAAGTTCAAACTTCCGCAAATTAATGGCCGAAACTTGTTAGTTTTCACTGCGAATTAGGTTTGTTTAGAGGGTGATAGGTATGTGGGACAGTTGCCCTAAATACTGAGCTCGGTGTTGATTACTTGTAAACAGACAGATGGACAAGTGATGAACTTTTTATTTACAAAGATACAGTACAATAGGCGGCCTTAATACTAACAGTAATAACGTCTTTATTACAGTTACAAAATGAAAGAATGATAAGAAAAATACACGTTAAATTTTATACAGTATCTCTTAATTGTTCTCTGTATGGACGGAAAACGTTTTGAGACTCGCTTACAGTGAAAGAAAACAACGCGATTATTATTTTGAGACTGCGTGATAGGTTGACTTCAATTACCTTACTTCAAAAACAGTTCCATAAAAATATAAAATATAAAAGGCAGAAACTACAAGCCTCATTTGCAAGTTCCACGAAAAAAAAAACAACTAATCATGCAAATTCTCACGATATGCTCTATAATTACCGCATTAGAGACCTAATTCCGTCGAAACATAAATCAAAGCTTAGTGGTAGATTGGGCAAACGTGATCACGGTGGTAAGTGTTCCTATTTGATTTACCGTAGAATAGCGCAAACGTGGTCCTAGGATACGGGACGTTTGAAATCGATATAGTCAGAGCAGTAAGTAGATAACATATTAGAACGAGTTTCGTATTGGTGTCATTCAAATGATTCCGTGGAAGTTAAAGAGAATTGCAAGTGTATTTTTACGATGAGTGTGTTCTCAGACTTTCCATTTTATTATTTTTACGATTGTTCGTGTGTTGTGGTAAGTATTTGAATTTTTTAATTTCAATTGGTCTAATGGGGCGGTTTGTAATAGTGGTAATGGGTAAGGATCCCATTTGTCATCCCGGACATAGTTCATCTCGCAATATTTTTTTAAATTTCAATATAATTGAAATAAAATAACGCAAAACCTGCGTAGCAGGTGGGCAGGCCCCCCACCAGATGGTCCTGACGACCTGGTTACAGTGGCGGGGAGTCGCTGGATGCAGGCGGATCAAGATGAGGTCTATGTCCTGCAGTAGGCGTCAAATAATTGATGATGATGATGATGAACGCAAAACCCGTTTTATCACAATTAAGTGTAAGCAGAAGCAGTTTTTAAAATATATAAAAACATTTAGTGCTTACGAAAGTGTCAGTATTAAAGAAGCATCATAGTAGCGATGTTACTGTCCTTTTCTTACACAAGCACTGAGGCCACAGTTGAGTACAAACGTGGTAGGGTACGATGCAGTTGCAACACAGGATTTGTTTGGTAACTTACCGTGTGTTCCTGAACGTGTGTGCTTGCTAATTTTGGTCGTTTGTTGATTTGGTACCTATGTGTTGCCAATACAATCGTCGTGGAGTGAAAATTTGAGTTTTTGTTCATCTATTTTATTCTAAAATTATCTAGATTTTGAAATTAATACCTAGTTTATTCATTTGTAATGTTCCGAGATCTATATATATATATATATATATATGTGTGTATATATAATCTGAATCTCGGAAACGGGTGCAACGATTTTCATGAAATTTAGTATGCAGAGGGTTTCGAGGACAATAAATCGATCTAGCTAGGTTAAATTTTAGATACGAAGGTAAATTTCGCCACCACCACAAGGTTTTCATAGCTCAGGAGGCGAAAACAGGAGACCTGATCTGAAGACCAGGTTCGAGCCCGTCTGCAGTTCGTTTGTTTTTTTACTGTTTTCCCTTTTCTTTTTCATCGTAAAAAAAACCGACCAAAGCTCGGTCATCCGGGTACTATGTATATAACTCAGTTATATACAAAGAAGAATAGAAAAATGTTTATGGGGTCCGATTTACCAATCTCTATGTTTCCTATTTTTACACGGTATAAACAAACTTCACATAGAAAGGAAAGCTCCGGGATTCGGACCTGCGCCTCTTGTATACCGTGCTGCAAGAAGCGCGAAAAATTGGTAGTTAAGTTAATATTTACTATTTACAAATCAAACCCCAATAATACCTTTGTCTAATACAAAGTTCGTAAGTCGCCAACTTACATATAGCATAGGTAAGTACTCGGTCAATATGTTTGTCAGTACCAGTGGTTGTGGTGCTGTTAAACATATTGTTGCATAAAAAAGCTGAATCCAAGACACGCGACAATAACAATGGGCGATGAGGAGAAGTCTTGAATTTATTCCTCAAAAACACTTATCCCAAAAGAAAAAAAAATCTGAGAGGGTTCATAGTCGACGAAACTTCAATCTAGACTTTCAGGATCCCGAGACTAAACTAATGTTAGAAAAAAGCGTCCAAAACTTGCCAACTTCTGGGATCTAATTGAATGAAAGGGGGTATAGGATGAGCTCGTTTTTGTCCATCAATCTTGCCCACGGTTGGTATCGGAATCGTTAGCATGTCTTACATCCGGGCATAATTGACGGTAAAAATACCGGTCTAGTCGTTTTTATTGCTGCAGTGTCAGCAAAAAAACGACGATAGAGAAATTATTGAAACTATTCTTACTATGATCACACTTATTCCAGGCCGTATTAAGGCGGTTCTTACGTCGAGCATTCTGTCTCGCGTGCACAATTTAACATTTTTAGTGATTGTAATAACATGTTAGCAATTGAGGTCTGAGGGTTTGATGGATAATTAAATTGCGGGTATTCATGGCATATTTTTCTTATCCTGTACTAAGTTTTGGATTGAGATAATTTGATTCCAAAATCAATAATTTTGGGAACAACTTCTCAAAACGAAAATGTAATAAAAATGATATAAAAAGTTAACTCATTTTTTTATTAAAATGATTGTGCGAGTTAAATTGTGCAAGCGAGACAGCATGGTCCACATAAGTACAGATCTTTAAGGTTGTTGTTACACCTGGCATGTTATCTCGCTCGCACATTCTAACATCCAGTGAATAAGTCCAAAAACGTCTTGCACCATGACATTTGCAGAGCTATCCATAGATAAATTCGTATGACTGATAAACCTGTCAATCAGGTATTTATTCCTCTATCCGTGAATTATTTATCTATCTACTTACTAATCTGTGACTTGGCGCAAGTCGCCGTAAGTATCTGTATGTATGAACGTTAATCCTTTCAATTTATTTACAACCCTCACAAGTTACATTGCATCACATAGTTTTCCTGATTCCCTCGTGGAAATTCAGTCACACGTGTCGCCCGTCCTAATGCCCGCTAATCAATTTCAATTTGTCGGAAAACGGCGACAAAAAAGATACCATTAGTATAAAATTAAAACCAACAAAAGGACTGGGGGGGCGAGTCTCTAAAATGGATAGTTGTTCAATAGAGTCTTATCAATACGGCAATGGTTGTTTTATTCGCACAATTGGTATTCTGGTAACCAATCGCATTCCAATGGTATTCCAACCCGTGCTACTACAGCCGGCTCTCGCGCGATATGATGTTCTTCGTGAGAGACACCTATTTAATTAGCGCGGGTTATGCCATGGTATGACATTGTGCTGTTATCGGTAAAAGGACTAGCAAATAGAGCCAAATAGAGGCAAATAGAGCAGCTTCTGTCGTGCTTATGTTATAGGCAAACTCCGAAGCTCCGGCGCTCCTAGGTTGGACTGGTTAATCCTCAGGTCAGACTGAATGACTTAGTCAAAGCCCAAACAAATGTAAATTTTCGGCCTTTGACTAAACAATTTTCGTCAAACCTGGGAGAGACTAATTTGGTCAGGCAAACGTCAAAACACAATTTTATTAAATCGGGGTTTGACGAGTCAAACTCCGATATAGGTATGAAGTGTCTTATCTTCGTATATTTGGAAGCATTTTATCATTTAAGCAGCTTTCAAGTCTTAAGAAACGCTTAACTCTGCCAGTTCTGACACCTGATTGGTCAGCTTACGTGATTTTCACTTTTATATTTGAGATGCTTTGTGTGGCATTAGGCCCGCCTTTGTTTTTTATGTGAAATGAACACTTATTTTTATTCAAATTAGAAATTTTCTCTTTAAACTTTACTTTTAAAGCTTCTTTATCCACGTTTTTAGTAACAACAACACCGTTTGATTCACTCATCTTCAATTTTACACAATTACACGCCCGCACGCTCAATGAACGAACATGAAATGACAAAACAATCGGTCGGAACACCGCGAGAGACATTATGAACCTGTTTAAACATGTTCAGATCAACGCGAGAGACATTATGAACCTGTTTAAGCATGTTCAGATCAACGTTTGACCGAGTTTTGCAGTCGCTTCTAGGATTGACTAGGCCAAAACCGAAACAGAATAATTTACTTTCGACGTTTGACTGAAAAGTTAGGAGCTCCTGGGTTTGACTAAAAATACTTCAGGCAAAGGGCGAAATTGAAATGTATTTCGGAGATTGCCTGATGGCTTTGGCCAAACCTAGGATAAACCAGTCCTTCCGCGAAGAGACTGTGTATCGGACTTTGACTATAACACTTATATCATTCCAATGAAAAACTACGTGTGTATTAGATTCAAGGGCCAGAAGGCTTATTTCTTAAGAGGGTCCAGGGAGTAACACTGGCGCCATCGAGGAAAAAAACATCGTATCTTTTTTTACATATCAAATTTTGTAAAAAGTTTCAGTCATCATCAACCCATTGTGTCCCCACCGAGGGGCACGGGTCTCTTCCCTGAGGAAGGTATAGGCCATACTCCACCACGGGGGCCAAGTCCGGATTGGTGGAGGCTTGTAGACTAGTGGCTCGTCTACTGTCAGAAGTTGTCAAGCCGCCCTAAGGCCTCTGACTTGGCTTAACGACTGCCATCTACCGACGACAGCCGGCACCAACAGCTTAACGTGCCTTGCGAAGCGTCAGTACAATCTCTTAATCATGTTAATACTGATTTTTGGGACCCATGACAGAGAACATAGGAGCACGAACCTGGGACTAGATAAAATTTATGGCAAAAACGGCCGTTTCTGGCGTTAATTCTACCTAGTGCTAGGTTTTTTGCCACGGGCTACGGGCTCGGCGGTTAGAGTCGGCCACAAGCAGCCCGTGATGAGACGGCAGGTCTCGTTCAGAGCCATGGCCTGTATGCGCAGAAATATCCTTTTTTTTTTAGCTGTTTCTCCTATTCTCTAAGGTTTGCTGGAAGAAATCTCTAATCTCGCCTTTGAACGTGCTATTTCTTATGTAATGTCCTTTTATTATATTTTGTGTGCAATAAAGTGAAATAATAAAACCTGGAAGCCTTCTCGAAGTTTGCAGCAAAATAGATTTGCCTAGCCCTTCAGGACACATGAAATTAATTTAAACTTCAGATTTGGAATATGCACTCTTTATTGAGAACATTGAGAATTATTTTTTTTTGTAACATTTTTCAACGTCTGTATGAGATTTTAACAATACTGAACTAGACTAACCCTCGGTTTCTCGTGCATCTACTGTTAACAGCTGTAAGTTGTGAAAAGTGCGAACAAAACAAACAACTGACAGCTCTTTACATAAATTAACAGACTGTTGGCGTTCGACAAACCGGTGGTTAATTGTGTAAACGACTTGCTATACTTTACCAATGTTGTTTTTCCGTCAATAACTCGACGTCAAATAAACTCTAGCTAAGGGTGCGCGGTTGCTTGCGAAATATAGTAAAAAGCGGCGGTTAGCTTAACGTGAAACGTCTATAAATAAGTAAGCGTCCATTTTTAGCTACGCTTTTAGTTACGCTTGGCGCCATCTAGCGGCACGAGTCAAGAGGTCTGAGTAATAGGTTACTTTGCTCTACTCAAATATATTTGAATAAATTGCTCACAACACGTAGTTACAGAGTTACAGACCTCGCCGAGGCGCCATGTTTTCGTTGCAGGCGGTTCAGTAAGTGACGCTCTACTACCGAACTGAAATCAGAAATTTATTCCAACGTAAAGAATTTACATTCTGTTTTATCAACATCAGCCTATGCTTGTCCACTGCTAGACATAGGTCTCTCCTATAGCACGCCACTGAGCACGGTCCTCGGCTACTCTCATCCAGCTCTTGTCAGCCGCCCTGCGAAGATCATCGCTCCACCGAGTCTGAGGACGTCCTACACTACGTTTACCGATCCGCGGTCTCCACTTAAGAACTCGTCTACCCCATCGGTTATCAGTTCTTCCGATAAAATGGCCGGCCCACTGCCACTTCAGCATGCTAATTCGGTGGGCTATGTCGGTGACTTTGGTTCTCTGTCGGATCACCTCGTTTCGAATTCGATCTTTCAGAGAAACCCCGAGCATAGCCCTTTCCATAGCACGCTGAGCGACTTTAAATTTGTGGACCAGCCCCACCGTGAGTGTCCACGTTTCAGCACCATATGTCATGACGGGTAGGACATTCTGTTTGTTGCATGTCAAATTACAATGTTATGGCTATCTTCGGGTCGAGTTGTAGTGGTAAAAGCGATATAAAACTCCACTCTGACCAACTTTCCTCAAATCATCTGAAATCTAATATATGAGTTGGCACGAGTACCTAAGAAAGGGCGACAAAAAACAAATTTTATGTAGTTGTGTTTATTGTGTTATAGTGTGTATTTTATATGTATTTAGTATGTATCTTGTTATAATAACTATGTAATTTTATTGTAATATAGTTTATACCTATTATTTTTTTTTTTTTATCTTTGTTCTTGCAATAAATCTTTCTTGGCACTACCCCTTGCACTATCCACATAACCCAAGGTTAGCTGGAAGAAAATACTTACTAGTATTAAGCTCGCCTTTGTAAAAACACCCCTTTTGTGCAATAAAGTATTTTTGAAGATTGAAGAAAGACGTCTCACGTCAAAATACAACGCCTTGAATAGACGAGAACCTTCCTAGCCTACACATTCTGTACCATTAATCACCGATGCGTTGCAAAATCAACAAACGGGCGGGCGGGAAAAACAGGCCTTCCGGAAAAAAAATCGGACCGAGTTGGACTGATTGAGTTTGGGGGAAGGCTTTTTGTAGAGAACCGTGTGCTATGTGGTGTAATTTAAAACAAAGTGTACTGAACGTAAAAGTAATCTAATTAGGGAATCTTGACTGCCTCGTCGGTCTAGCGGTTAACAAGCTTGACTACCACAAAGGAGGCTGCGGGTTCGATTCTCACTGGGCCCCGTGCCCCGGGGACGGGGACGGCCCCGTCGTACTTCATCATCAACCCATTATGTCCCCACCGAGGGGCACGGGTCTCTTCCCTGAGGAAGGTATAGGCCATACTCCACCACGGGGGCCAAGTCCGGATTGGTGGAGGCTTATAGACTAGTGGCTCGTCTACTGTCAGAAGTTGTCAAGCCGCCCTAAGGCCTCTGACTTGGCTTAACGACTGCCATCTATCGACGGCAGCCGGCACCAACAGCTTAACGTGCCTTGCGAAGCACTGAACCGCTCAGAAAAATGCCACTAGCGTTAGGCATAGACGGCGACCCATCCATGCACTGAACGCGCCCTGTGTTGCTTAACCTTCGTGATCGTTTAAGATCACTCAGGCAGCCGGGGCTACGAGCGATTCGTCGTACTTAATCTGTACAAATAGCGTGTTTCCAAGTTTGTGATTTCCTTGCCTGGTTACCCTGACACAGGGTATCCTAGTTTGGAACCAGGTCAAGTGATTGTGTTGCATGGAAGTTATTTATTTTATTTGTATATCTAGTTATGTACTTATTTAACTGTTATATCTAGCATGTTGTGTTGCTGGCACAATTAATTTTTTTTGTGATAGTATTAAATAGAATGTAGGTATACTTTGATAATTGTGGTATTGAGGCTATGCTAGATAATACATTTACAAACGTTTTAAATAAGTTCTATTTTCTTATATTTAGTTTTTGATTGATTACTTCATGTTGTTAAGGGATGGAATCAGCCCGGAGTGCGCAAAGTTGGCTTCAAGGACTAAGCAAAATGATAGTCACTTTTATTGTATCTATAAAAAAAAAAATGTGGATGAAGGGGCCGGTAAATGACGTCCAGGAAATACGTCGACCTAATAGCGTATTGGCGAAGGCCAAGATAAAAAACACCTTAGACCGGCGTGAGTCGTTGTCACACGCACACTTCTCTGTTCTATAATTACTATTATTGTTATGTAAGCATGTTTGTGGCAATAAATCATGCATTCATTCATTGACTAATAATAGTATACAAATAGATGTGTATTCAATAGGTTTGATCATAGTGATAACACAATAGTACATTGTTCACCGAGAGGAGAAAGTGACCGATTACCGTCGATGGTGTCGTTTGAAGCCCGAGCCGTAGGCGAGGGCTTTAAAACACCCGAGATCGGGAATCGCAGTTTCTCTCGAGTGATACATAGTGCTTTATACTACACCTGCTTGATAGTTTTATTTTACTTTCTACGAAAACTGAATCCTCAAACAACACACAAATTGGAAATGGCGCCAATGGCGTCTGCAATTTTCACATGTTCTTTTTTCAAATTGTTTATCCTGCCGCCGCAGGGTCGCACTGCCAGCCCGACACCATCCAACACACAGCTAGTGGCCAGTGTCATTTTGCGAACTTGGAGATAAAAACTCACTGTAAAAACTTTTTGGCTTTTGATATTTAGGTTACCGGCACATAGTCTTACCCAAAATTAAAAAAGAAAAACCACGTAAGAAATGGATTTTCATACACTTTTCTCTCCCGCTCAGATGCGTTTTCTCCCCGCATATTTGTTCGATATGCAATGACGTACTTTCTACCGTAAATTTGATAAAGTATCAAGGTACTTTCCAAGCAGGTGTAGTATAAAAAATATTTCTCACTATTGTACTAATGTACCATTCTATATTATCACCATTGTAAAGCATACATACACATTTTGGGTAGTTTGAATAAGCCATAGCAAATTGAACGTGCCTAAACAATAGCTATCGAATAAGCTAGTTGGTTTATTTAAACAAGGCTCTTTCCAAAAATATCTAGACACAAACTCGGATCTGTGTTCTTACGTACATATGGTTCTCCATTAGTAGCCAGCTAGAGCGGTCCGCGAACAAGATAATGTGTGAACTTTAGATTTTTTTATTTTACGTCTATACTTAAAATAAATAGATTGCATTTTTTATTACGAATAACATAACCGCGGCTTTTAAATTACCTAGATTTCAGCGTGTATTTTATAAGTATATTTTTCTTATTTTGAAACCTTAACATTTTGGTTGCAAGGTTACTCGAGACGTAACCGAATAGAGTGCGAACTTGTAAAAGATTGAATGAACAAGGGCCACCAAGATTTAATTTTCTTTCAAAGATTTAGGCCAATTGACCGCCTACAAGAGTGCAAAATTAAAAGTAAACGCTATCGCGCTTGCGATTCAGATGTCGTATCCGCTTCCGTCTGGCTCGGAGCCAAAGTATTAGGTCCGACGGCTGGCTTCCCGTAATGAGCGGCAAAAATAAGAAATTATATAATGTTTAACTTGTCTGGCGTATCAGACGAAACTGGCGACCTGAGAGCTAATTACGGGCACTAAATGCAGAGAATGAATGTTGAGGAAAGGCAAGTGGATTGTTAGGATCGTGGCAAGTAGCAAATTTGTTTTGTATTTGCATGTGTTTTTTTTCGTCAGTAAATAACCTTCTCGAATCGAAATCTAATGAATGATTAATGAATGGTGATGAAGCTAAAGAGATTTGTGAGCATCGTGGCTAGTGGCAAACACTGATATCTGCCTACCCCTTCGAGATACAGGCATTTCTACCCCGTTTAAATTCGGATGGCCTGTATTTTTTAGGCAGTAAAAAGTGACAGGCTGCCAAAATTTAAACTGAACCTTTCGGAGAGTTTGACAGTTAGGGTTTGTGCAGAATAGGATATAATAGATTTTGGTACCTATGGTGCTTATGGAATGGTGAATATAGTACAGTCATATGGTGCGTAGATAAAAAAAGATAACTTTAAGAAAGAAGAGAAATTCATTTATCATATTTCATCATCATCATCATCATTCAGCCACAAGAATTCCACTGCTGGACATAGGCCTCCTCCATGGATTTCCAAAAAGACCGGTTGGAAGCGGCTTGCGTCCAGCGTCTTCCTGCAGAATTATCACAATTAAGCAAAAACAATTCGACTGAACACATAAGCCAAAATAATTACAATAGGGGACGCGCGGTATGCAACGGTAAAGCCGCCTCAGGCTCAGTATTTGCTGCAGGTTATTGCCAACAAGACATAATTTCGGCACGGATCTTATATAGTAAACCACGGTACATCCGATCAATGTGATAAAGAGTTCATCATCATCAACCCATAGCAGTCCACTGCACGACATGGGTATCTCTCTGTATGGGAGGTTTTGCCGTAATCTCCACGCTTGGCAGGCGGATTGAAGATCGCAGTGCTTGGTGGTCTGGTGTCACAGGTCAACGCTGCTGCCCGTTCCCTGGTTTCCGTTTTTAAGTCGCCTCTTACGACACCTACGGGAAGAAAGGGGGTGGCTCATTCTAGGCCGGAGCCACACGGCATAAAGAGTTACATCTGATAAAATTTCATCAGACAGAGTAAGCAATCGATTTTGTCTGTCCTTGTCACACATTGCATACAATACAATGCCATCTACCATCGCATAACTACGAAACCCAGAAATTGTCAAAAACAAACTCTAGCACGCGCTGTAGAGCCTTAAACGTGGCTTAAAACAGTCCGCAATGAGATTGCAGTAACAAACACAACTGCATTAAAACTCCCCGCGTAGTACCCCAAAAAACTTTGTTCACACGGGCTCACGGGTGAAATACTTAGTGCATTCACTGGTACTACGAAAATAAAACGACAGAAGGCTTGAAAATAAAAATCTTTTATTCAAAACAGCCCACAAACTGTGACTTAATGAACGTTACAAGGTCCATTTCAAAATCTAAATCATTTTGGAGAAAAAATGGACAAAAAAACTCCAAACTTAGTCTTTTCAAATATGTTCATTAATTAACAGTTTATATATTATTCTGAAACCTAGAACTAATGCATTGAACTGGCTTCTATTCCAGACATCTTTGTCATCTACGTAATCTTTAATGCCCTTTTGGCACAAAGTTCAACATATCTTGAGGGATCATATTGTAGAAACGTATGTATTAGCCTTTGCCAGCGTAAATCTTGGGAACGAAAGTGAATGTTTATTTCTAGTATTTACAGTATGTTGGCTACCCACAGTTTTAAAGTTACTGATATTTTTCCTAACGTACACAATATTCTCATAGATATACTAGCAACTGTCAGGATGTTAGCTTCATCAAAGAAATCTCTTAACGAATCCCTACTGCCTAGCTTGTAAATAAATCTGATCGCTTTCCTTCTGCAAGACGAAGATGGTCTCAATGTCTGCCGCCCGAAGAAGAATGCCATAGGACATAATACTATGGCAGTAACTTAAGTAAATAAGCCTAGCCGTTGCGACGTCAGTTAGTTCCCGGATTCTTTTAATTGCATATGCTGCAGAACTAAACCTTTTTGCCAATTTTTCTTTATGAGCACCCCATTGAAACTTTGCATCAATTGCGATACCTAGAAATACAGTTTCTTGTGCAAGGTCTAGTTTACAGAAAGTTTATTTTAATTTGTTTTGCTGCACCAAGTACCAATATAAAGGCCGGTTGTAAAATTTGAAGTCGACTGATCATTTTATGACATAAATCTGAATAGCTCAAAGTTTATCAAGTACTAAAAGATGCAGCAGACTTTCTATAGAAACCATTGACGGTCTAGTCCTAACTTCCACAGGTGAAGGCAGACTTTCGGTTAGTAAATTCGCAACGGGCTCAAAATTTGCCAGTCGCAATCGTTTCACAGTTCAAGTTGTAATATGTGTTAGCCGAAGTACAACTTTCTCAAATGAGAGAAGTTAGGCACATAAGGGCATTATCTTTTGCTGGAATATTATGGCGGCCTGGGTGTTTGAGTTTTGTTTTATTTTAACCCATTTAAAGGCGTTTCAAAAATAAGGGATAATCATCACGAATAATGGAACTACTTCATATTAAAGAAAAAATAAAGCCCCTATAAATTAAGCCGTACAGTCTTATTTATGAAAAGTCGATTCCACTAATAGACTCTAAGATGGAATTAAGGCCGGTTTATGACTTCCTGTTATAAACCGACTTGAACTGCGTGTCATCAGAGTTTTAGTGGAATTGATTTTATATACTCTATTTTTGTTAACATAACAAAAGAGACAAAACGATTCAGTAATACTTTTTCGAAAGAAATAAATTCCGAAATAGGACTTTTTTATTTTATCACATTCCACTACGTACTACTTTAACGGAGTCTCTTAATTTTCAGAATAAACAATTGACATTTGCGAGATTTGACAAGTTTATTTTTATATATATTTTTTTAATTAATCAATCATCATTCAACCACAGGTCCATGGACGTCCTCCATGGATTTCCAAAAAGACCGGTTGGAAGCGATTTGCATCCAGCGTCTTCCTGCCACTTGGATGAGGTCATCTGTCCATCTTGTGGCTGGTCGTCCTACGCTGCGCTTGCCGATATGTGGTCTCCATTCGAGAACTTTTCGGCCCCATCGACCATCAGTTCTGCGTCTCATATGCCCACTGCCACTTCAAGTTACTAATCCGCTGGGCTATGTCGACGACTTGCGTTCGCGTACGGATCTCATCATTTCTGATTCGATCTCGTAGAGAATTTCCGAGCATAGCCCTTTCCATTACATAAGCAGCCTATAATCTCTCTCAGGGAGAGAGTATGGGCTTAATCACCACGCGTGCCCACCGCGGATTGGCGATTTCAAGCGCTCAGGTATGTGAGTAGCTCAGACACTCAGGTTTCCTCACGATGTTTTCCTTCACCGTTAGCGAGTGGTATAGCTACTATAACTTCACAAATGTACATAACTTAGAAAACCAAGTCATAGGTACATGCCCGCACCGCGGATCGAACCTGGGTCTCCCACTTCTGAGTCCGAGGTTCTACCCACTAAGCTACCACCGCTTTCCATTATTCCAAATTAATCAATACTGGTATAAGTACGACGTCCTGAATGCCACGCTGCGCTGCAAAACCAAAGCAACAGTTGCTGTAATCGCAAAGTTAAAATCGAATTGGGCGGGTCACGTAAGTCGTATGGGAACAGACAGAGAATCAAAAATTGTCACTGACTGGGCCCCACGCGACGGAAACCGCAAACGTGGCCGACAAAGGCGGAGATAGAGGGACGACCTCACGGTACTTCTGCCGGGGCGAAAAGGAATGGCTGATGACAAAGATGAGTGAAGAGCTAAAGATGTCCAGCAGTGGGACACGGAATCGGCTAATAAAAAAAAAAAAAAAAAAACCATCAAATTACGCTTAAGGCGCATTCCGCGTCTTACCGCTGCCACAAGTCATATAACCTGGGTGTCTATAAAACTACAGTCAACAGGCACTTGACGGGTAAGCCCGTAACATTTTAGACCCCGTCTTCGTTTACCATCAGGCGTGACTGGGGTCCAAGTGTCAACCTGTCCTAATTGAAATTCAAAAAAGTTTCTCGTACCTTGATTGCACCGTCTTTCGCACCCGAACCTATCTCCTAAGGCTGTTCTTACGTGGAGCAAGCTGTCTCGCTCGCACATTCAATAATGTTAGTGATTGTAATAAAATGAGCATACTTTTGATAAATGGGGTCTGAGGGTTTGATAGACAATAAAATTGCAAACATTTACACATATGTTTCGTATCCTGTACTAAGTTTTTGTTTGAGTAATTTTTATTTCAAAATAAATAAATTTGTAAACAACTTTTCTTAATTAGAAAACGTGTAGGAAAACAAAAATATATTTAAATTGTCCGTAAGTTAACTATGCATCAAACCCTCAGACCACATTTATGAAAAGTTTACTCATATTATTATGATATTAAAAATATTAATTTCTGCGAGCGAGACAGCACGCACCACTAAGAACAGGCTTAAGAGTAACTTTTTATCCAAAGAGTGCAGACGATATAATGATCCGAATAAGAATTCACGAACGAAATACGTCTTTGGCATCATGCTGAGACTGGCCCATTTTTGGCAACTTTGTGTGTCTAAGTTTCATGTAGGTACTTAGGTACAGGTATTTCGCCAAATGTGTCCTATGGTTTACTAACTTAATTATGCACCTATTGTTTGTAATTCTTTATAAGGATATTGGCTTATGTGCCTACTGTATGTAATTCTTTGTAATGTTGTCAAATAAAGTTTATTCTTATTCTGCTTATTCTTATCTTAACCTCTTCTCTTTTATATTCAGCGACTTAAATTAAACAGTTTCTTCACTGAAAAACTAGCAGTTTTCCGCAAAGAAATGAAAAGAAATATAAGCTTGAACTTATATTTCTTCTTGGAGTCGATACTTGGTTATTTGATCTTCTTAAGAAATGTAAGCTTTTGATCCGAGCTTACCTCTACAACTGTAACGGTTATACAAAAAAGATACTAAATGTTGACATTGGAATCATTTGGCTGGAAAAAACTAAACAGTGCACAATGTGATTCAGAAAAAGGTTAGATTGAAAGTTTACTTAATTAAAATTTTAAACGGTTTAAATTTTGACTTTTACGTGAGATACATAGTCGAAAGTTTCAGAAAGAATTATTGCAGTTTCTAGCTTTCAAGGCCGTCATCACCGGCCCAATTGGGCTGGTCCTAACAAACTCATTTGGTTAATTAGTAACAGAAACATATGTTAGTAACAGACCTTCTCTCAAAGAAACATAGTATAGGCTTTGTTATCACGCGTGATCACCGCGGATTGACGATCAAAGCGCGAAAGTACGTGAACATTTCAGACATTCTAGTTTCCACATTATGTTTACCTTCACCACCAGGTACTAGGCACCAGGTAGAGTAGGTGCCAGTTCCTTGTTTGTACTGACAGCCTCGAAAAGCAAGATGGCCGAATTGGTTGCCAATCTCCGATAGGAAACGGCAAGAAAAAGAAGTCCAACTTCGCATTTAGCGACTTATGCTACTACTCGTATGAATATAATCCAAAAATATATCGGGAACCAAATGCGAAAAATACGAATGGCTTTTTTTTCTTCATTGAAGACCACCCTGGGACGGTGAGACGGGAGCAGCCCACTAAACTTGGCTGGAATTTAATTAGATCACACCGGACGCCGCTCGCGACGTATTTTATATACCGGGAAATACCCGGGCATATTTCCACTCGGCCAGGAGAACTTTCCGAAGTCATGATTTTTTTCTACAACTTTTTTATGACGGTCTATCTTTTTGCAAATATGTGCCAGAAGTTCCTAGTGTGGAATCGCAGTCGTCGACAAAAACCACCATCGAATAGTCACGTTTAATGATTAAGTCCGGAATCTACTTAGTTCTGTTCAGTTCCACATTGCCGAAACGATGGAAAAAATCGTTAGACTAATTTAAGTGTATTGAAAATATGTGTAAAGATACCGAAACTTTACATAGATAGAGAAAATTTAATTGTACATAAAAAAAGAAATTACACAGATATTTCTTAACCTAAGAGTATAGACTGCGGCCTTATCACTAAAAGTGATCTCTTCCAGAGAACCTTTGGATGGACTGGACTATTACATTGGAAAAGGAAGTAGATGTACAAAAAATAATTCTTGACTAATAATAGAAAATAATAATTTACTAAAATATTTGAAGATTAATGTCAATTTCCATCTTAAACAGACTATACTAAATTTGACAGTGCTAAATTTACGAGGGTTGGAGACAATACCTACTGAATCGTCGGATAAAGGGCCACGCTTTGTCTAAAACTTTGTGTTTATATTTAGTCTGTGCCGTCTCTATGTAATTTAATATTTAAGTAAGGACGGTGCTTTTAGAGCGGCCAAAAATATTAATAAATAAAGTACGTGAATAATTAACAGCAGTTCTTTGCCTTTTTTTGGTTTTTTGTGGTGACGTTTTTGGGAGACGAATCATTTTTTTTTTCTTTTTCAAGGAACATAACTACTCTAAAAATTTGACTACCTGGTTTTCATATCGGGTCACCACTAGAGGTTGAAAATTCAATTTCCACAGAAGCAATTGATTAGTGCAATGTTACTACGTTGATGTTATTCACATAATATCTCAGTTGCGAGTTTAAAATGCAACGGTTATAGAAATACTAAAAGTATTTCATACCACTTCCAAGACTGGATGTGGTTTAATTAAATACAGAAGAAACGGTTTTCAGATTTTGTGCTATTTTTATATCACGTTGTAGGTATATTATAATACCCCACAGGCTACTAATAGCACAGGGCATCAGAGCATCATTGTCAGAGCAAAAACAAAACTTGTAACACGTTTATTCACAGTGACTTTTATTACGTCTTATGTTGCCCCACTTGGCCTCTCGTGTTTTCATTTTTGCAAATTATTCACCATCCAACGCCAATCGTCTGAAAGCGGCTGTCAAAATTAATCTTTGCTGAGCAAAATTTTACAGCCGTGTCTCTGTTCTTGTATGTGAAATTCATATCTATGAATGCGTTTATAGGCGTGCACATACAAGAACAGGGATACGTCTGTCAAATTTTGCTCAGCGCAGATTAATTTTGACAGCCGCATTCCGGTTCTTCTATGGCCACGCCTGTAAGCGCCATCTATAAAATGGTTTGTGAATTTGTGCTGAAAACGGCTCATTCTTTCGAAACAGCAACTCGGATTAAATTTCGATCCGTGCAAGATTTGACAGAGGCGTCAATCAATCAATCAATCAATCAATCAATCAATCAGCCCGTACTTGTCCACTGCTACACATAGGCCTCCCCCGAGGCGCGCCACATCCTTCTGTCCTCGACCGTGCTCATCCAGTCGCTGCCAGCAATGTGTCTCACACAGGGCCGGATTTAGGGGAGGGCAGGCGGGACTACTGCCCTGGGGCCTCCACAAGGAAAGGGCCCCCACAAAAGGCTAATATGTACTATCATTAAACGCCCATCTTTTATGAGTACTTATAACGTCTGTTTGTTTTTCAAATAAAAAAAAAAATTCGTCGTATTCATTGTAGTTTTTGTTTCGTATTTTTTATTTGGGAATAATTAGGGGCCTCCGCTCCTTTGTTGCCCTAGGGCCTCCAGACTTCAAAATCCGGCTCTGGTCTCAGATCGTGGGTTCAGCCACGAGGCTCGTGACCTCCAATGGAGACCACGATCGGGCAATCGCAGCGTACGACGCCCACAGCTCGCTGGACCGACAATCTGACAGAGGCCTAATAGAGTTTAATTATTCACGATTAAGAAAGCTTTTACTTCGGCACGGCTACTGCACAAAGTTATCCGGTAAGACCGGTAATGAAACCGGCTGGTAGCAAATGTTCCAGGTACTGTAACGAATACGGATCTTTAGAAGTCATTTTATAATTAATAAGGGCTGCTGAGGTGAGTCCTCACTGTGCGGGTCAAGTCTGATCGTGACAGTTCGGATTCGACGCTCATCCCCGGTTTTTCGTACATGAATATGCTGTTAATCTACTGTTAACAGCTGTCAGTGGTTTTTTTGTATGCACTTTGGTCAATTGACAGCTCTTAACAGTATATTAACAGCGTGTTAGTGTACGAGAAACTGGGGGTTATTGTTGTAACATACAATGACCGGTCAGTCAAATGGCTGATAGATATATAGAGAACACTTTATTGCACAACCAGGTGAAAGATATTACAAATAGTTTCTTATATCTAAGTAGTGGTATACAAATGGCGGTCTTATCGCTTAGAGGACTCTTGTTCATTGCATAATGTCAATTGGAGTCACCAAATTGACTGTTCGATTACGATTGACAGCAGTTCTGTTTCATAAGCCTAAAAATAGTGACACAGTCAGTTTCACGTCATTTTCACGTCAGTTTCGCCCCAACGAGCCTCAGAATTGGTCGATTGGTCGAAAACGACTGTCAATAATTGTAAGTTTATTGCTATGGAACAGTATTATGAAACAGGAGCTTGATCAACCTTAACTTTGTTGAAGCAAAGTAGCCCTTAACGTAACTGTATAGATAAAACAGCATAGGCGCACTCAACCCGCACAACACGATCACTTGTCACAGTCCCAAACTAGGATACACTGTGCTATGGTAACTAGGCAAGGACATCACAAACATGGAAATACACCCAGACTGAGGCCATTTGTACAAATGTACGGCAGCACCCCGTGGGGGGTCCAACCCACGACCTTCGACCACTTTAATCAGAAATTATACCGCTAGACCAACGAGGCAGTCTGATAAGCAAACGTCAGTAAGCAAACGACCGACAGTCGTAGCAAATTTACCCGTAAGCGTGCTTATTATTATTATTATTAAATTCTTTATTGCATAGAAAACAATTTTCGTACAAAGGCGTACTTAATGCTAAATAGCATTTTCTTCCAGTCAACCTTGGGTTTGTGGATAGTGTGGCTTGGGCATTGCACGATAAATACTATAAGTACATAAATTACTTAAATACAAGAAAAAATATATAAAAAACAGAGTTTCATAATTATACACATGGTCAATAAATAAATACATATATATATATATATATATATATATATATATACCAAACAGACATGTACAAAAAATTTGCTTACAGCCACTAATGGATGTTTTTGATGGGACAGAGGTTTTTAAGGATCTTGGTAAGTCTCTGTCTAACCGTCCAGAATTTAAGCGTGGGTTCATGTAAGGTATGCATTTAAAAATAAAATGTTAATACTCATTTAGTTGAGGCATTATTTTATTATTTACAAAAAAAAACTTACTTTGCCACTTTTAAACAAAATGACGGGTAACGCCCCCCCCCGGGAGAACACTTCGATTTTTTAATTGAGCCCCATAATGAAACAGATAATAAAGAATCGCTCGTAGCCCCGGCTGCCTGAGTGATCTTAAACGATCACGAAGGTTAAGCAACACAGGGCGCGTTCAGTGCATGGATGGGTCGCCGTCTATGCCTAACGCTGGGGGCATTTTTCCGAGCGGTTCCGTGCTTCGCAAGGCACGTTAAGCTGTTGGTGCCGGCTGCCGTCGATAGATGGCAGTCGTTAAGCCAAGTCAGAGGCCTTAGGGCGGCTTGACAACTTCTGACAGTAGACGAGCCACTAGTCTACAAGCCTCCACCAATCCGGACTTGGCCCCCGTGGTGGAGTATGGCCTATACCTTCCTCAGGGAAGAGACCCGTGCCCCTCGGTGGGGACATAATGGGTTGATGATGATGATGAAACAGACCCCCTTATAGTTCAGCACTTACTTACATAGTTTTAATGTCTTTTGTCTGCGTACTAGCCCATCTAATGAGACTTTGTTACTTCGAATAAATAAATAACAATAATAACAACATAACATAGGCTCACGCCTGCATCCCGCAAGCGTAGGCAGAGACCAGGTACTGCCACTCACCACACACGATCCTGACAGATCTCTTTCGCTTCATCAACATTCATAATAATTAGCCAATGTACCCCAAAACCATTTATTTTTCACCTTTTGCTAAGCAAAGGCTTTTAACCCCCAGTTTTTCGTACACTAACACGCTGTTAATCTACTGTTAACGGCTGTTAATTGACCAAAGGGCATACAAAAAAACCCACTGACAGCTGTTAACAGTAGATTAACAGCGTGTTATTGTACGAGAAACCGGGGGTCAGTCTCGTAATTATTTAGTAGTAAAGAAACTGTGTCCACGAGAATAGCAATCATGTTTTGTTTGATTTCTTTGTGCAGTGAGAAGCGCCCCTAAACTACCGAGTCAAATTATCTTGTCGAAGTATCAGAAATTCTAAACGGGCCCTGCGAGGAGTTGTAAATTTTTAAACGTTGTTTTTAATTAAATGTTTGCTTCGTTCATCACGAAACTTCTGGATTAACGGTGACTGGTGAGTTTTGTCCTCTGAATTTAGTATTTATGGGAGTCATTTTTAAGTATAAAGTAGAACTTCTTTTAAATGAAGATGAGTGTTTTTCAGATGCATGAGTTAGAGTTCCGTACAATAAACGTATTTTTTGCTCGATATTAACAACGGCAACAGGTAGACCCTTGAAATATTCACAGAATATTTAGTTTTATATTCACTTTATTAATAAATAATTAAAATTAAATAAATACTTAAGGGGGTCTTTCATACAAGTTTTTTGCTCGATATTAATAATTGCAACAGGTGGACGCTTGAAATATTCAAATGTTGCATAGATAATGTACGGAACTCGCACGAACTCCGACTCGCACTTGGCCGGTTTTTTTTACAAGGAAAGCACAAAATCTGACGTAAGTTAAAACCGTTTTCAACATGAAAATAAAAGATCCTTATTCAATTCCAGCAAAACATGTTAGATATTTTCAAGATCCAACTTACAAAGTTGATGGAAGATACAACTTTTTTCTAAGTTAGAAAAAGCTTGCTAATAACATTTGCTAACTGTTTACAACAAGGAACACATCTTGAGCAAAACTTAGTGATTTCTTTCCACTATCAAAAAAGATGTTTATTTTTAAATTTCGCCAGTTAATTTGTTTCACCATTGAGGGTCGATTGACGAAAGAACGAAGTTCTATATTCGAATCTGGAAGTTGAACTCAGATTTACATAATAGAAACTCGTATAAGTCAACTCAACTCAGAATAGGGTTATTATGAAAAATGCGACATTATCGGAAGTGGCGAGATGGTCGCAAATCCGTATCTCAAGATATGATATGACTTTATTGGGCTAACAAAGAGCCATGCGTTTCTAGCGTTCATTACTCAGATGTAGGCACACGAATCATAAGGCTAAAATTAAGATGGACGGGGTATTTGGTTAGACAGGAAGACGGTCGGTGGACAAAAATAGCCATTGAGTGGTGGCCAAAAACGGGTCGACGATCGGTGGGCAGACCACCAGCCCGGTGGGCCGACAACATTGTGAAAGCGGCTGGGGAACATTGGACGAGACTGACAAGGGACCGGATGGGTTGGCGTGTAAGAGAAGAGGCCTATGCCCAACAGTGGGCACTGTTAATGGGCTGATTAGATAGATTACTCAGAGGCAAGAAAATTTCGAAACCATTCAAAAAAAGAACCGTATTTGTGAATTGTCGGGCTCAAGCGCGACGTTGACGACCCTTCCGAACATTTCGCCGCTTCATAATAAGGGCCCTGCTTCTATGTCACAGGCAAATATAGCGCACGTCTGGAAACTAGCGCAGGAAGCCATAGACAAGATACAGACTGTATCAATATAGAAAGGAGAGCTCTAGACACGTTACACGTAACATGACATTATTATGCTAAGGAGGTAAACGTACATTTCTACGTACCTATTAAGGTGGCCACAGATCCGTATAATTAAATTAATCAATTAAAGTCAAATTAAGTTCCGCACAACACAATCACTTGTGCCGGTCCCAAACTAGTATACTCTGTGCTTGGTATGACAAGGATATTACAAACATGGAAGTACACCAGACTGAGACCGTTTTAATTTAAACGTTTAATAGCTACGCAAACTAAAGATCGGGCAGTGGCTGTCCCTGATCTCTGCCTACCCCTCTGGGATACAGGCGTGAATTTATATATGTGTGTGTATGTATAAAATGTTTTTCCGGTATACAATAAATAATATTTTTATCTTATCTTATGTATTAACGGTCGCTAACGGTGAAGGAAAACATCGTGAGGTATTTGAGTATCTGAGGCACATACCTTTGAAATTCCCAATCCGCGGTAGGCACGCGTGGTCACTCAGCTCATACTCTATCACTGAAAAAAGGCCTGTGCCCTGCAGTGTCAAGTAAAAAAAAGTTACGAAAGGTGTCGTAGACGTTTAATAATCCGCTATTGAAAATGGATTTTTCAGGCGATTTCAGGTGCTGAGATGTGCATGTAACACCTCGGATACTCAGATTTCTTCACGACATTTTTTTTCCACTGCAAGCAAGTTGTACAGCTACTACAAATTCACAAAAACCAAACAAAAGGTAGAAGCCGAGATTCCAACCCAGAACCTAACGGATTTGAAGCGACCGGTCTATCAGCTACACTACCATCGCTTGGTTAAATGCTGATACAGAAATAAATAATAGGTTGGATAAGGAAAACGATCCTCGCTGGATTGCGCCGTCACGGGACGAGTGGGTAAGTAATAACCCACATAAGAGAATAAAGGAATTACGCGCGAAGTTTATTCAGTTTCCCAACGGTGGAAGGATTCGAGCGCCCGTCAAATCCACGAGCCAATTTAATTTCAATCTTATTGTCATGTAAATAAGGTGTGTGGAATGAAAAGGAGCGGCGAGAGATCCCAATTCCGTTCCGCGCCCGCAACCCACCGAGTGTTTTACGCGGGAATATTTCGAACTGAGTGCTCGGTTCTCGTGAAAAAGAGAGTAACTGAAAAGCATTAAGTTTTTTTTTTGTTCGGCTGCTTGAACAATTTTTTGGTGATTTTGGGGAATATGAGATAGCTTAAGGACTTTGCATTCGAAGTTGCGTACATTGACTGCCTGCCTAGCGGAATCACGTGTGATTACAATGCCGGTGGTCGTGGGTTCGATTTCCACTGGGGCCACCGTACATTTGTACATACGACCTGAATGAGCCTGGGTGTATTACCATGTTTGTGATTTCCTTGTATGGTTACCATAGCACAGGGTATCCTAGTTTGGGTCCAGGACAAGTGATTGTGTTGTGTGGAAGTTATTTATTATTTGTGAATTTGTGGTAACCAATCGCTAAACGTGTAAAAAAACTCCATAACCCAATAGCTCATTTTTTATTTTAAGTCATGAGATAGTGATTAATTTAACGACTCGCCATGCTTATACGTATTTATTATACTATATTTAAGGCTATCAGGTCTTCGTGCGATGTGCCCAAAGAAAGACAGAATACGGTGCTGGCATATAATCGATAGGAGTGTTCGGATATTGGGCTCCTTAAGTATAGAGCTGTATATTAACGTTCGCAAAGCGTCGGGAATTAATAAAATTTTACCTAATAAAAAATCGCGATTAGACCCGTTTAATATATAACTATAATAATAGCTATAAAGAAGTTATCGATAGACTGCTGCGTTCTATGACATCCATGGACGGACATGGAGTAACGCCGGCGCCAGACGGAATCTAGTTAAGTGACAGCAATTGACTGAATTTCAGTATGTAATGATGACGCTACATGCGTACATACACACATAGATTAACAAAACTACTCACTCCATATTTTCCACAAAAAAAAAAAAAACCACTTAGCACCTTCACCAACTGAACAGGATAACACTTCCATGCGATTTCGTAAATTTTTACGTCGCAAAGTGCAAAACTGCAAACCTGCCAGTTTTATACTGAGCGAGGACAACTTTTCGAGTAAACTTCGCGCATGTCCCGGGCCCAGATCGGGCTATTTCTACTGAAATTTGTTACTCGATAGATCTGGAAGTGCGCTTCGAATTTCTCTGTGCTCGGAAACTCGCACTGTGCGGCTATTTGTGTGGCGCTCCCATACCCATATTTTGCGGCTGCGTCGTGAGATATCTGTTGACGTTTATATTAGCCTACAAAGCGTAGCAACTGAGTTTGCAACTCTTGCTACTCATTGTGGTATAGGTACTGTAATTGGTTTGCAGGCAACAATTTAGATTTTTTTGGACTATTAAGTCGATAAGGGTGACCTAATCTATCTATATATACAGGGTGGACTTTTGAGACGGGTCAGTAAGGGCAGGTAAAAAATATTTTTATGCCAATTGATCCTATTTCGTGTGGAGATCAAAAGACTCTACGGGAACATTTAAGGTTTCAGTACTAGAAATGACAGAAATCGCTAAAAACTTTTTTCATACATTTTGTACTGAAAAACGAAAATCAACTCGAAATGATTCTTTATTTTGGCAATCATATTTCTTATTGTGATCAAAAGATTCTTTAAGTCCAACTGAAATTTAAATACCAAAACTACGGTAAGTAACAACAACTGACTGAAAAATGTAAGTAACTTCATGCCATTTATTCAAGACCGTGTAAATTTCTTAAGCGTAACTCTCCCTTCCGTCTTTGGCGGCACATAAAATATGTAATACAGAATGCAGCTCGCAAGTTTTTCTCTAATCCGTGCTCTATGCACCTTGTCACGTATTGATGCTGGTCTAATCTCCTAATGCACCTTCCTAGAGGGAGGATTTAACAACACTGTACTGCGAATGCGGGGCTACAGGTCTGCATCGTACTTATGCGGAGCACACACCGAACCACAAAATGTAAAATAAATGAACCACCCGCTTCGTTTCGGCTAGAACTTCCTCTATGGTGAAACTATTTGGGGCATGGCCTTACGAATTTGCAATGAAGAAGTAAGGTAAAAAAACCTGCCAAGTGCGTGTCGGACTCGCGCACGAAGGGTTCCGTACCATTATCTATACAACATTAGACACAAAGATCGAGAAAGAAACGGCAAAAAATCAAGTTTGTTGTATGCCCCCCCCCCCCCCCCCCCCCCCCCCCCCCCCCCTTACATATTTATTTTATTTTAATTATTTATTGTTGAAGTGAATATACAACTAAATATTATGTGAATATATAACATTAAAAAAATCACGTTTGTTGTATGGGAGCCCCTCTTAAATATTATTTTATTCTGTTTTTAGTATCGTTTGTTATGGCGGCAACAGAAATACATCGTCTGTGAATATTTCAACTGTCTAGTTATCACGGTTCTTGAGATAAAGCCTGGTGACAGACAGACAGACAGACGGCAGTGGAGTCTTAGTAATAGGGTCTCTTACCCTTTGGGTACGGAACCTTAAAAATGAATTACGAACGTTGAAAACCAAGGTTATTTAATATAATAATATAAGGTAACAGTAACCTTATATTATCAATCTACGGTTGGATTGTAGATTTACTGTTCGTTACCCTTAAAAGTTAGAAACCGCCGCACAAGATAGTGTTCGCTCATATTCCATAGGGAGGCGAGTCTCTTAAAGGCAAAGTTGTTCAACAGTCATATTAGTTGGCAATGGTTGTTTCCTTGATAATCACTATTGGTAGTGGACTAACCAATCGCATTCCAATTATATAATCCGTAAATAATCCGTAATCCGCCTCGCGCGAATCGATCCTCTTCGCGAGAGATGTCTGTTTAATTTGTGCGTGTTATATTATGTTATTGCTTAGTAGGTACTAGCAGGTATTTTGCTAAAGTGTGTTCTGTGGTTTACTAACTTGCTTATGTACCTACTGTATGTAATTCTTTGTAATGTTGCCAAATAAAGTTTAATCTTATTCTAGTAGACTACGAAATAGAGGTAGATAAATATCAGCTACTGTGTGTGTTTTGGTGTTTAAATAAAACATTATCTTATCGTATCTATTGTCGCGCTAGTAACACTCTATTGCGTAACTATGCATTTACTAGACTCTATTACATATCTTGGTCTGTCCCCGGCATTATACTTCAGCCTGCTGTGTCACTTTTAGTAATGAATGGTTTAAGTTCATGCGTCAAAAGGTCCGTAAAGGCTTTGAAACGACATGAATAAAACATGTCTGCCTTAGGTTCTTTTATCTCCTCTTTTTTTTTAATTTGTCCCCTATTCTTGGAATGGAATTTCTGTTTACACATATCTTTCGTATTCGTTTTAAGGAGCGCGTGGGTTGGTGTGAAACAGAGGTTTACGTCCAAAAGTGGGTTCAGTTACACGTGTCGCAGGAAGGTCCGGTTGAATATTTTCCTAAGTTGTTTGCCGCATTTATTTATCCATTAAAAGGAGAAAGGGCATCACAATATGAGAAGTTTCACAAAAATCTTCGTCAAAAGAAAGGGCAAACACACAGGCAAAAATCTTACAAAAACAGAAAATAAAACTATTATTCAAAGATACCACTCACCGGCCCAAAGGATCCCATGACATTCATTCGTGTTCGAATATTTTGTAATTTTTTTATAACGAAATTCCATAAAGAAAGTTGATGAAAGTTGTCTGCATTGATGATTAGAAAAGCCCTTTAAGTTTTACCCGCCTTTTCTGCAACACGCCGTTTAAATACTTAGATCTCTTAGTTTTTAGCGGTGGGCACGCGTAGTAATTAAGCCCCCTCTCTATCTGAGAAAAGGCGAGGGCTACTAGGCTGCATTATAGTAAAGTTATTAAAGTCAAGTTTTTTTTTTCTAAGAATAACAGCAGTGATATTGAATTCTGCTGGTAGCGTCTGTATTTTTACGAGCTTCTAATTTCCTAACAAGAATAAAAATTGAGGTGGCAAAGCGAAAATAGTTAAGGAAGTGAAAGAATTTTATTTACCTTACTTACTTTAATTTACTCTACTTTAATTACTAATACAAATGCGTTTTTACCTCCAATTGCTAGAATCACACCAAATGCCACTCCTATGAAAGTAACGGTAATAATCAGGGCTTATTTGCCAT